>OX596128.1:2609018-3913528 GCA_951394315.1 Lactarius evosmus | reverse complement strand
GGGTTACATTGGACACCATCGCAGTGTCAGATGAGACCTTGCTTCTTAAGATCGTCATATGTCTTGCGATTATAGACATTGCCCTCCTCATCTTCCAGCTCCTCCATCGTCTCCTGCTCAAAGATCTCATGCCGGCCTTCTCGTTTCAACCGCTCGGCCACTATAGGTAGAACCGTGAGCGCGCGACGGTCATAGAGTAAACGCGGTGGAGGTACGTACGGGCCATGGCATCCTCAATCTTGGTAATCTCGTGGAAGTGCTTTGTGTTGGGTAAGCCAAGAGCACGCATACCGAATGCATGTCTCGATTCTTGGAAATGCCGCTCAAAATTTTTCCTACAACACAGCCGTCAATCATCGTCTCAGCCGCCTGCACAGCCACGAGTACTCACCGGCCCATATACACGTGATCCGAGCAGATCTCACATCGGTATTCCACACCCAGCCCATGAAGCTTGTAAAGCCAATACGGAATCGGCTTGCCGTCCCAGCCCATCGGAAGCTTCAAAGGGTTGTAGATCCGCTCTTCCTCCTCTTCCTCCTCCACACCCCCATCGGCCCCGGCTATTGGTAAGGGTGCAGGAGGCTTCTGGGCTTCCATTATCTCTTGCTCCCGCTCCTTAGCGGTCAGCGAGAAACGCCGTTCGACGTTTGCCTTGGTATCATTAAGAATCGGAATCGAGAACACGAGGAGAGCAGTGGAGAGGTAGGTTAGCAGCGCAGCGGTACGATGCTTATTCTTCGATGGTGCTCCATTACTGGCAGGAGTAGGCGTAGAAGAAGGGGGGCCATTGGGGTTGGAAGGAGGTTGGTCTGACGAGGCTTGCCTAGAGGTGGCTTTGATGTGCTTTTTTGAGGTGAGGTGGGCGTCATATACGGTCTGCTTTGAATACAGTTTTTGGCCTTGCTAACGGTAAAATGGGATACGCCACATTATCGTGGAATACTCACAGGCTGTACACCAAATACCATCCCCACTGCCGTCGGGGGGTGCCTTCTGATCCTCGTCTGTCCAACCTTCGAGTTCACAGGTGTCCCATTTCATGTCGAACTCTTCAACCGTGGCAGTTTGTTTCGAGTCGACATCGAGAAGTGGTTGCGTGCGGCGTATGAAAGAAGTAAGATAGGTGTGTAGAGCACCAATGTACCTGGGGGACATTAAACAAGAAAGGATGGGAGGTACTTTGAATAACTCACGTCTCATAATCTCGACTGAATCGCGTCTCCTTAGGAATATCCGCATGGATAAGTCCCTCTTCAGCGAGGAGTAAGGCATCTATGTATTGGAGATAGCCAAGCCGTTTCCCGACATTCTTCAAATTATTAAATGCCGTATGATTCGCGTGGAGGTCGAGGTATCTTCCATAGACTTCTTCTCCAGAAAACATATTTGCCACAGCTGAAGGAGGCGGGATTGAGAGGGCACATGGGAACGACGAGCATTCTGAACTCACGATCCTCGTAAATGTAGTCGTCCTCATAGTCTTCGGGACTAAGTTCTTCGAGAAGTGCGGCAATCTCGAGCTCGACCCCATCTGCACCTGCATCAGGATATTTGTTGTGGTGCTCCTGAACTTTACCCAACCTCGCGTAAAATTCAGACAAATCTCCGGGTTGGCTCGGCGCAGAGATCGCGTCGACTTCTACATTGCGCGCGTCTTTGTCCTGATACATCGAGTGTAAAGCGGTGACGCGAGAAGAAATGCGGTCGAGTATTTGAGAAGCCTTGTGTTCATTCTGGAGGCGAGTCTGGTGTGCATTTTGGGGGCGTGAGAGGACTGTGTAAAGTGCTCGCTCGTACTGTTCTATCTCTTCGTGTGTCTGGCGTTGGACTTCGATGACAGAGTCCATAGCTGTGTCTTGTCGTGTCTTGGCCCAAAGTCAAGTCGAGTGCAAGTGGAAAACCCGGTTTTAAAACCCCGCCGATCTTCCGCATTTTTACATTTTCATTTCTGAATTCAACGGTCAACAACAATGTCTGGCATCAATCCCAGCGACGATGTCCGTCTCCCGTCTCCTCCGTCTTCGCTTAAACGTTTTCTAATTCATCCGTCACCCAGAAACTTATTTTCGAGTCTTCCGAGGCTGTCTCAGTTATCTCCACATTCGACGACCTCGGTCTCAAGGAGGACCTCTTGCGAGGCATCTATGCATACAGTCCGTCTTTTGTTGCTCTCCACGTGCATTCCGTCCTCTGATATACAACCTGCATAGACTTTGAAAAGCCCTCCGCAATACAGCAACGTGCCATTCTCCCCATAACACAAGGTCGGGATGTCATCGCCCAAGCCCAGTCCGGCACAGGTAAAACCGCCACGTTCTCCATCGCTATGCTCCAGTCCATCGACGTCACCGTCCGGGAGACACAAGCACTCGTCCTCTCACCCACGCGCGAACTGGCGACGCAAATCCAGTCCGTCGTACTTGCATTAGGCGACTATATGAACGTGCAATGCCATGCGTGCATTGGCGGGACTTCAATTGGCGAGGACATACGTAAGCTCGAATATGGCCAGCACATCGTCTCCGGAACGCCCGGACGCGTTTTTGACATGATCCGCCGGCGCACGCTCCGCACGCGTAATATCAAAATGCTCATCCTTGATGAAGCCGACGAACTCCTCAATAAGGGCTTTAAAGATCAAATTTACGACGTCTACCGCTACCTCCCTCCCGCTACGCAGGTCGTGCTTCTCAGCGCCACTCTGCCATATGACGTCCTTGAAATGACAACGAAATTCATGACCGACCCTATCCGCATCCTCGTCAAGCGTGATGAGTTGACGCTCGAGGGTATCAAGCAGTTCTTCGTCGCAGTTGAAAAGGAGGACTGGAAATTCGACACCTTGTGCGACTTATATGACACCCTCACCATTACCCAAGCGGTCATCTTCTGCAACACACGACGCAAGGTGCGTCATTCATGCCGCCGCTAACAGTCCACGTTTCTTAACCAGCTCATTCCAGGTCGACTGGTTAACAGAAAAGATGCGCGCTGCCGATTTTACGGTCTCATCAATGCATGGTGAGATGCCCCAAAAAGAGCGCGACGCAATCATGGCAGAGTTCCGTGGCGGGACATCGTAAGTGGGCTCTACTGCTGAGATACGCACATGTTTGCTTAAGCCTTCGCAATTCAGGCGGGTGTTGATTACGACTGACGTTTGGGCACGCGGTATTGACGTGCAGCAAGTCTCACTGGTTATTAATTACGATCTTCCAGCGTAAGTGCCTCATTACTTATCCTGCTTACGACCATTGACAATATTCACAATAGAAATCGTGAAAACTATATCCATCGTATTGGTCGTTCGGGCCGGTTCGGCCGCAAAGGCGTAGCTATTAATGTGCGTCGCTCCCATTATCCCCTATCGTGTCCGTGGATCTAACCGCATTAAACTAGTTTGTGACCGTTGATGATGTCCGTATTCTGCGGGATATAGGTTCGTACACGCTACTCACTCCCGTCTTCCCACACTGACATACCTCCCCTTTCCTCCACCTCTCAGAACAATTCTACAGCACACAAATAGTGAGATATACTCCCCAACGGCGTTTAGCCTCGCATCTGACACTTTTTCCTAGGACGAGATGCCGGTAAATGCAGCCGAGCTCATCTAGTTCTGCTTCTTGATCACTGCATCTTGATTTGTTCTCTTTTTCTTGTATCGCTGCGCCAGTGCTCATGCATATCTCGGTCTGATGTATTGCGCCTGTCCGTGGCGTACCCTACTACTGTAAAGTATCTTAGTTATTACTAAGGCATCCCCTACGCATTATCCACATATTGCGTTCATCTTACATGGTCTTTCGAATGGGTTGTCCGCACAACTCGGGCCAAGCGCCGCACCGACGCACGTTAGGCGTCACCAGGGCGATGGAGCAAATTATCAGGACAACTCCGCAACTTGGCGGGCGACTAGCGACCTGACGGGGAACCGTATAAGATCCAAATTGAGTGATTTCGCTAGGGGGCCGACTGAATGTCGGAAGTGATACAGCTTGAGCTTGAGACGCCTCCATCATTCCTCGGCTGCCCCTGTGCCCCCGTCGTCCCCTTCCTTGCACGCCTCCTCTGGAGTGGCGGGTACGGAAATGCCAGATGGAACACCAGAAGCCCATTGCAGTATTTCTTCACGATGTTCTAGGTCCCGTTGGCTCTCCATTTGTTTCTGTAGATACCGTTCGAAGCGATAGGACGGGTAAGGGGGGTTGGCATCAAGATGGCCACTACTTTCGGTTTCGTGATCCGAACTGTCCGATACCGTTCTAAAGGGGAAAACGGAATATCTGATGTCAGGAAGGCTGTTGTACTCTGGGGTGCCGAAGCGACGGATGACACATTGGAGGTAGTGCCAATTGAAGACACCTAGCGGGGGCAAAGGCTGGTCTCCAGCATGGACCGAGAGCGCCACTGAGTGGTTGTGAAGTTGAGGGAGGTTCCATGGCAAAGTGAGACCCAGGATCGACAAATCAGGTGCGTCAATGCTGAAATTATGGAGGGCATAAGTATCGTTCTACGCCACATTAGCTGTGTTGAGTTTTCACAACAAGCAATTGTGTTCAGTGACTCACCACAACATGGTAGAAACCAACTTCATAACAATCCACCCAACCATCTACAGTTTTCGCAAGAGTAATTCCGATCCTCGGATCGTATCGTTGCATACCAGTGGCTTCGGTTACACCAACGAATCGTTCCGCGGCGGCTTTGATGCCATCAAAGCCAATGCGCTTTGGGATGAGATGAGATGCACTGAGTGGGACAGAAGATTCAGTCACGACGCACACAGCATCGCGTTGGAAAACGTGGCTGCGGAAGGTGGAGGCACTGAATTCTGATCCAGGGGTAGTCAACGAACGACTTCGCCGATCACTGATCTTGGAAAGTGTGAAGGGGTGGAAAGCATCGAATTCATAGATACCAGGGAGTAGCCGATCACCACGAACGACTTCCCGCCAACCAGAAGTTCTCTCAGAGCTATACCAGTCAGACGGCGTGCCCGAGGTGTGGGTGAAAACGTGACCGGTGCCCAGGGGGTCGCACAGCAGATGAGCAATCTTTATGATCCAGTCTACTGTGGTACCTGAAAAGCGAGCAATGTCTTCGAACGTACCCTTAATCAGGTACAGATGGTGAGACGAGTGTTGGCCAGTGGGATCTGTCACAGCGGGCCGATTTTGTTGGAGCTGGGCAGTGTGAACCCGGATGTAGACAAATTGCCCTTTTACAGGGGCTGCTTGTAATCTTTTTTTGAACCACTTTGATGTCATTTCAGTTATAGTTGTGTGTTTCTGCATTTTTAGGGGGACGACGAAGCAGTGCGGGCGACTGTAAGCTCGCTCTCCATATCCCGTGATTAGTGCTTCAAATTTTGGAAAGCCGGGGATACGGCCCGCGGATTAGGCCACCAAGCCGCCGTAGTAGCCCGCCAAAGCAAAACTGGGTCAGCATGTGCCTTCCCATCACTCCAGCAACCCCGATTTTCGTCTGGTTCCCTTTGTGTGAGCCCCCCTCCCCCATCTTCATCCACATCGCCCATTGCTCCACTCGCCCACTCATTTCCACCCTCTCGTTTCCCTCTTTTCTTGTATATGCACCCCGATGACTACTGCTGCCGCCGCTACTCTCCTCGCTAGCTGCTCATAGGCCACTCGTTTACAGGCCGTGTGTTCCTGGGTCTTGTGTCCCCTTTGTCTACCTCCACCTGACGCTCATCATCACTCCTACCTTTCGATGTCCGAGGCTTTACGTAGTCTACCACTCCAGCAGGTTCACCATATATTCCCATTTCTGTTTATAATTATATAGATTTCTTAAGAACAGAGAAGAGTCCCCTGACTTCATTCAGATCCCAGTAGGGCTCAGTATAGCTCATTCCCCGCATCCTCCAATGTGCCGCACTCGCACGTGCCTTTAGCGATTCAAGCATGATACGTCCCCGACAGAGGGGTATTATGGCATATGGACAGGAGGACACCTGATGAGAAAATCTGATCAGCATACTTAGTTGCTACGTTTCGTTACAACGTTACATGGTGTTTTAAAACACCCCAAGGCACACACGGACAGAATTAAAAAAAAAAAAACTCTGTTACGCACAACTAACGTTATTTTCGCAGCGAATTTCGGGGTTTACAACAAAGAATCGTCAACAAGCTGGGGACCAACGTATTCCGTGCGCTCCTTCGGCAACAGGGTCACCCAGCGTGTTCTTCCGATTTCAGGAGCTTTCTTGCCGAAGTATCGCTCCGATTCGTAGTTCCACTGATCGTTGGATCGCACCCAATTCCCAACCCCGTCCACATACTGCGCCAGCTCCGTGTCCACTGGCTCACCAAATTTAGGGATCTTGTTCTCATAGAGGTCCATGAACTTTGACTCGACCTCTTTGTGGTAGTCGTAAACCCAGTTCATGGCACCTTGGACGTCGGTCTTGTGTTGATTCATAACGATGGTGATAATGTTATGGTTGTCATTACCCTGTGCCTGTTCCACGTTGTATGAAGCGATATCCTACAGCCGTCAGCGCTCGACCAATCAGCCTCAAAAACTGACAGAAGCTTCAAGTTGGGCAACCTACATTGGCAAGTAGTATCATGTCAGTGGCTAATATAGACATTTCTTCGATGACGGGATGCTCAACTGCCTCATCGGGCAGATTCAAATCTAGCTCGATGAGAGCGAAAGCTGGTCCGGCGCCAATTGTGTCTCTTCTGACCTCAAAGTACTCTTGGATGCTCCGGATGTGCTTGCGGCCCCTATCCGCAGCTTGCTGGACCACGGCCTGAGCATAAGCGCCATATACTTTGATGAACCGTTTCTGTGCCTGGGGAGTGGCTGTCTTTATTGCGAGCTCCCAAAACCTCGATTGAACCTGACGTCAACTTATGACCATGCTGCTATCTCCATCGTGACTTACTGTCTGGTGACTTCGCCACCAATCCATTCGCCTTTGGGACGTGGGGTGTGCGGGTTGCGCAGAGCGTCCATCATAATGTCGGCCATGACCTGGACCTCGTCCTCGTTCGCCTTATCTGAATACTCATCGTAAACGAAGACCAGGTTCATAAAGTCACAACCAGTGCGCAGGCGAGCTGTGTACCAAAGGTGAGCTGAGCGTGGCATGTGGTCTGTCTCGGACACTTGCCCTTGTCATGAAGCGGGTATGAAAGAGATGCGAGGAGGTCTAACCATGGGTGAGTACATGGGCCCGATCAAAATAGACATAACTGCCCGTACTAAATTTACAGCGTTCGAAAGCATCCTGGGCTTTGGGACTAAATGCCTTGAAGCTTCTCATCCATGCTTCAGTTTCTGGATGGACATCATTGTGGAGCGGATTGACGCGGCGTGGCCATTTCCAATTCTCTAAGGTTTTTGGGATGTAGTATCTCTCAGGCATCGCGGTGCCTCTGGTGTGGATGTGACAGCTTGTGGTGAGAATCTATAGGAGGAAGAGGAGGGAATTTTGGGGTGAGCAACCTGCTTGGTGTGCCGTGGAACCTCATTTTAACCCTGTGGCATTGGTACCCTGTAGCTCGATCGCATGCCCGACTCTTGATGTCATCGCGGACGCGAAGATCTGTCAGGGATGTGACGTTTGGTTGCGGGTATGCCCATAACTTAACAAGCGCGCTTGCATGACCCCATAGGTACTACAGGAACCTATTCCGTCCTGGGGTATTTCTGAGGGAATTTATGCCCCTCATGATATCTGCGGTGCCAGAGATCCACGCTAGTAACATTTACCAGAGCGGCAAGAAGAAGCCCCCAAGGGAGGTGTGCTTTGCATGGGCACTCGAAGGAGAAAGGTGGCAGAAATGCAGTGTGTGACTGCTAGTGGCTGCGCAGGTGCACGTCCGTGTGCAATTCCGAGTCCCACCTGTTGCCCTGCTTATTCCCGTGTCTCCTTGTGACCTGAGGTTTTCCTGGTTGGGCCTGCATCTCTCCGCATTTGTGCCGCTACTTGATCTCTTCGATCTTCCCACTCTTAGCTCACGCCAGTCAGATGCGAATCCTCGTTTGACATGAAAATGCGTCTCTCATGTGTTCGCCTTGCACGCTGTGCAGATTGCCTACTACGTGATAGTACTGTGTAGGAAGCGGCTAATATTGGCTCCCTGTCAGCAACTGGAGAGATCGCCGCCATGGTACATGTTCAAATATGACAACAATGATTGCAATGCAGTCGTCATGGTCGTGGATGCAGATGAGCCGTCCCGCGGGAGCGATTTGGGCGTCCATACCTGTGCGGGTACCAAGACAACAGTACAGTCAACTCCCTGATAAACCATACCCCCTCGGGAACGCCAAAAGGGTATGGGTTATCTCGATTATGGGATACCATAGAGATTTGAAATAGGACCGCATTGGGAAAAGGATGACTAATTTCCCTACTGTACGTTGTATCTACTGACCAAAGTAAGACATTATCTTTGTCTCTCTCATACCATTAATGCCAGATGTGTGTGCCCGTTGCCTGAGTTCCATCAATACCAAGTCAGCTTTCCTATAAAATGGATCCTCCTTGTCTATAATGTACTGGGAAAGTGACAGTGATGCACAGAGCGCTTCAGCATGCGATGGGATTGGGGTCAGTATATGTTCATCAGCATTGTCTGGGTCATCCGGAGACCCTTCCCGCAGCCCCCTGGCTTCCATTACAGCAAAATAAATGTCTTCATCCGTTGTTGCAGAAATAAAGTGTGCCTCATCCATCGGGTTTAGAAGCTCAGAGAGGTCCATCCTATCTGTGTGCCACAGTGCGCCGGTGGCCTCCAGCTGATCTAATGCTGTGATAACAAGACCCTTGGAAATTGCGATGGGATCTTCATAAGGGTGGATCAGGGAAGAGATAGGCAGTGTTGGTTGGGTGAGTGGTGCTGCGTGCGCCATCTCTGGTAGAATGTTTGCCTTCTTCCAACAGTGCCAGATCGTGGAAGTGTCCACTTCCATCCAAGCAGTTTGGGCAAGGCGCATAGCCTCGAGCTGGTTGATGGTGTATATACCCAAAGCTGCCATCCCAGACTTGTAGTTGTCAATCAAGCGATGAATAAACCGAGTGCGATAATGAGACTTGAAGCACTGGCTTATCCCCTGGTCCATTGGCTGAATATGAGCAGTAAGATTCGGTGCGAAATTCTCAACGCGTATATTCGTAAGATCTTTTGGTGGGATGTGCCCGGAAAAGTTATCTTGAAGTAGGAGGATGTGCCTCCCTTTTGTCCTAAGTTTTTGATCCCAATCCATTATCCACTCTTGATAGAGTGTCACAGTCATCCACGCTTTTGCGTTTGTGCGATAATAGAACCCGAGTTGCGCTCCGGTTTTATTGCGAAACGCGTGGGGCTTCAGAGCCTTGCCAATGATAAAGGCAGGCAACTTCTCGGAGCCGTCCGCATTTGATGTGAATACATATGTTAATCGATCTTTTTTACTTTTCACTCCCGATTGTCTTGCATTTGAGAGCCCTCGGTCAGGAATCAGACTAGACATTAGTTATAATTATGTGGCATTGAAGAATGGGCGAGGTTAGCTTACGCATAAAATAAGCCCGTTTCATCCATGTTAAATACATCCCGTGCAGCAAAACCAGATTGCTCAATGAGGTCCCAAATTTGTTGACATTCCTTATTCACAGTTTCCAGATCTGCAGAAGCAGCCTCCCCATGGCGCCACACTTCCCTCAATCCAGTTCGCTCCTTGCACCGAGATAGCCACCCCTCACTCAGGGTGAGGCGTTCATCTGTTGGTACGCCACACAGATCGGCGAATTGTCGCCATTTCTGACGAAGTGTTTCCCTGGTGAGTAATAAACCATCCTTGCTGTTACGGCTGAGATTTCAAGCTCCCGAGAAAGCACGCCACCGAGCTGCCCGAGCCGGCCCACGTTGGACAACTACGAGCGAACCGTGGATTCTGAGGCATTAAGGGAGGCCTTGATGAGAAAAGGCGATATGAGCATGTGGACATTGCGTCCCGAACCAGCTAAATCCCGCACTCCTGTTGAGAGCAGTGACGAAGAAGCTGACGACCCCTACAAGCAAGACGAAGCTCGTGTGCGCAAGATGTACATGCACTTCTATGGGCATATTGGCCCAGAGTCACGTGACTCATCACGTGAGGCATCACCTGAGCGCATATGCCTTGGGTATGCAGCAGCCGGTTATCCGGTTGATGATGACATGGACTAGGCCTTCGTGCCTGTTGACTAACGGACTTTCTAATGGACGCCTCATGTACTGTATGGGCGCTGCCTCGTGTTTGATGGATGTCGGTGCCTTTATAGGCCGGTCCAATTATGTTTCTTCCTTGTGTTTCAGCTTGTGGAGCCGGAGCCCTTATAGCTATTGGCTAGAGATAAGGACTTAAGGTTCGTGCTGAGTCCGAACCTTATCTACTAGTAGTATAAGTACTAGCTTGTCTTCGCATGTATTCGCTATCTTGAGTTCTTCAACAATCCGCATCACAATTCCTTCCTGCTTTCCTAAGGGCCTTCGTTGGTCTTCTATACCAAACCCTTAGACGTTGTCTTGTTGTGCCGCTTCTTAGCAAGCTGTTTCCCCTTGCAGTTTTCCCTTCGTCTCTCAGTTGCAACCACTATTGCAGTGGTTTTGCCTTGGTTGTCGTGTGCAATACAAGCGTTCTGAGAAACCCAGTTCAAGTCGAACTAGACGGCCGGTGTGACCGTAACACTCGCATGCCTTCATTATCCATAATTCCAGCATTTCTGCCACTTCAGGGTGCTGTGTTACATGCACACGTTTGGCTGATCGAGCCATGCCGTTCTCCGCCTCGAATGCCGCATGCCACTTTGGTTCGTCCTTGAGCCAGGACAATATTATCAGCTGTTTCAGTCGGAGGTTAGGGTAAATAGTGTCAAAATGTTGTGTGGTATGTGATTGGTTTGTCCCGTTCTTATGGTGCCAATCGAGTATCTCCACCCTTTGAAAGGTGGTTGCGTTTTCCTTCTTCCCTGGGCCCGGCATTTTCTTTGGCCCACTTGCTGTGTGAACCTCCACTGGCTCAGGATCTTAGACAAGATCAGTATGTACTTTTCTCTTTGACAACCCTCAAGGTACTCACACCCCCGTTTTGTCCCATGCTCACTACCCCCACCTCCACCGAGCTTTGTCAGCTCATCTACTATCATCCAATCACCTGCATTCAACGCACGCACACCCCCCTTGTCGTGATCCGGCTCACCTTGGACTTTCTTTTCTTTTACTACTTCGCTTTGACATACACTCGGACTTCCTCGGAGTACTAACTTGTTGACTCATTACCATGTACGTCTTCCTACTCCGATTCCCCTTCTATTCCTTTCTCCTTTTACACTTCCCCTTGTTCCCTATTCTACCTCTTCCCCATTTGTGTTTCCTATTGTTCTCTATTAGTACCCTCTTCATGGGACGGATCTGGAGTAGCTACCTATATAAGCTTGACCATGTATACGCTTATTCTCCAGTCTTGTCTTCGTTTATTATACTAGCGAATACCAGACCTGTTTACTCTTCCACTGTGTGCTCCCTTCTCGTCGTCTCATCACCACTGTCGGTCTTCCCTTAATTGGGAGCCACCTCGAAGCTTTGCGCTTGTGCTATAACAACGCGCACACACAGACCCTAAGTCGCTCGACTTAGTCCCTCGTACTTCGGCCATCTGACCGAAGCCCCCTGTACCTCGTCACTAAGTCCATCGACTTACCCTTCGAACCCTTGCTCCTTGGTCATCCCTCGCGGACCTTCGTCCCTTAGAACTCCCTCGGCCTTGGCTACCGTTTACCAAGCACCTCGTCCTTGTACCCTGTCCTTGTTCCCCTCGTACCCTCGGTGCCCGTCGCACAGTAAGGCCCCGCTAGGCCTTAACACCCCTCGTAGTCAGCAACTTTTTCCAAGATGTCCACAACATGCGCCTCATTGACCAGATTGGCTGGACCATCCAGCCAATCTTGGTCGGTCTCGGAGATGGTTCTCCTGGCCCTTAGCTCGGCCAGGAGCTTCTCCCTTCGTCCCTTGTGTAAGTCTTCCAGTCACTTCAGGCCATTTCTAATAATGTCGACAGGTGCCATTCCCACCAGCAATGAGTGGAAACGATGAGTGAGGATGGAAAATGCTTGTCATTTCATCAACAGAAACGTTTTATTGGTACAGTAGTAATCTAGAGCCATAAATGTAGCTATACAGTATATTGTAGATCAGTGATATGTCACCGGTTTGTGAGACAGGTGCACGCAACTGTCACGATTTCAATGCTACCTAGTGTTGCCACAGTAGCCAGGGCATAATGTGCATGCACGTATCATGCCAGATATCCAACAAAACCCATAGTTATCAGCCCCGAAACTATGGACTATGGCTTATGGGATATACTCGAAAATACCCGCATTCCAACTTGGGACATGGAAAAATCTATGGGATACGAGCTTTATGGGTTACCAGGGGTATGGTTTATCAGGGAGTCGACTGTATCATCCATATCCTTGACACATGCCAACGGTACTGGTCCGCCTGCCATGGCCATGGGTTTTTCAGATATGGAACAATATACCAATCAACGGGTTCTTCGAAGACATCGGTGCAGTTATGAGACTCAGCTGACGTGGAAATTTCGTAGCACTAGAATACAAGTAAACAATTGCAATTGTGAAATATAGAGCTATAGCAGAGCGTGTCGAGCTTGAAACGGTAAGCCTGTCGAACATGTTGAGCAACAAACCGAATATAGTAATGATAACATATGATTGGCCATCCCAAAACCAAAGACCGTTCACGAAATGAAGCAGAAAGAGAACAGCATACTAGACAAGTTCCACCAGACGACGCCCTGGCAAGGGGTCTCCTCAAATTCCTAAACGCCACCAAAGCTGCATCTAGGTCCGAGTAGGACCGTCAGTCCCCACAACCCTGGATGATTACATACGCAGTTTGCAGTAAGGAGGAGCCCAATCCTATTACTCATATCATTTATTCTTGGCATCTCTCTTCATAGCTTCATAGTCGATGTCGACACAACCCTCTCTAGTCTATGACCTAATCTGGCTCCTCTGGGAGGGGCTGCAACTACTATACGCCACAGCTAGAAAATACCGAGGGGCGCTACTCACAAATACGTAAAAACTTATCGCGGCCGGTCTCGTATTGTTTACTATCCCGCATCCCGGAATACAGGTGGTCCAAAAAAAGCAAAGCTAAATTAGATGGAATTCTGCACGGCCGTGGATGGAAACCAAAAAAAAAGCTGTTGTAAACGATTAACGCCATTAGCGCAGCGAATTTCGGGATTTACAACAAAGAATCGTCAACAAGCTGGGGACCAACGTATTCCGTGCGCTCCTTCGGCAACAGGGTCACCCAGCGTGTTCTTCCGATTTCAGGAGCTTTCTTGCCGAAGTATCGCTCTGATTCGTAGTTCCACTGATCGTTGGATCGCACCCAATTCCCAACCCCGTCCACATACTGCGCCAGCTCCGTGTCCACTGGCTCACCAAATTTGGGGATCTTGTTCTCATAGAGGTCCATGAACTTTGCCTCGAGCTCCTTGTGGTGGTCGTAAACCCAGTTCATGGCACCTTGGACGTCGGTCTTGTGTTGATTCATAACGATGGTAATAATGTTATGGTTGTCATTGCCCTGTGCCTGCTCCACGTTGTATGAAGCGATATCCTACGGCCGCCAGCGCTCGACCAATCAGCCTCAAAAATTGACAGAAGCTTCAAGTTGGGCAACCTACATTGGCAAGTAGTATCATGTCAGTGGCTAATATAGACATTTCTTCGATGACGGGATGGTCAACTACCTCATCGGGCAGATTCAAATCTAGCTCGATGAGAGCGAAAGCTGGCCAGGCGCCAATTGTGTCTCTTCTGACCTCAAAGTACTCTTGGATGCTCCGGATGTGCTTGCGGCCCCTATCCGCAGCTTGCTGGACCACGGCCTGAGCATAAGCGCCATATACTTTGATGAACCGTTTCTGTGCCTGGGGAGTGGCTGTCTTGATTGCGAGCTCCCAAAACCTCGATTGAATCTAACGTCAACTTTGGGCCATGCTGCTATCTCCATTGTGACTTACTGTCTGGTGACTTCGCCACCAATCCATTCGCCTTTGGGACGTGGGGTGTGCGGGTTGCGCAGAGCGTCCATCATAATGTCGGCCATGACCTGGACCTCGTCCTCGTTCGCCTTATCTGAATACTCATCGTAAACGAAGACCAGGTTCATAAAGTCACAACCAGTGCGCAGGCGAGCTGTGTACCAAAGGTGAGCTGAGCGTGGCATGTGGTCTGTCTCGGACACTTGCCCTTGTCATGAAGCGGGTATGAAAGAGATGCGAGGAGGTCTAACCATGGGTGAGTACATGGGCCCGATCAAAATAGACATAACTGCCCGTACTAAATTTACAGCGTTCGAAAGCATCTTGGGCTTTGGGACTAAATGCATTGAAGCTTCTCATCCATGCTTCAGTTTCTGGATGGACATCATTGTGGAGCGGATTGATGCGACGGGGCCATGTCCAATTCTCCAAGGTCTTTGGGATGTAGTATCTCTCAGGCATGGTAGTGTCTCCTGTACGGCGAGTATCTATGGGAGGAAGGGGGGAGAAGATTGGGACGAGGATCCCTTCAGTGCGTCGTGGAACCTCCTTTTAACTCTGCGGCATAGTTACCCTGCGCCAATCCGGAGGTTCATGAAGCCTGACGGCCTGACTCTTGATGTCGCCACAGACGCGAAGACCCGCCAGGAATGTGATGACCTATCGCAAATCATGCCCGCAATTTGGCCAGCGCACTTGCATGGATCCATAGGGACCACAGGAACTTATTCTATCCAGAGGTATTTCTGGAGGATTCACGCCCTCAAGATAGCCGCCACGCCAGGGTTCCCTCCCTTGGAGGCTTCTTCTCGCTCGGGCAAATGTAACTTATTAGCATGTGAGCCTGTGCTTTTCATTAGCACTCGAAGTGGAAAGGTGGCAGTAGTGCGGTGTATGACTGTTGGCTGCCCGGGTACATACCTGTGTACAATTCCGGGTCCCGCCTGCTGTCTATGCCTACTCCCGTATGCCCTTCTGTCCTGAAGTTTTCTCAGTTTGGACCGCAATCTCTCCGCATTTGCGCTGATACTTGCCATCGTCGGAGTAGTGCTCTTCATTCATCAGCCCCAGATCATTACACTAGCCTACGCCTCCCAGTGCGACAGTCTCGCTGCGACTTGAAAGCCCGCTACTTCGCGAGAACGACGAACTCCTTCACAGGATGCGTACGCGGGTTGTCAATGAACATATCCGCGTTGCGACCCGTAAACGCGGTGCATGTCCTTCCGAGTCTTCATCTGCATCTGCTTCGTCTATGTAGTACTGAATAGCGTACACAGAAGAGTCGGCAGTATATGACAACAGATTCGGCGTCTGCACAACTCGCCTCCGTTCCTGGCGCACAAGACGCGCAGGTCAGATCACGTAAATTCTTTTTAACGCCACTGACACACCCGTCGGGAATACAAAAAGTCGGGGATGCAAAAGAGGCTGAACCCGTGGTGAGAATAGTATGGAGCTCGTGTGGTATGCTCTGCACCATGTACGTACGTCATTCCAACATCGTCCACGCAGCTCCCACGCTGTTGCATGGCATGTTGTGTAACTGGATAAGGATTGCGCAGGTGACTGCGATACTGATATATGTTCACTCCACAAATTAGCTTCGTGAATAAATGCGAAGAAGGACTGGCAGAATAAAAAGGAAACTTCCATGTCTATTGGATTCACCTTTTTGACATCTAAGGGGAAAATAGGCGACTACGCCCATGTGAGAAACCTGCCATGCAATGGCACGCGCGGGCTCACTAGCGCTCACTGTTCGCGTCATACTATGCTGTACCCTATGTTCGGATGGTACCCCATGTTCGGACACTTCAAATTTCTCATTCAATCCTTGTTCTATAACTACAAAATTAAGTATATGCTGTCTTGTACCATTTCTTATTATTTTCCAACTTTTTTTAAAAGAAAATCTTGCTGTATCGTGAAGAATAAGAATTGGGTGTTTGTCACGCTTGCCAACTGATCCCGTGGTCAGGGTTTGATTAATTTGATTGAGTAAGCTGAGTGCCTTCCAAAAGTGGCCACGAAAGTGGCGTCAAATCCGAACCTGGGGTTGAGTAGAGTTACAATGGAGGGGTGTGACAATGCGTGACTGTCCGAACATGGGGTACTGTCCTAACATAGGGTACAGCATAGTAGTCAGGAATATCACGGGCCCGAAAACGGACACCTTGTGTTTCAAATTTCAAACTCCAAACCGCTGCGAAATTCCTTCCAAACACGAGACCGTCGGAGATTAAGGGATTAGATTCGGTAGCGACTACATCTACCAAGAAGGGAGTATAATGGGATAAGTACCAGCATGGTGCCAATGGAAGAACAGCAGTCGGGAAGCGCTGGTAACACATGTAGGGACCGGAGGCCGAGACCAAGGCAAAAGGTCGGCTAAATAAATGTCAATCATATGGCCGCATTGCGGCTTCCAATGCCTCAGCCTCAGGATCAAAGTCAAATGCTAGATCAAAACCCGAGTTGGGATCAGAACCCCCAAGGCTCTTTGCATCCATTTTCTGGGACTGCTTTTTTGTCGGCGCCTGCACGCGTGGCGGACGAAATGGCCGCTTCACAGCTGCGAGTGCTGCACGTTCAAAGATGAAGCCGGCGCCGACACCGACGATGCCGCCGTGCGCGTCATCCCCGGCACTCGTCGAGGTCCCTGCGAAGATGACAACAACGATTGTGATGCGGTGATCGTGGTCGTGGACGCAGGGTCGCGCTGCGGAAGCGATTCAGGCGTCATCGGCACGACCGACCGACCGACACCATTCCTCTCTGCTGCTCCCGCCACAGCATCCGTTGCGGGAGGTCGGGTCGGGTCGGGTCGGGTCGGGTCGGGGTTTTGTAGGAAGGCGGGGTCGGGAGGTGTATGGGACGGCGGTGCGAGTGGCGTTGGCTTAGTGTGCGGCAGGTACCGCTGCAGGTTTTGGTGGGGGTGCGATTTGTGGTGGGAGACGGGGGGGTAATTGGAGCGGGGCGGACAGGCGTCGGGGAGGGTGGCACAGCGCGTTTTTCCCTCGCGCCGCTGCAACAGTCTGATAGCCAAACCTACCGAAGGGATGCGATAACTGCACACCGCTTAGTTGAGCTCCTACATAGTTTTATCGTATTAATGCGATACCATTGGATACAACAGTCCCTCGTAGTGGGGAAGCCAAAGATACCGAACGCCGGACATAGACCCTGGACATGCCTCTCCGTACATCCGGGACTAACAGGCACCAAGAAAGGTCAATCAAGACAAAGTGTTAGCTACAATCAAGTCTCTTGCTGATCCATCCCTCGGGAGAATGGAACACTCAAACCTTTCTGGACGCCTTGAGGAGTTCATTAGATGACCAAGCACATGTGTCCATGAGGTGGTCAACTCACACAACGACTGAGTCCTCGAATGACGTCGCAATATTGACGGGAATTTCACCGCCGTTCTCGTCTTTCGCCTTCGTCACATTGAATACCGACAACACAGACGAGACGACGATGAACAGGGTCGAGTCCACGAAATGACGCCCGGGACAGATCCTCTTGCCAACCCCAAATGCTAGAAGGATCACTGGATCGTCTCTAAAACTTCCGTCTTCATCCAAGAAGCGCTCTGGTTTGAACGCTTCTGGATCTGGGTATAAATCCGGGTTGTGGAGGACGGCCCTGACACATCTTACTATGAAGTATATTAGGTGAGCCGAGATGGAGATGACATACCATGCATTGGCCACCACGATAGCACCTTTTGGGCCCAATTGCCGAACGTGAACCACAAGGCGCAGGACAGGGTGGGAACCTTACCTTTCGGAATGAAAAGCCCATTGTAAACGTCGTCCTCAGCCAAGGCATGCGGAAGACCTAAGGGAAATCCTTTTCAGCACCTAAAATCGGGAAGTGGGGATCGGGCACTCATACACAAGGGTGTCACCATCTGCCACCTCAGCAATTCTCTGCACAGTGCGTCGATGTACGGGAGACGTGGTCTGTCGTCATAAGTCGGAAGTCTATCTCTTGCGATAACTGTGTCAAGCTCTGCCTGTGCTCGCTTCTGCACCTCCGGATAGAGAACAAGAGCCAGAAAGAGAGAAGATAACGCGGACACCGTCTTGTCGTAGGCGTCAGTAGATATATGCTATATGTAAAATGACGAGACGGACTGTATCCGAACCAGCTGATGAAAGGCGTTGAAGTTTGAGTTGGATGTGTCTCGAGTAGAATTAGGATATCTCACCGGCATACATGGACGCCAAGGTTTCCTTGACGACGACTTCCTGCTGTTGGCGCTCTGGGACACCTAGATTCTCTATCTCTTGAAGGTGTTCGCTCGCGAGCGAATGGACCGCAGTACCATCTTTCTACGGCCACGTTAGTCGACGCATCCACTTGGAAGAGCTTGACTACCAACCATAGAATTTTTCACGAAATTGAATGGCTCGCTAATCATCCTGGAACCGAGTTCTCTGCCTCTCTGCGCTAGTGACTCGTAGTTGAACCATGGCACCCAAGAAGGGATGTGTCGCACTGAAGACATCGGTGAGGCCAAAGTACGGGAGTGACAGAACGGGCGTCCGCACAGAATGGGAGATGATTTACTAATATAGCTCCAGGCAAGATTAGCCGTCCGAGCAATTCGGTAGCTTGCACCGGAGCGGCGATCATGTGATCACTATTGTCCTTCAGGTCATACCCGTACGTGAGGGACATGATAAGTCTTCCTTGAAGACTACCCAATGGTTTAGCCATTGTGCACACAAAATGAATATACTGCACTGACAGTTGAATATGGCTGCTGAAGTCCTCTGGGGCCTCGAGGAGTTGACCGAGGAACATGTGTGTAGTATCCTCTATCATACGCCGATATGACCCTGTGGCGCCAGGACCAAGGCTGCGATCTAGTAACCTTCTGCTCCCACGCCAGTGATCGCTCATCCTAGAGGTGGGGAGAAACCATTCTACCTCCAGTCTAGATTTTGAAGACGTCAGGGACGGAAGACGGTTGGCGGATAACGACCAGGTGTAACATACATTTTCAGGATTGGCAATATGGGCCTATCTGAGTACTTTCCCCCGCGCTTCTCTAGGAGGTCTTTGATAGCGGTTAGCGAGGACAATACCACAACCACCTGGCCAAAGACCTGGAGACATATAACGTCGCCTGTTGACTCGGAATACGGTCAGTGAATCAGGACCACGAGGATCTTGCTGTACCATATTTGTTAGACATGGTTTGGTACGCAACCCAAGCAGATCGCTTTGGAACATCAAGGAGATTGCCTATGACCGGTAAGGAAGGTGGACCGGGTGGGTATGGGAGTCCTCTTTGCCTCCTGTGATCACGGAAAGCGACGAAAAGATAAAGGAAGAGCGAGACAATGAGACAGTCAACAACTTGAACGGTGATTGATGGCATGAGTGTCAGTAGTACCAGTGGCGTAGACTGCCTGAAGGGGAGGCAGGCAAGCTTAAAGAGCGTGTCGAACCCTCACATGATTGACAGCTCTCCGTCGACGTCCGCGTGCCTCGGGGACCGTCCATTCTGTTACCGCACCGCTCATACTTTGACATGATGAGCTAGTAGAAGCAATCAGGGGTTTAATTCCAACCCCGATTTAGAAAACATCCCGTCCCTCGTTAATACCGCCCTCTCTGCTTCTTACTGTACCGTAACACGTGGTCAGGTAGGGCTTCCATCCCTTGGGGCGTGGCCGGAGTGCCGTCTTCCTTTGGACTTGAGAGGAGGAGAATGTCTCTGGTGAATATCCGAAATCCGTTTATTAGATACACGTGTTATGCGCGTTGTACTATTACCTTATGCGGAGCTTCTTTTTTCTTGGATTCATTATCTTTGCTGGCCCAGGACTGTTTCATCAGTAGAGGATGCTTCCATTTCCGGGCCCACGCACACGTCATTGCGAGATCTGTCGGAGCAGAGGGCGATGAGACGAAGAGCGTACCGGGCATGGGAACCTCTTTTTTTTTTTTTTTTTTTTGGAAAGGGCATGGGAACCTCGGCCACCTGTCACAGCCGAGTACGGGGTGACAACGGTGTCACGCTACGCTGTAGTGTATATGTGCTTGCGGGAAAATTGCTAATTCTGCGCCATCTCTTTATGCCTCCTAGTCCGGCAGCAACAAATCAACCCGTGGCGATTCGTCTCCGAACGCGCCTATATCCTGTTTGCCGCGACTGACACCAGAGTGTGCACGTATCAGGTGATTAGCTAATCTACCTTCCTCTTTTGGTATAAACTCCCACAGACCTCTGGAACTCGGGCACGTTGATCCCATCGATCACATGACCTTTCAATTTAGTGAACTCGCGCTCACGTCGAGCAGATAATGCCGCTGAGCATTACATTCCTGCTCATACAATTTAACCCTCAGACTCGATATTCATGTGTTCCTATGACTTTCTAATAGTATATTCCATCTCGTTTGAGTCTTCTGACCTGGCTACTCAACGATGCACATGATATTTCATTCTACCACCCGAATCGTCTCATACTCACAAACTATGGATACCTATGTAGTATAAAATTGGACTCGAATGTAACAGTGAATTATCTGTTCTCGAAAATTCCCCATCCGCATGCACAGAATCACTCTTTTATTCATCTCTACTCGACTTCTTACATTCTCGCATTGACCGGGTTGCGTGACCTACTTACGTCATGCGTCACTCCGTTACAAGTAACTGTAACGTAACAAAGTCACCAAATGTTACTTACACTTTATTTTATTTTTTTGAAACTTTCCCCTATTTTGCGTGCTTACTTTTTGCACTTACTCTCATTCAAATAAGAAGCAAGAGAAAAAAATAAGTAAAAGAAAGCGGAGTCTGAATCCGAGTAGCTAAGAAACGGTGAAAGCGGACCGCTTCGTGGGATGATGCGAAAAGTCAAACACTCATGTCTACGCCTGTGATTCGCCAATCCTTTAGGCCTTAGTCGCCGTTGACACAACCTTCGTTAGTCTAATCTGGCATCTCTGGGAGGGGCCGCAGCTACTGTTTTACACCACAGCTAGAAACGCCGGGGGCGCTACTCACAGATGCGTAAAAGCCTATCTCGACCGGTCTTGTATTATTTACTGTCTCAGTTCACAAATGGTCCGAAAAAAAATAGCAAATGCTAGATTACATATTCTGCACCCCAGGGTGCTTATGGATGGAAACAAAAAAAAAGGTTGTTGTAAACGACTAATGCCATTAGTCCAGAGGTTTACAACAAAGAACTGTCAACAAGCAAGGGTCTAATATATTCCGGGCGCTCCTTCGGCAACAGGGTCACCCAACGTGCTCTTCCGATTTCAGGAGCTTTCTTGCCGAAGTATCGCTCCGATTCGAAGTTCCATTGATCATTGGATCGCACGCAGTTCCCAATCCCGTCCACATACCGCGCCAGCTCCGTGTCCACTGGCTCACCAAATTTAGGGATCTTGTTCTCATAGAGGTTCATGAACTTTCCCTCGACCTCCTTGTGGTAGCCGTAAACCCAGTTCATGGCACCTTGGATGTCGGTCTTATATTGGTGCATAGCGATGGTGATGACGTTGTGGCTGCCATCGCCTCGTGCCTGCTCCACGTTGTATGAAGCAATATCCTACGACCAGCGTCGCTCAACCAATCAGCCTCAAAAACCGGCAGAGGCTTCATGTTGCGCAACCTACATTGGCAAGTAGTATCATGTCAATAGCTAATATAGCCATTTCTTCGATGACGGGATGCTCAACTGCTTCATCGGGCAGATTCAAATCCAATTCGATGAGAGCGAAACCTGGTTTGACGCCAATTGTGTCTCTTCTGACCTCAAAGTACTCTTGGATGCTCCGGATGTGCTTGCGGCCCCGGTCCGCAGCTTGCTGAACCACGGCCTGGGCGAAAGCACCGTATTCTTTGATGAACCGTTTCTGTGCCTGGGGAGTGGCTGTCTTTATTGCGAGCTCCCAAAACCTCGATTGAATCTAACGTCAACTTTGGGCCATGCTGCTATCTCCATTGTGACTTACTGTCTGGTGACTTCGCCACCAATCCATTCGCCTTTGGGACGTGGGGTGTGCGGGTTGCGCAGAGCGTCCATCATAGTGTTGGCCATGACCTGGACCTCGTCCTCGTGCAACATATCGGAGTGCTCATCGTAAACGAAGAGCAGGTTCATATAGTCGCAACCAGTGCGCAGACGGGCTGTGTACCAAGGGTGAGCCGAGCGTGGCATGTGGTCTGTCTCGGACACTTGCCCCTGTCATGCAACGGGTATGAAAGAGATGCAAGGAGGTCTAGCCATGGGTGAGTACATGGGCCCGGTCAGAATAGACATAATTGCCCGTACTGGGATTACAGCGTTCGAAAGCATCCTGGGCTTTGGGACTAAATGCCTTGAAGCTTCTCATCCACGCTACAGTTTCTGGATTGACATCTTTGTGGTGCGGATTGATGCGACGGGGCCATTTCCAGTTCTCTAAGGTCTTTGGGATGCAGTATCTCTCAGGCATGGTAGTGTCTCCGGTGCGGCAAGTATCTATAGAAGGAATGGAGGGGAGGATTGGAATGAGGAGCTTCTTCAGTGCGTCGTGGAACCTCATTTTAACTCTGCGGAATAGTTACCCTGCGCCAATCCCGGGGGTTATACATCCTGACTCTTGACGTCGCCACAGACCCGGAGACTCGCCAGGGAAGTGACGAACGACGGCAAATTATGCTAGTAAATTGGCCAGTGCACTTGCACGGTTTCTTAGAACTAAAGGAACCTATTACATCCAGAGGTATTTCTGGAGGATTCACGCCATCGAGATAACTGCGGCACCAGAGGTCCCACCCTGGAGGCTTCTTCTCGCTCGAGGAAATGTAATTTATTTGTGTGTGGGCCTGTACTTTTCATGAGCACTTGAAGTGGAAAGGTGGCAGAAGTGCAGTGATGACTTTTAGCTGCACATGTACATGCTTGTATACAATTCCGTGTCCCACATGCTGTCCCCGGCTGTTCTCGTATATCCTTCTGCCCTGAGTTTTTCCCAGTTTAGGCCTGTATTTCTCCGCATAGTGCTGGTACCCGCTCTCGTCGGAGCGGCACCCTTCATTCACCTGCCACAGATCATTATACTCATTTACGTTTCCCTACATGACAGTCTCGCTTTGAATTGAAAGCTCGCTGCTTCGCGAGAACGACGAAGTCCGTCATCGATGAACAGGCCCACGTTGCGACCAGTAAACGCGGTGCATGTCCTTCCGAGTCATCATCTGCTTCTGCTTCGTCTATGCAGTACTGAATACCGCACACAGGAGAGTCGACAGTATTTAACAACAAATTAAACGTCTGCACAACTCGCCTCCGTCCACGGTGCACAAGACGCGCAGGTCAGATCACGTAAATTCTTTTTAATGTCAATTGCGCACCCGTCGGGGATGCAAAAAATCGGGGATGCAAAAGAGGCTGAACTGGTGGTGAGAATGGTGTGGTATGTTCTGCACCATGTACGTACGTTTTTCCAACTTCGTCCACGCAGCTCCCATGCTGTCGCATGGGATGTTGTGTAACTGGATAAGGATAGTGCAGGTGACTGCGATACTGATACATGTTCACGACACAAAAAATTAGCTTCGTGAATAAAAGCGGAGAATGACCGGCAGAACAAAAAGGAAACTTCCATGTCCATTAGATTCGTCCTTTTGACATCTAAGGGGAAAACAGGCGGCTCTGTCTGTGTAAGAAATCTACTATGCAATGGCGCGCAAGCTCACTAGCACTCACTGTTCGCGTCAGAGTTACGAATATTACAGGCCTTAAACAGAGGCTTGTGTTTCAAATTTCAAATTTCAAATTTCAAACTCCAAACCGCAGAAACATGAGACCGTAAGAGTTTGAGGGATTATATCGATTATATTCGGCAGCGACTGCATCTACCAAGAAGGGAATATAGTGGGATAAGTACTAGCATGGCGCCAAAGGAAGGACAGCCAGACGAGAAGCACTGGAACGCGGGTAGGGACCGAAGGCCGGGACCAAGGCCAAATATCGGCAAAATAAATGTCAATCATATGGCCGCATGGCGGCTTCCAACGCCTCTGGATCAAAGTCAAACGCTAAGTTAAAACTCGAGTCGGGATCAGAACGCCCTGGACACTTTGAGACTTTTTGCTGCCACTGCTGCGGCTGCTTTTTTGTCGGCGCCTGTACACGTGGAGGACGAAATGGCCGCTTCACAGCGGCAGAGTGCTGCACGTTCGAAGATGACAACAACGATTGTGATGCGGTGATCATGGTCGTGGATGTGGATGAGTCGCGCCGCGGGAGCGATCCAGGCGTCATCGGCACGACACGACCGACCCGCCCACGCCATCCCTCGCTGCTGCTCCCGCCACAGCGCCCGTTGCGGGAGGTCCCGTCGGGGTCGGGACGGTATTTTGTAGGAAGACGGGGTCGGGAGGTGTAAGGGACGGCGGTGCGAGTGGCGCTGGCTTGTTGGGTGGGGCAAGTACCGCTGCGGGTTTTGGTGAGGGCGCGAGTTGTGGTGGGGGACGAACGGTAATTGGAGCGGGGCGGATAGGCGTCGGGGAGGGTGGCACAGCGCATTTTTAGGGTTGTGCCGTCGTCGACGAACGCGGCGGGACGTACTGCGTCACGCTGCTTGCTCAAGCTGAGCAGGAGTCGCCTGTATTATCACCTGTGCCCGTACGCGCGTCAGGGTCGACGTCCACTATGGGCACGTCGTCCGCGTCCGCGTCTGTTAGCGCGGCATCGCCGAGCCCTTGTGACGGAGAGTCCTTCCGTGGCATAATGGGGAGACTTGAGAGGTGCGCGCCACTTGCGCCAGCGCGGTGCTCGCTGGCAGCGCTCACAAGATTCATATGATCATGCAGCTCATGCAGCTCACGCGTGCCCGTCGCGGCGCGCACGCGTTCCTTGCCCTTCGGTGACAACAGCAGCGTGTGCGCTCCGAACGCGCGCGACCCGCATCCGCTTGCGCGAGCTCTCGCCGACGTGCGCCCGAGCATGTCGGGGAACTTGAATGCGTCGGCGGAAGGGATCGCGGCCACATCGTTCTGTGAGTGCCTCTGGACTTGTCCGAGGGTGCGAGAACGCACGGTACGCGCGGATCGCACTCTGGAGAGAAGGGTTCTGAGGAGGTCGTTGTTGTGGGGAAAGAAGGGAAGGATGGCCTGGCAGTGAATGCTGGGAGTTCAAAGTCGAAAGTAAGTGGCTTTGGTACTAGAGTGGGATGCTCGCTTATAGGTCGTATAACGGTGAACCGCGACGGAGACAGAACTCACGATGGCGAGGCACTGACGACGCGGCTCGTAATTCTTCCATCGCAGCACACGACAGCGGCGCGCCGTCCCGCTCGCGCTCTTTGCCCTTCCTGCTGAGGCTCTTGCTGCGTGCCGCCTTGCGTGAGGCGTTAGCATCGCCGCGCACGGCAGAGCGGGTGCGGGAGCGCGTGGTGGTGACGGCACCGACAGAGGTGGACACGGGGAGGCGCAGGCTGACGTTGGACTTGCGCGTGCTGCGCCTGCACGCAGCGCTGACGCGGTCACCTGGCTCGCAAAAGACGGCAGTAGGTGTTCGAAGCGACCGTCGCGGGCAGTGTTTGACTTTCCGCACCATTCCCACGGAACGGTCCGCTTTTTCCGTTTCTCCACTACTCAGTTCAAACTCCATATTTTAAAATCTTTTTGTTTTTCATATTTTATTTTCCAGAGTTAAATACTGCATTCCAAATAAAAATAAAAATGATGAAAATAGATGAAAATAATATGCAAATAATGCATCTGTGTATCATTGGATGCACTAGCAGGTTACGATGGCCCCAAGGGGCCGTCCTGAGTCAGGAGCTTGTCAGATGATGTATGTGTGAACAATGGAAGTGGCAGAAATATGTTGCAATGTCATGTTAGAGAGGGAAAAGGAACATTTGTCATAGTAAAAAGTGCTACGTTTATGTGGCCTATTTAGTTTTCTCTGCACTGTCTCTGTCTGATGGGTCAGTGTCTGTTGTGGGAGCTTTACACTTCCCTTTTTGCTTTAGTGGCTGGCTTGTAGAGGCCAGTTCAGGGTCGGTGGGATTGTTTGCTGCTGTATATCAGCCAACACAACATTTGTGTGATGATTCAACAATGTCATAGGTGATGTCATAAGTGATGTCATGGCAGGATGATGTAGAAACTGACTGGGCACAGTATGATGTCATTGCTACTTATGGTTGCTCAGCCACAGTAGCACATTCTGTAACATTCCACTACATTCCATCTTGTGCCATTGTATTCTAGTCACTACTTACATGGTGACTCATCGTTGTTAACCACTTGTATAAATACCAGCTACGCATAGGACTCAGACCCTAAGTCTAAGTCTCTTGAAATCTCAGTGTTAACATCCCATTCCTCTTTGCTAAGACAAAAGCCTGAGTGAACGCTTTCGTGCTTAGTCATCACACCTTCCTCTTTTGGCATGTACATTCCCATGCCACTGGAATCTACCAAAATGACTCTGAGACAAAGTCACTAAGTCTCATGTTCATATCACCTGACTAGACATCACGTGACCAGCTCAAGTTGAGCAACCCAATAGCACTGCTGACACTACATTAGACTCAGACTTCGCATTTTAATGTGAAGTTGGATCTTGACATCCTGAAACATCAATATAACATCTCTTCATATTATCAGGAGTTCCAGCCCTACTTTGTCAATAACAGAGGAGATAGAAACATGCCCTTACGATATCTAAAGAAAGTGTATTGGGCCAAATGAGGAGAACGCACCAGGTACTTTGCAAAACACCCTGAAACCCAACAAGAAATTGAGGTAGAACTCAAACTCAACAACACTATTGTTCGTTGGGTGGAACTAGCTTATTCTGTATGAAAAAGAAAGTACTATGCCCGAAATATTGTTGAACCTATCTATGGTCTACAAATTTGGCAAGAAGATATTGTCCATCGTAGCAACAAAGGACACCTTGATGGACAGAACGATTCCAACTCAGATCAAGCACCAGATACTGATCCGCTCCTTAACAACTCATTTCAAGATCCCATCCTCCCAGAATTCAATGAAAATCTCCCCCTTGCAGATGAACAACAAGAAGATGTTGACCTTGCAAAACAAATTGCACAAATAAGAATACAATCCGATTCCGACCCCCTACTACATACCATGATGACTACAGCAGCAACAGCAACCACTACAATCTTGATAGCTCCGCTATTCCACTCTCTTGTCCAAGCCATAGGTACCACGGGAGGGGGCCCACCTGGTGGTGTGGGCAGAGGACCCACGGGTGGCGGACCTGCAGGAGGCATCCCCAGTGGTGGGGGTCCCCCAGGGGGAGGTGGAGGACCACCTGGTGGCAGAGGCAGAGGAGGTGCACCTGGCAGTGGAGGTGCTGCCAGTGGAGGAGGTCATGCTACATCAAAACTATTCAGAAGAGAGCCAACAACATTCGATGGCGATTGAACCAAGGCAAACAAATATAGACTTGCCTTTCAGTTGTACTGGGCCATGAATACCAGCCATGAAATATTTACTAGTCCCTTTGCACACGCCATCCTTTTCCTCTAGTTCATTAAAGGACCAGACATTCAGGACTGGGTAGAGCAACAAGTTAACTGGCTATCCAATCAAGTAATAAATCATGGCCATGCACGTACCGAAGAATGGTTGTAGAACACAATTGAAGATTGATTCAAAGGGGCTTTTATAGACACAACGGCAGAAACATGAGCGCATCATGATATATTGCGTCTTAAAATGGAAAAGAATGCCCTCAATGACTATATTGCACGTTTTCAGTCCCTTGCTCATATTGTGGGATACGACCTTGACAACCCAGCGATACTCGAGAAATTCATGGATGGACTGCCACAAGGACTCTTGCAAAACCATTTCAAGAAAAATCCTGAAACATGAAACACCAATCGTCCCCAATGGTGTCCATCATTCCAGCAAAGAAATCGTGATCCAAATGCAATGGATACTATGCCTGACTGAATTCGCACATGAGCTCTAACAATGGAGGAAAGAGAAAAATTCATAAAGGAGGGCCATTGCTTCTATTGTCGTGACCTTGATCACATGAGCCAGGCCTGTCCAAAGAAAGTGTCATGTATGGCGGCCACCTCTACAGGTCCTGCCACATCCAACCCCAAAAAGGAAGGGGATGGATCAACTCCAATTCAAAATTCAACTCTGACCGGCTCAACCTTGGCCAAATCCACTGATAAGATTATAGCATTTATCACTGGCTAGGATAACAAATGGAGGGATGATTTCATTAGGAAGGCCTTTATGGAAAATCAGGATTTTTCCCAAGCCTGAACCCATCAGCCTGGGGTAGGGCAATAAGTGTTTCAATAAATGTGTACTGTAGCCAGTTCAAATCTATGAAAATACCAGTCTCTTTCCGTACACAAAGCACCATGGCTGACTGACAAATTCTTGTGGACTCTGGTGCAACTGATAACTTTATAACCCCCCAGTTCCTTCGATGACTTGGGATCTCTGCCTTATCTCTTCCAACCCCCTGGAAAATATGGAATATCAATGGAACTACCAATCAAAATGGACTATTAACACACTTCACAGACCTAGAAGTACAAACAGCCAGACAAACTAAAACTATGCATTTTCTTATTACTAATCTAGGACCCAAGGAGATGGTCCTAGGATACTCCTGGCTTGCAGCTTTTGAACCACAGTTCCATTGGGAAACTGCCACCATTGATCACAAGGCACTACCCATTATAATACGATCCATCAATTGGAGAAAATTAAAGTTACGAACTGTTACAACAGGGGATGACCTAGAAGACGGAGATGAATTATGGATAAACATCCGGTCTATTGCTACAGACTTAGCCATCCAGCATAGACATGAAGAAGTAGATATCCCTCCTGAATACCAAAAATATGTCAAAGTATTTTCCAAACAAGAATCCTAATGATTCCCACCTAGTTGACCCTAGGATCATGCAATCAAATTCAAACCAGATGCACCTGATGTTATTGATTGCAAAGTATACCCTCTAATAGCAACTGAGGATCAAGCATTGGTCAAGTTCCTTGACAATCACTTGCATAAACAATACATCACCCCATCTAAATCACCCTTCACATCTCCTTTTTTCTTTGTAAAGAAGAAGGATGGTAAATTATGTCCAGTTCAAGATTATCGAAAGATAAACCAATATACTATTCGAAATTGTTATCCTCTACCCCTGATCCCCGATCTCATCTCACAAGTTAAGGACTGTCATATCTTCACCAAATTTGACATTCATTGGGGATATAACAATATTTGTATCAAAGCATGTTACATCACAGTAGGGATGTTCACCTGACGTGGGTTAAGTCGATCTACTGGGATGCTGCACTAAGGGTCTGGTTCTGGTTGTCAAGGGAAGTTCCAAGGAGGAACTTCAGTAATGATGTACAAGTTGAAAGGTCGGCCTAAGCCAATAGTGGAACTTAGGATCTTTCAATGAGAGGAGAGGGTTCGGTTCATGAGAGATGGAGTATTCACAGTCTTTGATTGCTCAAGTACCGTAGAGTACAAAAAGTCAAGTCTAAGGCTACAACTACCTAGCAAGCCTGACTTTATAGTATCTATGAGGGATCCTAGGATAGAGTCACAATAGTATCCTAGGATCGAGTCATCATGTCTCCAAGACAATGAAACAAATCAGTAACTGCGGCGCAGTCCGCAGTAATCACAAGCCAAGCAGTGAAATGAAGATATGTATGAAACAAAAGATATAAGCCCCATTGGCAATGGGCTAGAGTCACCATGACTCATATGAGAACGATCATGTGAAAGAAGAAGAAAGTGGTCACGTGTCCTAAGGCGTAACAAAGAAAGGAATTAAGTAGGGTGTCATAACAAAGCAGGTGACAAACCAAAAGCAGCTTTTAAGACTAAATACAGCCTCTTCAAACCCCACATAATGTTCTTTGGACTCACAAATTTGCCCAGTACATTCCAGAATATGATGAATACCATATTCCGTCCACTTTAACAACAGTTTGCCCCACAAGGAACTGAAATTATTGTCTATATGGACAATATTCTTGTTGCAACCTGAACTTCCCTGACCGACCATTGTACCACTGTCTATGCTGTTCTCCAGCTCCTCGACACCCATGGTCTCTATCTAAAAGCCTCTAAGTGCACTTTCGAGTTGCCCCACATTGATTACCTGGGGGTAATCCTTAAGGGGGGGGTGATTTGCATGGATCCCATCAAAATCAATGGGATTCGCCAATGGCCGACTCCAAAGAATCTCAAAGATGTTTGTTCCTTCCTCGGCTTTTGTAATTTCTACCGTGCCTTTATTAAAGGGTTTGCCCACATTGCGCGACCATTAAACACGCTAACAAAAAAGGACACCCTGTGGTGTTGGACAATGGAACATACCCAGGCCTTCGAATCATTAAAGGCCATCATTACTCAAGACCCTGTCTTAGTTCAACCAATTCTAACTAACCAGTTTGAATTAGAAGTAGATGCTTCAGGTTTTGCCATGGGAGTGGTCCTACTCCAATGGACGAATGACAAAAAGAAACATCCCATCATGTATTACTCAGCAACGTTCACAGAAGCCGAGCGAAATTATGACATATACAACAGGGAATTACTGGCTATTGTAAAGGCACTCCGTTATTGGCAATATTACCTTGTGGGATCATCACACAAAATAATAATTTACATAGATCATTCCAATCTTCAATATTGGAAACAACCCTATAAGATCAGCCAACAAGTAGCACGCGAAATGATAGAACTTGCCAAATTTGATTTTGAACTATGCCACATCCCGGGAGCAGCGAACAAGTGAGCCAATGCACTATCTAGATGCCCAGATTATAATCAAGGAGAGGATGACAATCAAAATCAAATCGTCTTACCAGAAGATGTCTTTGGGCGAACTATCATACAATGGAGGGCCAAGGAATTTATCCAAGATTATGATATTCTCAAAGCATGGATAGATCCCTATCAGCTGAAGAAAATCAGCGACTACTGGTGGAAAGAGGGTAAACAAGTGTTAACCCAAGGAACTGACGCCTGACATAACTTAATTAAAGAATATTACGATGCACCATCACAAGGACATCCTGGAATCACTCAAACAGTAGATTTGATCGAATGACAATTCTGGTGGCCCCTATTATGACAAGAAGTCAAAAGTTATGTCACTGGTTGCGCCCTTTGCCAACAGAATAAGGTCAATGCCCGTAGAATAAAACCACCTCCATTTCCTATTGTGGTACAACCCGAGACAATGCCCTATGAAGTGGTATCTATTGACTTCATCACCAAATTACCCACATCACATGGCTTTGATACAATCATTACAATTACCGATCAGGGATGTTCGAAGGCCACAACTTTCATACCATGCTGGGAGGCCATATCAGGAGAGGAAGTAGCTCAATTGTACCTTCAACATGTTTTCCAACTTTTTGGCCTACCACAAAGGATTATTTCTGATCGCGACCCCTGTTTCACATCTGTTTTTATGAAGGAACTTGCTAAAGGACTTCAGATTGAACAGAACATTTCCACAGCATATCACCCACAAACCGATGGGCAGTCTGAGTGGACAAACCAATGGCTCGAACAATACCTACATTTCTGGTGTAATCACCAACAAGATAACTGGGCTTCTCTTCTTCCCATCACCGAATTTGCGCATAACACCTGGAAGCATGAAAAAGCCAAAAAAGCACCATCAATGATCCTGATGGGGTATTACCTGCATGCCACTTGGGCCAAATATACAACCAAAGTTCCACAAACTATGCTAAGGCTCGATCAATTCAAAAGAGCTTGCAAAGAAGCATTGGAAAACTTACAGAAGGCCTATCAAGTGACTGACATTCCTTCTACCTATAAACCTCACAGCCCTGGTGATTTGGTATGGCTAGAAGGGTGTAACCTATCAACTTCCCATCCAACTGCCAAATTAGCACCTCAGTGTTACGGTCCCTTCCCTGTCAAATGTGCCCTCTCCCATGTGACCTTTGAATTAGATCTACCATCACATTGGAGGATACACCCCGTGTTCCATGGGAGTCTACTGACTCCGTTTAAGGAAATGGAAATGCATGGTCCTAACTACACAAGACCACCGCCTGACCTTATTGATGGACAAGAAGAATATGAGGTAGAACGAATCCTTGATAGTCGATGGACTGGAGTATGAAAGTGCTTGCAATGCTTAGTACAATGGAAAGGGTACACCCCTGCAGATAACCAGTGGATCGCAGCTACTGATGTGCACGCACCGGACTTGGTGAAGGAGTTTTACAATCAATACCCCCATAAGATCAGAAGGATAAAAGGTGAAGACATTGATACAACGGCATTAGCACTTTCACCCATCATTTCTCATATGTCTTCTCCCAATGTGTTACGATATGACTCATTTTCTCTTTCTCTCATATGATCGTTCTCACAAGAGTCACAATGACTCTTTACTTATTATTTCTCTCATGTGAGTCATGACGACTCATGCCCGTTGCTAAGGGGCTTTTGTTTCACTTATATCATGTTTCACATCTTACATGTGATTACTGCGGGCTGCGCTGCAGTTCTTATTGTTTCAGGATCGTTGTTAGGATCCTAGGATGCTATTGTGACTCAATCCTAGGATCCCTCATATTTACTATAAAGTCAGGCTTGCTAGGTAGCTTGTAGTCTTAGACTTGACTTCTTGTATCCTACGGTACTCAGAGCAATCCGAAGACCTTTGATACTCCATCTCTCACAAACCCTCTCCTCTCACTGAAGAATCCTAAGTTCCACTATTGGCTTAGGCGAACTCTTCAAACTTGTACATATTCACTGAAGTTCCTCCTCGGAACTTCCCTTATCAACCAGAACCAGACCCTTAGTGCAGTGTCTCAGTAGATCAACTTAACCCATGTCGGGTGAACATCCCTACCGTGACGTAACACAATGCCAGCTCTCTGCAAAACCAAGAAGCCATCCTGTTATTGGGTGCCCTCTCACCCACCACTGTCGGTACACCTGATGAAGGACACCTCCCACCTCCTTTGTTATGGTCAGCCCCTCGGACTTGTTACAAGTAATAGTGATGTCATGATTCAGGGTTTCGGACTCTTACTTACCAGTTGTGGCTATGGTAGTAAGCAGTAATTAGTCACGGACTCATTGTATTAGTCAGCACTCAGTGATCGCATGTGATTGCTGAGTGAGTCCTAGGATCAGTGTAGTAAGGTTCAAGCTACTTACGCCATAGGATAGTTCAGTTCAAGAGGCGCTTTAAAGCCCTCATGTACTTGTATAAGTAGTAGTTGTTGAAGACCAAGAAACACCATCTTGGTCTTCTTCAATTGCCATTGATTTCCCAACTCACATCCTCATATCTCTCCTTGTCTCTTTTCTTGTGATCTTGACATGGCACCTGCTTCTTCTTGTATGAAGACAGGTTGAAATCTATTGGGCCAACATGACTTAGCAAGAAGCTGTTGATAGCCCTGTCATCATGTTGAGAGTTGTCTCCACATTTGACTCAGCCATTACGTTCATTTTACTCTCACCCTGGATATTGTTCAAGTCGAATGGATGCCATGGCAAGGCGTAACATTAAGACCAAGATCCCTTCATCATGGCGAGGGTAACCACCAGGGAAGAGTGGACAGAAGATGGGTTTCACCCATATTTTATTAGCAGAAGAGCAATTCGCAACATCCCCATCCATTACTTGAAAAACGCATATTGGATGGACATCAACAGAGTAGAAGGATACGTTATCGAAACCAGACATGGGGAACACCCAGTTGAGTTCAGCTTCAAATGTGTCTGCTGGTGTAGAGTCGACTGCATCCTTGAATGGTGGCAGGTGATTGACATATTACGCACACACCACCGTTGTGATATCTATTGAGACAAAGTGGTGCCTTGATCTGATTGGGGACCCATCAATGGAGAAGCAGAAGCCAGCCACTCAGAAAATACTCACAAAGTATCAGAGGAAACATCGTCCGAAGAAGAAGACAGACTGGCACCCCAACCACTGAACGAACAGGAGATGGCATTAATAAACCAAGCTGAGTCAATCACAATCTTACCAGCAATGGCCACTACAACCCAAGAAGCACTGGTACAGGTACAGATGCCCACACACCCCATAATGGGTGAACCCATGAACGTGGATGACGTGGCCATTATGAGGGCCATCGGGCCTGATCAATCAGACCCTCCTGAAAGGGGATCCCCAGGAGGTGGAGGACCACCCGGTGGGGGAATGCCAGGAGGAGATAGCTTCCTAGGAGGAGGCAGTTTTCCCAGAGGAGGAGGGCCACCTGGGGACCTAGGGGGAGTACTACCCACTGGATCTCCTGGACGAGTCCATCACTCTGACAAATTTGCAGGAAACACCCCTGAAGTATTCAAAGGAGACTGATAGAAGAGTGAAGAATTTCTTACACAGTGGGAACTCTACTAGGGGATCAACAATAATAACCCCATCATGGCCAATGCCTACCGACACTCCATGTTATTTCTCACTTACATCCAGGGGAAAGACGTCAACAAATGGATCACCCATACCAGCCAATGGCTCAATAGGCAAGTAACAGGAGGGATAAATGACACCAACCCGTGACTATGGCACGAAGTTATCAGTGCCTTCACAAGACGATTTTCCAACACACTTGAAAAAGAGCAAGCTCAAGCAGCATTGAAAAAGGGGATCAGAATGATAGGAGGGGACATCGATGTGTATGTAACCAACTTTGAGACCTTGGCATGACAAGCTGGCTATCACCTAGACTCTCCATTAACCCTCGACATCTTTACCAATGGACTACCAAGAGATCTATATGAGAAGGTCTTCACTATGGACGATCCACAAACATTCGATGACTGGAAGATAGCTGTAATGAAACAGCAGCAGCAATACATACACATGAAGGCCCGCCTTGAACAACACAGGGGTTAAGGAGGGGGGCCATCGCAGAACCAAGGTAACAACCAATGACATGGAGGAGGCGGGGGTCCCAGATGGAACCTCCCATAAGACCCTAATGCAATGGACACCTCAGCAGATCACATCCGAGGACATCTTGCCAGGGCAGAAGAAGTGCTTGCCAGATACAAACGACCCCATCAACCAAGGGGGGGGTTTATGAAGAGGAGAGGACAAGGAAGAGATCTTTCTGAAGTTACGTGTTACACTTGTGGAAAGAAAGGTCATATCAGCAGATATTGCTCACAGCACACCTACAATCGGTGCACTGAAGCCGACCAATATGAGCCAGAGGAACAACCTATCCAGGCCTCACAAGCTCAGATGCCCTGCGAATGCACCACCAACTGGATGGTAGGAGTGGCAGTGGAACTGGACGAAGTAAAGGACATGATCTTGAAGGATCTCTGGAAGCAGGAGGGTTTTCGGGATGCCTGAACCCATTGGCCTAGGTGAGGGCAGTCAATTGTAATTTGGTTATTATCACATGCTATTGATCTATGAAAGTTCCAGTTTCGATCTGCACAAATTACGTAATGGCCGACATAAGAGCACTAGTGGACTTGGGAGCCACTGACAATTTCATGCGCCCTACATTTGCGAAAAGAATGCGCCTTGGCATACAACCTCTCAAACAACCCAAAAAGATATGGAATATTGACAATACTGAGAACAGGGCTGGGCTCATCACACACTTTATAGACCTCAACGTTCAGACAAAAGGCACCCATCGAACCCTCTGATTCCTCCTCACTGACATCAGCACGGAGGATATTGTGTTAGGATACCCCTGGTTGGCTACCTATGAGCCCCAAATGTCCTGGCATTTCGCCACTATCAAAGAGGACACCCTCCCTATCGTCTTACATTCCATAAACCCAGAAAAGAAGCAATCAATCATCACTACCGCCCTAACCACTGCTGAAAAGGAAATGGTTGTCCAACATCTAGATGAGGAGGGACCCGTTTCACTGTGGACCACGTCAACCGACCTAGCAATCCAAGCACAGCAGTACACTCAGAAAGCTGTGTTACCCTCAGAGTATGCATCATTTACAAAACTCTTCAACGAGGAAGCCTCTCACCAATTTCCCCCTGTGCAAGCGTGGGATCATGCTATCAAGTTCAAACCAACGGCACTGGATGCCCTCAATTGTAAAGTGTACCCGTTGACACAAGATGAAGACAAAGCATTGAAGGACTTCCTTACGGAACAACTGGAAAAAGGGTATATTCGCCCCTCCAAATCTCCATACACATCCCCCTTCTTTGTTAAAAAGAAGGACGGAAAGCTATGTCCGGTACAGGATTACCGATGTATCAACAACATCACAATTCGCAATCAATACCCCCTTCCACTCATCACCAATCTTATCACTGAGCTCAGCAATGCTCATATCTATACAAAACTTGATGTACGATGGGGGTATAACAACATACAGATCAAAGAGGGCAATGAAGGAAAGGCCGCCTTCAAGACAAAATATGGCCTTTTTGAGCCAACAGTCATGTTCTTTGGGCTCACAAACTCACCAGCAACCTTCCAAACTATGATGAACCACATTTGTCAGGATGTCATCACCAAGCATGAACACTTGGGCACCATGATACATGTTTACATGGATGATATCGGAATTGCTACTCATATTGGCCACAGCCTCACTGAGTATATTGCGGCGGTTCACAACATTCTTGCCCTCTCCGCCGAACACGATCTCTACTACAAACTTGAGAAATGCCTTTTCCATGCACCTTGTATGGATTACCTGGGGGTAATCCTTGAAAAGGGGGTGACATGCATGGACCCTGTCAAAATTTCGGGCATCAAAGACTGGCCCACACCTACCAAAGTCAAAGACATTTGCTCCTTTCTAGACTTCTGCAATTTTTACTGAACCTTCATCCAAAATTTCGCCTCACATGCCAAACCTCTCAATCACCTCACAAAAAAGGACACTGAATGGCACTGGGGGCCAGAAGAAGAACAAGCATTCCAGCAACTCAAACACCTCATAATGTCCGAACCAGTATTAGCACATCCTGAGCTAAGTAAACCATTTGAATTAGAAGTCGACGCCTCAGGATTTGCAACAGGAGCTGTACTTCTACAGTGGAAACTGGACAACAAAAAACACCCTATTGGCTACTATTCTTCCATGCTCAATGCTGCCGAGCAAAACTACGACATTTATGACCTAGAACTCCTCACCATAGTCAAAGCCTTCCAACATTGGAGACCCTTACTGGCAGGATCTCCCCACCGAACCAAAGTCTTCTCTGACCACCTAAACCTGCAATACTGGTGATCACTGCAAAAGATCAGCCGACGTGTAGCCAGGGAAGTACTCAAATTATCTGAATATGACTTTGAAATTCACCATATCAAAGGACAAGCAAACGGAAGGGCGGACGCACTATCATGGAGACCAGATTATAATCAAGGCGAGTTCAACAATGAAAGTGTCACTGTCCTACCCAACAAGGTCTTTGCATGTGCAACAGTGGCACTCCAGATTGAAGGCCCCGCTACAATGGACAGTCAACACAAGGCCATGATATGACCATGGGTGGATGGACATAACCTGAAGCAAAGCCAGGGAGTCTGGTATAAGGACGGACAATGGCAGGTTATCACAGGTGGACTTGATGTGAAGAGAAGTATTTTCACACTCACCACGACACCTTGGTTCACAGCCATCCAGGGATATGATGGATGAGCCAGCTTGTCACAGTCGTGACGCTTAGAACACTCTAGAGCAGATAAGAAGATTGTGATTGATAGGAGACTCTCAATACCGTACAAAGATATTCTAGAGCTATCTTATATACAGTACCAGCTGACCTTTTGCCAGCTCATTGCCACGTACGAATACCACTTCTGAAGAGATAACAAAGGTCTTATCTACTTCTTGTCTATTAATACCTCAACTTCTGCTGCTTCCTTATCTCGTCCTACGTTGCATTGTGACATTACCCTCCGCTTAGATGGGACGCCGGCCTGGCCGTCCGACGCGTGAACCCCCGGGAGCAGGGACACGACTAGCGGGGCTGTACGGGGCATACGAGACGAGGTTCGCAACGTGTGCGACCCTCCGCGAGGCTCGAGCTTGTTTGAGGCGGATACGACTGAATAAAAGTTGTTGTTCGTAGGCGTCAAGTTCAGTGCAGAGTTGGCGGATGCGGGTGTTGAGGCTAACGACATGAGTGTTGATTCGGCAATAACGTCTGACTTCAGCGCACAATCCCCAATCTCCTGTCTGTCGTATGGCGCTGCATACGAAACGAGCGACGTCGGCGGTACTACTAATGGCCTTGACAAACCAGGCGTCGAGGGGGGGGCTGACTTCATCGGGGGCTCCTCGTGCTTGCGCAAACAACTCAAACGCATAGACTTTATCATACTTCCCACCCTGTGTTCCATACGCCATGCTGCTATCCAGTCCTCCGAGACGTATGAATGGAGGTTTGATGAAGCGACCTTCATTGTCTTCATCGGGGATCGTAAAGCCGTCACATTGTCCCACATTTGCTTCGTAATCTTCGGGGATTGGGACCTCGCGAAGTTTTTGCTCGAGGTCCATGCGTTGTTCGCGTTCAACCAACGCGATGCGGATTTGATTGTCATACCTGCGTTGGTATCGTTTGGCGGTGACTGCCAATCCTCTAGCCACGTGCATGGCGAGGGCGGCATCGATAGGACCACGCACTGAGTCGAGTGCCGCGAGTGTGCTAGATGGGGATAAGTAACTGTCGTCCCCAAAGGTGAGATCTTCAAGACAGGCTCGCTCCGTGGCTCCAAGGAATCTTTCGGGCTGAGCAATCGGGGACGGGACTCTAGTCGGGGGAGGTGCGAATGGCATGCGTTCCAAAGGGAATGGAGTCCCAAGGCGTGTCGGCGGAGCGGCAGGGGCGATGTTTTCTTTATCAGAGTCGTTGTCGCTTGCCGGCATAGTAAGGAAGGGGGGTTGTTCAGGGGTCGAAGTAGGAGAGATTTCGATGAGGTCTCGGACAACCTCGGAGGGGATGGCGTCGAGAGTTGCTGAATCCATGAAGCTAAGCGGTGTTGTATGGGTTTCGTATATCTTTTCTTTTTATACGATACCGGTTGTTCTAATGGGTGCGTTTGATGATATTGTTTTACCAAACGTGGCGCAAACACTTGTGTGCTGGATTCCCAACTGTCGTCGGCCTTCGAATACCCTTTCCACCTAATGAGATACTGTAAGTGTTTTTTCTTGCCATGGAACCGATGGCCGATAACCGCTTCGACTTCTAGTTCTTCCAAACCTTGTACGAGGTGTGGAGGAGGACGCGTATCGTCAGCGTGAGGTCCATATGCTTTGGTGACATAGTACGGCGATAGAAGAGAGGCGTGAAACACGTCGTGTATAGTCCATGCTGTAGGAAGGCGTAGTTGATATGCAATGGGGGACACTTCTCGGACAATCGTAAAAGGGCCATATCTTCTTGGTGTCAGCTTCTTACTATGTATTGGGAGCGTGATATTGGTGGCTTCGAGCCATACTTTCGTTCCTACAGTATATTGTCGAGGAGGGGCTTTTGCCGCAGCATTTAATGCGTCAATTGCTGCGATCCAAACCTTCTGAATCCGCTGTAGACGTTCTTCCACTCTGGGTACATGAGAACGGAAGGCTCTTCCAGGAGTTATTGTAGGAGTGTACCCGAACAAGAGTTCACTTGGGGCGTAGCCAGTGGAGCTGTTGAGCCGTCCGTTATGTATATTAGTAGCTAATGGTAGCCAGTCAGCCCAATCATCTTGCGTAAGATTGACCACTGTTCGCAAGTACTGTTCGATCCATTGATTTTTTCGTTCGCTGAGCCCGTCGGTACGTGGATGGAATGCAGAGGATATATTTTGAGAGATGGCGAGTCGCTTGCACAGAGCTTTCACGAAGATAGATGTGAATCTTGGGTCTCGATCTGAAATAATCCTACGGGGAAATCCGAACCATTTGAGCACGTGGTTGTAATAGAGGCCAGCCACTCCTTCTCCAGTGATCGTAGTGGCGCACGGAATGAAGATGGCTGCTCGGGAGCATCCGTGATCTACAATAGTAAGTATTGCGTCGTACTTCCCGCATTTTGGAAGTTGCGTGATTAGATCCATAGCTACTGTTTCGAATGGTAGCGACCCTTCTTTCGAGGGGATGCAGAATAAGGGGACCTTAGTACGATGTGTCAAGACTTTGTTTTGTTGACAGACTGAACAGCCTTTGACGTAGTCTTCGATATAGGTGGCCATTTTGGGCCACCAATAGTTCGTTGCTACTTGTCGCTTTGTCTCATCGCGTCCGGGATGCCCGGCCATTGGGAGATCATGATATTCTTGCAAGATTGCTCTTTTGACTACCTCGGTGTCAGGTACTACGAGTTGGCCTAATTCGCTGACCCATCGTGGGAAACCATCCAATTCTTTGCGTAGTCGGTACTGCTTTGCCCAGTTTGCTATTTGTCCTTCTTGCCTGAATTGAGCCTGACAGACGAATTGAAACAAATCATCGACAGGATCGGCTATATTGAGGAAGACGTCAGAAGGGAGCAACGTAAGGTTTTGGTTGTTGTTATCTCCGGTGTCTACTCCTATTGGTCTGGATAGTAGATCTGCGACCGTATTCCATTTCCCAGGTACTTGGACGATCTTTAGTTGATAATCTTGTAATTCATTGAACCACCTTGCGACTCTACGGTTGACCTTTCGTGGTGTCTTCCAATACTGGAGATTTGCGTGGTCAGTAAAGATCGTAATCGCATGTTTCGCTCCTCCAAGATGCATGCGCCAGTGGGTTAGGGCTTTAAGTATTGCCAGTAATTCTCTTTCGTAGATATCGTAATTTCGTTCTGCCGGTATGAATGTGGCTGAATAGAACACTATCGGGTGTAGGAAAGGTTTTGAAGTTTGAGGGTTTGGCGAATCACCCTCCTGTGAGAGTACGGCTCCCACGCCGTACGCGGAAGCATCTGTGGCGATGAAGAATGGCTTATCGTAGTTCGGTTGGCATAGAATAGGTTTACTACAGATGAGCGTTTTCAACGTCGTGAAGGCTGTTTGTTGTTCATCAGTCCATACGAAGGGAGTATCTTTCTGCGTCAGCTTGATAAGTGGTCTCGCGATTGTTGAATACCCTTTGATGAAATATCGGTAAAACCCCATGAATCCGAGGAACATGCGGACGTCGCGTACGGAACACGGTTGTTGCCAATCGCGGACTCCTTTGATCTTCGCATCATCCATGTGTAAAGACCCGTGTCGTAGGATAACACCCAGGAATTCAACTTCTTCTCTTTCGAAGACACATTTTTCTGGCTTGAGGAATAGATCGTTAGCGGCTAACTTCGTGAGCGTCTGATGCACTCTTTTGCGATGGTAATCAAGGTCGGCTGGAGTGTGGATTAGAATATCATCCATATAGATGGTTATCCACCCTTCATCAATTTCCGTACGGAAGAGTGCGTTCATCATGGTCTGGAACGTTGCGGGCGAATTCGTTAGACCGAAGAACATCACTCTTGGTTCGAATAGACCTTCGTTAGTGATAAACGCCGCTTTCCATTCATCCCCAGCCTTGATGCGGACGTTGTTATATCCCCAACGTATATCAAACTTCGTGAAAAGCGCCGCGTTGCTTACGTGAGTGATAAGTTCCGGGATCAAGGGCAACGGGTATTGGTTGCGTATCGTCCATTCGTTTAACCGTCTATAGTCCTGGACTGGCCTCAACTTCCCATCTTTCTTTTTGATGAAAAAGAATGGTGAGGCATAGCCTAAGGGGTGAAATGAGTGTGTGACCTAGTCATGAGGTCCTGTGAGCGCTTGATAGCGTCTTGTGCCTGCTGGCATGCTTCCTTTATCTGCTGCATGCGCTGGTCAACAGAGGGGACGGTGGAGAAGCGGAAGGTTTGGTGAACACGTGGGGTGTGTCCCATAAGGAGGTCGAAAGGGGTCTTCTTGGTGGTGGAGCTGGGCCAGGAGTTGTGTGCGAATTGTGCAAGGGGGAGCCAGGACGCCCAGTCGTCCTGTTTGTAATTGGTGAAGATGCGAAGGTACTGTTCCAGCCATTGGTTAGTGCGTTCCGATTGGCCATCAGTTTGGGGGTGGTAAGCGGTACTAATGTTCTGATCAATGTGAAGTAATTTGCAAAGTTCTTTGGTAAATGTGGAAGTAAAGCAGGGGTCTCTGTCCGAAATGATGCGTTTGGGAAGTCCATAATGGGGAAGTACATAAGTAGCGTAAAGTAATGCCGTTTTCTCAGCATCTATGGTTTCATTGCAGGGGATGAAGATGGAGGCTTTGGAGCAGTCGTGGTCCGTAATTGTAAGTATGGTATCGTAGTTGGAGGATAGGGGGAGTTTTGTAATGAAGTCCAAAGCAATGGTTTCGAAGGGAAGGGAATGGGGGTCTGTGGCAATGGGGTAGAGCAGTGGTTTTGGGTTGGTAGGGTTATTTTTGCGCGATTGACAGGTGGCACAACCCCTAATGTAATTGGTGACGGAGGTTTTCATGTTTGGCCACCAGTAATCGCGAGAGATAGCCCAAAGGGTCTTGGAAATTCCGGGGTGTCCGGCTGTGAGAGAGTCGTGATATAGGGAAATTACCCCCCTCCTTAGATCGTCATTTTCCACAATGACAAGTCGTGAGCCGTTCCAGAAAAAGCCCTCCTTGTCGTGATCCGGCTCACCACGGACTTTCTTTTTCTTTTACTATATCGCTTTGACATCTTCTCGGACTTCCTCGGAGTACTAACTTGTTGACTCATTACCATGTACGTCTCCCTACTCCGATTCTCCTTCTATTCCTTTCCCCTTCTACGCTTCCCCTTGTTCCCTATTCTACCTCTTCCCCATTTGCGTCTCCTATTGTTCTCTATTAGCACCCTCATCATGGGACGGATACGGAGTAGCTACCTATATAAGCTTGTCCACTTATACGCCTATTCCCTAGTCTTGTCTTCGTTCATTATACTAGCGAATACCAGACCTGTCTACTCTTCCACTGTGTGCTTCCTTCTCGTCGTCTCATCACCACTGTCGGTCTTCCCTTAGTTGGGAGCCACCTCGAAGCTTTGCACTTGTGCTATAACAACGCGCACACACAGACCCTAAGTCGCTTGACTTAGTTCCTTGTACTTCGGCCGTCTGACCGAAGCCCCTTGTACCTCGTCACTAAGTCCATCGGCTTACCCTTGAACCCTTGCTCCTTGGTCGTCCCTCGCGGACCTTCGTCACTTAGAACTCCCTCGACCTTGGTTATCGTTTACCAAGTACCTCGTCCTTGTACCCTGTCCTTGTTTCCCTCGTACCCTCGGTGCACGTCGCACAGTAAGGCCCCGCTAGGCCTTAACACTCCTTCTGAGTGAGGTTGTGAGAGAGCGTCCATCTAGAAAGAAGGTCCAGCTGTTTGAGTCGGTGGGCTCGGGCACGATCATCGAGAGAGGAGGAGAGGGCAGCATTGACAAAGAGTGAAGGGGGGAGGACAGTGACCTGGTCATTGTCTGCCGAGCCATCATAGAAGTCGGGACGTCTGGAAAGAGCATCGGCCTTATTGGATGCTCCAGGCTGGTGGACGAGGGTGAAATGGTAATCTGCCAGTTTGGGGAGGTATCTGGCAATGCGACGATTAATGCGTTGGGGGTTATGGTAGTATTGGAGGTTCTTGTGATCAGTGAGGATGGTGATGGGATGGGGGGATCCTGCTAGGAGGTGGCGCCAGTTCTCCAGGCCACAAACGACGGCCAGGAGTTCTCTGTCATGGATATCATAGTTCCGTTCTGCCTCGGTGAACGTCTTGGAGTGGAAGCCGATGGCATGGGATTTACCCCGGGGATCTTTCTGGGATAGGATAGCACCGGTGGCGAAGGCAGAAGTGTCTACTTCCAACTGGAAAGGTTTGGACATATCGGGTTGAGACAGAGCGGGATCAGAGAGGACGTGGGAGATGAGGGTATCGAGGGCATGGTGACACTCAGGAGTCCATCGGAATGGGGTCTCCTTCTTCAGGAGTGCGGTGATGGGACGGGCGATGTTGGCAAAATTCGGGATGAAGGGGCGTTGGTATCCTAAGACACCTAATGTGCTTCTGACCTCTTTGAGGGTTTTGAGGTCGCGTGGCCAGTCACGGAGGCCATCTGCTTTGACAGGGTCAATCTTGATTTGGTCACTGTCTACGATGATGCCAAGGTACTCAATGCAGGGTTGTTCAAAGGCGCACTTGGAGGGTTTGAGGAAGTAAGACTCAACCTCTAGGAGGTCAAGGACTTCATGGACGATGGTGCGGTGGCGCGATAGATCATCATGAGTAGCGATGAGGATGTCATCCATGTAGATGAAGAGTTCTTTGGGGTATTTGTCCTTGAGATGGCGAAACATGCGGTTCATGGTACGTGAAAAGGTAGCGGGGGAATTGGTGAGGCCAAAGAACATGACACGAGGTTGAAAGAGGCCGAAAGGTGTTTTGAACGCGGCCTTCCACTGATCTTCTTCTTTGATGCGGATATTGTTATATCCCCAACGGATATCGAACTTGGTGAAGATCTTCTTCCCCTGGAGCTGTTCGAGGATGGTGTTAATCAGTGGGAGGGGGTACGTGTCGCGGATGGTCCATGAGTTAAGGGGCTTGTAGTCTTGAGTGGGGCGTAGTTTGCCATCCTTCTTCTTCACGAAGAAGAAGGAGCAGGCATAGGGGGAGTTGGATTCAACGATGTAACCTTTCTCCAAGTGTTCCTTAATGAACTCCTTGGTGACTTCTTCTTCGGTCGGGGTGAGGGGGTATACCTTGCAATTGATGGTGGCGGGGGCGTCTGGCTTGAGGGCGATGGCATGGTCATCTTCTCTGGCAGGGGGAAAGTGTTGTGCAGCTTTCTCGGAGAAGACTGTGGCGTGGCGTTGGTATTCGGAGGGAATGTCGGTTACTGGTGGGGTTTTAGAAGTGATGGCCTTCTCAGCCCACTTCTGAGCGATGCTGTTGATCTGGGGGTGGACGCGTTTGTGGTAGGAGACGGAGTAAAGGGCGAGGTCCCCCCCTTCGAGGGTGTTGGTGGTCCAGTCGATTCTGGGGTTGAATCGTTTAAACCATGGGTGACCTAGGATGAGGCGGTCATGTCCAAGGTTGGCGATGTATAAGGGCATTCTTATTGCTTGTGCCCCTTGGTTGATGACTAGGTAGGTGAGGTGGGTAATGGAGCCTGCCTGGTTGAGGGTTCCATCCACATTGTGGACGAGGCAGGGGGTGTGTAGTTCTTGTGTCCCAAGGTGTAACTTTGAGATGGTGCGAGTGTCGATGAAATTGTTGGTTGCCCCACTATCAAGGAGGACTTCTACTTCAGCCTTTCCATGCCACATGTAAATCTGAACGGGGATTGTCATTGAATCGTTCTTTGTACTGTACATGGTGCTAATGGTTGCCTTGCTCTCGGCTGTTAGAGTTTGGCATCGTGAAAATCCTGGTCATCCAGGTATTCTCCTTGCTCTTCTTCAGTCATGCTGGCTATGATAGCCACAATCTGTTGAGCCTTGGTTTTCTTGGGGGCGCTGGTGGAGGGAGTGGTGGAAGCAGTGGTAGAGGGTGCAGTGGTGGGCAAAGTGGAGGTGGTGCAAGCACTGGAGGTGCTCTGTTTCTGAGGGCATTCGCAGGACATGTGTCCCTGACGACGGCAGCGGAAACAATGTCCTTCTTTTGCTAGCTTCTCACGTTCTTCTGGGGTGAGCTTCTTGAGCTTTTGGGGGGTACTGGTGGTGGCATCTACGTCCATGGGGACGACGCCGTGGTTGTGGGACTGGGTGTGACAGGGCTGTGTGGTGTGCGAAGTGGACTGGAACTGGGTTTTCTTTTTACTAAGGAGGAGGTTGGAGTTGCGCAGCTCACGCGTTCGCTCTACTTCTCTTCGTGCTGAACTCTTCCACTCATCCATGGTGACAGGCCAGGTATCCCTATAGAGGACATGACAGTGGATGGATTCTTCGAGTCCGGCTTTGAACTGGGCGATGGTGCCCTTGGCGGTGGGTTCCCATTCAGCAGCAGTGGCGAGCCACTCGAAGGTGGCGATGTAGGTATCAATGTCAAGGTCCTTCATACGAAGGTTCATGAGTTTTTGGTAGGCCGATTGGACGCGGGTGGAGTCGGCCCAGGCGCTCTTGAAGTCAGCCTCAAAGGTGTCCCATAGGACTTCGTCAGTGCGGGCAATGGGGGTGGTAGAGTGTTTGACTTTAGCAATGAGGCCTTTTTCTTGGGCTTCCACCCAATCAGCGACAAGGGGTCCCTGGATGTAAGACAGGGCAGTGAGGACGTGCAGGTAAGGTTGCGCCATGATGTCGATGTTGTCATTGAGGGCCCAGTAACGATGGAACTGGCTGAGGAAGGTGCCGCTGAGGGTGCGGTCACCAGTGAAGGTGTTTGGAGCGACTGATCGGAGTGCTCCTGATGTGATGGTGCGGGTGGTCATGGTGGTAGGGACTGTGACTGGTGCGGTGGTTATGGGTGGCACAGGTGGAGCGGTGGTAGTGGGTGCTGTGACAGGAGTGGGGACGCGTGGAATAGAGGGGAGAGCAGGTGGTTCGATGGTGGGGAGTGCGTTGTCTGGGTTACTGGGGTCGGTGGGTAAATACCAACCAAGTCCTAGATCGTGTTCTGCTGGGTCTGCTGGGACAGCGTGTGCTGGAGAGGCGAAGAAATTTGCGCCTTCTCTGGTGAGTGGGTACCAATGATGGTTGATGAATTCAACCGGAACTGCTTTTCCGTCGTGATTAAGGTAATATCCTCCTTGTGGATCGCTAGGGAAAGTAGACCAATAGGCGGAGCCAACGATGTGGGCAGGGAGATCTGCTTTGAGGCGACGGGGTACTCGGGTGGGGTGAACGGGATCTAAGGAGATGAATAAACTAGCCACGGTGTTTCAGGGTGCTGTGGGTCAATGGGTATGAAGGAGCAGCAAGCGGAGTTACTGCAACAAGGTAGAAGAGTCTTGTCTTATGTTAAGGCCTAGCGGGGCCTTACTGTGCGACGTGCACCGAGGGGACGAAGGGTCAAGGACTGAGTGTGAGAACAGGGTGCTTCAGTAGAAGCGACAGGGACAGAGTGAGGTCAGGGCAACGAAGGTCCGTGAAGGATGACCAAGGGACAAGGTTTCAAGGGACTAAGTCGATGGGCTTAGTGACGAGGTACGAGGGGTTCAGTCAGAAGGCCGAAGCACAAGGGACTAAGTTGGATGACTTAGGGTCTGTGTGTGCGCGTTGTTATAGCACAAGCGCAAAGCTTCGAGGTGGCTCCCAACTAAGGGAAGACCGACAGTGGTGGTGAGACGACGAGAAGGGAGCACACAGAGACGGATGGACAGGTCTGGTATTCGCTAGTATGAGAAATGAAGACAAGACTGGAGAGTGAGCGTACAAAGTGGCTAGGTTTATATAAGTCGCTACCCCGTGTCCGTCCCATGAGGGGATACTAAAGGAGAACAATAGGAAACGCGAATGGGGAAGGAGAAGAAAAGGGAACAAGGGGAAGCGCAGAAGGGGAAGGGTTTAGGAAGGGGACTTGGAGTAAGGAAGCGTACATGGTAGTGAGTCAACAGGTTAGTACTCCGAGGGGAAGCAAGAATGAGTCAAAGCGATATAGTAAAAGAAAATAAGTCCGTGGTGAGCCGGATCACGACAATATAAGCTTGTATCTAGACATACTTATAATCTAACTTGTCCTCTTTGGATTCCCCATTCTCCCTAAGGTAGAAGACATCAGGAACCAGCACCCCCTTTACATAAGCTATAAACCCTAGGGTTTGGGTAAAGGTGCATTCCTTCATCATCCTTATTCCCCTCTCGCATCATCAAAATAAAATAATCTACTTTGTACGAATTAAAGTAGACATATGTAGCTACAGCTTGTACAAATATTTTTTTAAAAAAATATTGAGATTTGCACAAGATATTAGCCTTTTTATTTTTTTGCAAAACGCGTTTTCTCACTATTCTGCACATTTTTGTCAAATTAAAGCAACATTTGTCCCGCTTATATAATACGTCACGTGACCTACAACATACTGACAAGTGCGAAGCCCCGTGTCCCCATAAACCCGATAATCAATTCAGTTATGCCTTATAAAACATGTGGCCAAAAGTATCATGGACATTGCACCCTTCCACCAGATATAATTAGGGAAATTAAGGCCTCTGTAGCACCCATATAGTGTACTTTATGTCTATGAACTCCTCTTCCTTCTTAACTCTTATGCTTTAACAAGATTTTTCTTCTTTTTTTTTTTGTAGTAAAGTCAAGATTTGTCCACTTATGTAATGCTTACATACTCCAAACCCTAGGGTTTCCTAGGGTTTACAGCTTATGTAAAGGGGGTGCTGGTTCCTGATGTCTTCTACCTTACCTTTGTATGACCCTTCTACTCACTCTCCCTGCATAAGGGAGAACTCTGGTCTGCTACTTGTCTGCAACGCTCTATAGGTTAGCACATGATTTATCTTTGAGCTATATTGACTTGTGTGAAACAGGTTTATTCACCCCTTCACCTTTTGACTTCAATGTCATTTCAAGTTGTCATAGCTGGATAAGTCATCCACTATAGCAATGGCCCTGTGATGTAAGGTCAATACTAAGTCATCTGCATTTTCAGCAGTCAACTTTGCTAAGGGCTGTATTTTATAGACAGGCCAGGTAGTTATCCTCCAAAGAGTAGCCTACTGAGAGGTAGAAATATTAAAATTCATATATTGTAAAAAAAAAAGGTACATGGTGGATCAATGAAAGAAGACATGAGGGAGACAGCCTGCAGCTTATGACAGAAAGCCATAGGCTGCAGCCCATAGCTCTAAAAAACCAGGGCCAGGGCTGTAGGCTGTGAAAGTGGCCTGCCAAAATTGAAGCCTGAGCTGTGGGCTGCTCTGGGCTGCTCCTTTGGTTCTGGTTTCTAAGGGAAGTTCTGAGGAGGAACTTTAGTAAAAGATGTATGAGTTGAAGCAATGTCTAAGCCAATAGCGGCACTTAGAGTTCTTCAGTGAGAGGAGGGTTCTTCAAGGTGAGAGATGGAGTATTCAACAGTCTTTGATTGCTTGAGTACCATAGAGTACAAAAAGTCAAGTCTAAGGCTACAAGCTACATAGCAAGCCTAACTTTATAGTAATTGAGAGGATCCTAGTACTGAGTCATAATAGCATATTAGGATTGAGTCAACACAACAAGTAACTGCAGAGCACAGTCCACAGTAATCACAAGTTGATACTTGAAACAAAAGATCTAAAGCCCCTTGACAATGGGCTAGAGTCACTATGACTCCTATGGGATAGCTGATACATAAGAAAGAGGACAAAGAAAAGAAAGTAAGTTGTATTGTAACATCAGATGGCTGGCTTTGGCCAGCTTCCAGCTCAAAAGCTAGGGCTGGGAAATCACTACACTAAGGACCTCACACAGGTTTATCCATTGTGTATATAATAATGTAGTATGATATATCTATAGAAACAAGTGGCTGAACTAGCAGCTCACTTACTGTTAGAACAGATATCATACTTCTACACTTTTCACCAACTGTACACTATCTTCATCAAGGCAGGGGTTTATACAACTAACTTGGTATTTTTTTTTTGCAAGAGATCCTACTAAATAATTGACTTGGTATTCTTTTGGAGTGATCCCCACTGAATAATCAACTTGAAATTTTTTTCATTGATCATGCTGAGAATACATTATATTACATCATCAAAGATATTCTAAGTGGCCAAACTTTTGGAAATGTCTGTGTTTAATTCAGACTTTTGGTTGTGGCCGAAAAACGTGACTTTTGCGTCACGTGTATCTGCGGAATTACACCAACTGGGCCCAGTCGTCCACGTAACACTCCATGGAGTCCAAGGCCCGTGCTACCTCCTCCACGGCCATGGCTGCCACATCGAACTGTATCACACCCCTCCCCACCGTTTTATCGAACCCAGGAAACGATGCCGTTGGAGCCACTCGGTAAAAAATTTCCCCCCTTCCATTGGTGGAACCAGCCCTGACAGAACATCCTCGACTCGGGGCCACAGTCTTCGTAACAGGGAACGCCGGGAAACTCAAGGAAGTTCGCGAGATCCTTGCACAGGGCAATGCCATCAACATCGAGTCGCGCGATCTTGATTGTGAGCCCTGTTTCCCCTCCCCCCCTCCCCATCGGCCCAGCGCGTAATTGTAATCTGCGCTAAACGCAGAACCTGTACGTAAGTACCGGAAATCCAGGGAACGACGCAGGAGATAGCCATCGAAAAATGCCGACGTGCAGCAGAACTCGTCAGTTTCCCCGCGCCATTTCGAACGATTTCCGAACCTCTAGCTCTGATCTGATACGATGATTCCGATGTGTGGATGCACACGGGCAGATCGGTGGCCCAGTGATCACTGAAGACACTGCGCTGTGCTTTGCGGCCATGAACGGCCTCCCGGGCCCATACATCAAATTCTTCCTGCGCGAGCTTGGGTACGAAGGTACGTCTAACTCGCATACCCTCTGCTCTCATCGCGCGTTGTGCGTGTTGTGGCATTCATATATTTACTCACTTACTTCATCACCGCACTGGCATTTCGTTGCGCGACTGGGGTTGATATGAAGGCCTCTATCGCATGCTGGACAGCTTCCCAACGCGCGCTGCACCTTCGCGTACAGTGCGGGCCCGGGGACAGAGCCCATCCTGTTCGAGGGCCGCACCGATGGTAGGATCGTGCCGGCGCGCGGCCCGCCCAAGTTCGGGTGGGGTCCGGTCTTCGAGGCGGAGGACACTGGATTGACGTACGTTCAGCCTCTCGTCATTGCTCTGCCCTATTCTCCGTGCGTGCGTGCGGAGTCTAGTGAGGCGGGTAGTAGTACCTCCTTGTATGCGAACTGACGGAGATGAAAACACCTATTTTGCAGCTACACGGAGATGGAGGCGACACAGAAAAACACGATTTCCCACCGGGGCCGTGCGTTGCGAAAGTTGCGCGTGTACTTACAAGACCAAGGGGAAGAAGGAGGAAGCGCGTGATCACGTTGGTTGGTTGCCCCCCTCTGGCCTCCAGTAATATCCCCATCTCATACGTAAAGTGAATGTCGAATACAAGAGTTATATCTTCGGTTTGCTCGACGGCTCCATTTTCACGTGGATTCCCGTTACGCACAACCGCTTCTTGGTGTTGTCCCAGATCTAAAAACCGGAAACAAAAATGAGTGACGGATCAGCGCGAAGTGTAATGGAGAGAAAATGGGAAACATAGTGGGAGTGTTCAATGCGAGCAACATCTCTTCGGTTTGGCACCTTTCCGCTGTGTACTATAGCGCTTTCCAGAGGAATGTAAGACATCTCTGGATGTGTACGGCAGTGGACTCGTTCGCCTGACTTCCCAGCAAATAAGAAATGCACAGCAGGCTCTAGCACTGGGTTCTTAGCATTTGTCTCATGGGGAAAAAAAGGAGGCCACAGAAGCAGCAATCACGAAATGTCCCAAGCTGCCAGCAGCAATGGGTCAATTTCGGAAACTGCAATGGGCCAGCATTGGCATTTGATGTGATCTTGTTTGCACATGTTACGATCTGCAGACGGACGTGCAGAAATAATGACCTGCCATATGACCTTGCTTTGCAAGGTTATCCATTCCGTTTCCGTCTCCGAATTCCGATGTACCAACTAACTTAGCCCGGCTAGCCTACGCCCGAAACCCCCCTTTTTATGACCCACGGTTCCGTTGTTTGTCGTGGTACTCCTATGACCCCCAAGTTATCTGGTTTTTCACTGTGAATGGCTAGCCGACAGGTTTTTCTCTCAGCGAAATGCTCTCGAATATAACTGCACCAAATAAAAAGAGGCAGGCATCAACCTCGTCTCTACTGCCTACTGCCAACCCAACGTGATGCTCACTAGTCCTCTTCGCATTTTCGCTTCCCTCATCGTGGCCGCCGTCGGCGTGTCTGCCCAGACTGCCTGCATCCTTGACTGCTCGACGAAGTCCGAGTCCCAGCACCTGCACTGACTAGTTGTCCCCATCCTTCCGCTCACTGCCTACCAACTCTGACTCCTTCCCTGACTTTCTATTCCGCTTCTAGCACCAACCTCCCTTGCGTGTGCCACAACACAGACTACCAGAACGCCGTCAACGCGTGCCTCAACGCGCAGTGTACCTCTGCGTACAAGCAGAATTCCCTGGATCTACAAAAGGAGAATTGTTGAACCGGTACATGCATATAACGCACGTGCACGCGGGTCACCCTACGCCCAGACTTTTTCTTACATTTATTTGCAGGGTACAATTAGTCCACAACCTCTGGCCCCACGACCGCGGCCTCCACTTCCTAACCTCCAAGCCCTTCGTCGCCGCTGTCCACGACCAAGTTCCCTACTATGTTTTATAAAAAAAAATAGATGTCGCTTTTTGGTTTTTCCACGACTTTGTCGCAGGACGAGCGGAAGACATGGACCCACGGTGGAACAGCGTGCGTACGTTTGAACGTTTAGGTGTGCCTTGGCTCAGTTCCAATACCTAGAAACTGTGCATCTCAATACCACCACTGAGTTGATCAGGGCCGTAATTCGTAGACGTGGACATGTCCAGGAAATCCTTTGAAGGACAGCGATGATACTTAATAGGGTCCACGCACGAGGAATAGCAGGAAGCGCCTTTTCGACGCGTCGCCGTATAGCAACTCATCTCTCCGAAGGAGTGCACTATTCATGGAACCGTAGATAGCCTGGCGACGAGGGTCCGAGGAACAGGGTGAATCTTCTCGCGAACGAGTTGACATTTCTGGAAGACGTCACTGCTGTGCATAAAAGAACGGGGTCGGTATAAAGCATGGGTAGTGCGCACTCCACTCGTTGAGACTGATACGGGTGTTATTGTAAGCTTATACTAAGGAATGGTGCGTATCCGTGAACCTATGTGGCCATGGATGTCGGTGCATCGGTGTACGAGGTTGTGCACTCGGGTTCATTCAGGTCAGACGACTTGGACTCCAACCTGGTCTGACCATCGAACGCCCCGGCTACAGTCTCCGGAACAAACATCACCCCGATAGAGAAGCGAGTCATGCTTTAGAGTCCCTGACGCAGCGCCACTTATGCGAACTCCAATAACTAAAACACGCTCGCGCCGCGACTGAGTGCATATATGTCGTTCCATGCGCTGGTTCCCACTCGCCGCCCGTATTGCTTCGAGACCATGGTGCTCGCATACCACCTGGTCGCTCGAAGTAGCAATGCATTAAGTCATCGTGGAGACGGATAGACCACATTGGCCATTATGGCTCCCTGTCGTTGCCACGATGATTACGAGCACTCGGCGGCCACCAGTGATTCGATAATCTATTAATGACTTCCGACTTTCGTGATCTGAGGCTAATCACGGTGTCGCAGCTGTGATTTTAAAAATTTTGCTGCTTTACACAGGTGTGGCGTCCCGTTCAAGCCGGAGCCGAAAGTTTGGCGCTGAACGTAGATGTAGGTAGAACGAAGGACTTAACACCCTGTCGTAAGTCACAAATCATCATGACGTCATATCCATGCTCAAGTCCATGAGTGACAACCACCGTAAGTTCATGTTCGCTCTGTTTCGCTCCCGTATCCGTTTCCGTACTGACAGAAAGACTGTGTTGGTTAGAGGTGCAGAAATTACAAGCCCAGCCAAGGGGTGGAAAAGACGACAGATGAATTTCCTCGATACAGCAGCCGTAGATACTAAGCACATAACACATGACATTTCGACGGCCGTAGGCGACAAACCCACGACTCTTGGAAAGAAGGATGGGCACGGGCCCTAAACACTGGAAGGAACTAACTTCCACTTAGATTCATCTCCGTGCGACTTTCCCTTCAGGGACACCTAAAAGACATAAGACCTGCGGAATTCTACCGGTGACCGAAGAACGAACCTTAGAGTTTCCGCCTTGTTTGTTAAACCAAAAGTTGTTGGTTTTGGGGGCGCAGATGTAAATGCTATATTGACAACCCAGCGTCACAATCATTGCATTGCTCCAGACGCATGTGAAAAGTCCTACGTCTGGTCATGCCCTTCGGTGGTGCATATTCCCCAAAAGTAAGTGTTCGAAGCATGTTTGTTGACCCACGTGGCTTTGTCGTCGTGATCCTAGACGATTTGTGTCAGAGGTAAGATGTTGAGCGAATGAATACGGGACCAACGTTAGGGACGACATATTTCGAGTTGCATTCGATGATCCAGCCCATTGGAGCGGTATGTATAGAAAATACCTGTGGTCAGGAGTTAGAAGCGTCGTTTCCGCTAGTGTTTTCACGACACATACGCCGGCCTGAGCTTTATCTGTAGTTGTAAGGACGTCTTCTCCGTCTTCCCCAGGTCCCGAAAGATAAGCACCGGTTGTGACGCTCTGGATATTGTACTTGGTAGTGGACATGATGAGTGCGTAAAGTGATCACTGGAAGGAACGGCAATCGCTGGCATTTTGAAGCGTCGTAACAAAGTCTTTATATACATTCTGAAGGACTGAGAGGTATCCCGAATCCGTGTGTAACTGTTCCCACTTTATCAGCCCCTTACTACATCAGTTGTCCACTCGTAGAAGTTGAACGACCCGATAGTAGCCCAGTCAGACTCCACTCTGAACGGTAGAAGCACCCCTGAAGTACCCTCGTGTCCCTTGACTTCAAGTTGAAAATGAGGGTTTCATCTTATCACAGAAAATCAGTGCTGGAAGCGGCTCACCGGGTACCATTTCCAAAATTTCTCTGCAGCAGTTCTACCGGCTCCTGGCATCGTGTTTACCTTATCTGTACGTCGCGCCGCATAACTATTCCTCAAACTTCCTATCTACCTACCTTCCATTACGGCATGACCCAAAACGATACTATCATTCCCTGGCCAAGGCAAAAGCACTCATCAGCAGACGCAAATATACTAGACCTACGCGCCTGGCATGTCCAGCATGTCCAGCATGACTAGCACCCCTGGTCACATTAGTGATACCCAGACCAGATCAAAAAAATTTATGGTCGTCGTTTCTGGAACGACTTCCCGTGTCTAGTTCTGCTAGTGCATTCTTGTAGCTGTCTGGCGTTGGCGGAGCAGTGGCAGCGCCTGCACTCCTGGGCGGTCACAGTCCGTGTTGCCGGGGCTTCCTGGCTCTCGTCGCCGTTGTGGTCACCTTGCCATTGTTGCTGTTGTCGCCCCGCGGTATCGTCACGTCGTGGATGTGGCCATCGTCATCGCCCCATAGTCCTCATCACCATTGTCGCCTCGTCACGGTCATCCTTGTCCCCTCGTCGCGGTCGCCCTTGTTCGTTCGACAATTCATCCCCTACATATGTACGCCCATTGTGTGGTTCAAGTTCTGTTCTGTGTGTCACAGGCTTCTTCATGTCCCGATTTGCGTCGGCTCCTCACCTACTTCTCCACGATGACTATTTGAATTTAGTCCCAGCTGTAACATCCCTCCGAATCGACGTGGATAGTGGCAACTCTGGATTGAAAAAAAAAAAAAAAAACTGTCGACAGAGAGACACCGACTTCTATCTTGCCACAGTTAGTGAGGCCACTGGCAATTATGTGATGATGAGGGCGAACTCTCACCGGTCGACCCATGACCAACAAGAACACCTAACAGGTGACGTGATTATTGTGCGTGTCGAGCCCATTCGCACGGCTACACTTTGCGATTTGATATCCGACAGGATAATAAACCCCTGGGCATTCTGTACCCTCAGGCGCACGAAAATGGATTTAAAAAAAAAAAAAAAACCCTGGGCAAAACTCACATCCGAACTGGACAGGTCAATGTCCAGCGTAGGTGAAGATTAGTCACAAGTTTTTTTTTTTTTTGGAACCGTAGAGATGTTGCTACACATGTAAAATGTTTGAGTGTGTTGAAAAGTAAGCAAACAAGGTAAATACCCAGATAGATTATCGATTTCACTCGCTTTGTCTCAAATCCAGGGTCACTGGCAGACTACTTTACTTTTTGTAAATGTTAAGCTATAGTTGTGCGAGATTCAATTATGAGCGTTATTGGCTGTGCGAAGTCTTCCCAGTGAGTGGAGGGTCGAGTAACCCTGAGCTGTCAAAGGAGGCACCGGCATCTCCTGTGAAACCAGAAGACTATTGTGGAACGCCACTTGGCACTAATGGCGAACGAGCTGAACTTTTGTTTGTCGTAGAAGCCGTCATTGTCCGATCTGAGGCTGCCGAAACCATCGGAGAGACAGCATGGGGAAACGATACGTGTATGGCAGTGGGAACAAATGTGAAGGATGCGGGGGGTTTTTTTTTATCTTCCCGTAAGACATCCCTCATCTTTTACAGTAGGAAACGTAGCTGGCGATGGGATGGACCACAAATCAGAGAAAGGAAGGAAGAAATAGAGGACGGCGTGACGTAAAAACGTCATTATATGAGAAGAGTAGTAACGTCAGCAAAGGAGAGAAATGGGTTTAAAAAGGCAAAACGACGTAGGAAGATAACGCAACGACTTCGAAATTGAAAACAGTGTATGCAGGGAATCACTGAGATAATTGAGACCTACTTTGGTCATGTCTACGAGCTACAGAGTATGACGTCATCATTCCCACTAGGAAAGATGACCTTGTAGGGCAAGTGGCCCAACAAATGACTTGAGTGAAAATCAAAACGAGGATGTAAATTATGGGTTCACTTTGGGTTCGATGATTCGTACTGTCATCGTGACATCCTGGACAGAGACTGGGACTACTTACACTACATGTAGGCTAATTGCGGTCGCTATCTTGTAAATGTTTCTCAGCTGCATTCACAGCTATCATACCTGTCGTAAATAATTCTTCGAGTACATAATTACTCTGACGGAGCAGTCCCGCCCAATGACGCGTACTCCAACGCCTCAGTCTAGAGCACCGTTTCCGTTACAGTAGTCTACGTTTCCTTCGACAGGATTTCCTGCCCACTGAGACAAGCATCCGTTAGTGCCAACCCCCCAATCACATGCACGATCAAAGATGAGACCCCACTCACTTTGGGGAACGGCCGCGAGGCGCCCGAGGCGCCAAAGACGGCAAAGGACAGAATGAAGATCATGACCTGCGCGCCTCCATCAAGCGCGCCACCCAAGACATAGTTGTACTTGCGATACCATCCCGGGTGGTACCGGCGCAGCCAAAGCTGCGACACCAGCCCGACGATTACGGTCGATAAGAAGATGGAGTTTACGCCGACGTACTAAGCGCAAAGTGATGAGAGTCTTGTCGATCGTTCTATCCAAGGGGTTTGGGCTCACCAACCAAGCAGAATACTGGAAAATGAGGGGCAGTATGACCCGGTCGACCCTGATGGGACCGATGTAGGGCCAACGCTGCGGCGGTGGCGTCAGAACAGAACACAATATGCGGTTGGCATCGACTATCACCTTATTGATAACCCAATGTACAAATGTTGCCGCGAACCCGATGAAAATTCCCATAGGGATGATGAAGTAAGGCCCCGAGGGACCGTACAGTTCCTTCGCGAGCGACCAGGTAATGGCACGACTGTTGAGCGATTGCACGACCTGCCCGCTCCAGATATTGTTGCCAGTCGGGTTTAGTAGGATGTCGCGCTGAGCCCCGGTAATGGAAACCATTACCGCTACGAAAAGATTCGTTAGCCCTAGTCGGTCGCCGAGTGAGCGTTCTGTGGGACGCACCGTAGTTGACAAAGGCGCCTTGCAGGTTGGGATAGCGGTAAGTCCCGAAACGTGGGCAGTTTGGCCGTTAGAGCTCACCAATAATCGTTCCCCAAATTTGTGCCACGAACATAGCACGGGGAGGGATCTTCGTAACGCCTTTATTAGTCCCCTAGATCATGATTTCGTAAAACTGAGACGTACTTTGAGGTATTGACCCATCTTGAGGTCAATGGAAAACCCAATTGAATTTTGCACGACGTCGTGGCTCCACATTGAGAACTGAGAAAAGGCGGCGTCTGTCAGAAAAAAGGCGGGGACAAGACACCAGATAACCCACGTAGAGATTCGCAACAGGCTTTCCAGGGTTGATGGCGCCGGCAATCATCTTGAAGAGCTGATTGGTGGCGATACCGCTGCCCATGCGACCATTAATAAGCGCCGAGAACGGAGCCACGATCACGCCAGAGACGAGCGCTACGATGTACGACCACACGGGCAGCGTCGTCTCGCCTTTGAGCACGCTGATAAGACCTGGGCAGACGTGAACGAGATCATAGTTGTTGCAAGCGCTGTCGGAGGTATCACGTGCACTCACCGGCGAAGAATGCTAAGTGCAACAGAAGAATGTACCACCACCAGGGAACTTCGTCGTACTTCTGCATGGCAACCCAGTGTGGATCGGGTTGTGTCTTTTCGCGCGCATGTTTGAAAGACGACACGACAGATGGTCCCCAGAAGAAGACGCAATGTGCGATGAGACCACCAATGGCAAGTGAGCCCATCAGCCCCGCCCATGCGTTGGATCCAGTCAGCGCAGGAAGGCCAATCTCATCGAGCGCCGTCTGGTTCAATTGGAAATTGGGCCCCGTAAAGACGGCAGTTTGGTGGTAGATAGAACCATTGGAAGAGAAGAGGGATGTTGAGAGCATAGGGAAAGATTTTGACTGGAAGAAGAAATGATTACTATAAGCCGCCACGGAGAAAGGGCGTTGTACTTGCATTCCACGTATTCGAATAGTAGATCGCCGCAATAGCGATGTAGCAAAAGAAGAACCCGATCCAGGAATTTGCCTGCTGAACTAGAGGGAGGCTCATATATCTGTGGCAAGACAAAGTTCAACTCGTCCGCAAAGGTGGTACCCATGTGGGACTGACAGAGAGCCGATATACTGCCAATCAAAGCTCAAGCTGAACAATCCAAGACCCTCATTGCCGCCCGCTCCGCCGAAGATATTGGTAAATATATCCTGCACTTGAGGAGATGTGTGTTGGGAGGCAATGCAGAAGATACTTAAGCCATTTAAAAGCGGGAAGATGTACGACGGGACGATCTCATAGATGAACATGGCCGCAAATGCGGCCCAAAAAAGGCGCACTCGCTTGTGGTTCGAGGTCTTATCAAAGTGCAGAACTAGCGCCTACCTGTCAACCACTGTCATAAGTCAATGGACGAACTAATATACCTTGGAAAATGGAAACGGTAGGTAAATTCTAAAAATATAGTGAACTTCTACGGCCAGAATACAACGGAACGGTACTCACGCTCCAGTAAACCATATCGCTAGGGTATATAGTGAGAGGCCGGAGGAGACCGACGATTCCGTAGCCGAAGACAGCAGTTGAGAAGGTCGAAAGAATGGCGGTCGACGCGCGAACTTTCGTGTCATAGTATAGCTGCAGGGCACATGGCACAGATTGGACTATGTCGTTGCAGCAGCGAATTCGGGGCTGCACTTACTCGTTGCACTGCAAAATTGATGACAGCCGTACTGCCCCATGATGCACTCGTAGCCACTACGCTTGCGGTGACGTGCTGTAATTTGCCTGAGAAGTGCCGACAGATCTAAAGATGCGAAACGCACCTCCTTGAGCTTGAATTCCCCAGGGTTGATGAAGTGTAGAGTAGGTCCAAGCCATTCAAATCGCGTTCCTTTTACACAAGAATGCCGTGGGAAAAGAGTTGACCAAAACATTCCCAGAGAGTAAATAACGAGTAGAAGAAACACTGTCGAGATCCCAACTTGGATAGGCTTGAAAATATAGATCTAGAAGCGGGCATTGGGGCTCTGTCCTGACAGTTTCAGGAGTCAGCATGCATACCTGGTACAACGCGGCACCAAAACCGCCAATCACAGTGCCCAAGACGACGGAACGGAATGTGAAGGGAGGGTCACCGTCATCTCTGAGGTCGACAAGATGCTTAGAAACGTCTCTCCCTCCGGAGATGACTGGCTCCCCGTTGACATAGAGCGGCTTTTCGTCCTCGCCACTGGAGCCACCAGACAACTTGTCCGTGTCAATGACAGACCCCTTCTCGTCTACCGGAGTTTCGACATATGCTGCTTTGTCACCGAAAGGGGGTTCGGAGGGCGAGGGCAAGGTTGGCAGTTTTTTGTGCGGTCCAGTCATCGCAGGAGCCAAGTGGGAACCCCTGTGCGGCTAGGTAGAGGTGCAAGAGGTGCAGAAAGAGATCTTGGGGGGTTGCCTTTTATTGGAATGAGCCCTCTCCGCGACGCTAATTCGGTGCATCGGTTTTGTGAGGAATAAGGAAACAACCCGCGCATATAAACGAAACGCGAGATCTGAGGAAGCGGTGGCGTCCAACCACCCAGCGGGCGAAGAACCCCCAAAGGTGTAAGATATGGCCCAAAGGAGCCACTTTGACAACCATCGATGCTTAGGTGGAAGTACTAGCTCGGTAGAGGTAAGGCTCGTTCTTTTCTAGAAGAGGGAGTCAATGGAATGGGGTAATGACACTGCCAAGAGTAGAGGGGATAAAGGCTTGGCGGGTGACCTCTTCGCTTGGCGCTACGTGTAACACCCAGTAACATTATTGTTTCCTCGGATTGGCTGTGCACACCATGTGAGAGGAATTTTTTTTGCCAGGAAGTCCACCCTTGAAGCTTGGCGCTTGGCAGCTTGAAGATTGAAGATTGAGTTTTAGCACTGACAGCCAGCTTTGGGTTCTTGGGGTGTATGCGTTCTTAGTCGAATTTAAACCCGTCGTCAGGTTGTGCGTGAACTGAGGTGAGCACGGAAGTGGACAGAAATATATGCACAGTTCTAGCGATGCAGAAATAAGCCCGACTGACTGAAGGTAGAATTCATCGTCGAGTGAGACAGAGAGGACCAATACGGTGCCCACCGGCGACCGGCAACTTACAGCGCGCGTGCACGCGCTAGGCTATGCCACTGGACCGCCACATTCTAGGAAAATGGACGGACCGCAGAGCATAGCATCGAGTCAAGTGATCTGCAACTTGCCCTTGATCCACCACCACCAAGTTCCATAGCAATGCTCATCAAAGTAAAGGTGCGTCCGAGCTTGTCCTGGGGGCTTGCCTAAGTCAAAACTAAACTACATCCTCACACACGCTCCTCATAGACCCTCACAGGCAAAGAGGCAGGTGTCCATCGTCCCATCTAGCGCTGTCCAAATCACTAAGTGATATTGGTCAAACCGTCCTTCTTTAGATTGAGCTTGATATCAATCTCGATGACAAGGTGCGAGAAAGAGTGCGCCTGTCCTCCTCCTGTGTTGACTCCCCTTGTCACAGATCACACGAATTAAGGAGAAAGTAGAGGAGCAGTCCGGTGTTCCCCCACCACAACAGCGTCTCATCTTCGGTGGTCGGCAAATGTAGGTTAAATCGGTCTGGTTTTACCGTAAGCCCTTTCATATAATTGACCTTTGCATGCACAGGCCCGATGACAAGACCGCGCGCGAGTTCAACATCACTGCGGGCGCAGTCCTACACCTTGTCCTTGCCCTACGTGGCGGCAGATGATTTATCTCTTGCGCATCTATGATTTCCTTGTGAGTCATCTATAAGGAGAGTAAGGGTAGGAAGGGAGGAGAGGAATTCCAAGTTTGTATACTGCCGTGCTACACCACCGTACGCCGATAGATCGTCGTTAATCCGACTCTTTCCCGTGTCCACTTTGTCCGTTTGCGTCCCACACTGCCCGACGATCCTCCCTGTCAGAGTCCGAGTCGGAACCGTCGCTACCGCCGCCCACGATCTCGGCACCAGGTAAGAGCCACCGAAACGTGACACTGACCCGCGGCTCGCGACGGTGCCACCGCCACCTGTCCCCGCCGCCGCCACCACCACCACCCCCATTACCGTCCTCTCCCTCGACCTTATCTCGATCGCGCGGTACGATCCCGTGTGTCCACTCATACCGTGCCTCCCCAGTAAGTACGATTACGCTCCGGCGCGGCAACCACACCTCGCACTCTCCTGCCCCTACCCCTGCCCCTTCTCCTTCGGCCCCAACCCGCGCAAATCGCATCGCGACGTCGCCCCCAAGACTTACCCCGACAATCCCGTCCCCAAAGCGGTTCAGCAGGTCGACGTGCGGCGCGATGCCCTCTCCCGGACGATACAGATTGACGATCGCCTGGCGTGCGCGGGGCGTCTCTCGCCGCTCGCCCTCGTCCAGTACGGCTCCTTCTGGGAACAGCAGCGCGTACGTCTCCGCGGGTAGTGCTGGGGCGTGCCGCAGCAGCAGGGCGGCGGTCGCATTGAGCAGCGCGGTGAGGAACGGGGGGAACGCGGCGTCTTCGTGGCCCGCGCGTCCGAACAGCATCACCTGGTTCACCTGGCTGTGAGGGGGGAAGAAGGACGCCACGCATGCGTGGAGGACCGAGTCCGCGAGATCGGGGGGCAGGAGCAGGTCGGGGTCGAAGAAGAGCCCTGGAATGGGTGGAGCGCTTCGGCGTGCGACGATGGTACACGTGTTATCGTCGTAGTAGTTTCCCGGCGTGCCGGGGCGCGCGGCGGCCGCAGTGCGTGTTCCTGATGGTAGTTGGGGGCCTTGGGGCTTCCAAGGCGCCATCGACAACTCCTGCGGCTCGTCAAATAGAGAGTCCGGACTGGGTTCAACATCGCTCAGAGCCTGTGACTCAAGTTGGGTAGTGTCAACTAGGATGGCAGGCGGAGAGAGAGGAACAAGCATGTCAAGGATATGGACAAGGTTTGATATCGGTAGCGTTGGTTCTAGTGCGGCTGGCCTGAGACCAGTCTAACTAGACCCATGCCGTAAGACGATACCCATAACATGGTCTAATTTAACTTACGGTAAAACAGTCTAATCTATGAATGCTTTACCTTTGTTCTGAGGCACAATGGTCTCCTGAAGAAGGCCTCCCTCGAAGATCGATGTACAGAGAACACTCAGTATTCTCCTTCAATTGGGCCCAATGAACTGGTACAGGACGCGTCGAACGAGGCCCGATAGGTGTTGCGGGTCATTCTAGACATCATGCGGTCAGCCAAGAGATGATAAAAGAAACCATGGAAACGCGCCACGAACCTGATAGGTGCTCTACATTTCCCGAGATAAGGACAAGCGGAGAAGGTGAAGCACACGAATTGACGTACCATGACCATCCCCATCGCAAACGCAGTCAGCTATCCAAGAAAGAGTAAGCCAGCGCGGTTCATGTGGCCAAAGGAACGAAAAAAGCGTACCAGAGGGTTCCCATACTTCCCGGTATGCAACACCAACCCCCGCCCGCGCAGCGCAATCCACGCGCTCTCCAGCGCCTTTGGTAGCACATACATTGCCAGCTCGCCCCGACGGTGTTTCGCCTCCATGAACAGCGACAGACCCATGACCGCACCGCCAAGCCAGTGCGCCGGCCGCGACAACACCGACTCGAACATCCACGCTGGCACCGCTTCCTTGCCCAGCGCCGTGAGTGCGCGATGTGCGTTCTGCATCCCGCAGAACCAGCCCTGATACATCACGACTGCGGCCGCGATAAACGCGGTACTCCGCGCGGTGCCCCACGCCGCGCGCAAAGCCATGCGTGCTGGTGCGCGCGCGAACGCCGCACGCTTGAAGAACAGTAGGGGCACGAAGTGCAGTGCGCCGTAGATAGGCAGTGTCCAGCGCGCGACTGCGAGCACCCGGCCCTGAGGGACCGAGAGGCACCGCGGGTGCTGTGGGTGCGCCATGGCGCAGGGAGCATATGGGGGAAGTGCCTTCTGCCATTGGGCAATGTACGTGGCATTGTCCGGGTGGAGATCTGGCCGCGCAAAGATCTGCGCGAGGTCGGCGGGGTCATAGGTCCCACGCCGTACCATACCGAGATGCGTGGACAGTACTTCCTTTGGGACTTGTGCCACGTGTTCGATCCTATGAGAGTGTTATGAGCCCTGTGAAGAATGGGCAAACACCTTCACGACGTACCATCGCCAGTACGCCTTTGGGAGTGTGTGCGGACTCAAGAGGAATGCATATACGATTTGCCCACACCTTTTCTGACATCAAAACTGTGTGCAGTACTGAGGAGAATAGGCTCGTACGCCAATGAAAAGACCAAAACGTCACCATGTGGAATACGGAAACCGCGTTTTTCCGAGTAAGCATTGTATGAGCCCTGTAGCCCACTGTCGGATAATAGGTGCTCGAGTCTGTTGAAGGGGTATCGAGACGTACCGGACGAAAAGCTGCTGCGCAATGACGTTCTGCCGGGTGCGTTTCTCAAAGGATAGTGCAATGACGCCGGCAATTGCACCGGCCAATACAGAATGCCACCGCCGCGTCTTCCTGCGCACCCAAATCTGGTGCACCTGCGCAGATGAAGACAGACGCGCCTCGCGCCTATCGCCTGGTGATATGTGTAGCTGCCGCGATGGTCTAGGTAGCGGTGACGCCGGTGGAGATGAAGCCGGAGAGTAGTCAAGGACAAAGTCATCTTGCTCGTCTTGGTTTGAGAAAAGGCTGGCGAATAAATTTCGAACGTTTTCGCGCAGGGTAAGGTTGGCGGGGAAAAGAATGGGAAGTGCATTCAGAATGACGCGGTACAACGCCACGAAGCTTCCTATCAGGGCTGTCAGAGGCTGAGTACACGATGAACGAAACGCTCACCTAACATAGAAGCAGCACGGAACGAGTCTGATCCGAGGAGAGCATGACGTATGAGAGGTAAACGCCTATGTCTGAGGAAATACTAGAGTGAGCGAGTCTCGACCCAAGTAAACACGGAGGTGAGACAGACCTCGGTAAATTCTTAATACGTGCCAGAAGCAAAACAAGGTTCACGCCGGAGCGAATAGCAAACGCAATAGCACCGGCACCTGCGTAGAGACAGCGATAACGACCAAACCGAATAAGGGAAGCGTAGAAGAGTAATATAGGACTTAGGACGTACGTAGGCCACCACGTGCCCCGTGAACAAGACATTCGCGTATGTCATGAATGTCGACGGCTGGCTCGCCGCGGTCGCGCCAAACTATCTTCCGTGCCTCACGAAGGTGCTCCTCATAGTTGGCAAGGACGACGAGATTGTCAAATGATGCAATGGCACTGCGGCGAGGGGTAAAGGTCAAGTAAGTGGACTCTCGCCTAGATTCTGTGCGGTTATAAGGCGCAGTCATGCTGATGCGAATGAGAAAGAAAAGGAAAGGGATTGTAGCCGAGTGTGAGCGCGAAAAGGCATTTCCTGGTTCCTAGCTTGTGATTTTCATTTTTCATTCATTTCCTGACGACCTTAAATTATTTTATTATATATTTATTCCTCAATTATTCGCCACATCCTCGCCTCGCGTTGAGTTTACAAGTTGGACTTCCCTCGACAAAACCACGTTCTTTACCTTTTATTTTTCATCCCCTTTGTCGACCCGGCTCTCCACTCTCTTCGCCTTCAACATGCAGTTCCTCTTCGCCCTTCTCTCCTTTGTCGCATTGGGCTCAGCTTACCAGGTCACCTCTCCCGGCGGCGCGGCCGGGTGGACCACCGCGGGCCCCAATGTCGTCACCTGGCAGCGAGTCAGCACAGACCCGCTGAACTTTACCATCGTTCTCAGTAACCAGGTGCGCCCTTTGCTTTCGGCTCACCCTCGTCGTCGCCCCCACCTCATACATCTCGCAGGGTCTAACTCCAAGCTACCAACAAGTTCTTGCTGCACTCGTCGACGGCAGCCTTGGAAGGTTCACTGTCAGCCCACCTAGCACGGGGTTCCCTACCGGCAATGGTTTCCGGGTCAACCTCGTTGAGGACTCGGAAAACCTCAACACCATCTATGCCCAATCGGAGCAATTCTCACTTGTGTCACCAACCACCACAGTGTCTTCCTCCCGCACTACTACTACCCCTTTGTATGTCTTTTCATCCCGTCTCCCTGTGCTTGACGGTCAGCATCCTGTGCATGTGCTTATTCCCATTTTTTCTCCCTTGGCTCAGTAGCACAACGAGCCCCGCCCTGACAGGCACAGACACGGACACCAACTTGAACCCGACTGATTCGATCACGAACACCACAGCACCTTCAAATGGCGCAGATCGTATAACTGCTGCTGGCGGCGCAGGCCTTATCTTTGGCGTACTCGCCGCCATGGTCCTCTAAAATTTCGTGTTGGGATACCTTCGATGTTGCCGAATTCGGACCTTCTCCCCCCTCTCCCCCCCTTTTTTTTTTCATTGGCACTTATCATCCAACAACAACAATCAGGACTTTTTGGTTGCCCTCACGCACCTTACGCTCTTAGGCTTTTCAATGGATGATTTTACCCACTCGAGTTGTGTTTCTTGGACATAAGATGGACGGTAGTATATAATACCTTTTTTTTTTCTTCGCTTACAGTAGTGGCTGCTCGTGCCCAAGGTCCGCGGGGGGTTGTGGCCGAAAGTTTGCGGCGTCTGTCTCGTTGGTGATGGGCGCTGTTACACTACTCTGCTCGATGGGCGCCAGCGCCCAGAGATCGGACTAACTGGACCAGGACAGGAGGCTTAGCCAATCTACTGAATGTGCACCGCACCACATTTTTGAATTTGAATTTGTTAGGTCTTGTCGGCAGTATTCTCAAACATGAACTGACATCACACCGTCACTCCGAGTTATCTGTCTTCTAAGATTACCAAATAGCTTCCATTTCGGACCCACAGGCGAAGTTTGATTAATTTGATCATTTAACAAACCATTTCTGTGCAAAACCTTTTGGGGCAGATTTCCTAAATAAGAGGCTTTAAAATGTCCATGATAACGTTATGGGGTGTTCTGCCCGTTGCCGCGTAGCAACGAGTGGCCCGAAGGTCCCACCATATAGATCAATGCATATAGGTTGTCTCGACCGACCATCTAACGCACCTCGACCCGTTCCAGGGCGGGAAAAAGAGCCAGGGCGGGCTCCTGGCCGTCCTGCTGCAAGGAATGTGCAACGTCGAGTGCCCCATCCGCTGGTAACCGAACCGTTTTCACTTGTCGGAGATAGCAGCAAAAACCGCGTCATTGATCGCTTTGAACGCGGCCTTCTGAAAAAGAACCACGGTTCAGCGTCCCACGTAATAATGAGTTCCCCGACGGCCCGGAGAGCTCTTTGGCTTTGGCCCATCTCTGCTCCAACGAGACAAGCTCGGGGATGGTGATTCTAAAGGGTTGGACCCGTGCCCGCGTAAAACTTGAGCGCTTGAGCTTCGAACGCGAAAAATCCAGGCGAACCACAGTAAAACTGACATTCTGTATCACGAATAAACTTGCAGAAATACGGAATTGGGAAGAAGTGGAAAATAATTTAACATCCAACTCAAGGCGATGCAGGCAAGACATGGACTGCGTTGCGAATTCGTAAGAAGCGAAGCTTCTGGCGGCGAACTGTACAGTGCCGAGGAGGCCTGTTGCGGATGATTATAACGGCGATAAGCAGCTCGGCTCAAGGTTCGCAACGTGAGCCGTCGTAGAGCTGGGGAAGAACCCAAGATCGATTCTACGCACACGATCAGGGTCTTCCATAGCGCCAAATGCCCGTCGATACTGCTCTAACGTCCCAGCTTCGGCGCTATAGTCAAAATCGGTAAGTGGTGGGGAATCTTCAACGCTGATGCACTGATGGCCTGTCCAGTTTAAATAACAGGTGTCTGTAGACGGGAGGACGGAGCGACGACGCGACATCGCCAATGTCGACGTGAGAGCTTGAGCATCTGCCTAGATCATTCCAGATATCCTCATAATCGGGTTGGAGTTCCAAGTCCTGTTGGCAGGCGTCGAGTATCACCGTCTGGGAGTTTATCGACTGGCACTTGGCCCTTGCGTGATCATTTAGAATCGTCACTGAAAATCCAGGTGCGCGCACCGAAACGCTGCTCGTAACGTATTTTAGGGAGTGCCCTGATAAGTGAGCATTACGTCATCATGATCTTCTTACTGGTAAGACCAGACCCCCTATGTCCAAGTCGGGGCAACCGCCCGAGGCCTAGTTCAGTTCAAGCTCTAACCACCACATGTGAACTCGTGCTGAGTTGAAGGTTACCAAACATATGGTTTTCATTTCTGACTATAGGCGACCGAATACATAGGTTGTGTAACATGACTATCTAACCAACTACATCAGTGCAAAACTATTCAGGGCAGATTTCTTAAAAAACAGAGAAAACCGCACTCCAACAATGCCATTACCGCGCCGTTAAGCAGCGCCCCGCCAACGTGACTCATATATGTGACAACCTTATGGAGCGTCCCACCCGTTGCCGCGCAGCAGCGAGTGGCTCGAAGGCATCCCAGATGGATGCATATAGGTCATCCCCACCCCCACCCGGCGCCGAACGCACCTTGACTTTTTCCAGGGCGGGAAGAAGGCCCATATCCTGCTGGAAGCAGCGCGCCACATCGAGCGCCATGTTCGGTGGCACCTCAACAATCTTCACTTGTTGGATACGATCAAAAAGTCGACGCCATTGAAATCGGGGTGCTCTGGACCACTGATAGGTATCCCCCCAAATGAGGAGTTCTTCCGCGGTGGAAAATGGCCCAGAGAGCCTGCTGCACAACTCTTCCAATGGGATGGGGTCGTGAATGGTTATTCTAAAAGGTTGAGGATAGAAGGATTTCGTCTCCGCGATAAATTTGACCTTCCCACGCGAGAAATCCAAGCGAAGCGTGATAAACTGATTGTTTGTGTCACAGATAAATCGGCAGAAGTGCGGGAGGGCATAGTTACTGTCCCAGGGGCTGACATCGGCGTCGAGATGCTGCAGCGACGGGGCGGCCAACACAACTACGAGCGCCTCCAAATATAATATATACCCAGAAAAGGCGAGCTGCGTTAGCTTTGAGAGTGGGACGATACCTCCAGCGCTAGTGGGTGGCTGTGAGTCGTCGCTATTTGTGGTGCCGTCCAGATACCTCAGCTTCACTTCGAGGCGGCGCAGGTGAGGCATGCGCTGCAAATTCTCAATGAGCAAAGCCTCTGGCACTGATCTGCGTGAACCTGCGATGGTTAAATACAGTTCGACAAGGCCCGTTGCGGATGATAATAGTGGTGATAAGCATCTCTGTGCAACGTCCCGTAACGTGAGCCGTTGCAGACATGGGACGGAACCCGAGAGAAACGTGGTGGGAAGAGTCAGTCCCTGACTACAACCGTTACTGGAACAAATTTCGAGACTTTCCAGAATGGGATAAGGGTGACTCATTGCCTTGAGAAATTTGGCCATGTCCACGTATTGTCTCGGAAGAGTGATTCCACGCACACGACTATGGTCCCTGATAGCAGCAAGTGCGAGGTTCTCTTCCCTTCCACCCGCCCAGGATACAGGGCGATAATCAACCAAAATCGGGAAAGGGGGGAGACGCTTTAACATGGTAACCTTCGAAGACCTGCATGGAGTAAACAGCAGGTGGAGGTGTAAACGGGAGGGCGACAAAAGGACGACACGTCGCCACCTTCGACACACATGTACGAGCTTGAACCACCCGTTTATACCGTTCCAGGCGGTTTCATAACCAGGCTGGAGCTTCATGCCTTTACGATAAGCGTCAAATATCTCCAAGAGGACGCCCTCTGGGAGTTTTTCGACCAGGGGCCTAGGCGACCATTAAAAACCACCACTGAGCGTCCCCTCGAGCGCATAGCGGAGAATAAACCTACCGGGCTCTCTCGGCAGCGATAGAACGAGTGAACACCATAGATAAGTGATGTTGATGACACCCCTGACCACAGCGCCGCGGTAGATATAGCCAGGAGATACTCCGACGATCGGAACCATCTACCTGCCACGGCACAGAATTCTCACGGCTGTGACCCAGGACGGATGAAATCCTCGAACACCATCGTCATCCCAGGCAAGGAAATATTGGAGAGAGGAAACACGGACACCTATGTTAACCCTGGTCGCCTGGCCTAGGAGGTGCTCTTGTTGGTCATGCTGCCCGACTCATCTCCCCTATGATGCTGGGCTGGTAGCCACTCCGAGTATCCAGGCTCACCCACTTCCTGGAAACCTCGGTTATCCGTCTGGGTAGAGAGACGGGGACACCTGTCACTAGTTCTGTTGCTGGCCCAGGGGAGGCTTTGCGTGAGGCTTCCCTTGACGGAAAGGGTCCAAGTACCACCCTCCTTGAATTCTTACCACCACCATCTCCCTGCTTCCATAGTTTTGGTGCACTGGTTGAGCCTCCCCATGGTGGTCCGCGGACTCTGACCGTGGGGGCATATGCTTCCTAAAGCCAAGTGTATTTTAGTGTGGGACTCAGCTCCGGCGAGCTGAGTCCCACTGACTTCTGAGTAGTTGTTACTCCAAAAATCCATTGAGGGAAGCACACATAGCACAGTAGTACACCATAAAATAACATAAGGGTTTACAGTAAGCGTCGTCCAATGGTGCACGTACAGGAATTAGTAAAGTTGAGTTACACCCCGTGGTAACCCTCAAAATCGACAAAACCTACCCAGCTCTCATCGAGGAGGTCGAGGGCAAGTCTCAACAGGTCATCAGTCTCAGCATCCGCCATTTCTACATCGCGCTCCAAGTCGGTAGTATGAGCCAGGTCTTCCGGGGTGGTTATTGTCGGGGAAAGGGACATCTCGATCCCCGCGCGAGTGAGAGGGGCAGTTTGCGCAGCTCCGCATTCAGCCTGCAGGAACTGGCTCAACTCAAGGTCGAGAATCCTGTCCAATGCCGCGGATGGTTCTTCCGGCACTAACTCCGGGATCACGACACTCGGATTCTCCCGCCGAAGGAGCTCTTCCAAGTCCTCGAATGTTCGCAGGTTCACTAAAAGGTGGCTTTGTCCAGTAGTTGATGGCTCCAACTCCGGACTGTGCGCAGTCGTCGTAGTTAGAGGTAGGACGGCCGGCCCCTCAATAGCAGGTTGCTCGATCGTAGGCAGTTCCACGTCCAACGTCTCCGCCTCAGGCATCTCCATCGTCGGCGGGAAGGGGGGCTCGTACAGAGCCAATGGGCTGTTGCCACTGTTGCTGGTCATTGTTCCCAGAGCTAGTGCGTCGCCTACCACCAGAGTGTTACTCCGTTCTGGTTGTGCCACCGCAGCGTCTACGTCTACTATGCCTCTCAACCTCGGGAGGAGTCTGTCGATAAGACTCGCCTGGGATAGTGATGCCGCCGCACGTCTTGACCCCTGCGGGATCGGCTGCTGCAAAGCTGGGAGAGATGCGCTCTTCAAGCGGTCTCCGGAGGGCGTTGTGGGCCGCGTCGGGACCCGCGAAGGTCCAGCAGAAGCGGCGGCTGCGGCGACGGGCAGCACCACGTTCTGAGACTGTCCCACCTTCCCCGCCCCGCCGGTTGCTTGCAGAGTAGGCAACGACAGGCTCTTGGCGCGAGCGCCCAAGGACGCGGCGAGAACGAGTTGCTCTACCGCGCTGGGAAGTCCCCAGATAGTGGGGGGCGGGGCTTCCTTGGCTTTGGACTCTGCAGCCAGTGCCGCGCGACGCGCACGAGCCTTCACCGGCGGTGGCTGATATTGGGCTGCCTCGAGGGGCTGCGGGACTGCTTTGGGTGTTGGCACCCCTCGAGCGTAGGGAGACGCGCCACCGGATTTGATCAGGTTGGGCTGAGTGTGGGATCGCGCTGTGGTACGTTTGGCTTTTGTCGTCCGCTTCGCCGCTGGGGCTGGGGCATGGGCATTAGAAGATTGGGCCAAGGAATTAGCTAGTTCGGATAGCTGTCCAGAGGCCTGACACTGCGATAAGACCTTCAGAGCGATTGGCGGCAGGTTTAACCCCAGTATGTTCGCCACGTCTTGAAGCTGAGGATCAGAACGGGGGATGGCTCCTACAGAAGAGGAAGTTTTGAGTTTTTGGGGTGTGGCACCTGGCGCCGCGTAGATGGGATTGACAGGAGTGAGCCCAGAGGAAAGTAGTGACATCTTCTGATTAGAAAACAGTTATGCGCGTCCGTGCGGTGTGAGGGTGAGTAGTTGGTGAGAATAGGAGACTAGGCAGGGGGGGGGGCTGGTGAAGTTGGGGGCCACCTCAAACGCAAACCCTCATAAATGTCGAGCCATGCAGGCAACATGTGGACTCGAAACATTGTGCCGAAGACAGCACCAAAAGCGTTGTGCTTGTGGTCGCAACAACAATGCAACAGTACAGTAATGAAGCCGCATCGGAGGATATTCGGTATTGGTGTCCGTCTCAGTACTGGATGATGAAAAAAAAAGCCACGGTTACGCTTATGAGCCCAGGCATCCCCTATCAGCCACTAGCGCTGATCATCTCATTTTGTTTGCAAAGCTCGAGGGTTTGGAAGTTTGGTAAGCAAAGCGTCACCCAGAGCCCAAGCGACAGCATCACTTCCGACGGATCGACAAGTCAATCTATCAATGCGAGGTGCGCGCTTAGGCCCACCCATAAACGCTTTTGAGAACCCAAGTTCTGACATCGTAAGATGTGTACAGCCAAAAAGCAAGCGTTCAATCGTGGTTTATTATCACCTGGGATTTGGTTCAGGGCCTTCAATTACCGAAAAATTTACGCGTTAATGATACCGTGACAGTCATGGCCTAAAGCTAACTGTTGCAAAAAGACTATCCCGATAGTCCTGACGACTTGCGTGAACAGTAGTTAGGAAGACCTTGGAGAGCAAAAGACGTGCAGATGTTCGCCAGTGTAGTAAGATAAAAAATGTTCCTTCCAATCTAAGCTGGGTGGTCTTTGGGGGAGGGGTCACGAGTCAGCTCAAGGGTCCACGAACCGCGAGACGATTCGCACCTCGATTCGTCTATGCGGAGGTCAAAGCGCCGAAACAAGTGTGCAAGGCCGAGGTACAGTTCACAATAGGCCAGACTATCGAAACAATGCGATTCGCACGCTTGGACCACACAGGTGACGAGACACTACACTCACTTGATTCCTTGGCAACTTCGTGGTCCGTCCGAGAAAGCAACTAGGAACTGGTCCAATTTGGCAGCATCTGCCCCAAGCCAACGCTGTGGCGCGAAGTGATCGGCACACACGAATACATCCTCTGATAGGTGCACGAAGAGCGAGCTTTGGCTAACGCTTGTCTGAAGACCATTCGTTTAAAATCGACTTAACATGGCAATGAGATGTCGAGACTCGTACCCCGCCTGGTATTCGTACACCCGAGATAATAGCTCCTTCCGGCGGGACAACACGCGCCAGCCCGACGGGCGTAGCCGGTGCTAGACGCAGCGTCTCTTTCACGACCGCCGTCTACACAAGCGTCGTAAGTGCGTCCTCATACCTAAGGTCAGGGTACTCACCAGGTAGGGGAGCCGCTCCAAGGTTTCATAACAAGGGGGCTGGCTCAGAGCGGGCCAGACGGCGAGGAGTTCCCCAAATAGTCTCTCCCGCATCTCCGGGTTATGCAGGAGGTGATATGTACCCGTCATCAGTACCGTGCCGACTACGTGCGAACTTCCTGCGCACAGAAGAACTTGCGACTCTCGCAAGATATGCTTCGCAGTGACGCGGGAGCGGCGACCTCCTCCGATATTGGAACCGAGAAGTTTAGGTGAGATATTCGATGGGGGGGTCTCCTCAAGCTTCCGCTGATCGGGAACTATTTTTCGGGACTGGGAGTCTATAATCTATGCGGATGTGTTGACAGCGCTTAATAAGTTGAGTCATGAGCAAGGGTTGCACAGAGTGACGCACGTTGTAGAGTAAACACAAAGACCTAATCGCTGAAGGAAAAACAGACATAATAGGGCTGTCAGAAAAGTTTCGCACTAGCCACACAATTGTCCCGAATTGCTTGCGTAGGGAGAAAGAAGGCAACGATTGATCCATTGCGATAAGAAGTGGGGCATTAAAATCACAAGCCGCCGTTTGATCGAAACAGTTCCCAAAGCAGCATAAGGAGGTTGCATCTGCGCTGAAGCACTTGAAACCTAAGGATAGATCACTGGACCTCCCTAGCTCTTCATCAGCAAGAAGCCTTGAGCTCGTGGAAGAGATGTCCCTGCCTGAAATATTCTGCGCCCTTAATGCGTCGCAGAAGATGTCTAACTGGTTTTAACAGTCAGATCCCGTCCAGGACGGAGCTACGCTTGGTAAACGACTCACACGCTCCTGAATCAAATGCTGCATTTTAACGATCGCCGCCTTGGAGAATAACGGGTTTAATACCCCTCTTCGCAGCTTGACCTCGGGGTATCGAGAACTCCCAAAGAAAGAGTCCAGATCAGTTGCATTGTATAGGTGATGGTCCTTGTCCCACTTATTACCGAGATTGTAAATTTCCTTGTAGACAGACGGGTTCGAGAAATGAAGCTTGAGACACAGCAGTCAGGTTCTGGATTTCAGCCAACGTGAAGGGCACGCGAACCTCATTCGGGGCAATTCTCACGACGTCGCCTTCCGCCCCATTTCAAGTTAGCACAGGTTGTTTGATCATATGGATGGTTTGTCACGTACCATACTTTTCATGAAGCTGGAAGCGCAAGTCCGTCAGATCGACACCCTTCCAGACCTCCATGTACGCCAGCCAAAGCTTCGTGCATGCCGCACCAGGCGGACCAGGAAACCGAGAAAGAGGGTGGTGACAAAAGTTGTACACGAGGCGAAGTACAGTTGCGACAGCGGTCCAAAGAATGAAAAAGGATGCCACTTCAGAAACCAGCAGAGACAGGACTGAGCGCAGAAATATATCCATGCGGCGCCAAGATCATGAAAAGTAGTGCAGCCCGGTCCTGCTCCCAGGTGACTTTATAGGCTCGGTAACGAGAAACGAAGGATCATAACTACACCGAGTCATTCAATGGGTGCCATTAACCGCCGCGTTTCAGATCGAGCGTTGGGAACCATATCCATGGCCAGCCAACTGTTAGTAGTTAGCCTGCCCCGGGCACCTCGCCATTCCCACGCGGGGGATCAGGAACCATCACCGTGGAAGGAAAACCCGTACTTTTTTTTCTTGAGAATTCGTATTTTGTGCGCCTCGGAGTACAGAATCCTACGCACCCATCATACGAAAGAGATGTTGTTAAACATACACATTGGCAACCTTTTGAGATTCGCTCAGCTACGTAGCGCAGTCGCTAGATCCACCCCTGCTGGAGTAGTGTTTCATAGAATTGGAAGCAGGCGGCGGGAGACCCTCGTTTCTGTTTGAGTAGGCACGTAGGCTAGAAGAGCAGCGGTGCAATAGCTGAAACTCGAAACCCGGTATTCAACAGGGGAAGTAACGCCGGTGTATACCATCGAAGACTTGGAAGCGAAGTCAAGTCTGATTCTTTAGCTCCTTCCCGGACTCGACTTTCTTCCCCATAGCGTTACCAACTCCACATTGCAAATCGAGCGAACTCGAACGAAACGCACCGGCAAAGGGGGGCTTCCAAACGAATTTCCTCGAAGCACCGTGAAGCCGGGTCATTAGTATACCGGTCGAACGAGACACATGACGGCAAGTCTCCAAGAAGAAAAGTCGAAACCGAGATCACGGTGTATAAAAATAACTTGAGTGGGGGCGGGGCAGGGACACATTAGTCCGATCCGGAGTGGATGCCGTCGGGAATTCGTCGTGGGAAGCGGGCGGCGCCCGAGAAAAGCCGCAACAACCGTGTCATCGTCTAAATCGATGAACAGCGCCAAATCCGCTCTCGTTTCCATAACAGCGGCACGCCTATGATAGGGTACGCACGAGTAGAGTGGACCAGTGTGTCGTTATACCTCGAGTGGCCCTAGAACACCCAGCACTCCCTCGCTGATTCGCAGAAAAGGGCCTCATTACCGATCCCTTGACAGTTACTGGGTACGGTGGGCGGGCAAAGAAAGTTGTTTCGGTTGTCTGAAACGACCGAGAATCTCGCAGATACTAGTAGGTGGCTACACACAAGAACGTGGTGCACGTGCCGTGCCACCTGTGTTTAACTTTGAAATTCTCCGCTCGTTCTGGGCCTCCCTCCGACTCAGAATGGCGACATCCTTCGCGACATCTCCGCGTGTCAACGTACGCTTGTCAAACCTGGAGAAGCACACCCCGTTTAAACGTTATCTCATAAACTGTATTGCCATATAGTCGGGGTATTTACAATGTATGAACGAGGGACAGGAGTACAATATACACAACGAGGAGAGATAATGGTTTGCATAAGATCATATCACATAATACATAACAGCACATTCGTTCATCACTGGGGCTTTTCTTTTCAGATCCTCTCTATTGCAGGGCGACTTGGAACCTGTTCATCGTAAAAGGCTCCCAAAGTTGCCAGCGGCGGGGTAAAAATTCGCGTTGGGAAAGGGCAGAGTTGAAGGCCCGGGGATTGCGGGGTATAGGTTGAACTGAGGGCCCAGGAGGGGCCCCTGGGCAAAAGCGTTAAAACTGCTAAAAGCATCGAGCCACGCCGCCGTGGCTTGTAAGTCCGCTCCGCCACCTCCAGTGGCGTTGCAGATCGGCTGCGCGGGCAAGGGGGGCTGCTCGAGTTGCTGGGGCTGCGCGCTGGGAGACGGATCCACGGGAGGGGGAGGGGGAGGAGAGGGCTGTTCCTCTGCGGCGGCGGCATCTGCGGAGACGTCCTCTGGATGCGACTCGGAGGGTTCAGGCTCCGAAAGGCATAGGGCCCCATTCAGCAACTTGACGAGCCTCAAAAGCATACCTCGAACGATGGCGGGGGCATTGATTTCTTTGCCGGGCTTAAGGGTCTTGCGAAACCTCTGAACAGCGTCAAACTCCTCCTTGCTGACGGCAAAAGGGAAGAGGGTGTCGGCTCTCGAGTTTTCGCTCAGCTCTCTAAATCCCGGACAGTTGTTGCAGTGACGCTCCGTAGAGTCGTACCTTCCAGCCCTGGCAGCACGGCCGCAAGCAGCGGTCAGAAAACCTTTGTACAAAAAAACGTAGGATGGAAAGGGCTTACTTGGCGCTCTTGCATTTTTCGTGCAGGCCGACGAAAGCCGGGCAGGTGAACGCAGGGAGCAGGCGTTGGTGTTGAGGGTCGAGCTTGTTGAAGTGCCGCCTCGTGAAACGGTGCTTCTGTACCGTGGAGGCGTCCTTACCCCTCACGACCTCGCAGCAATCGGCGTACTCCTGTCGCAGAGCATTTTGCACCTCCTCAGGGAGCCCGCTCTTTTCGCGAAAGACGTGTGAGTGAGTAAAATGGTAAAAACCTTAGTGTGAGTCGAAACGGACGCACCATCATGTCGACATAGCCGCTGCCGGGGCGCCTCTTATTGGGTCCCCTGCGCCGGGGAGGCCCGCTTCGCTTCGTTCTGCGGTTGGCGCGCGGCGCGTGTGCAGAATCAGGAGGACTGTCACCCTGCGTTTGGGAGAGCTGGGCCAGGTCCTGAGGCGAAGGAATGAACGAGGGCGCGGATGAGCCAGACGGTGTTGACTGAGAAAGGAGGGACGGTAGCGCCACCGATGAGCCGGCGCTGAACGCTCTGTCGACTGGAGCGGGGGCCTGGAAAGCGGGAACACCAGTCTGCGTCGAGGGGACGGGCACGGGTCCTCCGCTACCGGGATATTGAAGGCCAAATCTCGGGGTCCCCACAGGGGCCCCGCCGGCGAAATTGCCAGCCAGCGGGGGGAGATTCCAGTTCAAATAGTCGTTGGGGAAGATGTCGTAGAAAGACGGGGGAGGAACGTAAGTCATGTTGAATGGGTAGAGTAGTAGCTTGTGTGTGTGTTTTTTTCGACGAGTAGTGAAGGTGTTTGGGAGAGCAAATGTGATGTGGGAGATGGTTCGAATGAGTCTGCGAGAGCCCGACTTTAAAAAGTGCTGAATCGTCAACCAAGCGAGGAGGGTGCACTCCGGCTTGCAGGGATAGCAATGCGACTGAAGCTAGCTGTGGACGCAATATAGTGGATCTATTCTTCATTCTTCCGCTCACGCTTGTGCGAGGGGGGTGCGAGGGGCGTGAGCGCTCAACCACCAAGTGGGTGAGACATCCCGAATCGTTAAGCGATGGACGTCCACCAGTGACATTGGCGACGAGATAAAGGAAGTGTTGTAGATATCGATGAGATCCCCCCTAGAGAGGAATAGTGAGAGTGCTGTAGACCAAGAGCCACCAACGAGTTACCCCCAACGAGGTAATGTCGGCGCGTCGGAAATAAAACTTGTGGAGAAGAGACTGCTCTACTGCGCAAATTGGAATATTCGAGCGGGGCTCATTATCCTGATAAGCCCGAGCTTTTCCCAGCACGAGCCACAACGGTGGCGGAGGTACAGGTCTAGGGAGGAGCAAGTCGGCGTATCCACAAGCACGTCGCAAAGCTCCGAGTATATCCACTATGCCACCAGATCGCAGGATGAGAGATGCATAGATAATTTCTGCACGGCCTGTTTGTACGAGACACTATGGGCTTGTTGTGGACATCTGAAGTTTCGCTTGGACTCCGAAATAGAAGGTCCAAAGGCCGTTCCATGGCGGAAGGCCCTTCGGATCTACGGTCTCCAAAGCTAGTTGGCTATACACAATGACGCAGTGACATCGATTTTAGGCTTTTGAAATTAGACTAGAGGTTTGCCGAAGTAGGACCAGAAGTACAGTTCATATTTAACCCTTGAGAGGCCTCTGTAATACCAGTCAGCAATTTTTCGAGCTTTGGGGAAGCATGGAAAGGTGCATTTTCTGTCATGGTCGCAGTTCATTCAGTAGTCAGCGTTGAACACAGATTGATAGACCCTCGATAATGGACAAGTAGGGGGTGCCTTGCTTGAGCGGCGGACACGATATACTTGATAGATGTTCGTCCCAAGCCCCTAGTTGCTGAGTCATACGGGTCGTTGTGGACAAATTTGACTGGGATCGATCTGGACCGCCGATGGCTATTATCCGTGCACACCCCAGTTCCAGTAATCAAAGCTAACCTGACTCGAAGCGGACCTTGTTAGACCCAGGCCTACACATAGAGCATACATAGAGTTAATGTTAATTGGGAATGTCCTCAGGTATATATCTGACGTCTCAACTACACACTACGCCTACACCCAATACAGAGGTATTCATACAAGCGTCCGCCACAATAAGCAACGACGGACGGACGGTCCAAAAAAAAAAGGTAACCAGGAAGAATCCGAAACGAGCCTCGCTCACTTTTCCGCGAGGTCATCCAATAACTAATCGCGTAGCTTCTTCATCACAGCAGATTCCGCCGGGTTGGGACCGACCAGAGAGACCTGCTGCAACTCAACGGTGAGCTGCTCAAGCTGGCCCTTTCTCAATCCGCGCGATATCTCCCCGATATCAGCGTCCTGGGAGCGACGCGCCGCGAGCGCGCGTTGAGCCTGGGAAACATCAGCCCCCTTGTCTCTGCCTAGGAAAACAGAAAAAAAAAAGTACCGGAACGGCGAGGGAGTTCCATATCGACTTGATGTCAGCCAGGTTCCAGCGCTGCTGACCGAGGTATTGCCAGCCATTCTGTAGGTTCACGCATTGCGTCGCTGTTACTGACAGACCTACGGATCGCCGACAGAATACGCACCTTCCTTGGAGCATATATAAACGTGTGCAGCTCGGTGTGTTTTTCCTTGACTCCGGTGATGTACGTCCTGGTGGTCTGAGCGCCCGTGGCCTCGCTCCACTCGACGACGTACGTCGCTTCTGGAGATTCGAGCAAGATAGGGTCGTACAGGAAGGCGAGACCAAATGCATCCTGAATGTATAACCTGAAAGAACCCGCAGGAAGGAGGGACAGACTGTGCGGCACGACAGACCAGAACGCCGTCAATCAAACGATATACACGGAACAAGAAAAATGAACCCACTCGTCGATGGAACGCCTCTGGGATTCGCCGGGGAAGGTTAGGACGCTAGCGAAAGGGCAACAGAAATTGCAGCGCAAAAACCCACCGTCTCTTCACCGAGCTCCAGCTTTTCCGCCAGCACGGCCGTCGGCACGGGCTTGATGGACATAGCCACCGCGACCGTCGGCGGCTTCGCAAAGTGCAGCCTCCACTTCTGCACCGTTTTGCTGGGCCCAACGCCCGGCGGGCCAGATCCGGGGGCGTCCTCGTACGTCACAGAGAGGCCCTCGCTCATGCCCGGACTCGCGTTGAGAGCAAACACGTGTGCCACGCTGGTCGGGCGTCGCATGGGGCTGCCATTTGCGTCTGCGTTGGGCATATGCGTGCGGAGCGCGGACAAAGTCTGCGGCACCGCGGGTGCGGACGCAGGCGCAGACGCAGTGGCGCGCGCGTCGACGGAGGGCGCGGTGAGTGCAGGGGGCGCTACCTGCGCCCCGGGTGCGGACAGAGACGAGGACGCAGGCGCAGACACGGTGGTGCGCGCGTCGATGAAGGGCGCGCCGAGTGCAGGGGGCGCCTCTTGCGCGCGGAGGCGCGACTCGATGAGCGTCGCGGAGGAGTGTGCGGACAGCGGCAGGGGGCCGCTGACGATCCTGGTGGGCGCCGTGCGGGGACGCGTGCGGATAGCGCGGCCGGGTGAGTCGAGCACCACTGTCACGTCCGTCACAGGCTCCGAAATGTCTGTGAGCGCCGACGAAATAATCCCAGGGGAGGAGACGGCGCGCTGGGTGGTGGTAGCGGTGGTGGTTTGAGTGAGGGCGCGGGGACCACGTAGGGTGCGCACGGTGCTACTGGTCGCTGTCAATGACGGACCAGGTTCTGCGTTGTGTGTGTCACTGCCGGTGGCGTTGTCGTTGTACTGCAGGAGAAGGGTTTATCGTGAGGACGATGCGAGAAAAAGGAGAGTGTATGATTGGCGCACTGGTGGATCAAAGATGAGCTGCTTCACACCGTTAAGTTTACGGAGCAGCACGTCACGCTCACGGGTGACTTCCGCCTTTTCTCTGGCTGTCGTGGCGAGCTTCGCCCTGAGGGCAGCGTTCTCCTCGCGCAGGCGTCGTGCCTCAGTCGTAGGGTGGTCGTCTCGCTCGAGTTCCTCCACCTTTTTTTGAAGCGCCGATTTCTCGTCCTCCAAGCGCCATATTACCGTGGAGATGCGCTCATAGATACCAGACAAGCCGTGTGCGTGATTGCTGAGCTGGAGGCGAACAACCATAAGAACCGAATGTAGCGATTGCACAGGGTAGAACGTACTTGACCGTGCAGCCAAGCAATGTCTTCGTTGTCAAACGGGTCCATAGAGCTGTCAGTGTCAGCGATGTCAAAGTTGATGATGAAATTACGGTTACCCGTTCCAGTAGTCGGCCGCAGCGACCCACCTCAACTGGGCCATGTCGCCACTTCGGAAACTGCTCGTCGACGTTCACACTCACGTCTATTTGCCTCGTTATGTTTCGGTTTTACGCTCTCGTTCAAATGCACCTCGCATCTTCGCACGCAACACACCATCCGGCCAGAGCGAAGACCGTTTGTTGATCTTAGACGATGAGCCCAGCGGTGGAAGGCCTGTTGGCGGTCAGGTGCGATACGAAAACCCCCCCTCCAATCTCCAGTATTGTCTCCAATAATATCAATGATGTGTCGACAGTACTGGGACAGAGATGAGAAGCTCAAATTCATGGACCGACACGGGATCGATATCTCCTTCGTCAGGTACTGCCCTCATGTGCTCTCTGTCATCCTCATCGCAGTTGGCTAACAGAACATCACAGCTCGGCGAACCCTTGGTTAGATTTCCTGCCATTCTTAGAGGCACAGACGCTCGCCCAGCAGTTGAATGCAGACCTCGAGTCTTATTGTGCCACCGGTCCCTCACTAGCACCCGACGCGGAATTACAACGGCTCTACGGCTTCGGCCTCTTGCCACTCGTCCCAGGTGCTCCTGCAGAGTCCTTGCCAGAGGCAGTCTCACAACTCGCAACTCAACACCCACACATCCGAGGCGTCATCGTTGGTACGCGCGGGGCCGGCTTAGGGCTGGATGACCCCGAGCTGGAACCACTATGGGCCGCCCTTGCAGAAACAGGACTTGTCGTGTTCTTGCACCCACACTATGGCGTTGGAGCACAAGCGTGGGGTACGCGTGACAACGGACACGTTCTTCCTCTCGCGCTTGGTTTCCCCTTCGAAACGACAACTGTATGTGTTGTTTTTTTGATTTTTTTTGCCTCTATTGAGATGATTGACATCTAACACATATGTATCGCACAGGCAATCACGCGCCTCATCTTGGCGGGTGTTCTCGATCGTCACCCGGACCTGCGCATTCTGCTCGCACACTCGGGTGGCGCGCTTCCCCAGCTGTCGTCACGTCTGGCGTCGTGTATCGATCACGACCCCGTTTTGGCAGGTCGATTGACACATGATGCGCGGTGGTATCTCGGCAGGCTTTGGTTCGATGCTGTTGCATATGGCGCAGCAGAGCTAGAATTTGTCAGCGAGGCAGTTGGTCGTGCGGGCCGCTATGCGCGAGATGAAGCGAGGACTCAGCCAGGGGGACGAAGGGAAGGGGCGTCTAGGATGCTATTCGGAACAGACCACCCGTTCTTCCCACCGCTGGGAGAGACAGAGAAATGGCGGAGCGTGGTTGAGAATCTAGAGGCTATCGAGGAGGTCGGGACATGGACAGAGGAGGACAAGGCAGGAGTGCGAGGGTGGAATGCGCTCAGGTTGTTCCGGTTGTTCGAGTGATGTTGATGTGATGATGACTAAACATGGGACCCCCCACACACACGATTTCGCTTCGCCGCGGGTTGATTTGAGTTGTCGCAGGTCAGCTAACACGGTGACGATTTCTCTTTCACTTTCTTTCTTTCTTTTCAAAACCAAACGATGCGTCACTCAGCCCCGAGTACGACCCGCATCCTCACAATCCTTTCACTTGTCGTCTTATCCGCACTCTCCTTTGCCGTCGTCTATGGCACCCCGAACATCGTCGATACCCCGCCTCAAGATTCCCTCTTCACTTTCCACAAGCACAATGTTCCCCACTACCGCCGCGTCATCCATCATCTCAGGGCTGCTTCTGATAGTCCTGCATTGACACCAACCTCGTCTCCTTCCCCGACTCCTTCCGACACCCAGCCCCCGCCAACGTCAAAGTCAAAAACGCCAAAAGTTACTCCCGCCTCTTCCACAACCCCCTTGACACCAGCTTCGTCGTCCACCGACTCTTCCACATCCCCTGCAAAGTCGTCCTCGACCCCCAAGCCCTCGGATACCACCACCTCTACCACCTCTTCTACGCCCACACCCTCTTCCACCCTCTCGTCGACTCCTTCCTCGAGCAGTACAACATCCTCATCGTCGAGTAAAACTAGGTACGTCCGTCATCTTTTGCAGCGTCGCGCGATAGCTAACGATACCTCAGCCCGACCACCTCGATCACTCCAGGCGTATTTAACTTGCCATCATCAACGACGCGTCCCTCTTCAATCACATCTGTGACTAGCAATTTCTTTACCACCCCCAGCGGTCGCACATCCACCATTACCCCCACATCCACCGCCGGCGCCGCCTCCAGGGGCTTTTTCGCGAATAAAGTTGCTGTCGGCGTTACTTTTGGCATCGTTGGCGTCATCTGCGGGCTTGCTCTTATTGTAGGCGCTATCACGGTGATAAGGCGATACCGCAGGGCCAACGATGACGATGAGGATTTCTATGAAAAATACTCCGGTGCTGGTGCCGGTGGCGCCACCGACCGCTCTCACGCTTCGCGCGAGCCCGCTGAGCTCGGGCAGGGTCCTCTCGGTGCGAGCGCAACAGACCTCGGCACGGACACCGCCCCGTTCGACGCCTACCCAGACCGCGCTATCCACTATGGCCATCCTAACCCCAGCACAGTCTTCCGTCCCGTCGACTATGGCATCGACTACCCGCCCGACGCAGCAGCCTACGCAGATCCGGTTGTCCCCGCTCCGGGAAGAAGCGACATTGCGTACGATAACTATGACTACGATCCGACTGGGCAACAACGCCCCGGTTCTGCCTCCAGCCACCCCTTCGCGGACCCGGCCAATGCTTCCCGCACAGCTTACGCGCCCCCAGTGACGTATCCGCGCATTATTCAGGGTCGTTCGCATGAGATGGTCACCACCGACTCGTATTATGGACCCAACTCGGCTGGCGTCGGTGCGGGAATCGCGCAGTGAGCCCGCACGAACGGGGTACCTTTATCGAAGCGTCAATCTGGGATGACCTCTCTTTTTCTCTTCACTCGCGTCAGCTGACCTGGGCCCATCCCCTCCCCTCCCCTTTTTTATTTTTTAAATTCGTTGATAGTATGATAGCACAAGCGCAGCGCCAGCGCGTTGTTGTACTCATACCTGTGCTCAAGGCCATTGTGTCATCCGTAAATTTTACGGTCTGTGATACGGATATAACTTCTGTGTATTCGCCTTCGCACCGGTTTTTTTTTTATTACTTTTGTTTTGGATCTTGGAGTTATTTCAGACCTGGCATGACACGCACGGCATGGCCCAGACCGAATTTATATTTATGTTCACCAATGGGTGATATACCTGACGAGAAGTAGTTTTTTTTTTTTTTGGCACCGAACCTTTGCCAGTTGTAGGGAACCTTCCATATGAATCCGAATTGTCGTCTTGCGGGAAATTCCCCCACTGAAATGTTACTCATTTCTTGCTTTCTTGCCCTGGTCATGCCACAGGTCCCATATGAAAGTCAGACGGCGATGTCGACACCACCATCATGATCGCTTCGAGCTCTTTGTTCCTGTCTTCATACCAGAAACGCGACCAATACAGTCACCGGTACCAGATGTCCTAACAGGTAAGCTTGTAACGGAGTGATCTGATTGATCTGATACCATCGCGTGGTGTTGGCATCGCTTCCCTGCCAAGTTGCCACAGTTATATACCAAACCAGCGAAGCGTAACTTACCATGTGGCACGCGCCCCCCCCCCCCCCCGAACGATACCAAACCGTCAGGGGAAAAAAACACGGGATGAGATATACGGGAATGGAAGATGTCTAAAAAAAATATAATATAAAAAGTCTGGCTGGCTGTCAGTGCACTTGGGCTTGAGATCTTTTTTTTTTTTTTTTTCGAACGGCTGGCCACTTTGGCCCCTTCAGCTGGAAACGGACCACAGTCAGTGGGAATCCCGGGTTCTGTGCGGCAGTACGTTACAGTAATTGCCGCGGCGGTTTCTCCTGTCGAAGTAAACAAAATTAAAAAAAAGGCACCAAAATTCTGGGAAGGAGGTCAATTGAAAGAATTGAAAAAAAAAAAAAAAAAAATTGGTGCGTCGAGGAGATTGCCACCGGGCGTCTCTATGAAGCAGCGGCGTCACCTCAAAATGAATCGGGACTGGTGTGTGTGGTGGGTCGCGGGTGTCGTAGGGCCTTATACACGCTCGTTGGAACTTGGAGGTACCCGTCACCCTGCGGTTCGGGCTGTGGGATATTTCCCTGTCACTCGCTCGGGGTGCTTTTTCTTTACATGTAATTTGTGTGTTTTGCGTTTTGGCAGCTCTTGTCGTGGTGGTGGCGCCTCGTCCTGAGAAACGGTGTCTCGGCGGTGTCTCGGCGGTGTCTCGGCGACGGGGACCGACTCGCCGCCCATAGCTTCCGAGCATCATCGGCCATGTCTAGCCGCCGCGCTCTGGGCACCTAACCTAGACCCTTCCTCGTGAAATGAGTGCAGAGAGAGACGCGGTGAGGTGACGGATAATGTCTCACTGCCGGGTCGTGCGCATCATTTCCGGCGCAACGTTTTGACCTCATGGGCATCACGGTGATCACCGCACCCAACCGTATGTGTGCGTGTTGGGTCCTGAGCCGAGCCATACAAAACCCACCCTTTCCCCCCCCCCCCCCCCCCCCTTGGCAGGCTTTTCCTTTGTTTTTGTTTTTTTTTGGTCTATTCAGTCTGTGCGCTCGGCCTTCTCCTGCTCGTTTTATCACGATTTTTTCCCTAGAGAACGTTTCCATTTTCCTGGAGCTAAAATGCCTGCGTTTGTTCTGATTGGCTGGTCACCAAACGGACGACCGGATATGGAGAGAACCGGTGTGAAGCATGCAGTAGCGTACGAGCGGAGCAAAAATGGAAGCAGAGGCGGCACCGTGATGCGGATAGCTGGTGCCACGCTGATACCTGATACAATAGAAAAAACAAGGATGGTGCCAGTGGGTTCTGCAGCGAGAGACCCATGAGACCGATGGATGTTTATTGTTCGACGCGGTTACTACAGTACTTCTAGTAGCCTCGTGTTGGTTCCTGAGTCCGTTGAGACATAATCATAGGATGTGGGAACCAACTTTCTGCCAGTTGGGCGTGTGCAGGAGCTCAGCAGCTGTTTCGGGGGTAGCCACGAGTGGAGTGGAGTGGAGTGGAGTAAGTACACATGTATCTCAGCTGGCGTAAACGTAGCGATATCAGGTGACACCCGAGGTTCGCGCCCAAGCCAGCTTCTTTCCCCAAGGAACCAACACAACCACTGCTGTAGACACTGGCATCCCACGACTACTGCGGTGATGTTCCTCGATGAATCTGGGATAGGAGAATTACTATGGCGCATCTGCCAGAGATCTCTCCGTACCAGAGCCCATTCCTCACAACGGTGACTCGATTGGCAGCTAGTAGCATCATATCACCATCATGATCTGGCGTTCCCGTTCTCTACGTTCTTGGCTTGGCCGGGAAAATTCCGGCGCGCAGTCCACCCGGGTCCATACGGACGTCATTCCATACGCCGTCTCCGTCTCTCTGGGTAAGCTTACCCTGAAATCCCCGGTGGCGGTTCTCGACACGCCCCTACTATACCGGCTAACTTGATCATTTCACTTACAGGGCCGTGTCTTACTCATTATTGTGTGCATACGCTTGAGAGTAGAGACGCAAGACATACGGCTGTTAGTCATATGCATTGGCATCGCCGTTTCTGGCTGCTGCACATCATATCCGGGGGGCTTAGGGGCAACTGGACAGGTTTCCCGATCAGCCTGACGATCGGAAACACCCATCGTCCCCGATTCTACGTTCTCGTCAGCAGTGTGTGTGAACAACATTGCCATCTGGACAAAGACTCTCTCTGTGCCTGCCGCCCTCGACAAGCTGGCAACTGAGCAGTCTCCTCAGCTCACTTGACCTCAGCGCGCAGCTGTGAGAGCGGCCGTTTCGGTTTGTTCGGACGTTTCCCTTTTCTCACGAAACTCCTCCGTTGTTGGTGACACCGCCCCGGCCAACCCTGACATCATCACAAGGACAGATGGACAGTTGGTCGCAAACTGACCCATGCGAATGCGAGCAAGCGACCTGTGCTCCGCGTACTCCCTGACGTGATGAAGGGTTACAGACTGTAAGGAGTTACACAATCAAGTGTGGTGGACTATTTTTGAAACAACAACTTTAATACGTTACAGTGCCGCCCACCAGCGTCTCGGTCGGCCCAGGAACTCAAATCTGTCAGGGGATTGATGAAAAGATTATCGGGTCTCTTCTTTCAAGTATACAGGAACCCCTCCTTTGGGCCGAACCAACTGAGTTCGGGTACTGTATTTGTATTCTTCCTCTGCTGTTCTCTTCGCTAACCCGACTACAGAGCATGGATCAGAACCCATTTGGTAAATCAAAGGGTCGCCCCCACACTGCCCCATCGGCAGCGGAAGATGAAGCCTGGTTGCAGTGATGGGAGCCCCACGGAAGACAAATTCCGAGCAATGGTTATCGGACAGTGTGGGAAAGAGCACCGCGAACGCCTGCTGATCAGTCGAGTCGTAGACAGAGCGGAACTGTATGGAGTCAGAGAAGGCAAGTGCTCGGGAATCCGCTCAACGCGGGGGTGGTGCGGGCATCTAACAATCACCGCCTCGATTAGGTCAACAAAAATAAGGAACACGAATCATAGATAATATAGATCCAGTCAGCCCCCTATCTTTTGTTCGACTTTCGCCTGCGGCTGTGGTGTTTCTTATATAAAGCCATGCCCCCTTACCATGAGCTCTCGAGCCGAATTCCACCAACATGAACGTACACGTGTCTCCCTTTCTTCCCTCCTTTCAACTTGGTCTAGTGGCGACTGCTGCTCTCTTGCTGTGTTATGGCCTTCTTTCGGCGACCTACAACCTCTACTTCCACCCGCTCTCTCGCTTCCCTGGTCCACGTGGCGCGGCGTGTACAAAGTGGTGGCTTGCGTATATGGAGCTTGTGAGGCGTGTCTGCCTTTCTGACCTGCGAACAGAGCTGCATCGGCAATATGGTAATGCCTTCTCACCTCTGAACCTTCTAATCGTCACGTTAATCCTGATGGCCGACTTAGGTGATGTCGTGCGGATCTCCCCAAACGAGGTAGGCGCCTTGTTTTTGTTGCAACGGACTGAACGTGTGTTTATGCCTCGTGTGTCCCTATTTCGGCCAGCTCCACTTTGCCCACCCGGCGGCGTACAACGAGATCTACAGCGCGCAGAACAAGTGGGATAAGGACCACGGCTTTTACCGTGCCTTCGATATGGGCGAATCTTTCTTTGTCCAGACCAAGTACCTTAAATCGAAGCACAGCAGGGGGCTCGTGTCCAATTTCTTTTCCAGGCAATCTATTTCCGAATTGCAACACCTGGTTCGGAGTATAGTACGGGTTCATTTGCCATGTCGCATGCGTCACATATCTCATTCGTTCTCCAGTTGGACCAATTCTGTGACGGTCTCAAAGCCCAAAACAGGGAGGGTAAGTTCCTGTCTCACCTCTCGTTTGGCCGTGTGTGTCGTGCTTAGGGACCCCCAGGAAAGTCCAGCGACTTGTATCTTGGCTTTCAGTGCTTCAGTGCCGACACGATCACCAATTTCTGTTTTGCCAACTCTTTCAATCAGCTGTCTTTCCCAGATTTCCGTGGGGACGTTGTGCTCGGCGTCGACATCGCCATGGACACCGTTACTCTGCGGAAGTTCTCTAGTGTTTTCATTTGGCTCCTGCAAACTATCCCCCATTCCTTACTCGTCCACATCTCCCCTGCGCTGAGAGGGCTGATCACTTCCAGGAGGGTAAGCCAGCAACTGTCGCCCACTTGTCAGCGTCTCCGTAGTCTAAACTCTGGATTTTCAGGCGCTCAAGAACCAGATCGAGGCGATACTGCGAAACCCCCAGGTGATGGACGATGCGCCGCACCGCATCATTTACCGCGAACTATTGAACCCGGAGGCCATCAAGGGGCATTCCGTTCCCACCGCGCAGCAACTTCTGAACGACGCAGAAGTTCTATTTAGCGCGGGGTCCCACACGGTCGGCACTGTGCTCATGACAGGTGTCTATCACCTGCTGCGCAATCCCGAGGCAAAGCAGAGGCTGGTGGACGAAATCCGGAGCGCCTGGCCCGTCCTCGACAAGCCACCCAGCTATGAGGAGCTCGAAAAGCTTCCATTCCTAGCAAGTCCCTCTCCTCGTGTCAGTCTAGATCCCGTTTATTGATCATAGGAGGAGCAGACTGCGGTCATCAAGGAGATGCTGCGAATCGCCCCGGCCGTTCCTGCCGGCCTTCCACGCGTCGTGCCACCATCTGGCGCCGTAATCGCTGGCGTCGGCATACCTGGCGGGGTCCGTGCACGGTTCAGCCTTTTCGCCCTGACGTTGTTTTTATTATTTTTATCACAGACGGTCGTGAGCCAGAGCCCTCTTTTTGTCCACTTTTCCGAACAGATCTTCCCACGACCACGCGAGTTCCTCCCTGACCGCTGGCTCCAGCCAGGGTCGAAAGCGCTGGAAAACTGGCTGGTCGCCTTCTCGAAGGGTCCACGGAGCTGTCTTGGCATTAAGTGAGCGCCCCCTTCCGCCTCCTGTCCGTGATTACTGAATGCTGAGCGCTCTCCTGAAACCCCGGTCACGCACATGCACATACAGCTTGGGCTATTGCGAGCTGTATCTTACCCTCGCGTACCTGTTGCGTCGCTTCGACGTTCGCGCAGATCTGGCCAAGTAAGATCGTCCCGTTTAACCCGATCCCTCGACTCGCCAATACGAACTAACGCCCGTGTTGTTTGTAATAGGCCCGCCGACCTGAGATGGTCCGAGCACTTCTTGCCCCTTTTCGAAGGCCAGCATCTGCATGCTTATTGCGATCCACTTGACGAATGACTGCGTAAATGACGAAAACACGTTCCCTTCTTTTTTTTTGGGGGTTCCGCCGAGTAATTTATTGGTTACGAATACCCGTTACGTTAAGTTACGTTCTCTAACTCGTGGCCGATCTTTCTTCGACCTTCGACGGACTTTCGATCTGTACTGGAGGATATCGATATATTTAATACTGCCAGTGACACGAGCTGGTTTACATACATAACTACAATATTATCTCCGCAGCGAGCGAGCGAGCGGAAAATTATGTACTACCAATGACCCTGTGGTTCAGAAAATTCAACAGCACGTCCGTTATATCGACCGCCGCGTTCTGCTTGTTCGTGGCCGTCTGCTGGCTTTTCGCTATCAAACTCCGCGCCCTCTCCAGCACCGTCTTCAGTTCTCCCGAGATTTCCCCAGTCAGGCCCCTTCTCATCCGCTCCGTCATCACCGTCGGCTCCCGCCGGGGTGGTCCCCGACGCTCGCTCTGGTTCATGCTGCTCGCGGCGGTGTCCCCGAGGAGCTCGTCCGTCGACTCCGCGTCCGCACCGCCAGCGCCGGCATCCAGCAAGTCTGGGTTGGTCACCCACGCGCCGAGCTGGGTAGTCGCGTAGTACAGAACCGCCTCGGTGGTCCGACGCGTGGCAAGAATCGCGGCGCGCACGTCCAGCGGGCGTTCGGACGGCCGGGTGGGCGCGGCCATCGTCAGCGCTTGCCCCGCAGGCCGCGAGATGAGGTGGCCGAGCGTGTCCAGGGTGCCGCTGGCGAGCTCGATGAGCGTGCCCATCGACGCGGGCTCCCCAAGGACCGCTTTCGAATGCTGCAAAAAAAAAAAGAGAGAGGGCAGATCACGCGTTAAAAGGGACCCTGTCCGCGTTTCTAGTTCCAGGTAAGTAGTGGCACTCACGGGCACGACCAGGGCGAATCGCGAGGTTGGGAAGTGGCTGCCGCGCAACGTGTCTTCTGCAGAGCTGATGGAGATTAGGGTGCACACGATGTTGCTCGTGAGGTTATAGAACCTGTGCACCAACTTCGCGAGGAAAGGTCGGGAAACGGGATCGATGATCTCCGTGGCCGCGAGGGACTGCGATGGCTGCAGGCGGATATCCTTTTCAAGCTGGGCACGCTCCTCGGCTGTAACGGGCTCGATGAGGTTCGCGAGGTGGTTAGGATGTGACAGGGCGTAGTTGAGTTGCTGCAGGAGGAGCAGAGCTTTCGTGCTGAAGGCCGAGAGGATCCTCTGCGTGGTCTCGTTACGGTGGCCCTCCGGCGGCGCAGAAGAAGCGATTGAGTAAAATAGGTTGACCACCCGCTCCATCTCTTCGACCAGGGAGAGTGTCAGAGTGTCGCCCACTGTCCATGACAACGCCCGCGTAATCTGGTTCCCACAGAGCTGGATGAAACCGCTCGCTTCCGCGTCGAAAAAGTGTTTCTGCCAACCCAGAGACGAAATAATGCCGGAGACTATAGCGAGCATGACGCAATACGCCCAATGAGCGGGACTCCGCTCGCCTGGGAGTTCGGGGAGAGTAACATCCACCTGACCGGAACTGATGGCAGTCGTCATGCTGCTACTGCTGTAGGCCACTAGAACCCTTTCGCTGGCCAATCGCTCGGCCGAGGACTGGATACTGGCGAAGGCGATGTGGAAGGTAAGGAGATGAGGTGCATATAGGGCCTTTTTTCGTCCCCGGGTGTGCTGGAGTGTTGACAAGCCACTTAGGTCCGTGTGCACGAGTAGTTCCATGCTAGATTGGAGGACGCTGGTTTCCTGACATCTCGTTAGCCAAAGGCTGGTCGATGGGTTAATCTCTGGGCGGGTACACTGCTCAAACACAGAGACCAAAAGTTGCATGTCTGTGTCCAGATCCACGTCTAACCGAGTCCTTGCGGCGTCAAAGACAAAGCGGAGGGCGTCAATGACGAACACAAGGGCGACGTTGATCATGGAGGACGCGGTCAGGCGGTGATCAGCGCTGAGGCCTTTGTGTCGACGGGCCAAGCTTCGGCACTCCGTCGCGCAGAAGAAGACGATTTGTAGCAGAGTGCGATGGAATCGTGCCTGAGTCACGCCGCGCACGGAGTCTATGGGCGACTGCCACTCGCTGACGATGATGTTGTGAGTCTCCCCCATGATTTTCACGAAGTTAACGATCTCCTCTTTCTCATCTCCAAAGGCGGCACCCGAGAACCATGCTAGCTCCAGCAATGCCAGAAGAATTGCCAACCGGACGCCATGGGTGATGAGCATAATATCGCCAGAGCGCTTCTCTTTCGCTATTATAGCGGAGATTGCCGCCGCAATTGATAGCACCGGACGGCGGAATTTAACATCGCCCTGCAGGAAAGGCGCAATTTTGACCAAAAGCGTTTGCCATGACTGACCCAGTTGGGTTGACGCGTAGGCCAAGGAGAGGTTGAGGTTGATCGAGAAAAGTGTCTGGATAAGCTCGTCTGCGCGAGCCGCAGCTGCGTCCGTGGATTCAACGTTGGAGAGGTCCATCCGCATCTGGAGAAGCGTACTGGCAAACGCAAAGTCATCTCCCAACTCGCGCTCGTCGGTCAGATCCCTGGACTCAAAATCCCCGAGGGACAAATCAGGGAAGTATCCCTCGGCTTTCTCTGCGAAGTCTGCGTGCAGAGCGGGGTCAAAAGCGTTAAAAATCGCGTCGTGTAGCTGATCTGAGAACTGGTCTTCAGACTTGAAAACGCCCTCCACAGAGCGATAGCTAACAGGTTTCGCCTTCTGCTCGGTAGGTGGTGGAACCGGGTCCAAGTCGATGTCTAGGGCGATGATACGTATCGCAAAGGCTTTGGAAAGCACCCGGTACGAATGCGAAGAGATGCTCTCGTGATACGCAGAACGTAGAACCCCGGAAACGTCGGCGAAACCGTTACTCTTGTACTCCGGCGCCGGCGATATGTCCTCCTTGACAAGCCCGGCCAGCTGACCCCAGAATTCCGTGTCCTTCCTGATGCCATCTAACGTTGACTTGTGCTCCCATCCGCGTTGCCACACAGCCGCCAGGAAGCCCAAGACAGCTGAAAGTAACTGCTGGTTCGTCTCCCAGTAGTTATTCCAGTGCGCGAGCATTCCTCTCGCAGCCTCAAGAGCGCTCACACGTTTGCCCTTTCCCTTATCCACCGCGGGTTCCTCTGTTGGAGTCCGGAAATAGCCCACAATGAAAAGGTGTCCCAGGGCAGGCTCCTTTTCGACTGCAAGCGCCATAAAACGCCATACGCCAAGCCGGACGTCCAAATCACGGTACGGGTGTCGCGCTACCCCAACCAATGCTGCAACCGTTGCCTCTGGGTCAGATAGGTGGCCAACCATAGAGGGGGCAGAGAACTGTGATGTGGATAATGAAGAGCAGAGCGCGTATAACAAACGGATGGATTCCAGCGGGACGGCCGAATCGATGTTGGGATCCTCGACAAAACTCGCTAGGACATCGAGAGGGTCCGCCTTGTGTCGCCCGCCGGCATACGATCCACTGTCAGTACCGCCTCTTGAACACAGCGCTTGTTCTAACAAGCAGGGTTCCGGTTCCGCAGACGTTCGCTGCTTGTGTATCAAGCAGATGCGCATGACGTGCAGGTGGGACCGAAGAACAAGGTGTAAACCACGCAGATCGCTCAGACGGCGCGATGCATGTATGCGGCGAGAGACGATTCCGTAACTTGTGACGGCCGAAATGAGCGGGCCGATGCTCGAAGTCGTTGCCTTGGATACAAGCACCTCGAAGATAGCTTGGCTGACGAGCGACAATGGGCCTTGCTTATCCGGCGGCACTTGGTCGAGGATGTCGGCGTACAAGGTCGAGATGAGTCTTCCAACCTCGAAACGTGTCCCAAGCTGCGCGTATTTCCACCCTGCGTGCTCGACCCATACCTCCACGTGAACAAAGCGTAAAGCGCGAAGTAGCACTTCCTCTTTGATCTCGATAAGGCGCGCTTTGCCTTCATGTGGCACAAGCAACGTGCCAGACGCCTCGGCCCACAGCGCATGGACGAGATGCAGGAGTGCCTCCGTGGTAGCGTACGTTCCGACTGCACGCTCTGCGGCCATCACCCCGCGACTGCGCTGCGAGTCGAACAACGCCACCGACGCACGCGCAAAAAGCCATACACGCGGGGCATACCGGGGTAGTGAGAGTAACCCAGTGAGTAGGCCCATCGCCGACGTGATCAGAGCCGATTCCGGGGGCGTCCCGGCGCGCTGCCGCGTAGAGCGCATGAGTGCGTCCTCGAGGATGAGTACCGTCAATTGCACCAAGTCCGGCGTGTCGTCACTTGTCGTGGTCGGCGCTTGATCGCCATTTTCGAGTGAGCTGAGGACCTGGGAAGCGAGGATCGGGTCGTCCGATATAACAGTACGAAGGAGGTCCAGCGCAACAGCCACAATGGAGCTGTCGCCACTCGGATCAAGCTCTATCCCAATATCCTCGAGGCGGAGAACCACGGGCGGCAGAGACGTGGTGCGATTCATGATGGGGGCGGTTGCTGCGGGCGTGGACAGACCAGGGATTAGACGCTTGCGCCGAACGTACTCGATCAGAACTTCTAAAAGGAGTTTCCAACCAGAATGTTCAAACTGCCATGAGACAATGACGAGATCCTCGCCATCCTGGCTGAGGAGACGACCCGTTGACCGCGCAGGAAGAGTGCTTCCACCGGGGAGAGTTAATGGGCGTAAATTGGTGTAGGAAGGGCCTAACGCCTTTGAGGATGAGCCATATCGCTCCGGCACCTTCTCGTACAACGCTTGCGAGCCTGTGCATGCGCTAGCAGGGATGAGTTGAGTGTACGTCGGCAGGTTTTCGAAGAAGTATGAAACTTCTTGAGCACACTGTGCCCGCGCTTCCAATAGCGAATGGTCTTGCTGACGGTGGTCCACGCTTGACAAGGGGTCCGCGTCTTTGAACCCGCAACCAGTCAGGGCGCCAAGTAACCGCAGAAGCGCCGTAAACTGCACTGGGAAGCGCGAGCGCGCGACGTCCAGGATGGCCCGCCGGGTCATACTCTTTGTCACGTCATACTGCCAGAATTGTTGGCAGAGGCCGATCACCGATTGAGATTCACTCTGACCAAGCAGTGCTGCCCAAACGTCGATAAACGTGTCAAACTCTGGGATAAGCTCGACTGGCACGAGTTCTGACAATGCGATGAGGAGACCTGGATTTCCGTCTAAGCAGGAACACGACGTGGGGAACGACAAAATTGGTACCTTTTATGACAGAGCGATAAGCTACTGCGTTCGGCTCGGAAATGGAGGAGTCGGTCTTCCACGCGATGGATGTAACGAAGAGTGGGGTAGTGGTCAGGAGTGAAAGGAGGAGGTTGAGTAGCCCTACGCCTGGGTCCAGGACACGTTGCAGCATGAGGGTGTGCACTGGTTCCCGGTTTTTTGCGTACGGTCGCCCGCTTTGGACGTCTAGAGAGTCAAAGAACGACCGGTACGCTGGTGGACACTCGTCAAGAGCCAGCACTGTGGTCTCGAGGCGCGCCACAATCAAAGCCCATCCTAGGTAGACGGGGGCATAGTTGCTATCTCCGTGGGATGTCACCAAATCGTGAATGCGGCTAAGAGAGTCAGGATGTGATGTATACATGCCCTCCGCAGACGGATGGCCAGAAATGTCGGGGTTCCCATTGTCCGAGAATGTCTCGAGCTCCAGGACCTCGATCATGAGTAGTAACCATACTGCAGCGCAGTCCTGCTGCAATCTGGCGCCTTCTTCGTCCAATAACAATGTCGCATTGCGCTGGGCGGACCCCAGGTTCGTCTCATATGCTGTCTCGTATATTTTGACAACGATGGGACCTTGGCGCGGAACGAAGCTCCACATTGCCCAGAAGAGCACCTCGAGCAGGACGAGTTGGTCCCGCAGGTTTTCTTTGGCCCGGCGAGATGCGAGCCTTGGATCATTTGCCGATGCTTCATCCAGGGGGGCGCGTGTCTTGTCCACATAAAGGGCCACCATGTCCCGTACGAAAGCAGGACCGTCTGGGATGATCTGGGGAAGAAGTTTTGCGGCTTGGGAGTGAAAGAACGAGGGCTCGTGCTCTTGCGCACGAAATATAGGGATAAGAAGACGTGCCAGGCACCGCCGCTCTGAGTGATAGAACATTGAGAACGCATCCATGACTCGTTTCACAAACGCATCGTCGCCGTTCGACTCTAACTCCTGAAGAACGTTCCCTTCGTTGTACAGAAAGGATCGGAAAAGCACAAGAGCTTCGACTTCGTCAATGTTGAACTTTGCACTGATGGCGAATATAAAATCCTTGTCTGCATGTTCGACTCGCACGAGGACTCCATCGCGTAGCGTGACTGAGCCGCTGTCCACACGCTTTCGAGAATCAGGATTTGGCTCGCCAAACGGATTTCGAAGATCCTTCAGGGTATGTATGCGTGCTTGGAGAATCTCCTCCGTTTGCTCTGGGGTTGTGTTCGCGTCATTACCAGACAAAAGGAGGTGAAGCTGCTGATACGTCCTAGAGATAATGTCAGGGAGGTGTATCAAGAGGTAAATTAGGCGTACACATCAATTAATTTTGACCGTTTTGATGACTCTGCGGACATATTCAAATGTAAGGATGGAGGGGATGCAAGGGCTCGTTGAACGCGCTTGAGCCCGACGCGTTTCGCACACGCGTCTAATGGTCCGCTATTCCGTGCGACTATATGCTAGAGTGCAGTGGCTAGCAACAATCAGCACAGCACAGAACACGATCAACTGACTTGGTGTGCACCCTCGTGACGTTCTCTGGTAGATTTCTTCGATAGCTTTGACTTGGGCCACCCTATCAAAAATGCCTCCGCGGAGACGAGCTCAGTTCACCCAGGAGAGTGTTGAGCAGCAACTACAGCAAATACACCTCCTCGACCAGTCTTCCTCATCCGAGAATCTCGAACAACTCGGCCCTATCATCAAGCAGATTCACACCGACAGACAACAGGATGTCTACCTTCGCACCTTGCAAGCCCTCATCGAATCTAAGGATGCCGAGATTGAGAAAATATGCAGCGAAAACTACCAGGACTTCATTTCTTCTGTCTCGACACTCTTCACCGTCAAATCGTATACACACAACCTCCGCGACAAGATTGGCACCCTAGATTCGTCCGTATCACAAATCGGACGCGGTCTCGCCGAGAAGAAGCGGGCATTGCTGCAGTCAAAGAAAACGGCAACGAACCTGGATGAGGCAATCGACGGCTTACAAGCCAGTCTGCGGATATTGGACGTCGTAGACCGGGTGGGCGAGATGGTGAAGGAAGGCAAGTATTGGAGTGCTCTTCGGGTGTGTGATGCACTTGCATTTTGCCTTGCCCTGACCTGACGACCACCTAGTCCTTGGAAGACATTCAGAGCATGCCCCAGTCATCGCTGTCTCAGACCCCATTATTCCAGCATATACTCATGTCGCTTCCGTCTCTGCGCGGGCAAATCAAGGATGCAGTCACGGCCTCGACAAAACAATGGCTGTTGGAAATCCGTAACCTCACTGGTGAAGTGGGGAGTCTCGCCCTCGAGGCAATGGAAAACCGCACAAGGCGTTGGCAGTCCCGCAAAGAGAAAGATCCGATGCTTCGATTAAGCCGCGTCGGTAGCGCGGTGGAGACCGTTAGCTATGAGACGACCGACGGTGCGCCCCATCTCTCATCCTTTACCCATGTTTCAAGCCTCCAGTAGATATGGTACTGGAGACCTTGAAAGTGGACTTCAAGCCGCTATATCAGAGCATTCACATATACACCACTCTTGACTCTCTCGATGAGCTCCGAAAATCGTATCATGCCGACCGCAAGGTACGCACGTCCCAGGGAATGTCAAAGTCCCCCACTCACTTATTAAAAAGGCACAATCAGACCTTATCCTCCCTATCCCCCTTCAACTATCGTCCCTGGTCCCTCTAACTGAGCAAATAATCGGCTTCTTCATCATCGAATCTCATATCCTTCGGACAACAAACGCCTTCCGGTCAAATGCCGAGGTAGAAGAACTGTGGGACGCATTGGCCACCAGGCTTACAGAAGCGGTAGACGCAGCGCTCAAAAACGAGACAGACCCGGATAGCTATCTACGGGTGAAGGTGGCCCTACTTGCGTTCATCCTCACTCTAGAGGTACCAACATACCAGACATCCAGCAAGCACGTTCTGACCCCCCCTTGATTCTCAAGGCATACCAGTACTCGACGACGTCTCTACATGCGGCGATCTTTCACCTGTTCGAGAGATACGCGACCTTGCTGGAACGACAGTTCAGCAAACGCTTCAGAGATGTAGGACCTACCTCCTAGAACTAGTTGCTACTTTTACCTAAGCGTTACCTCCTTAGATCGTGGTGCAGGACGATTACCAGCCGATGCACGTCGACAAGCCGTCCGAGAAGGAAGCTGTCCTGGGGGTCGTCTGGCTCAGCAGTTCTGAGCAATCAGAACTAGCAAGGTAAACACTTTCTCTCCCCTCAACCCCACTTGCCGTGCTAACGGCCGCAGCGCGCCAACACCACTTAATTTTCCTTGGTCACAGAGTTTCTACCTTTGTTGTGAAGACGTACGTCCTGAGAGTGCCCGCATCCCGTGTGTGATTCCGATGCTGACTCGCATCTAGATCCGAGACTTCGTACAGCGTTTCTATCAGTTTGTCGAGGGTGTATCACAGCATCATCGGAACGTCGATGAACTGATGAGCAAGGTAGGTAGACAGTTTCCCGTCCCCAAGGATTGCCGATGAACCCCCTCGTAGTCACTGGACCTCATCCTCTCCAACTATGTCAGCGATGGCTACGGAGGGAACCTCACCAGGACATCGACACTCTCCCAAGTTGCGCAGATAATAACGAACCTCGAGCACTTCGAAGTCGCCTGCGCCGAGCTCGAACGCTCTCTAACCGCCATCCGGTATGTGGCCTTGCGTATTTCAGAACCTCTTTTTCCGCGCATCTCATCCCCCCCGCGATGCACCAAGCTCCGCGCAGCGTGGCGGCACGATCCGCCTCACCGCAGCCTCGTCCTTCCGAAAGACGCAAACGCGCGCGTCGACGCGAATCACCACGCTCATCAACCTGAAGCTCGACGACTTCTTCGGCCTCTCCGAGTACGTCTGGACGCCCGCCACGCGCGAGGACGCCCCGAGCATGTACCTTTACGAGCTCGTCAACTGGCTCACCACCGTCGTCGACTCGCTCCAGATCAGGGACGCCCACAAGGACGAGGCGTACCACGGCGCAGCCGCTTACATCGCACAGTGCCTCCTGGTGCGTCTCCCGCCCGCCCCCGGCTCTGACCGACGTCCGTCTGACCCTAAACCTTCCCCCCCCCCCCCTCCCCCACTTTTTTTTTTTTCGTTTAGGATTTCCTAACGGACCGCAACATCGCGATGATGAATGAAAATGCGATAGCGAACGTCCTCGTAGACGTCGATTTCCTCGAAGAGCAGTTCCGCGGCGCAGGTCGGGCGGACCTCGTCTCGCTCTTCTCCGAGCTTCGCGCTGTGCGTGCAACCTTTTTTCCAACTCCTGGGGGGGGGGGTTTCTTTCTCTCAGATCATTGAGACTTTCCCCCGCACAGACAACATCGATCGTCCTCTCTGACTCCGTCGCTGAATTCCTCGTACCGTCACGGCGACAGACGACGTTCGCACACATCAAACCAAAGAAGCTCACCGCGGTGCTCGAGAAGTTGGCACGTTATGGCGCAAGCTGTCGAGACCAACTATCCCGTGAGAGGGGCGAGAAGAGACGAAAGGAGGCAGATGCAGTTGGCAGGCTGTTCCCAGGCGAGGGCCGTTGATCAACTTAGCTCGGGTCCGAGCCTTGCATAGCCGCGGGATTAAACCACTCCTTCTGTAACCATAGTTGAGGAATTCTCATTGCCATTACTTATACCATGCGAAGGGAATATGTGGACTAAGATACCTGCTCGAGCTCTAAAGAACGCGTAATTCAAAGGACACACGCCGCAGCGGTCGCAGGGCATTGGTGTACGGAAATGAGAACTCGGATCCGAGATACGACACAAGAACGGAGGGAGATGTCTGCACTGGAGAAAAAGAGAAGGAATCGTGGAACGTGAGGAGAACGCACAACAAGCAAAAAAAAGATGGTAAAAGGGTACGAATTTTTGTAGGTATGACGGATCAATGAACAGCTTGCCACGACCCGCCCCCCAATTAGTAAAACCCGCACACCGCTTACACCCGTCGCTTGATGTTAGCGCTCAACCACTCCAAACCCTCATAGAGACCGTCACCACTCGTAGCGCATGCAGCCTGGGTGCGCAAGGCCGTCAACCATAGGCATTCCACGAATGAGAGCAAAATACACACTTGGATGTACCACGTCCGCTGGCGGAGACCCTGAAGACCAAGCTTGTCTGTAATCTCCGAGGCATTCATTGCGTTGGGCAAGTCCTGCTTGTTCGCAAAGACAAGGAGAAGCGCGTCACGGAGCTCATCCTCGTTGAGCATCCTTTGTAACTCCTCCCTTGCCTCGGAGACACGCTCCCGGTCATTCGAGTCGACGACAAAGATAATTCCCTGGGTGTTCTGGAAGTCTACAAAAGAATACTTAAAAAAGCTCGGCTAGGTACAAGTGCGTCACTTACAGTGCCTCCAGAGAGGGCGGATCTTGTCCTGCCCTCCTACATCCCAAACGGTGAAAGAGATGTTCTTGTATTCTACGGTCTCGACATTGAAACCTTGATATGGCGATAACATCACCGTTCCGTTCGAAGCGGCCGAATATCGGACATCCACGTACCAATTGTTGGGATGGTGGTGACGATTTCACCGAGCTTAAGTTTGTAGAGGATGGTAGTTTTGCCCGCGGCATCAAGACCAACCTTTATTAAATGAAATCAGGTGGCATTCACGAAAGAAAGAAAGGTGTTCAGTACCATAAGGATGCCTGAGCAATAAGTTAGGATCGAAAACGTGGAATGACATGGCACAAGGAGCAAAAGAAAGACGCACGCATTTCCTTCTTTCCGAAGAGGCCGGAGAGGAGACGAGAGACCGAAAGACCCATATCTGAGAAAGTCTTGAGAAGTCGTGAAAGAGAAAAGAGGTGGCGGTAGCGGCGATGGACGTAGAGGTGTTGGTTGAGAGCGCAAAGTCAGGACGACGACACAGCTGTATCAGACTAAACTTTCACACTCCGACTACCAAACCCCGACGATTAAATACTGCTTCCACCTCTTTTTTGTAATACATAAATGACACGTTACTAGGACACGTTTCTGCTCCGCTTTGCCAGTACACGTATGATCATAAAAAATTGACTCAGAAACGGTCAGATGGTGCAGTCATATGGAAGGATTATCAGGGCGTCAGTGAGGTGGTTGGGCACGTGGGCAGGAGCCTCGAGCCTCTTAGCTTGGTCCAGGCGGGTGAACCAGTGGCGGCCGTCGAAGTGGATCCACCGTCGGCCGGTATCCCGAGGCCATGCTCTTTATTAATTCGACTCCATCCTCCCACGACCAAGTACGAATCGTAAGTTAGCATTGAAGTTACGGATAACCAAGCGTTAGTACTCGAAGCAAAAGTATCATATATATCGGCCGTGCAAAGGCGAGGTATTCGGGGTAATCAAGAGACAGAAAAAAACATACGGATAAAAAAAAAACGACCAGGTTACAAACTGCCGCAGACGTCTTCTAGTATTCACCTTCTTCCTCGGCCTCGGCAGAGTCTGTACCGACCTCTTCGTAGTCACGCTCAAGGGCGGCGAGATCCTCACGTGCTTCCGAGAATTCACCCTATGGGGGGTAAGCCAAAACGCACAAGTGGTCATTATAGGGTCAGGGACGTACCTCCTCCATACCCTCACCAACATACCAATGCACGAACGCACGCTTCGAATACATCAGATCAAATTTGTAATCTAGTACGAGTACGATGAGCAGGAGACCGAGCAGATGATGAAAACGGGCGTACCCAGGCGGTGCCATGCGGCGCCTATGGCCGTCGTGCTACACCGTTGTCAGTAATCTTTCGTCGACACGCGCCAAAAACAGAAGACCCACTTCGACAACATGCACAAACTACGTGACATCTTGGCAAGGTCACCACCGGGCACGACAGCAGCAGGTTCGTGGCAGATTCCGAGCTAAAGAAACACTAGTGGGCACTAGATGGACGTTTCAACTGGAGAGAACGCACCTTGAAACCGGTGGGACACCAATCGACAAATTGGATGGTGCGCTTCGTCTTGATACTAGCGACGGCCGCTGACGTGTCCTTGGGCACGACATCACCACGGTAGAGCAGGCACACGGCCACTATTAATCGACAACATCGTAAGGACGCTCCACAAATCCTAAATTAAAAAGCATACGCACTGTATTTGCCGTCTTTCGGGTCACATTTTACCTGCACGGGTTGAATTGAGCGGAAAAGGGAGGGCGGACGGAGGAAATCGAGGGGCATACCATCTGGCTGCCGTTTTCGAAGCAAGCGAAGGTCATTTCTGCTACCGAGTTCTGTTCATGCGACGCCTTCTCGGCGGACAGGAGAGGGGCGTAGGTAGCCAGAGGGAAGTGGATGCGGGGGAAGCTTTGGGTATCGTTATTAGAGAGCCGCGAGGGGAAAAACAAAACAATTAACTCACGGGACAAGGTTGGTCTGGAACTCGTTCAAGTCGACGTTGAGGGAACCGTCAAAACGGAGCGAGGCCGTGACGGACGAGACAACTTGCGCGATCAACCGGTTCAGGTTCGTGAAGCTGGGTTGTGCCACATTGAGGCGGTGCTTGCAGATGTCATAGATAGCCTCATTATCCACCTGAATAGCCACGTTTTAGAAACCACGCCTACGGAAGTCGTAAATAAAGAACAAGGTGCACACCATGAACGAGCAGTCTGCGTGTTCGAGTGTCGTATGTGTGGTGAGCACCGAGTTGTAAGGCTCGACCACAGAGGAGGACAGCTGCGGTGCCGGATACACGCAGAACTCGAGCTTAGATTTCTTGCCATAGTCCGTAGACAGGCTCTCGAGAAGGAGGGCACCGAAGCCAGAGCCAGTACCGCCACCGAAGGAGTGGAAGACAAAGAAGCCCTGGAGACCAGTGCAGTTGTCCGCGAGCCGACGGATCTTGTCCATCGTTGGGTCGATAAGTTCTTTCCCGACGGTATAGTGGCCGCGTGCATCTGCAAGCCCACACAGGCGACCGTGCATACAACCTCATTAGGCAAGGCCCCCCGTAAACAGAAAGACAAAGAGAAACGCACAGTTGTTCGCAGCATCTTCTTTCCCAGTAATCATACTCTCGGGATGGAAGAGCGCACGCATTGGACCGGTCTTGACCTCATTGATGACGCCTGGCTCGAGGTCGACATACAACGAGCGAGGGACATACTTGCCCGAGCCCGTCTCCGAGAAGAACGTAGAATGACCGATGTGTTGCTCGCCTGTGGTTCTCTCTACGCGCCCATCTAGCTGTGTGACATAATCAGCGTTCGAGACAGACCTTGAGACACGCATAGGTTGATAAAAACGCACACTGAGACCGTGTTCGAGCGTGTAGAGCTCCCCTGTTGAAGACAGGGCGTAAGCACGCGACAAAGTGGGAACGAAAAAAAAAACTGAGAGGCTCACAGCAGGCATTGCCGATCTGGACGCCAGCCTGGCCGACGTGAACAGAAATTACTTCTCTCATTTTTGTGTTTTTGACTGTGTTTTAATGACTTGCTAGACTGGACTGAGCGGACTGAGCGGACTGAGCGCTGACGCCGGGGACGGATAAACTGACAGGTGCGTTGTGTTGTGGCGGGATTTGGAGGTTACAACCAACCAAACATCCAAATTCGACAATCAACTAGCCTTAATTGGTCACGAGACATTGACAACGTCAATTTTAGGCTGATAAGTGGTATAGTAGACGGGTAACAAATTGAAAACTAAAACCTAAAACTATGGGGGTACCCTGAGGAGCCGATGCTCCATTGTGCAGCAGGAAGAAATCATAAGGCATGTATTACTCGTAAAGAATAGACCCCGAGCGTCTCAGTATTCGCCAGCCTCCTCGACGTCGGCAGAATCGATTCCGACTTCTTCATAATCCTTTTCGAGAGCAGCAAGGTCCTCACGTGCCTCACTGAACTCACCCTCCTCCATACCTTCACCGACATACCAGTGCACAAACGCGCGCTTCGAGTACAAGAGATCAAATTTGTGGTCCAACCGACTCCATGCCGTGGAGATAGCAGTTGTGTTGGACAACATGCACATACTCCGTGCAACCTTGGCTAAATCGCCATCGGGAACATGTGACGGGGGTTCATTGCAGACACCGATCTTGAAGCCCGTGGGACACCAGTCGACAAACTGGATGGTTCGCTTCGTCTTGATGTATGACACGGCAGCAGTGACGTCCTTGGGTACAACATCACCGCGATACAAGAGTGCGCAGGCCACTTCATACATCCGTAAGTACGGCACGTGTAAAAAAAAAAAAACGGCCTATATCACTCACTGTACTTGCCCTCGCGAGGGTCACACTTAACCATCTGATTACCTGGTTCAAAGCAAGAGAAGGTCATGTCCGCAACAGAATTTTGCTCATGGTGGGCCTTCTCTGCAGAGACAATAGGAGCAAACGTAGCGAGAGGGAAGTGAATACGCGGGAACCTGTTTCATCCTCAGTTGACTTGGAAAAGTGGTGCAGATCATGTACTCACGGCACAAGGTTGGTTTGGAACTCATTCAGATCGACGTTAAGGGAACCATCAAAACGGAGGGATGCGGTAATCGACGACACGACTTGAGCAATAAGGCGATTCAAGTTCGTGAAGCTGGGCGACGAGATACCCAAGCTCTTTTTGCAGATATCGTAAATGGCTTCATTATCGACCTTCAAGATGATAGTCAGCACGACAGCCACCACCCAAGCGTGACAACAGTACCATAAATGAGCAGTCGGAGTGCTCAAGGGTGGTATGTGTGGTGAGAACAGAATTGTAAGGTTCGACGACCGAGTTTGCAAGGGTCGGTGCAGGGTAGACGCTGAACTCCAACTTGCTCTTCTTGCCGTAGTCGGTAGAAAGACGCTCAAGAATGAGCGCACCAAGACCAGAGCCAGTGCCACCACCAAAGGAGTGGAAAACAAAGAAGCCCTGTAGCCCTGAGCAATTGTCGGCGAGGCGTCGAACCCTGTCCATCACATTGTCGATCTGCTCCTTCCCGATCGTGTAGTGACCACGTGCATCTAGTGAGGGCAGAAAACGTCATTCAAATACACCAAAAGATGGTGTGAGATATTGCTTACAATTGGACGCAGCATCCTCCTTGCCAGTGATCATGGTCTCTGGGTGGAAGAGGCTGCGGTATTTGCCAGTGCGGACCTCATCAACGACGTTCGGCTCGAGATCGATGTAGAGGGAACGCGGCACGTGCTTGCCCGACGAGGTTTCCGAGAAAAATGTGCTGAAGCCGTCAGCGCTGTTAGAGGGATTTGTAAGGCGGCCATCGGGCTGTATCCATTTCATTACATGACACGTAGAAATATAATCAAACAGGTGGCACGTACACTCAAGCCGTGCTCGATCGTGTAGAGCTCCCCTGTCAAACAGACGAATCATCAGACAGAGCGAACGCAAAATAACGCGGCAGACGCGTCAAATTTGACCCCGTCCATAACAAAGCCTCTAGTCGATGAAAGAGAACCTGAGACTTACAACATGCGTTGCCGATCTGTACACCGGCCTGGCCAACGTGGACGGAAATGACTTCGCGCATTTTTCTTTCCGGGGAAGTAGAGGCTGGGTAAGGGTTTAGCCAAAGCACCGTATAGACGATAGGGTAGTGGGTATGTCTTTTTAACTTACTATGGGGATCGAGGAAAGGATTGAAAGAAGGGGATGAAGAAAAGGGCGGAGGGTTGAACGGGAACGTGTTATCCTCACGCGTAAAAATATCTCGTAAGGAATTCCCATGGCCGCTTAAGGTTAAGCACTAATTTAAAAAAAAATCTGCAGTACTGAAGACATATTTTCACGTATACGAATGCACACGGCTAACAATCGACCTGCGAAGTGACGTCGTACCACTAACACAGAATACTACCATCTGCCAGCACTTAGAGCCCTGCTGACAGCCCCAACGCCCAGCCTTAGCAGGTCAAAACTACGCCTTAAGTAGATTCGCCATGTAGAGTGCAGATATTGATATCCTGGCTCCTCGGCATCCTGAGACAGTTGCAAAGGCGGAGGCGGCACCTGCAGTAAACCGTGTGAGGCAGCGATAGTTTTGGTGGGATTTACTAAAGGGTCTGAAGCGTCTTCATCCTTGCAAAAGCCGGCCTTCGTGCTACCCTCGCCCTCAACAGCAACCAACCAATCTGGGACGGTGTCGCGTGAGGGTCTGAAGTGACTGTAAGGGGTATGTTTCCGGGAACAGGATTAGTCGAAGGGGGGATTTCTGATCCATCGGAAGACGAGCGGATGCCCGTAGACCTTACTTTGGCAGAAACTGGAGCAGATGCAGATGAAGGAGAACCAGATCTGGTGGGAGGAGTGGGAGGGGCCAGGGTGACATTGTCATGCCGAATGACGCGAGCAGAGGTTGTGGAGTCAATGTCAATTTAGGTATAAGTCGACAAGTCCAGATGATGGTGACGGTTCTTGCACACCGAGTAATTTGATGTAGGGCAATGTAGACATAGTGAATGTGTCTGAGGATGAGGATACATATCTGGATCGACCTACTGTCGACCATCTGCGCTTCGATAACAACTCCCTTCAAGAGGACACAGAAGTTGTGCTGTAGCCCAAGAGAAAGATACCACACGTCAGATCTGGAAACTTTTTTTCAGAATGAACGAGAACTCGGGCTGCCAGGACTCTTCACAGAAAAGGGGAAAGTGCTGGCGAGTAATGTCAATCCAGATGGGAAGTGACAGGTGACAGCGTAGTCTCGAAGGACATATTTCGCGACTCTCAGTTCGTTGAACTCTTGTGACAATGCTAGAAACCGCGGCCTCAGTTCTTTGGTCTCCGCTATTGCCCCAATATGCTCAATTTCAGCGTTTAGCGGTGGCCCATACTGGACTTCAGAAAAGACTTTGTCAACACCCACTAAAATGCACCGGGAAAGCGTACCGGATGAATGGCCGTTGCACAGTTAATAGCCCGCCGATTTTTGACTGGCTCGGGGAGCATATCAGATAACAAAATGCGGTCCATACATAAATTCCATGAATTCCCCGAATATCTTCAAATTTTGAGCTTCAGTGAGACTGGGTGGGGATTGCTGACCACTTTCGAACTGTTCTCCGCGTCACGAAGGGGTCCGTAAGCTGCCCGAGAAAAAACGTCCCCCAAGCCATCGAATAGCCCGCATGATGGCAAGTGGTATCCCAGCAACAACAAACCACGCCAAAGACGAAAGTGGGGTATGGTATGGACTGTCATGACGAACGATTGGCAGGAACGTGACACATCCCGTATAGGCGGTGCAGACGCAGACCGTGACAGCACCAGTTTTGAATGTCCCACAAAACACAAGACCGGTAAGGAAGAGGTAGAGGGAAGGGTGTAGCAGTGTAAGTAATACTTCGTCCACATATGCAAGGAGAAACTTCTCTACCCTTCGGCAAGAAAAAGTATGAACCCCTACTTGCACGTGTGCACTTAGGTGTGGCTTCTTGACTGTGTTGTACTTCCGTGACCACTGCTGTAGCAAGGTCGCAAGTAGAGCACAAGTAAGACTGATGACCAAACTCGAGGACCAAAGTGCGTTGAACCAAACAGCGTATGTCAGCGGAGAGAATGTGGGAGGGGAAGAAGGGAGCTAAAGGTTGAATCGATTCGGGTCAGGTGTGAATAGCCAGGGCGACTCGAGTAGGGGTAAGGTACCAGTACCTATTCATGCCGCGGGTCTGACGGGGCAGGGGGTCTGATATGATCTAAGATGATTCAACGCGTGGGCCCTTGCGAATGCGTGGGTTCATTACTATAAAACTTATGTCATCTAGACAGCATAACATCTTTAACCAGTCGAACGAAGTTCCCACGCACCACTGCCCTCAGTACTATTTCCTCACTGCATTCAGACGCTTTTCGAGCCTCGTTTATGTACTGTGTGATCGCTCTGGCTCGTGTCAGTGGAGATTACGGTGCTTACCCTATTTCTCCAAGACCTGGACGCTTCGTATCATTCTCATTTTGTGCTGAGTGTCCATCCCTGGTCTGTGTCAGCATGAGCCATCGGGGTTAACTACTGCCGTAAAGCCTACGTTGCTCGAACTTCTTACTGTAATGCCGAAACACTTAGTGCCTTTCAACAAGAAGCAGGACATTTATTGAGGTGTCGAGATTGTGATGACTCGCCGATCTGGAATGCTCAGTCAGCACACGCGTCCATTTCGGATTTTGGGAAAAGGGTGCGAATAAAATGGTCCCGGCGTCTCTATCACCTCGTTCCCTCCAGTGTTCCCCCCAGCACTATGGATTCGATTCAGTCTCTCGTCGGTTACGATGAAGAACTCCCAGTTACGAATCGCCACGAGTAAATTCCAATTACTTCATACATGTGCGACAGCTCATATCCCACTTACCCTCTCTGCAGTGTATACTCCACGATTGACCCGAAAGAGGCATTCGCAAACCAAACATACCGTGGCAAGGTTGTACTCATCACAGGCGCATCCCGTGGCATCGGACAGGAAACCGCTATCACATATGCAAGGGCTGGTGCAAATGTGACCATCACAGGGCGTTCGCAAGAGACTCTTGATAAGACAGCAGCTATGATCCACGCAGCAGTCTCGGGGGCTCAGGTACTTTCTGTTCCCACTGACGTACGAGACCCCAAGGCCACAGAGGCAGCAGTACAAGCCACACTCGAGCGATTCGGTCGGCTCGATGTCGTCATTGCCAATGCAGGTGCTGCGACCACCCTCATCCAGAGTACGTATGTTAGTATAGAAGCACACCGTCTCAGTGCCAACTTTCGGGCTGTAGAGTTGGGTGAGAAGGACCCTGATCACTGGTGGAACACATTTGAAGTCAACATCCGAGGGGTTTACAATACCGTTCGGTTTGTTCTCATCGTTCTCTCTCTCCCCAGACCGGATCCTAATAGCGGGAAAGGGCCTCCCTATCGGCGCTCGAGAAGACTGGCGGGCGTATTGTGGCCATCTCCTCTAGTGCTGCGCAGCTCCGCGTCCCAAATGCAAGCGACTATTCTACTTCAAAGCATGCCATCAATCGCTTGGTCGAATTGATCGCCCTTGGTGCGTAGGCTTACTTTACTATTTTCTCACGTCTCAGCCCATGCTCTTGAAAGAATACCCCAAATTGACTGCCTTTGCGTTGCATCCGGGAGCCATCAAGACCCAGATGGCTGACGAATCCGGCATTATACTCCCTGATGACTTTCCCTTTGACACTCCACAACTTCCAACCGCGACGATGCTCTACCTTACTTCTGGCCGCATAGACTGGTTGAACGGAAAGTTAGTGCCACATGTGCCTGGTCAGGCTGCAGTCCGCAATCTGACAACTTTGATACGGCAGATATTTGGCGGCCAACTGGGATATCGCGGAAATTGAGAAGGATTGGAAAGAGAAGATACAAGCTGGAAATGTGCTTATTAACAAGTTGACCATTCCAAAGTAGTGAGCTGCGTCCATACTTGTAGGCATAGTGTGTATTGCGCATTAAAGAGATCGCGGGACGTTACTCAAGAGTATGCACGATATGATCAGTCCAGACGGAAGACGATATCTATTACCAAGTTGCATCCTTCCACGCTCCGATCACGCTGATTGTTGAGCTTCTCTTATCCTTTCTAAAGCCAGTTAATGCCACAAGCATTCCAGCTTTCCAGGACCAGAGACAAATGCTTAAAAGGACGATCTCGTTCCCTCGGTTGTTATTCAGTCTCTTTCCTTTCCCTCATTCATTGTGTTTCCCATGCTCGATTATCCCCGAGAGCTCTCCCTAATAAAATATCCAAGTTCCTATTCCGTCTTGACCGATCGAGTGTTCACCGGAGTTCCAACCGACTAGGTAAGGTCCGATTTAAGTGAGGGTAAGGTACCCAGTAACTATTCGTACGACTGCCATGTAACGTGGTGAGCGAGTGGACCGTGGGCCATTGAAATGGTGGTTCCCTGCGCACGCCCTTTACTACAGAGGGCGTGTGGATCTTGTGTCATCTGGGCAGCCTTTTGCTTCGAATTAAGGTTCCAATGGTCAGCTATCCTTACGATTTCGTCTTATTGTATTCAAGTTTGGCCACTTTTCGACAGTCCCCTTTTGCGAGGCCTCGTTCACGTGTGATTTCTCAGGCTAGTGTCGGCGAGTGTTATAAGTGCATATCCCTGGTTCTAAAAGACTTGAACTCTTCGTATCATTCTCATTTTGCGCTGAGTGTCCATCCCTAGTCTGTGTCAGCATGAGCGATCACGGAAGAACCCATGATGCATGATGGACGATGAAAGGAAAGAATGAGAACTAGGTTAGGGTTTACTTGCCTTTCCGATGCTCGCTCACGCTCACTCCGGTTGTAACGCTTAGGTTGCTCGAACTTCTTAATGCCGAAATACTTGGTGCCGTTCAACAATGAGAAGCAGGAAGTTGCTGGCATCTGTCAAGGTTGTTGAGATTGTGATGACTCGTTTGATCGGGGATGCTCAGTCAGCGCACGCGCTTATTTCGGATTTCGGATAAAATGGGCCTGGGATCCCCATCGTCTCGTTTCTTTCAGTGTTCCTCTCAGCATTATGGAATCTTTTATCGGTTACGACGAAGAACTCCCTGTTACGAATCACCGCGAGTAAATTTCCAATTTAATTCATACATGTGCGACAGCTCATATTCCACTTACCCTCTCTGTAGTGTGTACCCCACGATTGACCCAAAAGAGGCCTTCGCAAACCAGACATACAGTGGCAAGGTCGTACTCATCACAGGCGCATCACGTGGCATCGGACAGGAAGCCGCTATCACCTACGCAAGGGCCGGCGCAAATGTGACCATCACAGGGCGTTCGCAAGAGACTCTTGACAAGGCGGCAGCTGTGATCCATGCGGCGGTCTCCGGGGCTCAGGTACTTTCTGTTCCCACTGATGTACGAGACCCCAAGGCCACAGAGGCAGCAGTACAAGCCACACTCGAGCGATTCGGTCGGCTCGATGTCGTCATTGCCAATGCAGGTGCTTTGAGCAACATGAGTCAAAGTACGTATATTAGTATAGAAGCACATTCGTCTCAGTGTCAACTTTTGGGCTGTAGAGTTGGGTGAGAAGGACCCTGATCGCTGGTGGAATACATTTGAGGTCAACGTCCGAGGGGTTTACAATACCGTTCGGTTTGTTCCCACCATCATCTCTCTCTCCCGAGACCGGATCCTAATAGCGGGAAAGAGCTTCCCTATCGGCGCTTGAGAAAACTAGCGGGCGTATTGTGGCCATCTCCTCTAGTGCTGCGCAGCATCGCTTCCCACTTGCAAGCGACTATGCTACTTCAAAGCATGCCGTCAATCGCTTGGTCGAATTGATCGCCCTTGGTGCGTAGGCTTACTTTACTATTATCACATGTCTCAGCTTATTCCCTTGAAAGAATATCCCAAATTGACTATCTTTGCGTTTAACCCGGGAGCCATCAAGACCCAGATGGTTGAAGAAGCAGGCGTTGCACCCCCTGATGACTTTCCCTTCGGCACCCTACAACTGCCAGCCGCGACAATGCTCTACCTTACTTGTGGTCGCCTTGACTGGTTGAATGGAAAGTCAGTCCTGCAAGTGCCTGGTCGGGTTTCCATTCGCAATCTGACGACTTTGATATGCCAGGTATTTGTCAGCCACGTGGGATATTGCGGAAATTGAGAGGGATTGGAAAGAGAAGATACAAGCTGGAAATGTGCTTATTAATAAGTTGACCATTCCAAAGTAGTGTGCTCCCTCCGTGCCTGTAGGTATAGTGTATATTGCGCATTAAAGAGATCGCGAAACGTTACTCAAGAGTATGCACGACAAGATCAGACGAGACGGAAGACGACATTCATCTCCGCCCCGCCCCGCCCCGCCCCCCCCCCCCCCTTGTCATTTTACAGCGCGCTAGCCCTCCAAATCCTGTGGCCCAGCTTGGCGTACGATGCATAACACATCTTCAGTTCACGGTCGAACTTTAAACTTGTCAGTAATACTCACTGATAAGCCCTGGTGTTATAGAAAGCACTTCACCACGAGTGTGAATGTCCAAGTCAGGCTCGGAATCTATCACGACTTAAGGGACAGCCATCATTGGAGGGAAACACGGAGATGACCGACAGCTGGAAAGCGGACCCCGCCTGACATCTCCAGATACATCAAGAATATAATACATCAAGAATATATTTCCAGTCCCATCAAAAAGGTGGGGTCCCTAGGTTGGTTGATCCAACACCGATGTATGTACGCATACTAAGTTGTATCCTTCCACGTTCCGATCACGCTGATCGTTGAGCTTCTCTTATCCTTTCTAAAGCCAGTTAATACCACAAGCATTCCAGGACCAGAGACAAATGCTTAAAAGGACGAGCTCGTCTCCTTGGCCGTCCTTCAGTCTCTTTCCTTTCCCTCATCCTTTGTGTTTCCCGTACTTAATTATCCCCGAGAACACTCCCTAACATAATATCCAAGTTCCTATTCCGTCTTGACCGATCGAGTGTTCACCGGCCCACACGCTGGTGTTCCAATGGACCGGGATGTTTACCGGTGAGTAACTATGGGCGCGGCGGAGGCAGGTGTGAATAGCAAGGATCGATTAAAGTGGGGGGTAAGGTACCAGTAACTATTCGTACCGGGGGACTGCCATGTAATGTAGTGAGCGCTAGTGGGCCATGCGCCATTTTAATGGTGGTTCCCTGCACGGGCCTATTACAGAGAAGCGTGTGGATCTTATGTCATCTAGACAGTCTTTTGCTAGTCGAATAAAGTTCCCACGGACCGCGGTCCTTAAGACTTCGTCTTATTGTATTCAAGTTTGGCTACTTTTCGACAGTCCCCCTTTGCGAGGCCTCGCTCATGTGTGATTTCTCAGGCTAGTGTCGGCGAGTGTTATAAGTGAGTATCCCTAGTTCTAAAAGACTTGAACTCTTCGTATCACTCTCATTTTGCGCTGAGTGTCCATCCCTAGTCTGTGTCAGCATGAGCGATCGGGGTTGTAACGCCTAGGTTGCTCGAACTTCTTAATGCCGAAATACTTAGTGCCGTTCAACAATGAGAAGCAGGAAGTTGCTGACATTTGTTGAGGTTGTCGAGATTGTGATGACTCGTTTGATCGGGGATGCTCAGTCAGCGCACGCGCTTATTTCGGATAATATGGTCCCAACTCGACGGTATCCCCATCGTCTCGTTTTTTTCAGTGTTCCTCTCAGCATTATGGAGTCTTTTATCGGTTACGACGAAGAACTCCCTGTTACGAATCGCCACGAGTAAATTCCAATTTACTTCAAACATGCGCGACAGCTCATATTCCACTTACCCTCTCTGTAGTGTGTACCCCACGATTGACCCAAAAGAGGCTTTCGCAAAACAGACATACCGTGGCAAGGTTGTACTCATCACAGGTGCATCTCGTGGCATTGGACAGGAAGCCGCCATCACCTACGCAAGGGCCGGCGCAAACGTGACCATCACAGGGCGTTCGCAAGAGACACTTGATAAGACAGCAGCTGTGATCCATGCGGCGGTCTCCGGGGCTCAGGTACTTTCTGTTCCCACTGATGTACGAGATCCGAAGGCCACAGAGGCGGCAGTACAAGCCACACTCGAGCGATTCGGTCGGCTCGATGTCGTCATTGCCAATGCAGGTGCTTTAGCCAACATGAGTCAAAGTAAGTACGTTCGTATAGAAGCACATTCGTCTCAGTGTCAACTTTCGGAATGTAGAGTTGGGTGAGAAGGACCCTGATCGCTGGTGGAATACATTTGAGGTCAACATCCGAGGGGTTTACAATACCGTTCGGTTTGTTCTTACCGTCCTCTCTTTCCCGGTACCGGATCCTAATAGCGGGAAAGAGCCTCCCTATCGGCACTCGAGAAGACCAGCGGGCGTATTGTTGTCCTCTCCTCTGGTGCTGCACAGATCCGTATGCCACATGCAAGCGACTATTCTACTTCAAAGCACGCCGTCAATCGCTTGGTTGAATTGATCGCCCTTGGTGCGCAGGTTTGCTTTACCATTTTCACATGTCTCAGCCTATTCCCTTGAAAGAATATCCAAAATTGACTATCTTTGCGTTTCACCCGGGAGCCATCAAGACCCGGATGGTTGAAGAAGCGGGCGTTGCACCCCCTGATGACTTTCCCTTTGACCCTCCACAACTTCCAGCTGCAACGATGCTCTACCTCACTTCTGGTCGCATAGACTGGTTGAATGGAAAGTCAGTCCTGCAAGTGCCTGGTCGGGTTTCCATTCACAATCTGACGACTTTGATACACCAGGTATTTATCAGCCACGTGGGATATTGCGGAAATCGAGAAGGTTTGGAAAGAGAAGATACAAGCTGGAAATGGGCTTATTAACAAGTTGACCATTCCAAAGTAGTGTGCTACGTCCATGGTTATATGTACAGTGTGTATTGCGCATGAAAGAGATCGCGAGACGTTACTCAAGAGTATGTACGACGTGATCAGACGAGACGGAAGACGAAATATATTTCCGCCCCGCACTTGTAATTGTACAATGCACTGGCCCTTCAAAGCTTCAAATCCCGTAGCCCAGCTTGGAACCTCGTACGGTGCATAGTACATCTTTAGTTCAGGGACGTACTTGAAACTTGTCAGGAATACTCACTGATAGAGCCCTGGTGTTATAGAAAGCGCTGTCCCTTAAGTCGTGATCGATTCCGGGCCTGACTTGGCATTGGCGTCCGCTTTCCAAGTATCAATCACCTTCTTGTCTTCTTCCACTGCCTGCCATCTCCAAATACAGAATATATATATATATCCAGCGCCATAGAAAGGGTGGGGTCGCTGGGATGCTTGATTCAACACCGACTGGGATGTGAACTGATGCGTAACTAGAGCTGCGGAGGCAGGTGCGAACAGCAAGGATCGATTCAAGTGGGGTAGGTCACTAATACTTATTCATACCGGGGAGCTGACATGTATGTAGTAAGCGCAAGTGAGCCACGGGACATTGAAATGGTGCGTGGCCCATTACAGAGAACGTGTGGATCTAATGTCATGTAGAAGACAGTCGAATAAAAGTTCCCACGGACCGCCGCTTCCTTATTGCATTCACTTTCAACAGTCTCCCTTTGCGAGGCTACGTTCATGTGTGATTTCTCAGGCCCATATAAAAGAGGGTTATAAGTGCGTACCCCTAGTTCTTCAGGCCTTCAGGATTTAAACATTTCTTATTGTTCTCATTTTGTGCTGAGTGATGAGCGGTCGGGGTTAACTACTGTAACGCCGACGTTGCTCGAATTTCTTAATGCCGAAACACTTGGTGCAGAAGCAGGAAGTTGCTGACATATGTTGAGGTGTTGAGATATTGATGAGTTGCCGATCGGAAATCCTCAGTCAGCACACGAGTTCATTTCGAATTTCGGGAGAAGGATACGAATAAAAGGCCCCAACTCGGCGGCATCCTCATCATCTCATTCCTTTCAGTATTCCTCTCAGCACTATGGACTCTTTTATCGGTCACGATGAAGAACTCTCAGTTACGAATCGCCACGAGTAAATTCCAATTTAATTCATACATGTGCGACAGCTCATATCCCACTTACCCTCTCTGCAGTGTATACTCCACGATTGACCCGAAAGAGGCTTTCGCAAACCAAACATACAGTGGCAAGGTCGTACTCATCACAGGCGCATCTCGTGGCATTGGACAGGAAACCGCCGTCACCTACGCAAGGGCCGGTGCAAATGTGACCATCACAGGGCGTTCGCAAGAGACACTTGATAAGACAGCAGCTGTGATCCATGCGGCGGTCTCGGGTGCTCAGGTCCTTTCTGTTCCCACTGACATACGGGACCCCAAGGCCATAGAGGCGGCAGTACAAGCCACACTCGAGCGATTCGGTCGGCTCGATGTTGTCATTGCCAATGCAGGTGCTTTGAGCAACATGAATCAAAGTATGTATGTTAGTATAGAAACACACCCGTCTCAGTGCTAACTTTCGGGCTGTAGAGTTGGGTGAGAAGGACCCTGATCGCTGGTGGAACACATTTGAAGTCAACATCCGAGGGGTTTACAATACCGTTCGGTTTGTTCTTACCGTCCTCTCTTTCCCGGTACCGGATCCTAATAGCGGGAAAGAGCTTCCCTATCGGCACTCGAGAAGACCAGCGGGCGTATTGTTGTCCTCTCCTCTGGTGCTGCACAGCTCCGCATCCCACTTGCAAGCGACTATTCTACTTCAAAGCACGCCGTCAATCGCTTGGTCGAATTGATCGCCCTTGGTGCGTAGGCCTGCATTTACCATTTTCACATGTCTCAGCCACTACTCTTGAAGAATACCCCAACTTGACTGTCTTCGCGTTGCATCCGGGAGCCATCAAGACCCAGATGTCTGAAGAAGCGGGCATTGCAATCCCTGATGGCTTTATCCTTGACACTCTGCAACTTCCAGCCGCGGCGATGCTCTACCTTACTTCTGGCCGCGTCGACTGGTTGAACGGAAAGTTAGTGCCACACATACATGGACATGCTTCCATTCTCAATCTGACGACTTTGATATGGCAGATATTTGTCAGCCACGTGGGATATTGCGGAAATTGAGAGGGATTGGAAAGAGAAGGTCCAAGCGGGAAATGGGCTTATTAACAAGTTGACCATTCCGAAGTAGTGTGCTACGTCCATGCATGTAGGCACAGTATATATTGCGCATTAAAGAGATCGCAAGATGTTACTCAAGAGAGTATGCACGACGTGATCAGACCAGACGAAAGACAACATCCATTTCCGCCCCTCACTTGTCATTGTACAATGGACTGGGTCACGCCCATTACAGAGAATGTGTGGATCTTATGTCATGTGGACAGTTGAATAAAAATTCCCACGGGCCGCTGCCCATACTGAATAGCTTCCTTATTGCATTCAATTTCGACAGTGTTCATGTGTGGTTGCTCAGGCCCATTTTAGCGAGGGTTATAAGTGCGTACCCTAGTTCTTCAGAACTTGAACACTTCGTATCGTTCTCATTTTGCGCTGAGTGTCCATGCCGTGTCAACATGAACGGTCGGGGTTAACTACCGTAACGCCTACGTTGCTCGAACTTCTTAATGCCGAAACACCCGGTGCAGAAGCAGGAAGTTGCTGACATTTGTTGAAGTGTCGAGATTTTTGATGACTCGCCGATCGGAAATCCTCAGTCAGCACACGAGTTCATTTCGAATTTCGGGAGAAGGATACGAATAAAAGGCCCCAACTCGGCGGCATCCTCATCATCTCATTCCTTTCAGTATTCCTCTCAGCACTATGGACTCTTTTATCGGTCACGATGAAGAACTCTCAGTTACGAATCGCCACGAGTAAATTCCAATTTAATTCATACATGTGCGACAGCTCATATCCCACTTACCCTCTCTGCAGTGTATACTCCACGATTGACCCGAAAGAGGCTTTCGCAAACCAAACATACAGTGGCAAGGTCGTACTCATCACAGGCGCATCTCGTGGCATTGGACAGGAAACCGCCATCACCTACGCAAGGGCCGGCGCAAATGTGACCATCACAGGGCGTTCGCAAGAGACACTTGATAAGACAGCAGCTGTGATCCATGCGGCAGTCTCCGGGGCTCAGGTACTTTCTGTTCCCACTGACGTACGAGACCCCAAGGCCATAGTGGCCGCAGTACAAGCCACACTCGAGCGATTCGGTCGACTCGATGTTCTCATTGCCAATGCAGGTGCTTTGACCAGTGCCGACCAAAGTACGTATGTTAGTATAGAAACACACCCGTCCCAGTGCCAACTTTCGGACTGTAGAGTTGGGTGACAAGGACCCTGATCGCTGGTGGAACACATTTGAGGTCAACGTCCGAGGGGTTTATAACACCGTTCGGTTTGTTCCCACCATCCTCTCTCCCGAGACCGGATCCTAATAGCGGGAAAGAGCTTCCCTATCGGCACTCGAGAAAACTAGCGGGCGTATTGTTGTCCTCTCCTCTGGTGCTGCGCAACTCCGCATCCCAAATGCAAGCGACTATTCTACTTCAAAGCACGCCGTCAATCGCTTGGTTGAATTGATTGCCCTTGGTGCGTAGGCTTACTCTACTATATTCACATTTCTCAGCCCATACTCTTGAAAGAATACCCCAAATTGACAATCTTCGCGTTGCACCCGGGAGCCATCAAGACCCAGATGACTGAAGAGGCGGGCGTTGTAGTCCCTGATGGGTTTGTCCTTGACACTCTACAACTTCCAGCCGCGGCGATGCTCTACCTTACTTCTGGCCGCGTTGACTGGTTGAACGGAAAGTCAGTGCCCACATGTACCTGGTCAGGTTTTCATCCGTAATCTGACAACTTTGATACGACAGATATTTGTCAGCCACGTGGGATATTGCGGAAATTGAGAGGGATTGGAAAGAGAAGATACAAGCTGGAAATGTGCTTATTAATAAGTTGACCATTCCGAAGTAGTGTGATACCCTCCGTGCTTGTAGGTACAGTATATGTTGCGCATGAAAGAGATCGCGAGATTTCGTGACTCGAGAGTATGTACGATGTGATCTGGTGGTGGCCAGTGACAAGATCTCGAAAAACGATATTTATATCCGCCTCCCTCTTGCTATTTTACAATGCACTAGCCCTTCAAACCCTGTGGCCCAGCTTGGAGCCTCGTACGGCAGAAAGATCACAAGGGAAAACCCACCGATCCATTTGTCCACTCACGGCGCACTACATCTACCTCCCTGCAGCTCACTATTGACTACCCCTTCACGGGCTCTTGTGCCAAACGATTCAGACTGCCTGGCCCACCAGAATCACTACGGTGTCCGTGTGGAGACCCCATTCGGTCTCCCCACCAGTTGTCCGCGGTACACGCAACAACAAACCAACACTTCCATAATCGGCCGCTACCACACCCAGGGGGTCGAGTGCTTCCATTAATTACTTGGCGAATCCCATACCGCGACCCGACCAGAATCCCGTCCTCGACCACCCGAAGTGCCACCCGAACCCGACTAGGTAACTCTGGCGCTGATGCGCTGATGTCTCACTCAGGACTCTCATATGTATATCGTGCTAACGAAGCTTTGGGCGTCTGACGTCGTGAAGAATGCTCACTTGCCAACCAGGCTACCTGATCAGGTGCCTCAATGCTTCGGCTCTCATTAGACCTCGTTCCTCACTTCTCATTACTTTACAAAGAGGGGGCACCTCTAGTGGGATTACGAGTGTTTCATAACTGTAGTAGCTCGGGCCACGACCGGTGTTTAGTAGCTTCAGTCTCCGACCTGTGCCTCGGAACGAAAACGCATCACAAAGAAAAAGAAAGAAAGAAAAACAGCCTCGTACGGCGCATATCACATCTTCAGTTCAGGGATAGACCTGAAACTCGTCAGAAATGCCCACCAATTGAGAACCGGTGTCACGGAAAGCGCCTCACCGCAAGTGTGAGCGTGTTCAAGTCAGGCCCCGAAATCTATCACGACTTAAGGGAACTGCCACTGAACATTGATTGATCAGCTTTATTACCGTTTGTCGTTATCTCTTCTAATGGAAGTTATTGTTCTGACTTATGAGTCATCCCTTCTCTGGATCACACAGACTTCGGCCAAGTTGATTGTGGTGTTCCTGTACGGCACTTACGTGCTCTCGTAGCTCTCTGCGGCAGCGCTGAATGGTTGCCTCGAGCGCCTTGGCAAAGCCCGGGAATAAAGACTACATGGGCACGACTTTTGATAAATTTGGCTGTGGTTCTGAACGCCAGCGCATTGATCGGTTTTGAGTAAGAACCCGAACCATGCGAATAGGCCCTTCTACTGGTACTACATGACTTGATTAGGTGAATGCGTGAATCTTGAGGGACTTAAGTCACCAGACTGAGCCATAGGTCGTGAGATCTGCGTGAGATCGTATGGGAGACAAAAGAGGTCTAATGTATTGCGTTGCGATGAACTTGCTGATGTACCTCATGCTAGGCATATGATACCGTTGCGGACACTCATTGGATACGATCTACTGTGCAACGCATCTCGAGAAGCAGCTACTTCTTGTCCCATGACAGAGTCAACAGTGCTTCTACGGCATGCTCAGAGACGCTCGGTGAGTGGTCGGCAGCGATACGCAAGGCTGGTCTATCTTCATTGTGCCTGCCGACATGAGATAGCGGGGCCATGGAGGAGGTCGTGCAGATAGCGCGCGATCGTTTTAGGCGCCGTGATACTCCCATTGCTAACGCAAGTGTGTCGATAGCCTTTAGCTAACGTATCTGACGTGCTGGGGATGCAAGCTGTCCAGAAGGTGGTGCATCTGGGCAGTGCCGGTACCAAGGACAATCGATGGTCGAACATGTCCAGGGCCAACCTCCGTGGAGTAGTTCGGGTGACTCCTGCTCTTGGGTGAGTTGAAAGTCTTCAGCAACATCCTGGTACGATCTGGACCCACGTAACAGAGAGGATAGGCATTGTGCTTTCAGATCGATCTCATTTGAGACATTGTACTGCCAGTTGCATCGATCCCACACCTCTGGTTACCTCGACAGTTGACTGGATGGTCAGTGCTGCTACGCTCTATATTTCCCTTCCTAACCGAGCTTTCGTACCCAGATAACAGAAGAGTTCGCAGAAAGGAAGCGCTACATAGGGTTCTATACCCAAGGAGCACAAATTAGATGTGGGGAAAAAAATTGTCGGAAGGTCGCGACTTTGCGGAGATCGTGACAAGCAGGAATCGAAGTAGTTGGAAAATGAGTATTCCAATGTGAAAGTTACTGCCAATTATTCTCGTTTGTACATGCTTTCAGAGAACAGACGTTGGTTATGAGTCCGGAAATGAGTGGGTCGTTGACATGATCCATGATTGTGGGGTAAGGTCATGCGTCCCACTTCATGATGGAAAGAATATGGAGAAGCCCCGTTACTGGACTTGTCAGTCAAATAAGGGTCGGGGGCGTCATCAATGGTAAGTCTGGAGTTCTAATTCAAATCTGTCCAATATCGGGATGCGACCGGCCCTGAGATTCTGTCCGAGCTAACAAGTCCGAGGTGGTGCAGGCTACGGTCTGCGCCCTTGAAAGGAATCGTGACCTGTTACGTGAGAGGTCAGGTTCCCCGGAGAGTAAAAGAACCAATTTTACGGATTTTGCAAGCTACAGTAATATGTACTCCAGCGCGATTGGCGGAATTAACAGAAGGGCCATTCCAGAAGGGCGAAATTATCGCAGAGGCGAAGAGCTTGATAGATTGAACTTTGTGTATCCCCACTGAGCGATGTGACCCTGAACCTGAAGAAGTTCAGCAGCATTTGGAACTTGATTGCTGCCCCGAGTACGAAAACAACCGAGGACATTGTGTATCGTGATAGCATTCTCCTAGCCTTTATTTCGAGATTGACAACCGGAATAGTTGAGAGCAGCAGGTGACAACACTCAATTGAATTTTCCTTTGGACTCAGGGACCCCGGATAGCGGGCGATCGAGAACCCCAGCCACCTGGCTGCCGTGCACGCCCGCGTCACCCAGCGCGGCGCTCTGTGACCCAGACGTTCACGCGTCCATCGACCGCAGCCGCAATGAGCCAGGCTCCTGCCCCAAAAGCGGACCCAGATGCTGCTTCAACACCGACTCCAGCAACCCAAACTCCCACCACTTCATACGCTCCCACATCCTGGGCTGCGGGTCGTAAGTTCTTGTACATTTGCAAAGTGTAGCCGACCGACCTCTCTGATCCCATCAGAAATACCCATCGACCCGGTGTTACAGCAGCAATCCGCGAATGCCACGTAAGCGCTACTCGGTTCCGTTGCTTCTGGTCTCAGCAGGCCTTAGGACTGCGTACTACACACAATTCCAACATTCTCACTACCCTCAAGCTTCATACGGTCACTACCAGCCTTATATCCCTCCAGCGCAAACTGCACAATCTCAGACACCTGCGCCCGTAACTGCGGCGATACAGCGTCAGCCCTCGCAGGCGGCAAATCAACTCGACACCGCTGACGTTGCAACTCTCAACGATGCCCTGGGAAGTGCAGGAGTGGACCTGAAGGTCTGTGCACCCATCTCGATTCTCACCCATATGCTCAACTCTTAGATATTACCCAGGCGGAAGAAGAAACCCTACAGCGCAGTGCCGACCAACACCAGGCATACCGTCCGTATGAAGACCGCTCGCGAAAACAACCCACGACTCCTAACTTTGACACGCGCTTTCTGGGACCCACAATGCGCGAAATTGGGACGAAGCACAAAATTTTAAAAGTACCAGAAGACTCGGTCAACTATGTCGCGCTGGCTTTGCGGGCGCGACTACAAGACCTCCTCGTCGCGATGGCCGCAGCCAGTGCTCATCGCACAGAGTCACAGTTTGATCGTACGCCGTCTACATATGCGGATGGAACCCCTATGTGGCGGGTGTCTGTACGACGGGACGTCGCAAAGCAGCTTGCCGCTCTCGAACGCGCAGAACGCGAAGAGGAGATGCGCATCCGACGTGAGCGGAAGGAGCTTGCAGCCGCCCAAGCCGCTGCCCTTGCTACTCATGCACCTGGCGCTGCAATTGGTGGGGACACCGAAGATGTCGACGGTGGACCAAAAAAGAAAAAGAAGAAGGCAGATGGGCCCGGCGTGACTGCGAAGAACATGTCTGAGGACGTCCGCAAGAAGATGTCCAACGCCGTTGCAAGCCACGCCGCCGGCCTTAGTACGGGCAAGTACGCATGGATGAACGCGTCTAATGCCACGTCCACCCCACCTTCGAAGCCAAAGCCCGCTGCTAGTCCCGCACCAGCGACGACGACGGCCCCTGCCACGACGCCTGCAACCGCTACGACAGGAAGCTCTTGGGTTCGGCCGTACGTGTCCACGTCCGGCAAGGGGGCCAGCTCAGCGAAGGAGGAGGAGGATACACGGCGTGTCGTTACACTGCGCGATGCCCTCTTCGTGGTGGAAAAGGAGCGAGGACACGGCGCTGGCCGTGGCGCTGCGCACGGGTGGGTGCGATGACGAGTACCGTGCAGCCATTCCGGGCCCGGTCAACCTTAGCCCCCAGCTGTCGTACCCAGCATACTGCTGCTGTGTTTGTTCTGTATGATCGATCGACGTTTTTTTTTTTTTGTTTTACCACCTGCTTGCACTCTAAACGAACCTCTTTTCGCCGAACCTCCGTCGGCCGAAAGGGCTGCACTGGCTCAACTCCTGAATTTTCCGCGTCCGAAACTGGCGAGGCGGAAGATTAACCTAACGTGGAACGGAAGTCCAAATGAATCACAATGAACATGCATGCGCTGCCAAGGTGTTGCCAGACTTGGGTGTGGTCGGGAAGCCGAGGTAGCCGAACCGGAGGGCTTCTGAGGAACTTTCACAGTTGCGGGCGCCAAACGCGTGCCAACGAACATTAGTCGTCCACCACGTTGCCAGTGACCGAACCTTATGCCGTCATTGTCAGGCCCGCACGTCAAGGTGACGCTATATATGGAAATCGATGTGGGTCCCCCTGAGGACAATGAACGCAAGCGGTTGACCCGGCAATTGTTTGCCTGGATCAAGACGCGAGACAACGAGGCAATCCCTACATCCGTGAAACCTTGAAACCAACCACTCCAACGCACTGCCTGCCAATGGATCTCCTGTCTGACATTTTCTCCTCCTATCACATACGCAGCCACAACTAGCGATCCGGTATATGCACGTATGAATAAAAGAGCATAGATGATGATCGACAGTTGATTCTAAGCTGACAGGTGTTGAGATAGCTATCCACATCATTACAATGTATTATCTCGTTATTATTATCGTCATAATCATACCATTTTCGTCCTTCCCTCTCCGAAACCCTGTCGCTTCTATATACACCGCATAATGAATTTGGAGCGGCAGATGGGGTGAAGCCACCCTCGGTGCCCCGGAGGCGGTAGACATCTTACGCCTGCTTCACATCTCCACATCTCCCATCTTCTTTTCTCTCGGAACAGCCCGATTACGATAGATCAACAGATCGAAACCGAAGACATTGTCCCATTCAATCACGGGCTCTTTCGCAAGAAAAACAAGGTATCTCTGCGTCCAGGTCCGAAGATGCTGGTCCGGTTATTGTGGGAGAGCGTGCTACTTTGTGTTTTACTCGTCGCGCTTCCGCCGCGATAAGCGGAGCGGAATACAGCCTCTGCGTGCTTCGCAAAGGTAAATAGGGTATTTCGGTCCGTGCCCTCATGTGCTGGTCCGGTTACTGTCTTTCTGCTGTAGAAGAGCATGCTACTTTGTGTCGTGTGATCATTAGTGGAGCGGAATGTAGCCCCTGCATGATTCGTACGGTGAACAGGGTACTTCGGCGTCCGAGTCTTCAGGTGCTGGTCCGGTTTACTGTCATTTTGAAGTAAGAAAGCGTGCTCGTCGTGCGATGAGCGGAGCAGAATTCGGCTCATGAATCGGAGTACTATTCTCGGACACCATAGATCCAAAGATCTGATGCCCGTACGACTCGAAATAGTAATCACAACCCGCCGCGAGGCCAGGGTATTACACCATGCAAAACGTACATGGCCATTTCAAGGACCTGAAGATACAACTGGGACGGAACAAAGCTACTGTGCGTTCTCTTTGTAGAAATCGATACACAAGCGCGGGTCGATGGGAGGAAATAGAGAGTTAATAAGTCGAATTAAAAAATGGGCTTGGCAATCCCGAAAAAAAAAAGGGAGCACTCGCGTAAGATCGGAAAAGGAGGCGGTCACATTCAGTCCTCATGGGCTCCGCAAGCTCGCTCATAGGCGATAACCGGTCTGTCAACGCCGCGCCGCCGAAGGTCGTCGCGAGGTACTTGGCCTGCTCTTGTCGGAGTGCGAACTGCGCTGCCGCATGGGCTCCTGCCGCGCCGGCGCGGTGTGTCTGCTGCTGCTCTTACGGTGAACGGGCGCAGGGCGGTTCTGTGGGGGTGGCTGCTGGGTCCGATTTCCGCCGCGATGGGGGTGGTGATGTTGGGAGCTGTGAGACTTGTGCCGCTGGGGTGAGCGCTGCGCGGGCGCCGGCGCTGAAGCGTTTGCATTGCGCTTGCCGTTGCTGCTGAAGCTGCCCAAGCGGAAGAGCGAGAACGGCCCACTGCCCCCGCCCGCAGTTTCGCGCTCACGCTGACGGTAGTACGCGCGGATAGCACGCGCCTCCTTCATCTCGCGACGGCCACGCTGGCGGACCCTTTCGTTTCCGGCGAGGGTTCCTCGCCACATGCAGAGCCAGCCATGGATGGTCGATGCCTTGCGACGTCGCCGCCTGCGGTCTTCCTCCTATATACCAGAACATACGAACTTGCCCTTAGTTTTTTTGTTTTTGTTTTTTGAATACCCAGTCGAAATACTCACCGTTTCCCAGTCAATCTCAAACATCAGTCCAAGTGCGCGAGGTCAGGGTTTAGGTGTAAGAGGGTCGATAATTGCGTGTCAATGTTCCGAGTATCCATTTTAAACGTTGCATGTAGGCTCGGAGATGCCCGGATGGCTGGCATGATGATCGTGGGGTGCCTCCATTGACAACCCCAATTGTGATCTCTGTGTGGCGGGCTCTGGACCCGCCATCGCGCGCTGGAGGCGTGTTTGTAGGTGCGTGGGGGTGACGTGCTTTGCTTGGAATGCCCGAATCTGGTATGCGCGTGGAGAAAGCGTGTCGGTCCTCGGACCGCACAATTTTGGCGAGCACGGTGCCGCACAATATTGCCCGTTCTCACACGATTCCCGGAACCTGAATTAGTACGTGCATGCTCCCTCCATGAACGTGAATAAGGGAAAATTGGTCTGACATGTGGGTTCAAGTCACGGTCAATGGAGCACGGAAGAGATGAAATTGCCAGTGGTGATGCCAAAGTGTGCCAGTGGAGAGGCGAAATGAATTTGCGCGGGAATGGAACCACCCGGTCCGTTTCTCACAGCCGCAGCCGACAATGGACAGTCCGGGCGTTTAAAGTGTGTTGGTTTGACTTATATCATTTGGAGTTGCGTTGGCGTTGATAGGCGCCACGTGCCGCGATGGGCAGTGCTTCGCTGTCTAACACCGCCATCATCCAATCTACGTCTCTGCTATGGGACACAACGAAACATCTCGCGGCGGCGAGCTCAATAGCCGAATCACCTCCGGATTCAACAACGCCCGTATCTTGAGTCCTCCTTCAAATACGATGCAACTTAGCTTCAATGTTCAACTTGTACTCGCTCCCCGGCAAAGGGATAGCAGCAAACCATATTATCCAAACAACCCCCATACCATTCTTAAATGGGTTTCAAGAATGTCAGCGCCATCATTGATGGACGGCTCTATTTGGGAAAGTCAGTATTTTGCGTTTTGGAAATCTGCTATGAACTCTGATCCCGCATGACTCCTTACCACTCTTTAGCTTAGTTTCGGCACAATCTACCCGCTCTTTGACAGAGCGCCGTATCACACATATCGTCTCAGTCTGTACCGAACCCATCCCTGCCGAGCACCCGCAGTCTGGTATAAGACACATGCGTGTCCCTGTTCAAGATGCGCACCACGAAGACCTCCTCATTTGGATGCCGTCTGTCTGCCGTTTCGTCGACGAGGCTCTCAGCGCTGGCGGTGTGGTCCTCATTCATGGGGTACACGGCCTGTCACGAGGTGCCACCATTATGGCTGCCTATGGTAAGAGTGGTCGAATTCTCCACGCCTGCTCCGATCCACTCATTGACTTTGTGTTGCTCCAGTTATGTGGTCCAGACGCGTCAGTTCTTCCGACGCCTTGGACATAGTCAGACGCCGTAAGTCTGGTTCATACCTGTCCGCCTTGCCAGGTCCTCATCTACCATTTGGACCAGATCGTGAGCAAATCTGGCCGAATGCGGGCTTCATGGAACAGCTTTCGCTCTTCGAAATGTGTCGGTACGCACCGTCCATGGAAGAAGGAATATACGTGCGCTGGCGCCAGAACATCGACCGTCGACTTCGAGATGGCAGGTAGATGCCACGGCCTCAGGCCTAAACCTACAACTTTGTAGATTCATCCTCAACATTTCTTGCACTACTTTGGCTCTGTCTGTACAAGTGTCGCATTGTATCACCCGCTGGTCATGTCATAGAATAACGTGTTGCTAGCTCGTATTTCATCACCACCCTAGTTCTCTATCCCCACACTTGTGTTATCCTCACTGATGTCGTGAATCCTACTCGCGTGTGACATGGCCCATGTCTTTCTATTCATGCAAAGGGAATGAATCGTCATCATATCGGGGCTCATGCGGTTAGCTATCCTAGCAATGCCCACGATGATTCTGCATTCCTTGAAGGTTCCGTGCGGTTTGCATAAGCATAAGCCCTCCAGCACTGCAGCCTCAAGCTTCAAGCCCGACGACGAGGCGCAGCTACCTGATCGTATGGTGGATCGATCGGCAGTGGAAGCACAGGAGCAAAAGAAGCCATTCGCAAGGCACGACTCAGGAAGATCTCACGCCGGGATTCAGGGCAGCAAGTGAGATCGACGAGGCACCTTCGGAGGCACACAACGCTGAGACACCGGCCGTTGCTCAATTTCCTAATTGAGCTAAGCCAGTCTGCCAAATCTAAATCAAGAAATACAAAGGGGACCGGCCCCGCCCGCTTCGGGTTTAGGACTTAACGCACTCTAGCCTCGTCATACTTCGTTGTGCTCGCTATGCCATGACCGGGGCTTGGGGTGAAGGGCTGACACCTATGAAAGCCTGTTTATTATTTACTTTTGCTACGCGAGAAATTACGTCGATAGGTAGAAGAGAAGAGCGTGCCGGTTTCCCGGGGACAAATGCAACAGAAACAACTGTGTCGGCCGACAATCAGAGTCGACATCTCCGCGGCGTGAGAAACCTCCCGGTAACTCGAACGAGCGTCCCGTACTGTATGATCCGACGTGCGTACATGACCCTCTAGTCCTCAGGTCAGACGACGAATTAGTACGCGTCCCACCCAGAGCGCCGAGGACAATTCTTCAGAGTCTCCGAGCCCCGACGTCGAAGAACTCTGAGAACGCGTAATATCGAGGAAAGCGGTCCATCTCTACGAGATAGGGATGCTTTCGGCAGTAATCAGTGAAGGACAGACATCGCAGCCAATTCGGTACTCTTGGTGTGTACTTACCACCGTTCTTCCGGACGGGTCCACTGAATTTACCAGAATTTTCACTCTGTGGGTCTCGCACGCCTCCTGCAAATCCGAATAGTGCTTGTCGAGAGTAAGTGCCTCTTCGATGGATATTACCCGCAGATCCGGAAGCGTGGGGAGCACCCGTGCGATCGCGGCAACAACAGCGCCCGACATGAACGCATGGACCTGCAGCCTGATATGTTTCAGCGTTCTTGGGAACGCAGGGAGCGGACTTCTCCAGAACGGTCCCGCAATGACGAGCTCTTCCAGCCCCGTGAACAGGTGAGCGATTTCGAACGCTGGTTGGCGTGTAAGCGTCAGGGCAGAAACGCTAGGTCCATGAACGGACAACACGGCAAGCGCCTGCTCGGGGATATCGTACAGCTCAAGAAACCGTAAATCCGACTGCTCATTTGATGGGGGAGGCGGAAGCAGCCACTCGATAACTGTGGCCGATGAGGTGATGGGAAGCCTCAGTTCACGCAAACGTATGCTTGGCATCTCCGGCGGTAGCCCACTATAACCTGTGAGCACACGAAGCGCCCGAATTGCTGGCCAGATTCCCACGAGGTCATAGACCAAGGGGGAGTCAAAGGGTCTCCCATGTTTGAGGTCTAGCACCTCGATAGGCAGAGCGAGGCTCGACAGCCAATCCAGGATATGGGGCTCGAATGAGTGTATGTTCTTATGTGCCCAGTCCACTGAGAGGCGCAAATAGTGGAGCCGGGGGATGTGAGCGAGTAGAGAAAGGAAGTCGGGAATTCGGACGCATGCCCGATTCCCCTGTGGAGTGTCGGAAAAGAGTGGCAGGGTCGCTGTGGATTCGTCAATGACGTGAATGGAGAGCGACCGGGTGAACCACAGAAGATGGGATCTAAGGAGAAGTGCCTCCGGTCCAAGTGTGCCGGGTTTCCGGGGGGCATAGGCGCGGCTATTCTCAACGATGACAGAATGATAAAGCAAGCGCCGGGAAAGTGGCAACCAGGATTTGCAGACGACGGCGCAAGCTGTCAAGACCTGTCGTTCTGCTCCACTCAGCGGCCATTCGCAGGCTTCTCTCAGGATCCTCTCGACAATCTCTAAAGGGAGAACAGGGAGAACGGGGGCCCTCCGAGGCGAGATTTTCTGCGGTTCACGAAACAGTGTGTCGGTTCAGTGAGAGTTGCCAAGGCTACGAGCGTGGGTTTACTTACCGTGGCATCAGTCTGCCTACTTCTTCCAGCCACTTTCGCCTTCCGCCATGGCCAGAGCAATATCATTGGACCGCCAAGGTTCCTCTTGTCCGTCCTTGGTGGGGGAAAGGGGCCGAAGCGAATGTCAGCGCTGATACTTGGTTTGAATGCTCACTGGCGTGCTCGGGCGCTTGCACGATGCATGGTCAGCCTTCGGTCTTTTGAATGCGGAATGTGGCGGTTGATAAGCGCTGTTGCAGTTGATATAGCTGATCCAGTACAGTAAGAGTTGGGGGGTTTTTTTTTGACTAACGCCTCAGGTAGTAAGTTGAACATCGACCTACACTGGGCACTACTGTGATCAAACAGTTGATGAGACCGCACGCAACGTTGATGCACCGCGAATTCTGGTTATCTCATAGGGATCCGATATGCGATATGGTGGGTTTGCGGCTTCGATGAGAAGCCAGATGGTGGAGATATCGCCATACATATCTAACGATAAGTAAGTGCATGCTGGCCCACAGTACGTCCTTATTATTCTAAAAGTCATATACGTCGGTGAAATCTGACCAAAATTTAAATAGACTGTCGATCAGATCACTGTCACTTCTTGACGTTCCGCTTATCTCGGTCTAATCATTGTTGTGCAATGATATCAGTTGGAAAAACCTCTATCCAGATTTCCGGCGGATGCAAGATCATTGACCAAGCTACAGACGGAAGGGATGCCTCAACTCTGAATAGCTCAAATTAAGGAGCAGAACGGTGTGTTTTACCGCGATCCCCGAATCTAGCTTACAAGTGGGAGATGGTGGGCGCTACTAGCAGCTAGCAGTACTATTTGTATTCTGTGGCGTTTCGTCAGGGCCCCTCACGAAGAGAAGGATACATCGCATCGGATCTCTACAGTGCCTAATCCACTTGGTTACTTTGACGTGGCGCTGGGCTGGGTATACTATATGAGGACCTGTGGGAGAACTTGAAGCTAGGCTCTCGGGCCCGAAGCAGAAGACCCGAGTTATTATTCCCAAGGCTATAACTGGACTTTCTAGCCGTGCCATGTCGAGGGGGCCACTAACTAGGAAGAGTGACTCTCAGTTTAACGAAAGGCGCGGATTATCACTGGCGCTACTGCGTATTTAACTTCACAGACACTTGGAGAAAATATGCATAACTACCCCAAAGTGTGGAGACTCAGGTGTGCGCTAAGCCGCAACAATCTGGGAGCCGCGATAGATTATCCCTTTCCGCTTACAGTAAATCTCTGAGGTGAGTCCTCTGTGGGGGCATCGATTAAAATCCGGCCCGGTTTCTTCGACCCGGTTACGTTATGTTGCGACTTTTCTCCTTCTTTAGAGCCATGTTGACGTTCTGAAGCGGAGTGAGGAACGAAAGTAGAGTTAGAATATGGTCCCGATGAGCGGATGAAGCGGCACGCGCATATTTTCGCTCGGTGCCACCACTGGGCGGGAATCCGACTTGGACATAAAATCTTGCATAAAATTCGCACAACTGAGTCAGACTTTAAGTCTTTCATGGAGGACAATGGCAGAGGACAATGGGGACTTTAAATCCTTGCCACCATGTGGAAATCTTTATGTTCTATTATTTATATAGACCGATTCTCGGTCTAAGTCCCGGTCCCAGTGCACTTCATCATCTGTGCGCAGAATAGCTTTGACGAACCCGCTATGGTATGACCGGAGCAACGAGTGAAGAGCAGATGCCAATGAAAAGACTGTTTATTGTCTACTTTTGATACACAAGAAATGACGGAAGCGATGAGAGTGCAGATTTCACCGACACAAACGCAACAGAAACAGCCAAGGAAGCAACTGTATCAACTGACCATACATGATCGACAATTTCAGCACAGGAGTAACCACGGCGGGAGTAGTAAATTGTGAACGTGCTGCATAGAATTTTGTACCTTCATGTGCACAAAAATGGGATTTAAAAAAACATGATCGACATCTCTGCGGCTGTGAGAAATCCCCTGGTCACTTGAACGAGCGTCTCGTGTGAGCCCTGGCCAAACAACGCATTGGTACGCGTCCCATCCGGAGGGCCGAAGGTCATTTCAGAGTCTTCAATCCCCAACGTCGAAGAACTCGGAGAACGTGTAGTGTCGGGGAAAGCGATCCATCTCTACGTGATAGGGGTGCTTATGGCAGTAATCAGTAAACGACAGACGTCGCAGACAAGTCTGTGGAACCATTGGTGTGTACTTACCACCCTTCTTCCAGACGAGTCAAATGAAATTACTAGGATATCCACTTTATGGATCTTGCATACCTCTTGCAGATCCGGATAGTAGTTGTTGGCAGTGAGTGCCTTTTCGATGGATAATATACGCAGTTCCGGGAGTATGGGGACCACTTGTGCGATCGCAGCTATAGAGGAATCCGACTTGATCGCAGGGAATTGAAGCCCGATGTGTTTCAGCGTTCTCGGGAACGCAGGGAGCGGACTTCTCCAGAGCGGTCCCGCAATGACGAGCTCTTCCAGCTCCATGAACAGGTGAGCGATTTCGAACGCTGGTTGGCGTGTTAGTGTCAGGGTGGAAATGCTAGGCCCATGAACGGACAACACGGCAAGCGCTTGCTTGGGGATACTATACAGCTCAAGAAACTGCAAATTTGACTGCTCATTTGGTGGGGGAGGCGGAAGCAACCACTCGATGACCATGGCCGGGCAGATGGTACGAAATCTCAGCTCACGCAGACTTATGCTTGGCCTCTCTGGCGGCAATATACAACTACCTGTGTGCACACTCAGTGCCCGAATCGTTGGCCAGAGACACACGAGGTCGTAGACAAAGGTGGAGTTAAATAACCCCCCATCATTGAGGTCTAGCGCCTCAATCGGTAGCACAAGGTTCGGCAGCCAATCCAGAATATGGGACCCAAATGGATTTATGATATCTTCTGCGCAGTGCACACAGAGCTCCAGGCACCGGAGCCGTGGGGTGTGAGCGAGCAGAAGAAAGAAGTCAGGTATTAGGGCGCATCTCCGACTCGCCTCTGGGGCATCGTGCTTGGAAAAGAGCGGCAGGGTCACTGTGGAGCTGCCACCGACGCGAATGGAAAGCGACCGGGTAAAGCCCAGAAGGTGGGATTTCCGGAGGAGTGTTTCCGGTCCAAGTGTGCAGTTGGCGCGATAATCTCCTACGAAGACAGAATAATAAAGCAAGTGCCGGGCAATTGGCAACCAGGATTTGCAGACGAGGGTGCAAGCGGTCAAGACCTGACGTTCTGCTCTCTTTAGCGGCCACTCGCAGGCCGCTCTCAGGATCCTATCAATGATCTCCAATGGGAGAACAGGGAGAACGGGGACATTGCGAGGCGAGTTTTTCTGCGGTTCATGAAATGAAAGTTAGTTCGGTGAGAGTTTCCAAGACTACGACCGTGGTGGCTTATTGCCTACCGTGGCATTGGTGTGCTTGCCCCCTCCGGCTTCTTTTGCCTTCCACCATGGCCAGAGTAACATCATTGGACCGCCAAGGTTTCTCTTGTCCATCCTGGGTGATGGAAAGGGATCGGAGCGAACGGTTCGCCACGTCGGCGCTGATAGCGCTGATACTTGGCCGAAGTGTGCGCTCGAGCGCTTGTATGCACGATCTGCCTTTGCTTTGGTTCTTAGAATGTGGGGATTGATAAGCGTTGTTGGTTTTGGGACAGCAGGAAACCTTTCTTCTGACTGGCGCCTCGGGTAAGTGAGCGTTGACCACACCAGCACTACCAGTCACGGTACGCTCATCGATCCACACGTCGGGTTTGAATGCGTGGTGGACTAGTTCTGATTTCCCAGCTGATCAGTAGACGACGATCGTAACGCGATAACACCAAGAGAAGAAGAAACTTTTATTGTTGCGAGACATCGAAACTTGCCAGGACGACAGAAAGAAGGTCGGACGGACTTCGTCCTGGTCTGAGGAATCCAGAAATATCTGACACACAGTGGAGCTGGGCCATCTGCATCTTCATGGACTCCAGATGTGACATTTCAGGAAGTCCTGCTAATTTACTTCCGTCTACTGCGAAACCTCTTGATGCGCCCAAGTCACGAATTCTCGTCTTCTCGCAGGGGGGAGTCCGTTATCTGATATGGTGGATTTACGGTTTTTATGTGTGGCCAGATGATGGAGTAAGAACCGTGCATCTCTAACCACAGGCAAATATATGCTGGCTCACGTACGTCCTTTTACTACGTCAGTGCAAGCTGACCAAAATTTCAATAAACCTTTCCAACAAATGCAAGATTCTTGGCATGCCGAAGACGAAAACAATAGATTTACGAAGCAGAATCTCCACCACGATCCCTGAAGCTGGCCCACAAGCTGGTCTGGGAGGTGGTAGGCGCAGAGACCAGGATATGTGACATCGGATCTCTACCCGTTTCACTAGGTGGTGGCGACTACGTTGTACAGAAGACACAAGTTCTTATTTCGAAGGCTGTAATTGGGCTTCCAAAATAATATCTTGTCGATGGGGGCACGTACGAACTAAGAAAGGAGGTTTTTAATTTAACAAAAGGTGGGGATTGTCACCGGCACTAGAACGCATTCAACTTCACGGACATTCAGAGAATATATGCATAATTACTCCCAAGCGGGAGGCTAAAGTATAGAGCACTTGCTGTGAACTACGGGCTATCTCATGCGCGTCTATTCTGTGTAGCGTAGCGCGCTAGTGAGGGGCATATTGCAATCAATCGACCGAAATTTGTTGCTGAAGCAAGCGGTTCGGTCGGTCTGCAGACAAGTAGTGGGTGTGCACCCAGAAAAGATACGGTGCGTTGGGTCACGCCGAGACTAGAGCGTGGAGCCCATAGATTTCTTTCCGGACCTTGTAGTATACGTCTGAAACCGTGCCCTCCAGTTCGACTTGCCCACGCGCGGACTTGCGAACCGCGACAGTCTCGGAATCGCCTCGACAGACGAGCACGCCTTCACCAATGAGCTCCGCCTGCACGCCGATTGCCGCAAGGCGTAGTTTGAGCGCCGTAAGTTTCAGCTCACCAATCATCGTTGAATGGGGCAGACGGAGGATCGGTCGTGCACCGAGCACGGGCGCTAGCGCCGGGGAGGGAAGACTTGCGGAGGGCGAAGGCTGCTTAGTCGGTTCGAGGACAGGGATGTTCGAGCTGGCGCTTGTCGTGATTCGCCCCGTGACGAAGCCCACCTCGTTATCCTCAAACTGAGATGGACAATGAACAAGTGTTAAGGCGATAGAAAACGCAGGACCCACCCTCGACATCCTCACAGACGCTAGCATATCGTCGCTTAGCGATATGGAATAACTGTTCGTATTCTGTCCGATCTGCACCGATTCGCCTTCAGTGGGAGCGTATATATCCTTCGTCATAGCTCGAATGTTCGCACAACTCTCGAGCAGGGACTCAGTCGCTGCGGGACCGCCGTGTACGATAATCTTTCACAGGGGCGAGAATTTAGTACGCAGGTGTACATTTTCCGTGATCAGCGAGACTTACCATTTTTCGTGGCGCAACTTTCGGGATGATTGTCTTGGTCGCGCGACCATCGTTAAGCCCCTCAAGGTCGACAAAGAGTAGCCTACAGGCGAGCTGCACTTCTACAACTGAGGAGACATATTTCGAAGGTACTTCTTCGGGGGCTTTCTGCATTCACCGAGCAGGAAAGGTGATGAACGTAGGGCTACCTGGAGCAACAACGTGCGTACCTTGGACTCCTCTTCCTGCCCCCTCCTGTCCTTTCCTTCCGAGTCCTCAGCTTCTTCCTCCATGATCCTCCCGCGGCGTACCCACATAGCAACGTCGATCACTTCGCCGTACTCGTCTACTCTCCGCTTCTTCTCAACATACGGGAACATCCGGAATCGTTGATTTTCCTTTCCTGCGCTCTTGAAGAAGGAAGCAGCGCGAGAAACGTTGCCTTTCAGGTAGATGTCGAACGACAGCATCTGACGTGCGCTGTCATCTGCGTCCATCCCGCGGCCCCAGTCTGCGCCGTCAGCTATGGTTGCCTCCGTGTCGAGCCCAAGAGCACGTTCAACGTCCTCCTCGTCTGCCGCGTCGGAATCGCTGTCGCTTGAATCTGCACCCTCGTCCGCCTCGAGAAGCTGCTGCTTGCGGGCGAGCGCTGCTTGCGCTACGGCCGCTTTCTCGCGCGCGAGACGCTGCTTTTGTTGGAAGATCTCGAGCTCGACGCCTGCCAGTGGGACTTTTGAGTTCAGCTGTACAGGAAATGGATCAGGTTGTTCACAGCCGAGGACTCAAGGGTGCATAATACGCACTCGTAACTCAAGAGAGCCGTCAAGCATCACGTTGCTGCCGAGCTTGCCCTTATCCCACTTGTCATCAACACGCTGAGAGTTATTCCAACGTTCAAATAATCTCTGTCCGAGCGTTCCTTCCTCGCCCCGACCGGTGAGGAGTATGACATTATCTGGGATGGCTGCAAAATCCGCAAACAGTAGTCGTGATGGGCCATGTGAGAACGACGCAGGAACAGCAAGAATGAGCTTGGGATCCTTCGATGAGTATGTCTGCAAAAGCACCTGTGGGTTGGGGAAGAACTCGAGGTGCCTGCCGAAAAGTTCGTCAATGCCTCGGCTCTGATCGCCTCGCTCGGATGACTCACTTAAACCGCAATGCCAATGCGCCAATCGCCTCGTCTTCGGCCTCTTCATCTCGTTTGCGCTTTGTGTTGCGCTTCCCAGAGGTATCCTCACCCACATCCTCTTTGCTCACAGTACCACCGAGCCATTCCATCATACTTCGCACGAAAGTAAGCATCTCGCGGCCCGTGCGCGACAAGAGGCAGATTGGAAACTTCAGACGCGCGAAAGACCAATGCTGATCAAGTAATACAAGCAACTCGAGAACACGTGTGCTTGCGTCGCAGGGCAGGAGAAGAGAGGAACGCGAAGAAAGCGTTGTGGTTATCGTGTCTAGACAGACGACAAGTGAGCAAGGAACTGACACTGAGGAGGGTTTGTGTACCAATCAGCGCTGCGTCACGATCTTTCCGACGGCTTCCAATGACGTTCGCACGTTCGGCATCAGTGATAAGGAGGTCGGGCCTTGCCAAGGATTCGAAGATAGCACCACCAGCACCGCTCATGAGGATCGTTCCGTCGAGATGTCGCTCTCGCATGTGATTCACGTTCACAGCGTACACGATTGTCCCAACTGACGGAGAACGAATCTTCCATATAGTACCTCCTAACGAATGACCAGCATTGAATGGAGTTATCGTCAAACCCTGACACCGCCCTATGAACGGTAGCTTATTAGGCCCACCGTCGGTACCGCATCATAATCCTTACCTGAAAGATGAGCGGGCTGTGAATAGCGAAGTGTATTGACGGCGTTAAAGGAATCGTGCACTTCCTGGGGCGTGGCGACGTATTTGCCTTTGGACGAGTGGGTATGAGAATACGAGCTCAGTTCTGACTGATCCTCTTGCGAAACGTTCGGGGAATCCTCTGAGGGTTCGCCATTTGCGCCGACCACGGGATTTTCTTGTTCATCCACACTGCCCACATCCTCCTCGTCGCGTATACCTTCGGCCTCTTCTGTGGCAGCTATGCGGCCCATGGCCTGCACAGGAAGTGTGGAATAAGCCGGTGCCTTGAGGCCCCATCTTGAATATGCGTAAGGGAATAAACCGGTGTGTGCGAGGTCTCCATGCGAAAGGAGAACGAGATCGATTGAGGGCGCAACCCTACGTTGAGCAGTCAGAAGTGAACACAGAGACTAGCCTGACCACGCACTCTCTGAGTTTGTCACAATATTGCTTCCAGGGATAAGAGTCGTCTGCCCCATCCGCTCGCTCCGTTTTCAAAGAAGTGAGCTCTGGACACCAGTCTGGCGAGCCGCAGTCGAGCAGAATTTGAATATCATCCACTTGGAGCAGGTATGCCAGTGGACTTGTGCGCGACGACTTGGCTGCACCGGATAAAGGTGTGAAAGTCAACATTTCAACGTTACAACGACACTTCCAAATAGCAGCAGACGCGGACGCGAAGCAGTACAGGGTTGACCCTAACCTTAAAAAGTGGTCTCGACACATAAGCCATTTTTTGATATTTTTGTGTTTGTTACTGTAAGGGTTTATATTACTGTAACGTCTATTTCGCAACCATTTGTATTCTGGGTCACTGGTAGTCCCAGTCTGAGATCTTATTAAGTTTATGGTCTATTCCCTCTTGGATGTGTGAGATGATCCGCCACTCGTTGTCTGCCAAACCAGCGGAACCTTAGCCAATTCCTGTAAATGTCGAAGTCTAGAGTCATCTAACGCTCATACACCCAGATGACTCGGGTAACCAGCTTCTGTGATCCTCTCGTCTGGGCCTTCTGATGTGGAGACACCAATAATATGCGGTCGATTCCAACACTACTCCATAACGGTGAACTTTCTCGCACGGGCAACTCGCGGGCAACCACATTTCGAGCGTATTCCGACGACCACAGTATTTGGTCGGAACGGTGTACGTACTTATCGCTATCATCTTCACGCGCGCGCTCTTTGTGCAGGCGAATTCTTACGTCTGCAGTCGAACGTTAGGCGACAAAAAGCTCACTGGAGAGGGTAGTTCTGTATACGTTGAAGATAAGCAAATTTATGCCCTAGTTCCGACAATCGGTACGCGTCAAAACTGGCCTTCTTTCCACGTGCATTCTCGCTGAATCCTATTTAGTGGGTCTGATTTCAATTGCTCCGAGCCAAGCACCCAATCTTTACCGTTTGGAATGTCGTATGGCAAAGATAAGGGTCGGCAGTAATAGAGGAACTATTGCCGAGGCTTGAACGTGTCGGAAATGCTCTTCCCTCTAGCTCACCTCTAGAATTTTTCACGAAGCATAGGCCGTTATCTTTTCCGTGGACTCCAGCGTCAAAGACCCATTGAGATCACGGGAGAAGAAATCTTTATTTGAAAAGGATGGATACTTGACGTGGGTCTCCTCATCTTAGTAGACAACGACAAAAATCACGAGCCTGGATCCTTCCTTAAGACTACTTCTATAGACCACGGTACATTCAAGCAGGTGTTGCTTCTGGTCTTCCATTTATACAGACAGACAATGTGGACCAACTTCTTTGGTAGAGCGGCAGTCTCGCTGAGCGACTTGAATAGCTAGCGTCCGGGGTCAGTAAGTCATAGTGGAGTTCCCTCGCGGGGTTGTTCCCCGCGTCACCCGGACGGTGGCTAGATGTACACTAGCCTTTCTTGTCGGAGAAGAAGTGTGTTCAAGTCTAGTCTTAATCGTTCCTGCGCCTCCCACAAGTCCAAACAATGTTATACTTGCGTGTCCCTAGCAACATAGTCCATGGTTGTAAGTGGACGTGAGAGTTCGCAATGTATTCGTTCTTCAATGGGCGGCAGTGGCCTAAAAGGAACGGAATAGACATGTATTTTTCGAGTCCGAGTCGGGTGGAGTCCGCTGGAACGGCTGTACCACCTATGACCTCGTGGACTCATAATAACTTCTAACCTGGACCCAGGGTCCGATACTTCTCGCACAAGAACAACGCAGACGAGCAAGACTTAACCAGAAGTGGTTTCTGCCCCGGTCATCCCCTCGCGAAATCGTGTGGTGTGGGTGCGATAATATAAGGAAAGCCGGAAAACGATTATTTGCTACACTTTGTCGTACAATTTTCTGATCGTATTATGCTGTGAAAATCAATATTGCCCTCCCAACCGAACAGTCCCTCCTCCTTTGAGCGTGGCGGACGCCCGTGAGTCATAATAAGACGGAGCGCATCTGAGAACACTCACCTCAAACTGCAAGACCCATTCATCGTCCATCAGTACCCGGTTCTGTATTGCCGGATTAAGCGACGCGCAATAAGGTAGTCTAGATAGGATGTCGTGACGGAAGAAGCGCCCAGCGGAGATGACGGTGGGGTTCATCACCGCCCTCAGACCCGGATCGCTGGACGGTCCCTGGGCACGCAGCTTAGCAAGGCGTCCGGGGTTGAAATCCATCAGCAGCAGCGAGCCCTGCTGCGCGACGGCACAGCGCGTGCCAGCAAGTGTCTGTCGGTCGCGGATCTCGTCGCTGCATTCACGCCATCGCGTCGCGTAGGGGCCCCATTCTTGCCACTGACGGACGGGGGGGCTCGTGAATGGATGGTCAACACGCTTTACCAGCCGCGAAATGAAACCTGTTACTGTGCACGAATTTTTGGCAGTCGCCGTGGCGACGCGGCGCGAAGACCCCATAGCCTCAGCGGCGTACTTGCAGAACACGCTGTGGTGGACCCAGAAGGAGAACTTACGGTTCTCGGGGCCGGGTCGACGTACTTGAATGTCGAAGCCGAGAATAGCATCCGCCGGAGATGACCTGAATGGTAGCCTGGGCGACTGCAGAGCAGGTAGTGTGGAAGGACTGTCCGCCAGTGGTGTTCTATTACGTAGCTGAAGGCGAACCCGGGTGCGGGAATGAAGGGACGGCAACTTGAGTACGCAGGCTGTTCGGAGAGTAAACAAAGAGCTGTCTTTTCCCTCCGTGACATTGCAAACTTCCAAGGAAAAGTCGTGTTTGCGCGCAAGGACTATCACGTCCTTCGAAACGAAGGTAACTAGGGGAAAGTAGGTCCCTTCTGGGACTCGTCGAATCTGTTTGAGTCGTCGTAGTGAGCATCAATCCGAAGGGCTGGAAGAAAACCTTACACAATGAGTGTACCCTCTAGTCCAGTCAACAAAGTAGATCCGTTGGTGCCGGCCTGGAAGTCTGGCACGGGTTTTGTGGGTGACGATTATGACGAGGTACGAGCCCATGACCTCCATTCCTAACTCGCAATCAGAAGGGGATTTGCATTTCAAGTCAAGTTCAAATGTCCAGTTCGACGCAAGTTCGTGCGGTTTTCCTGTCGTAAAGCGCAAGAACTGGATGTACATACGCTTCCATATCGCGTCGCGGCTGTCAGAGAGATCAGATTAACGCGTCGGAGGCTTTGGGGGGTGAATACTGACTAGAAAGCTACTACTACTAGGTCTTGCCTGACATCTAGTACATACCCTTTCGGGATGATGGCATTGCCGAGTTGAATATTAGTCCAGTCCAGCTCCGAATCTTGGGGACCCTTGTCGCCCTCTGTTAGGACACGCGATATGTCGGCATATGACCAACCCGGGGGGGCGTGCCAGTCCGAGTCTCCCAATCGCATCGCCGCAACATGACCACTTTGCACGACATATTCGACAGTCCACAGGATATTGTGGTACCTGTGGCGCGCAAAACGCTCCCCGATGTCAAACTTCCGCCACGCTACTTCCCACTGCTCCAGGCTCTTGAGGAGCTCTGAGCTACAGATTCCCGGCACAAACAGATCCTCCACGCCACTGGACATGGTTTGGAAATGGCGTTGTAGCAACTTTGAAAGCTCGATTAGGGTGCGGATCCGATGACATAACTGTTTGCAAGTTATGATGTCCCGAAGAGGTAGATGGCACACGATGAGGATGATCACCTCGGAAGGAAGCTGAAGCAAGGTAGCGACCATCGTGAGGGGAATGTCGTCAAGAGAAAGGAGGCTGGTGCTTGCGAGGGCACTTATGGGGCCTATGGATCTAAATCGTTGCGCAAGGACCACCAACAGAGAGTCGGCTGGTAGGCGGTGCTCCAAGAATGCGCCTTGCGCCAATATGACACAGTGACACTACCACACAAGGCAGTACCCAAAAGAGTCATGTGGCTATCACCCAAAAAAAATCGAAAATTGCGGCTTTAAGACCTTATCCGGGGTTAGTTCAACAGCCAACTGAAGCGCACAACGCAGCCACCATCGGTGATAGTTGGTAATTACTGCGATAAGGTGGTGGCAGTGGCAACGGGTTCCAAGGGGGTAGTTGCCGATGGCGATGGCCAGGACGATCCGCGACTGATGGAAAGGCGCATGCGCACCGCGGCCCGTGGCCCTGACTCAGAAACTTATTGTTGGTGATCATCCTTTTGCTTTTGTAGTATCCCTTCAAGTGCGGAACTTCTCTGTAAAACGAACAGGTCTTACTATGTAATGTGAAATATAAATTTCAGAGGTATGAGACTTGCTACGCGTGGACAAGCACTGCCACTTATCTTCTTGCTATTGTCCTGAATTTAATGCCGATACTTGGTGAGTCACTCTCCACAATCATATATATACATGGCGTGGTGGACTTCAATCCCGTGAGAATAATCATTTTCTATTGAGAGGTTTTGTGGAAAACAGCCAAGCTAAAAATGGGGTGTACAGCACCATTACGGCGCTTTGCCACACTCAACACCATATCATGAAAGAATTTACAGGAGTCCAGATAGCTCCTTATGTGCAGCCTGGTTCACACACTGCTCACAGAGAGAAAACCTGTGCACGAGCGTTGTGGCTGTCAAAGGTGTGGGGGAAGAATTGAACCTGATTCAGGGTCCTCGATACTGGAGTTGCCAGACCTAGTCATACATAGTAGAATGTTTCCCGCTTTCCACACGCTGCTAATTACATGGAACCAGGGAGGCGCCTCGTGCCGTAAACGAACTGGTGTCCCTCTCCTCTATCGATGGGATAACGGGATGGTTAGCATCGATCAACAGCGCGCGGCGTACTGGTTTGCTGCATGTTCAATAAAGACATCATTAAGTTCGGCTGATCCGCCGAAAGGAGACGGGTTCGGGTCAGCCACGAATCACGCGCACAATAGCGGAATAATGGGGACGCGGAAGCCTTGTATTCAATAGTTCCATTTTGAAAAGTCCCAGGCGCATGTCTTGACAGGCGGTAGCGTCGTTCAGCACTTTCAGAGCCCGCATTCCACGTTTTCACAAGACACTAGCACATGATTAGCATCAGACCTTGGTGTCACGTCATGTCCAGGGTGCAGTTGCAGTGACCTTGCGGGGTGGGGCCGAACCCCTTTGTGGAGTGGAATTGTTCCTCAGCTAGGGGACCGAGAAACGGACATCCTCTGGTACTCCGAAATCGGGAGATACAGGAATTTGGATCCTATGGAAACCCCAAGACATGAGTAGTAGCCACGTTCCTATCACGATCAGCGTTCTAAAAGCACCTCGCGGGGGTTTCAAGTCACAGATGTATGAGAATGACCTCCGCAAGTTGCCAGTTTCGAGCCAGCTTGATGAGTCACCTCTAGTCGACCGAGGAAGAGGGTATCGATGAAGTGTGGAAATACCACGGTCTGATCTCAAAGTTACATTCTCGTGCTTTGGGTAAACAGGGTGAGGAAAAATCTAGAAATCATTGAAAACTTTTCTCCGGGCTCCGGTAAGGTATCGATACTCCAGATCAGAGACAAATTAGCAGAGGTGGACCTACGAATTCGGTGGTGACGGTGGGATCAGATTCCGGGGATATCCGGAGCACAGGTGACTTACTCGGTCGGTTTCGGAACTGGTTGCTGCGTCCATGATCGATGCGTGATCTATGACGTCTACTCTTCGCTATTGCCTCCGCTTTGTCCCCACAATATCCTCACACCACCACCGTGACACCATCAGCTCTCTTTTCGCCTTGCCCCACCACTTACCTATCCGTACAGCCCCTGAGACCTGAGACCTGAGTTCTTGATTTCTTGATTGTAGCCGGCTCCGCCTTTCAATGTCTTGCTGGTGGGGTATGGCGGCTGGTCATGAACTCACCTTGCGGACACTGCCGAGATCGGAGAGGAGCGAAGATGGATACATGTCTTACCCTACGTAGTTCTAACTTGGCATAAATCGGCTTCTTTTTCTAAAGATGGCTGGAAAATCCTCATCAACGTTAGCAATAATACAAAGTTCTGTGCTGGCTTCGAGCCGCACAATTTTTCTTGAAACGTGGAAAGAGAAAATGACCCTGGCACCGCGGAGCGCGAGCCGTTATGACCGTAGCGACAAGACCCAATTTATTCGAGACAGTCGGTCGATAGGGAGGGCCCCGACCAGAGCGTACGCGCAATATTTGGGAGCTCAGATCTCAAACGTAACGTGGTACACATCCCGACAGTTCGGAGCAGTGCACTACACTTATGGTGTTTTTTTTCACAACCTTATTGGCAAACAAGCTTAGCTTCGTGAGGATGGATGTATAGGGAAAACTGTGGTGCGTCTGACAGGAAGTTACACTGGCGGTAGATGTACATATTACCCAAACTAACGTTGAGAGATCTTCTTCTGGTCAGCAATGGAATGAACCCTCTCGAACGCTAGAAGGGGACGCGTCAATGGTGCCACTATACGGACATAACGCAAGTATGCCAACCGTCTTTGCTGATGTATTCCCTTTCATCCCATAGTTGCTTGAGCTGCGGAAACGATGAGTGTTAGCGCCGGAGCAGATGAGTATCGGAGAATTCACGGACATTATGTTTCACAATAAGGTCGTGGACATAGCGCGCAATGAATTGGCGGCTGATAAAGCACAGGAATGAGCAAACGGAACAGGCACCATTTAGAGTCGCGAACATGAGGGTGATGGCAGTGTCTCGATTCTCGGGAAGACCCGATGCGCGAACATGTTCGTCCCAAGTCCTCGAAGCCTAAAATACCGTGATACAAAGGTCGGAAAAGGTGCTCTAACGAGTCAAGCGCACGCACTCACATGGTACACAGCAGCATTGGTCATCAAGGCTGAAGTAACCACCACCCGGATGGAATTACCGCTGAGCTGTAGCACTGTGAGCAGGACACGGCGGGAGTTGAGTAGAGCACTGACCTCTCTCCAAGCCAGTGCTGGTGTGGAATCCGAAGTGAACCAACTCATGTGTGTAGTGATGAAAGTGGACGCGAAAGTAACCGCCTTTTATTGTGGCAGCCGTCGGCAGAAGACCTACGAGACGTGACCCGGATGGAGTGGCATCTGGTGACCCTCTTGCAGCATCCGGAGCCTTTGAAGTTTTCATGTCCGAAAGCCTGATCGATGTACGGTATAATGGACACCATGATTCTCGGGTCATTGTAAGTAACTCGGATTGGGTGGCACTTGAAAGGAAGACTGCAGAGAAGAACACGACGTGTGGTTGCAGTAACGGATATTTCCAAACTAAAACATCGCTAGTCATGCGGGGAGAGAAATCCGGCGCCCCTATCTGGGTTCCAGAACGTAACAAGAAAAGGTGCTTCGGGGGAAGGGCTGCGAAACAAAGAAAAGGGCAAGAAATTAGCAAAATGACAATTACGAAAAAGACCGCGCGGAAGCCTGACAGTCGAAGAATGGGCTCCCTAGATGCTGGTAACGCGGCCGGATGGCCGAAATGAAACCCGCCTCTCCCTCATGTAGGTCCCGTGAGGTGCTTAATACGAGGAAGGGGAGTGTGGTGAAGACATCTAGAGCTCGAGCTTGGCATGTGATCAAGACCATATGATTGAGCGATGAAGCAATAGGTGAAGCATTGCAGACGATTGATTCGCCAATTTGCGCTTACGAGGCGGCGCAGTTCGGTGTTGAAAGAACAGCAGTGTACAGGATGACGGTCCCATAGAAGGCCCGACAGCATGCAGTAAGTCACTGGTAACCATATATATATAATAGAATCCCCCGCAATTCTCCCAGAAGCACGATATTGGAATACCACACATAGTTCATCCACGTATGCGATCAGAGACGGCCCCAATCCGTCGTCTTCTCACTGACAGAACAGGATGAAACACCAGGCTTGCGACGTACCACTCATTAATTGCCAGTGGGTGGTCACCAGTCTGGGCGCCACTGCGAAACCGCCACCCTGGGCAAATACAGCCGGATTGCCCAACGGGATCCTCGAAAACGCCTCCTTATCGCCGGTGTATGACACGCTCTGGCTGTCGGCCCATCAGATAGAAGCCCAACTGAGGGGGGAAATGTGGAAAACGAAACGCCAATCAAGCATTCGCCAACCTCGGCTGTCGACAACATGCATAATTTTCACTTACGCAATCACCAAGAAAAAGTCGAATGGGCCCCATTTAGAGAAGCGCTTACCGCCAGGCAACGATGGGCAGCCGGATTCTAGAACCCTACCGGAATACACACCCCAACGCGGCCATAAGTTAATGAATCCGAGATGTAATGTAGCGTCTAGGTACGCGCTGATACTGCCAATCACGATCACCTGAGGGGGGAATCAGTTCCGTTGCCTTTTTCTAGGAATGGAAAGATCTCCTGATTCAGATGGATCAACAACGTGTGTATTATCGTTTCCTCGTTGCTCATAGCCTCATCGCGCGTCACTTGGGGGTCTTGCCCGCTCGATCCGGTTTTGCCGAACTTGCCAACGCGGTCAAATCACACTCCCCTACCTCCACACCAAACCACCAAAAATAAGCCCAACTGGTCTTGCGACTGGTAGCAACTGATGGTCGTGGTAACTCTGGCTGTAGTCGTATAATAACGTCGTGTGGCCGACAGGTAGCAGCGGCCTCTCGTCAAATCACACCACGGGAAGTTGAGGGGGTCAGGGTTGGTCACCATGACGGTGACCTATTTCTCAAAGCTGTCGACCTTGACGAGCTTGAAGCTTGTAGCCTCTCTTGAGTCCTAGTTCTGGGGTAATGAAGGTGCCTCTGACGCGAGGTAGGCTTCCCTACTCCGACCCATGAGTCGTAGCTTCTATTAACTCGGATTAGATTTACTTTGGAACTATTCTCCACAAGCCCCGCAAGCCCCGCAATGGCCGCAACTACCTTCCCCCACCCTCTTCACAGTCCTCTGCGAATAAATAAGGCAATCAACCACCGATCGATTGGTGCAATACCTGTTGAGAGGCGGGGCGTTCGTGGTTCCACTCTGCAGTCTATGATCCTTTTGTTTGGTCATGAAAGAATCACCACCACATACCATCGAACACTTTGAGTGGTACGTCACAAAAAGCTGAAACACTAGCTAATCATTGAGGATTCCTTATTCTATAGTGGAAGGCCTGTTTGCTATTTCGCCAAGACGGTGTCCCTGTCTGAGCTGGATTCGCGTTTCTTTGCGGCGCCAGTTTCACTTCGTGAGGAGTGAGAAAATGCGCCGGATCTAGTACTAGGATGCAATTCTCTCACCTCAGAAATGGTCTCTGATGGGGATGGTAGGAATATCACCGTCATGGCTCACCGGTTCACCAGCGGGGGCTCGGTTTTACCACTAAAGCCAATCCATTAGGCGGATCTTCACGGAGAGTCAGGTCACCCTTCACAGGCTTCATACATTACGAACTCATGCATCACTTCCGAGGGGACCATCTATTAGACATGGTGCAACACCGCTGCGCTTCGTCAGGTTTAATGGAATATATGGCCCCTACGTCATCGCGTTAGAAGCGCGGATCCAAACCCACATACCCACAGCCCATACAACACGATGGGAGGTGGATTTCCGCAAAGTGTGACCCACGTACGGGAGATGACCCGGACGACTGTCAAAACGCGTCCCTGATCCAACATTCAGCAGCATGTGGAGCCATCGACTCTATTTACCCCGTGGGTCACCAAACTATGAGGATCATTGCCCCTGCAAAATCCACGGCATCATACACCTAAGAAGGGTTCAGGGCATATGTTCTGGCGATCGTTTTACTATGAATTTCCATAACTGATATGACAGACAGCGAGGGGTTCCATGAGGCGATCATACCAACGTCCAACCTGGATTCGTCGCAGCCGTCTTCTTACTGCTCCCGCGTTGACTGTGTGCACATTCCGCCTACCTACCTCTAGACAGGTGGCGATCTGATGGTCGCAATGACACATCCTACAGGCAGTTTACAACGTAATCCCAATCCGATTACCTGGTAGTCTGGCCTTTCAGGTTTCAGAATCTTTGTGGATCGAATTCTTACACTGTAAATGCTCAGTGATATGAGTCATATGGCGCACACGGGAAAATTGCCAGGTGCGGGACCTGGGCATAGGGTCACGCAGCAACCGGCATTGCGCCTCCGGAAACGATCGTCCAGGAAGACGCTCTGCATATCGCGCGTGATACACTTCGGTAGTTTCTTGACGAGCTCAACCCTTTGAACTACTCCCGAGTGCTGTCTAACGAACTCCGGGTGAACCTTAGCTTGCAGCTAAGCGACTCGAACTCACTCAGTTCGCGCCCAGAAAGAGAGAGAAGCGGTTCGCGGATATAATACTCTTACAACTTTTGTGACGGAAGTAGCGCAGGCGGCGTGTTCGGCCGAGGCTCCACGCCGCCATGATTGTCGCGTTATTTCCGCGTAAGACGCGAATCCGAAGCGAAGGCTGGGATGTTTGACCACGCGCACCGCCTGTTCGCACGCCACGAAGTGCCATGGATCAGATAGACTGAGTGCAAATAGCAAGGACGTCGATGGTAACTCACCTGCCAGGTTTCTTCGCATCGAGGAGGTTAGGTCAACTCGGGTCCTGTGGCCTGAAGAACAATGGCCCCTAATCGAGTTTGAACAGTCGTACTGCCGTAGAGTTCAGCTCACAGCTCCGCATTACCTGTATCACATCACAGGAGGGGCCTCAGATAGAAGGGGTGACGTGGCATGGCAAGAATACGCACAGGATGAGGCTCGGCCTCGGTGGCCACTGGCGCGGCTCTGCCCCAAACGAAGTGTACCATGAGGCACCGGTGTCGCGAAAGTGCGTTCGAGAGGGACCCCTTGTCGCTACTAGACGAAAATCGCCTATCGTGATGCCAAGAACCCGAAAACGGGCTAAATGTCCAGTAGCTACCAGTAAGTTCATATAGCAACCGTTTCGTGGCTTGCCTCGCCCTCTAGAGTAACCAATATTCGACCATGGACGTGAGTGATGAGTTTAGGTTCCGCTGTACAGTCTTTATGTGTGGGTGTACTTATTTTTGTAATTTTCAAAAGTTGTACTATCGTTGGTGGGGAGTTTCAAAACTTAATGCAAATCGTGAATAGGAAATGATCGGCTTCACCATTCTTTCAATCTGACTTTTTCGATGGGAACGATAAATTATAAACTAGATGGCTACAATGTCAATATTTGAAGAGAACATGAAGTAAGTGTGTCGGAGGAAAGTTGGAGAACCCAGTCCAAAAATCAGGGAGTTGCACACTGTTGTCACGAAATGTCACACAGCCAATTGAGATTCTCCACTTCGGCAAACATCAGCGCTGAATGTCAGTTGTCGACGTCCACATCAACGCAATGAGCGGACCTTCGCTACTGGTGGAGGTCAAGCGATGAAATATCACGCAAATCCACTAATTTCTTCATATCCTCATTGCAAGTACACTGGATGACCTAAGTTTTTGAAAGAGGATTGAATAGCACATTTAAATCTTTTTTTTTGAATCCATTATAGTGTGCTTTGGGCCTAATACCCTATGTAACACTACTTGTGTACTTTTCTATTTAACGAATTTCTCCTTGAATGTACTTTCTCCTTTCATTATACATTTAAATCATATACTCAAGTGCCTGCACCATAGGGTGCAATACCAAGTTCGGCAGAGATCGCTTTTCTCTAAATTTATGTAGTATTGCACAATGCTCATGAAATCGCAAGACAAAATTATCCCCCCTCCCCTTTCTTGTCCAACTGTTAATATATACTATTGTAGCAAAGAAGGATCAGGTCAGAAGGTCTTCCGATCTCTTAAAAAAACTGTGTTTTACAACCTAGGACACGTGATAGTAGACGTCCCAGGGTGCGGCTATGCCCGAACGGAGTCTAAGGCCTTAGTGGTCGAGTGCAGTGATGCAGACGATGCTTGATCGACTCCCGGGCTCCCGGACAGCCTAAGGGCGCGTACCAGTGGCGGACCGCCCTCGATTCCAGAGTTGCACCCGCACAGCCGAGTCTGAGCACGCCTGTCTGCTTTGTTTTGTTTCAACAACGCTATTGCCAATACTGACAGCGCCGACAATAGCGTGAGACACTGGATAATAGTCCCGCGGAAGCAGACATTCAAGTTATAACCAACGCCCACTGGCAACGGCGCGGGACAGACTTTACTAGCAAGACGCCGACATTCAACGTTTTAGAGATTGGGATGGGGATCCGATTCGGGACGATAGCGGGAAGCAAACTTCATCGGCAATATCGACGAGTGGGCGCAAAAATCTTTATCTCTTGGCGCCGAAATACGGTACGGTATGGTTCAGGACGCTCCCCGAGGGTCGGGATGGGGAAGCTTGATGCGCGGCGCTATATCGTAATAATCAAGCGAATCAGAGGCCTGGGTTTGTGGCTCAAGTAGGTTGGATAGTGGAGGTGGTTAGCTTGATTGATCGGCGTAATCATGAGAAGAATGGAACACAGGTCTCAGGCCCAAAAATGCCAAAAGCAGGTACTGCAGTTGTTATTTTATAGAGGCATCGCTCGGCCATCAGGCGATCTGGCCTTTCCCCGCACGAGACTATTCAGCATGCCTGCAGTTCTCGATGTAAGAGACACGTATGGAGCCGTTCTCCTCGGCTGCTTCGCCGCCGTTGCGTGAGTATTCACCACCGTCCTCATCGCAGATCACTCATATCGTATAGACTCTCTGGAGTTTTGGCTCTTCAGATATGTATTTACTATCGGCTGTACCCAAAGGACAGGGTGTTGAACAAAATCATGGTGAGATGCTTCCTATTTTTGCGTGAATATGCCCATGAACCGCTTGCATTCATAGGTCGCTGTAGTGTGGTTAGCTCTGAAACTAGAGTTCAGCGTGTCACAAGGCTAATTGCCGCATTTGAAAACGCAGGACACTGGATGCCGCTCATACATGTCTCATATGTTCTTCTGTTTGGAATTATCTCATCCCAAACTTTGGGAATGTCTCGTATCAAGGGCACGTACCAATGTGAGTATCGCACTACATCCGACTCGCCGAAGTTTTCACCTCTCGACGCAGCTCAGTTGCAGTGCGTAGCAACTCCTTAAATTGCCTATGTCGCTATTCTGACTGTCCAGCAATAGCTCAGCATCGGAGTTACGGTACGTTCTGATACCTGTCTGATCCAATTGACGAAATTATTTAGATTTTCTTCTCAGGCTCTTGTTACGCTCGTCACGCAACTGTACGTGGGCGTCATTACTCCGATTGAGGAAAAGACATAACGCATCTTGCTGCAGTTTCTATGTACGAAGGCTACTTCGCCGTGAGCTATTTCCCTCGTTTCATCTCTTAACATGATGTAGTGACGGTCACTACAGTAAGCAATCGCAACTGGTTCATCATAGGTCCTTTGGTGAGCATCCCGATGCAGAGTACATTTCGCTCGTCACTAAACTGCGGGTGTTAGTTGTTATTAGTGTGTGGGCGCGTAGGTCGGTCATCGTCCTTCTTTGCGGTGCTCCGAGTTCACTGACCCGCTCACAGCCTCAGGTTTCGGTATGCCACCCATTTACTCACTTCCCCCTAATCGATATCTGATCGCTCACGCTCTCAACATAGTCACGACTGTTGAATTGTGAGTTCTGTTCTGCACTTCCACGTGCGGGAATTATTAACAATCTCTAGAGCCCGACTTCAAAATTTCCCCGCTTTCACCGCAAAGTTCAAGGCAAGTCGATTCGGACCTTTGACCATCGGCCACTTATCTTATACATCAAGTGCAGTCCGTCTTCACACTTGGATTGGCGTTTTCGTCTGTCGCCGACGTGATGATTACATTCGGGATGTGCTTCTATCTACAAGAAAGTCGCCACGGTTTAGGAACGTAAGAACTGTTCCCGAACACCGCGCAAACGGATATCTAATGCATTTGCGACCCCAGGATGGATAAGGTCATTGGATCGATCATCGTATACACGATCAATAATGGTGCCCTCACCTGGTCAGTGCCCCATCAACTGTTCTCTGTTGTCAAGTAGAGGACGCTCATTTGTTATCAGTGTTTCTACTATTGTCTCCATGATATGTGTAAGCCCCACGTTTAGGTTTACGTTCACCGTTCTGGACCTGTGACATATAATCCACTCGGACAGTGGCTTACTATGCCTCACAACCTTATTTTCATGGCGCTTCATTTCGTGATTAGCAAGAGTAAGGCGGTGTTTTGCTTCAGGGTATGTGTCATGAGTTTGACTAACTGCGTTTGTTTCAGTGTACGCGAACTCTCTTCTTGCAACGTTAGTGGTTTCCGATCCTGTGTTTCTAATTTGTACATATTGATTGATTATGTTCCAGGCTCAACACGCGGCAGACCCTGCGCGGGCGCGCAGTCCGGTACAAGGAAGCAGCAGGGCACCTAATGCCCGTCTTGTTGCCCAGCTCATTTAGCCGTGGAATGCGTAGCCCCCCACCCCTCGTATGTCTTGGCGGCTCTCAGAGACTAAAACCTACGGTGCTTACTATCTGGGTTCGCAGGGCGGAACAATCGACTTCGCCGAGGAAACTAAAGGGATGCACCTTACGCATTCACCCCAAGACAGCGAATTATCAACAAAGCAGGGCGTACAACTCCACGTCACCGTCGAGAAAACCGTGCAGTACGACACCGACGATGGTGCGTCAGGACCATCACCCGAGTCCTTACCCACCTTTGAGTCCAAGCATGCGGAAGTCTGAATTGGATCTGTCATTTACACTATTTAACCCCATATCTGCATTCATATTACCCACTTAATGTCTTCATCCACTTGTGTGCGTATTTATTGGGCGGTAGGTATAGGATTAGGTTACTTTGGATAGGATTATTATTTATTCAGCAGTAATCTGTTGTATGTTATGCCACTTCGTTACTTTTGTATTATATCGATTGTGGAAAATCTGTCGTACTGTATAGACGAAGACAGGGAATACCAGGGGATATCATATCATCTTGGGGGACCGCCATGGGCGATCACGAGACAAATTAGGTCAAATGCAGATCTGCATCCCCAAGTAGCAGCCCGATGTGAAGTCTCGGCAAGTTACAGAATAACACCACCCCTGCAGACGCCTGCTGAGCGCGTATCGATCGACGCTTCAATCGAACAAAATGTTTACACAACAGGTTGCCGGACAAGCTAATATATTTTTTCACATATGGCGTGGCCTAGGGTTTCCTCTGGTCATTGGGTTGTTTGGCACTAGCACGGTTTCTTACCACAAGGGCGATTTCGCGTCAACTAACTCTGCTTTACCCTAGTCTCGGCCAATATCGGCTGATGATTCACAAGTTCAATTGGATTTGCGCGACGCTCAGTGGCGTGCAGCCACCTTTGATAGGGCAATGATACCGCACGTCAGCGCGAGTTGCTGCTGTGTTCTGTGACGCTCTCTCTACGGGGAAAAGGCGATGTGCGCGGCCTATTAGAGATTGATGATGCCTGCGGGTAACACGGAGTTGCTAATACTGATCGGATGCGTGGTGCGTGTTCGGGTCTGCTGATGTGTGGCGTGTGGCAGTCTGGCGGGATCGGGCAATATGGCAAGCCCTGTGGCACCGAAGCCGTGCCTGGTGTGCCGTCCCTTTGAGAGACGGTATAGGAACATAGGTCGTGGCCGATGATACCGGACACACAATGGCAGTTGGTTGCGAAATAACCATTACACTGCCAGCGTGAGACTGCCAGCGAGCGCGTGGGAAACATGGGCGGCTCTATAGTGTTCGTCGGAATGGTCCGCTTCAGTTGGAACCAGCGTGGATATGCCATGCCGTGGATGATGCATCGATGACGTTTACTGAGTGGACGTGGAGGAGACGTGAGGGGTTCGCTGGCCATTGATCCGAGTGTCGCGTGCTACCACCTGGATCTTCTGGTATCCATGAATGCCCTGGTTTACAGAGCATCCCTGAGGGATGCTATTTCATGGCCGCGCTAGAGATGTTCATTGACACACACAGGACATCAACTCAGGTCGCGCCGCCACATGTAGGATGGGCGCCAACGTCACCCGACCGGACGGACCCGGACGACACAGATGTGCCACAAATGGAAGAGGTTCGGCAAGACGTGACGCAGCGGGATCAATTAGCAAGCGCTGGAAAGCAACTGTCGACATGCTGGTTCTCGAAAATCCTACTGGGCCTTATGCCGTTGGAGTGGCGACGTTCGTGTTGCCTGTTCGACCTACCCGTGTCATCGGAGGCGCGGCCGTGCGCACGGAGGCAGGTCGGGCAGTCCCTGCGCTACGATTGGAGGAGGTCTCTTTCACTGCATACTATCCTGTGTCGCCTACCACAACGAAGTCGCGCTGGGGCTGGCTCAACTGGTTCCCTAGGTACATGTACATTGCGCTTGTCATCTCCCATTTTCCATTTTTTCGTTCCTTCATGATGGTTAACTATGTGACGGCAGGCCTTTGGCAGAGTCCGTTCGAGGTTATTCTCATTTCTCAGGTGAGGCGGCTTTTGGCATCGTGCCTCTGTTCCGTTATTCTGATCTATGTTGTATCCCCAGGTCTCTCCACTCTTCTTCTATGGCCATTGGTGCTCCTTTTTGGCTCGCACCTGAAGGTAACTTATTCGTACTGTCTTTTTCCTTCTTGATTCAGGTTCGTAGGTCCCTGCGTTCGTGAACGCCCCACCACTTCAAAGGAGCAACGACACACAGGTGGACCCAACGGCTCCGCCGAACAGACAATCTTCGCAGGGCCCTTGGCCTCTGGTCATCTTCTCTCATGGACTTGGCGGGGGCAAGGCGACATATAGGTGACGCGTCTGTATCTCCTTTCTACCAGCCTCTCATTTCTGCCATAGCCAGTTATGCACACACCTAGCGTCATCAGGAAAAGTCGTTCTCGCTATCGAGCATCGCGATGGGACTAGTCCAATAACCTGGCCTCTATCCGGGGAGACTGGTAAACGGTTCCCGCAATTTTATGTGAAGCCGGACGATGTAATGTAAGCATATTCCTGTTTAGGGTTACTCTTCTCCGTTGATGCCGTCTTAGTTGGGACGACATTAAAGAGACCAATGGCTTCCGCGATCCACGTCTCGCTTTTCGTGCCGATCAACTTGAGTTGCGGAAGCACGAGATCTATCTAGCTTATTCTGCCTTCCGAAAGCTTGTGCAGACAGGCGAACGTGGAAACCTGCAAACGATGGATGAGTTGCCGTTTGATTGGGCGTCGTGGGCGGGTGATTGGGTTCGGTGTGACGAAGGCATCTCCCTCGTTGGCCATTCATTTGGCGGTGCAACCGTCGTGAGTAGTGGCGCTTCTGATGCGCCATCATGCCGTTGTTGACTTCATGGAACGACCAAGTTTGCCATACTATCGCCAAATGGGGAGGACGTTCTACGCATCCCTGTATCGCATGCGCTGGTGCTCGACCCCTGGCTTGAGCCTCTTCCCTCACCTGGCCCTACACCTTATGCCAATCAAAACTCATCGTCTGGACATCCCAAACTCATGATTATCAACTCAGAAGGCTTCACACTCTGGACAGAACACTTCAAGCGCCTCGAAGAAGTAGTGCCTGCATGGCCAGAAAGCGCTCTCCTTACCATCAGTAGGTGCCTATCTATTGTATTCAGCGATTTTAAAAACTTGTGCATTTTCTCAGTTGGTGCGCAACATAAATCGTTCTCCGATTTTCCCCTATTGCCCCCCATCCCCATACGCAAATTGACGGCGCGCCCAATCATGGACGTAATCAAGACCCTCACGCTATCCTTTCTAGATGACCAGCTCCCCAGTTCTGTCGACCGTCTTAATATCCGCAAGTTAGAGATCGAATACCCGAAATCACGTCCCTGGGCCAAAATCCCAAAGCGCAGGCTCGTTGGAAATACAGGAGATATCGTAATCCATCGATTTGGCATAGTAGAATAGATAAATAGACGATGATCTACAACATTAGATAGGCGTTAATACCAATTTGGTAGTGTTTGTGATAGATTCATTTGGCATCTGGGAAATGACTCGAGATCGGTGTGCGTCTGGTCCTGAGTGTCCTGCGGAAAAGCACAATTGAACCTCCTATCAACATTTATGGGTCCACCAAAGGGCACCTCGGCTATTTCTCCAGAGACAGCAGCCTACATCGAACTATTCAAATCCATCGGTCTGACGCAGGCCAAAGCCGCTGAAGCGGCCAAAAGCGCGAAGAGTGCCGCGCTACTCCAGGGTCTCATCGAGCGCCACTCACTTACGGGAGGGCGAATAGATGAGAAGCAGGCAGGTCTTGTCGCCGCACTCGCTGTTCAGGGTGCGAAGATCGGCGAAGATGAGCGCGGATACGTCACCAACGCGATCATCGACGGGCGGCTCAAGAGCACGGATCAGGTCAATGGTGCGTCCCCGTCTGCGCGTCTGCCCATCGAATAGCCAGAGCTTACTTAGAGACGTAACGTTACAGCGGCGGTTAAGTACTTCGAAACGCGTATGCTTCCCGCAGATGACGCCCAGTTTGATCGCGAATGCGGAGTCGGTGAGTCCTGCCCCCGCCCTCGCTCGCCCAGCTGCGCCGATCGCGTGACCCCGTTCTGCATTGCGCGGCGACCACACAGGATTCACCATCACCGCGGATGCGCTCGCCAATGCAGTCGCCGAATACGTCGGATCTCCCGCCGTCACCGGGTGGGCAGGCATGGGCGCGGCAATCTCTGCGCTAAAGAACACGCCCGAGCTGCGCTGGGTAAATCCGCTCGAGCTGAAGAACGCTGTCGAGTCCGCGCTGACGGATCGGTTCGGGGCGAAGGAGGCGGCAAAGCCCAAGGGCAAGGTGCGCACGCGCTTGGGGAGCCGTTCACTCTGCTGACTCCGCCATATATGCACACAGGAACCCAAAGAGAGCAAGACGGCGGCAAAGGCCATCGAGGCTGAGGCATCACCCAGCCCCGCAACTGCCACGCCTAATGCTAGGACGGTCTTCGAAGAGGGCTTCCTCGGCAAGCTGCACCGGCCTGGCGAGAACCCACAGCTCACGCCCGCGCTACGCGACGCGCATCTCAAGGCAACAAGCGGGCTTGTGTACACTCGCTTCCCGCCTGAGCCGAATGGCTTCCTACACATCGGCCATTCCAAGGCTATCTTTATCAACTTTGGTTACGCTGCTCACCATGGTGGGAAGTGCTATCTGCGGTACGACGACACGAACCCTGAGGCGGAGGAGGCTGTCTACTTTGAGAGCATACTGGAGATAATCCGCTGGCTGGGCTACGAGCCATGGAAGATCACTTACTCGAGCGATTACTTTGATGAGTTGTATGATCTTGCAGTTGAGCTCACAAGGAGAGACAAAGCATATGTATGTCATTGTACAGGTGCGTTTCTGGTCACATTCTCAACGATCCCTCTTATGCCGCTCCGTAGGCGAGGAGATTCATGCCCATAGAGGCGGAGATGATGGGGGCGCGCGGACACCATGTGTCCACCGTACGCGACCTATCGAAGAGTCCCTGCGAGATTTCGAGAACATGAAACTTGGGAAGTATAAGCCAGGAGAAGCCATCCTTCGCATGAAGCAGGACCTCGATGATCCCAACCCGCAGATGTGGGACTTGATCGCGTACCGCGTTCTTCTGGCACCGCACCATCGAACGGGTGACAAGTGGAAAGTCTATCCGACATACGACTTCACACACTGTCTAGTTGACAGCTTTGAGAACATCTCGTACGTGACAAAACCTCTCGCGGCCAAAGGTCATCTGCCTCAATGTCTGTTACAGTCACTCACTATGCACCGTCGAGTTCATCGCCTCCCGCCAGTCGTATGAATGGCTTTGCGACGCTGTAGATGTCTACAAGCCCCGCCAGTCCGAGTATGGTCGCCTTTCCCTCCAGGGAACGATTACCTCGAAGCGCAAACTGCTTGCTCTGGTCAAAGAAGGCTACGTTCTTGGGTGGGACGATCCCCGGTTATACACTCTCATCGCGCTGCGGCGACGCGGCGTCCCTGCGGGTGCGATACTCTCCTTCGTCGGAGGGCTCGGCGTGTCGACTGCTGGCTCAAACATCCAACTCGTGCGATTTGACCAGGCTGTTCGGTCGTATCTCGAAAATAGCGTCCCGCGCTTGCTCATGGTTCTCAAGCCCCTCAAAGTGACACTCGAGAATGTGCCTGACGATTATGTTATTTTTGTCGAGAAGACACTCCACCCTAAGGTACCCGCACTAGGCACCGCGAAGCTGCCCTTCACACGCACCGTTTATATCGATCGCGACGACTTCCGTCTGGAAGACTCGCCGGACTATTTCCGCCTTGCCCCTGGCAAGACAGTCGGCCTATTCCAAGCACCGTACCCCATTACTTGTACATCATACAAGACTGACCCCGCAACAGGCGAGGTGACGGAGCTCTTTTGCCGCCTCGAGGACGGCGCTGGAGGGGGCGCACCGAAGAAGCCCAAGGCGTTCATCCAGTGGGTCGCGGAGCACGCCGAGAGCGGCAGCCCCGTGCGCGTCGACGAGACGCGCATCTTCCACCGGCTCTTCAAGAGTGACAACCCGCTCGCCGCGCTGCCAGACTACAAGGCAGACATCGACCCGGACAGCCTGGAGACCGTCAGGGGCGCCCTTGTCGAGGTCGGCTTTTGGGCACTCGCGAAGCGCGCGTATACAGACGCGGTCCGCGAGAGCAAGGAGCGCACGGAGCGAGCGCTCGTGGAGAACGCGACGGAGGCGCAGCCGACCGACCCCGACACGCCTGCAGTGACGAGCGCGCAGCTGGTCGGGAAGGAGTGTGTGCGTTTCCAGGGGCTGCGCGTCGCGTATTTCGCGCTGGACAACAAGGACGCGCGAGTCGCGTGTTTGGACGAGGCCGGAGACGTCCCCGCAGCGCGAAGACAAGGGGACTACCTGGTGCTGAATAGGATCGTGAGCTTGAAAGAAGATTCGGGCAAGGCTGGGTGAACGGTTTGAATGTTCTTCTTTTTGCTTACAAAGGGAGTGTTGTTTTACGCGCGCGCTACTTGTATCTCCACTTTCCAATGGCGGCGTTGAGTCGCTGTTTAAAAGTAACTAGGAAACGTCTGTGAAGTGCCAATTGTTGTCAACTTGAAAGACATTATGATGATCACCGCGGCAGTCGGTCATTGGCACCAGCGTCTTGCTACTATCTGTGCTCGTTGTTCTTCTTCATGATCTACACCCCCGCTCGTCTCGGATCTCGAGAAGTCTCAGGCCCACAAGTCACAAGAAATGAGACACGTCTGCCTGCAATTGGCAGTGCGCGGTCCATTCATACGAATTTGATAATCCCTCAAATGTCTAGCAGACGCGGTCTCACCTTCCGACTTGGGGTTCCTCTTCTCTTTTGTTGCCTTTTTGCCTTTTGCAACCGCGGGATAAACCTAGGAATAGGCGTGGGTGGCGCGTTGTCTTGTCGATAGGCCCCGCAGCACAACTGATGGTGGCGTCCCAGGTTCTCCCAGAGTGGGAGCGATACAGCGTATTATCAGAAAACGAGTGCTATAATCCCCCACTCGCCTTGTGCTCTATCGCTCTCAACCAAATATCATGCCTGTGGCAACGGTCAAGAATGGCGCTCTGTGCTTTTCTTATGAGGATTCGGGGCCTTTGAATGGATCGTATACCACACTCGTGATGGTGCACGGGACGGGTTTCCACAATGGTGAGCAAGGCTCTGCCGTACTTCTCGGTGGCGGGTGATTTCTGAATAGCTTGTCTCACGCGAACACGCACACTGGTAGGCATCTTTGGCCCAATGATCCCGTTCGCGGCGACGAACCGCGTCCGCCTCATCCACGTCAACCGCCGGGATTACCCCGGTTCGACGCCCTTGTCGGACGCGGAGCTCGCCGCGTTGGGAAGCTCTCATCTGGAGACGCGCGCCAAGGCCCTCGCCCAGCAGGGCACCGATATCGGTCTGTTCCTTGCGTGTCTGGTCCGCGAGGAGAAGATCCCCCCCATGAGTGTCGATTGGAGCGGCAAACAGCAGGGCGGTATTGTGCTTGTGGCATGGTCGCTCGCGCACACGCCCCTAGCAGGCTTCCTCGCGTACGCAGACACGCTTCCGGCGGACGCGCTCCGGACGCTCGAGCCCTGTCTCCGGGCATACTGCATATTCGGTGAGCACACTTTCAGCCCCCGCTCCGCCTGTTGGAGTCGACTCGCCGCCCGGCCAACCGCCGTTGCAGACGCGCCGCACGTCTCGTTCGGGCTCCCGACCCTCAGCAAGTACCACCCGCTGGTAGACTCGACGTACCCGATGGCGCAGCGCGTGCCGCGCTTCTACTCGTGGGTGTCGACGTACTACACGCACTCGGAGCTCGCACGCAGGGCGCACAACCCCGCGCTGCTCGACACCGCGCCGCTGCCGTACCCCGCGCCGCCGTGTCCGCGCGCCGCGACGCTCGACGCGATCGCGCCCGCAGCGCTCGTGGCCGTCTCGTGGCCCGGTCCCATACAGGGCTCCGAGGCGCTGCTGCACGGCATGCCGCTCGGCCTCGCGCTCGAACAGACGCGCCGCATGCTGCTGGACCCGGAGGCGGGCCGCGCGCTGCCGCGGTGCAAGGTCGTCGTCGTGTGGGGCGAGAACACGCTCTGGGAGATGGCAGGTGCCGCGTGGGCGGTCGAGAAGCTGTACAAAGAACACGAAGCGGTGGGTCAGGTCGGGCGCGTGCTCGAGGTTGTGGAGATGCCCGGTGCGAATCACTTCGTACGTTCGTTCAGTTTTTTTTTTTTTTGACGGCCCTCCTGCGAGGGGCGTGCGCGCGTGTTTTCTGCGGCTGACAGGGATACGTGCAGCCACATTGGGACAATCCAGACGAAATGATTCGGTTTCTGGTTTCGGTGGTGTAATTGTAATGGCAGCAGCAGCACTTTCTTGTTGTAAACCTGTACCAGGGCGGAATGCTAGAATCTGATTCGCGATCGGTGTCGGTGACACTTGGCTGATTCATCCCTTCAACTATCTTAGGGCTCGCGTGCTTCTTGTATGGACTACCTGTCTCGGAATATGTGATCTGTGGCGCCGGTAATGTCAAACGTGAGGATGACATCCTACTCCCCTCCGTGGTCCCGACCGTGTATGCTTCCGATATATTAGGGCGTTCATGTGCAAAGTGGACATAGACCCACATGGGGTCCACTTGTTTGCGACATTGCGGATTTTGGTGGGGGATGTAATAGGTAATAGCAGTTGTCTTTGCGGACCACTTTCCCAAGCTCAGACAAGCTGCTTACCTTCAAGTTGCTGTTTTCTCTCTTTCGGGAGTCCCGAAGACTCTGTTTGAAAGCGGTAGGGTATAAAGAAACCTCTACCTGCAAAGCCGGCATAGATACTGAGATCTCACCCAACTCTGATTGTGCGGCAGCGCTAGTAAGAGAAACCCTGCAATATGATTACTATATCATAATGAAGTGGTATCAGATATATAGAATTGACATTAGTTCGAAATGCGGGTTTAGGGGCTGCACCCCCAGCAAGCTGAAACTGAGTGGTGAAGGCTAGTGAAGGGAGCAAAGTGACCAAACCATGCCATAGGTACGAGCTGAAGATTACTATCTATCATATGGATAGCAGATAAGAGTCAATGGCACGTCACGTGGGCCATTGTGTAACTGCGGCCCGTTGAAGCCCTCGGTCGGGCCGGGAGACGTATTGCAGTGAAGATTCCCTTTTCCGGTGCTCGAGAAGCACAACTGACAACTCTTGCGTGATAGCGAAGCACGAGAGCCATGCGGAAAGCCGTCACAAGACCCTCTTTATCCTCTGGTCTATATTCCCCACGCTCGTACACGTACTTTCTGGCTCTGGTCTTACCATGTCGCACACCATACCTACAGAGCTTCTTGTCCCAGAGCTCGTTCTCCCTGGTGTCGGGAAGGACGATGTGACTGCCTCTGAAGTCCCCGTTGTTGCGCCTCTTACCTATGATGAGCCGGTCGTAACACGTAGGGAGCTATGGAGCTACTATCGTACGTGCCCTCTCTATGTCATCGGCGATATCCCTCACAGGTTATTATCAGTGTATTACAACGGAGATAACGTGTGTCTCTCTGCACTGTGTACCGTCTGAGGCGTAGCTGATGACCAAGAACTCGATGCGCGTGGGGTTAATGTCTAGGGTGTTGGTCCCGGAGGTGCGTTCCCATGAGCCTCTCACCCATACTGGTCCAGTATTGATCTCAGAACGCCAAGGTTACTCTATGACGCTTTTCCAGTCTCTCGCCACGGCCGCAGGCTATGACCCCGTGCGCGGGCAAGGCTCGTCATGTCTAGATGCCAATGCTTCTGGAAAATGCGTTTTGCCCTGGGGCAGTGGAACCAAGGCGGTAAGTTCTGTTGTCCTGGTTGCCAATGGGGCCAATTTTGCTGTACGTGCCGGTTTCTCCTCGCACTTACATGGCCCTGTTCCTGACCTTTTCTTAGGTCATGACCATGATATTCACGACCATCGGCTCAGCCGCTGACTACGGGACGTTCGGCAGGTGGCTGCTCCTCGTTGTGACTATGATATGCTGGGCGGCCCAGTACGCGAACATGAGCTTGACGTGTACGTGGCCATCTCGAGCATTTGGTCATTGTGCAGACTAAAATAGCAAAAATTGCCACGGTAAATAGCCCCAAGCCGCTGGGGCCTCGCGATGGCATTGTACATGATTGGCTATATTTCGTATGGCGCAACGCTCGTGTTCTACGCAGCCATTTTTCCCCGGCTGGCACGCAACACGCAGCATTCTCGCGATCTCAGAGAGAGGTACGATCGCGGTGAGACATCCGCCGAAGTTTACGAGCAGGAGGAGAGCCTCGAGAAGAACAGGATAAGTAACATTAGTACCGTAGGCCCATCATATACTTTCTACCTTGTTGGCGATAACGTGATTTCGCAGACTCACAGTAACATCGGTTACATCATGACATTGGCACTCAACCTGTCGCTTCTGCTCCCCCTTCAAAATAATCCCAAAGTCAACAACTATGTCCTCGTTCTGTGAGACCCCGCAAAACTTCACATGATGCAGTGCTCAGCTCACGCCCGAAACCCAGCACGAATGGATATTGGGTTCTGACTGGTATCTGGTGGTGTGCGTCCGATCGTCATGCCGCTTCCTCTGGAACCTCACCGATGACGGTGAGACCACAGTTATATACCAACAACCTCGACCAGGGCCAAAGCTACCGAAAGGGGAGAGCTATCTGACCATCGGTTGGAAACAGGTCCGGAGCTACCTATCGGTCACGGTCACGTCTCACTCCAAACTAGATCTGGGTCGCCTTGAAACAGTACAAGGAGTTGCCCTACACCTTCATCTACCTCTTCGCGTTCTTCCTCCTTGCCGATGTCCGTGAAAGCCTCTCTGAATGTGACTACGTAAAACTGACGTGGTCGGACGGCCTTGCCTTTGCTCAGGGCTTGAATACAACCGGCACACTGGTGTCGATTTGCCAGAATGACAAGTTTACCTTCTCGTTCCTGCAGAATACCTATCTCGGCCTCGCGCAAGCAATCACGTCGACCGCAAGTACGCTCAGTTTTTGGTACATCCAACGCTACTGGAAGATCAGCACGAAGAAGATGGTAACGGGCCGGTCTTGTCGTTCTTCGCTCGCTCGCTCGCTCACGGTGATTCGGATGCTTTCAGTTCATAGTGACGAACGTGGTGACGACCTTGATCCCTCTCTGGGGAATGATCGGCATATGGACAGATAAGTTCGGGTAGGTGTCTCGACGATCACTTCCTCACTTGCTGAAACACGGCGCGTATATCGCCTCAAGATTTCATAACGTGTGGGAGTTCTGGGCCTACAATGTCGTGTTCGGGCTCTTTCAAGCACCGTATTACGCTTTCTCACAGACAATGATGGCCGAGCTTTCCCCTCCTGGGTTCGACAACATGGTGCGTCCCCAGATCTTTTCTTTCTAGGCCCAGACCGACCGCGCCGCTTAACGCGCTCACCTTCACTTTTGTTTCAAAAACAAAAAACCGCAGTTCTTCGGTTTATTCGGACTCTCGAACCGCGCGTCGTCGATGATCGGTCCGAACGTGATCCAGGCGATCATCAACCATTCGGGCAACAACTGGGACGGCTTCCCCTTCTTGTTCGCTCTTTGCGCCTCGGCAAGTTTGGTCATCTGGTTTGCCGTGGACGTCCAGAAGGGGCGGCGTGCTGCCGTAAGTTGGGCGGCGAAGCGGCGTGGAGCGGCAAGCAATACGTTCTCAGATGCGATGGACGGGGAATCCTTCGGCAGTACAAGGAAGCCATAACCAGCAGACCTTCCAGCGCAGGGAGAATACTACCGTGATGTCATTTACGGCATGCAGAGACGACACACGTACTTTTTTGTTCGGATCTATTTGTGTCTTTGGGGGTTCGTTGGAGTTCTGGGTGCTTCTAAAATGTTCGGCAGAAGTTCGAAGCGTCAGAAATATGTCCAAGCTGATCCGTGGAAACCGTGCGCAGCGCGCCCACTGGTAAAGGTTCAAGCCCCGGCTCTCAGAAGGACAAATGTCGAAGATATGCCAGAGGGAAACAAATGGAAAAACCACGTCCGAGTGGGGTGTATCATGGTCAAGACACTCAAAGACATAGATAGTTCCTTATCCTAGTAGTTCGTAGACGGGCCGGGCTTGAGACAAGCAGCGAAGACCGCACGTAGGAAAGATTCGAAGGACGGCAACGCTTGAGACTTCTGAAAGATGTTTCACCAAGCCTCGAGTCTTCCGGTGATCGGCAGAGTGTATGAGACACCAACGACTGGCCCGTGCGATCGGGTTTAATCACCGGTGAGGCCCAACAAGTTAGTCTACAGTATGACAGTGACAGGTTATCCTTATTTTAACCGTACCCATATTACAGAACACTGTGATATCTGGCGATTGTGTGGATTTTCGGGAAGTGACGATAGCGGTTCGAAACACTGCCAGGCATTGAATTCTATACACACTAACCGCTGGGGGGCATGGCGGCCACGTGCCGCCAATTACAGGGTGCCATATGTGGCGCATATGGCCGCAATGTTCCACCCCTTAGAATTAACCAATTCAGCCAGTGATCCATTCAATGTATAGGCGGTCCCACTTTGAAGACCACATATGGTGGCCATATAAGTTTTCTATGTTTTCACACCTATTGATATCTTAATTCCCCTCTAAAAAATAACTCCCCCAGCCCTTGAAAGCCAACATCATGTGGTGCCTATTTACTGGCATTTGTGTTGTTTTTTTCGGGTTACAGCGCGATCCAAAACGATAGGCCCTTTTTCCAAAATTTACACGCACAGGCTGAGATTGAACGTGACTTATCAGCTCATGCCGAGCTTTTCTCTCACACCGAAAAATATTGTAGTAATTAAAACTTACAGGGAGGGAAGGGGTTAGCTATTTGATAACCCTAAATTTCGCAAGGTAACTAATATCTCGGGGATTTTTCTCTCTACTTAACTGCACTTGAATTTTGGAAGTCCGCAGCTCTCTGTAAATACCTAAGGGGCCTATCGTTTTGGATCGCGCTGTAATGGGGGTTATTCACTGGGGATAAAGGCCACTTTAGTCAGCATGACTAATATCTGTGCGTGACTTTGCCTGTCATGTACAGCCACCACTTTTCACTCAGATTGACTGTAAATTTCAAGTTTTAATGAATTTTTTTTTTGTGTCTTATCTCTTTCAAATGAGAATATTTCTCAAAAAAGGAAAACAAGAAATAAAGATATCATTCTATTTATGTCTCAGTTTTACTTTTTGGTCTTTGTGATGAGAGGAGGCAATGAGGAGGACAATGACTGGTGCGGGTTCCTAACTTGCACAGCTAGAAAAGATTTTGACTAGAAACTTTTCTATATATTACTGTAACCTTTTACTGTAAATAAACAAATTTGAATCCCCCCACATCATCATGAGCGAGGCACGTATTTCAAGTGGATAGGAAAAAGCAGATGCCCATGGGTATTGACATGTTGACAGGTTAACTTCTATCCGGATCAGCGACAACTTGGACAAAGCGGTTTGGGGTGTTCAACTACTGGCGCCTTACATTGCTATTACCCATATGTGGCACTTGTCGCCCCCCGCTGGCACGCAAGGTTGGCCAAGCTCGCTAGACCTGCGCCGTAACGCGGTTCTCTGTTCTGTGTTGGTATCACCGGGATCACGCGTCTCGATAAGTCTATCACGAGTGCGAGAAAGTTCGAGTTGGCGCAATGGGCATGTGCCTGATAGTGCCTGAGCGTGTACAAGACTACTGACCCCGACTTCAGTATTTCTATCTGATCTCTGGCAATCTGGGAACCATCTAGCCCTTCCCCCCTCATGCCACTTCCCGTACTTGAAGCGATCCCCGTCTCAGAGCTCGCCCTCCCCGAGGTCCGGAGGGACGAGAGTGCCTCCGTGTCTGTCCCAGTTTCACCTGTTGCCGCATCGAGCTGTGACGAGCCAGTTGTAACCCGACGAGAATTGTGGAGTTACTATTGTGCGTATCATTATACCTTTTTACATTATCATTAACAGCTCCTCTTCAGTATATCACCTTGGGAATAACGTACGTTTCCCTAGTCCTTGTCGTTATTCAGAGCACGAGATTCCGGTGCTAATGCTCAGCGCATGTACCCAATACACAGGGACAAGGACCCCAGGGTGAGAAATGCACGATATCTTTATCCTGCTTAACTAAATGAGGTCATTGTGTTATAGGTTACTCCTTGACTCTCTTTCAAGGACTAGCCACCGCCGCTGGATATGACCCCGTTCGTGGTCCAGGCTCATCCTGTCTGGACCAGGAAGCGTCTGGGAAATGCGTCTTGCCCTGGGGAAGTGGGACTAAGGCGGTGAACTCCATTGTCTTGGTTGCCAATGGAGTGAGCTTTGCAGTACGTCGATTTCTTTTTTCTTTGCGCAAGCCATCACGACGATCCATTTACCTCTGTCTCAGATCATGACATTAGTCTTTACAACCATCGGTCCGGCTGCCGACTATCGAATGCTGGGCAGGTGGCTACTCCTCATTTCCACCGCTATATGTTGGGCTGCCCAATTTGCGAGTATGAGTTTGACATGTGAGTCACAGCAGTTGAAACACCTTTCGGGGTGTGCTCTAAATTCCATGCCAACCAGCACCGAGCCGTTGGGGTACCGCGATGGCATTGTACATGATCAGCTTCACTTCGCGGGGCATCACCATCGCATTTTTTGCAGCACTTTTCCCGCAACTGGCTCGCAATACACCCCACTCGCGTGAGCTCAGGAAGCGACATGAGCAGGGCGAGTTGTCCGCAGATGCCTACGAGAAGGATAAAAGCATTGAAAAGAGCAAGATCAGTAGTGCCAGCATGGTGCGTTCCCTGACTTGCTGTCCTATCGTCGATGACATTATTCGGTAGACTTGGCGTTTCCTTGGCGATATTTTTGCGTTGTCACTCAACTTGTCACTGCTGCTCCCCCTGAGCGACAATCCGAAAGTTGATAATTATGTCATCGTCCTGTGAGGTCTCATTGTATTGTGCACGGTTTGGACCTTGACGGTGTGTTTTCAACACAGGACAACCGGATATTGGGTTCTGTTTGGTATTTGGTGGTGTACGTACTCCATAACTGTCGGGGTTTAGCCTAGAATACTAACGGGCGAACAACCAGTCATTTTCCAACAGCCTCGGCCAGGGCCAAAGCTTCCAGAAGGAGAAAGCTATCTCACAATAGGCTGGAAGCAGGTCCGCGACACTTTTCTAGCTGGTTTTTTACCTTAGCTGAGCTGACTCCAAATTAGATCTTTGTCGCTTTAAAGCAGTGCAAGAAATTACCACACACATTCGCTTACCTATTCGCTTTCTTTCTCATCTCAGACGTGGGTCTGTCGTTATAGCTCTCCAGAGCAATACTGACTGGGGGGCGCATCCAGGGTTTGGGCACAACTCTCACACTTGTGTCTATTTGCCAAAACGAACAATTCACCTTCTCATTTCTGCAGAACACATATCTTAACCTCGTACAGGTGATCACCTGTGCAGCGAGTGTCGTTGCCTCTTGGTACATACAACGGCACTGGAAGATCGACATTAAGATAATGGTACGACCGGCACTATCGTTCTATGCTCACTTATCGATCAGAGAGTTAGTTCCTTACGGTGTGCATCCTGGAAACCTTGATCCCGGTTTGGGGAATGATCGGTATCTGGACAGACAAAATTGGGTGGGACCTGACCTATTCTTTCTTCCTCCCATTGAGCGATGACGTGTTTATACCCTGCAGCTTTCACAATGCTTGGGAATTCTGGGCGTACAGCGTTGTGTATGGACTCGTCATTGGCCCAAACTTCTCTATCTCACAAACGCTTATGGGCGAGCTCTCACCTCCTGGGTTCGAGTATATGGTGCGTGTGGCCTACTCGCCTTACTCTCGGTCACATGCGCCATCTGCTCACCAAACAAAACCAGTTCTTCGGTTTATTTGGATTGTCGAATCGCTCCGCGGCAATGATTGGACCGAACGTGATCCAGGCAGTAGTTGACAAGGGTGGAAACAACTGGAAGGCTTTCCCAGTCCTATTCGTCCTCAGCGCTCTCGGATGTCTCGTGGCGTGGTTGAGCGTAGACGTACCGAAGGGGCGGTACGCCGCGACGCAGTGGGCCGCGGAGCAGCGAGGAACTGGTATCTACGCGACGTTTTCGGACAAGAAGGATGACGAATTGTCAAAGGGTGAGAGTAAAAGCGATGGGAAGATCTAGTTGGTGGGCGGACCGCCGTGGTCATCCATTCGGACTTTTACCTCATCGGGTCCTGAAGATTTGAATCTTGAATCTGAAGCGCTGAAGCTGAAGGGCGAGACACAATGTTAATGCTTCGCGAAGTGTTTTTTTTTCAGCGTCGATGCCTTGTGTGGGTTTGCATCTGCGCATCCCTGTAAATATACGCACTTCCTTCAAGTTTGATCTGCCCCATTTAAACATGCTGTCGACCACCGAACCACGCGGCCTGTGGGCCAACTCTTGATGGTTTGTGTGGCGTTATCAGGGTACAGCGCAAAAAAACATGCCGTGAGTTATAAGCATTGTATGTTTGTATAAAGGTCTTACTGTAAAATAAATTTGATTAGAAGATTCTCCGTAATTATAAATTATTACAAGGCAAAAGTTATTTTGTTCACAAGGCTCTTATAATAATTTCGCTTCGTTTATAAGCATTATAAGAGTTATATATCACAATAACAGTAGGATGGGAAGAGAAAGAGGTGAAGGCAAGGCAAGGCAAGATAGACACTGTAGCAATAGCGCAGCAGAGGCTTATATATTGGGGACGTGTGAAACAGGATGGCAGAGCGTATGCTCCCTTAGAATATTACATTTAGATGACCGCTTATCAACAGCAACATGACAATTGTCTACTTGTTGTGTCTAGCCTCAGGTTGTCAATTCCGGGCTGAATCCCAACAGACATAAACCGAAGTGCTACAAAGGGTTTTGTACCCCGAGGCTCACAATTGGATCCAAAAAAAAAAGGTTATAGCCTTTTCCGGAATTTTGCGACAATTATCAAGCCAGGTGACATAATGAGGTCCTACGGGAACTGAACTTTCCCATCACTCATCACTACCTCCCCCGCCTCCCCGGGCCGCGCACTTGGGTGTTGGTTCCCCTCGTTCCCTTATCCACGCACTCACAGCCTGCGCCCTCCATAACGGCCCAGGTGCTCTCGGAAACGAGCTCGAGAAAGTTGCCGTCGCGCACTTTGGCTGCGGCACGTCTCCACAGGGGACACATCGTTGGGCGGGCGCCATGAAAGAAATACGCCCATGTGGTGTATCTTCCATGTAGCATTGACAACTTCTAGTTTCCGTTATTTAGGTCATTGAGATCCGGACGGAAGGGCTTCTACCATGCCTTGGGAGTTGTTCAATTAACTCGCTGATGCCTTTTGCCGCGGTATCACGACATCGCATTCATACCATTTGATACAACTCACACCACATCGGCCCGCAGGCTAGCTAGCCCCAAACTACACCCATCCTGGTTTCTTCCTTGCGTTTGTCTCATACGGCATCGTGCGAGATGGTTTCCAAGAAGCCTATCCCGTGTTCCAAGTTGCGTACGAGTAGAAGCATGAACTTGGGCTGATAGTTCCTGAGGGTGGATGGTACCGACCCGACCTTCAGTGATTTATACCCAACCCCCGGCGCTCTGGGAACCATCCAACCCTGTCCTCCATGTCACTTCCCACACCTGAGGCGAGTCCTGTCTCAGAGCTCACCCTTCCTGAGACCCGGAAGGGTGAGGGTGCCTCTGTTCTAGTTACACCTGTTACCGCGCAGAGCTATGACGAGCCAGTTGTAACTCGGCGGGAGTTGTGGAGCTACTATCGTGTGTAACGTTGCTTTTTTTTTTTTTTGCAATATTATTCACAGCTCCTCCGCAGTATATCACTTTGGGAATAACGTACGTTTCTCTAGTTCTGCTCTTTATCCAGAATACGGCATACCAGTGCTAAATGTTTGACACGTACGTCCAATACGCAGGGACTTGGACCGGGTGAGTCATGCGCCATGTCTTTATGCTTAACTAAACAGGGTCATTGTGCTATAGGTTACTCCTTGACTCTCTTTCAAAGACTAGCCACCGCTGCTGGATATGATCCCGCTCGCGGCTCAGGTTCGTCCTGTCGGAACCAGGAAGCGTCTGGGAAATGCGTCTTGCCCTGGGGAAGTGGGACTAAGGCAGTGAGCTCCATTGTCTTGGTTGCCAAAGGAGTGAGTTTTGCAGTATGTCAATTTTTTTTATTTGCCCAATCTGTCACGACGACCCATCTCTCGTTATTTACCTGTCTTAGATCATTGTACTAGTCTTCACAGTTATCGGCCCGGCTGCCGACTATCGAACGCTCGGCAGATGGCTGCTCCTTATTTCCACCGCTATATGTTGGGCTGCCCAGTTCGCAAGCATGAGTTTGACATGTGAGTCACAGCAGTCGAAAAGTCAAACGTTTTTTGAGGTGTGCCCTAAATTCCATGTTAACCAGCACCGAGCCGTTGGGGTACTCCGATGGCATTGTACATGATCAGCTTCGCTTCGCGGAACATCACCATCGCATTTTTCGCAGCGCCTTTCCCGCAACTGGCTCGCAATACACCCCACTCGCGTGAGCTCAGGAAGCGACATGAGCAGGGCGAGTTGTTCGCAGATGCCTACGAGAAGGAGAAAAGCATCGAAAAGAGCAAGATCAGTAGTGCCAGCATGGTGCGTTCCCTGACTTGCTGTCCTATCGTCGATGACATTATTCGGTAGACTTGGCGTTTCCTTGGCGATACTGTTGGGTCGTCACTCAACTTATCACTGCTGCTTCCCCTGAGCGACAATCCGAAAGTTGATAATTATGCTATTGTCTTGTGAGGTCTCATAGTACTGTGCACGGTTTGGACCTTGACGGTGTGTTTTCAACACAGGACAACCGGATATTGGGTTCTGTTTGGTATTTGGTGGTGTACGTACTCCATAACTGTCGGGGTTTAGCCTAGAATACTAACGGGCGAACAACCAGTCATTTTCCAACAGCCTCGGCCAGGGCCAAAGCTTCCGAAAGGTGAGAGCTATCTCACAATAGGCTGGAAGCAGGTCCGCAACAGTTTTCTTTTGTTTGTTACCTTAGCTGAGCTGACTCCAAATTAGATCTTTGTCGCTCTGAGGCAGTACAAGAAGTTACCGCACACATTCACTTATCTATTCGCTGTCTTCCTCCTCTCAGACGTGGGTGCCGTCGTTCTAGGTCATCAGGGTAACACTGACTCGCTGACGGGTCCAGAGTTTGGGCACGACTAACACACTGGTGTCTATTTGCCAAAACGAACAATTCTCCTTCTCGTTTCTGCAGAAAACATATCTTGACCTCGTACAGGGGGTCGCCTCGGCAGCGGGTGCCGTCGCCTCTTGGTACATACAACGGCACTGGAAGATCGACATTAAGATGATGGTACGACCGACACATCATTCTATGCTCACTTATAGATCGGAGAGTTTAGTTTCTTATGGTGTGCGTCCTGGAAACCCTGATCCCGGTTTGGGGAATGATCGGTATCTGGACAGACAAAATTGGGTGGGACCTGACCTATTCTTTCTTCCCGTTGAGCGATGACATATGTATGCTCTGCAGCTTTCACAATGCTTGGGAATTCTGGGTGTACAACGCTGTGTATGGACTCCTCACAGGACCACGCTATTCTATCTCCCAGACGATGATGGGCGAGCTCTCACCTCCTGGGTTCGAGTATATGGTGCGTGTAGCCTGCTTGCATTCCTCTCGGTCACAACCGCCATCCGCTCAGCAAGAAAACCAACAGTTTTTTGGTCTATTTGGGCTGTGGGATCGCTCCGCAGCGGCAATAATTGGATCGAATGTGATCCAGGCGGTAGTCGACAAGACGGGAAGCACATGGAAAGCCTTCCCAATCCTGTTCGTCGTCGGCGCTCTTGGGTGTCTCGTGGCCGGGTTTGGCATAAACCTGACGAAAGGGCGGTATGCGGCAGAGCAGTGGGCCGCTGAGAAGCGAGGGACAGGCGCCTGCACGACGTTTTCGGACAAGAAGGATAGCGAATCCTCCGAGTCGACGAGCGAGGGCAAGGGAGATGAGAAGATATAGCCGGTGGCAGTGGGCGGACGAACATGGCGCCGGGATGATCCGTTCGTCCTTTTGACCTGGTCGGTTCTGAATCCTGAAGCCGAAGCGCTGAAGAGCGAGACATGATGACGTTTATGATTCGCGAAGTTTTTTTTTTTTGGTTTCGAAGTGGTGAGCCGACGGCTTGTACGCATTTGCGTCTACGCATCCCTCTGGATACAGTATGCGCTTCCTTCAAGTTGGTCTGTTCTAATATGGTTGAAACGTACTGTCCATCGACCTACGCGACCTGTAAGGCCAACTCTTGATGAATTGCGTGATACAACTGTACATCTGCCCCCCAAGCGTTGCGATGGTCCTGATCCCGTCCTAAGTTACTTTTGGAAGTGATGTTAGGCATATGGTCACGGACGGGGCATAACTACCTCTGGTCCACATCAAAGACCGAGAAACTCCTGTGAACTATCCCTAGCCCGGCGCCATGTTCGATTAGTGATCATCGTAATACAGGAATCAGTGCTCTATGGCATCAAACGGATTCCAGAATTGAAGGGAGCGTACAGAGTAGAACCTCGGTGGGTAATAGCGGAAGGACCCGCCACCTTTCCCAACTGACAGCGGGGCTAGTATGTACAGTGTACAGTAGTATGTATGGAAGCGTGAATTACAGACGAAGTGGAAGGGGCGTGCCCACCCTGAGAAACACGTGTGGTAAATTACAGGGAGTGGCGACACGTTGCAATCGCTCATGGAACACGGTACAAAGGAAAGCCGCCTCACTTACGTCTAAACCAAGCCATCACCAACACCGCTATCTGGTGCCCCTCCAACCCGCACCTGGCTCTCGCGCGATTGCTGCGACACATGAGAAATATTAGTCCATGACTCCTGTGCAGGTTCAGGTTCAGGAAACGCGACAGCCCCCCCTTGTGGGTACGATGAGTTTGGTCGTAGCCTGTACCATATCTGCCGCAGCTCGTATTTGAGCCAGTTGGGAGCCCCGGAATACATCTCGTGGAACCGTGCGACCTGATTCATAGGTAGCGGCAGGTCGGCTTGGTCCTCGGTGAGAAGAACCTGAGAAAGAATTTGGAGCGTCTGTTTGAACACATCCAGGACATCTGACGGCATTGTGTCACCGATCAACGAGTCAGCATCGGCCGATGTGAGGGAAACGATGTTCGCAAGCTCGATGGCGCCAGGCAGGCCAAGCAAATGTGCGACCTCGCGGCTTTCGGTGCCAAGGATAGCCGACAGGCACGCAAGTTCCCCATCGCTGACTCGAGCACCTGTGGCATTGCGCAAATTGATGTCAGCTGCAAGCTTCTTTGCGACCAACGCCCCGAAACAACGTCCTGTGACACGCGCAGCGAGGTCTTGTTCCGCCTGAATTCGATGGGTCGTCTCGGGACTGGCGAGAACGACGCGGACGTAGGAAGGTAAGGGTTCCGCCGAGTTCTCCGGCCAAGTGTACGCCCTTCCGCAATACCACAGGCTCTTCAAACACACCCGCAGACGGCTCTTGCGCTTTTCTTCGGAGAGGGGCGAGGTCCCTGGTATACACGTCTTGAGGAGATCATAGAGACGGGATCCGAGGATGGGGTCGGTCGATGGCTGGTCGGACATCAGGGGAAGGATTGCCTTGGTCGCATCCGGGACGGCACGGGAGTCGAAGAATCCTGGTACGCGTTCGGCAAAATCCTCAATCTCTTTGTCTTCATCGAGAGCTGTAAGTGTCCATTCAAGTGCATACGCATCCACAGCTGGCGGGGCGCCAGTAGCGCTAAGCTCGACACTTTTCCGCAGGCCATCCGAAAGCCATTTGCGATGCATCGCGATCTGATTGTCGAGTGCCTCCCTCCACCTGGTAGGACCGAGAGGCCCCGTTACATGGAGGTGAGTCCAACGCCATATGGCCAACAAAAGTCCGTGGAATTTGCCCTCTATACCTCGGATGGTCAGAAAGATTCCGAGCACGGAAACCTGGGATAAACCCCATGTGATTCCGGAAAGTGGTGTGCGATACGGGCAATTGAAGTATATGTTCGGTAAGATCGTCAAAATGGCGTACGCAAGAGTGAATAGCGCGATCGGGCCGAGGGTGAAGTAAGCGACGGTCGTGTTGATGGGTAAAAGGAAGTCGACAAGACCAGCGAAGAAGAGGAAGACCGATAGGTGCAAGAGAGTGGGCATTGTCTCGATGGCTCGCGTCATTTTGAATCCCTTTATGCCATCGAAGATATACGCTCGCATACGAGCACGCTTGTGAGGTGCACCGCGGCGCTGCGCGAGTTGCAGATATCGTCGGGCCCATTGTTGCATCAATGTTGCGATAAGGGCACAAGTCAAGCTGAGGACCAAACTGAGGAACCACAACACGTTGACCCTGACGGCGGAGGTTGTTGGCGTGAATGGTTGACTGCTCTGTGCCGCAACGCCTGTGAGAGGTGTTCCGTTGGAGATGTTGACAAGTTGTTGAGATATTTGACTAAGGAGGTCATTGGTCGCCCCGGTGGAATCAGGAGATAACTTCTTGTAGCTTTCAAGAATGAAGGCCGCGACGGTGGCGGAGAACAGACCAGTCTTCGACATGTGCCTTAGATGGAGTAAATGCAGAAGCTGGCGGGACGAGCACTCACAAACACTAGGATTCCGTCTGTATCCCCCTTCCAATTCTCAGTTATTTCTTTGTCCTCCTTCTCTGCCTCGGTGAGGTACATCATCCATAACCTGCCAGAAGAGTCTCCGTAGTTCTCGCCTGGCACGTGAATGAGAATACAACCTGTGAACCAGCAAACCGACATACCCCGCTGAGCGTCTGTGTTATCCGGAGGTTGCGGTGCAGGGGCACCCCCACGGTGATTGGTAGTATTTGTATTCTGAAACTGAGGATCTGCGGGACCCGTAGATTGAATACCCGGAGGAATTGCAGGCTGAGGTTCAGTATTAGGGTGGGGGTGAACATCGATGTATACATCCGCGCTGGGTGAAGCCATTTCTAGGGGTCAAGGAATGTGACGTGGGCTACTACGGAGAGAGGGTCAGTTGACAACACGGTGAACTTGGAGAGGAAATTATAAGATGGACACCGTCACTTATACCTCTAGCTGTCGACAGATCAGGTATTATAAGTCTGCGTCTGGAACCGCATCGTCCATAAACCTGTCAACCAGGAAACCCCGCTGCCGATGGTGATAGTAAGCGATGTTACCCGATGTCGCACTTCTGCGTGAACAGGATTGCTCATGGTGGATATCACAATACCCGCAGCCCTCACAAAACAACCCAGCATTTATCTGCTGAGCCCCTAACATAAGAAGCCAGAGTGCGGAGTTTAACGCCTCGACGCACCCCAATTGGTTTCTAATATGGGGGCGGAATCGGGGCAACGTTTTCGAAACGTGCGCATTACAGCAGACGTAGTGGGACGTAAATTACCTGTCGTTCACTGGCGAACTTTGCTGTATATAGCAGAGTTAGCAGCAAGCGACGCCAACAGTAATGCGAGTGTCGGAAAGCCCACAACTTACTTATGACAGGCATCGAAGACGAACGCAGGGGGAGACCGTTAACGATTCTGGAATACCGATTGGGAGGGCGTAGTAGTGTCCACACACAGATCGAACTAGACTTGGTGCGAGGTGCACCGTGCGACTGAAGTGCGAGCGTGGGCGTAGTAATCCTGGAAGGGCCGACTGGCATGGAAATGTGATTGGAAGCCAAGGGACAATTGCGACTCGGACACTATTCTCGACGGGCGCCGTACACCACCGCTGCGCACTATCCATATTGCTTCGTCTTGACAAGTATAGATAATTCTTCGGATCACGGTCCTTTCGAATACACGATGGAACATCGCGTGCCCGACCGTACTAGCCATCGCCATCAATGTGAAGGCAGCTTCTGGCCCAGCATCCAGGTTTGTCCTTGGTTCCATCGCACTGTAGGGATGATCGGGTCGTCATCGCGTCAGTAGGGTGGTTTCAACGTGGCACAGGCATCACCGGCACAAGATTACGATGTCTTTCGGCTGGTGCAAAACTCCTGAAACCGCATTTGGCCAGCAGGGTCTTCCTCTAGTTGCATCACCGTGACACCGACATCCAGTGGACCTGCTGGTAAAGCGGTGAAGTCCCGCCATCCATACCCAGTTGTCACATTTAGAAGAGTATATCATAAACTTTTGTCTGCAGTTGTATCTTAGAGTCAACTCCTTTGTCTATCCTACCGCCTCGCATCCTCCTCAATGCTATTACCCATACTTCCGCGTGGCCATTGAACATGACGCTTCCTTCACGCCGAAGTCCCATCCCCTGGGCCTGTAAATGAAAACACTGCGCCAGTCCATATCACATTAAGAGCAGCAGCTTAAATGGACGTGTGGGTTGCGTGATGGCCAGACGGGCGCCGTGCAGCACTAAGGGCAACGCAGGTCCCGCGAGAACTGGAGGTGCTCGAACGAGTTAGAGTTTTGGGGAGCAATTCCATAAAGAAGAGGGGACGATGTGTTGGCACGAGGAAGCTGAGCGGAGCCGCGAGCAAAAGTATCAAGAAATCCTCCTGTGTTGATTTGAGCTTAGTACGAATCATTACCCGTATTTACACGGTTGGTTTCTCATGGTGGCCTGTCGCTGAGTGTGAGTCTGTGAAGCTTGTGAGTAGACAGGAAGCGTACAGTGTAGAAATGGTGTTATTAATGAACACGCGCAGCAGGGAAGACTTCTGACGGTGTTGCCAGAGAAGGGGGCCGGCGGAAAGAGAAACTCCCTGGCGATAGCAAGGAAGATACACCCCAAAAACTTTAGGAGCCTCAATTCACGTAGACGACAGGGCCCTATCACAACGCGGTCCCAGCGGTGGGACATGTCTTGAATACCTAGCGGGAAAGAACAGGCAAGAGAACAGGAAGCTTCCGAAAAGCACGTGCGAACCAATCTTTGGGCCAAAGTTCACAAGAAATGAGTGGGTTCAAGGCTGAAAAAACGGTCACTAGTAGCGGCGCATTTGCCATCCTATCTATTGTGTGCACATTATGGATATTTTTCTCTTTAGCAGCGGCAGCCCCGAGCGGCAGCCAGCGGCGACCAAGATGGTGGGGATGCACAGGAGTGGGAAAGACCTACCATATATTGGCCATTAATAACTACAGGTACTAATCCCGGCCGCGAGGCGGGAGCACCTTTCTCCAGAGGTAGGTGTTCCGGCCCACCGATAGTGCCAAATTAGGCGAAGCTGTTCCCACTTGAGTCTCTGACTGCCTAGACGCACTCGTTCACAATACTCAACATCAGGTACATCCGAAGAGTGGTTTTAACATGCGGTACGAGATGTGTGACGGAATATGAGGGGTGCGGCAACCCCATGAGCGACCCCTACAGCTTGCCCTACAGTCATGTGGCATCATTGACCCCGCTGTCTGGCGCGCCTTCCCTCCGCACCGACTCCTCGCGCAACTGCTGCGTCGCATAAGGAATGTTCGCCGATGTTTCAGGTACGCATTCTGGTATAGGCACGTTTATCGCCCCCCCCCCCCCCCCTTGACCATTCGACTTCACAGGCAATTTCTCCGATATTTGCTTCAACCGGCCCCTTAGCCAAACGGTGCTTGCGCGTTGACGACTGTAGAATGCTGATACAACGACACTTGGTCCATGGGCAGGTCTCCGTCAGCATACGAACCACCTCGACCGAGTTCTCCGGCGATGACGTCATGTTTCTGTCGGAATATGTCCAAAACATCCGCCGGCTCTTGCCGCGCAATCAAGACATGAGGGAAACCACATTCGTGACTTCGATGGCGCCATGCTGGCCGAGTAGAATCAGCACCTCGTGGTTGTGGGTACCAAAGATGGTCGACAGGCGCGCCAGCTCAGCACCGTTCACGCGAACACCTAGGTCCGGGCGCGAATGGATGTCGTCGGCCAGTTTCTTATCAAATCCTCGAAGCAGCGTCCCGTTAGATGCGTGGCTCGGTCCTTTTCAGTCTGAAACCTGCGAGCCATCCCTTGGCCGGCAAACAACGCGGACGTAAGACGGTGAGGGTATTGAAATACCAACACGTCATACGCCTTCAGACACGCGCGCAGCCGCTCCCTGCATGATTCCTCAGCGAGAGACGAGGTGCTTGGTACGCATGTCTTGAGGAGCTCGTTAAGACGTGACCCGAGGATAGGATTAGAGGTCGGCTAGTGGACGGACTGTCCACGCGGGAAAACATTGTCGCAGTTGCATTCGGAACAAGCTAGAGTCAAAATAAAAACAGCCATGTACCTGGCAAAGCCTTCGATTCGATCTCCTTATCCTCATCGAGGGTCGTAAGTGTCCAGTTGAGCGCTTTGTGGTGCTTACGAATCCGGTCCTCGAGAGTGTTCCTCCATTCGGTGGGCCAGTTAGGGGCGCGATTTCACGGTGAGGCTGATTCGAGATCGACAACAGATATTCGTGGATCATGCCTCCGACTAGGTAGACGAACCCATAAGTGATAGCCATAGCGACATGGTGTATATTCCAGGTGAACCCGGAGAGAAGTGTGCTGCATGGGCTACTGAGGGATAGGCTCGGTAGCGCTGTCAGCACCAGATATACAAACGCGAACGCCGAAACGAATCTGAGAACCCAAATCGCGACAGTGCCGTTGACGGGGAAGAGCAAATCGATGAGTCCATAGAGGAAGATGAAGACCGATATATGCAAAAGCAAGGGCATTTTCCCGACGACCTGAGACATTTTGAACCGCTCAACGTCATCGAATATGTGAGCGCGGGTGCGTGCATATTTGTGAGGTGCACCGCGGCGCTTGGCGAGTTTCAGGTGCGTCGTGCCCATTGCTGCATTTGCGTCGCAGAAAGCGCGCGGTTCAAGCTGGAAAGCAAACCAACGAACCACATCATATTAACCCTGGCAACGGATCGGGTGGTTTAAATGGGTCGATGTTCTGCGCTACGGTGTTCTGAAGGGGGTCCCGTTGGAGATGTCGACCAGTTGCTGGGATTTTTGGGTAAGTAAGGCGACCGTTAAAGTCTCCTGGTCCAGATATAACTCTTTATAACTCTTGGAAATAAAGGCTGCAACGGTGGCTGAAAACAGACCAGTCTTCCGCATTATCTTAGAGCAAGGTCAGTGACAGTGATGAGTAATGCCACCTACAAGCACGAGAATGCCATCTGTCTCCTTCCAACTCTTGGCTTTCTCCTTGTCTTGCTTCCCGTCACAGTGAGGTATATCGACCATAATCTCTCAGGGGGATCTCCGAAGCTCTCGCATGGTATGTGCAGGCACTTAAGAGAAAGACACGTCAAAGATCGAGTGTTCACAGCACATCGAGCTTCGGTATTATCCGTTGATCGAGGCACGGCCCGGAGAGCGTCGACATCGACATCTGCGTTTCCGGGTTGAAGGAGACCATTCCCAAGAGCCAGAAAACGTGATAAAGAAGCTAGGAAATGCCATCCGCTCGGTGTAACAGCGAACCAAGCGTGGTTTATACAGAAGCCGAGCTTGTGTTCAAGCAGATGGCCAATTCAAGTTCTTCATCATGATATCTGGCCTGTCAATCACCCACTGCCACTCTAGTACGTTAGTGCGCATGATTTTTTACTTGATTTTTACAACCTCAGTCCCGTAATTGTGTCTGCGCCGACACAGGTACTGTTGGGCATCATCTTTCCAGAACCGAAAGAATCTGGTGTGTTACCGTAAGATTGTGAGTCTCCAAGAAGCTGTTATTTAAACGGCATTTCCCTGAGCATTCCCGACAGAGGATGCACATTATCTCATTGGTGACTTCGTAAGCTTGACGCAATCCCTTGGGCTTCTGAGCTGGGTGTAAGCCGGACTGAGCGGGCGAGTCGTGACTCCTGAGTTACAGTATTCTCCACCCACCGCGGTTATAACTATGCAGTTGGTTATGCTATTTATATTATTTCCCGCGGCTAACGAGTAGCGTCAGGTGGCCGTCGAGATCGGCAATGCCATTTTACGTAAGGGTTTCAATGTTCACCCAACCCGACGAACGTTGCCAGGTTAGACAAAAAGGAATGGCAATATTTAGGAGATGAATTGAGCAGAAGTGTACAGTACGTGTACATCCCAAATACATGCGGCATGATGCATGGTGCACCCGCCTCGCGTGTGCCTATTCACACTGGCAATACACACAGGGGACGGTCTACGATTACATCGACCTTCCATCACTGTCCTGACGTACTGGCTGGCCGCATCAGGATCTAGTGATAAGGTTGTGCTGACTCGGTTGACCTCCTAGTGCCCAATCTAAGCCCGAACATTATAAGTGCCCTAGAGGGCATTTTTCAAAAAGACTGGTTCACCCACTCGTTCTTATGCTTTACCCCATACGAAGACGCCAAGCAACTCTTGGTCTAAACGACGCCACCGGAAGACCGAATCGAAAAGGATGATATATTTACTGGACTCCCGCTCCCTGTTCGATCACTCAGGCTGCGCACCAACTTGAAGTTCGTCTCGTGATATGGTTGTGTCTATCCCGATCCCACTCTGTGGTATGATGGAGGGCGGGAAAAATAGGTTCTGGAAGGTTTTGACTGGTGCATGCAGGTCTAAGGTCCCCCTGCCTGGTCTAGAACGCCGAAACTGTCAACATATGTACTGTCTTCCAGCTTCCTTGGACTGTCAAGTCAATTGCGGGTCCCAGGTGATCCAAGCGATTACAGTGTGACTCGCGCCAATGGTCGATTATAGTGTCTGTGAGGACCCGGAGACGAGCCCGTCTTTGTCCGTTCTTTTCTGGTCAATTCTACTCTGTACTGACATGCGCATGCGCATACCGTACTTTGCTTGTAAATTATGCGATTTATATGCTTGACACGATAGTAAAAATATTCCAGTACAGTCATAGAAGACGTCATGATGTAGGCCAACAGACGATAGACAAATTAAGAATCGAGCACAATAGCACGGACAGACATCCAACCCTTATGCAACACCAGTGCCATCACCCTTCTCTGGTTGCGAACCCTTCCCTCAGCGCCCTCATTGCCATCTCGCCGGCCAATCGCGGCAGGCCACTATCACACACATGGGACCGTGTCTCGGACCATGCCGCGCCATACAAATGCACGTCATTCTCCTCTGAGGAGCATCGAGTCCATCGTGTTTGGACCCCGCAATCTGGGCAACGGTGGTAAGGCAGCCATCATCGCCAGCACCAGCACCGAGGAGTCAGGGACTCAGAGGAGGCAAGAGCAGGGGATTGATGCTTAGGCACATTGCTACAGAAGTTGTGACTGTTGGGTGAACACCGCGGCCGGGTAGCTCAGTGGTAGAGCGCCTGGGATATATCCAGGAAGCGCCTGGGTTCAACTCCTAATCTGGACATTTAAACGAGCTATGGGCCCTGCGGAATGTGCCAGATTAGAGGGGTGTGACGGACCGGGACTCCGTCACACGGTCACAAAGGTTGTGACAGTTGAGTGAAACGTTGAACGCCGGGTAGCTCAGCGATAGAGCGCCTGGGATGCGTCCGGGAGGGCCTGGGTTCGATCCCCAGCCTGGTCATATTTTACCACAAATGTGAAAACTGGCTTGGAAACAGGCGACGCAGTCCTCTTTGGTTTTGTAGCTGGGCGGTGCTTGCGCGAAGTAGCTGGTGTATCGCCCTTGTGTACACGGTAATTCGTGATTTCATTTTCCGATATTCTCAATTTGAATAGAACAGTACGTTTAAAGCGGTCTCTCTATCGATGTCGATGTCCTAGGCACCTGAGCAGTTACTGATTCAGAATATCAAATTATCAAACCTAAATATAGGCCCGCGATTGAACTCTACCCCTTGCTACCTCTATTCTGACAATGCCGCCCTCGAATTGGGTCAGCCTCACAGTCGTTTCGACTCCCCAGTCCTCATCATAGGCACCATCTTGGTGAACCCCCTGTAAACATGCACCGCTACCTGTACTCTGTGTTCTCTGTGCTCGCCTTGGGTCCCTCTGTGACCTCATGAAACTTATCTCACCAGGTTGGGACGATATGCAAGTGAAGCACGCATGGAATGCGGTCTCGGTGAAGTGGGAGAGCCTGGGCTGCCCGCCTGCTGGCACCACCATCGACCACCGCATTTCTCCCAAGACCCATCGCGAGAACGCCTTGATTTAAGCGCTCTACGAAGTCAGAACTCCCAGGCACGCAAGGCACGTCCTCTCGACCACTTCGCGCACGCATGTACCCAAGTATGCCGCTGCTCCGTTGCAGATATTGTGAACGTCCGTCCAGGGCGCAGGTCGCAGAGGTTGTTGCGCCGAACTCAGACACGCTCGAGCTTGGCTTGAGTACCGCGGGAAGCCCAGCTCCTCCATCTCAACCATATAGGATGGTAAGCTGGCTGACGCTCTTAGGCATCCCAGGCTAACGACCTTCTCGGTGCATCGTTCCAGCTCTACCGGCATACCGACACGAACGACACCGTTCTCCGTCGTTTCGTCGTACCTACATTGGCTGCACAAGACGATGGGCTACGAGCCCCCCCCCCCCCCCCGCGGCTCACAGGAATGTACTTGGGGACGTGGGCTTCTTAAAGGGGGTACCCGGGCCCGGATTTCTTTCTGCGTCCTATCGTTTCCAGGACAATGCCATGTCCATCTTCCTCCGGAACCTCGGCAACCAGTATCCAGGTCTCTACAAGTGCATTTTCCTATGTACCTGGCCTGACCTGTTCTTATTTTGTCATTTGTCTAGCGCCGATTGCAGAGGCTATCCCGACATCGCCGCGCAAGCGCTCGACTTCGTGGTCATCTGCAACACGGAGCACGAGCCGCGCGACGCCCATGCGACTTTCCCTCCTCCCCTGTCCTCTCAGCGTCGTTCACCCTCGAGCATGCAACTGACCGCCAACGTACAAATTGTGGGGGGCATTATCTCGCTGCTCAATGGCTACCTGCTTTCGAAGGGCAAGCCCCCCGCTCGGCTGGTTCGACCCCTGGCTGTACGGTACGGCCAAGGCCCTGCGGGCCTCAACGGCATCACGTCTGGTTCGAACTCGGAATGCAAAACGGTTGGATTCCCTTCCATCGTTAGATGGTATCCTGTGCGTCCCGCCAGGTTTGTGCCCCTCCATTACCAATATCCGCCGACTCTTAGCTCTGTAGGATAAACGCTCAACCTTGATAGAGCTAGAGGGGTTACTTGATGGTCTGGAGGACTAGAGCATACATGCACCAAACCCAAGGGCAGACTTACTGCCGGCTCCATACAGGCAAGTGGCCTAGACTCGGACGCACTGGCCGATGGCAGTGGAGGCGTCTGTTCTTTCCTGGTCATACAAGGTATGAGACTACATGCGCATACGTGTAACTTGTAAATTATGTGACATACGTGCTCAACACGATAGTAAAAAAAAACATGATATATGCATGACATCATAATGTAAGCAAAAAAAACGTGTGATATAGATAGATAAATCTAGGAGTCGGACAAGAACAATATACTTCACTCACGCAGCGCCGGCGCCGGCACCGGTACCACCAGCGAGCTTCCGCCGCTTGCGCACCTTCCCCTCGGCATCCGTCATCATTTTCTCGTCCGCCGTCTCCGCACCGCTACCGCGCACCCGGGACCGCGTCGCGCTCCGCGAACGCACGATAATCTCCACAGAATCCATTTTGGAAGGCGATCGCGGTTTGCGCCCGCGCGGCGCAGCAGGCGACGAGTCGGGTGGCGAGGCAGCCGGAGAGGCGGCGGCGACGGGAGCGGGGGTGGAGGGCGCCTTGGCGGTGGAGACCGGCCTGCGAGTGGGCGACACGGTCCTCCGCGGCTTCGTGGCCGGGCGGCGCTTGCGCGGAGCCACCGCGGCAGGAACAGGAGAAGAGGCAGGCCCGGGCGTCCCGGCTGCTGGGGCCGGTGCCGGTGCCGATGTTGATGCTGGTGGTGGTGGTGGTGGTGGTGCAGCGACGCTGCCCGCCTTGCTGCTCTCCGCGTCGCTCTCCCTTGCGCGAGGCGCCTTCACGCGTACGCGGCGCCGAGCGGGTGTCTCTGCGGTAGTGGTGGCAGTGGTAGCGGCTGCGGCACGCGATTCGGGCTTTACCGCGACGGCGGTCTTGGTCCTGGCCCGGCCCTTGCCCTTGCCCCCCATCGCGCCAACACCACGCGCGATCTCCGCGATACCGCTGTCCTCCGTGTACCTCGAGGCATTACCGTCGTCGTCATCGTCATCATCGTCGTTGTCTGCCATGTCCCCAGGCGGTGGGCGGGCCCGCTTGGCGCGGCGGGCGCTTGTGCCTAAGCCCGGGCCCGGGAGCCGCGCGCGGATGTTGTGACAGTTGAGCCGGAAGCAGGAGACGAGCATGTCGTTAGCGGGAGACGAGTCTGCGCGGAAGCGCGCACGTTTCACATCCGTCTGCGGGGGGGGGGGGGGGATCGAGTGTGTCGAGTCAGCATTATCATGCGCAGCAGCAACAAGGCGTGCGGGGGGGGGGCTCACCGTGTGCATTCCCTCGTAGCACCAGCCGTCCGGCGGGCCGAGGTCGCCCTCGCCCTCGACGGTCTTACCGCAGCAGCCGTACTGCGTCTCGTACTCGCTGCCGCCGCGGCCGATGCCGACGCGCTCGACGTAGGCGCTCTCGTCGTCGTGCGGCACGTGGCACTTGCGATCGTCGTTCTCGATTTCGGTGTAGTCGGCATGGCAGCGCACGCAGTGGAGGCGCGGCGGCGGCGTGAGCGTCGCGAAGAACGCCGCGAGGGACGCGAGCGTGTCGGCTGGCGCGGTGGGCAGATGCGCGAGCACGTATGCATGCAGCGTCTTGGCGGGTATGGTGGAGACGAGGGCGTGCAGCGCCTCGGGTGTGGGTGTGGGTGTGGGTGTGGGTGGTGGCAAGGCTGGTTTTGGAGGGTCGAGGGTGGTGGTTTCTGTTTCTTGAGAGGGAGAGGCTATATGTGCGGCTGGACCGAGCCCGTTCGACGCAGCTTCGGACGGCGAAGGAGTGCGGAGCTGTTGGGGCACTGAGTCGACATCCATAGCGTCCGATTGTTTCGGTGTTGCTGGCGGTTGCTGTTGTTGTTGCTGTTGCTGTTGCTTGCGAGAGAAGAAGGAGAACATCGCGTCGGGCGATGGTGGATGGTAGACAAAAAGATAAGTGTGAGTGAGGCAAACTCTTAATTATAAAGCCTCGTGCACGGCCACATATGACCCTCTGCCCGGGTTTGCACGCACAACGGCTGTGCACAGCACGCATCAGCGCGTGCTCAACGCGAGGCCCGCTTGCCATTAAAATGATCGCACTAGTGCACTAACGCAGGGCCCTCTGCATGCCGTCAAGTTTCGAGGGCACAACCGTACTAGTAATTGTACAACAATGTTCTCTCCTACGCCTACTCTACTGAGACCCCAGGGCTAGTCCCAAGAACCGAATGTAACAAAATAGAATAACGGCCGGGTTCGAGGACTGAATGATTCTGAAAAAGTGTCAACTTGACATGTGAACTGTAGTGCGAGCGATCGATAAGGAAGGCCCACCTCTATCTGCGCGATCCATTCGTCATCCATGAGGAAGTTGCCTATGACTCCATTTCTTTTGAGCTCATAGTACGGAAGACTTGATGTAAAGTCACGCAGGAAACAATGCCCGGCAGGGATGGTGTTGGGTGCAGTCACTGCCAGCCGTATGAGCACCTTCTCTCCGTCCTTTCCGTTCTCCCGCACGGCCACCACCCGGCGTAAGCGCCCCGGGTTGAAATCGAGCACGCGCAGCGTCCATCCCCGCTCCACGAACGCGCACCGCATCCCCGACAACGTCTGCCGTCCAAACGCGGTCGACGGATTGACCCACCGCGTTGTCCGAGGGCCCCAGTCGACCCACGGCACGATGATCGGTGAGGGCGGGTGTGCGCGTGCCGGGCGCCGGCGCAGCCAACCGGACGCAACGTTGCGCACCTTCGACTCGCCGTCCTCCTTGTCGGAGGCGCGTGCCACGATCACCGCGACCAACGACCGGAGAGTGCTAGGGAGGACATAGAAGAAGAATCTTCGGAACTCGACAAAGGTCTTGTCTCTGCGGCTGACGCAGACGCTGAAGGCCAGGAGCGAGTCCGTGGGAGAACTGCGGAACGGGAGCGTCGAGGAACGTGGGGTGGCGAAGGAGTGGGGTGCCCCAGAGGGCGTTCTGTTGCAGTTCGTAAGCTCGGTGTGGGTTTTCGGGTGGACGGCCGGCAGCTGGAGCATGCAGAGCGTCCAGAAAGCGAAGGTGCTGTGGTCGTCGTCTCTTGCGATCTTACACAGCTCCAATGCCCAGTCACGTTTGCGGGCCAAGACGAGGATGTCCTCTGATATGGACGTCAAGGCCGGAAAATATGTGCCAACACGGGTGCGCCGGCGCTAAGAAAGTGTGTGAAGGGGTGGTCCGAGTCCGGAGGGCGTGACTCACGCATTGGACACGACCTTGGACCCAATTGACGAGATATAGTGTTTGATAACGGCGCAGAAGCGAGCCATGAGTAAGGAGTACGGCAATGTGGTCCCCCATGATCTCCATGTGGGTCCCGAAGGACGAGTCATATTTACCCTCGAAGTCCAAATGAATCACTGGTAGAGATGCAGAATGGTGGAGTGCGCCCGTGAGGAAATGCAAGAGGCGAATCTGGAGACGTTGCTTTCGATTTGAGAGGCTGAAAGGCGCGAGTTAGGATGGGCGGCGGCACGGGTGTCTATATGCGGAAAAGCCTCACGATAGAAGCGAGACAGCTACCAAATTTTGATCAATGTCCAGCGCCCATCCCCCGATGCTGGCATCGACCGAAAGCTGGACGTCTGTCCATCTGAGAGCGGATGGGTCTCCATCGGTGATGCGCTGGGACGACAAATCCAGGTGGGACAGACAGGAGTCTCCCTGGTGCACCTCTATGAGGTACCCTGACCGCAAGAGAAAGTCACTGCGGCCGCGGTAGGGTCTATACGTCGTTTGCGCAGCGGCCTCCTTGCCGACGCCAAAGGTCAGCCAAGCCTTCTCCCACTTCTTCAAACTCTCCAAGAAGTCGGAAGTCGAGAGACCCGGGGGAGAAAGATCCTCGATGTAGTTTTTCAGTGTTCGTATTCGGCATCGCAATAGTCCTGACTGCTTGATGACACCGCGCAGCTGCCAACATGAGCGTTTGCAGGCGGTGATGTCGCGAAGAGGTAGGAAGGAAAGGATGAGAACGAGGACTTCGTCGGGGAGACCGAGGAGTTGGACGCCCATGTTGAAAATGGAGGAAGGTAGTTGAAAGTTTTGAGTTGCGTGCACTTAGGGTGTTTGGGGTGTCGCAAGGCTGTGTTGGATGGCGTGAGGATCGATGATCCCCTAGCACCTTCAAAGTATATAAGCACGGCGCGTGGTAGGTCCGGGTACTTGACAGGTCAATGATACGGCGACGAAGCTGTTGTGATCCAACCAAACGAATCGAGTGAGACTGTTGCTTGGAGTCTCATTGCGAGAAATTGCAATAATAAAAGATTCCGGACTGCGCGGAACCGCAACAGCGCGCTCAACAATGCCAAAGAGGTTCCCCTAGACCCCCGCACCTTGGCCTCTACCCGCCCCCGCAACCGCGCCCGTATCGCATCGCAGACTCCGCCAGACCCGGCCCGGCATCTACCCTCATTTTTGGGACCCGCACACGATGGCGCACACAATGATTGCACATCTACCGCCAACCAGACCGTTAAACCGCACAGGCCATACAATTACAATTGTCAATTCGGATACTATTCGGTCCCGTGATTGATCTCTACGATTCGACAAGCCGAAATAAGCCGAAGAGCTGTGTGCCGGCCCGCCGGTGCCGCGAATGCTGCTCTGCTCTGGCTGCGCGCAGGAATTCCCAATCATTGCCTAGCACGAGATGAGCGCTCAGAACCTCCAAACGGTGTGGAAAACCCGTAACACGTCATCTTGTATTGTGGCGGGGAAGCATACGAGAGACGCGCTCGAATTGCAGATCACGATCATGCCACATGTAGGGTTGCAACGTTGCTTAGGTGAACTGACGCCGAAACAATGAAACAGAGACCAAGGCAGGAAAAGCGAGTCATATGATCGTTCCTCTTACAGCAGCACTTGCCGCCAGCCATGCCGCCAAATTATGGCCACTGATGTAGTCGCATGTGCAATATTGATGTACGTCTTCTTCAGGTTACTTCTTCAATTGACACCCAAGGTAGTTGCTGGGCTGATGCCCTAGACGGTTCCACCTGGTCACGCAAGTAACACGCTGCCATGCTAGGAGAGAATGGTACGTCCACGGAAAATGAGGAAGACTGCGAATAGGTATGTGGTCGTGTATGGTAATCACCTGTACTACCCCAAAGTAACTCATATCTAGTTGGAGATAAGATGGTGGAGACGATGGGGGTGGCATAGGACGCATGTAGACTGTAAGCGAGCGAAGATGCGCATGTTTTCAATACAACTGATGTTGCTCCTTCCGTCTCAGACATTTCTGCAGATTTGTCACTTCGATCGTACCTCTCCCGGAGTTCGCTGGAAATGTGGAGCAACCGCGGGGATGTCGCGTCATATAGCGAAACTCTGCGCCCCGTCTGGAATGTAGTACACTAACAGTATGTCGGATTTACAGTCAGGAAAAATGGGCACTCCAAAGTCACAACGGCTGCGACGAGCAGCATCTACTTTCCGAAAACGAAAGAAGCGACCGAGCACACAGAGACTCGGGAAGCGACGTACCGCAAAGCCGGAACCCGTTGGTGAGCAAGACAACCGCATTGACCGCCTATGACCGCTTCCCGGACGCATCGGCGCCAATGTGGGACCAGCCGGGATTGCGCATAGGATCGTGACCGTGTTCCACTGCTGCTAAGAACATGGGAGGACGCCAAAGAGGGAGCTCAGGTGCGTTTAGGCTACTGAAACCTTCCCAAGGTATTTGTAAAATTGGAGGCGCTTAAAAGCGTTCGGGATCGGTTCTGAACGTTTCTGAACGCTTTGAACACCTAAAAATGCGGACAGACGTATATTCAATCTATCGCATCGAAGCATACTAATGACCTACTACCGAGAGTGTGATTGTACATCTGAGTCATCACTAAATACAAAGCGCCCGTACCGAAACATACATGTGTGCCGAATAGTGCGGAAATAGAACAGAAGACGAGACTACACAAATTGTATAACACAGTCATAGCGACCACGATGATACGTCCGACCATATTATAAGGTAGTTTATACCATGATACCAAGATGATTCCAAGAAAAGAAATCCGCGTTACCCGAATAAGCTGCCCGTACTCAGGCCTCAGGCCTCTGCGAAGCCCCCGCGCGATCGTAACAATACATTAGAGGTATTGGTGAGCGATCCGGGCCCCAGCTCAGGTTCGGGCACCATCATCGCTGTCACTTCCGGCTCGTCATGATCCACGGGCAACACTTCCAATGCCTTCCCTAGTCGCTCCGTTAGCCAATCAGGAGCCTGCAATCGCTGAGCGCCGGAATATGTCTTGCGGAAAGTGGCTACCAGATCCGGTGGCAGCTCGGCATTTGGTGTAGCCAGGAGGTCCTCCGTGAGGAGAATGTCCAGCGTCGTTCGGAATATGTCTAGTACTTCCGACGGCATGCTTTCTGAGACCAAAGTGTTCATCTCGCTCGACGTGAGCGAGACGATGTTCGCGAGACCGATCGCGCCCGGCTGGCTGAGCAAAGTCGCCACCTCCGCGCTTGTCTTGTCTAGAACCGCTGCTAGGCACGATAGCTCCTCGTCGATGACGCGACGGTCTTGGTCGGTGCGAGAGCCGATGTCGTGTGCGAGCCTTTTAACGATGAGGGAGCTGAAACTGCGTCCTATCATGCGCGCAGCGAGGTCCTCTTCGGACTGAATCCGGCGAGTCATCTCTGGTTTTGCGAAGACGGCGCGGACATAGGACGGCAAAGGAGATGTGTCCCCGGGCCGATTATATTCTCTCGCACAATACCAGAGGGTCCTCAGGCAGACGCGCAGTCTGTTTCTGCGTAATTGCTCCGTAAGCGGCGATGTGCCTGGTACACACGTCTTGAGGAGGTCATTGATACGGGATCCTAAGACGGGATCAAGTTGGTCTGACTGAGTGGACTGGTCCGACTGAAAATTCATGAGGGGAAGAATAACTGAAGGCGGGTGTGAGATAGAGTCCGAGTCGAAAAATCCCGGGACCCGTGCGACAAAGTCTTCGAACTCCCTATCATCATCCAGAACTGTAAGCGTCCACGCAAGCGCACTCTTGTCCACATCCGGAGGTGCTTCTGTAGCGCCGTCCATAATACTTTTCTGCAGGCCATATTTCAACCATTTCTTGTGTGTTTTTATCCGCATTTCGACCGCCGCCTCCCGCTTGGTCCATCGACTAAGTTCCTCCGTGCGCTGGTAGATCGGTTTCCCTACTGAGAAAAGGGATCTAATAGATAATGACAAGCCCTGCAACCGTTTGATGAACAAAAAGGTGGCCAGGAGGAAACGTTGAGATGTTCGCCACGCGAATTCTGAGAATGGAGTGCTATAGGGAGAATTGAGATATAGGTACGGTAGAACCGTCAGTACGACATAACCGAGGCCGGAAATCGAAATAAAGCCAAGAACGCAGTAACCGGCGGTGGCGTCAATATTCCAAATATAGATGAAGAGGCCGACGAAGAAAAAGAAGATGGCGAGATGTAGGAGTATGGGCATTATTTTGACAGCTAGGGACATCTTGAACTTTGAGATGCCGCTGAACATGAATCCCCGAATACGCGCACGTCTGTGAGGTGCAACACGGCGCTGAGCGAGCTCTAGATAGCGTCGGGACCATTGTTGGAACAAGGTCGCGTAGAGCGCAGAGGTGAGACTGAGGACCAAACTGAGGAGCCAGAGCACGCTGACCATGGCGTTGCTGACCACGGAGTTGGGGTTACTTTGGTCATTCGCTGAATTCGGGATGCTCAGGGCTAGGAACGAAGAGATGACGCCGGAGAAAAGACCAGTCTTCACGATTACATTGAATAGGTGATCAGATGTAGGAGGAAATATTATACTTACGAATACGAGGATGCTTTCAGCCTCTCCCCTCCAAAATGCGGTTATTTCTTCGTCTTCTTTGTCGGCCTCAGCAAGGTAGATCGACCATATTTTTCCAGACGGGTCTTTATGGATACCACCTATGACGTGTCTGAGCGTGAGACTTTTCCAAAGCGCGGGCCGACATACGGATACGCTCGGCTTGGGTGTTATTCGTGGGCTGGTGCTCGGTGTCACGATCTGGGTTGTACGGGTGCAGCGGTATCTCCATGTTTCCGGGACTGAAGATGGGTGACAAGTAAAATGACGATAAGCACAACATGTTTTATACACTCCCACGTCGTCCAAGTCACGGTTCTTCTGCTACTGCAGTGTGATTAGGTGGTCACTCACCTAGGCCCGATGATCAGGCATGTTCAGCACATGTCACTACGGTGACTTTAGCGCCTTAATATCAATCAGTTAAACTCCAGCGAGGGTATGAACTTATCTTTAGAGCTCCGTTTATCAGTAGGTGCTACAGGTAACATTAATTAGGACGCGTCCAGCCCGAAAGAAGTGTTGGACAAAATAAGTCGGCGGTGGCACGGTTCCCAGTGAAATGGTGTTTGGGGTTTATTCTTAGTCCTGGTGCATTGGATCGCCAAGACGGAGTCTCATGCCTGCCCTAGTCGTGTTGATAGAGCCGGTCATCGCCTCTCTCCTTTTTGACGGAGCCAAGATATCTGTGGGAGAATGAATATGAAGTGGACTGTTCAAGCGGCTGCTGATCTTGAATTGGAGAGGGCAGGAAGTGCTTATTTGGCAGGGTCACCCAAGCACACGATCACGCAAAGGTGCTGAAGCTGTGTTATTCTATCCAATGATCGTCAGCAAAAAGTCTGATTGCCGCACAGAAGACTAGAGTGTAGAGAGACTCGGAGTCGTTCGCCGCTTTAGTCACCCCTACACATGGTCAATTATGCATATGTGGTAGGGCCAGTGGATTCGGAAAGTTGACTCTATACACTTACGAAAGACATGCTCTAAGATGAAACACAACAGCATTCTGAAACATCGATAAGGAGGGAAAACCGGGTGCCGATTGCTTGACTGGGTGCAGTTGCTTCCTCGCAAGTCGTGACAATGCGTGTGAACAGCAACTCAAAAAACAGTGGCGCTTCTCGCCCGTTTCCCGTGTGAAATTACCGACATATATGCTGGTCGTGGAAATTTATGCCCCCATGTGAGGGCAGCTTCACAATCCGGCTCCTTTGAGTTGAAGTGTTGCATACCCGAACTCTTCTCACACCTATTACCCACATGCCCCACTGGCCCGTAGCGTCACACAGAATAATAAGAGACGACTGGCACACCTTCGGAAGGTGGGTACATGCTCGGGTAACAGCGTAGAGAGAAATGTCACTGAAGGCAGCCGGCCCAATACCTAAAGAGAATGTCTGCCTCGTCTGTACACGTGTTGAGCTCTTTCCTACTGCGGCGGGCGAGACAGAAAAGTGAGTGAACAAGGGGGAGCATGGAGGTCAATTGTACCCGCTGCAACAGCGGCCCGCAACTTAGATGCAACATGGTGATGGGGCAGCGGTGCACACATGACTCGGCTGCGGACGAGGTCACGAATGCCAAGGCATCAAGAACCTGACGCTGCGCAGCTCCGTGTCTGGTGTACCCAGGTGTTGTGAAATACACCGATCTACAGTACCCGGGCGAATGCCAGAGCACAAGTGGTTAGCAGGTGCTAGGGACAGAGGTGCAGGCACCGCCACCGCGGCATGGTACGTTTGATGTCCAATAAGGAGATAGATGTTCTAGAACAGAGACGCGTATGGCCATATCATGAGACGAGGAACGCATGGGAGAAAGTGGATCGCCAGTACAGCAAGTGCAGGAAGCACCATTTCCCGTGCCCGGAAAGAAGGAATACCGCTTTAGTCCATACCACAGCGTAGAGCAGCTTGAGTTGGCGCGTGCGTACCCTGTGTGATGGTGATATAGGCGCCATGAGGAACGTGAGAGATGAAGCGATGAAACATCAATGAAGGTAATCTCGTTTTTTTTTTTTTTGAATCAATTTGTATTCCGCAGCAGTACTACTGTACAAAGCCCATCTTACTATAGTAGTAAAATTTGGGTGGGGCGGCAAAGGCGACGAGGGCGTCCAGCGTGAGGTAAGGTAAAGTAAATGAGGGCCCTTCCAAAGGGTCTAGGCTGAGGAAGGTAGGCGTAAGCGTAGCCGTACACGCAGTCGGTATGTAATCGGACCATGATAAGAGAAGTCCAGAACGAAAAAATGGGCCGGAGTCGCCAAAAGAAGAAGGTAGTCTCGTTCCCAGCCGTTTACAGAGTGTGTGCAGGGAGTGTACCGCCGAGATAGTAGATAGCTGAGAATATGTGAATAGCGGATCAGAGAAAATCTTAAACGAGTCCCCGAAAATTTCCCCTCAGTGAATATCTGGGGCATTTGGTAGGATAGGGTCTGTCCAAATGCAAATCTGGGCCGATACAACGAGCTGATCTCGTGAGAAACTGGGTCAGGTACAAATAATGGCCGGATCCGAGACGAGACACAGCCAGGACCTTACATAATCTTCCTGTGCACTGAAATCCAAACTCGAGCATAGCGCAAGCACAAATGCTCCACACCTTGCGTGCCGTTCCACTACCAATGTTCTAGGGACGCAAAGCTAGACTTTGCGTAACCCCCCAAATATTCTGCAACCGCATTCCGCATCGCCCCCAGCCGCACCTCCGTTTGTGAATACACACTCTACTTCAAGGGACTGGGCAGAGCAAGACTTCAACTGCCCATGTGACGGCCCTTTTCGAACCACAGAACACCTCTTGAACGTCTGATGCACGGCATTATCGATCAGGCACGCGTCTTTCCACCCCACTGACTCTTCTCAGACAAGGATCAAGCTGACAAACTGCTCTGCCTCGTCCGAGGATCCAAGGCCACGTTCGTTCCACCCTCCTTCGACCAAGCGTGAGTATTCCGCCTTCCCCCAGTGGGACCTGAGAATGAGAGCGCTAGCTCTTTTGGTGGCGCACACCCATTTGACCGTGCATCAGACCAAATTTAAAGACTTAAAAATAAAAAATGTAGTCATCCATCGACTTTATTTAAAATAATGATGAGTCTATAGCCACTGGTTTAGTTGAGGATACCGAATGTCGAGCTGAGAGCTCTTGTATCTGTCAATCGTTGTACCCGTATCTGTACCTACTACTTGAGAACGTAATCGTACATCTGAGACCGTGACGTTGTGAGTCATCATTAAATACAGAGGATTTATATCGAAAACATACAAATGTGCGCCGAATCACGAACAGAACAAACGACGAGAAGACACAAAATTATATAATACAGTCGTCGTGATACGTCCCAGAGTAAGCAATCCCATACTCAGGCTGCGGAGACCCCGCGCGATCGTTACGATATATTTAGATATTAGAGGTATTGGTGAGCAATCCTCGTCCCAGCTCAGGCTCGGGCATTACCATCGTTGTCACCTCTTGTTCGTCACAATCCACCGACAACACGTCCAATGCCTTCCCAAGTCGCTCCGTTAGCCAATCAGGAGCTAGCAACCGCTGTGCTTTGGAATACGTCTCGTGATAAATGGGTACCAGACCCGGTGGCAGCTCGGCATTCGGTGAAGCCAGGTGGCCCTCCGCGAGGAGAATATCGAGCGTCTTTCGGAATATGTCCAGTACTTCCGACGGCACGCTTTCTGCGACCAAGGTGTTCATCTCGCTTGACGTAAGCGAGACGATGTTCGCGAGGCCGATCGCGCCTGGCTGGCTGAGCAAAGTCGCCACATCCGCGCCCGTCCTGCTTAGGATGGCTGCAAGGCACGATAGCTCCTCTTCGTTGACACAAGGGCCCTGGCCCGTGCGAGAGCCGATGTCGTGTGCGAGCCTTTTAACGATGAGGGAGCTGAAACTGCGTCCTATCATGCGTGCAGCGAGGTCCTCTTCGGATTGAATCCGGAGAGTCATCTCTGGATTTGCGAAGACGGCGCGGACATAGGATGGCAAAGGAGATGTGTCCCCGGGCCGATTGTATTCTCTCGCACAATACCAGAGGGTCCTCAGGCAGACGCGCAGTCTGTTTCTGCGCAGTTGCTCCGTGAGAGGCGATGTGCCTGGTACACACGTCTTGAGGAGGTCATTGATACGGGATCCTAGGACGGGATCGAACTGGTCTGACTGAGAAGACTGTACATCCATGAGGGGGAGAATGACTGAAGGCGGGTGTGAGATAGAGTCTGAGTCGAAACATCCCGGGACCCGTGCGACAAAGTTTTCGAACTCCCTATCGTCGTCAAGAACTGTGAGCGTCCACCCAAGCGCGCACTTATCCATATCCGAAGGTGCGTCTGTAGCGCCGTCCATAATACTTTTCTGCAGGCCATAATTCAGCCATTTCTTGTGTGTTTTTATCCGCATTTCGACCGCCTCCTCCCACTGGGACCATCGACTAAGTTCCTCCGTGCGCTGGTAGATCGGATTCCCTCCCGAGAAAAGGGATCTAATAGATAATGACAAGCCCTGCAACCGTTTGATGAACAAAAAGGTGGCCAGGAGGAAACGTTGAGATGTTCGCCACGCGAATTCTGAGAATGGAGTGCTATAGGGAGAATTGAGATATAGGTACGGTAGAACCGTAAGTACGACATAACCGAGGCCGAAAATCGAAATAAAGCCAAGAACGCAGTAACCGGCGATGGCGTGGATGTTCCAAACATAGATGAAGAGACCGGAAAAGGAAAAGAAGATGGCGAGATGTAGGAGTATGGGCATTATTTTGACAGCTAGGGACATCTTGAACTTTGAGATGCCGCTGAACATGAATCCCCGGATACGCGCGCGTCTGTGAGGTGCAACACGACGCTGAGTGAGCTCTAGATAGCGTCGGGCCTACTGTTGGAATAAGGTAGCGCAGAGCCGAGACTGAGGACCAAACTGAGGAGCCAGAGCACGTTGACCACGGTGGTGGGGATACTTTGGTCATTCGCTAAATTCGGGACGCTCAAGGCTATGAACGAAGAGATTACACCAGAGAAAAGCCCAGTCTTCGCGGTTGCGTTGAATATGTGGTCAAACGTAGGAGGGAATATTATACTTACGAATACGAGGATACTTTCAGCCTCCCCCCTCCAAAATGCAGTTATGTCTTCGTCTTCTTTGTCGGCCTCGGCAAGGTAGATCGACCATATTTTTCCAGACGGGTCCTTATGGATACCACCTATGACGTGTCTGAAGGTGAGACTTTTTCAAAGTACGAGTCCACATACGGATACGCTCGGCTTGGGTGTTATTAGTAGGCTGATGCTCGGTGTCATGATCTGGGTCGTACGAGTGTACTGGGATCTCCATGTTTCCGGGACTGAAGTGGGTATGGGCGATAAGTAGAATAGAACAAACACAAGATATTTCAAGTTATATGCACTCTCTTGTCGTTCAAGTCGCATAATCCTTCTGCCGTTGCAATGCGATTGGGTGATCCATCCATGCCTGATGATCAAGCATGTTCAACACGCGTCGCCAACCTTGGTCAATCAGTTGAACTCCAGCGAGGGTATGAACTTCTCTTTAGTTTTTTAGGCGCTGCGGGTGACATTAACTAGGACGCACATCTAGCCCGAAAGAAGTGTTAGACAAATGAGTGCGAGAATTGGTTGACTGTATTAACACAGCTTGCGCCACAGTAAATTGATTATTCTTGGTCCTGGGGCACTGAACCGCAGAGAATGGGTCTCATTCCTCTCCTGGCGGTGTTGAAGAAGCCGATCGTTGCTTTTCCACATTTCGAAGGTGCGGGTGTATCCGTGGGAGAATGGAAAAGAAGGCGACTGGTTCGAGCAAGCGGCTGCTGGTCTTTAATCAAACAGGGCAGAGAGTGGACGCAGAGTCACCTGAGCACGCGACCGCACAAGTTGCATTCCCTATGCGCATTGGCGGCTAATTTGTTATCAGTACTGTAGGTCGTCTGATTTCCGTACAGAAGACTGATCTAGAGTGTAGAACGACTATTCCTCTGAGAAAGTCAGGACAACCACCCGAACCCGACTAGGTAACTCCTAATCTGGGAGTCTTTTCTCACTTAGTCCGACGTCCTCGGACCAACCAACCTACCTATGCTCGACATCGACCTCATGACTTACTATTTACACCGTAGGCTTCCCAAATGACGCTACCTACACGCCTCTCTCCTTATCAACATCAACATCGCGATAGGTGTTAACTCTTTAGGATAACTGGTTTTCATGGACGTAGTTGTGTAGAACGACTCGGAGTTAGGAGGGTGATATGCTCCTGATAGATGATTGTGATGTGAATCTGCTCTTGTCTTTTTAATTCTCGTACAGGGGCACTGAGTTCAGGAATTGGCCTTCTCAACGGTACTTTCACATCCGACGAAGGCTATTTTGTAGCTAGATTCTTCCTTATGGGTCACCCTAACACTGAAGGAGGAACTGGCAATCCGATCGGCAAGACTATAAAAATGCGTGCTCCATGCAGTTGTAATTGTACGTGCCTGTCGTTCGCCGCTTCCGGAATCACCCCCCTAGACCTGGTTAATTATGTATAAATGGTTTGGCCAGTGGACTCTCTATACACTTTCGAAAGTCATGAGTAGGAATGGATCGAATTCTGAAACGCTGATTAGGAGGGAAAAGGGGGCACATCAAAACCGAGCCAGGCGTAAGTAGGCCTTCTTGCACCAGACTTGGCTGGTAGCAATTGCTTCCTCGCGACACGATTTCTGAGTCGCCGTTTACACGAATGTATGATGGCACATCGCGCCCGGTGCCATTTACACTTCCATGTAAGGACAGCCTTTGCACATAATCCAGCACGTTCAAGTTTGCATCGAGGCGTTGATTACGAAGTCGCCTGGTAAAGTATCGCCATGGCCATGGTCCCGCCAGCACAAGGCCACGTAATCAAAGGAATACAAGGCCTACTCCTTTCCGTTTGAATCTCGAGTTCCATCCGGTTCCCCTACTGGTGCAATTCCACAAGCCGTTCTCAAGTGATGCGTTAATAGATCCACACCAAACCACCAACACCCCACGTGCCCGTCGGGCTGCAGTCACACCTGAACCCTTCTCGCCCCCAATACCCTTCTCGCTCTACCTCCAGCTACCCGTAGCATCGCACAGATTAACACAGACGATCCGGCCAGGGATACTCGCCCAGCGCACCTTCAGAAGGCGGGTACGCTCAGGGAACAGTGTAGAGAGAAAGGCTGCTGAAGGTGGACGGCACAATACCCAAAGAGTATTTCGGTTCCATCTTTGATACGTGCCGAGTTACTGTCCATTGCGACGGGCAGGGACAGAAAAAGCGATTAAACAAGGGGGAGTACGGAGGACAATCGGACTCGCTGCATTTGCGTCTTGCAACTCAGGTGCGACGTGGGGACGGGGCCGCGGTACACATGGGACCTGGCTGTGGTCGATGTCATCTTTTTTTTTTGACCATTTCTATTTTGGGACAGCACATAATACGAGACCGGCCATGGCAGGAGCCATATTTACGTGGTAGTTCTGTAACGCAAGTCACCCATTTGTGTGCCCGCTAAGTAATCAACCTACTGTAAATGAGCAGGGAAAGCGCAATTTAGACAAGTGTGCTCCCAGAGGGCGTGGTGGGGTGTGAAGACGGGTGGGATAAGGTTGGGCGTCAGACGCCATAAAGTAGCTAGACCATGGGACACTGTAAACTTACACGCAGCTATGACGGGCGAATGTTCCACATTCACCCGGGGTCAAATGGGACATGCTCTTCTGCGGGCTTGAAGGCTGTGCATGATTGTCCAAGGAATGAAAGGGGGCCCCAGTGGCATGCGCCTCAGAAGAAGTCTGTGTAAGGTGTGTTGTCCTGAATGAGAACTGTGTGGTTGCGAATATCTGCGAACCGGGGGCATGAATAGACGAGGTGCATTTACATGCACTGGACTCCGCATAAGCAGATGGACGATTCGGTGGGAGGTCCTTCCGGAAATGGAGGAAGTAATCTCCAGTGAAGGCGTGTCCCGCGGCGGGTTGCAAGGCAGTGGTGGTGTGACGATTAAAAGGGTTTACCACGATGCCGCATTGCTTCCATCCACAGAGAGTGGTTTTTGCCGTCAGGGGGGGTTAAGGATAGAGCAATACAAGCCTGGTGGACGCTGCGTAGCTCCGTGACCAGTGGCCCCCAGAGCTATAATATACACCGATCTACACAAAGGAATGCCAAAGCGCAAGTGGATAGCGGGCACTAGCTACGCACGTGGGATGGTGCATTTGATGTTCAACAATGAGATAGCTATTCTAGAACAAGGAAGGAAGCGCAGAAAGTCGTGGGTGTAAATACAAGGGACCCACATTGAAAACATATGTGTGTGTGCAGAATCCAGAAACAGAAAGACAACGATGCAACATAAATCATACAACACATTCATCGTAGTCACGATGCTACGTCCCACCTTGTTGCAAGGAACCGTATATCACGTTACCGAGTAAGCTATCCCGTACTTCAGACCCCTCGCGTGATCGTAACGATATACTCGAAGTATTAGTCGGGGACCTAAGCTCTGGCTCAGGTTCGGGAATTGCCAATGTTGTCGCCTCTGGCTCGACACGGACCACAGGGAACCTTTCCAAGATCTGCCTCAGTCGGTCCACCTGCAAATCAGGAGCGAGCAATCGCTGTCTCAAAGGAGACGTGTTGTGGAAAACAGCTACCAAATCTGGTGGCAGCTCAGCATTTGGCGAGGCGAAGATGTCCTCCACGAGGAGAAAGTCAAGCATCATTAGGAATATGTCCAGTAGTTCCAACGGCACTCCTCCTGTGGCCAAGGTGGTCATCTCGCTCGACGTGAGCGAGATGATGTTCGCGAGGCCGATAGCACCTGGTTGGCTGAGCAAAGCAAGCACCTCCGCACTTGTCTTGCCCAGAACGGCCGCTAAGCACGATAGCTCCCCCTCGTTGACACGGAGGGCTTGGTCGGTACGAGAACCGATGTCCTGTACGAGCTTTTTAACGACGAGGGAGCTGAAACTACGTCCTATCAGGTGCGCGGCGAGGTCCCTTTCGGACCGAATCCGGCGAGTCATCTCTGGGTTTGCGAAGATGGTGCGGACATAGGATGGCAAGGGGGTCGTGTTCCCGCGCTGATTGTATTCTCTTGCGAAATACCAGAGGGTCCTCATGCAGACGCGCAGTCTGTTTCTGCGTAATTCCTCCTTGAGGGGCGAGGTACCTGGCACGCACGTCTTGAGGAGATCGTTGATGCGGGATCCGAGGACGGGATCAAACTGAGAAGACTGGACATCCATGAGGGAGAGCATTACTGAAGACGGGTTCTGGACAGAGGTCGAATCAAAAAACCCCGGGACGCGTGCAACAAAGTCTTCGAATTCCCTGTCGTCATCGAGAACTTTAAGCGTCCAGGAAAGCGCGTTCTTGTCCGTTGTCGATGGTGCTTCTGTAGCATTGAGCATGATGCTGTTCTGAAGGCCAAGCTTGAGCCGGGTTTTGACCGACTTCCTCCACTGAGACCGTCGACTTAGACCTTGCGTGGGCTGACCAGGAAACAGGTATTCATGCAATAAGCCTTCTAAACCTCGGATGACCTGAAGGACGAACAGAAGGAGATACTGAGATAATCGCCAGGAAAGTTCGGACACTGGGGTGCTATAGGGACAATTGAGGTATAGATTTGGTAGCACCGTCAGCGCCAAATAAGCGGAGGCAAACACCGAAATGAAGCCGAGGATCCAGTGTCCGATGGTAGAGTTTGCGTGCCAAAGAAAGTCGATGAGACCGGCGAAGAAAAGGAATATGGATAAATGTAGGAGCATGGGCATTGCCTTGACAGCTTGGGACATCTTGAAACTGGCAATGCCACCGAACATATACGCCCAGGTACGCGCGCGTTTGTGAGGCGCAACACGGCGCCGAGTGAGCTCTAGATAGCGCCGAGACCATTGTTGGAATAAAGTCGCGTTGAGTGCAGAGGCGATGCTGAGGACCAAACTGAGGAACCATATTACGTTGACTCGGATAGTGGAGGCCGATGGCGTGAATGGTTCACTGCTGAACGTTACACTGCTTTGAGAGGAAACACCATTGGAAATATCGACAAGTTGCTGAGATATTTGTGCAAGTAAGGCGTTCGTTGTATCAGCGGAATTGGGAAATAGGTCGTAATAACTTATACTGAGGAAGGTCGCGATGACGGAGGAGAAAAGACCAGTCTTCACGATTGCCTTAGATAAACCATAAAACGGACGTAGGAAGACCAACACTTACGAAGACAAGGATGCTGTCCGCTTCCCCCCTCCAAAGCTCAGTTATCTCCTCGTCTTGTTCATCTGCCTCAGCAAGATAGATTGACCAGAGCTTTCCAGACGAGTCCTTATGGATACCACCTAAGGCACATGTGAGGGGTTTATCCCAACCTTGATATACCACATACGGATACGTTCGGCCTCAATATTATTAGTGGGCTGAAGCTCGATGTCATGATCCAGGTTGAAGTCCTCAGAGTCCATTTCTATGTGTCTGTGGGGGGTGAAGATATGCTGTACGAACGGATCCTCTAAGTTCTAATCGTTTATAACAGGAACGTCTGGTGCTGTGCTCCTCTTTTTCTTTTTTTGATTCAGTGCTGTGCTCCTCGCCCAGCCTAACGCCATCCTAATACACGTACGTAATGAAATTAATGATAATTGGAATGTTCGAATGATTATCGATCAACGCTCAATTGCCAACAGGCAAGCACGCAGGGTGTAAAGTTGTTTTTTTGGGGGGGGCAGGGAGGAGGGTTTTTTTACTGGACCTACAAGAAATACAGTACTAAGTTGGTAAGCTAATACAGTAAGGCGTCTATGCTAGGCATAGAGGACTATCACATAGATAGGGTGTGTAGGAGAATAAAGTCTCTGGAGCGCGATTTGAATGTCATCCGGGAGTGGTCTGGGGTCGTGACGGGGTGTTATTAGTCTTATCTAAATTCGCAGCCACTAACTTTCTAACTATAACTTAGAAAGGCGGAACACACTCCGCCCTTCGAACTCATAAGGACTATTGTCCTAACAACACATACACAGTAATACTCTATCTTTGATCATACCTACCTGTTTCGTTCAACAATGACGTTCCCGGTGGTGTACATCGCGGTGCTCTCCTGGCGCACCTCGGAACACTGGACCCCTAGGTAGAGGAATGTGCATGACCACAGCTGCAGTAAACTCCACCACCGGCGATCAAGTATGTCCCCCAGTTCATCAATGTCGGGCTTCCTGAGAACCGCAACCTATGGGGCTCGGAGTCGGCTAATGTCAAACACCCCGTCCACCCCACCAGGGATTAGCATTGGCCTAGCCTGGCTCAGGCCGCGTCGTTGTCTATGAAACTATCCCCCAAGGGAGTAAGGCAATGTGTACCCCAGGTGCGAAGTGACTCCTAAGTACGAGTAGGGCCTCGTGCTCGAAGATCAAAGTCAAGTCACTGGCGTTGCTTGAAGGGAAAACTAGTAAATAGCCGCTGTATTGCTAGAGGATATCCTTGAGGATGGCAGAAGTAGACGTTGAGGCCTCAGGAAAACGAAATGCAACGAGTGTTGCTAGGGGAACTAGAGTGCTCCCTAGTACTGTTAGTTACATATCAATTTCCCGTACCTACTCCCCGAGAATTGAGTATTTGATCACCGTACAACTGATGATATATCGATGATACGCGAGTCGTTGCAAAATATAAGGCATTCGGATAGGAGACGAACATATATGTACCGAATTGTGCAGAAGCATAGCAGACGACAAGAGAGATGATAGAAATCGTACGACACGCCCACCGTGACAGTGATCCGACGAACTTTGTTAGGTAGCACGGTGCACCACATCACCGAGCAAACCACCCTGCCATCCCGTACTACTGAACCCTCGCGCAATTGTGGCCATGTATGAAGTACTGGTCCATCATCCAAGCATGTTTAGACTGTGCCGAGCGCCTCTGGCCCATCGCGCGACACTGGCCACTTATCCGATATCTGCCCCAGTTTGCCCATCAGCCAATCAGGAACTTGCAATTGTCGTGCGTTGAAATATGTCTCGTGGAAGCGAACAATCAGATCCGGTGGCAGAACTGCATCTGGTGAAGTCAGGAAGTCCCCGGCGAGGAGAATGTCGAGCGTCGTTCCGAATATGTCCCGTATTTCCGACGGTATATCTTCTGTCACAAAGGTGTTCATCTCGCTCGACGTGAGGGAGACGACATTCGCGAGACCAATGGCGCCAGGTTGGCCGAGCAATGTCTCCACCTCCGTGCCCGTCCTTCCTAGAATAGCTGATAGGTAAGCTAGCTTCGCGTCCCGGTCGCGAACACCTGAAGAATGAGGTGACTTGATGTCGGCTGCAAGCTTCTTTGTAACCAACGCGACGAAACATCGTCCTATCACACCAGCAGTGGCGTCCTGTTCGGCCTGAAGGCGACGAGCCATGTCGGGGCTAGGAAGGGGGAAATAGGATGGCAAGGGCACCGAGTTCTGATTGTACGCCTTTACCCAACACCATAAACACCTCAGACACACCCGCAGACGTCTCTTGCGCTCTTCTTCGGCGAGATCCGAGGTTCCTGGTATACACGTCTTGAGGAGGTGGCGGAGACGGAAAACGAAGATGGGATCAGTTGGTGGCTGGTCGGACATAAGGGGAGTCGGAAGAATGGCCTCCGAGGCGCCCGGTCGGGCATAAGTGTCGAAAAATTCTGGCACCCATGCCGCAAAGTTTTCGATCTCCTTGTCTGAGTTGTTTTCAACGAGCGATGTAAGTGTCCATTCAAGCGCATTCGTGTCCACCGCTTGTGGGGCCTCGGAGGCGCAGAGTTCGACGCTCCTCGGTAGACCGTCCCAAAACTTCTGTCTATGCGTGTTGACCCGCTTTTCGAGCGTTTTCCTCCACTGTGCAGGCCAACGAGACCCGCTCACGCGCCGGTATAACGCCGACAAGGGTCGACGAAATTGGTGCTCGATATTTCGAATAGTCGAAAAAATCCCGAGCAAGGCAGCATGGTACAAGCGCCACGTGACTCCGGAGATGGGTGTGATATATGGGCAATCGATGAAAAAGATTGGCAGCACCGTCAAAGTTGCATATATGGCATAGAACACAAAGAGGAAACCGAAGGCGGAGAATCCGATTTTCGTGTTGACGGAGAAAATGTAATCGAGAATACCCATACAGTAGAGGAGGATGGATAAGTGCAGGATCGCCGTCAGTAAGTAGGTGGTTTTGTCCACATTGAATCTTCTAAGGCCATTGGACATAAACGTTCGCAAACGCGCACGCTCGTGGGGTGCACTGCCTCCCTGCGTGATCTTCAGATACCGTCGGGCCCTTTGTTGGGCCAATGTTGCGAAAACCGAGCAGGCCAAGCAGAGGACCGTACTGCCAAACCATGTGACATTAATAAAGACGGCAGAAGCTGTTGGCTTGAATGGCTGGCTGCTCTCAACCCCGATGATCTCGAGGGGTATACCGTTGGAGATGTTGACGAGTTGTCGAGATATCTGAGCAAGTAGCTTGACGGACTCATCACCTGGATCGGGAGATAACCACTTGTAGCTTTCGACAAGGGAGACTGCGTTGACAGCCGAGAACAGACCAGCCTTGAACACGTGCTTTAGAAGGGATATCCAGAAGATTGTGGGACAAACACTTACAAATATGAGGGCACTGTCCGCTTCTCCCTTCCACCTCTCGACCATCTCTCTATCCTGCTTCTCTATATCCGTAAGGTACATCGACCACAGCCTGCCAGAATAGCCCTCGTAATTCTCACCTAGTACGCGAATGAGAAGGCGATTGATCAGACAGAAAGTCAACGAACCGCATTGAGCCTCTATCTTATGTTCGAATTGCGATCCATTAAGGGTCTGAGTCTCGTAAACCGTATTTGTGTTGGGCGATGCCATTTTTCTGGGTATCAAACGATGTGGTGTGGAAAACGGGCATTACGACGAACCAGGAGAGGCGGCTTATAAGTTGAACGCTATAAGCCAAACTTCCGGCTGTCGACCGATCAGGGGTGATCAACCAGTATCGCCCATAGTAAACGTGTCGATCACCCCTACTGGTAGTGATAAGAAGAGATGTTACAAAGTGTCATTGTTTTGCGTTTACGGAATTGTTCGCGCATACTATCGCTTTTACGGCGTTATCCCGCCTTGAGGATCCTGCGTGCGGAGTTTGATATCGAAGCACCTTGAGGCTCCCTCTTCTCACAGTGAGAGAAGAATCCGCATTCCTTTGGGCAACATTTTCGGAACACATAGATCAGTGCAGACGTAGTGGGACATAAAGGGTCATGCCTGTAGACATGAATCGAGTGGGGAGCAGGTCACATCGTGCCACCAGGCATGGAAGTGTGATTGATTGACGAGCTAGAGGGTGTTTGCACCACCATCACTATGGAAGCGCCGGTAGGACAGGTGTTGATACGAACAACTCGGGGGCCTGCACATCACCGCACACAATTCACGTTGCTTCATTGCGACAAGCCTTTGGGGTTCGAGGCGCGGGTTCATCGAGTATGATATAGCCTCGCGCGGAGCACTAGTGCCCGTATGGCACAGTTAGTGTGCTCCCCGTCCATATTCATTTACGCTTCCTTGTGGAGGCATCTTCTCAGAAACCAGTTCCTCCTGCGTTGGAGAGTTGACCATGCTGTTTGAATTACGGTAGGTTTCAACATGGCTGCGGTGTCCACTGGAACGAGACCCTACCGCTACTTTTAACAGACCCCTGTAGGTCAATTTCAAGCAGTATCGATCACTCGAGTTCCATGAAGTCGACCTCATAGTGAATCTTGCTACCCATATTCAAGTGTCGCGTTTAGACAGGTATACAGATATCAGATACTTATTTTGTCAACAGCGCCAGCCCTCGTCCTTGACGCCGCCCTTGCTTGGAAGCGTACCGAAACATACAAGGTGATACGACTATGCGCACTCACTCTGCGCACCTGCCGAAGGAGGGACGTGGTGTCTACGTTCTCAGGGAAACGAGAGGAGAGAGATGTCGCGGAATCCCGGAAAACTAAGTCCGTCTCATCTTGGTATGTGCCAGGTTCCTCTCCACTGTCGGGGAAGGAAGAGTCAGTAGGAAAGGTTGCGCATGGGGGGAGAATGTACGTACTGTCAAGACGGCTCGCAACTTATGCGTCATGCGGAGATAGGACAGTGCAGATGCAACTGCAGTCAAAGGATAAGGCATCAAGAACCCGACGGTGAGAAATTCTGTATCTCTCCCCCCCCCCTCTGATGACGCGTAGGATCTTCCCAGAAGAGTGCCGAAGTGGAGGGTAGAGGGTAGGTGTCGGGGACAGCAGAGCGGCTACCGCAACGCGACCCTCAACGATGGGGTAAGTGCGAGGAATGTGGGGAAAGAATGTGTGTCGTTGGTCCAGTTGGTACAGGAAGTGGCCTTCTGCCCCGCAAAAGAGAACACCGGGCCAATCCACACCACGGCGTAAAGCAGTAATTAAGTCGGCGTGCGCCTGTGCGAAGATGGATTGGGGGACGAAATGCAATGTAGATCTAGCGAGAGGCCTTGGGGAGACATATTAAGACAATAATACCATGGTTCAGTGCCGTAGAGGCGAGACACGGATGCGAAAAAGCTGAGCGGAGTGAGCGTCAGCATGCCGTTGTACGTGCTGTCGGATGTGAAGGGCAGACGCAGAGTCACACATCTGTGCCATATGTCAGTGGAAAAGCGACCACCCCTATGGCTGGCCGCCATACCCCCCAAAACGCCAGCGCCGGACTTCAACCTGACGCACTGTATCCAGCTCGCCACCTACCACTCATTTACATCTGACTACGCCAAACGGTGCCGCGGCACCTCCAGGACCTCCTTCCGGAAGCATCGCAATGCCAATGCGGTTTACTGGATGGGTCTACCCACCACCTCATTTACGACTGTCCCCGCTACGAAAGGGAGCACGTGGGGACTTGGCCGCCTCATCGCCCTGGGCTTTCCGTAATATCACACACATTCTTCTGCGGGGACCTTGCGTTCCACTTCCTCTACAAAAGTCTGGCGCCGCCTCAAGGCCAGAGACGGGAACACCTGCCACCTTTGATCCAGATGAAACCTCTCGCTGGCTCGTCCCAACATCATGGGAGCCCCTATCTGTGGGTAAGTTTTTTTCATTTATTACCTACACACCTAGGTCTTATTTACCTCATGGACCTTTGCCCAACTTACTCTACCTTCGGTCAACGCTGGCTCCTCTGGGAGAGAGGTCACCTAAATTTCCACGGTTCACGTGGGCTGCACCTACTAAAATAGTTTTTCTACCTACGACCGGTCTTGTATTGTCCATTCCGGAATACAAATGGTCCCAAAAAAGGAGGGGGTGAAAAGTGCGGGTACAAGTCTCTGCCCAAATGTGGAACGCAGCGGCTACTGTACTGTGTTATTCAATACATCGCGATCCAAAACGATAGGCCCCTTATATATTTACAGAGAGCTGCGGACTTCCAAAATTCAGGTGCAGTTAAGTAGAGAGAAAAATCCCCGAGATATTAGTTACCTTGCGAAATTTAGGGTTATCAAATAGCTAACCCCTTCCCTCCCTGTAAGTTTTAATTACTTCAATATTTTTCGGTGTGAGAGTAAAGCTCGGCATGAGCTGATAAGTCATGTTCAATCTCAGCCTGTGCGTGTAAATTTTGGAAAAAGGGCCTATCGTTTTGGATCGCGCTGTAACGATCTGGGTACGAAAAGTGCTACGGAAATAGCCAACCGGCAGACAAGCGTTTTGACCTCCCATCTACTGTATGACCAGGGTATCCTCTGACGTTCCAACGCACGGAAACTACTATAGTCACCATGGGTATGGACATAAAAAATCCTTGCCTCTAATATCTCTTTTTTAGGTATCGCTATCATCACCCAGGGGGCTACAACACCCGTCTAGCGCTGACGTCGACAACGCGCTCGTGCACATGTCCTGGCAATGCAGGCGCACTCTCTGGAACCACAAAGCACCTGTTTCTGAGCCGTTGTCCTCCTCCAGCGCGTCCCGCACCAAATGAAAATGCTCGCCTCTTCAGCCTAAAACAGCCGGTGGCCAATGAAATGCCAGGAGAACGAAGTGTCGCTGGACATGAATCAGGTCAGACTTGTGTCGAGAGTGAGGCCTAGTGAGGTCTAGTAAGGAGTGGGTCACACGGTGCCATTGGACATGGAAGTGTGATTGTTTGACGAACTAGAAAGTACAATGAGGAACACCCACGGCTTAGCCAGGACCTTACATAATTTCGCTGTACTCCAAACTCTTGCGCAGCATGAGCTCATGCACTCCACTCCATGCGTGCCGTTCTTCTACTAACGCTCTCTAGGGACGCAAAGCCAGACTTTGCGTAGGCTCCCAAAGATTCTGCAACCTGAGTCCAAGCAATGCAATCGAGGAAGCACGCAGACCTACAAAAGGGACCTCCCGGGTGGCATCATCACCCATCCCACCATCCCACCAAATAGCTATGTCGCGCAAGGCTTTCCTACGCTGGACTATTTCGTTATTGCCACCGACAGCCCTGCAATTCTGTGGCCTATTGATGGACAACCCTACGCTTACTGGATGCCCACAACCACAGGCCCAGAATGGTCGTTCAGGAAGACCTTTTCGCCCATCACACCATCTCTGCGGCATCCCGCCTCGATACTGGCCGCACCTCCGTTGGTGAATACACACCCCACTTCAAGGGACCTGGAGGAGCAAGACTTCACCCACCAATGCGGCGACCCTTTCCGAACCACAGAACACCTCTTGAACGTCTGATGCACAGCATTATAGGCACGCATCGTTCCACCCTGATGACTCTCCTCAGATAAGAAAGCGGGCCGACAAACTGCGCTGCTTCCTCCAAGAATCCAAGACCACATTCGGCCCACCCTCCTTCGACCCAGGGTAAGTAACCTGCCTCCCCCTAGTGGGACCCAAGAACGAGAGCGCTAGTTCTTTTGGTGGCACGCCAATATGACCTTGCATCAGACCAAATTCGTGTAATATAATCTTTTTTTTTTTTAAGATCCATTTATCATGTAATATAATATAATCCTTATTAGAGACATCCAACGACTTTACCTAAAATGATGAGGAGTCTATAGCCACTGGTCTTGTATCTGTAAGTCGCTGTATCTGTATCCGTTCGCACTACTTGAGAATGTGATCGTACATCTGAGTCCCTGGCGCTGTGCGCCATTACTAAACACAAAGGATTCATATCGAAAAACAAATAAATGTGTGCCGAATCGTGTAGAAACAGAACAGACGGCGAGATGGCACAAATCATTTAACACAATCATCGTGATACGTCCCACCTTGTTACAAGGCAGATGATATCACGTTACCGAGTAAGCTATCCCGTACTCAGGCTGCAGAGTCCCCGCGCGATCGCAACGATATATCAGAGGTATTGGTGAGCGACCCGAGCCCCAGCTCAGGTTCAGGCATCGCCATCATTGTCGGCTCTTGCTCTGGCTCCGGCTCCTCACGGACCATGGACAACCCTTCCAATATCTGCCTTAGTCGGCCCATCAGCCAATCAGGAGCTTGCAACCGATGTGCGTTGGAATGTGTCTCGCGGAAAACAGCCACCAGATCCGGTGGCAGATCAGCATTCGGTGAAGCCAGGAGGTCCCCCGCGAGAAGAATGTCCAGCGTCGTTCGGAATATGTCCAGCACTTCTGACGGCACGCTTTCTGCGACCAAGTTGTTCATCTCGCTCGACATGAGCGAGACGATGTTCGCGAGACAGATCGCACCCGGCTGGCTGAGCAAAGTCGCCACCTCCGCGCTTGTCTTGCCTAGAATGGTGGCTAGGCACGATAGCTCCTCCTCGTTGACACGACGGCCTTGGTCAGTACGAGAGCCGATGTCCTGTGCGAACTTTTTGACGATGAGGGAGCTGAAACTGCGTCCTATCACGCGGGCAGCGAGGTCCTCTTCGGACTGAATCCGGCGAGTCATCTCTGGGTTTGCGAAGACAGTGGAGACATAGGATGGCAAGGGATTTGTGTCGTTGGACTTATTGTATTCTCTCGCACAATACCAGAGGGTCCTCAGGCAGACGCGCAGTCTGTTTCTGCGCAGTTGCTCCGTGAGAGGCGAGGTTCCCGGTACACATGTCTTGAGGAGGTCATTGATACGGGATCCTAGCACGGGATCGAATTGGTCTGACTGACTGGACTGGTTTGACTGAACATCCATGAGGGGAAGAATGACTGAAGGCGGGTGCGAGATAGAGTCCGAGTCGAGAAATCCTGGGACGCGTGCGACAAAGTCTTCGAACTCCCTATCGTCATCAAGAACTGTAAGCGTCCATGCAAGCGCGCCTCTGTCCATATCCGAAGGTGCCTCTGTAGCGCCGTCCATAATGCTTTTCTGCAGGCCATATTTCAGCCATTTCCTATGTGTTTCTATCCGCATTTTGACCGCCTTCTCCCAATGGGTCGATCGAACAATTTCCTCCGTGCGCTGATAGATCGGTTTCCCTCCCGAGAAAAGGGATCTAATAGATAAGGATAAGCCCTGCAACCGTTTGATGAGCAAAAAGGTGGCCAGGAGGAAACGTTGAGATGTTCGCCACGCAAATTCGGAGAATGGGGTGCTATAGGGAGAATTGAGGTACAGATACGGTAACACCGTCAGTCCGACATAACCGAGGGCGAAAACCGAAATAAGGCCAAGAACGCAGTAACCGGTGGTGGGGTGGATCTTCAAAATATAGACGACGAGACCGGCAAAGAAAAAGAAGATGGAAAGATGTAGGAGCACGGGCATTATTTTGACAGCTAGGGACATCTTGAACGTTGAGATGCCGCTGAACATGAATCCCCGGATACGCGCGCGTCTGTGAGGTGCAACACGGCGCTGAGCAAGTTCTAGATAGCGTCGGGACCATTGTTGGAATAAGGTTGCATAGAGCGCAGAGGTGAGACTGAGGACCAAACTGAGGAGCCAGAGAACGTTGACCACGGCGTTGGGGATACTTTGGTCATTCGCTAAATCCGGGATGCTCAAGGCTAGGAACGAAGAGACGACGCCAGAGAAAAGACCGGTCTTCACGATTGCGTTGAATAGGTGATCAAACATAGGAAGGGATATTATACTTACGAATACAAGGATACTTTCAGCCTCCCCCCTCCAAAATGCAGTTATGTCTTCGTCCTCTTTGTCGGCCTCGGAAAGGTAGATCGACCATATTTTTCCAGACGGATCCTTATGGATACCACCTATAACATATCTGAGGGTGAGACTTTTTTAAAGTGCGAGTCTACATACGGATACGCTCGGCTTGAGTGTTATTGGTAGGCTGATGCTCGGTGTCACGATCTAGGTCGTACGAGTCCATTTCCATGAGTCCGGGACTGAACTGGGTACAGGCGAAAAGTAGAATGAGGACAAACATAACATATTTCAAGTTATATGGGTTCTCACGTCGTCCAAGTCGCATGGTCCTTCTGCCGTTGAAATGTGATTGGGTGGTCCCTTACCCATGCCCGATGTTCAACTCATGTCACCAACCTTAGTCAATCAGTTGAACCCCAGCAAGGCTATGAACTCGTTTCTTAGGCGCTGCGGGTAACAATAACTAGGGTGCGTCCAGCCTGAAAGAGGTGGGCGCAGAGTCACCTGAGCGCGCGATCGCACAGCTAGTCCCATTAAAATGCCGTTGACATTCTAAAATTATTCATAATTAGGACAAATTAACATGTTTTAACAAAGGAGGTTTTTCCTGATGCCCGAGTTACATCCGCCTATCCAATGGATAGGCGCGTTGGCGGCCAATGCGTAGTCAGTACTGGAAGCCTTCTGATTTCCGTACAGAAGGCTGATCTGGAGTGTAGGACGACTCGGAGTTAGAAGAGGACGACTTGATAGATGATTGGGAAGGGTCCCCTGCCAAGGTTGTTTGGGGCCAGCAGCAGAGGTGTAACGTGTGACTTTGAAGGAGCCGGACACTTATCAGACTGCCTATCTTTGTCGGGCTCTTTTTTTTCTTTGATCCATCTTTGTCGGGCTCCAAGAGTCGGGCCTCTCTCACGCGTTGACATTTCTGCCAAGAATTTGTTTGAAGCTTGAAACACTTATTATCTGCCCTAGTATTTCCTACTTTTTTTTTCAATTACTGCAGTCATCGGGGCACTGAGCCCGGGAATTGGTCTTCTCCATGATACTCCTGCAACATTTTCAAATCTGATAGGAATTATAGTGATCAGTCAGTGTCGTCCATAGTAAACGTGTCGATCAATAAACACCACTACCAGTAGTGATGTAATGAGATGTTACCAAGTGTCACTGATTTGCGTTTACAAAATTGTTCGCACATACTACCACTTTTCCGGCGATATTCCAAAAAAGTTCTGTGCTCATCTACCTTGAGCTTGGGGGGCCTGCGTGCGGAGTTTGACGACCTTGAGGCTTCCTCTTCTGTGAGGGAGGAATCCACATTCCTTTGGGCAACGACTTCGAAACACGCAAACCAGTGCAGATGTAGTGGGTTATAAAGGGTTGTACAGTTTGGATTCGATCGATGTAGTAGTAGACCTGGCGGCGAGCAACATCGCGGATCGTCAGTATAATGACAAATCTTCGACGGAGAAATGCCAGGAGAACGAAGAGCTTGTAGATATAAATCGGTCCAGACTCGTGACGAGAGTGTAGAGCGGGTCACATCGTACCGCCAGGCATGGAAGTGTAATTAATCGACCAAATAGAAGTGTTCTCGAAGTTGAGCGCGCCACCATCACCATGGAAGCGCTGGTAGGGCAGGTCTTGATACGAACAACCCGGAGGTCCGCATATCGCCGCGCAACATTCACGTTAGCCTTCGGGGTTCGAGGCGCAGGTTCCCTCGAGTTTGTGATATACTGTAGCATCGCGCGGAGCATTAGTGCCAGTGACACAGCTAGTGTGTTCCCTGTCCATGGTAATTTACGATTCTGTGTGAAGAAAAGCTTCTGCTCAGAAACAGTATCGATCACTCGAGTTGCATGACTCATGTCCGAGTGTCACGTTTACAGCCTCTCGCGAAGTTACTAGTCACCCGCCGAGCTGAAGACAGGCATATAGACATCAGATACTTATTTTGTCAGCAGCGCAGTTCCCGCCCCATCCATTCACCTTGGGTCATTAACCATTCCACAACCTGCACGCTATGACTTCACGTAGTCCCAAGCGCAGCGCATCACCGACACCGCCCTCGCCTAGAAGCACACGGACACATACAAGGTGACACGGCCATGCGTACTCACGTGGCGCACCTGTCGAAGGAGGGACACGGTGTCCACGTGCTCAGGGAAACGAGAGGAGAGAAACGCCGCGGAATCCCGGAAAAGTAAGTCCGTCTCATCTCGGTATGTGCTGAACTCTTCTTCACTGTCAGGACGGAGAGTTAGTAGGAAGGGTTGTACAGAGGGAGAATGTACGTACTGCCATGGCGGCTCGCAACTTGTGCGTCACACGGAGATAGGACGGCGCAGATGCGACTCCAGTCAAAGGACAAGAACCCGACGGTGAGCGATTCTGTAATCCCCCCCCCCTCCTCAGGTGCGGAAGATCTTCCCAGAAGAGTGCCAGAGTGGGGGGTAGAGGGTAGGTGCTGGGGACTGCAGAGCGACCACCGCAACATGGTTGCATTTGACCCTCAACGATGAGGTGAGTGTGCAGGAATATGGGGAACGAACGTGCGTCGCTGGTCCCAGTTGGCACAGGAAGTACCTCCTTTCTGCCCCCTCAGATGAGAACGCCGCGCCAATCCACACCACAGCATAGAGCAGTAAATTAAGTCAGCCCGCGCCTATACGGAGATGGGCCGTGGGATAAAAGACGATTTAGGTCTAGCGTGACCCTTTTGAGGTTCTTCCGGGCGGCGGTACGGGAATCTTGGTCAAGGGCGCTTTTCGTCGCAGCGGCCGCGAGTCTACACTCCGCGTTCCACCACGGGTTGCCCCTCGCCTTACTAGGCGGTTTCGATTCTAGGTGCTCTTCGCAGGCCCCGACCAGCGCTTCATGACACGCCGTGGCGAAGGCGTCGATGTCGGAGGGAGTGAGGAGGGGTGTTGTTGGCGATAGGGTGTCCCGAATGGCGTCGAGCCACTTGGTCTCCGCTTCGTCAGACTCGAAGTCGAAAGTGTAAGATTTAACTTTGGTCTGTTTCTCTCCACGATGGACGCCTCCGATAGTCCAGTACGTTCGAAGGCCGGCGTGGTCCGATCCGAGGGTGACCTCCCAATCCAGGACCGGTGATAGCAGTGACCCGTCGTGAAGGGCGGCGTTGTTGGCCCATACTCGGTCAATGGTGCTAGGGGTTTCGCTGTTTCTTCCAATCCTAGTGGGGACATATGGGGTGGAGAAGAGGGAGAACCCTTGTTGCTGGTCCATTCTTCGAAGGGGTAGAGCTTTGAGACTGGGGAAGGTGACACCGCGGGCGGAGACCAGAGTCGAGAGTGGAGGTTGAAATCGCCGACAAGTAGGGTTGGCGTATGATTCAGGGAAAGTGAGTATAACACATCAAGTGCAGTATGATCGTCCACGTCATTGTAAAAGTTTATGAGACGTAAGGAGCGTGATCCTATGTGTAGGTCTCTTATCATAAGGGAGGGGTGATGCGCTAAGTCCGCGCGGGGAATGGGGTGGATAGGGTGCAGTCGTCGCTTTGAAGCTAACCGACTGTGTTTTCGTACGTATATCATTACTTTTGCACGTCTAGTGTCAGTGAAGTATGGGTAAAATAAGTGCCAATCAGGGTGCTTAGCTCCGCCAAGGACGTCTACACCGTCCCGTTCCTTCTCGCTTCGCCTCACTCCAATCCTCCCGAACCAAAGTTCCTGTAGGCACAACACATTGTCTTCCGTGTTCGTTTCCAGTAGCGCGTGACTGGCCGCGTTCATCTGTCTCATGTTCGCGCTGAGGATGCTAGTGGGGTGACTAGTCATTCTTGGGTGCCGTAGGCGGCTTCATCAAGTTCCTCGGCACGGTCATGTCGAGGATACGGTCGACGTGGTGGATGGTGGCTAACTTGACCGTTGGTCCGTCGTTAAAGATCTTCAAGATGAACTCGTCCGTGTCTTCTCGTGTCACTTTGTTTTCGCGGAGTAGAGCGACGATACCGTGAATGGCCCGATTCGCCCAACCCGCGTTCTTGTTGTGCTTGGTCGCCACCCGTTGAATGGCCTGCTTGACCCTGACGATTGTGCCACAGTGCGCGTGGGTTTCCATGGCGTGTAGGTAAGTAAGTCTCCGGGGGCTCGGATTCGTCGCTAAAGAAAGCGCGCTCGATTTTGAGTCCAAGCGTATCGTACTTCTCGAGGACTTGTTTGTTCCTTTCGAGGCACTCCTTGACTAAGGCGCCGTTGCCCGACCCATTGAGCGCGAGGTCGTAGTCTCGTGCTGCCGCTTGGAATATGCTGATCTGTGGAATCTGGTTTAGTGCCCACGCTATATCAAGCGCGTGGAGTCGGATCGCTTCGCCAGATGCTGTGATGGGGCAGAAGAAAGGGTTCTCGTATACGTTGTCCCTGATGCGCGTGTCTACCTCTTCCTGAGACGGCTCGTCTTGGCCATCTCGGTCGACGGCGGCGTAGTGAGACTTCTCGAAGATCTGGTACGGCTCGATGCTCTGTGGACAGAACTTGAGAGGTGTGATACCCTTCCAGTGTCTCTCCACGAATTTGATGGCTTCAGGGATGTGCACCTCTTCCACCTTGCGACGGCGTAGTCTGGCGATGACCGCCTCCCGAGCCCGGTGCGATGTTAGTGGCCACCCTTTCTTAACGGCATATCGGAACTGAGTTTGGTATGCAAGGGATCCCATGGGTCCCTCGCCCCAACTCTCGTTGAGCTCCGCTACACGGTCGTGGTGCTGACTGTTCGTGACCGGCGGTACGAGTCGGTCGAACGCTTTGCTAGCTTCTTCGATCGTGGCCCCGTGTTCCTCGCGGATCACACAGACCAGTTCTTCGATGCTAGCAGTGGGCGTTGGGATGGGTACGGTTGTGGGGAGAGGAGCCTTCGCGTTGAGTGCGTCGGCAGCAGCGGCGTTACGCTTCCTCTGGTTCTGTTTCGCAACGCGCTTCCGGTTGCGTCGAACTGTGGTGAATCCATTGTTGTCAGTCGCTTTCACGTCAGCGCCCGCTCTTTCGGGCAGAGTGTTAGAATTCAGTGTGGTGCCCTCGCGTTGGGTCGGCACCAGTCCGTCAGACCGGCCTTCCCCGCGGATATCAGTGGGCTGTGGATTGCCCTTAGCGGACGCGTTTATCTTATCCCAGAAAGGGACCGCGACCTGCTTTGGGCATTTGGGAGACCGCGCGTGATGGCGCCCCCCACATAGGAGACATTTGAGCGGGCAATCGCACCGTCCGGGGGTCTTATGGTTCCCGGTACAGTACCAATTGTGCGATCCGCCCTCATGTCCGCCCCCACACTTCCAGCATCGCTCAAGTCCCTTAGGGATCTCGCACACAGGTGAGCCGTCAGTGTGGCCTAGCTCATGGCATCGGGAGCACTGTCGGACTGTGGGCGAATCTCCTGTGACACAGAATATCGCCTGAGTACCGAACATGTATACCCCCTCGCGTTGTGCTCGCTGGACTATCGCGCGATCGGGGTCCGCTATCGCCAACGACACTGTTGAATAGTTAGCCTTTTCGACGTTCTCTCTGTGGCCCATCCAGTGAGGATTGGCGCAGATCACCGCTTCGATGAAGCAGGGGTTGCATCGAAGTTCACTTTCGAGCTCGGCCGGCCCGAAAACCACTCCTTCAGAGTTGGTAGTCGGCACCTTACGCAGCTGTATGTAAGTCCAGCCATCGTTCGGCACTAGCTCGCCTGTTTTTAGTGGGGAGATGAGTGCGTTCCTGTATCGCTCCAGTGTCTGGAAGGGCACTTTCCCCGCGATCAGGTACACGAAATTGTTAGAGTTAGCGTTTCGTGACCAGCGGCCACTCAGAATCTTAAAGGCGCCGACGTGCAGGCGTTCCACGGCCTCGCGTGCCTTCAGCACTATGACCTCGGGAGGGGTCTCTGCAAGCGCCTTTTCCGCAGCCTCCTTTAGAGGCGTCATACGGACGACGGAGACAGACGTATTCCCGGGCGTCGGTGGATGGTAGTGGGCGACGTTCCTCGGGGCTTGCCAGTGGCAGTGCGTCCGTAGTTGGTCGTGTGACTCCGCATGGCCTCCTGGGCACGGGCATTATCATGCACCATGCCTTGACGAAGGATACCGGCGAAGGAAGTGGGGGTGGGGGTGGTGTCGACCCTCGGCATGCTCACAATTGGCGTCCTCTTGACTTGAGGTGTCGCTTCCTTGCTAGCCTTGGTAGGGTTGGCAGGTTTGGGAAGGGATTTAGCGGACGGAGCAGGCTTGGGAGCGGCGTCGGCGGATGGGGGTGGTGCGATGTTGGGCTTTGGGGCGCCGTCGGGAAGGGTAATGGCGGGGGCATTGGCGAGGGTAGGCTTGGGCGTCTTCTTGGGCGCCGGGCGTGGGTCTACGCTCGCCGGTGTTTAAAGACCGAGCTTCTCGTCTTGTTTGTCGAGACGTTGGCCTAGCACCATGAACTGATCGTTGAATTGCTGTTTGAAGTCGAGCATCATCTTTTGGACCAGATCGAGCAGCGGGTTACCCGTAGAGGGGAGAGTCGGTAAGGGGGGGGGCAACCAACTCCGGCTTGGGGGCTTTGGGTGCCTCGTCATCCAATGGAGATGGGTCCCCTAGTCCAGGGGCTGCAGGCGTAGAAACACCTGCGACAGTGACGCGGGATCGCGGGATTACTGGGGCGATGCCCTCAGTCGGAATACCTTCACCCGGCGAAGGGCTACGGTTATCCTCCCTCACGGCCAGTGTGTTTCCAGCTTGGCTTGGATTTACGGGTGTGTAAGACCCAACCGTGTCTGCCTGCCCCTGGGTACGGTCCACCTGTTCGCTGTGGAGAGAGGAGGCGCTTTGGCCCTTGCACTCGGAATCAGCTGGGGTGGGAGAGGGGGGCGGTTAGTGTCGTAATTGGTGGTATAAGGTCAATAGGCTCAGCGGGCGCGTGGACAGAGTCCTTGGTGGTCTTCCCGCGGGCGACTTGCCTCAGCAAGACGTGAACGTCGAATTGGAGGGGCAACGGAAATAGCCGACCGCCAGACAGGGGGCGTCGGCACGTGTTCAATCCGCGCGACTCACCACAAGTCAACACGTGCCATCTTTGGGACGCTCTGGCGGCGTATATCAACGTTTTGGATACTTCCGAACACTCTTTTCCTCCCTCGTTCTCCATTCCCCCTCTCTCGCGGCGTCTGCAATATTATAGAATAAACATCTTCTGTGCTATGTCTGCCAATGAGGACCATCTGCCCCGTCTTGACATTACCTTGACCTCCCCACCCCTGAACCCTGCTCCAAATGGCCCATCCGTCCCTTCTGTTGATGAAGCCAAGCTTAGGTACTACGGCATTCCCTCTATGCCCCGCTTCATCGCTCGTTCCAGTTCCAACTCCTGGGTCATGCCGACGGGTATGGAAGCATACCTCCAGCCCAGAGAGTTACGTCCTGTTGGCCAACACCGTCTCTGTGACGTCTGGGAGGACACACTTCATGTCACTGTGGAGAAATACTTGAGGCAGCAGAGTGTGGCATATACAAGCGTCGACCCCGTCCGCCTTCGGGTTGTTGGCGAAGATGCTGCCCCTGTTATCATCTGGGTTGGAGTCGAGCCTGGCTCCCTCTCTCATGCGGATGGTGTTGATGTTGCTGTAGGCCTCAGAGGAATTCTTCTTGCAAACAGTATTGAGGACGTCCATGTCGAGATACGTGAATCCGTGGTCACTGCCTCTGCAAAAATGTACGAGCCTGTCCCCAGCTCCGACCCCACTGTCCATGTCCGAGAGCCATTCTCCACCACTCTCGGTATCACCATCTGCGCTGAAGATACCCCTAACATTCAGGGAACGGCCACATTTTTCTTCACAGTTTCTTCCAAGCCAGGCAGGCTCTTCCTTCTCACAGCAAAACATGTTCTTTTCCGTGTCAATGAGGACAATTCTCATTATGTCTATCACAACTCCGCACCTCGCAAGAATGTTCTGTTTTTGGGTACAAACAGCTTTCAGGCTCATATCCAGGACATCGAGAAGAAGATCGGGGGTGCTAAGCTTATTCTTCAGCAGTTGGAGTGTCGGTTGACGCTTGCTGACAAGATAAAGAGCAAGGCCACTGCTGAGAGGGAAAGGAAAGTGGCCAACAGCGAGATAGCCAAGCAGAACGAAGCAATCACTGAGCTCAAGCAGTTCCTGGCCGACGTCAAGAGAGACTGGACAGACCCGAAGAATCGTATTATCGGTCATGTTGTTCTGTCCCCCCCTCTTGCTCTCAGCGTTGGTGAGGGTCGCTTCACTCAGGATTTTGCAGTCATTGAGGTTGACACCACCAAAATCAATGCGAGCAACTTCATTGGCAATGCTATCGACCTTGGGACCGAGTACTCCATTGAGACCCTATCTGCCTGGATGCACCCTCACATCGCCGACCAACCATTCTTCGAGTTCCCTGGTGACCGGATTCTCGAGCTCCATGGAACCCTTACCATCGACCAGATGCGTAGCCCTGACCCTAAGAACATTGACAGCAGGGACGAACCAACCATCATGGTCCTCAAGCGTGGCGCCACCACCGGGCTCACGGTTGGATGTCTCAACAACATCCGTTCAATCCTTCGCAAGCCCTTCAAGGCCTCAGCTGGTGAATACTCGATGGAGGTTGCCGTGTTTCCACGTACTTCTAAATCAGGTGCATTCTCCGATGGTGGTGACTCTGGCGCAGCTGTGGTCAATGGCAAGGGTGCCGTTGCTGGCATGCTCACTGGTGGTGGCGGTGAAGTATTTGACTGCTCGTATGTGTCCCCCATCAGCTTCTTGCTCGATTGCTTGAAGAAGTACGGGTACAATGCTAACATCTTCCCTGTTGCTGCCAATGTTTTTGCTTAAATGCCATTTGTTTCGAGATCCCAATGCCCCACTCCGTCCTTCTGTCTTAACGCTCTATGCCTTTTTCTAAGCGTCCTGTCGTCCCCCGTTCTCCAGACCCTTTTCTTCTATGCGCTCGATTTTTGTTGATACTTCATTCTCCCTCTCCCCACGGACTCATCGTCAGTTAGACTATGTACCAGATACTTACTTTGTACAGTACTCAGCTCGTGCTGGACATGATGTGGGATTCTTACATTTTTACATACCGCGTGCCGTATTCTTCACTGGTGTGTTCTTCCTTGACTGCCGATGATGTACTTGTATTCGATGCGCGTTCGTGAAATAACAATTGTGCCTTACCGTGTTCTTACAGTAACTCATCAAGTCAGTTTTTTACGGATCGCATCTTCCACCTTCCGATCCTTCTCAGCTCGACACGCCATGTCATCCACAACTCTCCACTTCGATGCGATGTGGGTGGCCCACGATATCGCATATTAAATTGCACGTCTTGCTCACCGTTACACAGCCAGCCTCTTCGATATGGACGGAACGCTGATAGACTCAACGGCAGGCGTCGAAGGTGCATGGGAATTGTTCGCCGAGACATACCCTTGGATTGATGTCCAGAAAATTCTTGAGAGTCCGTGCAATCGCCGAGTCTACCCTCAATGGCTAACACGTACCACAGCCACTCATGGCGTACGCACCGTCGAGACCCTCAAGACGTTCTGCGGCATCACAGACCCCGAAAAACTTCAGGTAACCCCTCTCACGCTGCATCTCGCCAGATGCAGCTCAGCTAATACGGCGCGCAAGCTGGAGGTTGCTCGCTTCGAGGATGCGATCATTACCACATCTAAGGAGAACGGGCGGACGGGCATCGTGCTCCTTCCTGGCGTGCGCGCCCTCATCGATAACGTACGTGCTTAATGAGGCAGTTCGCTTCATGGGGACGGGTATCGATTTGCATGCAGTTGCGTGATAGCAAGCACTGGACGATCTGCACTAGCGCAACACGGGGATACGGCTCTGCGGCGCTCGAGGCCATAGGCATCGTCCCTCCGGAGACGATCGTCTTTGCGGAGGACGTCGCGCAGGGCAAGCCACAGTACGTTTCCACCCTTCTCTCCCCTTTCGGACTTCCCCTGAGCGCCACGTAACAAGACCCGATCCGTATCTGCTTGGTGCTAAGCGATGCGGCGTACGCCCCGAAAAATGTATGTGCCCAAACCCTGGACGAAGCTAATTCCTGATCGTGGCACATGCGCACAGGCCTCGTGGTAGAAGAGACGCCGGCTGGTGTACAAAGCGGAAAGGCTGCTGGCTGTAAAACACTTGCAGTAACCACGTCACATCCGCGCGAACGGATGGTCGCGAGTAGAGCGGATTATCTGGTTGAGAACCTTTCCAGGCATGCTTTCCAGTATTGATCATACTCCACCCTCATCCTGACGCACGCAATGAAGTGTCACAATGGTTCCAAATGAGACGGGCATAACAGTGACGATTACCACACAGTGAAGCACGGCCATATAGCAAGTAGATCGGTAACTCCGAGATAGACGAATATGTAGAGGACCTAGAAGGCGTTCCTGGAAGGTTACAGCAAAAGATAATCACCTATATTTAGAAACGTCAACTTTTCTTGATATATAGGTCAACCGGGCGACGAAAACCTAAAAACCTTCGTCAATTGATGAAGATAGCTTAGAAAGGATACTTACGGCCTTCGCCAGGCTCGCCAAGCTTCTGGACATGCCGGAAACCCATGGAACATAACACTGTCTCAAAACCTTCGGGTTGTAACTGTAGAGTCTGTGCGTTCTCCTGCAAAGTCTGCGCAGGCGGAGACGTATTGGATCAGATAGATGACCCACAAGGGGAATCAATGCGCACAGGATGTAGTTTTCGTGCTTTAGTATACGACTCGCGGGGTTGCGCCTCAAGCACGAATGCCCCACCGGGCACCAGAGTAGCATGTACGCGCTCGAAGAACCGTCTCAAGCCAGCATCGCCACCGTTCAAGTGGATCCACTTGGATATCGAGAACCTAATAGAGTGTAACTATTAGCCACGCACATAATACGACGCGGGAAGGTGAGCAGCTTACGCAATGATGACGTCATAGCCCGCCTCGTCCTCTGGGATGTGCTCATTCACCCAGTCAGCACGGCGAAAGGTAATATTGTGCGGGAATATATGTTCAGACGCATCCGAGTCGAACGTGTCGGTAGGCGAGATAGGAAGAGGACCAAACATATGCTGGCAAGACGCGGGGAAGTAATTGGCCACCGGCGGTTTAGGCGGAAGAGGGGAGCGTTTTCGCTTGGTACGGGATGCACTGGAGGACGACGGCTCAGAAATTGGCGCTTGGTGGTTCCAGAGAGTGCGTCTGCGTCGCCAGGCCATGCGCACGAGCGCGCTGTCGATGTCAACGCCAACAACGCGTCGAGCTCCCCATGACTGCGCTAACAGCCGCGGCGCGTCAAAACCAACACACGAAACAGACAAAGAGGTGGAAGACGCGCCTATCTCGCAGGAAACCCAGCCTTCGTTGCAGCCTACATCAAGCACGCGGGCGTCGGCAAGGAGGTCACGAGGCAGGAGCGCTAGACGGGTGTCGTGGCCGCCTGGGTGATGATAGCGATACCTGAGAAAGAGAAAGCTATTTATTGATTTAGAGGCAATGATTTACTAGGTCCATACCCATGGTAGTTGTGGTAGTTTCCGTGGGTTGGAACCTCAGAGGATACGCTGGTCATACAGTAGCTGAGACGGGAGGCCAAAACGCCCCCAGCCCAGTTTGCCGGTCGGCTATTTCCGTCGCACCTCCAATTCGACGTTCACTTGATCCTGACCGAATCCGGCGCGTCGCCAGACACGTTCGACGAACGCTCGAGCCACCTTTCCGAAGGCGGTCACAGTCGGCGCCGTCCCCCCACACCCTACCGTCCGTTGGTGGTTCGCCGTGAGGATAGTGATTATCTAGCCCAGTGTCTCTCCGCGTCCCTTTTACTAGGTTCCATGTTTTTTTCCCAACTGGGGCATGATTCGTACAGCAAGAAAGCTATTGAGCAGTTAGCGACTCGGATCCCGCACCGAGTGACTGTCCTGCAGTTATTTGGGCCCCCAGATGTGGCAGGTGTTGGGATTGTCACCCTGAAATAGACAAACATGGGACGCTTTCGTGTTATTTCCAAGAAGTAATTCACAACGTTTACAACCGTTCTAAACAATGACTATGGGAAAAGAGTAAACGCGACATCAGAAGGCGCCACTGAATTCAGATCCGATCACTGAGAGTCGTTCGTTCAAAACGCCATGGACGGGTTGTCCAAGACGCTGGAAAATCCTATGGCTTGCAAATAAACCCCAACATTACTCCCTGTATCCGACGTTAGCAGAGATACTGACAGAACAGGCGGGTTATTTACCCGGTTGGACGGAGCATGAAGAGATTGCCGTGAAGGGGCAAGATAGTTCAAATTTATCCACGGGGGCAGAGTAAACCCCCGAAGCAGCTGTGACAATTTTGGTTAAGTCGGCAGTGCATACACATCCGTGAAACTTACAATGAATTTGAACTGTTGGGAGGGTCCCGGAGGTATTTGCGACTACGAACGACAACTGGATAATGCTAAATGATGAAGGTTACTTGAGAAGTGGTGCAAATAGTATATCCTGGGTGCACCTTTTACCATAAGTATTATCACCCACAAGCCGGGTACCATACATGGCGATGATTTTTTCGTCGGCTGTAATTAAAGTAATTCCTGGAGTGAACAAAAATTCTGATACCAAAAAGCCAATATTACCGCCAATGACAAAGGTCCGAGTCGAACTTCCACCGTTCCCGCCATGTTGTACGGTAACCGAATTCACGACGCCGTTGATCTCCACGTCATAAGTGACCTTCACGGAACTGATAACATCCCCAGTGGAAACGACAATCTTGGTTATTTTCTTGATAGCTTGGGTCTTAGGCCATTTCCCGACGTTCGCTAGAATATTGGGGGTAAGTATTGTAACAGCGGGACAAGATTGATCACGATGTTGGAAACAGCATACGATTGGTCAGGTCGTCGAGGAAATCTCCTTCGAGGGAACCAGAGATTTGGGAATTGGCTGCGACACTGTAAGACATGGACAGGAATCTGAGGAATCTGAGGACTCGGTAGTGAGTTGATAGGTCGATAGCAGTCACATTCACCTCTTTATATATGCCTAGACGAGACCAAGGGGGATAAAAGTTCCTTGATCGAGTTGGCATCGGATTATCCTCTACATTATTCAGATTTCCGTCAGTTTAACTTAACTGGACAGGCGGGCTTTCTCTCTCAGTACCTTGTCTAGTCTCTTACCGAATTGTTGTCCTGACGCCTCGCCTCTTCATTCCGTCGTCTCCACGTGCGTGCTTCTTCAAGTTCTACGAACGTGTAACCGATGAGCGTCACTTTGCAGGAACTCTCTCAGAGAGCCATCCGACCGATTCTCTAAATCTGTCTCCATCCATTGGAAGTGGAGGGTAAATCGACCCCGGCTGTCTCATTTGATGCTGACAGTTATGATTCCAGTAGACCGAATAGACCCCGTGAATATAATGCCATGGTTTGATTATCGGAAAGCCTGTAAACAGGTCCAGAAGGGCTTCATTCCTAATGAATGTATCATTCCCCGGTAGTTTTTTTCCCCGAACAAAGAGCAGAGACAAATAGGACAAGCCCAAGGGGGTGGTAGGTTTTTAATGGTAACGTCACGGCTCCCTTAATCGTTTCAGCACATGTCCTGATGGACATGAAGGCACTAGAGCAGAGGCATACTATTTATAGAGAATGTCCAGGCTGGCGCAGCGTAGGTGGTACAACACGCGGAGTCTCCGAGGCGCGTCGCAAGTGAAGCTAGTGAAGTATGAGCGACACGGGCGTACTGGGTGGGGAGGCCGAGTTGTCGAAAATTTTGGTCACTTAGTGGGTGACTTTCCGTGGGATTTAGAGTCTCTAGAATGTCCTCCAGACCAGCTGTACCCAGAACCCAGAATTTGTAATCAGGAAAATAATCTGTTGGGACTGTGTCTTTCGCCGCTAGGAATTACAAAGCAAGAACTGGAACAACGGCGCGTGTCAACAGTAGGCCGTGAGTCGAGGGTCCGCACATTTGCGTCTTCTCTCATGGTCATTGCCTCTAATTACACCCTTGTGCGTCTACACGCAAACTGATATACAGGTGAAGACAGTGACAATGATAACAATGACAGTGACAAGGTTTAGCATCAGCAGAAGAGGAGGCGGCTCCTGGTTATTACCTGGGTGGGAATTTTGCGCAGGAAGGAGGAACAGGTACGACTGCGAAATACACACTGTACATACCCCCTTACAGTAATAGACTTACATGTGTTGTTTATATATATATATTCCATTTCCATGCGCCTTGGGGTACAGAATACATGTATTGTTATGGCTCGGTATGCGGTGTGGTTAGTGATGCAAGGTAGTCTCACTGCTTGCGGCATGCTCACCAAGCCTCGTCGCCTTTCCACCGGGTCCGGCATCTCGGCATTTAAGGTCCAGAGGATTACAAACAATCTAGTGGAGCGTCCTCTACAGATTATAGTTTAGTGGACTGGGTTGGAGTATGCCTCCTTGGCGATCTGGAGAAAATTCCGGTCTGGAGGTCATTCTAGAGCCTCTAGATCCTATGGAAGGTCACCCAGTGCATACAGCTGCTGTATTGAGAATTCAGTCATCTGCCACCATTTCTACCACGTTGGCAGGAGTCTTGGTTCCTGCTCTCGGTGCAAACTTTAGCTAGGTCTAGAAAAAGCCTAGAGCTTGGAATACTTCCGGCCATTATTGTCTTTCTAGGAACGTAGTACCATAGCCGACCTGGAGCTCTCCTCTACTCCTGGATCAAAGGAAAAACCATTACACCAACACGTAAAAACCAAGTCTGAGACTTGAGACCTGGTCCTTTCATTGACAGGCTTCCCCTGAGGACTCGACAGTATACCGACATGCCCTTATCTCCCACCCAGCTATATTACGAGTCTGCCGAGAATCCTTCAAAGTCACGACGTCTTGCACCGCAAAACTTCTGCTCTCTTAAGGCTTAAAACTAGTCACGCGTTCATGCAGGCGCCTATGTACAGTCCCCACACATCGGTTCTGCCGTCAACTGGCACTGGCACGTTCGGTCTGGGTCTCCTGTGTACGGCATGCAGCCTGGATTTCAAACGATCACTGACAAGAAACGTGACGATGACCGTCGCACTATCATCCACCTGACAAGTGCCAAAAGGGACGATATTGTTTCTCACAGCCATATTTTCTGCTCTGGGAGTACAGTATAGCTCTGGTCTGGACCAACTCTCGGAACTCTCTTGGACAGATTAAATTTCTTCACGGGACCGTATCGTACATTTCAATGTTAGTCATGAGAATATTGTGTCGACTTGATCACACCGAATCGACGAGAATATGCCTTCGTCTCTCCCCCAGTGGGATTACGCTGTTGGAGTTTCAGCCACACATGATGCACCAGTGTTGGACAATTCCGGCCGGCTGGCCCGGTAACATAGATACGTTAAGTTGAGCTCTGTTGCTCGACCATGGCCTCTTGTTTCCAGTGATAGAAATTTATTTATGCTCCTTTAAACACTTCATAGGTCACTTGTAGTCACCTCAGTTCTTTCTCCTGAAGACTGAGGTTAGTATTTCACTTTACATTCATATGTTACACATTATTGACCATGTACTTAGTCACACCTTCTCACACCTCTAACAGGTTAGCTACATGAATACTCAGTTCTTTCTCCTGAAGACTGAGTCATGCCTTCTTGTGCCTCTAACATAGGCATGGGACCCATAATGTTGCAACAAATTGACCATGTATATGTAAAAACCCATGTGCAATAAGACCTAATACATCAGTGAAACCCATGTGGGCCCATCAAACAATAGTAGACATATATTATGAATGGGCCCATTTTATAAAATGCCAAATTTCTCAGGTGGGGCCAATGCCATCAATGTGAGATGCAATACCTTGATAAAGGGATGGGCCCAGTGGTACTCTTAGGAGGAGCTGCCAATTGCCTCAAATGGGCCCAATATTGTTTATGAGAAATACTACCAATGGTCTTGAATGGGCCCAGCATTGTCCCTGAGATACGCTGTCTATGGTCTTAAATAGGCCCAGTACTCCCCCTCAGAGATACTGCCAACAGTCTTGAATGGGCCTAGGGCTGATCATGAGACAAGCTGCTGATGGTCTCAAATGGGCCTAGCATCTGTTGAAGCGTGATCTGAGTTAAGAGTCACATGCTTTGTGGGAGATGCTTGAGTCATCTCATGGACATATACAGTATCTGGCCCCTTATGGGCAATAGCTTGATATGGACTTATTCCGGACTTCATACAGACTGGATCACCTTTGTTTATCTTTATTATCTTTCCTTCTATTGTTTAGATACCAGTGGTGACTCACTTAATAGTGGCACCACATTATATTCATCCAATAGCATTCCTTCCTATTGTTCTCATGTGCCACCCGTGTGTCAAACACAGAGTGTGCACAGACCATCCCTTCTTGTTTATAAGGGTGGTTGTTTTCACCTTCACACTTCAGAGTTCCTTCAACCTCTGAAGTGTAAGTGCACCCTCTTCTACAGTACACCTTATAGCTGACACTTCCATAGTACTTGCTTGTCTTTAGGTGTGTAGCTTCATGCTATAGAGTTCCTTTAACCTCTGAAGTTACTTGCTTGTCTTTAGCTTTTACCGCTAACCTCTTCTTGCTAAGTCAGTGCTACGTTCAACAGCATCACTCTTTAGAGATCCTGCCAACAGTCTCAAATGGGACTAGCATTGCTCCTTAGAGATACTGCTGACAGTCTCAAATGGGCCTAGGGCTGCTCCTAAGACAAGTTACTGATGGTCTCAAATGGGCCCAGCATTGCTCCTTAGAGATCCTGCTGACATGCTCAAATGGGCCCAGCATTGCTCCTCAGAGATACTGCCAACAGTCTCAAATGGCCCAGCATTGCTCTTCAGAGATACTGCTAACAGTCTCAAATGGCCCAGCATTGCTCTTCAGAGATACTGCCAACAGTCTCAAATGGCCCCAGGGCTGCTCCTGAGATAAGCTACCAATGGTCTCAAATGGGCCCAGAATCATTTCTGAGACAAGCTGTTGATGGTCTCAAATGGGCATAGCATTGCTCCTTGGAGATACTGCTGATAGTCTCAAATGGGCCCAGGGCTGCTCCTAAGACAAGCTACTGATGGTCTTAAATGGGCCTAGCATTGCTCCTTGAAGATACTGCTGACTATTGTGCAGCATAGAGTGCAGCATATAGGAATGGTAACTCACCTTGTAGTAAGGTGGTTTGGGAGAGTATATCATGCAGAGAATGTATGAGATGAGTGGGTACTCAAGTGTGTCTATTGTGCTCTACCTATAGGAGTATTTATAGTCTCTACGGGGCACCCATGTCCATCACATATAAAGTGATGACTAAAGGTGTCCACTATATCGCGATCTCACTTGCGCTGTATCGCGGAACACCGTGTGGGTGTCTAGACATCCTAAATGGGATATCTGATGTGTACAGTATTACTACTTACTCCATATCGTATCTGTACTATGTAACTAGCTATAGATAAGGTCCTTACACCCTTATCTCTTATCTATTTCCAACACTCCCCCTCGCTAAGTGCAGCCATCTAGGCGCTCTGAGTGATGTTATAGTAGCTATCTGGTGTCGTAGAACACCAAGCCTAACTGTTCCCTGAATTTCTGGAACTTTATGTGACCCAGGTTTTTAGTGAATAGGTCAGTGGGGTTTTCAGCTCCTTCAATGAAGAGGAGCTCTATCTGCTTCTGGCGGATGACCTCGCATATGTAGTGATAGCATAGATCAATATGTTTTATCCACTTCTCCTAAGCAGGATTAGATGCAAGGAATATAGATCCTTGATTATCCCCATATAGTGGGATTGGCCCGATGTTTATTCCCAACTCTTTGAGAAGAGTTCTTATCCAGACCAATTGTTTGCTCATATCAGAGAGTGAAATGTATTCAGCTTCTGTGGAAGACATTGCAATTGATTTCTGCGCTCTTGAATTCCAGCTGAATACCCCATTAGCTAGTTTCACTAGATAGCCTGTCATAGACTTCCTTGTATAAGGATCTGATGCCCAATCAGAGTCTGCATATGTGACTAGACCACCATCTGATTTGCCGTCATATATTAGGGCATAATCTGAGGTACCTGCTAAGTAGTGACAAATATATAGCGCTTGACTCAGGTGATCCTCTGTGGGGTCTGCAGCATATTGTGACATTTTAGTCACGGCAAAGGCTATGTCTGGTCATGTTCCAAGCATAATGTATAGGAGTGATCCTATCACTTGCTGGTATTGCGAGCAAAGCTCTGGGTCTATAGGACCTTTATTTGAAGTAGGGTGATAGCCTTCTGGTAATGGAGTGGGGACTGCTTTCGCATTATGGAGATTAAACTGCTGCAGCACTTTCTGTAGATAATCTACTTGGTCGATCTTAATCTGACCATCTGATTTGATTATGCACATGTGGAGGAACTCCTGTATGTCCCCTAGATCCCTACATTCCCAGAGTTTCATGAAGCGTTGCTTCAGGGAATTGATAGCAGGCTTATCAGATCCCAGGAATAATATGTCGTCAATGTATACAATGATGATAATGGTTTTACTTTTATTGATGAATATTCTGGAATCTGTTAAGAGGCATGTGCAGCCTATAGCAGCCATGGATTTATTAAGCGCTCTCCACCAGGCTAAGGCAGCTTGTTTAAGTCCATATATGGCGTGTTTAAGGTGCAGTACTTTGTTTTGTTGGCCAGGGATTCTAAACCCTTCAGGTTGTTCCATGTAGAGCTCTTCATCGAGCTCTCCATATAGGAAGGCAGTTTTGACATCTAGTCCAGAGATGTGCCAATCTTTCAGCACTACAAGTGCAAGCATCATCCGGATGGTCTCAAACCGTACCACTGGTGAGAATGTCTCATCATAGTCTATGCCTTCAACCTGTGAGAAGCCTTTGATGACTAGCCTGGCTCTCTTATGGCCATCGGGTTTTACATCAAACACCCATCTGTTTTTTATTATTTTTCTCCCCTTGGGAGGATTTATTAGCTTGAAGACGTTGCACTTGTGAAGTGATTCTAATTCTTTGTGGCATGCATTATGCCACTCCTCCTGTTGCTTATTAGGCATTTTTAGAATGTCCCTGTAGGTCCATTCATGTATATTAGAGATGTTAGGTGAACCCAGATCAGTGGGTGGAACTGCTTTGGCAAGCAGGTGATCCAGGAATTTGACTCCCCCTTCCTAAGCAAGGCAGGCAAAGACCAACTGGTCTACTTCGTCCTCAGAATCATGCGGATTCTCACTCTGTGCACTTGGAGGATCTAGCTTGGCTTCATCAGGAATTCCTCCTAGAACTGGCTGATCTTGGGATGAATGCTGCTGGGAGCTACCTGGTTGGTTCTCAACCAATTGTCGCCAAGGACACATCCACTCAATGTCACGAGATATCTCTTTTTTTTTTTTTTTTTTTTTTTTTTTTTTTTTTGAGAAAATTTGTATTCCGGAGCAGTACATAATACAAAGCCGGTCGCATGTGTGATGCGGTAAAGAGGGTAAACTAGCGAGTGACGGAGCAGCGCGCAAGTGATGCCATATGGGCATGTGGTAAGGATAGTAGTCACCTAACGAGGAGGACGGGTGGGGGGGGCGAAGGCCCATTACATCGTGGGCTCAGTATGTAACCGAGTCAAGGTCCGTGCCGAGGCAAAGAAAGTGATGGCGGAGAAGGAAAAACTCATGTCGGGTCCGGGGGCAGAACTAGCCGGGGTCAAAAACGCGGCGCCTGAGAATGCCTAACTCAGGGACCGGTCGGGTAAAAGCTCCGCTCTCCTGTATGAATTTGAGGAAGGAGCGGGCGGCGTGATGTGGGTTATCAAAGCCCGGATCGGGGTTAGGGCGATGAAGTGGGTGTTTGTAGGAGCGGGCGTCGAGGGCGCCGAAGAGAGCTCCTATAGGGAGGTGGGTGACGTCGTTGAGTCCGTGTTTCTCTCGGAGATCGCCGAAGAACCGGCAATCACGGACGACGTGGGTGGTGGTGAAGGGTACTCCGCAGGGGCACATGGAGTCGGTGATGGGTAAGTCCGGTCGGTGACGGATTGCATAGTCGTGGGTAAAGGAGTGACCGACCGCGACTTGGAGTGCTGCGGAGGTGGTGGCGCGGGAGGCTCTGAAGCGGTCGCCTTTTTTGGGGCGTGACGCACTGAACAGAGGGTGGTTGGAGCCATCAGGGGGGTGGAGAAGGGAAATCCCGTAGGCTCGGGGGCGTGAGGAGGGATTCTCGGTGTTACGTTTGAGTGTCCACTCCCTACCCCATCGGATAAAGGCATTTTGGCGCGCTACAGCTTTGCAGTGTGCTTGAGTAGCGATGCGGTTGACCAGGGCTGTAGGAGTCGAGAGGCAGGCCTCCTCCAGAAGGCGCCTAACGTCCTTGTTCTGTATTCGACCCCGTTGGGCGGGTGCCCATGCGAGCGTGACGCTCACATCCTTGTGACGAGAGAGAAGGGAGAGGAGTGAATGATGAAACAAAAGCCGCTCCGCCTGGTTGGCGAGAGGGCGCGGGTTCGAAATTGAAGATATGGCACCGAAGTTCGGGTGCAGAAGATAAAGGGAAAGGGGCGGTGACGACGTACGGTAACGCTGCTCCAGCCACTCCATCGACTTCGCCAGGGCAAACATATCCGCGTCGTGGCGCAGGACGTTGGAGCCCATACACCATGAGGACACCAAGGTGCCGCGTTCCAAAAATTGATCGCGGTTGGCTAACCCATCACTGACTAACGATTCCGTCAGTCTCAGGGCGCCGCATCCCACGATAAGGCCGTCCATGCGTCCCGCGTTGGTGACGTCGGATCCGACCTGGCATATGCCGATACTCAAGCTGGGCGCGGTCTCGTAAAGATACCCCACCCAGTCTTTCACGGCCCGGGCGTTGCCTTTGCCCAGAATTTCTAGCCGGTCCCCGAGGTCCGGTACCTCCCACGGGGCGACAGCCGATGGGTCAGTTCTCCGGACCGTGGGGTCCGTCATCGAACTGAGAGCCTCCAAGGCAGTGGGGCGCTGTTTGGATGCTCCAGACCGCAACCAGTTAACGTCCGTGTGCACCTCCCCGTGACGAATCACGTGAGGGCCGCTCTGGACCTCTCGCCACTCTGGCCCGAGCCGGCGCAGAACTTGTGACGATAGGGGGACGCGGTGGAGTCTGAGGGCAGAAGTGGTGAGTAGCTTATCCAGGAAGATGTGCGCGGGGTAAATGCGCAGAAGCTCATGGAGGGCGTCTCTAGTAGCGGTGCGGAAGGCCCCCGCCACTATCTTGATGCCCTCGTTCATTACCTTCTGGATCATGTTGGTGAGACTCTTCTTATTGGCGGCGTTGGCCCAGAGTTGGCAGCCGTAGAAGAGGGTGGGGAGGGCGATAGCGTTGAACGCTATACGCCAGTTGGCGGTGTTGATGCCCCGCCGGCTATTACCTAGAAAGGAGAGTGAGTGCAGTGATGCTCGGGTGCGGTTGCACATGGTTGTAACGTGAGGAGTCCAGTCTAAACGATGGTGGATGAAGAAACCTAAGTAACGAATGACTGGTTTAGGGTTAACGGTAAAGTACGTGTGATGGTCCGGGTCACGTAAAATAAGGCAATGGGGAGGAGGGGAACGGGCTAAGGTAGTCGCTCGGGTGCCCTTGGGTATAAAGTACATAAGCTCGGTCTTGTCCACCTCTATGAGCAAGTTGGACCGTCGGAGCCACTCGTCGCATATTTCGTAGGCATCCCGGAGTTGCTGGTCCACGTGTAGCCAAGTCCGGCCTCGAGCGCAGATGATGCCGTCATCTACGTACATGCCGAGGCTGGCGCCTTTGGGGTCCGCAAACTTCCGAAGCAGTGCAGAGGTGTAATACACAGACAGTACTGGACTCACGGGGGAGCCCTGCGGGGTGCCGACAGGTTGGTCTCGTTCGGGGAGGATGACGCTGTTGAAATGAAGCATCACCTTGCGGTCAGAGAGGAAGGAGTGGGCCCAACGCGTGACAGAGGGAGCGAAGCCCAGGTTCCTAAGAGTAGAGACCAGCCTGTCTTTGTGGACGTGGTCGAAGAAGCCCTTGATGTCGAACAAGAGGGCCGCCACCTTGTAGCCAGAGTGGAGCCCCACTTGGACGTCGTGTAGCAGACTCAGTCCAGCGTCCACGGTGCAACTATGCGCCCTAGTGCCGAACTGAGACGTGGGCAAGAGGTTGTACTTGTCAGCGTTGTGTAGTAAGCGCTTCGAGACGACCTTTTCCAACAGTTTGCCGATGCAGTCGAGAAGCGAGATAGGTCGATAAGCTTTGGGTTGCGTGTAGTCGGGACGGTCCGGCTTGGGGAGCACCGTAACTACGGCTCTCTTCCAGATCACGGGGTGGTGTCCGACTCGGAGGCACCCATCGAACAGCCACGCTAAGTGGTCGGACATGGCCTCGTACGCGTTCTTGAGAATGAGCCAGCTGATGCCGCTCTCTCCCGGTGCGGAGGTGTTGGACGCTTCTCGGAGTAGCGGCTCGATCTCCGCGGGCTGAATCGGGTCGCATGCTCGGAGAGTCTGGGGCGGGGGGTCGTCCCACTGGCAGGGTTCGATGTCGCCGCTGTCCCGTTTGAAAAACCTCTTTGCTAACTCATCCCCTATTTCATCGTCACGGAAGGTCAGCATGCCGTCACTCTTACGGATGGCGGGTATGCCCCCGGAGCGCCGTCCCAGGCGCCACTTTGCGACTTCCCAGAGGCTGCCTTCAGCGATGATCTTGTCGTAGTACTCCCGTTTGGTGCGGCGGGCTAGCCTTTTGAAGGCTTTACGGGCCTCACGTCGCTCTTCGGGGTCATGTAGGGTCTTCATCGTCTTTGCTGCTTCCCCGCACTCTAGGTTCCACCACGGGTTGCCCTTTCCTCCCTTGGGTGGCGGCTTGACTTCCAGATGCGCGTCGCACGCATTGGACAGAGTGTCGTGCAACGCCAGCGCCATCCTCTCGACGTCGGCGGGGGTTTGCAGAGGGCTTAGGGCGGGTAGCGTGGCCTTGATCTGTTGGACCCACTGCTCGCGTGCTTCTTCGTTGGCGAAGTCGAACTTGTACTTTTTGTTCGTCGCTTGCTTACGTCCGCGGTGCGTCCCTTCAATAATCCACGTGGTGCGTAAACCGGCGTGGTCAGATCCGAAGGAGGCGCTCCAGTCCACCTCGACGGGGGTGAAGAGCTCGTGGTGGTGGGCGGTGTAGTTGGCCAGTACAAGGTCCAAGGTGCTTGGTCGCTCATCGTCCCGTCCGATGCGTGTAGGGACGTGAGGAGGCGATAACAGCGTGAGTCCGGCAGTCCCTCGCCACTCGTCAAAGGTGTCCAAGCGGGCCCGAGGGGAAGGGGGAATGGCTGGTGGAGACCACTCGGTGGAGTGCATGTTGAAATCCCCGAGGAATAGGGTGGGGATGGTAGGGTCTAGAAAAAGAGCGTATAGGTTAGTGAGTGTCGTAGGATCGTCTACGTCGTTGTATATGTTAACCAGTCGTAAAGAGCGCTGTCCGATGTGTAGGTCAGTGATGAGTATGGACGGGTGTTGTACTAGATCAGTACGTGGTATGGTGTGTACGGGGTGTAATCGTCTTTTGGAGGCGAGTCTGCTATACTTCCGTACGTAGGTAATTACTTTAGCGCGTTTAGCGTCCGTATAATATGGGTAGAAAAGGTTCCAGTCCGAATGCTTAACCGCGCCCAAGACGTCCTCTCCGTCTCGCCGCGCGTTGGCTCTTCGTACTCCGATTCGGCCGAACCAGGGTTCCTGGACACAGATGACATCGTCTTCACACTCCTCCAGCAACGCGTGACAAGCCGCGTTCATGCGCCTCATATTGACGCATAAGATGCTAGTGGGGTGTTCAGTCATGAGAGGGGGCCGGAGTGGGTTTAATGACCCCGTATGGGACAACCGTGTCGATGATGCGGTCAAGGTGGTGGCTGGGGTTTACACGGGCTACAGGGCCATCTTTGATCGTATTCCGCACGAACTCGTCCGTGTCCGTGCGTGGGATCTTGTTCTGGACGATCTGCGCAGTGATGCCGTGTATGCTCCTCATGGCCCATCCAATGTTTGCGGTAGGGTGGGCCAAGCCGACACGCTGGATCGAATGTTTGACCCGGACGAGCGTGCCCATATGGGCGTGGGTGGCTAAGTCATGGAGCACGTCCGTGTCCGGTTTGCCTTCGTCCGAGAAGAACGCATAGTCCATGCGGGCCTCGGTCTCCGGGAACTGCTTGGTGACTCTATCATGGTGAGCCCGTCCGAAGAGGAAGTCCTTGATGTGGTACCCACTCCCAGTGCCGCCGAGCGCAAGGTCGTAGTCTCGGGCTACCGCGCGGAAGACGCCCAGGTCGTCAGTGCGGGCGAGGGAGTACGCGATGTCCAGCGGGTGGAGCCTCTTGGATTCGCTGGGGCTGGACGATATCGGGGTGAAGAAGGGATCGTCGACTACACCGTCCCGGATCCTGTCGTTTACCACTTCAGGAGTCGGTTCGGGCTGGTCATCAGCATCCCGGGCGGCGTATAAGGTCTTCTCGAACGTCTGGAAACGCTCTATGCTCATAAGGCATACGTATAGGGGGGTTAGTTGGCCTCCGGCCGCTCTCTCCACGTAGCGGAGGGCTTCCTCAGCCTTGGACTTTCCACCCGCGCGTCGTATGAGGTGGTCGTTCATCCACTTGCGCGCTTGAAAATTGTTCAGTGGCCATTTCTTCTTCACGGCGTATCTGAACGGGAGGCTTTGGTAAGAAAGGGTGCCCAGAGGTCCGAGGCCCCAGGCAGCGTTCAGCTCCGCAATGGCATCGACATATCCGTCGTCTTGCGGGCTCGGTAGCATGTTGCTCATCACCTTGGATGCCTCCTCTACTGTTGCCGCGTGTTCCTCACAGATGACGGCTGGCACTTCCTCAATACTGGAAGAAGGGGCGGAGGGGGTGGCGGTGGGTGGGGAGGTTGAGGGGGAGGGGGTTGCAGCACGTTTCCTTCCCTTGGCGGGCCGTGGCTTCTTGACCACCTTGGTGAAGCCGTCGTCCTCACCCTCGCGTTCAGGGAGAGTCGAGGAGGATAGGGTCGCGTTAGGTTTGGCGTTGTCCGTGCCCCGTTCCAGCTTTTCGGGTTGCGGGTTGCCGGCGTGCGTAGCGGTGAGTTTGTCCCAGAATGGGACGGCTACGCACTTGGGGCACTTGGGCGAGCGGGCGTTGTGCCTACCGCCGCACAGCAGACATTTGACCGGGCAGTCGCATATGCCGATTCTCTTGTGGTTGCCCTTGCAGTGTCGGGCGTGGTCGTCAGCCGAGTGTCCCCCGCCGCATCGGTAGCACCGGACGGCGTTCTTGGGGATCTTGCACACTTTTGACGTGGCGATGTGTCCAAGTTCGTGGCAGCGTTGGCACTGTCGTACTGTGGGGGAATCGCCGGTGATGCAGAAAATGGCTTGCGCGCCAAACATGTATACTCCTTCGCGTTGGGCGCGTCCGCAGATAGCACGGTCAGCATCAGCTATCGCGAGGGAAACGGTGGAGTATGCACGGGACGGGATGTTTGCTTCGTTGCCCATCCAGTGCGGAGCGGAGCAGATTGCGGCGCTTTGGAGACAGGGGTTGCGGCGTATCTCATCCTCCAGGTCGTTGCTGCTAAAGATCACGCCATCGGCGTTCGAGGTGGGGACCTTCCTGAGTTGTAGGTACGTCCACCCGTCATTGGGTACTACCTCACCCGTTTTGAGAGGAGCAATGAGCGCACTCCGGTATCTCTCGATCGTGCTGAACGGCACGACCCCGGCGATGAGGTATACGAAATTGTGGTAGTTGGCGTTCTTCGACCATCTACCGTTGAGGATCTTGATGCCGGAAACGCTGAGGCGTTCCACGGCTTCACGAGCTCGGAGCACTATTGTTTCGGCTGGCGTGCGGGCCAGGTCCGCCTCCGCATTGCCCTTCAAGGGGTCAGTACGTACTACGGTTACGGAAGTGTTTCCGGGAGAGGGTGGGTGGGCCGCAGGGGAGCCTTCTTTGGGCCTGCCGGTGCTGGTCCTGCCCTGTTCCGCGGTTTTCTGTCGGAAGGCAGCCTTGGCGTGTTGCTGCTGGTAGGCCGCGTCACTCCTCACAATTCCAGCCCACGTGGTCTTAGCCGGGGGGTCATCCACACGTGGCATACTCACCATAGGGGCGGTTGGCTTCGGAGGGTTGGGTGGTAATTTGGCCGTGGTTGTGGTTGGTGCGCTGGGTTTCACAACGGGTTCGGGCTTGTTCGTCCCCTTGGGTAGGGTCACAGCCGGCGTGTCTTTAGGGGTCATCTTGTTGTTGCGGCCGACCGCGGGTCTGCGTGGGTCTTTAGCAGTTTGCGGTTTCGGCGTGGCGGCTTCCGCGCTGGGCACAGGGGCGAGTCCGAGCTTCGCATCCTGGCGGTCAAGGCGCTGCGCCAATAGTTTGAATTGCTCCTCAAACTGTCCCTTGATGACCGGCATCAACTTATTAACAAAGTCTAGCAACGGATCGATTGGGGCGGCAGGAGCAGCGGGAGTAGGGGGTAGGGGGGGAGGAGCCGACGGCACGTCCTTGGTCTCCCCGGCTATTCCCTCCCCTGAGATCGGATGGGACACTTCATCCCGGACTGCGCCCACTTTCGTGGGAGCGACATAGCGAGGTAGCACGGGGTTCCTGGCCTTTGAGGGCTCAGGTGCCAAACTAGTGCCCGGCGAAGGGTCTATGGGTGGCCCCCTCACGGTGCATATGTTACCAGCTGCACTTAGTTTTACGGGGTGATGAGCCCCAACCAAGCCTGTCTGTCCGAGAGCCGAGCCCTCCTGTGTATGTGGGGGAGGGGTGTTGGCCGGGGTCGCCGCAGACGTACCTGTGGACGAGGAAGGGGGTGGCGGTGTCAGTGTAGTAACGGGTGGGATAAGGGACTCAGTCTTGGCAGGTGCATGGATTGAATCCTTCGCGGTATGGCCGCGTTTGATTTGCTTGGTCAACGTCTGATCTAGGCGGTGCATGCCATCTTCGGCATCGCATACTTCCATGGTTTCAGGCGCTTTGCCCTTATCCGTGACAGGCGTCGGGTTGGGGGCGTCTACAGTGCCCTCCCGTCTGAACACGTCTTGTTGGTTGTGTACCGGAGGGACGTTGGGGTGGAATTGGGGAGGGGGCGAGATGGGAAAGGAGGGTGCCGTGATGCTAGGTGAAGGTACCGGCTCGGACCGGTCCTGGATAGGGGTTAGGATGAAACCGAATCGTCGGGCTTGCATCCGGAGGATAGCCACAGACGATTCGCGGTTAGGCTGTTCGAGCGAGGTCATGAAAATGGCGTGTTGTTTCACCAAGTCATCCTCATTCTCTTTAGCCCAACGTTCTTGCATCCTACCTACCATGTCGGTTGAGAGGGACGCGTTGATAAACTTGTCGAAGCGGGTGGGTTTGGCGTCCAGCCATTCCTCTACCGCTTGTTCGAGCATGGCCGGGCGTTCGTGCTCTAGCTCGTGGCGTGCCATTTGCCGGATGTGGCGTTCGGCCTGTTGGACAGTGGCGGAGGCGAGCTTGCTCACCGGTTCCGTGGCCGGGCCGCCGGCAGCTATGCCCATGGATAAGTGTATTTCGCCCATGTAGACTCGCTTCCACTCAGCGATATCATATCGGGCGGCGCGCTTGATCTCGTCTTGCACCACCCGCTGGGCTTCATCCCGGGCGGCACGTTGTTCTGCGTCCCCTTCTTTGACGCGCATATACTCTGCTTGTCTAAGTTCTTTGCGCGCCTCATCTTGGAACGCTTGTTTGAGGCCTTCGTCGGCTTGCACCGTCTCCCAGGCACTCTTGCAGACGTTCTCTATTTCTTTCAGGTAGAGGTCCTGGTACGTATTCTTCGAGTCTATCACCCTCTTCCGCAAGCGGGTCTCGACGAGTTGTTTGACGAGCGGGGTCATATTCTCCATTAGCGCGTCGTGGTAGTCCATCATTTCCTTACCATTGCCTATCGAGCGGTTCTTAGGCCGGTCGAAGAGCCCCTTCAACTGATCGATCATGGCAATGAGGGCTCCCCCTTCGGTCATAGGTCGGGGTAGGTCTTGATGGACGCTGAATTGATCCGTGGTGTGGTTCAGTGAAGTGGTGCCTTGTACGTCCCTCCTAGGAGAGCGGAGGGCTCCTCGAGTGATGGCCCCAAGGATCGCCAAGGTTGCACGCATCCAGGACTGTGGCGTAAGAATACGTACCATCAGGTCCCCGGAGCTGGTTGTTCCGGCGTCTAGCATCTGAATCACGAACTGGATGGCGGTGGAGTAAGTGATGTCAGCGAAGTCGGAGGTGTTGTTTCGTAGGATGGTCAGAGGGTGTTTGAGGTAGTACGAGGAGTACCCTACTCCTTTGACGGTCAACTCTTGCGCTAAAGTCAGCTCCAGGGTGCGGGCTTCTTCGCGAAGGTCGTTGGTCTCGTCGGAATCCAGCTCCATAAGGTAGTCTGGGAAGATCGAGTGGTCAATGACTACGGGCTGGTAAAGGGTTGGCCTTTCGAGCACATGCTCGATGCCGATTACACGGGTCTTGTCATCTTTGGGGTCCGCGAGTTCGGTAGCGTCGCGGGGAGTGGGGGCAGGGGCCGTTACTCCTTCCAAATACCCTTCTACCGCAACATGCCCTCGGTCAAGCACCGATACGGATACCGGTTCATACCTAGAGGCGTTAGAGCGTGCACGCTTGCGCGGCGTGTGGGTTTCAGGTTGATCACCCGGCGTGTTTCTGTCAAGCGAAGCCTCGTGGGCTCGTAATGCTGCCTCACTGAGGATGGAAGGTGAGTACACGCGGATGTCCTCCGGTTGCGACACCGCAGGCGATGGGGGGGCGTTGGTCAGGGGGAGGTCAGGGAGTGCCCTCCAATACTCTTCCGAGGGTGTGGGGAGACTTTCCCCGACCATAGGGTAGGCGGCCCACATTTCTTGGGTGGAGTAAGAGGCAGGGCGGCTACGTTTCCCTACAGTCTTGTCTGACCCGGGTGAGCGGGGTGGTTGTATTGCGGCGTCAGCGCCCCCGTCTTGAAGGGGTTGACTGGTTTCTACTATGTCAGTGACGCTGACTTGGGATATAGTAGGGAATGAAGGCATCCCTCCCACTCCAAAAGGAGGGGGGCCAAGGCCTAGGGTAGTGATATGTTCGAGCTTGGCTCGTTTGCCGTTCCCGGGAGGGTCGGGCTCAGAATAGTGTTGATTGTCGTGCTCCATTGAGAGCGAGGGTCGTGAAGGGCTAGCGTATGGGTGCGAATACTTCCAAGCAACTCACTGTACGCAGTATATTGAAAATGTAAAAGAGTACCACTACCAGGGATGATGGTGGTATGAGAAAGAGGAGTGTCGTTGGTCACGAGATATCTCGGAGGGGGTGCCATCCCCATAGACATTATCTGGGCAAGTATTTTGCTTCCTCAGGTGTGCAGATCGCCTAGGCTGTGTAGGCTCAGGTACTGGATCTGCAGGTGGAGGTGGAGCTTGCTGCTCTTCAGGCTCAACATTAATAGGAGCCTCATCATCCCCATTGGGAGGTGGAGCACTGCTCCTTTTAGGTTTAGGTAGCTCAGGTGAAGGGTCAAGATCACCAGGAGTGGTGTTACGCTTTGCTGGTAGCGTGTGCTTGACTTAAGCACAGAAAGGTGGCGGAGTCAGCTCTGGTCATCGTCAAATACAGAGGCACTTCCTCAATGTAAAGACAGGGTCACGGCGAACTTCTTGGTAAGTTACGCTGGCCGATATCACTCCACTTGTCGGAGTACAAGGAGCACCACATGTTGAGTCAAGATGACAGAGAGAGAGAATATGCACGCGAAGAGGACTTGAGTTGTGAAGGCAATCCTGAAGAAGACTAAGATAGTGAGTCTTGGTCTTCTACGGCTATCATTTATACAGATACATGAGGGCTTTAAAGCGCCTCTCCAATACACGTTGACCTATAGCGATACTACCTCGAACCCTAGTACCGCTATCCTAGGAATCACTCAGCAATCACATGCGATCACTGAGTGCTGACTGATACGAGAAGTCCGTGACTAATTACTACTTACTACCATAGCCACAACTGGTAAGTAAGAGTCCACGCCACTTCAGAACACTTCAACTACTACTTCGACCATTATCTCAATCCTACTGACAGCCCGAAGGCCCGACCATGACAAGTGGTGTCATTCGATGCATCGTAAGGTGGTTGATTAGATGGAACATCATCTAACTGGGTTGTTCCTCTAGTTTTACCCTCAGAGTCTCCAGTGGAGCACTTAGGGAATAGCATTTTGTCGAATAGGGCCTTGTCTGAATAGAATACAGAATTTGAAGGGCACATGAATGCGTCTGCCTTTATACCTGTCTGTCTACCAAGGTAGATCATCAGTTCACTCTTTGGTGAAAGCTTATTTTGACAGCGGGCTTCAGGGATGTGGACATAAGCCCCGCATCCAAAGACCCTTAGGTACAAAATGCCTGGTACTTCATCATTTAATAGAGTGTAGGGAGTCTGCCATTTAAGGCGACTTATAGGAGTTCTATTATAGCAATGGAGTGCATGTAATACAGCAAACTCCCACCAAGATTGAGGGAGGCAAGCTTCAAGGTGTATTGCCTGAGCTTTGTCCATTATCATGCACATAAAGCGTTCAGTGTGGCCATTTTGCTAAGGGGTATTGTAACGGTCACACCAGCCATCTAGCTCGACTTGAGCTAGGGGTTCTCAGAATGCTTGTATTGCACACGACAACCAAGGCAAAGCCACTGCAATAGTGGTTGCAACTGAGAATGAAAGGGAAAACCAAAGGCAATGGCTCGCTAAGAAGTGGCACAACAAGATAACATCTAAGGGTTTGGTGTAGGAGACCAACTAAGGCCCTTAGGAAAGCAGAGGGGAAACTAGAGTGCAGATTCTGAAGAAACTCAAGATGGGGAATACATGCGAAGACAAGCTAGTACTTATACTACTAGTAGATAAGGTTTGGACTCAGCACAAACCTTAAGTCCTTATCTCTAGCCAATAGCCATAAGGGCTCCGGCTCCATAAGCTAAAACACAAAGGAGAAACATAATTAGACTGGTGTTATGTCACAGTAGGGACGTTCACCCGACGTGGGTTAAGTCAATCTACTGAGATGCTGCACTAAGGGTCTGGTTCTGGTTGATAAGGGAAGTTCCAAAGAGGAACTTCAGTAAAGATGTACGAGTTGAAGAGTTAGCCTAAGCCAATAGTGGAACTTAGGATTCTTCAGTGAGAGGAGAGTTTGTTCAGTGAGAGATGGAGTATTCAACAGTCTTCAATTGCTTGAGTACTGTAGAGTACAAAAAGTCAAGTCTAAGGCTACTACTACCTGGTGAGCCTGTATTTATAGTAAAGTAAGAGGGATCCTAGGATAGAATGATAATGGCATCCTAGGATTGAGTCATTGAGCAATCACAATAACAACAATAAGAACTGCGGCGCGCAGCCCGCAGTAATCACATGTAGGATGTGAAACAAAAGATATAAATGAAACAAAGATGAAACAGTAGCCCCATAGCAATGGGCAGGAGTCATCATGACTCATATGAGAAATACAGTAAAGAGTCACCATGACTCTTATGAGAATAAAACAAGTAAACAAGTCACCATGACTCATACGAGAACGACCACATGATAAGAAAGTAAAAGGTGTCATGTGTCCCAAGGTGGTCAAAAAGAAAAGGAACTAAAATAGGCAGTGTCATAACAACCGGCCTATAAAGGCACTGACATCCATCAGACATGAGGCTGCACCTGTACAGTACACGAGGCATCTGTCAGAAAGTCCATCAGAAAGCAGGCACAAAGGCCTAGTCCGTGTCATCACCAACCGGATAACCGGCTGCAGCATACCTAAGGCACACATGCTCAGGTGATGCCTCACGTGACCCAGGGCTATCATGCCCATAGAAGTGCGCATACATCTTGCACGCACGAGCTTCGTCCTGCTCGTAGGGATCCTCAGCTTCCTCATCACTGCTCTCAACAGGAGAGGGGGACTTAGCTGGTTTAGGGCACAATGCCCACATTGTCACGAACTCTTTGCTGTGTACTCTTTTTCTTTTTCTTTTCTTTTATCTTATCTTATCTTGGATCTCATCTTCATCTTATCCCAAGCCCTTATCAGAGCGGACTTGTGTTTATCTATTATTCACATGACAACGACTTTTCTTTCACATGCTGTCATTCTTCTTCCATCATATTCTACGATGTTCTATGGCACCACTTATATTTGACCAATGGCCTTAAGCCCTCTTGTGCATGGACCATACCTACCTACTAGGACAGACACGGAGTAGCTAGGTATATAAACCTGTACTTGTAGGCCCTAGCTCCTTAGCTTTGGCTTCGTCAATCCACAGCTTGTTGAACTCATCTTATCCGTGTGATCCTCTCCTTGCCTTCATTGGCCCATTTACTGCTCGCCTTGTTAGGGAGCCCTTCGAAGCTTTGAGACTTGTGCTATAACAAGGTCTCCATGGATCTTAGGTGTCATTGCACGCAGTGCTGAACCGACTCAAGTGCCCTTAGTCTTAGGCTAGGACTTGTTACAGAACGCTCTAGAGACCACGCTCCTGTCGTGATCCGGCTCACCATGTGTTATGACACTGCCTACTTTAATCCCCTTCCTCATTTCGCCTATAGGACACGTGACCCTTTTTACTTTCTCATCACGTGGTCTTTCTCATATGAGTCAAGAGGACTCATTACCTTATTTAGATTCATAAGAGTCATGGAGACTCTTTACTGATTTTCCCTTGTGAGTCATGACGACTCTTGCCCATTGCTAAGGGGCTACTGTTTCGGATATATCAGTTTCACCTATATCTATTGTTTCACATCTTACATGTGATTACTGCTGGCTGCGCCGCAGTTCGTATTGTGATTGCTCGATGACTCGATCCTAGGATGCCATTATCATTCTATCCTAGGATACCTCTTTATTTTACTATAAATACAGGCTCACCAGGTAGTAGTAGCCTTAGACTTGACTTTTTGTACTCTACGGTACTCGAGCAATCGAAGACCCTGAATACTCCATCTCTCACCGAACTCTCCTCTCACTGAAGAATCCTAAGTTCCACTATTGGCTTAGGCTGACTCTTCAACTCGTACATCTTCACTGAAGTTCCTCTTCGGAACTTCCCTTGACAACCAGAACCAGACCCCCCTTAGTGCAGCGTCTTTGTAGATCAACTTAACCCACGTCGGGTGAACGTCCCTACCGTGACGTAACATTAAGTCAAGTCTATCGAACCTACAACCACTCTGGCTAAGGGACGAAGAATTTCTGAATCCCGATCAGTCCTCGGATTCAAACCGTTTCCCATCGAGAGGAGAACAGACGACGAAGTTCCTGGCCACGTAAAAGGAGCAGCCCTTTGGCAGGAAATCGACGGCGAAGAAGGTTATTGGGTATACGACATACTCAGTGCAGCATACCTAGCCATCGAATACGAAGAAAGTACCGAGCAGTGGTACTTCATACAGCGAGACAGCAGGACTAGGCGTTGGACAGCTACTCAACCAGTCCCCTCCCTGTATAACCTGGGAAGAAGATCGATCAGACCAACGACAGTATCAGCGATTCCACCAGACGATACACCGTTGAAGGCAGGCCAGCATACCGTGCCAACCGCTAAGAGACGTGATACGAAAAGTTCTCCAATGGCAACACAGACGACCACCACAGCTGCAACTGCAACAACGACGGCTGTCCCCCCATCCACAGTACAAACATTCTTCACGAAGGGGACAGGAACAGGAAGCGGAAACCCCCCTGCTAGCACTACGGCAGCAGGAAGTGGTCCCTCCGGAGGTGGGCCCCCAGGACCACCAGGAGGAAGCGGACCGCCAGGAGGTGGCCCCCCAGGAGGTGGGGGTGCACCTGGAGGCGGAGGTGCCCCAGCAGGCGGAGGCGCGCCCGGAGGCGGAGGACCCCCTCCCGGTGGCGCCCCTGTTGGAGGCGGGGCAGGTGCCGGCCCAGGCCCAGGAGCGGCAAATGGCAAACTTGGAGGAAACCCCCCAACCGACTTTGATGGTACCCGATCGCTTGCGGACCAATTCATGCAGGAATTCAACCTGTATCGAATCACAAATTTGGACGCTGAACAAATGGCGATACCTATGAAACGAGTGGCCCTGCTACTCGGTTTCATAAAAGGACCAAACGTAAAGGACTGGGTCAAGAGATGGACTAACTGGATCCTTGCGGAAATGAATAACGGAAGACTTCCGAATGACGAATTCTATTGGACAGTAGTGTCTCAAGGCTTCGAACAAGCATTCCAGGATACGGGAGCAAGGGAACGGGCAGAAGATAAGCTGCGCCACCTCTCATTCATACCAAATGAGGTAGATGCGTTTATTGCCCAGTTTGAATCCCTTGCCGCAGAAGCAACGTATCCATTGGATGCTCAGTCGACACTCTCCTTATTCGCATCAAAACTTCCTTACCGCATGATGGACCACGTCTATAAGGTGGTACGCCCTCTGGATTTCAGAGGATGGGCCGACGGAGTGCACCAGTACCACTCAGACAACACCGCAGTCCAGAATATTTGGGGGATTAACGAAGAAACTCCAAGGAAGAAGGGAGCAGGAAAGATGAACCCCGCCCAATTGGCGAAGATGCTGGGCATTAAAATGCCAGCCCCTGCTCCAGATGCAATGGACACACGCGCTGACCGCTCCCGTTCCAACTATAACAAAGGAACCCGAGGAAGAACGGCAGCGACCACTGCAAAAGAGAAACCGGACATTGAAGTCCAGAAGAAAGAAGGCCGTTGCTACACATGCAACAAACAAGGACACCTCTCCCGCAACTGTCCAGACAAGCAGAAGGATAAGAAACCACCTCAGAAGGCTCGCAAGGCCAAGGCCGAAGAAAGCGAAGCAGAGGAAGAATCGGAAGAAGAGTCCGAAACTGGATCCACCCCTACTGATGTGCGATCTTCCCTCATCAAAAGCCTCTCAACCAAGGAAAAATACGCAATAATCAAAGAGGCTTGGGCAGAAGAGCACGGGGAGGATTTTTAAAACGCACAAACCTAGCGGCCATGGCGCGTGCGTTACAGTTTAAAGATGTGTTTGTTTGTAAATATCGAAGTCTCCAAATCCCAACTCTGATACAAACTTCACACACAACGGCCGAAAGAAAAGTTCTTGTGGATTCAGGAGCCACGGACAACTTTATCGACTTCAAGCTCCTGAAAAGAATGAAGATTGGCAAACTAAAGCTGCCACGACCCCGCATTGTGTGGAACATTGACGGAACCCAGAATAAGTCAGGGATCATCAAGTACTACGTTGACCTGCACGTCCGGACTGGGGAGAAGAAACAGAACATGAGATTCCTCGTCACAAACCTAGGAGATGACGAGATGGTGTTAGGGTACCCGTGGCTCGCTGCCTTCCAGCCATTGATCGATTGGAGAAGCGCGACCCTTGATGAAAGCATGCAACCACTTGTCATCAAGACCCTTTCATACACAACGGATGCAGAAGTGATCCGCATACGAGATGCGTGGATCAAGAAGGCTGCATCATTATGCACCCCTGGGGAAGAACTCTTTGTCCACCGAATGGATGAAGAAATCCTCAAAAGAAGCTCAACGTCAACCGAAATGGCAGTAAAAGCGCTGCCAAAAGAAGAGAAAACCTGGGACCAGGTAGTCCCAAAACACTACCACAAATGGAAGAAGGTCTTTTCTGAAGAAGAGGCGAAGCGGTATCCGGAACACCAACCATGGGATATTGCTATTGATTTTACAGAGGATGCCCCGAAAACCCTAGACTGCAAAATATACCCGTTATCTAAAGGAGAGCAAGAAAAGCTTGACGAATACATCAAAGATAACTTGGACAAGGGCTATATACGTCCGTCAAAATCACAATACTCGTCACCATTCTTCTTTGTTGGAAAGAAAGATGGAAGACTTCGCCCAGTAGTGGACTACCGGAAACTGAACTCCTTCACAATCCCCGATCGATACCCATTGCCTTTAATACAGGAACTAGTGGATAAGGTGAAGGATGCCAGGTTGTTCACCAAAATGGACGTGCGAGCAGGATATAACAATATTCGCTTCCGAGAAGGCGACGAACCGAAAGCCGCCTTCAAAACGAACCTAGGACTTTTCGAACCAACAGTAATGCCATTTGGGCTGAAAAATGCCCCTGCAGTGTTCCAACGAATGATGAATACGCAGTTTAATGACCTAACAGCAACCGGTCAAGTAATCATCTACATGGACGACATCCTTATAGCAACAAAGAAGGATGAAGAAGAACACCGCAAGTTGGTTAATAAAGTCCTTGAACGCCTTCAAAAGCTGGACCTATATTTGAAGCCCAGCAAGTGCCTCTTTGAAGTAGAGCGCATCGAATTTCTAGGAGTAATCCTAGAAAAAGGAACCGTTACTATGGATCCAGTTAAAGTCGCTGGAGTTGCTGATTGGAAAGTGCCGAAAAACACAAAAGATATTCGGGCTTTCCTTGGATTCTGTAACTTCTACAGGCGATTTATCCGTGGATTTTCCTTTATTGCGAAGGCACTGAACGACCAACTAAAGAAAGGCGTTCAATGGAACTGGGGACCAAAGGAAGAAAGCGCGTTTGAAACGCTAAAGAAGCGAATATGTGAAGAACCAGTTCTGATACAACCGGATCAGAAGAAACCATTCGAAGTAGAAGTTGACGCGTCAAACTATGCAATGGGAGCCGTCCTAATGCAACGAAATGAACAAGGAGTGCTCCACCCGGTAGCATTCTTTTCAAAAACCATGAACGATGCCCAAAGAAACTACGATGTATACAACAAGGAGCTTCTAGCCCTTGTGGAAATGTTTCGGCATTGGAGACATTTCCTGCACCAACCTGCGTTCAAAGTAAAGGTGCATACAGATCACGCCAACCTATTGTATTGGAAAAACCCAGGAGACCACAATAGAAGAGTGGCAAGATGGCATGCGGAACTCATGGAATACGACTTCGAATTGGTCCATATAGCCGGGAAGAAGAATGGTCGGGCGGACACGTTGTCACGACGCCCGGACTACGAACACGGCGAAGAAGACAATAAGGCATTGGTGGTCCTACCCCCTGCCTTATTCAGCTTCGCAAGAATGATGGGGTCAGAATATTATAACCCCAGCAACCAGAAAGAAAGGGAGCACTATAGTGCAACGGTAAAACATAGCAAATACCAATCCCTTCAAGACCAGGTGGAAAAGGACCAGCAAACGAACAAAAGGAGCCAGGAAGTGCTCAAGAAATGGTCAAACACCTACGTTCTCACCAAACTAGTCGGAATTTGGTGGAAGATCGAAAACGATACAGACCGGATCGTCGTTGCCGGAGACAACGATCTGAAGAGGGGGGTAATTCACTTTTACCACGATACCCCATCAGCTGGACACCCAGGAATCACAAACACGTATGCCCTGGCAAAACGGGACTTCTGGTGGCCAAAGATGAAAGAAGATGTGGAGCAATACGTAAAGGGATGCGCAGCGTGCCAAGCAAATAAAATCAACACGCAGCCACTAAAACCAGCTATGATCCCTATTGCTCCAGAAAACTCTTTGCCATTCGAGACAGTCGCCATGGACTTCATCACGAAGTTGCCACTTTCGGGCAAATACGACACGATCCTCACAGTTACGGATCATGATTGCAGTAAAGCGGCGGTATTCATACCCTGCCAAGAGACAATTACTGCGGAAGGGGTAGCAGAACTCTACCTGAAACACGTGTACACCCGATTCGGTGCCCCGAAGAAGATTATCTCTGACCGAGATACCCGATTTACGTCACACTTCGCCAAAGGCCTGTGCGAAGCACTGAAGATACACCAAAACATCAGCACAGCATACCACCCCAGAACTGATGGCCAATCAGAAAGGACAAACCAATGGCTCGAACAGTATCTTCGATTTTGGTGCGATGAAAGGCAAGACGATTGGCACAAGTACCTGCCAATGGCGGAATTCGCACATAACCAGTGGCCGAACTCCACCACACGAAAGACCCCCTATGAAATGCTCATAGGGTACACACCGAGGCTTGAGTTTGGGACTAAAAGCAAAGTCCCCTCGGTGGAAGAAAGGCTTACAGCCATAGAAAAGGCGCGAACAGACGGCCATGAAAATATCATCAAAGTGCAGAAGATGATGGCCATTGCGCACCAAGGGAACAAGAAGTTCCAACCGTACAAAGAGGGAGATCAAGTGTGGATCGAGGGAACCAACTTGAAGACCCTGTACCCAGCGGCTAAACTCGGGCCGAAGCGGCACGGACCCTTCAAAGTGATGAAACAGCTATCAAAAGCGGTGTACCGCGTGGAACTGCCAAGACAGTGGAAGATTCATAACATGTTTCACGCGAACCTTCTAACACCTTATAAGGAAACGGAGTTCCATGGGCCAAACTATACTCGGCCGCCACCTGATATCATCAACGAAGAACCCGAGTACGAAGTCGAGAAGATTCTGGATGCGCAGCAACGTGGGAAAGGGCGCAAGCTCCACTACCTAATCAAGTGGAAAGGCTATCCCACGAGTGACAGTTCGTGGGAGAAAGCAGAAGATGTCCATGCGGACAAACTGATAGCGGAGTTTAAAGCCAGGAAGGGGACAAACAAGTCAAAAGCCCGTAAAACATATATAAGATGGGCCAAAACGACAGAAGGACCCAATCCCCTTCCTCACTCTGATTTCAATCTTCATACGCTATCCACTACATCTGCTCCCACCAGCACTGTACCAACACTCCCTGCCTCATCACCTCCCATCATAGCTCCTCCATCTCATCCCAGTCATAAGCCATGCACTCTTTTCCAATCCCCAGCTATGACTTGCGTCTCTACTCAGAAGCCCTCAAAGACAAGGAGGCACCCACCTGTCATCGTACCTTGGCGCGACGCGCATATTCGATCACAGGCTGTCCACCCTACAGCACGAACAAAATTCACAACCCCACCTTTGAACGACTCAGGAATGGAGCCAGGCGTTCACTTAAGAAGGCTGCCATTGCCGCCGGTCACAAGCACTGCAATTGGTGTGGGCGTGAATTTCCAGACCACATACGCTGGAGGATGGGACGACAAGAAGAGTGGGAGATGTGTTACTGTTGAAGACAGTAATGTAGGAGAGGGACGTCCAGCCTCAAAACAGAAGAACCAAGACACTAATAGCCGCAGCAAAGAGAGGTGCTACCCATCAGCTGGCCTATTAGTGGAAGCAAGCCGACGTACTGGCTTCCTTCACCCCCTCGCCAACAGGTCCTGGAGACCCCACCAGAAACTGGTAACGCCAATAGAAATTTGGGTCACCACGGAGGTCAAAAAGGAAGAGGGAGGGGGACCACCCAGAAGAACAAACATCGAGGCTGGGACAACAACGACAGAGGAGGAGAAGATGAAGAAAGAAAATGCCAAGAAAGGCAAGAAGAAGAGACTCAGGAAGGAGTCGAAGACCCTCAATTGGATCAAGGGGGCTCTCAGTTTGGCAAAGCCAAGGCGACTTTGCACTTGAAAGGGGGGCTGTGTTATGACACTGCCTACTTTAATCCCCTTCCTCATTTCGCCTATAGGACACGTGACCCTTTTTACTTTCTCATCACGTGGTCTTTCTCATATGAGTCAAGAGGACTCATTACCTTATTTAGATTCATAAGAGTCATGGAGACTCTTTACTGATTTTCCCTTGTGAGTCATGACGACTCTTGCCCATTGCTAAGGGGCTACTGTTTCGGATATATCAGTTTCACCTATATCTATTGTTTCACATCTTACATGTGATTACTGCTGGCTGTGCCGCAGTTCATATTGTGATTGCTCGATGACTCGATCCTAGGATGCCATTATCATTCTATCCTAGGATACCTCTTTATTTTACTATAAATACAGGCTCACCAGGTAGTAGTAGCCTTAGACTTGACTTTTTGTACTCTACAGTACTCGAGCAATCGAAGACCCTGAATACTCCATCTCTCACCGAACTCTCCTCTCACTGAAGAATCCTAAGTTCCACTATTGGCTTAGGCTGACTCTTCAACTCGTACATCTTCACTGAAGTTCCTCTTCGGAACTTCCCTTGACAACCAGAACCAGACCCCCCTTAGTGCAGCGTCTTTGTAGATCGACTTAACCCACGTCGGGTGAACGTCCCTACCGTGACGTAACACCATGGACTTATTTTCTTTTTACCTTATCACTTTGACTTTCTCTTGGACTTCCTCGGAGTACTAACCTGTTGACTCACTACCATGTATGCTTCTCTACTCCGATTCTCCTTCTAGCTCTTTCCCCTTTTGCATCTCCTATTGTTCTCCTTTGATTCCCCCTTCCCCCTTCTGCGTTCCCTTTGTTCCCTTTCAGTATCCCCTTCATGGGATGGACACGGAGTAGCTACCTATATAAGCTTGACCATGTATACGCTTATTCTCCAGTCTTGTCTTTGTTTATCATACTAGCGAATACCAGACTTGTCTACTCCTTTCTGTGTGCCTCCTTCTCGCCATCTCATCACCACTGTCGGCCTTCCCTTAGTTGGGAGCCACCTCGAAGCTTTGCGCTTGTGCTATAACAATGCACACACACAGACCCTAAGTCGTTCAACTTAGTCCCTTGTACTTCGGCCTTCTGACCGAACTCCTTGTACCTCATCACTAAATCCCTCGACTTAACCCCTTGAAACCTTGCCCCTTGGTCGTCCTTCGTGGACCCTCGTTGCTTTAGACACCCCTCTCAGTCCTTGTTGCTTTTACTGAGTACCCTGTCCTCGAACACTGTCCTTGTCCCCTCGTACCCTTGGTGCACATCGCACAGTAAGGCCCCGCTAGGCCTTAACAGCTCCGCTGTAGCATGACACACATGCTCAGATCACCTTTTCTCTTCAAAGCCTCTCTCAAGGCATCAGTGTCAAGGCCTCTTTCATAGTTGTCCAATGTGGGCCAGCTCAGACAGCTCGGCAGTGTGCTTTCACGGGAGCTCAAAATCTCGGCTGTGACAGGTATGAGGCGTGCTCTGCAATATAGTAATGCCTGCATCCTTCAGTACTTTGATGAAGGCATCTGATTTGTACTCTCCTCCTGCGTCAGACATCCACTCTTTAACAGTAGAATTGTATTGGTTTTTTATTAGGGCTAACCATTGTTTAAGAGCGGTTATGGCTGATGCCTTATCATGTAAGAGGGTAATCCATGCGTAGGAGGTATAGTCATCGATAAAGATGACAAAGTACTTGTATTTGTGGTAGGATGGAATTGGAAAACTCTTCAGATCAGAGTGTATATGCTTAAAAGGCATCGTAGCCCTTGTAGTGGAGGGAGGATGTGAGGCAGCAGGCATTTTGCCTTGTGCACATCCTGGACATACATGCATGTCATTTGGGAACTTAATCCCTTCAGGAAAACCCTTAGTTTGATCCTTAGCATGACATAGAACATCTTTGGATGGGTGACCAAGATGTCTATGCATAAGGTTGTAATCTACTTGATATACTGTATTATGGGAGTCTCATTTAACTGAGCCTCTACCACTGTAGATTTCGCATCTAAGCAATATAACATTTGTCCTTTGAATAGGGGTTTACATTCGACAAATGTATAAGTCTTGTAATTTAAGGAAATTTGCTGCAAATTCCCCATAACACGCATTCCTTGTTGTAAGAACTCGCCCATTGAGAGCAAGCATGTACTCATGGAAGGTATATACAGCACTGGATGGATTCTAGTTGTTATGACTGAACCATTAACAGAGTGCTTTAGTAGTATAGTGCCATATCCTTCGACATAGATAGTATGCGCGGCGGTTTGAACTGGAGTTCTATTATTCTCATTTGCTGGCATGTACTCAATGAAGTCGCTCAAATTGTTTGTGAAATAAGCTGAAGCTCCAGAGTCAAGTAACCACATAAAAGTGACGTGAGAGCAACACTTAGAGCATTTATTGAAGGGTTCATTGTGTTCACACTTCATGATGTCAAGCATGCCAATAGATATATTATGTATTTTTAGATTTGACCTATATTTACATGTCCCTCCATTTATATTTTTTAATGGATGGGCCAATACTTTATGGTCATTAGCGTTTGTCTCAGACATTGAAGGTAACATGTACTTTTTAGTATCACTGCCCCAATCAAGGGAGACAGTGTCATCCGCAGTTCTTGAGTGCCTGGAGGAACCCGGTATAGGCTCTGTCAAGTCTATAATCCCGAATACTTCAGGTGTCAGAGCTCTGGTTGCACCAGGTGAGAACTGAGTCCTGTACTTCTGCCATTCCAGGTACTGCTGGTGTTCCCTGTGGACTTGCTCTATTAGCTCATTAGAGGTTTTACATCTAATAGCCCCAGTGGTCCAAGCGACCCATTGGGAAGCAATGGCTGTGTACTCTGCCATGTCCTTATCCTCTTAAGTGAGCACTACTGAGCTGCTTGCTTTGGGGGTCAGTGCATGGCTCTCTGAGGATACGTCCTTGATTGTCAGGTTGTCAAAGGCAGAGTCTATGATAGACTCACTGTACGACTCCTTGTTATCAGACACCGTCTGCGGATCTTCGCAACTAGGTGCCAGGACAGACATGTTCATGTCAATTTCAGAGTCATACTCCTTATCCCAGTTCCAATTGGAACAGGATGTGACTTCATGGTTGAAGTCTGCAAAGTGCTGCTCAAGCATTTTAGTGGTCTGTATTGTTGGAGTAACATCCAGGCGCTCCATGAGCGTAAGTGCCTTGTTGAGGGTATTGTAGGGTCCTGGAGTCCTAGGCTTGGGCTCTGGGACCCGCACAACCCTCTCAGTGGTGGATGATGATCCAATGTGCATGATGGTGGACGAGGTTGGCACTGGAAGAGCAGCCATGTTGGCAATGTGAGAGTGCCCTTGCAGGCCATCACGACCCTTGCCTTTGTTGGAGTTTCCTCCATGCCCCTTTCCCCTAGAACTGTGCTGCCTACGCTGCTGCTGGTTTGAGGAGTCTGAGGGAGACTGCTGCTGTGGCTTAGAGCTGTGCTGCTGAGAGGACAAGGGCTGGTGCCCTTGCTGTTGACTAAAGCTGGGGTTGTTATGCTTCCACTTCACAGCAGAAAGCTTGTTGATGGACTGCTTCCTCCCTTTCTCCAACTCCTAGAGATTGACCAGGGGCTCCTGGATCTTCTCTATGTTGAATGACGCTATCTCACCAGTGGTGATGGTGATGTTAGTGATAGAGTTGTACTTAGGTGGAAGGGAGTTCAATAGAAGCATCCCTGTTACGTCTTGCCTGGACATGCACTAGACTTTAGCGCATTTGATTGGTGAGAGGTGAATTGGTGGTGTGAACTACTAAGTCAAATACAAAGGGGGGACTTCCCTAAGTCATAATGACAGGCAGAACAGTGGAGTCTTTAAGTCACACTGGCCCAAAGTGAGAACTGACTTCCTCAATGTAAGCTGTAAGGCGACAGCTTAGAAGTACGAGAAGAGAGAAGAGGAGAGATAGGAGAATGCGATGAGAGAGATCAATGGCAATTTAAAGAAGACCAAGATAGCAAATCTTGGCCTTCAACAACTACTACTTATACAGTTACATGAGGGCTTTTAAGTGCCTCTTGAACATTGACTACCCTATAGCGTAAGTAGCTTGAACCCTACTATCGCTATCCTAGGAATCACTCAGCAATCACATGCAATTGCCGAGTGCTGACTGATACTACTAAGTCCGTGACTAATTACTACTTACTACCATAGCCACAACTGGTAAGTAAGAGTTCACACCTCTCAGAACACTTCGACGGTTACCTCCACTTGAATCTCAATCCTTCTGACGGCCTGAAGGCCCAACTGTGACAATCCCTTTAATGAAGTCAGGCACCTCCTGCTTGTTAGCATCCAAGTGCCTATAGGCAGTGAAGAGTCGCTGAAGCTGAGGTGTGGGGTGCGTGTTGGGATCAAGGTGGAAGTTGACCGCCTCCTTGAAGTCCTTGTAAATGGTAGCCGGAGACGGCTTACCATAGATGTCCTTCAAGTAAGTCCATGCTTCTTCCACAGTTTTGCTGTCAATAACCAGCTGAATGGAAGGTGAGAGGTGGAGCACAAGAGACCCTAGGGCCTTATCGTTGTCGATGTCCCACTCACTTTTGTCCTGCTTTTCTTTGGCCATAATGTTGTCCTTATCAGCAGGAACAGGCATAGGCCAAGTGGCAACAACCTGCCAGAGGTCAATGGTCTTCAAGTAAGCCTCCATGAGGCGAGCCCATTCAATGTAGTTGTTGCCCTCAAGGACAGGAACAATGATGGTGAGTTGGGACAACAGTTTCTTGTAATAAGGTTCATCAGTACTATGTTTCAAACATATGATACTAAGTGAGAAGAAAGAAACCAGCATAGCCCCTCCTTGTGGAAGGAATTGCTCTGACACAGATGTGCCAAGTCTGAGCAACCCATCAAGGGTGCTATAATGCTGGGTTGCCAAGGGTATTGCCTAGAACACCTGCCTTGAGAAGTTAAAGGCATACTGTCATGGCTGCATTAGTTGCTAAATTTATTTCGTATTTTTATCTATTTTACATGATTTTATATGACGCCATATGGACATCTCAGGCATAAGAGCCCAGATATTTTCACTGTCACGGATCGGACTTGGACGCTTACTACTAGGTTCTGACTACGGTAGTAGGCTTGTGATTGCGTACATTAGTCAGGGACTTATACTTACACGTGTTATCAGTCAGCAGTAGTATCACATGGTACTGTAGCTTACTGATTACTAGGATAGCGATACTAGGGTTCGAGCTAGTATTGCTATAGGTTAACATCGTTCGGGAGGCGCTTTAAAGCCCTCTACCATCTTGTATAAATAGTAGTCGCGGAAGACCAAGAGTCGCTATCTTGGTCTTCTTGAATCATCGGTTTCTAGTCTCTTCCCTTCGCGTCTCTATCGTCTCCGGCAAGAGAAGGGAGTGCACTGCATAAGGATTCGCCTTGTCGATACCTTCCCAGTTGCTGAAACTGTCGTCGTGTTGAGATAGAAGACTCCACGTTCGACTTAGCGAAACCCAGAGCTGAGTACTCGCGCCTTATCATCGCCTAAAGCAAGGCCCACGCTTACCGAAGTGTAACATTCACTAAGTCGTGTGCATGTGCACAACATGTGGCAGGTCATATGCAGGAAGTCACATGAACCTTAAGAGTCATGTTGTATGGACATGTCACAGGATCATGAGAAGATCCTTCTATTTACGTCCAATATGATACACGTACTTTATGATTGGTTAGAATAGTGTAGAATGCTGTAGAACATTCAGGTAATGTACATTACATGCTGAAAAGTACTATTACTCAGTGACACGTCACCCTCTGAGTCAAAGAGGATGACAAGTGCATCAGTCAGCACAACAGTGACACGTTATCACCTGAGTCATAGACCTTACTCAGTAGTTAGTAAGCATGGCACTTATGACTCTGCACGGACCAAGTACTACAGTATATAAGACCTGTATTAGATAGCACTACAATCTAACTTGTCCTCTTTGGATTCCCCCTTCAACTTACCTCCACATGATCCTGCTCTGGTTCCCTGCAAAGGGAACATCCATCTTTGCTCACTCCGTGCTGCTCTGTAAGTTTAGCGCATGATTTATCTCTGTGCTACGTTGATCGTGTGGAACAGGCAGTCCATTCTCTTCTATTTGTGACTTCAGCGTTTCTGTGTCGCCCCTTTTCAGTCAACATAGTTGGAAGTCATCCGCTATGCATACGTCCTAGTGTGCTCATCATGGAGTACAGCAAGGAACCCTTGTAGCAGGGCCCATAACCTATTGTGCAGCATAGAGCGCAGCATATAGGAATGGTAACTCACCTTGTAATAAGGTGGTTTGGGAGAGTATATCATGCAGAGAATGTAAGAGATGAGTGGGTACTCAAGTGTGTCTATTGCGCTCTCCCTATAGGAGTATTTATAGTCTCTACAGGGCACCCATGTCTATCACATGTAAAGTGATGACTGAAGGTGTCAACTATATCACGATCTCACTTGCGCTATATCGCGGAACACTGTGTGGGTGTCTAGACATCCTAAAAGGGATATCTGATGTGTCACAGTTGAACTACTTGGGCTGCTGATAAGTAGCATTACGAAGATTGGAGTCTCAGACTCTTACTTACTGGTTGTGGCTATGGTAGTAAGTAGTAATTAGTCATGGACTTAGTAGCATCAGTCAGCACTTGGCGATCGCATGTGATTGCTGAGTGATTCCTAGGACAGTGGTAGTAGGGTTCGAGCTACTTACGCTATAGGATAGTTAACATTTAAGAGGTGCTTTAAAGCCCTCGTGTAACTGTATAAGTAGTCGTCGTTGAAGACCAAGAAACACCATCTTGGTCTTCTTCAATTGCCATTCACGTGTCCCAGCGAATCCTCCTCTCGCTCCTCATCTCCTTAAGTGTTATCTTATCTTGTCACCTGATCCTTCTTTTACAAAGGAAGGTTGAAGTTTGGGCCAACGTGACTTAGCCAGAATCTGTTGCTAGCCCTATCACTGTATTGAGGAAGTTGCCTCTACATCTGACTTTGTGATCATGTGCTTACTCTCTCGCCCCATATCTTGCTCAAGTCGAGCAAACGTCATGGCAAGATGCAACATGACGTGTACAGTATTACTACTTACTCCATATTGTATCTGTACTATCGTAACTAGCTATAGATAAGGTCCTTATGCCCTTATCTCTTATCTACTTCCAATATAAGGAACCAAAGTGAGCAAAGTAGCACTTCTTTGGCATATTGGGGTTGGCCTGACAAAGGTAAAAGCTGACTGCAATCTGCAAAGTGTCAACTGCAAGTATAACTGGCAAGGCTGAGGTGTAGTCTATCAGCCAAAGGGCCAGCGAACTCAAGAGTGCCTGTTTCAAATCTTCCTGGGCGGCCAATTGTGCTTTACCAAACTCAAAGGTGACACCCTTGCATGTGAGATGCACAAGAGCATTTGCATGCTTCACGAAATTTTGGATGAATATCTGGCACACTCCAATGGTGCTAAGGAAAGTGCAGACTTCAGATAAGTCCTTACAGGGACCCCACTTTACTATCTTGTCCACCTGAGTGGGTTCGGGTAATTGGCTGATTGGCGTACAACAGTGTCTAACTGCTGTGATCTCTTTGGCACAAAGTGTGGACTTGTACCCACTGAGGTACCACCTGAGTATTTGATGCACTGCACAATGCAGTTGATGCCTTGGAGGTGCTCCCACACAAATCTGCGAATGCCTAGATTTTCTGGGATGCACTCCTTGGTACCATTGGCTAGTAAGTACCTATTGGCCAGCCTGCAGATTGGCACATTGTCTATGTAGGGAACTGTGGTTTTAGGTATTTCAGGCTGAAGGATGTAGGTGATGTCATTGTGGAATATAGGAACTGAGTTGGTCCAACCCATGGGTAGGGTGACCAGCCGAAGTGCTCCAAAGGGAGACTGGAAAGTGGTTAGGTTGTGCGAGTTAGTTGATATGCCTCGCTTGTTGTAGCTGACATAGAGGTTGAGCATCCCACCACATGTGCAGCTGGTGAAGTGCTTGCCAATCTGATCAGTAAAGGGGGTGACCCTAGCATGCTTGATGGTAACTTTGTTGAGTGGTTCCAAGCTGTGAATGATGTGGAGTGATTTGCCATCCTTCCTGACCACACAGAACCAGCACAACCAGTAGGATGAATTTGATGGCTCATAAACTCCAGCATCAATCTTATTCTTGATAAGTTGGCAGACTTCGTTGTAAATGCCTGGTGGAATTGAAATGTTGTGCTGGGTCCATGGTTTATGCAGTACTGTGGGAATTTTGACCAGAGGGAAGAAATCTTTGTGGAAATTGTCATGGCCACACCAGTTGCTCTCCATTATTTCATATTTTTCTCTATTTTATATGATTTTATATGATGCCATATGGGCATCTTGGGCATAAGAGCCCAGCTATTTTCACTAAGTTGTGCGGTCATGTGCACGACACACATTGGGTCATGTGCAAGAAGTCACATGAGCCCAGAAGTCACAATGTTATGAACATGTTACAGAATCATGAGAAGATCCTTCTATTTATGTCCATTATGATACACGTACTCTATGATTGGTTAGAATAATGTAGAACACTGTAGAACATTCAGGTAATGTACATTACATGCTAGAAAGTACCATTACTCAGCGACGCATCATCCTCTGAGTCAGAGAGGATTACAGTGCATCAGTCAGCACAATAGCAACATGTCATCACCTGAGTCATAGACCTTACTCAGTAGTTAGTAAGCACAGCACTTATGACTCCTGTTATGATCCGGCTCACCATGGACTCATTTTCTTTTTACTTTACCGCTTTTACTCATCCTTGGACTACCTGTTACGTCACGGTAGGGATGTTCACCCGACGTGGGTTAAGTCGATCTACAAAGACGCTGCACTAAGGGGGGTCTGGTTCTGGTTGTCAAGGGAAGTTCCGAAGAGGAACTTCAGTGAAGATGTACGAGTTGAAGAGTCAGCCTAAGCCAATAGTGGAACTTAGGATTCTTCAGTGAGAGGAGAGTTCGGTGAGAGATGGAGTATTCAAGGTCTTCGATTGCTCGAGTACCGTAGAGTACAAAAAGTCAAGTCTAAGGCTACTACTACCTGGTGAGCCTGTATTTATAGTAAAATAAAGAGGTATCCTAGGATAGAATGATAATGGCATCCTAGGATCGAGTCATCGAGCAATCACAATACGAACTGCGGCGCAGCCAGCAGTAATCACATGTAAGATGTGAAACAATAGATATAGGTGAAACTGATATATCCGAAACAGTAGCCCCTTAGCAATGGGCAAGAGTCGTCATGACTCACAAGGGAAAATCAGTAAAGAGTCTCCATGACTCTTATGAATCTAAATAAGGTAATGAGTCCTCTTGACTCATATGAGAAAGACCACGTGATGAGAAAGTAAAAAGGGTCACGTGTCCTATAGGCGAAATGAGGAAGGGGATTAAAGTAGGCAGTGTCATAACACTACCTTGGAGTACTAACTTGTTGACTCACTATTGTCGTGATCTGGCTCACCACGGACTTACTTTTCTTTTTACTTTATTGCTTTCATTGTTCTCGGACTTCCTCGGAGTACTAACTTGTTGACTCACTATTGTCATGATCCGGCTCACCATGGACTTACTTTTCTTTTTACCTTATTGCTTTCATTGTTCTCGGACTTCCTTGGAGTACCAACCTGTTGACTCACTACCATGTATGCTTCCTTACTCTAATTCCCCTTCTATTACTATCCCCTTTTGCATTTCCCTTTGGTTCCCTTTTTGTACTCCCTCATGGGACGGACACAGAGTAACTACCTATATAAGCCCCTCCATTTTACAATGATTCCTCAGTCTTGTCTTTGTTTACCATACTAGCAAATACCAGACTTGTCTATCCTCTGAAACTGTGTGCTCATCTCGTCATCTCATCCCCACTGTCGGCCTTCCCTTAGTTGGGAGCCACCTCGAAGCTTTGCACTTGTGCTATAACAACGTGCACACACAGATCCTAAGTTGTTCGACTTAGTCCCTCGTACCTCAGCCTTCTAATAGGCATACTACATACCTCATCACTGAGTCTCACAACTTAGCCCCTCAAAACCTCATCCCCTTGTAGTCCCATTTGAGACCTGGTCGCCTCATTATCTCTCAACCCCCTGCCGCTCCTACTAAGCACCCTGCCCTCACACTTTGTACCTTGTACCCTTGGTGCACATCGTGTAGTAAGGCCCCACTAGGCCTTAACAACTATCATGTACACTTCATTACTCCAATCCCCCTTTATCCTTTCCCCTTCTGCATTTCCCTTTGTTCCCTTTTAGTATCCCCTTCACAGGATGGACATGGAGTAGCTACCTATATAAGCTCGACCATGTATACACTTATTCTCCAGTCTTGTCTTTGTCTTTACTACTAGTGAATACAAGCCTTGTCCTCCTTCATCTGTGTGCTCCCCTCTCATCATCTCACCACCATTGTTGGTCCTCCTTTAGTTGGGAACCACCTCAAAGCTTTGCACCTTGTGCTATAACAATGCGCACACATAGACCGTTGACTCTAAGTTGGCTCCCATCAAACCTCGTCCCTAAGTCTTTGACTTAGTCACTCATACCTTGTCATCCTTACTGGACCCTTGTCACTGGTTGTCAAAACCTTGTCTTGTCCCTTGTCGTCCTCTTGGACCCTCATCACCTTGTACCCTCGGCGTCTTTGGGCCCCTGTCCCCTGACACCTTGTCCTCACCCCTCTGTCCTTGTACCATTAGCGCACATCGCACAGAAAGGCCCCACTAGGCCTTAACAATTCTGCAACTTTTACAGGCAATTCATTTGTGGATTTTCCTATATTGCAAAGCCACTAAATGATCAACTCAAAAAGGGTGTTACTTGGAACTGGGGGCCTCAAGAACAAGCAGCGTTTGAAGCATTAAAGAAGCAAATATGCGAAGAACTGGTATTAATACAGCCAGACCAGAAGAAACCATTCAAAGTCAAAGTCGATGCATCAAACTATGCAACGGGAGCTGTCCTAATGCAACAAAACGATGAAGGAGTGCTCCACCTGGTGGCATTCTTTTCAAAGACCATGAACGATGCCCAAAGAAATTATGATGTATATAACAAGGAGCTCCTAGCCCTTGTGGAAATGTTCCAACATTAGAGACATTTCCTGCACCAACCAGCATTCAAAGTAAAGGTGCATATGGATCACGCCAATCTATTGTACTGGAAGAACCCAGGGGACCACAATAGAAGAGTGGCAAGATGTCATGCAGAACTTATGGAATACGACTTTGAATTGGTTCACATAGCTGGGAAGAAGAATGCTCGGGCAGACACGTTGTCACAACACCCAGATTATAAACAAGGCGAAGACAATAATAAGGCTTTGGTGGTCCTACCACTGCTATTATTCAGCTTTGCACAAATGATGGGATCTGAATACTATAATCCCAGCAACCAGAAGGAAAGGGAACACTATAGCGCCATGATAGATCAGCGCAAATATCAGTCCCTTCAGAACCTGGTGGAAGAAGACTAGCAAATGAACAAAGAAAGCCTAAAAAGGCTTAGAAAATGGTCAAACACCTACAATCTCACCAAGTTAGTCAGTATTTGGTGGAAGATCGAAGACGATATGGACTGGATTGTCGTTGCCAGAGACAATGATCTGAAGAGGGGGGTAATTCGCTTTTACCACGACACCCCGTCAGCCAGACACCCACAATTACTGATCAGGGATGTTTGAAGGCTGCAACCTTTATACCATGTTGAGAGGCCATATCCAGAGAAGAAGTAGCTCAATTGTATCTCCAACACATATTCTGGCTCTTTGGATTACCACGAAAGATTATCTCTGATTGTGACCCCTGGTTCACATCTGTCTTTATGAAGGAACTTGTGAAAGGACTTCAGATCAAGCAAAACATTTCTACAGCATACCATCCACAAACTGATGGGCAGTTGGAGCAGACAAATCAATGGCTTGAGCAATACTTGCACTTTTGGTGTAACCACCAACAAGATAACTGGGCTTCTCTCCTTCCTATCACCGAATTTGCACATAATACTTGGAAACATGAGAAAGCCAAAGAAGCACCATCTATGATCTTAATGGGATATTACCTGCGCACCACATGGGCTGAATATACCACCAAAATCCCACAGACCATGCTACATCTCGATCAATTCAAGAGAGCTCACAAGAAAGCATCAGAGAATTTGCAAAGAGCCTATCAAGTGATTGATATCCCTTCCATATACAAACCTTATTGTCCAGGTGACATGGTATGGCTCAAAGGGTATAATCTATCCACCTCCCATCCAACCACCAAATTAGCACCCCAGCACTACTGTCCCTTCACAGTAAAATGGGCTCTTTCCCATGTGACCTTCAAGTTAGAACTACCCTAACATTGGAAGATTCATCCCATATTCCATGGAAGCTTGCTAACACCATTTAAGGAAATGGAAACACATGGTCCTAATTACACACGACCACCACCTGATCTTATCGATGGACAGGAAGAGTATGAGGTTGAGCAAATCCTGGATAGCTAAAGGACAGGAGCAAGAAAGCACTTGCAATATCTGGTACAGTGGAAAGGATATACCCCTGCAGACAACCAATGGATTGCAGCTACCGATGTACATGCGCCAGATCTGGTTAAAGAATTTTATCAGCAATATCCTCATAAAATCAGGAGGATAAAAGGTGAAAGTATTAACATGGTACAACTATCACTTTCACCCATCACTCTCCATATGTCTTCTCCAAATGCCAGCCTCATGCAAAACCAAGAAACCAGCCCACTACTGGATGCCCTCTCACCCACAGCTGTTGGTACACCTGACAAAGGACACCTTTCACCTACTCAACCTGTACTCCTCTTGCACCCCGACCAAGATGACCCACAGTCAAACATGGCAGCTAGAAGCACAGAAGAAGCCCCAGTGCCCTGCAATGATGCCCCTCCTGGCTTTGTCAGAAATGAAGGTCTTAACTACATCTTCTTCCCAGTCCTTGACGAATGTGTCACGGTCAGACTATTTGAAGTAGTATAAGCGTTGTTACAAAGTCTCGGAGTCTCAGACTCTTACTTACCGGTTGTGGCTATGGTAGTAAGTAGTAATTAGTCATGGTGTACGGGCTTGAAAGCACGCGCGTGAGTTTCGTGAGCCGAGAGTGGATAGGAAAGATGGAATCTATGTTCAAGGGAACACCCGAAAAGATAATCGGGTCAGAGTGGGGCATAGGATTCGGGCCAAGTGACTATCGAAGTGAGCCGAGAGGCCTGAAGTCAACTCGTCGAGCGATCAAAACGTTTCGTGCGAATAAGCCCTAAAGAAGTCGAAATGATTAGTTTTTATAACTCGAGTTTTCTGAAGAGATAGGTCGATCTTGAAGGAGTTGAGAAATATGATACTTAATGTCTTCCGTTTGAGACCGAGTATCGAGATTCACGCGCACACGAGAAAAAGAGAAAGCAAAAATGGGGAATGGTTCCTATTGACGCGACTCTCACAGGTACTTATATACGTACGGGCTCGTAGCTAAGGTGTGTCGAAGTCATAAAAGATGAAGTCGAAAAATAAGAGGGAAGTGGTGGAAGTGGGGGAAAGTAAGTAGAATGTTCATGGAAAGGGGAGGGGTTGATGAATGGAAACATGAGGGATACACGCGATATGGGATCGAGTCATAAGTGAAACGGGGTAGTTAGTGAATAAGGGCAGCGTGGCCGAGTGCCAGCGCCGGAGACGATGTCGTCGCACACTAAGTAGTACAAGGAAATGGTTAGAATGATGACGGAAATGAAAGTATAGAGGGCGCACCTGTGCCCGAGACAAAGAGCGCGACACGAAGATTAGTCCAACGAGAACAAGAAAAGCGGCACGATGTTGATCAGCCCAGAACGATGGTACAGATGGTGAAAGCGACAGTTCGAAATGAGTGTTGGTGAGAGCAGAAGAATGGTGGTTATTGGAGGGGGTGGAGTACTTGAGGCCGTCATTGTCACAGTTGAAGTCAAGAGGTGAGGTGCTAGTGGTAGCGATCGAATGGCGTCCGACGAGGGCGGGAAAGGGGAGCGAGATTGACGAGGTAAAGAGCAACTGATGAGAGGTGGGGGTAAGAGACAAGGGTGAGCATGAGGCGAGGTAAGGCGATGGGGGAAGATGGGAGAGGTGAATGGCGATGTCCGAGATATGAGTGACGCATGACGAGTCCATGGTGGCTGAGACCTGAGACTGTCGGAAACGGCCAGTTCAAGGCCACAGACTGGGTCACCCTTACAACGGACAGCTGTATCAGTCAGCACTCAGTGATCACATGTGATTGCTGAGTGATTCCTAGGATCGGTGTAGTAGGGTTCAAGCTACTTACGCCATAGGATAGCTTCCATTCAAGAGGCACTTTAAAGCCCTCGCATACTTGTATAAATAGGAGCTGCAGAAGACCAAGAAACACCACCTTGGTCTTCTTCAATTGCTATCTCTTTTACAACTCAAGTCTTCCTCTCCCTTCTCGTCTCTTTATGGGTTGTCATCGCTCAACACCTCGGTCTTCTCATATGAAGACAGGTCAGCAACTACTGGGCCAATGTGACTTAGGATCCGTTGTTAGCCCCCATCATTGTGTTGAGGAAGTCGCCTCCACATTTGGCTCATGTCCACGTTCACACACAATCTTGCCGTAGTTATCGTTCAAGTCGAACTAGCACCAAGGCAAGGCATAACATTAAGACCAAGATTCCTCCATCGTGGCGAGAGTAACCACCCAGGAAGAGTGGACAGAAGACGGGTTTTCCCCATACTTTATCAACAGAAGAGGTACTCGCAACATACCCATCCACTACTTGAAAAACGTGTATTGGACAGACATCAATGGAGTAGAAGGATACGTGATCGAAACACGACATGGAGAACACCCAGTTGAGTTCAGCTTCGACTGTATCTGTTGGTGCAGAGTCAATTATATTAAGGCCTAGCGGGGCCTTACTGTGCAACGTGCACCGGAGGTATAAGGGACAAGGATACTGGGGACAAGGTATGAGGACAAGGTGCTCTGTGAAAGCGATCAAGGCTGAGAGAAGTCGAGGTGACAAGGGTCCGTGAAGGACGACGAGGGAACAAGGTTCCGAGGGGCTAAGTCAAGAGACTTAGTGATGAGGTACAAGGGGTTTGGTCAGAAGGCCGAAGTACGAGGGACTAAGTTGAACGACTTAGGGTCTGTGCGTGCGCGTTGTTATAGCACAAGCGCAAAGCTTCAAGGTGGCTCCCAACTAAGGGAAGACCGACAGTGGTGATGAGATGACAAGAGGGGCACACAGTTGAAGGGACAAACAAGTCTGGTATTCGCTAGTATGATAAATGAAGACAAGACTAAGGAATCATGGTAGAGTGGAGAGGCTTATATAGGTAGCTACTCCGTGTCCGTCCCATGAAGGGGGTACTAAAGGGTAACAATAGGAAACGCGAATGGGGAAGGAGAAGAAAAGGGAACAAGGGGAAGCACAGAAGGGGAATGAGTTAGGAAGGGGGGGGGCTCGGAGTAAGGAAGCATACATGGTAGTGAGTCAACAGGTTAGTACTCCGAGGGGGAACAAGAATGAGTCTGAGCGATATAGTAAAAGAAAATAAGTCCATGGTGAGCTGGATCACGACAGATTACATCCTTGACCGGTGGCAGGTGATTGACATACTATGCACACACCACCATTGCGACATCTATCGAGATGAAGTTGTACCTCGATCAGACTGGGGACCTATCGATGGAGCAGTAGAAGCAAGTCATTTAGAGAACACCCATGAAGTATCAGAAGAAACATCGTCAGAAGAAGAGGAAGGACCAGCACCTCTACCATTAAACGAACAAGAAACAGCATTAATAAACCAAGCTGAGTCCATTACCATCCTACCAGCTATGGCCACTATCACAGAAGCACCAACACAGATGCAAATGCCTATACACCCCATCACGGGTGAACCAATGAATGCGGATGATGCCGCTATTATGAGGGCTATTGGGCCTGACCAACCAGACCCTCCAACAAGGGGATCGCCAGGAGGAGGATTCCCAGGAGGAGGACTACCTGGAGGAGGATTCCTGGGAGGAGGACCACCCGGAGGAGGAGGAGGATTCCCCGGAGGAGGCCCGCCCCCAGGCGATGCAGGGGGAGTACCACCAGTTGGCTCCCTAGGACGAGGTCATCACTCTGATAAATTCGCAGGAAATGCACCAGAAGTGTTTAAGGGAGATCAACACAAATCCAAGGAGTTCCTCACACAGTGGGAGTTGTACTGGGGGATCAATAACAACAATCCCATCATGGCCAATGCCTATTGATGTTCCATGCTGTTCCTCACATACATCCAAGGGAAGGATGTCAACAAGTGGATTACTCACACCAGTCGATGGCTGAACAGACAAGTAACGGGAGGAATAAATGATTCTGATCCATGCCTGTGGCACGAAGTCATCAGTGCCTTTACTAGATGATTTTCCAACACCCTCGAAAAGGAACAAGCGCAAGCAACCTTGAAGAAAGGGATACGGATGATAGGAGGGGACATTGACACATATGTAACCAACTTCAAGACTCTGGCATGGCAAGCTGGCTATCATCTAGACTCCCCTTTAATGCTCGATATCTTCACAAACGGGTTACCGCGAGATCTTTATGAAAAGGTCTTCACCATGGACGACCCTCAAACATTTGAAGACTGGAAGGTAGCTGTCATGAAGCGACAGCAACAATACATCCATATGAAAGCCCACCTCAAGCAACACCGAGGACATGGAGGGGGGTCAACTCAGAACCGCAACAACAACCAGTGACGAGGAGGTGGTGGAGGTCCAGGATGGAACCTCCCTAGAGATCCTAATGCAATGGATACCTTGGCTGATCGAATCTGAGGCCGCCTTGCTGACACAGAAGAAATATTGGAGCAATACCGAGCCAAACAATGACCTCGTGAAGGGTTTATAAGACGCTGTGGGACAGGAAGGGACTTTTCTGAAGTTACATGTTACACTTGTGGAAAAAAAGGTCACATCAGCAGACAATGCCCACAGCACACCTACAACTGCTGCACCGAAGCAGATCAGTACGAGCCTGAAGAACAACCAGTTCAAGCCTCGCGAGCTCAGACACCTCGTGAATGTGCTACCAACTGGATGACTGGAGTGGCAGCGGAACCAGACGAAGTAAAAGACATGATCCTAAAGGATCTCTGAAAACAGGAGGGTTTTCAGGACACCTGAACCCATTGGCCTGGGTGAGGGCAGTCAATTGTAATTTGGTTATTATCACGTGCTATCGTTCTATGAAAGTTCCAGTTTCGATTCGCATGAATTGCGCAATGGCCGACATAAGAGCACTAGTGGACTTGGGAGCCACCAACAATTTTATGTGCCCCGCATTTGCCAAAAGAATGCGTCTAGGCATACAAACTCTCGAACAACCAAAAAAGATATGGAATATTGATAACACTGAGAACAGAGCAGGGCTCATCACGCACTTCATAGATCTCAATGTTCAGACCAAGGGCATCCATCGAACTTTACGATTCCTCCTCACCGACATTGGTACTGAGGACATTGTGCTAGGATACCCCTGGCTCGCCACCTATGAACCTCAGATGTCTTGGCGATTTGCCACCATCAAAGAAGACGCTCTTCCTATCATCTTACATTCCATAAATCCACGAGAAAAGCAATCCACCATCGCTGCCACCTTCACTACCAAAGAAAAAGAGGCGGTCGTCCAGCTTCTAGAAGAAGAAGGACCTACCTCATTGTGAACTACATCAACTGACTTGGCTATCAAGGCACAACAATACACCCAAAAAGCGGTGTTACCTCCAGAGTACGCATCATTTATGAAGCTCTTTAATGAAGAAGCATCTCACCGATTCCCTCCTGCACGAGCATGGGATCACGCTATCGAATTCAAATCAACGGTGCTGGATGCCCTCGACTGCAAGGTCTATCCATTAATACAGGAGGAAGACAAAGCATTACAGAGTTTCCTCACGGAACAATTGGGAAAGGGATATATTCATCCCTCTAAGTCCCCGTACACATCTCCTTTCTTCTTCGTCAAAAAGAAGGACGGAAAACTACGCCCAGTACAGGACTACTGACACATCAATAACTTCACCATTCGTAACCAATACCCCCTTCCACTCATTACCAACCTCATCACGGAACTGAGCAATGCTTACATCTATACTAAGCTCAATGTATGATGGGGGTACAATAATGTCCGAATCAAAGAAGGCGACAAAGGAAAAGTGGCCTTCAAAACGAAATATGGCCTTTTTGAACCAATGGTCATGTTCTTCGGCCTCACTAACTCACCCGCAACCTTCCAAACTATGATGAACCACATATGTCGGGACGTTATCACCAAACATGAGCGTTTGGGCACCACGATACGTGTTTATATAGACAATATTGGGATTGCTACTCATATCAGCCATAGCCTCGACGAGCATATTGCGGCTGTCATGTTCTTGCACTCTCCGCTACGCACGACCTCTATTGCAAACTCGAGAAGTGTCTATTCCATGCGCCTCATATGGATTACCTGGGGGTAATCCTTGAAAAGGGGGTGACACGCATGGACCCTGTTAACATTTTGGGCATTAAAGATTGGCCCACACCTACAAAAGTCAAGGACGTCCACTCCTTCCTCAGCTTCTGCAACTTCTACCATACTTTCATCTGAAATTTTGCTTCTCATGCCAAACCCCTCAACCAACTTACGAAGAAAGAAACTGAATGGCGATGGGGGTCAGAAGAAGAACAAGCATTTCAAACACTCAAAACCCTCGTAATGTCAGAACCAGTGCTGACACACCCCAAGCTAAGTAAACCCTTTGAACTAGAAGTTGATGCCTCAGGATTTGCAGTAGGGGCCATACTATTGCAACACAAATCCGACAACAAGAGACACCCCATCAGTTACTACTCGTCTACCCTCAATGCCGCCAAACAAAATTATGACATCTATGACTTTGAGCTACTTGCCATTGTCAAAGCCTTCCAACACTGGATGTCACGAACTCTTTGCTGCGTACTCTTTTTCTTTTCTTTTATCTTATCTTATCTTCGATCTCATCTTCATCTTATCCTAAGCCCTTATCAGAGCGGACTTATGGTTATCTCTTGTTCCCATGGCACATCTTCTCTCTCACATGCTGTCATTTCCTTCCATCACCTTCCATGATGTTCCCTTTACTTATCCACCAATGGCCTTAAGCCCTCTAGTGCACGGACCACGTACGCATGGACCACCTAGTTGAGTATATTAGCTTGTACCCGTAGGCCTTAGTTCCTTAGCTTTGGCTTTGTCAATCCACAGCTTGTTAACTCGTCTTATCTGTGTGATCCTCTCCTTGCCTTCATTAGCCCATTTACTGCTCGCCTTGTTAGGGAGCCCTTCGAAGCTTTGAGACTTGTGCTATAACAAGGTCTCCACGGATCTTAGGTGTCGTTGCACGCAGTGCCGAACCAACTCAAGTGCCCTTAGTCTTAGGCTGGGACTTGTTACAGAATGCTCTAGAGACCACGCTCCGCTGTAGTGTGACACTGGAGACCCCTACTAGCGGGATCCCCCCACTGCACCAAGGTCTTCTTGGACCATTTAAACCTGCAATATTGGTGATTGCCGCAGAAAATCAGCTGATGCGTAGCCAGGGAAGTACTGGAACTTTCTAAGTATGACTTTGAATTTCACCATATCAAAGGAAAGGCAAACAGCTGGGCAGATGCCCTATCACAACAACCAGACTATGACCAAGGAGAGTTAGACAACGAAGGCATCATGGTGTTACCCAACAGGGTCTTCGCGCGGATGACAACTGCACTTCACGTCATGGGCCCAATGTTACGTCATGGTAGGGACGTTCACCCGACGTGGGTTAAGTTGATCTACTGAGACGCTGCACTAAGGGGTCTGGTTCTGGTTGTCAAGGGAAGTTCTGAAGAGGAACTTCAGTGAAGATGTACAAGTTGAAGAGTCCACCTAAGCCAATAGTGGAACTTAGGATTCTTCAGTGAGAGGAGAGGGTTCGTTCGGTGAGATATGAAGTATTCAACAGTCTTCGATTGCTCGAGTACCGTAGAGTACAAAAAGTCAAGTCTAAGGCTACAAGCTACCTAGACAGCCTGACTTTATAGTATCTACAAAGGATCCTAGGATGGAGTCACAATAGTATCCTAGGATCAAGTTATCATGTCACCTAGACAATGAAACAAATAAGTAACTGCGGCGCAGTCCGCAGTAATCACAAGCTAAGGTATGAAACGAAAGATATACTCCTTAGCAACGGGTTAGAGTCACTATGACTCTTATGGAACCAAACAAGGTAATGAGTCTCCATGACTCATATGAGAATGACCATGTGATAAGAAGTAAAAGGTGTCACGTGTCCTAATGTTACGTCACGGTAGGGACATTCACCCGACGTGGGTTAAGTCGTTCTACTGAGACGCTGCACTAAGGGTCTGGTTCTGGTTGTCAAGGGAAGTTCCAATGAGGAACTTCAGTAAAGATGTACAAGTTGAAGAGTCAGCCTAAGCCAATAGTGGAACTTAGGATTCTTCAGTGAGAGGAGAGGGTTCGTGAGAGATGGAGTATTCACAGTCTTCGATTGCTTGAGTACCGTAGAGTACAAAAAGTCAAGTCTAAGGCTACAAGCTACCTAGCAAGCCTGACTTTATAGTAAAGAGGGATCCTAGTACTGAGTCATAACGGCGTACTAGGATCGAGTCATCCGAACAATAAGTAACTGCGGCGCAGTCTGCAGTATGTATGAAACACATCTGAAACGAAAGATAGAAAGCCCCTTGACAACGGGCTAAAGTCACTATGACTCGTATGAGAAATAAGTAAAGAGTCACTATGACTCTTGTGAGAACGGTCACATGAGACAAGAGGAAAACAAGAAAGAAAGAAATTGAGTCGTATCGTAACACCTAAGGCGAAACAGTAGGGAGTAAAATAGGCAGTGTCATAACACCCAAGCCCAGCGGACCACCAAGACGAGGCCACACTACGACCATGGGTGAATGGACATAACTTGAAGAAGATACAAGGGACCTGGTACAAAGACGGAGAACGATGGGTTATCACAGGTGGACTAGAGGACAAGAGAAGTATCATCCATACCCTCCATGATCCTCCCGTTCACGGTCACCCAGGAATATGCCAAACAAGTCACCTAGTAGAATGACAGTACTGGTGGCCAGGACTACGGAAAGACGTCATGGACTACATGAAGGGATGTGCAGAATGCCAACGGATAAAGGTCAACAACCGACCTACGCGGGCAGCCCTCCAGCCTATATACCCAAAAATTGATGCTCTACTGTTCGAGACCATAGCCATGGACTTCATTACTAAACTCCCCTTATCACAAGGATATGATTTGATACTAACCATTACAGATCACAACTGCAGCAAGGCCGCCATATTCATACCCTGTGTCGAAGAAATCACGTCAGAAGAGACCGCTGGGCTGTATGCCAGATACATATTCCCTCGCTTTGGGCTACCCTCCACTATCATCAGTGACAGAGACCCCCGGTTTGCAAGCAAGTTTATAAGGGAACTATGCCGAACCCTGGGGATCACACAAAATATTTCAACCACGTACCATCCAAGGACAGACAGACAATCCGAGTGGACCAACCAGTGGCTCGAACAATATCTGCGTTTCTGGGCCAATGAACAGCAAGACAACTGGTGTCACTATCTGCCACTAGCGGAATTCATGCACAACAACTGGTCCCATGAGGCCACCAAGACAATGCCCTTCGAACTCCTCATGGGGTACCACCCGTGAGCTGATTGGACCGATAAGCCATCTTCCATCCCTCACATAGAATCCCGCACTAATCAATTAAAAGCTGCATGGCAACGGGCACGGGATCTTATCATGAAAGCACAGCAGTCATGGGTTCACGCCAAGACCGCGCCCAAGTATCACGTTGGAGATCAGGTGTGGCTAGAGGGACGTCACCTACAAACCCATCAGCCAACCGCGAAATTAGCCATAAGACGCCACGGACCCTTCCAGGTCATCAAGGTGATGTCACCAGTGAATTATCAGCTAGAACTTCCCACACAATGGCAGATACACCCCATGTTTCACATGGACCTTCTCACACCTTATCACGAGACACCCACGCACGGACCAAACTACGCGTGCCCATCTCTGGATTTGGTAAACAGAGAAGAAGAATATGAAGTCTCAAAGATTCTAGACCACCAGCTCCACGGCAGAAGACGTAAACTGCAGTATCTCGTGGCTTAGAAGGGGTACCCTGACTCGGACAATCAGTGGGTCGATAAGGAGGATGTGTTCGCCAATGAAGCCGTGGCGGAGTATGAATAGAGACGACAAATGGATAAAAGACCTGCTCAACACGGCGAGTCTCTCCATTCCACCACTCGCATCTCTACCACTCACAAACAATCCACTCCCCTCTCTATGACCTTTACACCTGATGCCGCCCTCTCACAAGCAACCAACTACTACCGCGGCACACCCGAAAGGGTTTTTGCGGTTGAGCTGTAAGAAGAGCGCACACATCAGTGAGAGGAAGATACCTAGCAAGCCGTCATGGCTCCAGAAGACCGAGGGGGACGTGAGACCCCCATCACCCGAGCTGAGTTTGAAGCAGTTGTCAAACGATTCCCCGCTCAAGCCACCGCAGCCAATGCCGCCTGTCTGTCCGATGACAATGGAGTCCCCATGTAGGACATCCTCGATGCAGATGGGCTTCCCACCTCTCCGATCCCTTTCACTACCGGTGAAATCTGACTTCTCGGGGAAGCCCTGGACTGAGGAGCTGAGGTTTGCGCAGCTCGCAATGGTGATGGATGGGCTGAGTCCCCATCTCTCCCGATACCTCCGCAAATTGGGGCCAACGAGGCCGTGGAAGGAGGTGGTGGCTGACTGGAGGGACCAACAGTTGTTAGAAGCGAAGACATGGAGGCAGGAGATGATGGCAAGGAGGGAGAGGCTGAGAGCAATAGCGAGCTCGAGTGGTACTCAGATGCACATGACCATATTTCCTACAGACAAGATGCTGACACCCCATCCAACACCACTCGCCATGCCCTCACCTCCGCTGGAGACCCCATGTATCGTGGGGATATCCGCCCCCAGCTCGAAGACCAAGCCACCTCCACCATCCGCAGCACTCACTGCCCACACGGGTTCCGGGTCAATTGAGGACCCGATTATGTTCACTTCCCTATCACCACCACCAACAGTGTGATGTGCCCCGCCAAATACATCCAGGTCATTTATGGACCTAACCCCATCGTCCTCGGGCTCATCAACGAGTCTGACTGCGTCTATCCCAAGCCGCTGTTCGCACGACCCCACTGTTTTGGGCTGCATGAAGAGCGCCTGTCCTACTCACATGAGGATCTTATGATCCTCGACAGTGGCTACAACGAGGCCATGCGCATTAACCGCACCCTCCACAAGTGTAAGGACATGTCCTTCATTGCGGAAGTGCAACACTATCGGGCGGTCCGTTCCACACTCGCCTAAGTCGAGCAGTGGATGGGTGAGTTGGAGCAGGAGTGGGGCCAGCTCAGTACAGAGGAGTTGGGGGTCATACACCGTATGGAGAACGCTAACCTGATGGATGAGGTGGAGAAGCGCAATGGGAGGTTGGATCAGTCTCAGGAAAGGTACGAGGAATTGGCCATGGTCATCTTGAGAGCAATGTGGGTGTTGCCCCTTGAAAAGGGGGTGATGTCATGGTTGGACTATTCGGAGTAGTATAAGCGTTGTTACAAAGTCTCGGAGTCTCAGACTCTTACTTACTAGTTGTGGCTACGGTAGTAAGTAGTAATTAGTCACGGACAGCTATATCAGTCAGCACTCAGCGATCGCATGTGATTGCTGAGTGATTCCTAGGATTGGTGTAGTAGGGTTCGAGCTACTTATGCCATAGGATAGCTTCCATTCAAGAGGCACTTTAAAGCCCTCGCATACTTGTATAAATAGGAGCTGCGGAAGACCAAGAAATGCCATCTTGGTCTTCTTCAATTGCCATCTCTTTTACAACTCAAGTCTTCCTCTCCCTTCTCGTCTCTTTGTGGGTTGTCATCGCTTGACACCTCGGTCTTCTCGTATGAAGACAGGTCAGCAACTACTGGGCCAATATGACTTAGGATCCGTTGTTAGCCCCCATCATTGTGTTGAGGAAGTCACCTCCACATTTGGCTCGTGTCCACGTTCACACACAATCTTGCCGTAGTTATCGTTCAAGTCGAACTAGCGCCAAGGCAAGGCGTAACAGAATGCAATACCTTTGTCAATCCCCCCTTCATTCAGTTCACCAGAGGAGGAGATCCGATGGTATTGGCATGACTTACCAGAGAAGGTCCAATTTATGGGGGACCACTGTGGGCTGATGAATATGCCATGGCAGGACATGTCCCCATTTACCATCCTGAGCAGCTTCACATCCTGTCCAGTTCATTCTACCACCACAACCTCCTCTTCCAAGCCCTGCAGGAGTTAGGTGATAGAGGGTTATTAGCAGAGTTGGAGTGCTATCAGGTATCCTTAGTAGATCAGAAGAATCTGGAGGACCAGATCATACAGTTGGAGACATGCCTCACAATCCTTAAAAGGAAGCAACATGAGTGTATTCTACGCATGGAGAAGGGATGACTGTGGGAAAGGGCGATGAACACTACTATAGGTGTGCTTCTTTTGCTCACCATCGATAATAAGGAACAATGTGGGCATCGTGTGTGAGGAGGGGGTCATGTGATGATCCAACAACGTCATCGGTGATGTCATAAGGTGATGTCATGGCAGGATGACGTAGGAGCTGACTGAGCACAGTATGATGTCAGTATTACTTAGGATTGCTTAGCCACAGTAGTACTTTCCGTAACATTCTCTTACATTCTATCATGTTCCATACTGTTCCAGTTCATTGTCTAGTAATGACTCATACTTACTAGACACTTTGTATAAATACCAGCTTGTAACAAGACTCAGATCCTAAGTCTGAGTCTCTTGAAATCTCAGCGTTATCATCCTATTCCTCTCTGCTAAGACAAAAGCCTCAGTGAACACTTTTGTGCTTAGTCATCTCACCTTCCTCTTCAAGGCATGTACGTTCCCATGCCACCGGACTCTACCAAAGTGACTCTGAGACTAAGAGTCTTGTGTTCGTATCACCTGACCAGATGTCATATGATCAGCTCAAGTTAAGCAACACCGATAGCACTGCTGATGCTACAATAGAGCCTGTGTGCTGACCATGTGATGTGTGCCAGACAGTCACCGGCACAAGAGCGAATGTCAAGGTGCCCATTTGCAATTGCGATATGGTAGCCCAGGCTGTCTAAGGCCCAAGCAACATAAGAGTGTAGCTGACTGACAGGGTGTGTAGGATGTTTTCAAGGGTGAGTTCGCACTGCCCATTCTTATTTGGGGCACTGATGATCATGTTGCCAGTCCCTATGGCTGGGAACCACTGGCCATTGGCCACATTCAAGAATACCAGGGGATCAAGGGCTCGGTACATGAGGAAATCCACATGATAGGGCAAGATGTGGCATGTAGCACCTAAGTTGTACAGCTCAACTTGAGTGGGTTGGGACTCCTCTACAGGTATGATGGCAGCAGCTGCGAGCCTGCCTGATGACACAGCACCCACCCCCACCTCTGTACCCACTAGAAAGGTTAGGGACTCATCTCCTGATTTGAGGGCAATGGACCAACATTCATCAGGCTCAATGGACTGCCAACCTTCAATGCTGGCATCATCCCCAGTGGTTGCTACGACATTTGTGAACCCTATAGGCTTGTTCTCTAGCTTGGTCACATTCTGGTAAGTCAGTGGCTGACTAGGTTGCCTCAACAACTGTGACTGGTTCTGGTTGGACTGTGCATCCTTCTTTGGTGAGCAGCACTCGTAGGCCCAGTGGCCTTGCTTGCCACAGTTGTGGCACTTTCCCTTCCACTTCCTTTTCCCCCCATCTGTTACGTCACAGTAGGGACATTCACCTGACGTGGGTTAAGTCGATCTACTGAGATGCTGCACTAAGGGTCTGGTCCTGGTTGTCAAGGGAAGTTCTGAGGAGGAACTTCAGTGAAGATGTACAAGTTGAAGAGTCAGCCTAAGCCAATAGTGGAACTTAGGATTCTTCAGTGAGAGGAGAGTTTGTTCAGTGAGATATGGAGTATTCAACAGTCTTCGATTGCTTGAGTACCATAGAGTACAAAAAGTCAAGTCTAAGGCTACATACTACTTAGCAAGCCTGACTTTATAGTAAATAGGGATCCTAGGATTGAGTCACAATGGCATCCTAGGATCGAGTCAACACAATAAGTAACTGCGGAGCGCAGTCTGCAGTAATCACAAGCCAACTCCTGAAACAAAAGATATAGGCCCCTTAGCAACAGGCCAGAGTCGGTATGACTCATGTGAGAACGTAAGTAAATGGAGGTGAAAATGAGTTGTATCGTAACACCATCCCTGTGAGTGGCTGCCATCACCTCATCCTGGTGTCACAGCTAAGATTTTGAGCTCCTGAGAAAGCACGCCGCTGAGGTGCCCAAGCCGGCCCACATTAGACAACTATGAGAGAAGCCTTGATTCCAATGCCTTGAGAGAGGCCTTGATGAGAAAAGGTGATTTAAGCATGTGGACACTATGCCCAGAACCCCAAATAGCTAAGTCTAGCCTGCCTTCTGATAATGAAGAAACCAATGACAAAGCATGGATGAATAGGGGTTACGCTCACTACTACGATGAGCAGAACATAGGAGGATCACGTGACATATCATATGAAGCATCACCTGAGCATGTATGCCTTAGGTACACTGCAGCCGGTTATCTGGTTGGTGATGACATGGACTAGGCCTTTGTGCCTGCTTTCTGATGGACTTTCTGACAGACACCTTATGTACTGTATGGGCAATAGCCTTATGTCTGATGGATGTTGGTGCCTTTATAGGCCAGTCCAATTATGTTTTTCCTTCATGTTTTAGCTTGTGGAGCTGGAGCCCTTATGGCTATTGGCTAGAGATAAGGACTTAAGGTTCGTACTGAGTCCAAACCTTAGATACTAGTAGTATAAGTACTAGCTTGTCTTCATTTGGATCTTCAGGAATCCGCACTCTAGTCTTCCCCTGCTTTCCTAAGGGCCTTAGTTGGTCTTCTCTACCAAACCCTTAGACATTATCTTGTTGTGCCGCTTCTTAGTGAGCCGTTGCCTTTGATTCCCCTCTTCATTCTCAGTTGCAACTACTATTGCAGTAGTTTTGCCTTGGTTGTTGTGTGCAATACAAGCATTCTGAGAACCCCCAGCTCAAGTTGAGCTAGACGGCCGGTGTGACTGTTACACCTGGCTCTGGGATTGTTTTCCTTTGCCAGATGTACCCCCTTCATGTTTGCAGCACGCTGCCAGCCTATCTGCCTCCTCAGAAATGTGGTCGATGAGGATGTCTGGGTCAATGGAGGTTGTGGGTGCCAAGACTCATGCAGTGGTGAGTAAGCCTGAGGTGAACTTGGACATCTCATCCGGGATGGCCTTTATTGTTAAGGCCTAGCGGGGCCTTGCTGTGCAACATGCACCAAGGGTACAAAGACAAGGGTCAAGGACAAGGTATTTGACAAGAGTGTCGAGGGTACAAGGGACAAGGTACAGAGATGAGGGGTCCAAGAGGATGACGAGGTGACAGGGTTTGGAGGACTAAGTCGAGAGACTTAGTGACAAGGTACGAGGTGTTCGGTTAGAAGACCAAAGTGTGAGGAGACTAAGTCAAACAACTCAGGGTCTGTGTGTGTGCATTGTTATAGCACAAGTGCAAAGCTTTGAGGTGGCTCCCAACTAAGGGAAGGCCGACAGTGGTGATGAGACGATGAGAGGAGCACACAGTCAGAAGGTGGACAAGTCTGGTATTCGCTAGTATGGTAAACAAAGACAAGACTGGAGAATAAGTGTACAAGTGGGCGAGCTTATATAGGTGACTACTCTGTGTCCGTCCCATGAAGGGGATACTAAAGGAGAACAAAGGGAACACAGATGGGGAAAGAGGTAGAAGGGGAATTGGAGTAAGGAAGCATACATGGTAGTGAGTCAACAGGTTAGTACTCTGAGGAAGTCCAAGAACAATAAAAGTGATAAGGTAAAAAGAAAAATAAGTCCATGGTGAGCCAGATCATGACATCACCCCTACTCTTGGTAGATGCTTCCACACATCAATCACCTCAGTCCTCCGCCTCCCAGTCAACGTTGTCATAGGCGTTGTAGTCATTGTCATAGGTGTCGTTCCCATAGTGGGACTGCCAGGCCTTGAAATACCACTCACATCTGCCCTTGAAGTGCTTGTGGTTTGGGGGAACATAACACCTCTCCCCATTGAAGCACCTGGAGTGCGGGTAGAAGCACTTCCAGGCCGGGTGGCCTATGTTGTTGCAGTAGAAGCACCACTGCCACATGGGGCAGTTCCTGGCGGTGTGGGTGATGTTGGGGACGTGGCACTTGGTGCACTTGAGGACAGAGGGGCAGACAGGCTGAGGATTGGGAAGGGGGGCCTTCTGGGAGGCATGGGACTCTCAACTCTGGGACAGGATCCAATGGGACACACCTGGCTTCTCTTCATCATGAAGCCAAGGCATGGGGAAGCAGGTGTAGCACTCCCCTCCTGGGTGTTGACTCTCTAGGTACTCCCTGATGGGAATACCCGAGGATGCTATTAAATTGTTGGTGGTGCGTGGGTGAGGAATGTAAGCATCCCCCATAGGATAAGGATGAAGGCGTGTGTGTGCCTGTGACATAACCAGCCTCTGCCAGATTACCCCTGACCTCCTCCTCCAGTCGTTCCAAGTGTCTGCCAGGTCCCTCTCTCTTTCTAACAGGACACGGTGCTCCTCCTCCAGGAAGCAGTACCTATCAACATCAGCATTGATCCCAATGTCATTGAGGACCCTGAGGCTGGTTTTGACAGCCTCCTTGTTAGGGTGGTCAGTGTGGAAGGGGGAGAGGTCAGAGTTGTCAGGATGAGAAGGAGGGGGTCCATGTGTTACGCCTTGTCGTAGCGCTTGTTCGACTTGAACGAATTCCTAGGTGAGAGAACAATAAACGTGACACAAGTCAAACATAGAGGCGACTTCCTCAATACGATGATGGGGCTAGCAACGGATCTCCTAAGTCACGTTGGCCCAAATAGACTTCAACCTGCCAGTGTATGTGCCGGACAAGGTGACAACTGCACACCACAATGATGGAGACGAGAAGAGAGTAGAGTATGCGATGAGAGAGATCAATGACAATTGAAGAAGACCAAGATGGCGTTTCTTGGTCTTCGCCAACTACTACTTATACAGATACTCGAGGGCTTTAAAGTGCCTCTTGAACGGAACTGTCCTATGGCGTAAGTAGCTCGAACCCTACTACACCGATCCTAGGAATCACTCAGCAATCACATGCGATCGCTGAGCTGCTGACTGATACTGCTAGTCCATAACTAATTACTACTTACTACCGTAGCCACAACCGGTAAGTAAGAGTCCGAGACTCCGAATCACGACATCACTATTACTGTGGTAAGTCCGAAGGGTCGACCATAACATCACCCCCTTTTCAAGGGGCAACGCCCACGTTGCGGCTAAGTCGACCGCGGCCAGTTCCTCGTACCTTGGCCCAACCCGATCCATCCTCCCATGCGTCTTTCCACCTCATCCATCAAATTAGTGTTCTCCATGCGGTGTACTACCCCCAATTCCTCAGTGCTGAGCCGTCCCCACTCCTGCTCCAACTCCCCCATACGCTGCTCGATCCTGGTGATCGCAGATCGAACCGCGCGGTAACGCTGGACCTCCGCTACGAGCGAAACGTTCTTGCATTCACGTAGGGCGCGGTTGATCCGCAGGACCTCGTCGTATCCGCTGTCGAGGATCATAAGATCCTCGCGCGAGTAGGAGGGTCGCTCCTCGTGGGGGCCGAAACGATGGGGGCGTGCGTACAACGGTTTTGGGAAGACGTGGTCGGACTTGTCGATGAGTCCGAGGACGATGGGGTTAGGTCCGAAGATGACCTGGACGTATTTTGCAGGGCGTGTCACGCCGTCGGCGGTGGTGATGGGGAAGTGAACATAATCGGGTCCTCGATTGACCCTGAACCCGTGTGGGCAATGAGTGGCGCGGATGGTGGAGGCAGCCCTGTCGTCGAGTTGGGGGCGGATGTCCCCTCGGTAGACAGGGTCGCCGGCGGTGGTGAGGGCGTGTCACGTGGTGTTGGATGGGGCGTCAGCATCTCGTCCGTAGGAAATATGGTCGTGCGCATCTGAGTACCACTCGAACTCGCTATCACTCTCAACCTCTCCCTCCTTGCCGTCATCTCCTGCCTCCGGGTCTTCGCTTCCAACAGCTGTTGGTCCCTCCAGTCGGCTACCACCTCTTGCCACGGCCTGGTCGGCCCCAGTCCTCGGAGGTATTGGGAGAGGTGGGGACTCAGCCCGTGCATCACCGTCGCGAGCTGCGCGAACCTCGGCTCCTCGGTCCAGTGCGTCCCCGAGAAGTTGGATTTCGCAGGTAGTGAAAGGGACCGGAGAGGTGGGAAGACCGTCGGCGTCGAGGATGTCCCAGAGGGGACCTCCGTCGTCGTCTGACAGATGGGCGGCGTTGGCTGTGGTGGCCTGAGCAGGGAATCGCTCAAGGACGGCTGTGAACTCAGCTCGGGTGATGGGGGTATCACGTCCCCCTCGGTCTTCTGCAACCATGATGGCTTGGTCGGTATCTTCTCGGGCGCCTTGTGCGCGCTCTTCTTCCAGCTCGACAGCAAAAATCCTCTCGGGGGTGCCGTGGTAGTATTGGCTGAGCTGCGAGAGGGAGGCATCGGGTGTGAATGGCATGTAGTGTGGTTGACAGGTGTGGGTAGACAGTATTCGAGAGGAAGGGAGATGGGAGGACTCGCCGCGTTGGATGGGCCTTTTATCCTTTCGTCGCCCTTGTTCATACTCCGCTACGGCTTCTTCAGCAAATACATCTTCCTTATCAACCCATTGATTGTCGGAGTCAGGATACCCCCTCCAGGCCACGAGGTACTGCAGTTTTCGTCTTCTGCCGTGGAGCCGGTGGTCCAGAATCTTTGAGACTTCATACTCCTCTTCCCCATCGATCAGATCCGGTGGGGGTCGTGTGTAATTGGGTCCGTGCGTGGGTGTTTCATGATAAGGTGTGAGAAGATCGGTGTGGAATACAGGGTGTATCTGCCACTGCGTGGGAAGTTCCAGTTGATAGTTTACGGGTGACATCACCTTTATGACGCGGAATGGTCCGTGGCGTCTTGCAGCTAATTTTGCGGTTGGCTGATGAGTCCGGAGATGACGTCCCTCTAGCCACACCTGATCCCCTACTTGATATCTGGGCGCTGTCTTGGCGCGGACCCATGATTGCTGCGCTTTCGCGATAAGGTCTCGTGTCCGTTGTCGTGCTTCTTTTAGTTGATTGGCGCGGGTCATTACATGTGGAATGGAGGAGGGCTTATCGGTCCAATCAGCCCGCGGGTGGTACCCCATAAGGAGTTCGAAAGGTGTCATCTTCGTGGCCTCGTGAGGCCAGTTATTGTGCACGAATTCTGCCATTGGCAGATAGTGGTACCAATTGTCCTGCTGTTCGTTAGCCCAAAAGCGTAGATATTGTTCCAGCCATTGATTGGTTCGTTCGGACTGTCCGTCCGTTCGTGGGTGGTAGGCTGTTGAGATATTCTGGGTAATCCCCAGAGTCTTGCACAGTTCTCTCGTGAATTTGCTTGCAAACCGAGGGTCCCTGTCGCTGATGATAGTAGTGGGCAGTCCGAAATGCGGGAATACGTATCTGGCATATAATCCGGCAGTTTCTTCGGACGTGATTTCTTCTACGCAGGGTATGAATATCGCGGCTTTGCTGCAGTCGTGATCGGTGATGGTCAGTATCGAATCACATCCCTGCGATAAGGGAAGTTTGGTAATGAAGTCCATGGCTACGGTCTCGAACGGAAGGGCGTCAATTTTGGGGTATATAGGTTGAAGGGGAGCTCGCGTAGGTCGGGTGTTGACTTTAATCCGTTGACATTCCGCACATCCCTTGATGTAGTCCGTGACATCCCTCTGTAGTCCCGGCCACCAGTATTGTCGTTCCAACAGATGGCTTGTTCATCGTATTCCTGGGTGTCCGTGAACAGGCGAGTCATGGAAGGTGTGAATGATACTTCTCTTGTCGTCCAACCCGCCAGTGACAACTTGTTGTCGTCCATCTTTGTACCAGGTCCCCGATATCTTCTTAAGGTTGTGTCCGTCCACCCATGGTCGGAGTGTTGCTTCATCCTGGGGGTCCCTCCGTTGTTCATTGGTGACTTTCAATGTCGTTAGGGCTCGTGCGAAGACCTCGTCGGGCAGGACTGTGATGCCTTCATTGTCTGACTCCCCTTGGTCATAGTCTGGTCGTCGTGAGAGGGCGTCGGCTCTTCCATTTGCCTTTCCCTTGATGTGGTGAATCTCAAAGTCATACTCAGAGAGTTCTAACACTTCCCTTGCTACTTGTCGGCTGATTTTCTGTGGCAATCGCCAGTATTGCAGATTTAGATGGTCTGAGAAGACTTTGGTACAGTGAGGGGACCCTGCGAGTAGGGGTCTCCAATGGCGGAAGGCCTTGACGATAGCGAGTAGTTCCAGGTCGTATATGTCGTAGTTTCGTTCGGCGGTGTTAAGCGTGGATGAATAGTAACCGATGGGATGTCTCTTGTTGTCCGCCTTTTGTTGTAGGAGTACGGCTCCTGTTGCGAACCCAGAAGCGTCAACTTCCAGTTCAAAGGGTTTACTCAGCTCGGGGTGTGATAGTACTGGTTCCGATGTTACAAGGGTTTTGAGCGTTTGAAACGCTTTGTCTTCGTTTGGTCCCCATTGCCATTCGGTTTCTTTCTTTGTTAGGTGATTGAGAGGTTTGGCGTGAGAGGCAAAATTGCGGATGAATGTGCGGTAAAAATTGCAGAAGCCAAGGAAGGAGCGGACATCCTTGACTTTGGTGGGTGTCGGCCAGTCCTTGATACCCGCAATTTTGACTGGGTCCATGCGTGTCACCCCCTTTTCAAGGATTACCCCCAGGTAATCCATACGAGGCGCATGGAAGAGGCACTTCTCGAGCTTGTAGTAGAGGTCATGTTTGGCGGAGAGTGTAAGGATGTCTGTTACGGCGGCGATATGGTCCGCGAGGCTGTGGCCGATGTGAGTGGCAATACCGATATCGTCCATATAAACACGTATCGTGGTGCCCAACCGTTCGTGCTTCGCAATAACGTCTCGACAAATGTGGTTCATCATGGTTTGAAAGGTGGCCGGCAAGTTGGTGAGGCCAAAGAACATCACCGTAGGTTCAAAGAGTCCATACTTCGTCTTGAAGGCCGCCTTTCCTTCGTCCCCTTCCTTGATCCGAACGTTGTTGTAGCCCCATTGTACGTCGAGCTTGGTATAAATATGGGCATTGCTCAGATCCGTGATGAGGTCGGTAATGAGTGGAAGGGGATACTGGTTGCGAATCGTAAAGTTGTTGATACGTCGGTAGTCCTGTACAGGGCATAGCTTTCCGTCCTTCTTTTTGACAAAGAAGAAGGGAGATGCGTACTGTGATTTGGAGGGGCGTATGTACCCCTTTTGCAGTTGCTCCGTGAGGAATGCCTGTAACGCCTTGTCCTCCTCCTGCGTAAGTGGGTAAATTTTACAATCGATGGCGTCTGGTGCCGTGGGTTTGAAGTCGATGGTGTGATCCCAGGCTCATGCAGGAGGGAACCGATGAGAGGCTTCTTCGTTAAAGAGTTTTGTGAAAGATGCGTACTCAGATGGCAGCACTGCTTTCGTAGTGTATTGCTGCGCTTTGATGGCTAAGTCGGTGGATGTGGTACGTAGCGCAGTAGGCCCCTCGTCTTCCAGTTGCTGGATGGCTGCTTCTTTCTCCTTGGTGGTGATTGCCGTTCGTGCAATACGGAGTTCTTGTGGCAGTTTGATTGATCGTAATATGATAGGAAGTGCGTCTTCCTTGATCGTGGCGAACCTCCATGTCATTTGAGGTTCGTAGGTGGCGAGCCAGGGGTACCCTAACACGATGTCTTCATTTCCAATATTGGTGAGGAGGAATCAGAGGGTTCGGTGTACCCCTTTTGTTTGGACGTCCAGATCTATGAAGTGGGTGATAAGTCCCACTTTATTCTCCGTGTTGTCAATGTTCCATATCTTTTTTGGTCATTCAAGGGTTTGTATGCCCAAGCGCATGCGTTTGGCGAATGCGGGACGTATGAAGTTGTCGGTGGCTCCTGAGTCCACCAATGCTCTTATGTCGGCCATAGCGTAATTCGTGCGAATCGAAACTGGAATTTTCATAGAACGATAGCGCGTGATGATAACCAAATTACAATTGACTGCCCTCACCCAGGCCGATGGGTTCAGGCGTCCTGAAAACCCTCTTGTTTCCAGAGATCCTTTAAGATCATATCCTTTACTTCGTCAGGTTCTGCCGCTACTCCCGTCATCCAGCTTGTAGCCCGCTCACGTGGGGTTTGAGCTCGAGAAGCCTGGATGGGTTGTTCTTCTGGTTCGTACCGGTCTGCTTCGGTACGTCGATTGTAGGTGTGCTGTGGACATTGCCTGCTGATATGCCCTTTCTTTCTGCAAGTGTAACACGTAACTTGTGAAAAGTCCCTCTGTCCTCCTCGGCGTTCCATAAATCCTCCACGCGGCCGTTGTTTGGCGCGGTACTGCTCAAGTATTTCTTCCGCATCGGCGAGACGTCCTTGGATGCGGTCTGCTGAGGTGTCCATGGCATTGGGGTCCCTTGGGAGGTTCCATCCTGGACCTCCTCCCCCGCCTCCTCGTCGTGATTGATTACCGCGGTTCGGGGCTGACCCTCCTGCCGGTCCTCAATGTTGTTCGAGGCGAGCCCTCATGTGGATGTATTGCTGCTGTCTCTTCATGACCGCAGTCTTCCAGTCTTCAAATGTTTGCAGGTCGTCCATGGTGAAGACCTTTTCGTAAAGGTCACGAGGTAACCCGTTGGTGAAGATGTCAAGTGTCAATGGGGAATCTAGGCGATAGCCAGCTTGTCGTGCCAGGGTTTCGAAGTTGGTTACGTACGTATCAATATCCCCCGCGGTCATCCGTATTCCCTTCTTTAATGCCGCTTGGGCCTGCTCTCGTTCGAGGGTGTTGGAGAAACATCTTGTGAAGGCGCTGATGACCTCATGCCATAGGCGTGGGTCAGAATCGTTTATCCCTCCGGTGACCTGTCTATTGAGCCACCGGCTTGTGTGAGTAATCCATTCGTTAACATCCTTTCCTTGGATGTAGGTGAGGAAGAGCATGGAACGTCTGTAAGCGTTAGCCATAATGGGGTTGTTGTTGTTGATTCCCCAATACAGCTCCCACTGCGTGAGGAATTCTTCTGATTTGTGTCGGTCCCCTTTGAACACCTTGGGTGCATTTCCTGCGAATTTATCAGAGTGACCTCGTCCGTGAGGGGATCCAATTGGTGGTACTCCCCCGAATGGTGGTCCTCCACCTGGCATTCCTCCCCCGGGCGGTCCTCCTCCCCCCGGGCTTCCTCCTCCGGGTCGTCCGTCTCCCGGTGGGTCTGGATGGTCTGGTCCTATAGCCCTCATAATGGCTGCATCGTCGGTGGTCAGGGGTTCCCTGGTGACGGGGTTCATAGGCATTTGTACTTGGCTCAGGGGTTCTTCAGTGATAGTGGCCATTGGTGGTAGAACAGCGATAGACTCAGCTTGTTTGATAAGGTTGACTTCTGCTTGATTTAATGGTGAAGGGGATCGAGGTGGTTCGTCGTCAGACGCGTCTTCTGATACCTCATGAGTATTTTCGGAGTGGCTTGCGTTCTCTTCTCCGTCAAGGGGTCCCCAGTCCGATCGTGGGACTACTTCATCGGCGTATATATCACAGCGGTGATGGGGTCGTAATGGGGCAATAACCTGCCACTGGTCTAGGATGTAGTCGACCGCGCACCAACACAGACGGTCAAAACTAAACTCAACTGGGTGTTCTCCCCTTCGCGTCTCGATGACGTATCCTTCTACTCCGCTAGGGTTGCTCCAATAGGTGTTCCTTAGATATCGGATTGGAACGTTACGACTCCCTCGTCGTAATAGGTTGTACGGATGGAATCCGTTGATTTCCCACTGTTCCCGGGTTGTTACTCTCGCCACGATGGTAGGATCTTGGTCTTAATGTTACGCCTTGTCGTAGCACTTGTTCGACTTGAACGAATTCCTAGGTGAGAGAACAATAAACGTGACACAAGTCAAACGTAGAGGTGACTTCCTCAATACGATGATGGGGCTAGCAACGGATCTCCTAAGTCACGTTGGCCCAAATAGACTTCAACCTGCCAGTGTATGTGCCGGACAAGGTGACAACTGCACACCACAACGATGGAGACGAGAAGAGAGTAGAGTATGCGATGAGAGAGATCAATGACAATTGAAGAAGACCAAGATGGCGTTTCTTGGTCTTCGCCAACTACTACTTATACAGATACTCGAGGGCTTTAAAGTGCCTCTTGAACGGAACTGTCCTATGGCGTAAGTAGCTCGAACCCTACTACACCGATCCTAGGAATCACTCAGCAATCACATGTGATCGCTGAGCTGCTGACTGATACTGCTAGTCCGTGACTAATTACTACTTACTACCGTAGCCACAACCGGTAAGTAAGAGTCCGAGACTCCGAATCACGACATCACTATTACTGTGGTAAGTCCGAAGGGTCGACCGTAACACCATGGAATGGAGCTGCAACAAGTGGAGCCCCATAGTCCTGGTAGTGGCCAGTGTCCCTGTGACGTTCCAGGATGTAGTGGTTATGCCCTTCACAGTCCCATTCATAATAAATGTAGTGGGGATGCTTAGGGGAGCCATCTAACCCAGTGATGAGGAAGGAATAGCAGGCATGGTTGGCCCGGCGCAAGTCGTAGATCTTGAAGTTCTCAGGGGGGTCATCGTCGAAGCGGTCATTGCCCAGATCAACTGAAGAGACAGGAGAGCTGGGGTGAGAGAAGGGCGTGAGGGGGTGACGAGGCTCCAGAGTACTGAGGTGGAGGTAGGCAGGGGAGCTGGTGCGAGGTGGGACAGGGAGAGGTTCAGGGGATGGAACAGAAGACTGGATACAGTCAGCCAGTGGAAGGGGGTTGCCTAGAGGAGACCCTGGAGTGCCGAAGGTTCCCTCAGTAGGGGCAGGAGAGGCAGCATGAGAGCTGATGCGGTCAGCGAGGGAGCGGTCATTGGTGGTAGTGGGGGAGGTAGACATAGCAGCAGTGGTGATAGTGGACAGAGTGATGGAGCGGATGATGAGGGGGGACAAAGAAAATGCAGGGTTTAAATAAGAGGTTACTCCATGAGCGTCCTCAAGGGAGCAGACAGAGCTAGGATTTTGCCAATGGTATTTGGTGATAAGTTGGTCAGCATGAATATGAGTTGAGGGTTCCCATGAGTCATGGGCCTTAAAGAAGCCCTTCCATCTAACCAAATACTGCAATTGGTTGTGCCTGCATCATGACCCTAGAATTTGCTCCACTTCCCACTCCGGTTTCCCATCAATCAGGTCAGGGGAAGGTTCCGTAAAATTCAGACCATGCTCGGGTGTTTCCTTGTAAGGGGTGAGAAGGGAAGCATGGATGTTATGCTTCAGTAAGCGTGGGCCTTGCTTTAGGCGATGATAAGACATGAGTACTCAGCTGGGCAATCTACTAAGTCGAATGTGGAGCTCTAAGCCTCAACACAATGATGACTCGCAACTGGGAAGGCTTCTTGGTAAGCCTTATGCAGTGCACTCCTTGGTTGCAATCCTTCAAGTAAGGCAGAAAAGGGAGTTGTGAAACCAATGATTCAAGAAGACCAAGATGACGATCCTTGGTCTTCCTTGTCTACTACTTATACACGATGATGAAGGGCTTTAAAGCACCTCCCAAATACTGTTTGACCTATAGCGTATCTAGCTCGAACCCTAGTACCACTATCCTAGTGATCAGTAAGCATATAGTAACATGTGATACTACTGCTGACTGATAACACATGAAAGATGAAGTCCCTGACTAATTTAAAGAATCACAAGCCTACTACCATAGTCAGAACCTAGTAGTAAGCATTAAAGTCTGTTCCATGACAATGGAAGACGTTATGTATCTTCCATTGTGGAGGGAGCTTGAGCTGGTAGGAGGTATGTGAAATGGCAGCAGTGACTAGAAAAGGGCCATAACACCGTGGGGATAGTTTGGCAGATGGGTGGGTGGTGTGAAGGCTCTTGCCCTCAAGCCAGACTCTATCTCCAATGCAGCAAGGGGTGAAACAAGTGTGTGACCTGGTTGTGAGGTCTTGTGAGCGCTTGATAGTGTCCTGTGCCTGTTGGTGTGCCTCCTTAATCTGCTGCATGCGCTGGTCAACAGAGGGGACAGTGGAGAAGCAGAAGGTTTGATGGACGCGTGGGGTATGTCCCATGAGGAGATTGAAGGGGGTCTTTTTTGTAGTGGAGCTGGGCCAGGAGTTGTGTGCGAACTGTGCAAGGGGGAGCCAAGATGCCCAGTCGTCTTGCTTGTAGTTGGTGAATATACAGAGATACTGTTCCAGCCATTGGTTAGTGTGTTCCGATTGGCCGTCAGTTTGGGGGTGGTAAGTGGTACTAATGTTCTGGTCTATGTGAAGTAATTTGCAAAGTTCTTTGGTGAATGTGGAGGTAAAATGAGGGTCTCTGTCCGAAATGATGCGTTTAGGAAGTCTGTAATGGGGAGTACATGAGTAGCATAAAGTAATGCAGTTTTCTCAGCATCTATGGTTTTGTTGCAGGGGATGAAGATGGAGGCTTTAGAGCAGTCATGGTCCATAATCGTAAGTATGGTATCGTAGTTGGAGGATAGGGGGAGCTTTGTAATAAAGTCCAAGGCAATGGTTTTGAAGGGAAGGGAATAGGGGTCTGTGGTAATGGGGTAAAGCGATGGTTTGAGGTTAGTAGGGTTGTTTTTGCGTGATTGACAGGTGGCACAACCCTTAATGTAGTTGGTGACGGAAAGTTTCATGTTGGGCCACCAGTAATCGCATGAGATGGCCCAGAGGGTCTTGGAAATTCCAGGGTGTCTGGCTGTGAGTGAGTTGTGATATAGGGAAATTACCCCCCTCCTTAGATTGTTATCTTCCACAATGACAAGCCATGAGTTGTTCCAGAAGAAGCCCTCCTTCTGAGTGAGGTTGTGAGAGAGCGTTGATACCCTAAGCTGCCGCTGAGCGTGTCAAAGTGCAGCTAAGAGTGGAAGGGCTCGGGAGGTCAAGGAATATAATGCGCCGATAGGGTAGAGTCGCACAGGTCGTGGGTCAGCCAAAGGTAGGCTTGGCACTCGGCTGATGCAGAAGATGTACCGGCCTAGGGGAAATGCAAAGTGCTGCCGGAGCAGTGAGACTGAAATCTACTGCGGGACACTGGCACACGCAAGGGTATGCAGAGGGTTCACAAAGAGCGGAAATGGAATCTAGAGTGTAACTGATCTGGGTACTACGCCGTACCCGTGCTGCCTGCCTATGTACATAGGAAACGAATCCTTAAATACCTATCCTATCCAACCTTCGGCTGCTTTGGCCTGCAACCACAATCGCTTGTTCGAGCGAACCTGTGTCAACCATCGTTAGACCGACAACCATGGCATGCAGCTGCATTGGCCGATTGCTCCATGGGGCTTCACAGTCTAAGGCGAACCCCAAGGTGGTCGGCTGGTCATTACTATGGCCTACATGGTCGCTGGGTCTCCAGTCCTACTCGATGGTCCCGCAGACTAGGGGCACTGCTGGCGCACCACAATGTGCGCCCCGCCGCCACATAGCCTGGGGTTGAACTGCCTAAGTTTCCTGAAGGGTCCCCGCTTGGAACCCTGAGTCACTGAATCGCTGTGTGGTCGGGCCGCCGAGCTGGACCCGCTCCGCTTTGCATCGGCCATTTCACGCTCTCTCACGCGTTGGCTGTGCTCATGCTGGTCGTTCACGAGGCCAAGTGCGGTCTGCTATAATACCGAATAGAAATGCCAAAATCGTCAGATAGTGCACCCAGCCCATCACTGGGTGTATCAGCGTCCACCTAGAGAGTAGGTCCAGCTGTTTGAGTTGGTGGGCACGTGCGCGATCATCGAGGGAGGAGGAGAGGGCAGCATTGACAAAGAGCGAAGGGGGGAGGACAGTGACTTGATCATTGTCAGCTGAGCTGTCGTAGAAGTGAGGGTGCCTGGAAAGAGCATTGGCCTTGTTGGAGGCCCCAGGCTGGTGGATGAGGGTGAAATGGTAGTCAGCCAGTTTAGGGAGGTACCTGGCGACATGACGGTTAATGTATTGGGGGTTGCGGTAGTATTGGAGGTTCTTGTGATTGGTGAGGATGGTGATGGGATGGGGGGAGCCTGCTAGGAGGTGTCGCCAGTTCTCCAAGCCACAAACAACGGCCAGGCGTTCTCTGTCATAGATGTCATAGTTTTGTTCCACCTCAGTGAACGTTTTGGAGTGGAAACCAATGGCACGGGATTTACCCCGAGGATCCTTCTGAGAGAGGATCACTCCAGTGGCGAAGGCGGAGGCATCTACTTCCAGTTGGAAAGGTTTGGACATATCTGGTTGGGAAAGGGCAGGATCAGAGAGAACATGGGATATAAGGGTGTTGAGGGCATGATGGCATTCAGGAGTCTATCAGAATGGGGTCTCCTTCTTTAGGAGTGCGGTGATAGGACGAGCGATGTTGGCAAAGTTCAGGATGAATGGGCGTTGGTATCCTAGGACACCTAGTGTGCTTCTGACCTCTTTGAGGGTCTTGAGGTCGTGTGGCCAGTCACGGAGGCCATCTGCTTTGATGGGGTCAATCTTGATCTGGTCGCCATCTACGATGATGCTGAGGTATTCGATGTGGGGTTGTTCGAAGGTGCACTTGGAGGGTTTGAGGAAGTAGGATTTGACTTCTAGGAGGTCAAGAACTTCATGGACAATGGTGCGGTGGCATGATAGATTGTCATGGGTAGTGATGAGGATGTCATCCATGTTGTTACGGTCGCACTGGCTGTCTAGCTCAACCTGAGCTGGGGGTTCTCAGAACACTTGTATTGCACACGACAACCAAGGCAAAACCACTGCAATAGTGGTTGCAACTGAGAAGGAAGGAGAAGAGCAAAGGCAATGGCTCGCTAAGAAGTGGCACAACAAGATGATGTCTAAGGGTTTGGTGAAAGTACCAACTAAGGTCCTTAGGAAAGCAGAGAGGATGCGAATTCTAAAGAACTCAAGATGGGGAATACATGTGAAGACAAGCTAGTACTCATGCTACTAGTAGATAAGGTTCGGACTCAGTATGAACCTTAAGTCCTTATCTCTAGCCAATAGCCATAAGGGCTCCGGCTTCACAAGCTGAAACACAAAGGAGAAACATAATTGGACCGGCCTATAAAGGCACCAACATCCATCAGATATGAGGCTGCGCCCATACAGTACACGAGGCGTCCGTCAGAAAGTCCATCAGAAAGCAGGCACAAAGGCCTAGTCCATGTCATCACCAACCAGATAACCAGCTACAGCATACCTGAGGCATACATGCTCAGGTGATGCCTCACCTGATGCCTCACGTGACCTAGGGCTATCATGCCCATAGAAGTGCACATACATCTTGCACGCGTGAGCTTCATCCTGCTCGTAGGGGTCCTCAGCTTCATTGTTGCTGCTCTCAACCAGAGAGGGGGACTTAGCTGGTTCAGGGCACAATGCCCACATGCTTAGGTCACCTTTTCTCTTCAAGGCTTCTCTCAAGGTGTTGGTATTGAGGCCTCTTTTATAGTTGTCTAATGTGGGCCGGCTTGGGCAGCTTGGTGGCGTGCTTTCACAGGAGCTCAAAATCTCAGCTGTGACACATGTAGATAAAGAGTTCCTTGGGGTATTTGTCCTTGAGGTGGCGGAACATGTGATTCATGGTACAGGAAAATGTAGTGGGGGAATTGGTGAGACCGAAGAACATGACACGAGGTTGGAAGAGGCCGAAGGGTGTCTTGAATGCTGCTTTCCATTGGTCCTCTTCCTTAATGTGGATATTGTTGTATCCCCAGCGGATGTCAAACTTGGTAAAGATCTTCTTCCCTTGGAGCTGTTCAAGGATGGTGTTAATTAGTGGAAGGGGGTATGTGTCGTGGATGGTCCATGAGTTAAGGGGTTTGTAGTCTTGAGTGGGGCATAGTTTGCCATCCTTCTTCTTTACAAAGAAGAAGGAGGAGGCATAGGGGGAGTTGGATTCAGCAATGTAGCCTTTCTCCAAGTGTTCCTTGATGAACTCCTTGGTGACTTCTTCTTTGGCCAGTGTGAGGGGGTATACCTTGCAGTTAATGGTGGCGGGGGCATCTAGTTTGGGGGTAATAGCATGGTCATCTTCTCTAGTGGGGGGGAAGTGTTATGCTGCTTTCTTAGAGAAGACAGTGGCGTGGCATTGGTACTTGGAGGGAATGTCAGCGACTGGTGTGGTTTTGGAGGCGATGGCCTTCTCAGCCCATTTCTGGGCGATGCTATTGATCTGAGGGTGAATGCATTTGTGGTAGGAGACGGAGTGGAGGGCAAGATCCCCTCCTTCAAGGGTGTTGGTGGTCCAATCAATTCTGGGATTGAAACATTTGAACCATCGGTGACCTAGGATGAGATGGTCGTGCCCGAGGTTGGCGATGTATAAGGGCATTCTTATTGCTTGTGCCCCTTGGTTGATGATAAGATAGGTGAGGTGGGTAATGGATCCCGCCTGGTTGAGAGTTCCGTCCATGTTATGGACAAGGCGGGGGGTGTGGAGTTCTTGTGTCCCAAGGTGTAACTTGGAGACAGTGTGAGTGTCGATAAAGTTGTTGGTTGCCCCACTATCAAGGAGGACTTCTACTTCAGCCTTTCCGTGCCACATGTAAATCTGAATGGGGATTGTCATTGAGTCGTTCTTCGTACTGTACATGGTGCTAATGGTCGCCTTGCTCTCTTAGAGTTCGGCATCCTGAAAATCCTGGTCATCCAGGTATTCTCTTCACTCTTCTTCAGTCATGCTGGCAATGATAGCCACAATCTGTTGAGCCTTGGTTTTCTTGGGGGCGCTGGTGATGGGAGTGGTGGAAGCGGTGGTGGTGGGTGCAGTGGTAGATGAGGCGGAGGTGGTGCGAGCACTGGAGGTGCTCTGGTTCTGGGGGCATTCACAGGACATATGTCCTTGACGATGGCAGCGGAAGCAATGCCCTTCTTTTGCTAGCTTCTCACATTCTTCTGAGGTGAGCTTCTTGAGCTTTTGGGGGGTACTAGTGGTGGCATCTACATCCATAGGGACGATGCCATGGTTGTTGGACTGGGTGTGACGGGACTGGGTGGTGTGTGAGGTGGACTGGAACTGGGTTTTCTTTTTGTTGAAGAGGAGGTTAGAGTTGCACAACTCATGCACTCACTCTACTTCTCTGCATGCTGCACTCTTCCATTCATCCATGGTGACAGGCCAGGTGTCCCTAAAGAGGACACAATGGTGGATGGTCTCTTCAAGTCCAGCTTTAAATTGGGCAATGGTGCCTTTGGCGGTGGGTTCCCACTCAGCAGCTGTGGCAAGCCGCTCAAAGGTGGCGATGTAGTTGTTAATGTCAAGGTCCTTCATATGAAGGTTCATGAGCTTTTAGTAGGCCAATTGGACATAGGTGGTGTCAGCCCAGGCACTCTTGAAGTCGGCCTCAAAGGTGGTCCAGAGGGCGTCCTCTGTGTGTGCAGTGGGGGCAGTGGGGTGGTTGACTTTAGCAATGAGGGCCTTCTCTTTGGCCTTCACCCAGTCAGCAACAAGGGGTCCCTGGATATAAGACAGGGCAGTGAGGACGTGCAGGTAAGGTTGTGCCATGATGTTGATGTTGTCATTGAGGGCCCAGTAGCAATGGAACTGGCTGAGGAAGGTGCTGCTAAGAGTGCAGTCACTGGCGAAGACAGTTGGGGCAACTCCTCGAAGTGCCCCTGATGTGATGGTACAGGTAGTCATGGTAGTGGGGGCAGTGGCTGGTGTAGTTGTGGTCGGAGTCTGTGTACAGGTGGCTGGGGTGACGATGATGGTGGGTGTTACAGTGGGAGTGGAAACACATGGAATGGAAGGGAGGGCAGGTGGTTCAGTGGTTGGGAGTGCATTGTCTGGGTTGTTGGGATCAGTAGGAAGGTACCAGCCGAGTCCTAACAGATTATCTGCTGGGATTGCATAGTCTGGACCAGTGATGTAGTTGGCTCCTTCTCTGGCAAGGCTGTGCCACTGGTGGTTGATGAATTTGACAGGAACTGCTTTTCCTTCGAAAGTTACATAGTATCCTCCGTGCTGGTCAGTGGGGTAAGTGGTCCAATAAGTGGTGCCAATAATATGTGCAGGGAGGTCGTTGGTTCATCGCTGGAAGACTAGAGTGGGGTGGTCAGGGTCTAGGGCGATGGATAAGCTAGCCACAGTGTTTCAGGGTATGGTGGTTCAATGGGTATAGGGAGCAGCAAACAGAGTTACTGTGACGAGGTAGAAGAGTCTTGTCTTATGTTAAGGCCTAGTGGGGCCTTGCTGTGCAACATGCACCGAGGGTATAAAGACGAGGGTCAAGGACAAGGTATTTGACAAGAGTGTCGAGGGTACGAGGGACAAGGTACAGAGATGAGGGGTTTGAAAGGATGATGAGGTGACAGGGTTTGGAGGACTAAGTCGAGAGACTTAGTGACAAGGTATGAGGTGTTCGGTTAGAAGACCAAAGTGCAAGGAGACTAAGTCAAACAACTCAGGGTCTGTGTGTGCGCATTGTTATAGCACAAGCGCAAAGCTTCAAGGTGGCTCCCAACTAAGGGAAGGCCAACAGTGGTGATAAGACGATGAGAGGAGCACACAGTTAGAAGGTGGACAAGTCTGGTATTCACTAGTATGGTAAACAAAGACAAGACTGGAGAATAAGTGTACAAGTGGGCGAGCTTATATAGGTGACTACTCCATGTCCGTCCCATGAAGGGGATACTAAAGGAGAACAAAGGGAATGCAGATGGGGAAAGAGGTAGAAGGGGAATCAGAGTAAGGAAGCGTACATGGTAGTGAGTCAACAGGTTAGTACTCCAAGGAAGTCCAAGAACAATGAAAGCAATAAGGTAAAAAGAAAAATAAGTCCATGGTGAGCCAGATCATGACATTTATGATTGCTGACCTATACTCCTTTTCAGACATGGTGACTCTGATGGCTGCAAGCTCTTTGCGTTTCATGTGCATCTGGCTGAGGAATGCATGCACATCCCCACCATGCAGGCAGCGCATCTCAGAGAAGGTGGTGAGCATGTCCATTTCAGCATATTGACTCTTGATGCTGAATTCTGCTTTGACTTTGTCCCAGCAATCCTTGGCAGTTAGGAGCAACTTCAAGTGGACAGCAGTTGTGTAATGGTCATACCAGCCATCTAGCTCGACTTGAGCTGGGGGTTCTCAGAATGCTTGTATTGCATGCAACAACCAAGGCAAAACCACTGCAATAGTGGTTGCAACTGAGAGGGAAAGGGGGAACTAGAGACAATGGCTCGCTTAAGAAGTGGCACGACAAGATGATGTCTAAGGGTTTGGTGTAGGAGACCAACTAAGGCCCTTAGCAGAGTAGAGGGAAGAACGGGTACGATTCTAAAGAAACTCAAGATAGCGAATACATGCAAAGACAAGCTAGTACTTATACTACTAGTAGCTAAGGTTCCGGGCTCAGCACGAACCTTAAGTCCTTATCTCTAGCCAATAGCCATAAGGGCTCCAGCTTCACAAGCTGAAACACAAAGGAGAAACATAATTGGACCGGCCTATAAAGGCACCAACATCTATCAGACACAAGGCTGCGCCCATACAGTACATGAGGCGTCCATCAGAGGGTCCATCAGAAAGCAGGCATGAAGGCCTAGTCCATGTCGTCACCAACCGGATAACCAGCTGCAGCATAACCGAGGCACACATGCTCAGGTGATGCCTCGTGTGACCCAGGGCTGTCATTGTTACGCTTCGGTAAGCGTGGGCCTTGCTTTAGGCGATGAGACGCGAGTACTCAGCTCAGAAATATGCTAAGTCGAACGTGGAGTCCCGAGACTTCAACATGACGACGGCCTTGCAACTGGGAAGACGCTTCTAAGTCTTATGCAGTGCACTTTCCCGTGGCAGAACCTAAGACGGGAGGAAAGGATCTGAAACCAATGATTCAAGAAGACCAAGATAGCGACTCTTGGTCTTCCGCGACTACTACTTATACACAATGATGGAGGGCTTTAAAGCACCTCCCGAACGATATTGACCTATAGCAATACTAGCTTGAACCCTAGTACCGCTATCCTAGTAATCAGTAAGCTACAGTACCATGTGATACTACTGCTGACTGATAACACATGAAATGATAGAGTCCCTGACTAATGTAAACAATCACGAGCTTACTACCGTAGTCAGAACCTGATAGTAAGCGTTCGATAAGTCCGATCCGTAACATCACCCCCTTTTCAGGAGCGATGCCCACGGAGCCCGGGCGGTCCCATCCATCCTGCCCGTACTTCTTCTATCCTCTGCATTGCCCATGCCCACTCCAACCTACTGATGCACCTTGCCTTATCTGTCGCTAATCGCCCCCTTGTGTCCTGCAACTCCGCTATCCGTGCCTCCAAACGCCCCATCTCTGCCCCTAAGGCCCGGTAGCGTCGAATCTCGGCAACGAGACTTATGTCCTTGCATTCAAGGACGGCTCGGTTGATGGCCGCGGCGTCGTCGTACCCCCCGTCGAAGAGGATCAAATCCTCCTGTGCATATTTGAGGTGGGAGGAGGGGTGCACCACGTACTGGGGTGCCGCATACAGGGGTTTTGGGAACACCCTGTCGGATTCGTCGATCAGGCCGAGCACGATGGGATCGTTGCTCATGATGGCCTGGACGTATTTGGCCGGGCGCGTCATGCCGTCGGGGGTGGTGATGGGGAAGTGAATATAATCGGGTCCCTTATTGACCCTGAACCCATGTGGTGCGCAGGCGTTGGTGACGGAGCCGACAGCTCGGTCGGCGAGTTGGGGACGGATATGACCCCGGTATAGGGGGGTCCCGTCGGTGGCGAGGGCATGTCGGGTAGTATGAGGTGGTACATTAGTTTCTCGGCCATAGTGAATGTGGGGGTGCTCAGCGGGGTAACTCTCGTCCTCGCTGTCCGTGACTTCTCCCGCTTCTCTCTCATCTCCCTCATCCGGCGTTGGGCTGTCTGTAGCTGTTCGTCCCTCCAGTCGTCAGTCACCTCCTTCCATGACTTCTTCGGCTTCATCGCCACTTCGTACCGCTCCCTGGCGTGCTCGGACTTCTTCACCGCGGTCGAGAGCTCGGCGAAAGTCGTCAACTTCCGCAGTGGTGAAGGGTCGGTTGGCGATGGGGAGTCCGGTGTCGGCGTGGAGGATGTGCCACAAGGCTGGCTGCCCATCGACGTCGGGGGACAGTCGGGCGCTGTTGTTACTTCTTCCTTGAGCGGGGAACTGGTTGAGGGTGCTATGGAACTCAGCTGGGGTGATGGGCCCCTCGGGCCCGGCTCTGTTTCCTTCAACCACGACGACCTCCGTCCCATCGACAGGGGCTGTTGATGCCCGCTCTTCCTCCAGCTCAACGGCAAAAATCCTCTCGGGGGTTCCGAGGTAATACGAAGACGTCGATAGGGCGGCATCGGGAGTGAAGGGCATTGACTGAGTGGGAGTGATGGTGGTGGTTGCAGTGGAAGGAGAGGATGGAGTACTTCCGTAGACCCTTCCACTCCTTATAACTGTTTGTGGGGTGGTTTTTGAATTTTGATATTCCGCTAAAGCTTCGTCAGCAAATAGATCTTCCCGGTTGACCCACTGATTCTCCGAGTCGGGGTAACCCTTCCATTTGACCAGGTATTGCTTCTTTCGCCCTCTGCCGAAATGCCGTTCGTCGAGAACCTTCTCAATTTCGTATTCCTCCTCGCCATCTACCAAATCGGGTGGTGGCCGTTGGTAGTTTTTCCCATGAAGTGGGGTCTCGTGGTACTTGGTGAGAAGATCCACATGGAATACTGTGTGAATTTTCCATTGCGGGGGAAGGTTGAGCTGGTAATTGACAGGGGACATCACCTGTGTTATAGTAAAGGGTCCATGTCTTCGGGGCGCGAGTTTCGCCATTGGTTGATGAGTGTGTAAGTGGTGTCCTTCCAGCCACACGAGGTCTCCCGTCTGGAACTTTGGACCGTTCTTGGCTTTGACCCATGACTGCTGCGCTTTAATAATCAGTTCCTGAGCGTGTTTCCATGCTTCTCGGAACTGTTCTGCCCTGAGCGTTACTTGGGGAATGGGTGATGGTTTATCCATCCAATCAGCTCGCAGGTTATACCCCATGAGGAGGTTGAAGGGGGATTTCCGCATATATTCATGTGGCCAGTTATTATGGGCAAATTCTGCGAGTGGCAAATATCCACACCAATTGTCTTGCCTTTCGTTGGTCCAGAAACAGAGATATTGTTCTACCCATTGGTTCGTCCTTTCAGATTGGCCATCTGTTCGTGGGTGGTACACGGTGGAGATGTTCTGTCTGATACCCAATACTTTACATAATTCCCTGGTGAAGCGGCTCACGAACCGTGGGTCTCGATCACTTATGATCTTTGAAGGGAGTCCAAACCGTGTGAAGACATGTTTTAGATAAAGGACTGCAACTTCTTCTGCACTGATTTCTTCGTTGCAGGGTATGAACACCACAGCTTTGCTACAATCGTGGTCCGTTATGGTTAGTATAGTGTCATACCCCTGCGAACGTGGTAACTTAGTTATGAAATCAAGTGCTATGGTTTCGAAGGGTAGTGCTTCTGGTTTCGGGTAGATGGGGTTGAGAGGGGCTCTGTCGTGTTTGTGTTGCACCTTGATGCGTTGACATTCGGCGCATCCCTTGACGTATTCCAGTGCGTCTTTGGCCATCCCGGGCCACCAGTAAGCGCGTCCTACCAGTTGCGCCATTCGTTTGATACCTGGGTGTCCGTGAGCCGGTAGGTCATGATGATCATGGAGTATGCGTCGCTTATCGTGGATTCCTCCGGTGACTACCCGTCGTCCGTCTTTGTACCATGTGCCTTCTATTTTCTTGAGTTGGTGTGCATCTACCCAGGGCATGAGAACAGACTCTCTCTGCTCGTATACTGGGTCTGGTAACGCGGTGTCATCATGCGTAAGGCTGTCTTCGTTTGTTTGTATGTGTTCTATTCGGGCTCCTCATATGAACATTTTGTCCGGTAATACCATGACGTCCCGGTTGTCCTCTTCTCCTTGGTCGTAGTCTGGTCGTCTTGACAGGGCATCTGCCCTTCCATTCACAGTTTTTTTGATATGGTGAATTTCAAAGTCGTATTCTGACAATTCAAGTACTTCCCTGGCGACCCTTCGGCTTATCTTTTGAGGGCTTCTCCAGTATTGTAGGTTCATGTGATCGGAGAAAACTTTCGTCTTGTGCGGTGATCCCGCCAGTAAGGGTCGCCAGTGTCGGAATGCTCTTACGATTGCCAATAATTCCAAGTCGTAGATGTCGTAATTCCTTTCAGCTTCGTTGAGGGTAGTGGAGAAATAGCTGATCGGGTGGCGTTTGCCGTCATCTTGTCGTTGTAGTAGTACTGCTCCGATTGTGAATCCTGATGCATCGACTTCGAGTTCAAATGGTTTACTCAGCTGTGGGTGTGCCAGTACTGGTTCTGAGGTGACGAGTCCCTTCAACTTGTTAAATGCGTCATGTTCCGTTCCTGTCCATTTCCAGTCAGCTCCTTTCTTTGTCAGTTGGTTCAGTGGCTTTGCGTGGTGTGAGAAGTTTCGAATAAATGCGCGATAGAAATTGCAAAAGCCTAGGAATGATCGAACGTCTTTGACCTTTGTAGGGGTTGGCCAGTCTTTGATACCGGAAATTTTGATGGGGTCCATGCGTGTCACCCCCTTTTCAAGGATTACCCCCAGGTAATCCATTCGTGGCGCATGGAATAGGCACTTTTCAAGTTTGTAGTAGAGATCGTGTTTAGCCGAGACTTCCAATACGTCTTGGACTGCCGCTATGTGATCTGCCATATCGTGTCCTACCCGTGTTGCTATACCGATGTCGTCCATGTATACCCGTATTGTGGTCCCCCGTAGTTCATGTTTTGCTATGACATCTCGACATATGTGGTTCATCATCGTCTGAAATGTTGCCGGTGAGTTGGTTAGTCCGAAGAACATGACTGTGGGTTCGAATAGTCCATATCTTGTTTTGAAAGCCGCCTTTTCTTCGTCTCCCTCTTTGATGCGTATGTTGTTGTAGCCCCATCTTACGTCGAGTTTGGTGTATATGTGGGCGTTGCTGAGATCTGTGATTAGGTCGGATATGAGGGGTAAAGGATATTGATTGTGTATTGTGTAAGCGTTGATCCGTCGATAGTCTTGTACTGGGTGAAGTTTACCATCCTTCTTTTTAACGAAGAAGAATGGTGACACGTAGGGAGACTTTGAGGGTCATATGTATCCTTTGTCGAGTTGTTCCGTTAGAAAAGCTTTGAGGGCCATATCCTCTTCCTGCATTAGTGGGTAGACTTTGCAGTCTATGGCTTCGGGGGTCCCTTTCTTGAATTGTATTTCATGATCCCACACCCAAGGTGGTGGGAATCGGTGTGACGCTTCCTCGTTAAATAGTCGGTCGTACTTGTTATAACAAGGTGGTAACTCAGCTTTGACGGTGTATTGTTTCGCTTGGATTGCTAATTCGGTGGATGTGATCCTCCCATGTGCAAATTCCTCATCCTCCAGCTGTTGTACGATGTCTTCCTTCTCTTCCGTCGTGATGGTTGCGATAGTGGGCTGTATTCTTCTGATCCGGGGGTTTACTGTTCGTAGCACTACCAGTAGTGCATCTTCTTTGATGATGGCATGTCTCCAGCTGAAAGTTGGTTCATATGTGGCCAGCCACGGGTAGCCAAAGACAATGTCTTCATTGCCTATGTCGGTTATGAGGAATCTCATCTCCTTGTGGATTCCTTTCGTTTGTACGTCCAGATCTACATAGTGAGTGATGAGTCCAGCTCTATTCTCGGTATTATCGATGTTCCATATCTTTTTGGGCTTTTCCAGCAGTTTCATCCCGATTCCCATCCGCTTTACAAAAGCGGGGCGTAGGAAGTTATCAGTGGCTCCGGAGTCCACTAATGCTCTGATGTCGGCCATGGCATAATTCGTGCGAATCGATACTGGAATTCTCATAGAATGGTAGCGAGTTATGATCACAGAATTACATTTTACTGCCCTTACCCAGGCCGATGGGTTCAGGCGCTTTGAAAATCCTCCCTTTTCCACAAATCCTGCAGGATGAGGTCCTTAACCTCGTCCTCTTCGGCTGCTACCCCTTTCATCCAGGTGTCAGCTCGTTGTTGCGCGGTTTCCGCTCTTGCCGCTTGTACTTGTTCAGGTTCATATGACCCGGTGTCAATCCTTCTGGTATTGCTAGGTTGGTTGTAGGTGTGCTGTGGGCAATTACAACTGAAGTGTCCCTTTTGTCCACAAGTGTAACAGGTGACTTCCCTCATGTCACGCCGACCTCCTCGTCCTCATCCTATGAACCCTCCTCTTGGTGGTGTGTTTCGGGGGTGCGCTCAATCCCAACTACCTTGTATTTCTTCGGCGCCTGTGAGTCTTCCTCTCACTCGGTCGGCCGATGTATCCATGGCATTTGGATCTCTGAGGATGTTGCGGGGTGGCCCCCATCTGGTGTTGCGGGTGTTCCCCCATCTGCCTCTGTTGCTATTCCCTTGCTGCCTTCCTAGGTTTGTGAGGCCTCGATGTTGCTCCAGTCACGCCTTCATGTGTATGTACTGTTGTTGTCTTCTGATAACCGCTTCTTTCCATTCCTGGAAAGTTTGTGGGTTATCATACGTGTACGCTTTCTCGTATAGGTCACGGGGTAGTCCATCCATGAACAGGTCCATCGTGAGTGGTGAGTCCAGTCGGTAATCAGCCTGCCGTGCTAGTTGTTCGAACTGTGTGACGTACGCGTCGATATCTCCTCCGGTCATTTTGATCCCTCTTTTGAGCATTGCTTGGGCTTGTTCTTTCTCTAGTGTGTTTGAAAACCGCCTATTAAAGGCCGTTATCACTTCGATCCACAGGCATGGGTCGTTGTCGGCAATTCCAGCGCTAACTTGTCGGTTGAGCCATCTGCTGGTCTCCGTGATCCAGTTATTAACGTCTTTTCCTTGGATGTAAGTGAGAAACAACATAGCTCTGCGGTAGGCGTTGGCCATGATGGGGTTGTTATTGTTGATACCCCAGTATAGTTCCCATTGAGTGAGGAACTCTTCGGTTCTGTGTCGATCCCCTCTGAATATTTCTGGGGCATTCCCAGCGAATTTGTCAGAATGGTGTCCTCCTGGTATTCCGATTGGCCCTGCTCCGAGTATTCCTCCTCCTGGTGGTCCTCCTCCTGGCGGCCCTCCTCCTGGCGGCCCTCCTCCCGGTGGCCCTCTTCCTGGTGCTGGGGATCCTCCGCCTCTGGTTGGGGGATCTGGTTGATCTGGTCCGATTGCTCGGAATAGAGCGGCGTCGTCCGCTGTCATTACGTGTCCTGTTTCTGGGTGGATGGGGAGTGTGACTTCCCGTGTTTCTGTTAGTGTGGCCATTGGGGGATGAATGGTGATTTGCTCAGCTCTTTCAATGAGTTCGGGTTCCAGTGGTTCGAGTGCTTGGTTCGGTTCTTCATCTGATTCACTATCTGAAGCTTCCGGACCTTCTGAGGGTGCTGAGAGGCTTTGGTTTTCTCCGTCGATGGGTCCCCAGTTGTTTCTTGCGACTACTTCCTCTTCGTAGATATCGCACCTGTACCTATAGGGTAGAGTGTCGATGACTCTCCACTCGTTGTCTTCTCGGTCGACTCTGCACCAGCAAGTTTGTTCAAAGTTGAACTCAACTGGTCGTGGTCCGTGTGCTCCTCTGATCAGGTATCCCTTGATTCCGTTGATACTCCCCCAACTAGCTTCTTTGAGGTATCGGGTTGGTACGTTTCTTGTCCCTCTTCATGGGATTTCGTAGGATCGGAATCCTTCTCGGATCCAAAGTTCTCTTGTGGATACTCGCGCCACGATGGTGTATCTTGGTCTTAATGTTACGCTTCGGTAAGCGTGGGCCTTGCTTTAGGCGATGAGACGCGAGTACTCAGCTCAGAAATATGCTAAGTCGAACGTGGAGTCCCGAGACTTCAACATGATGATGGCCTTGCAACTGGGAAGACGCTTCTAAGTCTTATGCAGTGCACTTTCCCGTGGCAGAACCTAAGACGGGAGGAAAGGATCTGAAACCAATGATTCAAGAAGACCAAGATAGTGACTCTTGGTCTTCTGCGACTACTACTTATACACAATGATGGAGGGCTTTAAAGCACCTCCCGAACGATATTGACCTATAGCAATACTAGCTTGAACCCTAGTACCGCTATCCTAGTAATCAGTAAGCTACAGTACCATGTGATACTACTGCTGACTGATAACACATGAAATGATAGAGTCCCTGACTAATGTAAACAATCACGAGCTTACTACCGTAGTCAGAACCTGATAGTAAGCGTTAAATAAGTCCAATCCGTAACAGTCATGCCCATAGAAATGCACATACATCTTACATGTGCAAGCTTCATCCTGCTCATAGGGGTCCTCAGCTTCATCGTCGCTGCTCTCAACAGGAGAGGGGGACTTAGCTGGTTCAGGGTGCAATGCCCACATGCTTGGATCACCTTTTCTCTTCAAAGCCTCTCTCAAGGCATCGGTATCAAGGCCTCTTTCATAGTTGTCCAACGCAGGCCAGCTCAGACAGCTTGGTGGCATGCTTTCATGGGAGCTCAAAATCTCAGCCATGACAAGTTGAGTCAGGAAGGCATTGGGAGAGCATGTAATGGGTGATAGTCTTGTCAACATCCCACATGGCCACCACTTTCTCTTCATCGGTGGTGGGTACCTTTGGGTCCTTTGGAATGGGGCAAGGAGTGGAGCCATCAAAGTGGCCCCACTTCTGGTTCACTTCCATGGCCTCCTGGAAGTGCATTGAGAAGATGGCCCAGTTGGAGCCAGTGGGGTCAAGGTGGGGAACAGAGGTGGGAAGGGGGTCAGACATAGCAGCAGTAAGGGCAGGGCCTATAACCTGTAGGAGTTATGGAGCTCAAGATGTAATTAGAAGTGGTAATGAGCATGTTAAATTAATTGTGTGCATGGGCTGTGTCTATATGAACAGACAAGCCTCAGTCTCTGCACATGCTAAGGCAGATACTAAGTATATTCACCTGTACAAACGGACAAGCCTTCTGGGCCAAGTAAGTACAGGATATGGTAAGTAATGGGTAATAAACTCACCTCAGTCTCTGCGCACGCTAAGGCAGATACTGAGGTGTTACAGTACAAAAACAGGAGGTTTTATATACTAAATGTATCCTGAATAATATATCTCTGCATCTCCATGGGGCAACACAGTAGCGATGGTCAAGACAGTGGGTAAGGAATGTCAGGGCAATGCATGGGTTTGCACGACGTCCACTCAGTACAAAAATATGCATAGGTATGAAATAATGTCCGAAATGAGATCTCACTTTAACACAGTATTAGGACTGGTGGACGCTGCATAGCTCCGTGTCTGGTGACCCCCCTGAGCCATGATACACACCGATCTACCCGAAGGAATGCCAACTCTCGATTGGATAGCAGGCTCTAGGGACCTACATGGCATAGTGCGTTTTATACTCAACGGGATAGCCGTTCTAGAACAGGGAGGGAAGCGCGGAGCGAAAATGAGTCGCGGGTGTAAATACAAAGTGTCACGTGCAGTAAGGCGTGTCGTTCGTTGGTCGGTTCGAGGTTCGTGCGAAGATCGACAATCGGTCGATCGGAGCGATGATTCACAAGACGAGTGGAAACCGGTGGTATTCGTTTCGTGAAACTAGGGACGTGGATCTACTGCAGTTGAGTACAGTAGGTCGAGCTTAGGGCTCAAGGGTCGGACGCGAGATGGTTTAAATACACGAGGGCCGAGCCATTCTGTGGAAAGCGTTCGAGTCATTGTAAACGAGAGGAGTTGTATCGAGTCAAGAGGAAACGAGTCTGCGCGAGGTGGTGTGACACAAAGGGCCCACATTGAAGGCATATAAATGTGTGATGAACCCAAAAACAGAATAGACAACGAAACGACACAAACCATACAATACATTACTGCGGAGACCTCGCGCGATCGTAACGATATATCAGAAGTATTAGTCAGGGATCCAAGCTGTGGCTCGGGTTCGGGAATTGTCAATCTTGTCGTCTCTGGCTCGTCACGGACCGACCATGGGCAACCGTTCCAAGATCTGCCTCAGTGTGTTCACATGTAAGTCAGTAGTGAGCAATCGCTGTCTCAACAACGGAGACATCCCGTGGAAAACAGCTACCAAATCTGGTGGCAGCTCGGTATTCGGTGAGGTCCAGACGTCCTCCTCAAGGAGAATGTCGAGCGTCTTTAGGAATATGTCTAGTACTTCCAACGGCACTTCTCCTGAAACCAGGGTGTCAATCTCCCTCGACACGAGGGAGACGATGTTCGCGAGACCGATCCCGCCCGGCTGGTTGAGCAAAGTAAACACCTCTTCGGGCGTCTTGCTTAGAATGGCCGCTAGACACGATAGCTCCCCATCGCGGGGGAGGGGACCTGGGTCGGTACGAGAGCTGATGTCCTGTACGAGCCTTTTAACGATGAGGGAGCTGAAACTGCATCCTATCAGTTGCGCAGCGGGGTCCTTCTCGGACTGAATCTGGCGAGTCATCCCTGGGTTTGCGAAGACGATGCGGACATAGGGTGGCAGAGATGTCGTGTCCACGTGCTGATTGTATTCTCTTGCGAAATACCAGAGTGTCCTCATGCAGACGCGCAATCTGTTTCTACGCAATTGCTCCGTGAGGGGTGATATGCCTGGCACGCAAGTCTTGAGGAGGTCATTAATCCGGGATCCGAGGAGGGGATCGAAGTGCTTTGACTGATCAGGCTGAACGTCCATGAGGGGGAGAATTACTGAAGGCGCATCCGAGATAGAGTCCGAATCGAAAAATCCCGGGACACGTGCGACAAAGTCTTCGAACTCCCTATCGTCATCAAGAACTGTAAGCGTCCACGCAAGCGCGCCCTTGTCCATGTCTGAAGGTGCATCTGTAGCGCTGTCCATAATACTTTTCTGCAGGCCAACATCAAGCCATTCCTTGTGTGTTTCTATCCCCTTTTTGACCGCCTCTCTCCATTGGGACCACCAGCTTGGTTCCTGAATCGCCTGGTAGGTCCGTTGCCGGCCCGAAAAAAGGCATCCACGCAGTAAACCTTCTAAACTTTGAATGAGCTGAAGATTGAACAGATGGAGACGCTGAAATGATTGCCACGAAAGTTCGGACATTGGGGTGCTATAGGGACAATTGAGGTATATGTTCGGTAACACCGTCAGCGCCAAATAAGCGAAGGTGACTGCCAAAATAGAGCCTAAAATCCAGCACCCGACGATATAGTTGGTATTCCAGAGAAAGTCGACAAGACCGGCGAAGAAAAGGAATATGGATAAATGTAGGAAAATGGGCATTGCTTTGACAGCTCGGGACATCTTGAAACTCGCGATGCCGTCGAACATGTATGCACGGGTGCGCGCGCGTTTGTGAGGTGCAACACGGCGCCGAGTGAGCTCTAGATAGCGTCGGGACCATTGCTGGAATAAGGTCGCGTTGAGCGCAGAGGCGATGCTGAGGACTAAACTGAGGAACCATATCACGTTGACCCGGATAGCGGAGGACGATGGCGCGAATGGGGCCATATACGTAACGTTTGGAGATGGGACACCATTGGAATTATTGGCAAGTTGCTGAGATATTTGTGTAAGTAAACCGTTCGTCACAACAGAAGGACTAAGAGATAGGTTGCTATAACTTATACTGAGGAAGGTCGCGACAACGGAGGAGAAAAGACCAGTCTTCACGATAGACTTAGAAGGACGATAAAACATAGGAGGGAATATCACTTACGAACACAAGGATGCTGTCCGCTTCTCCTTTCCAGAGCTCTGTTATCTCCTCGTCTTGTTCATCTGCCTCAGCGAGATAGATTGACCAGAGTTTTCCAGATGAGTCCTTATGGATACCACCTAAGGCGTGTGTGAGGGTGAGCCTTCTCCAATCTTGGCATACTACATACGGATACGTTCGACCACAATATTACGAGTGGGTTGATGCTCAACGTCACGATCCACTAGCAGGTTGGGCGCCTCAGAGCTCATTTCAAATTTTGTAGTTTTTCGGTGTCTGGGACTGAACGGGGTATGGGAGACAAGGACATGCGAACGGATTCTCCATGTTATATTCAGATGGGTCCAATGCTGTGTCCCTTGCACTGCCCACTAGTATCGCAGTACCTATACGATGTACGTACCATTACTGATTCCAGTTCAAATGGACCAGCGCTTAAATACTGCAATCTGATTGGTCTACGATTGAACATGAGGACTGTGTGCCGTGACGTGAAGGCCTTGACCCTGCCCTCCGAGTTGTTCGTATCACACCTGCCATACCAGTGCTTCCAGGCGGCACAATCGCCTTCCAGAACACCTCCAGTTTGTCTATCAATCACACTTCCGTGCCTAGCCGTGCGATGTGACCTTCTCCACAGCCATCACACAAGTCTGGCCCAATTCATATCTACAGTACAAGCACTTTGTACTCCTAGCATTTCATCGATTTCATCGTTGGACCTGTGTCATTTCTATGTGCTTTTCCAACAACCCGCGACGATGCTTGCTGCCAGCCCTACTATATGTAGCGCTGAGAATCGAGCCAAAACCGCACAGCCTTTTACAACCCACCACATCTGCGCTGATCCGCATGTGTTGGAACGAAATGGGAAAATGGTAGTCCACGTGTACGATTCTGTAAATACAAAAGTGACACTTGAATACCACTATAGGTAGCGGTTTCTCTCGACCGACACGTTTATGAGTGATAATGCGGCCTGATCACCCCTAATCAGTTAATGGCTGGGGGGGGGGAGGTGTAGCTAACGGCGTTCAACCGATAAGCCACCGGTTCGTCTTGTCCTTTTTCCGTCTTCCTTAACGTCACATTGCTTGGCACTCAGAAATGGCCTCACCCAACGCAACTATAGTCGAAGGGACACAAACCAGTGCAGATGTAGTGGTATATAAAGGGTTGTACAGTTTGGACTCGATCAATGTAGTAGCAGAGCTAGCGGCGAGTAACATTGCGGGTCGTCAGTATAATGACAAATCTTCGACGGCGAAATGCCAAGAGAACGAAGCGCTTGTAGATATGCTTGTAGATATAAATCGGTCCAGACTCGTGATGAGAGTGTAGAGTGTAGAGCGGGTCACATTGTACCGCTAGGCATGGAAGTGTGGTTGACCGACCGAATAGAAGTGTTCTCGAAGTTGATCGCGCCACCATCACCATGGAAACGCTGGTAGGGCAGGCGTTGATACGAACAACCCGGAGGTCTGCATATCGCCGCACACCATTCACGTTGCTTTATCGCAACAAGCCTTCGGAGTTCGAAGCGCAGGTTCCCTCGAGTCTATGAGATAGTCTCGCACGGAACACTAGTGCCAGTGACTCTGCTAGTGTGTTCCCTGTCCATAGTTATTTACGTTTCTATGTGAAGAAACTTCTGCTCAAAAACCAGTTCCTTCTGCATTAGACGGCTGATCATTGTAAGGCCCAGTCGTGCGCTGCGTGCGCAACCACGCCAAACCGTCATCGATGAATGAATGTTGATGCACTCGCGCAGAAAGACAGAATTTTGGCAGAATTTCCTCAGAAGGGGCGAAAAGTGGGTTTTACGGAAGTGAACATCGAATTGGAGGTGCGACGGAAATACCCGACTGGCAGACGGGTCTGGAGCGTTTTGGCCTCCCGTCTACTGTATGACCAGCGTATCCTCTGACGTTCCAACCCACGGAAACTACCACAATTATCATGGGTATGGACCTAGCAAACCCCTGCCTCTAACCTATTAATACCACCTTTTCAGGTATCGCTATCATCACCCAGGCGGCCACGACACCCGTCTAGCGCTCCTGCCTCACGACCTCTTTGCCGACGCGCGTGTGCTTGATATAGGCTGCAACGAAGGTTGGGTGTCCTGCGAAATAGGCGCGTCTTTCACTTCTTTGTCTGTTGCGTGTGTTGGTATTGACGCGCCGCGGCTGCTAGCGCAGTCATGGGGAGCCCGACGCGTCGTTGGCGTTGACATCGACAGTGTGCTCGTGCGCATGGCCTGGCGACGCAGACGCACTCTCTGGAACCACCAAGCGCCAGTTTCTGAGTCGTCGTCCTCCAGCTCATCCCGCACTAAACGAAAACGCTCCCCTCTTCCGCCTAAACTACCGGTGGCTAATTACTTCCCCGCGTCCTGCCAGCATATGTTTGGTCCTCTTCCTATCCTGCCTACGGACACGTTCGACTCGGATGCGTCTGGGCATATATTCCCGCATAATATTACCTTTCGCCGTGCTGACTGGGTGAACGAGCACATCCCAGAGGATGAAGCGGGCTACGACGTCATCGTTGCGTAAGCTTTTCACCTTCCCACGTCGTATCATGTAGGTGGCTAATAGTTGCACTCTGTCAGGTTCTCGGTATCCAAGTGGATCCATTTGAACGGTGGCGATGCTGGCTTGAGACGGTTCTTCGAGCGCGTCCACGCTACTCTGGTGCCCGGTGGGGCATTCGTCCTTGAAGCGCAACCCCGTGAATCGTATACTAAAGCACGAAAACTACACCCTGTGCGCATTGATTTCTCTTGTGTGCCATTCATCTGATCCGATGCATCTTCACTCGCGCAGACCTTGCAGGAGAACGCACAGACTTTACAGTTACAACCCGAGGGTTTTGGGACAGTATTATGCTCCATGGGTTTCCGGCATGTTCGAATGCTCGGCGAGCCTGGCGAAGGCCGTAAGTATCTTTTCTGGGCTAACTCCTTCAGTTGACGATGGATTTTAGGTTTTCGTCGCCCGGTTGACCTATATATCAAGAAAAGTTGACGTTTCTAAATATAGGTGATTATCTTTTGCTGTAACCTTCCAGGAACGCCTTCTAGGTCCTCTACATATTCGTCTATCTCGGAGTTACCCATCTGCTTGCTATATGACCGTGCTTCACTGTGTGGTAATCGTCACTGTTATGCCCGTCTCATCTGGAACCATTGTGACACTTCATTGCGTGCGTCAGGATGAGGGTTGAGTACGATCAAAACTGGAAAGCGTGCCTGGAAAGGTTCTCGACGAGATAATCCGCTCTACTCGCGACCATCCGTTCGCGCGGATGTGACGTGGTAACTGCAAGCGTTTTACAGCCAGCAGCTCTTCCGCTTTGTACACCAGCCGGTGCATCTTCTACCACGAGGCCTGTACGCATGTACCACGATCAGGAATTAGCTTCGTCCAGGGTTTGGGCACATACAGTTTTCTGGGCGTATGCCGCATCGCTTAGCACCAAGCAGATACGGATCGGGTCTTGTTACGTGGCACTCAGGGAAAGTCTGAAAGGGGAGAGAAGGGTAGAAACATACTGCGGCTTGCCCTGCGCGACGTCCTCCGCAAATACGATCGTCTCCGGAGGGACGATGCCTACGGCTTCGAGCGCCGCAGAGCCGTATCCCCGTGTTGCGCTAGTGCAGATCGTCCAGTGCTTGCTATCACGCAACTGCATGCAAATTGATGCCCGTCCCCATGAAGCGAACTGCCCCATTAAGCACGTACGTTATCGATGAGGGCGCGCACGCCAGGAAGGAGCACGATGCCCGTCCGCCCGTTCTCCTTAGATGTGGTAATGATCGCATCCTCGAAGCGAGCAACCTCCAACTAAAGCGCCGTATTAGCTGAGCTGCATCTGGCGAGATGCAGCGTGAGAGGGGTTACCTGAAGTTTTTCGGGGTCTGTGATGCCGCAGAACATCTTGAGGGTCTCGACGGTGCGTACGCCATGAGTGGCTGTGGTACGTGTTAGCCATTGAGGGTAGAGTCGGTGATTGCACGGACTCTCAAGAATTTTCTGGACATCAATCCAAGGGTATGTCTCGGCGAACAATTCCCATGCACCTTCGACGCCTGCCGTTGAGTCTATCAGGGTTCCGTCCATATCGAAGAGGCTGGTGGTGTAACGGTGAGCAAGACGTGGAATTTACTATGTGATATCGTGGGCCACCCACATCGCATCGAAGTGGAGAGTTGTGGATGGCATGGCGTGTCGAGCTGAGAAGGATCGGAATGTGGAAGATGCGATCCGAAAAAAAACTGACTTGGACTTTATGCAACGAGCGCCTCTGTTATAGTCCGGCCTATCGGACCACTTGATTGGTGCAGCGCGGCGACGGGTTTAGCCGCGGGACTATCCCATCGCGGTGAGAGCGCGCAACGAATCAACTGTAATTTTCTGATGAAGATAAAGAATCTGCCTAGATCTAGGGCTGTTGCCGCGCTGCACCTGCGCCAGGATCTTCGCCCCACTACGTTTCGACGGCCGGAATTACCCACATTTGTTATGCCGATATCGTACAAGCGACAGAACTGCCAGCGGATGGGGCGATTCCGCTTCGGACTGTTCCCAAATTGCTACAGTACTTTCCTCGTGGTCCACGACGTGTGACACGGGCACTCGTCGATGCTCTACAGTAGATGGTTGAAAGCTACCGACGACGTGGTGTCTTCATAGAGTGTAAAGGCTACAGCGATAGAATGAAGTACAGTATATGGTTTGCCTGAACGCCGCATGTGCCTGTGTCGCGAATCACGGAAAGCGGACCGTCACTCCGTTGGCCAGACGCTTAATGTCTTACACCACAGCACTCGCACTCGCGGTGCGCGTTTCGATCGCGTTGATAACGAATACATTCTTCCAGCCAGATGAACACTTTCAGGCTCTCGAGCCCGCCCACTTTATCGTGTTTGGATACGGGGATTTGACTTGGGAATGGACGTCCAAGCCACCAATACGCAGCATCCTGTACCCGGCATTGAACGTCCCCGTATATTGGATCCTCAAAATTCTCAGCTTAGACCAAACATTTCTCCTAGTGAGTTGGATGCTTCACCCTCGATTGGTGTAACTGATGCAGCTCCCTGACCGAAGGTTGCTGCGCCGAAAGTGATGCACGGGTTGTTAGCTGCTGGAACTGATATTTGGGTCCGGGAGGTCGCACGGAAGACACTTGGACAGAGACATATTCCTGCGACCGTGAGTTTGTCCTATCTGCGTTCTTTAAAGTGTATCTGACAGAATTCTGTTAGTTTTTTCTTTCACTAACGTCCTTCTTTCACGCCCTATCCTTGTCCCGCTCAATGTCCAACTCCTTGGAGACAACGTTTACGACGGCAGCATTGAGCTACTATCCTTGGGATGCGACCGTTCTCCCAACCAGGTATTCCAGACACATCGCCTCCCATTGTAATAAGGCATTATTGTCTACATAGGTCGCAGCTCCGGAAATTCTTGATGTTTGTTGCCTTGACTTGTTCGATTCGTGTCACAAGTGCAATCACCTGGGCATTTCTCTTTCCGCCTCTCCTGTGGCAACTCTGTCGGAGTGCTGCCCTGCTGCGCGTGTTCGTCGCAGACACCATTGCTACGATGTACGTCCAGAAGTGTTTGTTTAATGCCCCACTCACATAATGGAACAGAAGTGTGGCGTTGCTTCTACTCTTCACTGTCGACAGCATATACAATGGCACCCCTACGCTCACTCCACTCAGCTTTCTCCGCGTCAACGCCTCGTCCGTGTCTCTCTTCTATGGCACTTCACCCTGGCACTACTACCTCATTCAAGCACTCCCGCTTCTCGCGGGACCCGCGTTACCTTTCGTTCTGCACGGCGCCCATCTTGCCTTAACTCAAGGCACTCGCCCACTCAAGTTGCTGCTCTACAGTGTGATATGGACCGGGGCGGTGTTCTCGTTTGCAGGGCACAAGGAATGGCGTTTCCTGCATCCGCTGGTACCAGCAATGCACATTCTTGCCGCGCGCTCCCTCGTCTCATTGTATGACCGCACAAGTCCCCGTCCCAGCACGCCTACCTCATCGCTAAGGATCAAACGCACCCACGCCTCGGTGCTCGCGGTGCTGTCCCTGGCACCTGCCTTCTACGCTGCGCTGTGGCACTCCTCAGCGCAAATCAGCGCACTTTCGCATCTTAGAGGGCTACCCGACACGGAGCTGCGGAGCATTGGGTTCTTGATGCCTTGTCATTCAACTCCAGCCCAGTCACATCTGCACCGTCGTATCCCCGTCTGGCGTCTAAGTTGCGAGCCACCGTTACAGTGCGTACAGTAATTCTATGTTTGTTCATTTGTTTGTTTTTTTTACAAACTCTTCTTGTCTCGCCTGCGACAGTGGAGAAGAACTCAGCACGTACCAAGACGAGACAGACATCTTTTTCCAGGATCCCGCCACGTTTCTCTCTGCGCGATTCCACGAATACGTCGACTCCACGTTCCCGCCTTCAGCCCATCCACCGTACGTGTACGCATGGCCGAGTCACCTTGTATTTTTCGGTGCGCTGCTACGCGACCGCGGCGTGGAGGATGCTTTGCGTGCTAAGGGTTATGGGGAGGTATGGCGGGCAGGTAATGGAATTGAGGAGGATCCCCGGAGGCGGGAGGGGGTAAGAATTTGGCGGTGGGGTGCTACTGCAGACAAATTAGGTATCTGATGCACTGTATGTCCGTCTGCAGCTTGGTGGGCGACTGACGACCTGGCGAGGACCTGTGAAAATGCCGAATTTGAGTACGCATATGGATGGTGGTGGGATTTTGCCAGCAGGTCGACTGGATATCGAGGTGATAAAACTTGAGAAGTGATTGATACTGCTCGAGAAATGACGGGTAGAAGTCTTGGACGGGTAGTGATGAGGCCCATATGAGGACCCGGATATTGCATTCGTTTGTTTTTACTCATTTCCTCATTGACAACTGTGCCATTCCTCTCGTCCGACCTATTCAAAAGCCAAGGTCCACACTTTCGGACATAATGGAACCAGACAAATCATGTGCATATTCGAAGTACCTACAATATCCAGTTGGAGATTGGAAATCATACAGTACTTCTAAGTGTTGTCTGGAACCGTAAAACGGATCGGTCGGGATACTGTAGTTCCCACACAAAATCCGGCCTGGGCGGGATTAACGGATGACTCACAATTTGCAACGTTTTATTTCATGAAATATTTGGCGGTTGGTCTGATAAGTAATGTAAGTAGTACTTATATCCCCACTGACACGCACATTTCGAAAACGTTGCCGGCTGAAGCGCCGACTCCCTTTGAGCGACGATCTAGATTGACACGATGCAGGTCAATTATGCCTATTTGGTCGACTGCATTGTAACCCTCTTCCCTGTTTCGTTCTGTCCCCAAGTGCTCTTTTCTGTGGATCCTTCCTCGTAACATTCTTTGGAACTTAGAAATGGCTCCACCTAGCGTAGATGTGGATCTCGAGGCTCAGACTAATGACGCCACGCAACCTCAGCTTGCTGATGGAGAACTTCCACCTACGACTGCTAACCCCCGGCTTGCAACTAACATAGACCCTCAGCCTCAGGCCGTGAACCCCAATGGACATCACAACGGGAACCCTCCTGCACCCCAAACCGCGGATAATTCACAAGTTCAGCGGAGTACGTTGACTTGCCCGTTTCACAACTCTTAATTTCATTCGTGTACCAGGCGAGAACCACGGAGACTCTTCTGATGGGCTCTGGTCCATCTACCTCACTGAGGCCGAGAAGCAGGACCAGCAGGTAATTCAAAGTTGGGACGGAGATACAAATGGAATCCTTGTGTTTGTGAGTCCTCCCATCCATCTTGTGGGTATTCACGGTCTAATACATATATTGAAGACTGGTCTATTCTCGGCCACCGTCGCTGCATTCCTTCTTGAAAGCTACAAGAAGTTATCTCCCGATTCCGGGGATACGACCAATGCGCTCCTAGCTCAGATATCTTTACAACTTGTCAATATCTCCAGTGGGGCCCCTCTGGCGGACATTACAGCGCAAGGCAGCCAGCCATTCAAACCAACAACTTCTGCCGTCAGGGTCAACGTGTTATGGTTCCTCAGTCTGATTCTCAGCTTGAATTGCGCACTTTCCGCGACATTGATGCAACAATGGGCCCGACGGTATCAGGAACTCGCACAGCGCCGTGGCGCGACTCACAGGCGTGGACGTATGCGAGCATATATATTCGACGGCATTACTAAATTCCGAATGGCCCGAGCGGTCGCGACGATGCCCACGCTCCTGCACATATCCGTCTTCCTCTTTTTCGCCGGCCTCGTCGAGTTTCTTATCCCGATTTACACGACCGTTGCATACGCCACCCTCGGCTGCATTGGGGTGTTCGCTCTGGCATATGCACTTTTGACGATTTTACCAAACATATACTTCAATTGCCCGTATGCCACACCCCTTTCTGGATTGACATGGCGTATAGCCCAGTTTTCCATATTCGGATCTCTCTGGACCATCCTCAAAATTGAGGGCCTATTTCGTAAGCTCTTGTTAAAACTTTGGAGTTTGGCCAGCTGACATGTGACGAAAGCTCGTGCGCCGAAAAAATGGAGGGAGATGCTCGAAAAACAGGTCAAGATGCATCGACAGTGGTTCTCGCAAGGCCTACGGAAGAGTGTTGAGCTCAGCGCCTATAGAGCCAAATCAATAGTTGTCACGAGTGCACTGGAATGGACACTCACAGCTCTCGACGAAGATAAGGAGATTGAAGACTTTACTGCACGAGTGCCAGGATTCTTCGACTCTCGTATTGTCCCAGATGCAACATCGGCAGTCCTTTCCCTTATGTCTCACCAACCAAACACGTATCCCATCTTCGGATCCCGTCTGTACGATCTCCTCAAGACGTGTAAACCGGGGACGTTGCTTCTTGACGAAAAGATGCGCAAGAATCGTCTGCGGGTTTGCCTGAAGTGCTTATGGTACTTTGGAAAAGCGTACAACCAGCTTGGGGCTTCTCAGCTATTTCCGTCCTATCTCTTTGATACCCTCGCCAGTCCAGAGACCACTCGTCGTGTTCAGACCGAAGCGGACTCTACTGTCCGTGTGATAGGACGCTGTTTTGGGGCGTTGATAGTAAACAGGCTCACAACTGACCTCGGGTCACGCACTGACCCAATAAGTGATGGGGAACTTGCTTGCCTATCGGCCATCCTTGGGACCAAGAGTCACGGCCTGAGGCTATTACTTCGTCAGCCCGATGCCGTCGGACTTGCAAACATGATTTCACTCACATTTGACAGTGTCGGCAGCTTGGTCGCAGACACAGTTCCATCTGATGTGCTGGCTATGGTCCGGCAGACACTCGACATCCTCTCCCAAGCTCTTCCCGCTAAAGAGAACGCCAAACTACAGCTAGATAAGCCAGTCGCTATAATCGAGGGTTCTGATGGGAAGTTTGAACGCATCTTCGTATCCCGACTCCTTGGCCTTCTCAATACGTGCATTTCAGAGACCTCGCCTCTCACGGAAGAGGAGCGCACGAGCTATCTACGGGTGTGTCTGAAGGGCCTGTGGTATTTTGGACGGGCGTTCAATCAGCTGGGGAACTCGGTGCCTTTGCCGTCCAACCTCTTCGTCGCATTTGCCAATCCCGAGATGACTCGTCGTATACGCGAGCAAGGTGACCCTGTTGTTCGCGTGATAGGACGTTATGTCTGGGCGCTGGTCGTAAATAGACTTGCAGCCGACATCAACTCACGCAACGTTCCTATCAGTGATGCGGAGCTTGCATGCCTATCGACCATCCTTGGTACTGAGAGCCATGACGTGATGCCCTTGCTTAGCCATCCGGGCATCGTCAAATCTACAAACTTGGTTTTCCTTGCATCGGATGCTAACTGCTCCCGCTATGAGGGGTTGCCGTCCGATGTGCTGGATATGGTTCAACAGACGTTCAGCATCCTCTCTCAGGCTATCCCAGTTGACTTGAACGCCAAATTGAGGCTAAATAAGATGGATGCTCTGATGAATACTTCCGACGGTCAGTGTGAACTCATACTCTGGACTCGTCTCTATGATCTAAAGTGGTTACTAGGGACCCCATCTCTCACCCCTGAGACGTTCAGAGGCGCCGCTCATATGTTTCTGAAGAATCTGTGGGATTTTACAAGGGGATACAATAAACGCGGGAACTTGGTGCCTTTGCCCTCCTATGTCTATACCGCCATCACCCACCCGGAGATCACTCGTCTCATAGACGACCAAGGTGACCTCGCTGTCCATGCGACAAAACATTGTGTCCGGGCGTTGTTTGTAAATAAGCTTGCGGCCGACATTAACTCGGCCACCGTTCCTGTTAGCGATACGGAGGTGGCATGCCTATCGACCGTCCTTGGTACTGAGAGCCGCGATGTGGTATCTTTGCTTAGGCGTCCGGGCGCCATCGAATTTACGAACTTGGTTTTCCTCGCGTCGGACTTTATCTACTCCGACTATGAGAAAATGCCCCCGGATGTACTGTATATCGTCCAACAGACGTTCAGCATTCTCTCTCAGGATCCTCCAGTTGAATTGAACGCCAAGATGCGGTTAGATCAGTTGGATGCTTTGATGAATGCTTCTGACGGTCAGTGCGAGCTCATACTCCGATTCCATCTCTAGTCTAAAGGCGCACATCAGGGTCCTTGTCTCTCGCCCCTGAAACGTTCAAGAGAGTTTTACGCACGTACCTAAAAAACCTGTGGTCTCTTATGAAGGCCTACAACGAACGCATGAATCCGGTGCCTTTGCCTTCCTATATCTACATCGCCTTCAGCCACCCAGGAATCACTCCTCGCATGCGCCTGCAAGGTGACTTCGCCATCCAAGCGATAGGATGCTGTATCGGGGCGTTGGTCGTAAATAAGCTTTCAGCTGACATTAACTCGAGTACTGTTCCAGTCAGCGATGCAGAGCTGGCATGCCTATCGACTATCCTTGGTGCTGAGAGCCACGACGTGAAGCTTTGCCTTGGTCACCCTGGTACCGTTGAGCTGGTCAACTTGGCCTCCCTGGCGTTGGGCCCTGTCAGCTCGTTGCGGACCCATAGTGTATCGCCCGACGCGCGGGTCGTTCTCCAACAGACGATCGGCATCCTCTCTCAAACTCGTCCGGCTCAAGAGAATGCTGAACTACAGCCTGATCACACGGTTGCTCGAATCGGCGTTTCTGACAGCAAGTCCGAACGCGCCATCGTATCCCGCCTCCACGACCTCCTCGAGATGTGCACTTCAGGCGCTTCGCCACTCACGGAAGAAGTGCGTAGGAGCTGTTTGCGGATATGCCTGAAGAGCCTCTGGCGTTGTGGCCAAGCGTACCATGGTAGTCCTGATTCGCTGCCGCCCTATTTCCCCCTTGTGCTTTCCAGCCCAGAGATCATCCGCCACTTTCAGACCGAACAGGATCCTGTCGCCCGTATCACAGGATGCTGTCTCGGGGCCTTGATCGTAAATAAGCTGGTGGACGCCCTCCCAGTCGAGTCACCCATTTTATTTGGTGGCCATGTCAACAGCGCGGAACTGGCATGCATATCGGCCGTCCTTGGCATCCAGCACCGTGAGGATTTACTTTGGCCTCTCCAGATTCTCGTCATCAATTTCCGGAATCTCGTTTCCCTCGTGTCGGGGGAGATCGACACCTTGTTCACAGCGACGGGAGCCCCTGCGGACGTCCTGAACATAGTCGAAGACACGCTCTACATTCTCGCAATACGTCTCAATATTATCAGGTTGGTGTCCAAGGATATGCCTATGAACCAGCAGTGGTTGTTGCAAGAAATTTATTCGAAAGTGAAGGCGCAGTACTCCGATCGGCTCAAGGACCAAACGATGAGGACATTAAATGGACTGCGACAGATAATGGAAAAACTACTGCTCGCGTTCGGCATAGTCACAAGATAGAGCGTTGCAGATCCCTGATCGTTGATCAAAAAATTGTTAAGGGAAGGGACAGTTTGGCAACGCTGCGAGATTATGAAGCGATCAGCGCTTTTAATTGGTCTAATACTAGAAGTCAGTATGGAAGTCTCAGTTTATACAACTTAGTTGTCCATACGTCGGCGACGTGTCCCTCCGTCGTATCTTTCTGCACGCATTCAGTAGTACAGTAACAGATGTGCGCGGGGAAGGCATTGGGCCGATTGGGGTCCAGACCATCCAGCTTCACATGTTTATTTGGCCTTCTATGGCTTCGATAGCTTCGATGGCCACAGGCAATCCTTGCACTTTACAAATAAAGCTGAATTTTTGCTTTCAATCCAGATCGAGCTTAGTGACAGTGGAGAGCTCGCGCCCAGAAGAGTTGGCAAATCATTGATCGCAGACCATTTGTTGGTCCATGCGGCTCGTTCGCGCGCCAAGTCCACACTGTCTGAAGGCAGGCAGCGCGATCTGTACTCGTCGCGGTGCTCTTGCCGTCTTCATATCCGCGTGCAACACTGCTGGGGCGAAAGCGTAGCCGTTTGCGGGCGCATCGAGAGTAGCCTTCAGGCAGAAGGCACCACGTACACATGGAGTTATCACACATGCACTGTGTGGGTGTAACAGCTACTTGTCTAGCATTTGTTATTCCTTTTACAACTGTGGTGAAGAATGAGCGACCCGTATATGGCACATGTCAGGTTACGTTCATGCGGTCATCTTCCCATGCCTAATCGCACCGGGGGAGAGACGAAGGAGTCTTCTCGTCGATCCAGATGTGATCAAGTCGACACAATATTCTCATGACTAACATTGAAATGTACGATATGGTCCCGTGAAGAAATTTAATCTGTCCAAGAGAGTTCTGAGAGTTGGTCTAGACCAGAGCTATATTGTACTCCCAGAGCAGAAAATATGGCTGCGAGAAACAACATCGTCCCTTTTAGCACTTGTCAGGTGGATGACAGTGCGGCGGTCATCGTCACGTTTCTTGTCAGTGATCGTTTGAAATCCAGGTTGCATGCTGTACACAGGAGACCCAGACCGAACATGCCAGTGACAGTTGGCAGCGGAACCGATGTGTAGGGACTGTACATAGGTGCATCCACGAACACATGACTGGTTTTAAGCCTTAAGAGAGCGGAAATTGTGCGGTGCAGGGCGTCGTGACTTTGAGGGATTCTCGGCAGACTCGTAATATAGCTGGGTGGAAGACGATGGCATGTCGGCATACTGTCGAGTCCTCAGGGAAAGCCTGTCAATGAAAGGACCAGGTCCCAGGTTTCAGACTTGGTTTTCACGTGTTGGTGCGCAGTGGTGTTTCCTTTGATCCAGGAGTGGAGGAGAGCTCCAGGTCGGCTATGGTACTACGTTCCTAGAAAGACAATAAGGGCCGGAAGTATTCCAAGCAGGAACCAAAACTCCTGCCAACGGGGTAGAAATGGTGGCAGATGACTGAATTCTCAATACAGCAGCTGTATGCACTGGGTGACTTTCTATAGGATCTAGAGGCTCTAGAATGACCTCCAGACCAGCATTTTCTCCAGATCGCCAAGGTGCCGACTAGGCATAGTGCTCACATAATCATTTCTTTCTTTTTTTTTTTTCATTTCCGTGCGCCTTGGGGTACAGAGCCCTATGTAGCGCTTCACTATGTATTCCTATGTATGTCTTGTGTGTTCTCGGCTTTGTCTGTTTCTCTCCCCCTCCAATAATCATTTTCTTACTCCAACCTGGTCCTCTAAACTATAATCTGGGGTCTTAGAGGACCCTCCACTAGATTATTTGTAATCCACTGGACCTTAAATGCCAAGATGCCGGACCCAGTGGAAAGGCGACTGGGCTTGGTGAGCAGCTTACCAAGCCGTAACACTACATGTATTCTGTACCCCAAGGCACATGGAAATGGAATACATATATATATATATATATAAAAAACAATACATGTAAGTCTGCTAAGGGGGTATGTACAGTGTGTATTTCACAGTCGTACCCGTTCCTCCCTCCTGTGCAAAATCCCCACACAGGTAATAACTAGGAGCCGCCTCTTCTGCTGATGCTAAACCTTGTCATTGTCATTGTTGTCATTGTCATTGTCTTCACCTGTATAACAGTTTGCGTGTAGATGCACAAGGGTGTGATTAGAGGCAATGACCATGAGGGAAGACGCAAATGTGCGGACCCTCGACTCATAGTACTCATGGCCTACTATTGACACGTGCCGTTGTTCCGGTTCTTGCTTTGTAATTCCTAGCGGGGAAAAACACGGTCCCAACAGATTATTTTCCTGATTACAAATTCTGGGTTCTGGGTACAGCTGGTCTGGAAGACATTCTAGAGACTCTAGATCCTACGGAAAGTCACCCACTAAGTGACCAAATGTTTCAACAACTCGGCCTCCCCACCCGGTACACCCATGCCGCTCATACTTCACTAGCTTCACTTGCGATGCGCCTTGGAGACTCCGTGTGTTGTACCATCTACGCTGCACCAGCCTGGACATTCTCTTGATATATAAAGGGTATACCCCTGCTCTAGTGCCTTCACGTCCATCAGGACATGTGCTGAAACGATCAAGGGGGCCGTGACGTTACCATTAAAAACCTACCACTCCCTCAGGGTTGTCCTATCTGTTTCTGCTCTTTTTGGGGGGAAATAACTACCAGGGAATGATACATTCATTAGGAATGAAACCCTTCTGGACCTGTTTACATGCTCTCCGATAATCAAACCATGGCATTGTACTCGCGGGGACTATTCAGTCTACTGGAATCATAACTAACAGCATCAAATGAGACTGTCGGGGTCGATTTACCTGCCACTTCCAATGGATGGAGAAAGATTTAGAGAATCAGTCGAATGGCTCTCTGAGAGAGCTCCTGTCAAGTGACTCTCATCGGTTACAAGTTCGTAGGACTTGAAGGAGCACGCACATGGAGACGACGGAATGAAGAGGCGAGGCGTTAGGACAACAATTTGGTGAGAGACTAGACAAAGTACCGAGAGAGAAAGCCCGCCTGTCCACTTACCTCAAACTTACGGAAATCCGAATAGTGTAGGGAATAATCCGATGCCAACTGGTGAGAGACTAGACAGGGAACCGAGAGAGAAAGACCGCCTGTCCACTTACCTCAAACCAACCGAAATATGAATAGTGTAGGGAACAATCTGATGCCAACTGGTGAGAGATTAGACAGGGCACCGAGAGAGAAAGCCCACCTGTCCACTTACCTCAAACTGACAGAAATGTGAATAGTGTTGGGAATAATCCGATGCCAACTGGTGAGAGACTAGACAGGGAACCGAGAGAGAAAGCCCGCCTGTCCACTTACCTCAAACTGACAGAAATATGAATAGTGTTGGGAATAATCCGATGCCAACTGGTGAGAGACTAGACAAGGAACCAAGAGAGAAATGCCGCCTGTCCACTTACCTCAAACTGACAGAAATATGAATAGTGTAGAGAATAATCCGATGCCAACTCGATCGAGGAACTTTTATCCCCCTTGGTCTCATCTAGGCATATATAAAGAGGTAAATGTGACTGCTATCGACCTATCAACTCACTACCGAGTCCTCAGATTCCTCAGATTCCTATCCATGTCTTACAGTGTCGCAACCAGTACCCGTATCGCTGGTCCCATCGAAGGGAATTTCCTCGATGACCTGACCAATCGTATGCTGTTTCCTACATCGTGATCAATCTTGTCCCGCTGTTGCAATACTTACCCCCAATATTCTAGCGACCGTCGGGCAATGGCCTAAGACCCAAGCTATCAAGAGAATAACCAATATTGTCGTTTACACTGGGGATATTGTCGATTCCGTGAGGGTCACTTATGACGTGGAGATCGACGGCGTCGTGAATTCGGTTACCGTACAACATGGCGGTAACGGTGGATACCCGACTCTGGCCTTCGACATTGGCGGTATTATTTTCTTTTTGGTATCCGAATTTTTGTTCACTCCAGGAATTACTTTAATTACAGCCGACGAAAAACTCGTCGCCGTTTATGGTGGCTGGCTTCCGGTGGAAACCGAATATGGTAAAAGGACGTATGTACCCAGGATTTACTATTTGCTCCACCTCTCAAGTTATCTTCATCATTTAGCCTTCTCCGGTTGTCGTTCATAGTCGCAAATTCCTCCGGGTTCCCTGCAACAGTTCAAGTTTATTGTAAGTTTCAGGGATGTGTATGCATTGCCGACTTAACCAAAATTGTCACAGCTACTTCGGGGAATTACACTACCGAAGCGGAGAAATTTGAACTATCTTTTCCCCTCACGGCAGCCTTCTCATACTCCTTCCAGCCGGGTAAATAGCCCGCTTGTTCTGTCAATATCTCTGCTAACGTCGGATACAGAGGGTAAGGAAGATAGCTATGTGCAAGCCATAGGATTCTCCAACGTCTTGGACAACCCGCCCGTGGCGCTTTGAACGAACGACCCTCACTAATCGAATCTGAATTCAGCGACGCCTTCTGATGTCGCGTTTACTCTTTGCCCATAGTCATTGCTTAGCTCGATTGTAAACGTTGTGAATTACTTCTTGGAAATAACACGAAATCGTCCCATGTTTGCCTATTTCAGGGTGACAATCCCGACACCTGCCACATCTGGGGGCCCGAGTAACTGTAGGGGAGTCACTCGGTGCGGGATCCGAGTCGCTGGTTGCTCAATAGCTTTCTTGCTGTACGAACTATGCCCCAGTGGGGAAAAAAACACGGAACCTGGTAAAAGGGACGCGGAGAGACACTGGGGTGGATATTCACTATCCTCCCGGCGAATCACCAACGGACGGTGTGTGGGGACGGCGTCGACCGCGACCGCCTTCGGAAAGGTGACTCGAGCGTTCGTCGAACGTGTCTGGCGAACGCGCCGGATTCGGTCAGGATCAAGTACGTGGCGGTGAGCCAGGCGATAGCACACAGGCACCAGGATAATCACGCGTGGGAACCTGAATCGAGGGCGGCGTCAAGTCTATGCATCAATTACTATAGCGACTCTGTGTACACCAGTTGTAGTGCAGATTATGTTGGAAGCGTCAACCGCTCGGAAGCACGGACCGGAGGTGATAAGAGGGAATCTGCGAGAACAAATGAGAGTGCAGACGTTTCGGATTACTTTACAGATCAGCGCTGTGGCGGACCTGTCCTTGTACGGTATATTATATCCTAGAATTGGTAGCAAGGGGCTTGGTACTGTACAGCTCTTCCACCCCTTTTATTTTCGTAGACAAACTTTCTGGGCACCTCAGTCTCCTTGATCACGACTGAGGTGTGTATTGTTCTTCTTCATTGTGTAGTACTACAGATGCTTACGGCCTTGTAGTACACGACGCGCTGCGTCCTTATCAGGTAGACAGCACTCAATTTAGTCTCCTTGATCACGACTGAGTACACGACGCGCTGCGTCCTTATCAGATTACCCTAAACGCCGTTGCCACAGCGAATCTCCGATGTCTTCATCACAAAAGATTAGCTTTTCATCTGCCATACTGGAATGTTTAACGTCTTTGAACGTCCTTAACCGGCTCCGAACACCTGTCAGAGGGTATGTACTTACTTTAGGAATGTTGGCTTCGTAAACTGAGACCATCGTTGGCATCCGTCGTTCACAAAGACCTCCCATGTAGCGCTGTGTCAAATAGTACAATTTCGACGTACTTTTGGCCTACCAAACTACCTCGCTTCATGTGGACGAACACCTACCTGCCGCCGCCGTAGCCCTTGCTATGAGGCTCATATCGCACTTGAATTAAGAATACCTTGGACTCGCCGGCCTTCAAGGAGTCATCTAGTCATCACGCAACCTAAGATGTACGCACGTGATCAGGAGTTTCGAGAAGTGCCATTTGATACCGAAAGGGACTGGGATAACTCTGTACCCAAGCTCTGTCTCTCAAAAGGCAAGGACGAGAGTATGGAGTGGGGAATTGTTTAAACTGCGAGGCGATATGCAGTTCCCAGGACAGACTTGACAGGTTCCCGTTTGGAAACTATTAACTAACCGATCCAATCTGGTTATCGAGCGATGCGGCATCAATCTTGCGTAACGCTCCGGACATACACGTACTATCGTGTCAGCACCAGTGCACTTTTTTCTGTGTGGCCTCGACAACACATCGTGGACACACCGGCTTGTACATAGTTGTAGAACTATCTGTACCATATCCCCATGATTAAATTTCTTATTTTTTTTTTTGAGTACTTCGAAGTGCGGCAGACATTCAAGTTTGGTTGCATCTTTGCACTAGGTCAACTATTTGGTGTTGCTGTAGTCGTACACCTGCACAGATCCTCAATTTTATTTATGATCTCATTGCTACAGAACCTACAAAATGTGCTGTATTTTTTTTTGGGAGTAAAAGCTGTCGAGAGAGAAAGGCCGCCTGTCCACTTACCTCAAACTGACGGAAATCCGAATAGTGTAGGGAATAATCCGATGCCAACTGGTGAGAGACTAGACAGGGAACCGAGAGAGAAAGACCGCCTGTCCACTTACCTCAAACTGACGGAAATCCGAATAGTGTAGGGAATAATCCGATGCCAACTGGTGAGAGACTAGACAGGGAACTGAGAGAGAAAGACCGCCTGTCCACTTACCTCAAACCAACCGAAATATGAATAGTGTAGGGAATAATCCGATGCCAACTGGTGAGAGACTAGACAGGGAACCGAGAGAGGAAGACCGCCTGTCCACTTACCTCAAACTGACAGAAATATGAATAGTGTTGGGAATAATCCAATGCCAACTGGTGAGAGACTAGACAGGGAACCGAGAGAGAAAGCCCGCCTGTCCACTTACCTCAAACTGACAGATATATGAATAGTGTAGGGAATAATCCGATGCCAACTGGTGAGAGACTAGACAAGGAACCAAGAGAGAAATGCCGCCTGTCCACTTACCTCAAACTGACAGAAATATGTATAGTGTAGAGAATAATCCGATGCCAACTCGATCGAGGAACTTTTATCCCCCTTGGTCTCATCTAGGCATATATAAAGAGGTAAATGTGACTGCTATCGACCTATCAACTCACTACCGAGTCCTCAGATTCCTCATATTCCTCTCCATGTCTTACAGTGTCACAGCCAATTCCATTTTCTCTGGTTCCCTCGAAGGAGATTTCCTCGACGACCTGACCAATCGTATGCTGTTTCCTACATCGTGATCAATCTTGTCCCGCTGTTGCAATACTTACCCCCAATATTCTAGCGAACGTCGGGAAATGGCCTAAGACCCAAGCTATCAAGAAAATAACCAATATTGTCGTTTACACTGGGGATATTATCGGTTCCGTGAGGGTCACTTATGACGTGGAGACCGACGGCGTCGTGAATCCGGTTACTGTACAACATGGCGGTAACGGTGGAACTTCGACTCTGACCTTCGACATTGGCGGTAATATTGCCTTTTTGGTATCCGAATTTTTGTTCACTCCAGGAATTACTTTAATTACAGCTGACGAAAAACTCATCGCCGTTCATGGTGCCCGGCTTGTGGGCGATGGCACTTACGGTAACAGGTGCACCCAGGATATACTATTTGCACCACTTCTCAAGTAATCTTCATCATTTAGCATTGTCCAGTTGTCGTTCATAGTCGCAAATTCCTCCGGGACCGCCCCAACGGTTCAAGTTTATAGTAAGTTTCGGGGATGTGTATGCACTGCCGACTTAACCAAAATTGTCACAGCTGCTTCGGGGATTTACATCGCCCCCAGGGAAAAATTTGAACTGTCTTGGCCCCTCACGGCAGTCTCTTCATGCTCCTTAGTACCGGGTAAATAACCCGCCTGTTCTGTCAGCATCTCTGCTAACGTCGGATACAGCGGGTATGGATGAAAGCTTTATGCAAACCATAGGATTTTCCAGCGTCTTGGACAACCCGTCCATGGCACTTTGAACGAACGACTCTCACTAATCGAATCTGAATTCAGTGACGCCTTCTGATGTCGCGTTTACTCTTTGCCTATAGTCATTGTTTAGCACGATTGTAAACGTTGTGAATCACTATTTGGAAATAACACGAAAGCGTCCCGTGTTTGTCTATTTCAGGGTGACAACCCCAACGCCTGCCACATCTGGGGGCCCGAGTAACTGCAGGGCAGTCACTTGGTGCGGGATCCGAGTCGCTGGTTGCTCAATAGCTTTCTTGTTGTGCGAAACATCGCTGGGGCACGGGGGAAAAAATCACAGAACATGGTAGAAGGGATGCGGAGAGACACTGGGCTAGATAATCACTGTCCTCACGGCGAACCACCGACTGACAGTGTGCGGGGACGACTGCGACGGCGACCGCCTTCGGAAAGGTGGCTTGAGCGTTCGTCAAACGTGTCTGGCAAACGTGCCTGATTCGGCCAGGATATCATCGGAACCGGGAATTGATCTTTTAGTGGAAAAAACTTGATTCGGACATAAAAACATTTATATGGAATTTAGGTTTATGTGATGAAATATTAGGGCAAGATTTGAAGTTTGTAAGATCCCGTGCTCGTCTATACACCTATTTTGGCCAACATGTGATTTACAAACTTTAACTCTTTTTTAATATTAACCCAAATTCCATACAAAAAAAAATATTTATGTCCGAATCAAGTTTTTTCCGATATTTTACACTAAAAGACCAATTCCTGGTTCCAGTGCGATCAAGTGGCTATGCGCTATCACCTGACCCACCGTCACGTACATGTGGGAACCTGAATCAAGCGCGGCATCAAGTATATGCGTCAATTACTGTACTGACTTCATGTACACCAGTTACAGCGCAGATTAGCTTTTTCATCTGCCATACTGGAGTGCTTAACTGCTTGAATGCGTTTGAACGGCTTTAAACGGCTCCGAACACCGTATGTACTTACTTTAGAAATGTTGGCTTCGTACACTGAGACCATTATCGGCATCCGTTGTTCACGAAGACCTTCCACGTAGCGCTGTGTCAAATAGTACAAATTCGACATCCTTTTGGTCCAGACTACCTCGCTTCACGTAGACGAACACCTACTCGCTGCCGCTATAGACCCTGCTATGGAGCCCATAACGCACTTGAACTAAGAATATCTTGGACTCGGCAGTTGTCAAGGTACCATCACGCCACCTATAATGGACGCGTGCGATTGGGAGGCTACATAACAATTCTACCTAACGCCCTGATGTGAACCTCGGAGGCTCGAGAACTGGGGAAAATGCATTGACACACACCCAGGGTATGGGTAGTGTGGGGCTCAAGTGCTGAGTGCCGACCCAGTAGAACTTACTACCCACTGAAAAACCATGTTCCAATTTATCCTGTCTTCTAGGAGGTCGCAGTTCCCCTTGATAAGGGCTCTCTGTTCCCCAGGTGTTGTGTATGATATTATGTGATATTTTCCTGAGCACTTTGGTTGCTGTCATATTATCTTCGTATAGTCTGCTGTTTATCGATCTGAGCTATGTCTCTCAATCTCTCTTTCCGTGAGCTCTTTGCCTCGGATGGTCCTCTCACATCTCTGCGTCCAGATCAGGTGTACTGGTTCTGATATTATGGTTTTTAGTAGGCGCGTTGCTCCCGGGTCGTATCATTTGATGACTTGACAGAGTCCCATTTGGAAACACTATCCGATCCAGTAATCGAGCAATGCGACATCAATCTTGCGCAGCGCACTATATGAGCCACGATTTTCTCTCCGAAGTCCAATAGACCAACTTGCTTGACACCATGTCGCAATCCACTCCCTCGAACGACCAATCATTCCGGCCCCTCACTCTTCGAGAGAGGCTCTGGTTCTTCCCCATACTTTTTAAATTGCGTGAGTCATCACCTTGTTATGTAGACCAGCGCTCACTACACAGACAGCGTTCGCCGTCGCGGTTGGCATATTTCGTGGAAACACGGGGAGGTCCTGGTCTTTGTCCACCAAGGTCGCCGCAACCCGTTACCTCTTCGGCCGTGAATGGGATATCCACACAATGCGTTCTTTCATTGGTGTGACCACGTCCCAGGCGTACCAGACCTGGGCTCGCTCGGCGAAACAGGAGGTTTTGACGGACGAGCTGCCGGAGGGGGCGAAGCTGCACTGGATAGGACCGCGACGGGATGGAAGCCGCGACAAGGTCTTCCTCTTTTTCCACGGTCAGCCCTGCTCACCCTTGCCGTGCGTATGCATCGGCTGATTTGCGCCTAAATCCCGTACTACAGGAGGAGGCTACGTCTTCCCTGCGCGCGCAAACTACTTCCCGTTCTTACAGAGTCTTCAAAAAGCACTGTCTGCTGACATCGGTGAAGTCGGAGTCGCTGCGTTGGAATATTGTGAGTCGGTTATCTAGACCGGTGATGCATTCTAACCTCTTATCAGCGCTGGCTCCCGACTTCCCCGTCCCAACTCAGCTGAGGCAAGCAAATGCGGCCCTAGCGCATCTCATTCAAAAGGGCATCTCACCATCGAACATCGTCATCGGTGGAGATTCGGCAGGCGGGAACCTCACACTCCAGCTCGCGTCGCACCTCCTCCACCCGCTAGCATCCATTTCCGCTCCCCCGACTCTCTCAGAGCCGCTCGCCGGTGCGTTGCTGATCTCGCCGTGGGTCGCCTTCAACTTGGACGCACCGTCTTATGTCCGCAACGAGGGCAAAGACCTGCTCTTCGCCTGCACGTACAAGACCATAGCGGACCTGGTGAGGCCTGGCGTGACTCCCGAGTTGAAGCACCATACGGAACCGGCCGCTGTGCCGGCCAGCTGGTGGTCGGGGCTCGACAGGGTGTACCCTCGGATACTCATCACTGCGGGCGAGCACGAGGGTCTGTTTGACTCGATCATCGAAGTTAGCAGTGTCATCGGTCAGCACGTGAAGGATACGACAACAGTGGTGGAGCCCGGAGGAGTGCACGAGGACATGATCGTCAAGTTTGAAATAGGGCAGGGAGGGAACGGTAAAGACTACGATGCGATTGTCGCGTTCTTGACCAAGTCCTTCCGTGGCGGAAGCTGAATGCTGTATCTTTTTCCCCTTGAAATACTTGTAATGGTGGACGATGCAATGGAATGGTGGGAGCAGCGACAGTTCTCGTCAGACCAGGCAAAACGACAAGAACAATATGACATCGGTTAGGGCCAATCGTTGCAATACAGTATAGTAAGGGGTGTGCACCGGAAAGGCATTAGGCTGATTCGGGCCCGGACCGTCCAGCTTCACGTGTTAATTTTTCTTCAATAGCTTCAAGATGCTTGTGCTGTATCCTCGCGACACTTGTTCGCACAGTGGACTAGACAATCCTTGCGCTTTACAGATAAAATTGATTTTTGGTTCCAATCCAATGGCCGTGTAGAGCTCACCCCCAAAGAGTCAACAAATCGTTGATCGTGGACCATTTGTTGGTCCATGCAGCTCGTTCACGCGCCCAGCCCCACAATGTCTGAAGGCTGTCGGTATAAACTTGTTGGGTTCGTACCCTCAGCTGAGGCCATCATCAGCATCCGTCGTTCACAAAGACCCCCCATGTAGCGCTGTGTCAAATAGTACAATTTCGACGTACTTTTGGCATACCAAACTGCCTCGCTTCATGAAGATGAACACCTACCCGCCGCCGCTGTAGCCCTTGCTATGAGGCTCATATCGCACCTAAATTAAGAATACCTTGGACTCGCCGGCCTTCAAGGAGTCATCACGCAACCTAAAATGGACGCACGTGATCAGGAGTATCGAGAAGTGCCATTTGATACCGAAAGGGACTGGGATAACTCTGTACCCAAGCTCTGTCTCTCAAAAGGCAAGGACGAGAGTACAGAGTGGGGAATTGTTTAAACTGCGAGGCGATATGCAGTTCCCAGGACAGACTTGACAGGTTCCCGTTTGGAAACTATTAGCTAACCGTTCCAATCCGGTTATCGAGCGATGCGACATCAATCTTGCGTAACGCTCCGGACGTACACGTATATGAGCAACACTTTTCCCTCCGGGTGTCCAACGGACCAACTTGCTTGACACCATGTCGCAATCCACTCTCTCGCACAACCAAGCGTACCGATCCCTCACTCTTCGAGAGAGGCTCTGGCTCCTCCCCATTCTCTTCAAATTGCGTGAGTTATTATCATCTTGTTATGTGAGCTAGCGCTCACGACAAACAGCGTTCGCCGTCGCGGTTGGCATTTTTCGTGGGAACACGGGGAGGTCCTGGTCTCTGTCCACCAACGTCGCCCTAACCCGTTACCTCTTCGGCCGTGATTGGGACATCCACACGATGCGTTCTTTCATCGGTGTGACCACGTCCCAGGCGTACCAGACCTGGGCTCGCTCGGCGAAACAGGAGGTTTTGACGGACGAGCTGCCGGAGGGGGGGAAGCTGCACTGGATAGGACCGCGACGGGAGGGAAGCCACAGCAAGGTCTTCCTCTTTTTCCACGGTCAGTCCTGCCCGCCTTGCGCTGTGCGTGTACATCAGCTGATTTGCGCCTAACTTCCGTGTTCCAGGAGGAGGCTACGTCTTACCTGCGCGCGTAGACTACTTCTTGTTCCTACAGAGCCTTCAGAAAGCCCTGTCTGCTGACGTTGGCGAGGTCGGAGTCGCCGCGTTGGAATATTGTGGGTCTAATAATCTAATATCTAGACCAATGATGCGTTCTGACCTCTTATCAGCGCTGGCTCCAGACTTCCCCGTCCCAACTCAGCTGAGGCAAGCGAACGCGGCTCTGACGCATCTCATTCAAAAGGGCATCTCACCATCGAACATCGTCATCGGCGGAGATTCGGCAGGCGGGAACCTCACACTCCAGCTCGCGTCGCACCTTCTCCACCCGCTAGCATCCATTCCCGCTCCTCCGACTCTCTCAGAGCCACTCGCCGGTGGGCTGCTGATCTCGCCGTGGGTCGCCTACAGCGTGGACGCGCCGTCTTATGTCCGCAACGAGGGCAAAGACCTGCTCTTCTCTCGCACGTACAAGTGGATGGCGGATCTGGTGAAGCTTGGCGTGACTCCCCAGCTGAAGCACCACACGGAACCGGCCGCTGCGCCGGTTAGCTGGTGGTCGGGGCTCGACAGGGTGTACCCTCGGATACTCATCACTGCGGGCGAGAATGAGGGTCTGTTTGACCAGATCATCGACGCTAGCAGTGTCATCGGTCAGCACGTGAAGGATACGACGACGGTGGTGGAACCCAAAGGAATGCACGAGGACATGATCGTCAAGTTTGGGGTGGGGCAGGGAGGGAATGGTAAAGACTACGATGCGATTGTCGCGTTTTTGGCCAGGTCCTTCCGCGGCTGAAACTGAATACTGTATCTTTTTCTCCTTGAAATACCTGTAACGATGGATGATGCCCCACCCCAATGTCAATGCAGCACCAGCGTCATTGTTCTTAGTATTACGTAATGGTCTGGTCTGGCCACCTGAACTCATACTTTGATTCCCGGAGTCGAGGCCAAAGTTCGAGAAGGGTGACGGCGTAGCTATCAATCTGATAGGCCACAGCCGTTCCGCGATGATAGAGATTGCGAAAAAAGCCTCCTCACTTCCAAACTGCTCATCATCCAAGCCACTCATTATGTAGTGCCTATCGGAATTCAGATAGACGCCCTAGTGCCGCAACCGAGCCCCAGTGGGGCGCCTCCCCGCAATCCGCGCTCCCCACACCCGCATCCATCATGGCTCCTGCGGATGACTATCGACGCGGCGACACCGTTCCCCCGCTCACACTATGGCAGAAGATACATATCGCCCCGCTCATCGTGGTTTTGCGTGAGTACTGTGCCACCCAATGCCAGCTGCCTTCCGCTCCCTTCTTGGGGTGCGTGTCCTGATCTGCGGATTTGCACTTCGCTTTTACAGCTCTCGCCGTCGCGCTCGGTGTGTTCCGCGAAAATAAGGGTCGCTCTTGGCGCCGCGCCACGCGCACGGCTGCCGCCCGGTACCTCCTCAGCGCTCGCGCGTGGACCCCCTGGGAGCTTAAGTCCGTGCTCGGCGTGACGACGGTACAGACGTACGAGGCCTGGGCCCGCCGCACGAGCGGCGCAGAGGTGCTCACGGATGAACTCCCCGAGGGCGCAAAGCTGCACTGGATTGGGCCACGGAGGGTGGACCGGGTGATCCTGTATTTTCCTGGTGCGCCTATCACCCACACACACCGGCGTCTTTGCATGACGATTGGTGGCGCCTAGGCGGGGGGTACATGCTCCCAGCGCGAGACGAGCACTTTGACATGCTCCTGGCTCTACAGAGGGAATACAAAGGTGCAGTGGGCTTCGCCCTGCTCAACTACGGTGCGCCTCCAGACCCACTTATTTTTTATTTTTTATTTCATGTAACCGACCGAGCCCCAGCTCTAGTGCCTGAAAATCCCTTCCCGAAGCAGCTGCTCCAGGCTCTCGCGGCCGTTCAATACCTGCTCGACGCCGGCACGCACCCGTCCAAGCTCATCCTCGCAGGCGACTCGGCAGGCGGCAACCTCGCCCTGCAGATCGCCACGCAGCTACTGCACCCACACCCGTTGCTACCCGCATCTCCCGCGGGGCCGTTGTGCCTGGGCGGGCTGCTGCTGCTGTCGCCGTGGACGGAGTTCCGCACTGACGCGCCGTCGCACACGCGCAACGACGCGCGGGACGTGCTGCCGCTGTGCACGTACCGGCTATTCAACGAGACCGTGCTGCCGGGAGTCGCGCCGGAGCTCCGAACGCACTTAGAGCCCGCATTCGCGGCGGCGAACGGGTGGTGGCGTGGGCTGGGGCGCGTGGCGGGGCGTGTGCTAGTGGTCGCGGGGGAGCTCGAGGGGCTAATTGATCCGATCGAGGCGACTGCGCGGATGATCGCGGAGGAGGTGAAAGATACGACGGTATTTGTCTTGCCTGGAGGCGTGCATGACGACTTGATGTCGGCGTTCGGGGCTGATGAGGGCCGAGAGGGAGAGGATTACGGGCTGATCGTTTCGTGGGTAGCAAAGACGTTAGAATTGTAGAAGGATGTGTCCCATCAGAGCCGTGCAATAAGGGAGACGACTGTGAGAATAAACACGTGAGGCCGGGCACAACATATCTTCCCTTCGTGTCGTGACTTCAACAACTAGCACTCGACATTATTGAAGTAAAGTGCTCGATGTCTTACGCTATGGAACTCGCACTCTCCGTACGCATTGCAGTCGCGGCAGGTTCTTCTAGCTAGATGAAAATTTATCTCGAACACTTTATCGTCTTTGGATATGGGGATTTAACCTGGGAATAGACATCCAACCTACCAATAAACAGCGTCCGGCACCAGCGTCCCCCATCTATTGGGTACTCAAAATCGCCAGTTTGAATCGGACCTATCTCTTTGTGAGTTGAATGCTTCTCCCGAGATGGCCGTAATGACTTACCTCCCTGGCCGGTGGTTGCCGCGCCACAGGTGTTGAATGGATATTTAACCCCTGGCACTGACATCTGGGTTCGGAAGGTCGCACGGAAGACACTCGGACAAAGGTTTGTTCCTGTGGTTGTGAGTTTGGCCTATATGCGCTTCTCAAGGAGCGTCTGAAAGAATTCTCGACAGGTTTTGACACCCTTCTTTGACGCCCTATCGTCGTCCCGCTCAATATCCGACTCCTTGGAGACGACCCTCACGACTGCGGCACTGAGCTGCTATCCCCGGGAGAGTAACTGTTCTTCCCACCAGATATTCCAGACATCACCTCCTGTTGTAACAAGGCGTTATTGTCTACGTAGACTGCGGCCCCGGGAACCCTTGATGTTTGTCGCCCTTGCTTGTTCAAGTCGTGTCACGAATGCTATCGCCTGGGTATTTCTATTTCCCCCCTACTGCGGCGACTCCGCCAGAATGCTGCCGTGTTGCCTGTGCTCCTCATTGACACCGTTTCTACCATGTACCTCCTAGAACATCTGTACGCCCCACCCACAAATCGGACGGGTATATGGCATTGTGTCTACTATTCACATTCGGCAGCATGTACGACGGCATCCCTATGCTTACTCTGCTCAGCTTTCATCCCATCAAACCTTCGTCTGTGCCTCTCTTGTAAAGCTCTGCATCCTGGCACTGCCATCTCGTTCAAGTATTCCCGTTTCTCGTTGCCTTTCGTCCTGAACGGCGCCCATCTAGCCTCCACGCGAGGCACAGGCCCACTCAAGCCACCTCTATAACATGAAATGGACCAATGTAAGGGATGCGGACGTGTTGGGCCTACGGTACGGTATTCGACTACTAAGCTCGGACGTATATACTTATATGACCTCGGAAACGGACAATATACTCTTTACCTTCGCATTAACAATTCCGCCTGCGTCGCCATCCGCTTTTCCGTCTCCACCTCCGTTTCTGTTTGTTTCCTTTCCTCTTATCTCATCTCACTATTGTCTACGCTTCCCCTTGGGTCGACGTCAAGACTATTACTCGCTACACCGGGGCGGTGTTCTCGTTTGCGCGGCACAAGGAATGGCGCTCCTTGCACTCACCGGTACCGGCAATGCACCATTCTTTGTAGTGTATTCCCTCGTTCCGCTATACGAACGTCCGAGTCCCCGTTCTTGTACACGGTCCTCATCATTGGATATCAATCGCACATACGCGGCCCTCGCGGTACTGTTGCTTACGCCTGCCCTCTACGCTATGGTTTGGCACTCGTCGGCACAGACCTGCGTATGTTTTTCTCATTTTCGAGTGCCAGAAATGGGGCCGTGCAGCCCTAGATTCTTGATACCTTGTTGCTCAGGCCAGTATGATTGTGTCGGGACCGCTATATCCCCGTCTGGGTAGTGAGTCGCAATTGTGCGTACAATTGTTCTCTAATGTTCACTTTTTTTTTTTTTTTTTTTTTTTTTTTTTTTTTTTTTTTGAAAAATACTCTTTTTTTGTGTGTACCACAGACAGTAGAGAAGAACTCAGCACGTACCAACGTGAGGCTGATACTTTTTCCGGGATCCCGCGACGTTTGTCTCCGTGTGGTTTCCTGAGTATTTTAACATCTCGTTCCCGCCCTCGGCACGTGCGCAGCATGGGTTCGCCTGGCCGAGTTACGTTGTTTTCCGATGGACCGCCACGCGATCGCGACTTGGGGGGTGCATTGTGTGTTAAGGGTGGTGCGGAGGTATGGTGTACGTGTAGTGGAGATCCTGAAGGGCATTCAAGAGGGCGGGGGGGATTAGGGATTTGGCGCTGGGTTTCTACTGCTGACAAAATAAGTATCTGATATGCTGTATGTATGTCCGTTTGCAGTTTGACGGGCGACTGGCGACCTGGGGATCTTTAAAAGCGCGGAATTTGAGTTTGCATATAGATTTTGGTAGAATTTTTCTAGCAGAATGACTAAATATCCGAGGTGATATAACTTGAGAAGGGGTCGATACTGCTCGAGAAACGACGGGCAGAAGTCTTGGACAGTGTAGATAGCCAAGCAAGTTTAAGGAGAAAGGTCGACCCAGGGAGGTCGTAGACAAGATGAGATGATAAGATAACGACAGATAAGGACGATGGCGCAATGTAACGCGAGCGAGAGCAGATTCAGAGCGTCGGAGAGCACACAGAATGAGAGAGAAATAGACTAGTAATGAACGGATATCTTAACGAGTTGAGGTTCATGGCCTTATACACAAGGCATCTATATTTTACTGGGCTCCATAGGGTACGCCGTCTGTGCTAGTAGCTGGTGGATATTGGTTTCTGGAATTAGTGGCGTATAGACGCTGCGGCGGCGTTTGTCAGATACTGCATTATCGGTGCCGGCCGAGTGCCGGCCGAAGCTGATCCTTACGACAGGCAGTGATGAAGCCTACAAGGGCTCTCTGAGGACTCGGATACGCGTCCATTGTTTACTCATTCCCTGGTTTCGTGTCAGAAGCACCACGACCGTGCAAAAACCCACCCTAGCAGACAGACATTGACAACTACTTGTAAGTATGGCAGAAGCGTGAGCCCACTCAGGTCCAACTCATCAAAATGTCGAGGCCCACACATTCAAATATAACCGACTCGGGCGAAATCACCAGGCATGTGCATATCGTAATTACGGTCGAAGCTTGGAAATCGAGCGTATTCAAGTGATTTTTGTAACGTACATTGGATGGAATGCCCATGACCCGAGTGGGATTCACGAATGACTTGGCTAGGTCGCCTTGTCAGCATTTTACTCCATGTAGCGATTGGTGTGCGCTCTCTGGGCGGAGATAACTCGCGGATGACTAAGTACTATTTATAGCGGAACCACTACATCACTGACATGTACGTTTCAAAAACGTTGTTGGCTGAAGCGCCGATTCCCCTTGAGCGATGGTTTAGAAAAGAAGGGTCTAGTGATCTCAGTGTCTCTGTCAATCATCGGATGGTGACTGGATTTTTGACTCGGATGTGGACCGGGCCCTGACATTGCGGCAGACGCAAACGGTTCTGTACACATCGAACTGCAACCTGCACTTGACTTACTGTGGCGTTGGCCCTTGATTGACAGGTTCATGCACGATGCAGGCCAATTATTCCTAATAGATTGACCACTAGAAGCAGTGTTCAACCTCCGACTGTAACCCTCTTCCCTGGCTGTCGAGTGCTCATCTCTCTGCGGCCCTCTTCGTCACATCCTCGACACTTAGAAATGGCTTCACCCGGCGTAGTTGAGGATCTTGAGGCTCAGACTCAGAGCAATGACGTTGCGGAACCTCGGCCTGCGATTATTGCGGAACCTCGGCCTACTTCGGATGTTACAAATACCCGGCCACAAACTCATCCAGAGCCGCAGCAACAAGCCACAAATCCCAATGAACATCACAACAGGAACGTTCCCGCACCGCAAACTGCGGATAATTCGGAGATCCAGCGTGGTTTTGCAGGTCGTCGTCTCATTCCTGTACCAGGCAAGAATCACTGAGACTCTTCTGATGGGCTCTGGTCAATGTAACTCACTGAAGCCGAGAAGCAGGATATGGAAGTAATTGAGAGTTGGAGGGAAGACACGGACGGAATCCTCGTATTCGTGAGTACTGCTCCGACCAATCTTGCACATGTTCATCGTCTAAAACATATCCTGAAGACTGGTCTGTTCTCCACCATCGTCGCTGCCTTCCTTGTCGAAAGCTACAAGAAGCTATCTCCCGATTCCAGCGCTACGACCAATGCTCTCCTTACTCAAATATCTGGGCAACTTGTCAACATCTCCAACGGGACACCTCTGGCGAGCCTTGCAGCGCCGAGTAGTCAACCATTCAAACCAACAGCTTCCGCCGTCAGGGTGAACGTATTTTGGTTCCTCAGTTTGGTCCTCAGCCTGAATTGCGCGGTTTCTGCGACAACAATGCAACAATGGGCCCGACGATATCGGGAACTTGCGCAGCGCCGTGGAGCACTGCACAGGCGCGGGCGTATGCGAGCATACATATTCGATGGCATTAATAGATTCGGAATGGCACGGACCGTCGCGACAATGCCCACTCTCCTACACATATCGGCATTCCTCTTTTTCGCCGGCCTCATCGAGTTTCTTTTCCCGATTCACAGGACCGTCGCGTACGCCACCTTCAGCTGCGTCGTGGCATTCGCTCTCCCATACGCAATTTTGACGGTTTTACCAAACATTTACCCCAATTGCCCGTATGCCACCTCCCTGTCTGGATTTACGTGGCGTATAACTCAGTTTTCCGTGTTTGGATTTCTTTGGACCATCCTCAAAACCGAGGGCCTATTTCGTAAACCCTTGTCGAAATTATGGAGTTTGGCCAACCGATACACGCCTGATTCCCTTGGGCCTCGAAAGTGGAGGGAGACGCTCGAGTGGCAGGTCAAGATGCATCAACAGCGGTTCTCGCAAGGTCTACGGAAGACCATTGAGCTCAGCGCCTTTCGAGCCAGACCAATGGTGGTCTCAAGTGCACTTGAATGGACACTCATAGCTCTTGACGAAGATAAGGAGATCGAAGACTTTGCCGCACGAGTGCCGGGATTCTTCGACTCTCGTGTTGTCCCAGATGCAACAACCGCGGTCCTTGCTCTTATGTCCCACCATCCAAACACTAATTCCAACTTTGGATCCCGTCTGTACGATCTCCTCCGGACGTGTCTACTGGAGACGTCGCTTCTCGACGTAAAGATGCGCAAGAATCGTCTGCGGGTTTGCCTGAAATGCCTGTGGTACTTTGGAAGAGCGTACAACCAGCTTGGAGTTTCTCAGCTGCTGCCATCCTATTTCGTTGGTGCCCTCGCTAGTCCAGAGATCACTCATCGTGTTCAGACCGAAGAGGACTCTACTGTCCGTGTGATAGGACGCTGCTTTGGGGCGTTGATAGCAAACAAGCTCACATTCGACCTCGAATCACGCACCAATCCAATTAGGGATGAGGAGTTGGCTTGCCTATCGACCATCCTTGGGACAGGAAATCGTGACGTGATGCTTTTGCTTCGTCAACCTGGTGCCGTTACATTTGCGAACATGGTTTCACTTGCGTTTGGCGAGGTCGACACCAACATACTTCCGTTGGACGTGCAGGATGTGGTCCAACAGACCTTTTCCATTCTCTCTCTCGCTCTTCCGTTTCAAGAGGACGCCGGAGCACAGATAGATCATCCAATCGCTATAATCGGCAGTTCTGACGGGAAGTTTGAATGCATCCTCGTATCCCACCTCCTTCGTTTCCTCAATATATGCATATCAGCGACCCCACCCCTCATAGAAGAGGTGCGCACGAGCTGTATCCGTATGTGTCTGAAGGGTCTCTGGCATTGTGCCAAAGCGTACCATGATACTTCTGATTCGCTGCCGTCTCATCTCCCCCGCGTCCTTGCCAGCCCAGAGATTACCCGCCACTTTCAGACAGAGCAGGACCCTGCCGTCCGTATCACAGGACGCTGCTTCGGGGCCTTGATCGTTAGTAAGCTGGTGGACGCCCTCCCAGTCGAGTCACCCATTTCCTTTAGTGGCCGTGTCAACAACGCGGAACTGGCATGCATATCGGCTATCCTTGACACAGAACACCGTGATGACTCACTTTTGCCTCTCCAGCTTCTTGTCATTAATTTCCGGAATGTCGTTTCCCTCATGTCGGGCGAGATCGACACCTTGTTCACCACAGCGGGAAGGCCAGCGGACGTCCTGAAAATAGCTGAAGACACACTCTATACTCTCGCACTCAGTCTCATTGATATTAGGTCGGCACCCGAAGACTTGCAGACGGACCGGCAATCGCTACAAGACATGTTTTCGGAAATCCTGGAGGCGCGGCGCTCCTATCGGCTTAGGGACCAAACGGTGGAGACATTGGACCGACTGCAACAAAAACTACTACCCGCGTCGGCGTAGTCACAAGATAGAGCGATACAGAACCTCGATTGTTGATCAGAAGTTTGTTAGGGAAGGGCAGCTCCGCGAGAGTACGAAGCGATCAGGAGGCGCTTTTGATCGGCCTTACGTTGGAAGTTGGTGTGGAAGTCTTTGTTTTTTGTAGTCATCCACTGGTCGAAGATATGAGGCGCTCCTTGTTTGTGCTGCACATTAGTTTAGTTTAGTTTGCCTATCCGTCACGCTCTGGTGCTTATCCCAGTCCTGGAATCCGCGTGCTAACTCGCCATACACGAGTGGGGAATTCTTCTTACAACTAATCAAGCCTCTACAATTCCGCCGGCTTGGGTAGGCACGACTCGAAGGCAATGTATGAGCACGATGTGCTCCAGAATTTCCCAGTTTTTAGTAAATGCAACAAGTGACTGCTGAATGAGGGGTCACGACAGGCAGGAGATGATGGGTGGGAGCGTTGCTGCGCGGTGTTGGTGCATCAGGGGCTGATCGATCGATACGAGGCGACTGCACGGGCGGACGCGGAGGTGCAGGATACGACTCGCCTGGAGGCGCACATGACGACTCTATCTCGGCATTCGGCTGGGGAGGACCGGGAGGGAAATGATTACGGACTGGTCGTGTCGTAAGTAACAAAGACATTAGAATCGTCGAAGCATGAGGATGGTCCCATCAGAGCCGCGGCGATGAGCCTTACGCCACGCCTCACGTGTACTTCGTTCGTGACTTCAACAGCTGGCACTCAACACGATACGGGCGATTCGGAGAACACGAAATGACAACATAAGATAATAATTGCTGACTATAGCACTATCTATTTACCGGTAGTGATAATTCACTGGGCCCGGGAGGGGTTCATTCAGTGAAAAAACTCAACTTACACATAAGATTCGCATCACTAAGCTAGACTTTGTGTCAGGAAATTCCTGGAGGACAATAGCAGAAGGCACTGGAGATTCAAGTTCTTGCCCCCATAAGAAAATTTTAATGTTTTTTGACAATTCCCGGTTCCGGTGGGTACAGTAGTAGTCACGGTGGTGTATTTCTTGATTGATCACCGATTTTTCCCCGTTAGTCGATGATGGAGATGTAGGAGTGTTTACCTCATACTGTAACCTCTTCTCGTTTTTCGTGTTATCAAGTGTTCCTTCCTCTGCGGCCTTCTTCGTAACAAATTTTACCTTAGAAATGGCTTCTTCCGGCGTGGATGTGGATCTCGAGGCTCGGACCAGCGATATTACGGAGACTCAACCCGCAATTGTTCCAGATTCTGCGCCAATCCATACCACAGATCCCCAGACTCCAACCAGCGCAAACCCTCAACCTCAGGTCACAAGTCCCGATGGACGTCACAACAGGAATTCCTCTGCACCCCAGACTGCGGATAATTTAGAGGTTCAGCGGGGTATGTTGACCTGCCCGTTTCACAACTTGTGATCTCATTCGTGTACCAGGCGATAACCACGGGGACTCTTCCGAAGGTCTCTGGTCGATGTACCTCACTGAAGCCGAGAAGCAGGATAAGGAAGTGACTGAGAGCTGGAAGGGAGATACTTCTGAATCCTCGTATTTGTGAGTCCCGATCCAGTCCACCTTGTGCGTCTTCAGAACCTGAAGCACTGTGTTGAAGACTGGTCTGTTTTCGGCCACTGTTGCTACCTTCCTTATTGAAAGCTACAAGAAGTTATCCCCCGATTCTGGCGATACGACCAATGCCCTCCTTTCTCAAATATCTGGGCACTTGTCAACATCTCGAGCGGGACACCCCTCACTAGCGTTTCAGCGCAGATCAGTCAGCCATTCAAACCATTAGCCTCCGCCGTTAGGGCGAACGTGTTCTGGTTCCTCAGTTTGGTCCTCAGCTTGAATTGCGCGCTCTCCGCGACATTGATGCAACAATGGGCCCGGCGGTATCAAGAACTCGCGCAGCGCCGTGGTGCAACTCACAGGCGCGGGCGTATGCGAGCATATATATTCGATGGCATTACCAAATTCGGAATGGGACAAGCGGTCGCAACAATGCCCAAGCTCCTGCACATATCCGTCTTCCTTTTTTTTCGCCGGTCTCATCGACTTTCTTATCCCAATCTACACGACCGTCGCGTACGCCACCCTCAGCTGCATCGGGGTGTTCGCCGTCGCATACACAATTTTGACGGTTTTACCGAACATTTACTCCAATTGCCCATATGACACGCCACTATCTGGATTTGCATGGCGTGTATTCCAATTTTCCATATTTGGGTTTCTTTGGACCATCCTCGCAATCGAGGACCTATTTCATGTATTCTTGTCGAAATTATGGCGTTTGGCCAACCGGTACACGCCTGATCCCCTTTGGCTCCAAAAGCGGAGGGAAACACTCGAAAGGCAGGTCAAGGCGCGTCGACAGTGGTTCTCGCAAGGCCTACGGAAGACTGTTGAGCTCAGCGCCTATAGAGCCGAATCAACGGTGGTCACGAGTGCACTTGAATGGACACTTACAGCTCTTGACGAAGATAAGGAGATCGAAGTGTTTGCCGCGCGAGTGCCAGGATTCTTCGACTCTCGTGTTGTCCCAGATGCAACATCGGCGGTCCTTTCCCTTATGTCCCACCAACCAAACACCGATCCCAATTTCGGATCCCGTCTGTACGATTTCCTCAAGACGGGCACGCCAGGGACACCGCTTCTCACAGAAGAGATACGGAGACACCGTATGTGGGTTTGCATGAGGTGCCTGTGGTATTTTGGAAGGGCCTACAATCAGCTTGGGGCATCTCTGCTGTTACCATCGTACTTTCCTGAAACCCTTGCTGGTCCAGAGATCACTCGTCGTGTACAGGCAGAGCAGGACCCCGGCGTCCGTGTGATAGGACGCTGTTATGTTGCGTTGATCGTAAATAAGCTCGTAGCCGACATCAAGTCACACACCGTTCCAGTCAGCCATGCGGAGCTTGCATACCTTTCGACTGTCCTTGGTACCGAGAGTCGCGACGTAGAGCTTTGCCTTGGCCAACCCGGCACCATCGAGCTTATGAACATGGCTCCCCACGCGTTGGGTGATGTCACCTCCTTAGTGGCCAGCGAAGTGCCGCTGGATGCGCGCGATGTGCTCCAACAGACACTCGGCATCCTCTCTCAGGCTCTTCCAGCCCAAGAGAACGCTGAACTACAACTGGACCAGGCAATCGCTATTATCAACATTTCTGACGGGAAGTTCGAACGTGTGCTCGTGTCTCGCCTCCACGGCTTCCTCAAGATGTGCATGCCAGGTGCCTCATCTCTCACGGAAGAAGTGCGCACGAGCTGTCTGCGGATGTGTCTAAAGTGCCTGTGGTATTTCTCACGAGCATTCAATCAGCTCGGGGATTCGGTGCCTTTGCCCCCGTCGTACATCCGTATCGCCCTCGCCAATCCGGAGTTAATTCGTGGCTTATCCCGGAGCTATGACCTTGGTACCTGTGTGATAGGACGCTGTGTTGGGGCGTTGGTCGTAAACAACCTTACGGCCAATATCAGGTCACGCACCCTTCCTGCCAGCGATGTAGAGCTTGCGTGCCTATCGGCTAACCTTTGCATCAAGAGTCATGATGTGACGCTTTTGCTTCGACATCCCGGCGCCATCGAATTTACGAACATAGTCTTTCTCGCGTTGAATGACATTTACTCCTCCGCCTATGAGGGGGTGCCATCGGGTGTGCTGGAGGTGGTCCAACAGACGTTCGGCATTCTCACTCAGGCCCTTCCAGCTGAATTGAAAGTCGAGATGCGGGTGGATCAGACGAATACCCTGATGAAAGTTTCTGCCAGTCAGTATGAATTCGCACTCTGGTCCCATTTCTGCGTTCTGAATGTACACACCAGGGACCTCGTCTCTCACTGCTAAAACGTACAGGAGCATTTTGCGTTTGTGTCTGAAGAACTTGTGGTACTTTACAAGGGCGTACAACGAACGTGGGAACTCGGTGCCCTTGCCGTCCTACGTTTGCATCGCTTTCACCATCCCAGAGATGACTCGTCGCATATGCCAGGAGGGTGACCTCGCCGCCCGTGAAATAGGACGTTGTATTGGAGCGCTGGTCGTGAACAAGGTTGCAGCCGATATCGATTCACGCACGCTTCCGGTCAGCGATGCGGAGCTGGCGTGTTTATCCACTATCCTCAACACCAAGAGCCAAGACGTGATAACTTTGCTTAAACATCCAGGTTCCATCCAATTTGCTAATATACTTTTCCTTATGTTGGGCGATGTCAACCCCTTCAACTCTGACAGAGTGCCCCTGGATGTGCTGGATGTGGTCCAACAGACGTTCAGCATCCTCTCTCGGGCTCTTCCGGCTGAATTGAACGTTGAGCTGCGTCTAGATCAGACAGATACGCAGACGAATGTTTCTGGTGGTCAGTGTGAACCCATACTTTGGTCCGATCCTTACGGTCTAACGGTGCAAATTAGGGACATCATCTCTCACCTCTAAAATGTACAAGAGCTTTTTACGCATGTGCCTTAAGAACTTGGGGTATTTGACAAGAGCATACAATGAACGCGGGAACTTGGTGCCTTTGCCGTCCTGCATCTCCCTCGCTTTCACCAACCCGGAGATGGCTCGCCGCATACACCAGGACGCTGACCTCGCCGCCCGTGAAATAGGGCGTTGTGTTGGAGCGTTAGTCGTGAACAAGCTTGCAGCTGATATCAACTCGCGTACCCTTCCGGTCGGCGATGCGGAGCTGGCGTGCCTATCCACCATCCTTGGTACTGAGGACCAAACTGTGATGGTTCTGTTAAATCATCCAGGCGCCATTGAATTTACGAACGTGGTCCTCCTCGCCTTGTACGACCTCCACTCCTTCGCCCCTGACACAGTGCTCTCGGATATGCCGGATGTGGTCCAACAGACGTTCAGCATCCTCTCTCGGGCTCTTCCGGCTGAATTGAACTCCGAGATGCGACTAGATCAGATAGATAATGCTTCTGACGGTCAGTGCGAATTCATACTCTGATCCTGTCTTTATGGTCTTAAGATGTACACCAGGAACCTCATCTCCGATGGCTGAAACACCTAGGAGTGCTTTACGAATGTGTATGAAGAACTTTTGGCATTTTACAAGAGGGTGCAGTGAACGTGGGAACTCGGTGCCTTTACCGTCCTACCTCTGCATCGCTTTCACCAACCCTGAGATGACCCGTCGCATACACCAAGTCGATGACCTCGCCGCCCGTGAAATAGGGCGTTGTATTGGAGCGTTGGTTGTGAACAAGCTTGTAACCGACATCAACTCACGCACGCTTCCGGTCAGCGATGCAGAGCTAGCGTGCTTGTCGACTATCCTTGGAACCAACAGCCATGATATGGAGCTTTTGCTAAGACATCCTGGCGCCATCGAATTTATGAACATGGTTTTCTTCGCGTCGAGTGGCGTCTTCTTCCCCTATGAAAGAGTTCCCTCGGATGTGCTGGATGTGGTCCAACAGACGTTCATCATCCTCTCTCAAGCTCTTCCAGCCGAATTGAGAGCCAAAATGCGGCTAGATCGAACTCGTTTGGATATTTCTGAAGGTCAGTGTGAACTTAATCTCTGGTCCCAACGTTACGGTCTAAACGCGTACATAAGGGACCCCATATCTCACGGTTGACGTCTACAGGAGCGCTTTACGCGTGTGCCTGAAGAACCTGTGGCATTTTACAAAAGCGTACAATGAACGCGGGAACTCGGTGCCCTTGCCATCCTACATATACGTCGCTTTCACCTGCCCAGAGATGACTCGCCGCATATCCCAGGCGGGTGATCGCGCCGCCCGTGTTATTGGACATTGTGTCGGGACCTTGGTCGTAAACAAACTCGCCGCCGGCACAAGGTCACACATGGTTCCAGTCAGCGATGCGGAGATGGAATGCCTATCGACTATCTTTGGCCATGAGAGCCGTGATGTGAGGCTTAGCCTTAGCCAACCTGGAGTCGTCGGGCTTGTGAACATGGCTTCCCTCGCGTTGGGCAATGACAGCTCCTGGAAGGCTAATGACGTTGCGCGCGACGCGCGCGATGTACTCCGCCAGACGCTTGGCATCCTCTCTCAAGCTCTTCCGGCGCAAGAGAATGCCGCACTACAGCTAGACCAGACGGTCGCTCTGATCAAAGTTTCTGACAATAGGTTTAAAGCCATCGCAGTATCTCGCCTCCACGACCTCCTCAAGATGTGCTTATTGCCACCAGGCACTCCGCCTCTCACGGAAGTGCGCACGAGCTGTCTGCGCATGTGCGTGAAGAGTCTCTGGCAGTGTGGCAGAGCGCACCATCAACCCGGTGCTTCTGATGCGCTACCGTCCTATTTTTCCCTCATCCTCGCAAACCCAGAGATCACCCGCCACCTCCTGACCGAACAGGACTCTGTCGCGCGCACGACAGGATGCTGTTTCGGGGCCTTGGTCGCAAGTAAGCTCGTGGACGCCCTCAGATCCCCAGTTTCACTCGGCGGGCGTGTCGACGACGTGGAACTGGCATGCGTATCAGCTATCCTTGGCATAGAAGACCGTGAAGGTTTAATTTTGCCTCACGAGCTCCACATCATTAATCTCCGGAATATGTCGTTTCTCTCGTGCTAGGCGGGATCGACGCTTTGTTCACCGCGGCGGGAGTGCCAGCAGACACGTCGAACATAGCCCAAGACAACGTTCTACGTCCTCATAAAGCGGCTTCTTGATAGTATATTTGTTCCCCAGGGCCTGCCTACGTACCATCGGCCGTTACTGGATGCGATATATTCGGAAGTGAACGCGCTGTGGTCCGCTAATCGATTCAAGGACCAAACGGTGAAGACATTAGACCGACTGCAGCAGATATTGGAAAAACTATTGCCCGAAGCGGAGCCATCACAAGATAGATTGACGCAGAACCTCGGTCGTTCATCAGGAATTTATTAGGGGGACACGACAACTTGTCAACTTTGCGAGAAGCGATCAAGAGGCGCTTTTGGTTGGTCTTATTCCGGAAGTCGGTTTGGAATCTCTGTTTATATATATATTTATCTACAAGTCGCCGACATCAGTCGCTCCATCTTATCTTGCTCTTGATCTTACTATACGCATTCAGGCAGAAGTTTGTATTGTATGTTTACCTATTCATCACGCCCTACTCCTGGTCCCTGCATCCTGCATGCCTATCCGCCATACATGAAAGGGGGATTCTTCTTACAACCAAGCCTCTACGATTCCCTCAACTTAGGTAGGCACGACTCGGAGTCCCTTCATTCAGTTTGCTCAATCTAGGCCTTATGTGACGACAGGCTCCAGAATCCATCCACCTGGACAAGGTGTCACGACGAGCAGGATATGGTGGCCGGGGAGCGTCGCTGCGCAGCGCTGCTGCACGAGGCGCTGCTCGAATCGATCGAGGTGACCGCAAGGGCGATCGAGGAAGAGGTGCAGGACACGACGCTACCTAGAGGCTAGCACGACGCCTTGAGATCGGTGTTCGGTGTTGGTGGGATCGCGTCGTATGTACCGAAGTACCGAAGACGAAGAAGACGTTTGAGAATTGTACTAAGAACTGCGAATGTCTCTCGGGGCGATGATGGGGGACCTGATCGTCGTTTGAGTTGTCCGCCGGACCAGACCCTTCATTCACTTGTGATCTTGCGAAGGCGCATTTCACTTCCGACTCGGCGACTATAATCGTGTCAAAGTCACATGACCGATCCCTTTCGGTGATTTGACTCGCCCCCGAGCTCAGGCTTATTACCGGTTACCGCTAACCATGAGCAACCTCGAGAGTGAGCACCGAGTTTGTTTTCCCTGTAAGGCTTTGCACGTCTTACTTAACTGATCGATCTCTCTCAAAAGAGACCCTATTCCAGCTCAAAGTAATGCTCACACACTTTTTGTTTCATTTCTCTCCGCTGAAACCGATACGCTCCGCAGTTCACGGCCAAGTCGCTCAGTCGACAAGCAAAGAAGGCGCAGAAGGACGAGAATGCGGAGAAGACACGGCTGAAGAAGGTCCGCTCCTCCTCCTCCTCCTCCTCCCTTTCCTCCCCCGTTTCCCGCAGCAACTGACGGACGATCGTTAACGACAACAACAACGACGACGACGATGACAGGCGCTGCAGCAGGGGAACAACGACGGCGCGCGGATCTACGCCTCCAACGCGATCCGCAAGAAGAGCGAGGCGCTCAACCTGCTCCGCCTCGCAAGCCGCATCGACGCCGTCGCAAGCCGAGTCGAGACGGCCGTGACGATGCGGCAGGTGACGGGGAACATGACGAGCGTCGTGAAGGGGATGGACAAAGCGATGGAGACGATGAACCTTGAGCGCGTGCGTCCCTTCCCCCTCCCCTCCCCTCCCCTCCCCTCCCCACTCACTGATGGCGGGGGGGGGCGCGCGGACACAGATCTCGCTGGTGATGGATAAATTCGAGACGCAGTTCTCGGACCTCGACGTACAGACGTCGTACATGGAGGACGCGATGGGCTCGACGACGGCGGTGTCGACGCCGCAGGACCAGGTGGACTCGCTGATGCGGCAGATGGCGGAGGAGGCGAATATCGAGCTGCAGCATGATCTCGCGACGAACCAGGTGCCGGACGTCGTGCCGCCCGAGCGCGTCGCGGTCGTTGGCGAGGAGGACGGCAGCCTCGCGGACCGACTGCGCGCGCTGCGGCCGGCCACTTGAGTCACACACACACACTCCCACTCGTGGATGGCTTATTGTATACTAGATACTCTCCCCTCCTTTTTTTCGCTCATGTGTGGAATGTAAGAATTCGTTTTTTGATAGATGACATGACATATGCAACGATAAGCAAATTAGCATTTCTCTCCCTCTGCTTGATTCCGTGATATAGCAGGCGGGGGCGGGGGTGGGGGCGGGGAGATGGTAAAGAACCACCAAAAAGATGGAAACATGAATACGGACGGAGCAAAAAACGTACAGTACGTTATGTGAAAATCAGTATGGGCAAACCTATGACATAGCTATATTCGTCGCGTCGGAAAGTGGCGTAAGCATGAATGGGAGGGGGGGGGTCGTCGTAAAAAGCGAACAGGCGAGCGATAAAAGCTTTGAAGGGCGAGACAAGCGTAGGAGAGGAGGAAACGAGGAAAGAAATGAAGGAGGGTGTAGCAGAGCAATTGCACAACGGCGAGGTATTCGTACTGTAAAAAAAAGAGCTAGCTACCGTAGGGCAGGAAATACAAGAAAGACTGTGATAAATGGTCGATGTAAATGAAGAATAGGAATAAGTTGAAAATGATATGCATAAAATGCGTAGTGTGGAGATTCTAAGCTAGATGATTAGGATATATTAGAAGGGAGAAAAAATGACGGTTCATGGGAGTCCTGTATGCATGGGTCGGGAAAGAAGAGAGGGGGAAAATCACCACTCGCTCTCACGAACGATCCGTACCAAGTCGTCCAGCATCTCGCGTTTCTCACGCATGCCAACGTGGCGCGTGGGTGCCTTATCCAGCAGGCGTTCCACACGTCCAAGCAAGCCCGACGCGCCCTCTAGCGGTATGATATCCGCGTCGAACCTGCGCACGTCTGTTCACAACAGCCCGTCAGCGCGCGGCCGGCCAAACTTTCATCGGGGGAAACTCACATTTTTTGAATGCCTCGAACCCCTCCGCGCCAAGCACCTCCCGGAACCGCCCCGTCACCTCTTTATCCTTCCGCGAACGCGAGCGCGAGCGCGCATACCCCATCTCGTACTCCGCGAGCCGCTCGCGCGTCCGTCGCTCTCCATCGCGCTCCCGGACCCGCTGCTCCATCTCGCGCTGCGCCCGCGCCGCCCGCGACTCGCCCTCTGGAGCCGGAGCAAACTGTGCGCCGGCGGCAGTAGCAAGAGCGGGGATGGTACCGCCAGGCGTCCACTCGCGCACGCGGATCTTGGACGGCGCCCACGTGAGCCCGAGCCCCAGTTCGACCTCACGCTGTTCCCAGCGGCCCGTGCCCGAGCTGGGGTTCTTCGCTGGCGATGCTGGCGCAGGTGCAGGCACAGCCACAGCCACAGGTGCGACGTGTCTCCGCGAGCGCTCACGATCCCGGTCACGCTCGCGTTCGCGGATGTCGCTCCTCCCTCCGCCCGAGCCCCCTGCAGCAGCAGCAGCAGCAGTGGCGGTGGCGGCGGCGGCTGCTCGTCGCTCGCTGGCCGTGCTGCTCGCAGCGCTCTCAAATGCAAAGGGTGGATGCACGCCGACGCCGCGCACCCAGTCGATCGTGCGCGCCACGCGGCCCCAGCTACCAGTGCCGCCTGTGATCGCCGCGCCCGCTGTCGTGTTCGTCACTGCGGTACCCGCGGTGGACTGCGATGCGCCGGACGCGCCGATCGGCCGGCCATCGGCTGTCTGTTGCGGCGGGGAATGCAGCGCGGCGTGTGGAGACATGGCTCCGCGGTGTTGGCTGGTCTGTGGGTGTGTGTGCGAACGCGCAGGGAGTGCGTGACTAGGCGAGCGCGCGTGTGTGTGCGTATGCGTTTGTGACTGCGCGTGTGCAAGCCCGCGGGTGCGCGTGTCTAGTGAATTGGAGTGTGCGTGTCCGCGGGCGCGGTGATTCGTGTGAGAGTGCGTAGGTGCGTGTCCGTTGCCGTTGCCATGGCCATGTGTCGCGACCACGCGTCGGTGCCCGTTATGGCTTGCGCTGCGCCGTACTTCCGCATTCCCACCGCGCTCGAATTCGAAGCTGGGTAACCGTGCTCCGCCGCCGCCGGCAGCTTTGGTCGGGGGGGCTGGACCTTCCCGCGACGCCGTGCGTGTCCTCATCGTCGGCGCTCCGACGACAGGTTTTCTGGATGTAGATGGATGGCGGTCTTGAGAGTGTTCGCGCTGCTTGCCTCGTCCCCGGGTGCTCGTAAAGAGCCCCAATAGTGGGGAGCAACGGCCGTCACGCTCAGAATCGGAGGATTCCACGCCGGCCGGGCGTATGCGTGGTGGGGTCGAGTGCGGGCGCATGCTCGCATCAGCGCGATCTGCAGGAACGGAGGAAGAGATTGCAGGTCGGCGCGGCTGTGGAGCGGCGATATGTGGACGTGACGACGAGGGAGTCGCCGATGTTGTGCCTACGAGTGACGAAGCGAAGTCGGGTCAGCAACCGGATCAAGTTTAGGTGACAAATGAAGAAGGAATGACGAACCAAGTTTGAACCAATTCTCGATCTTTGAAACCTTGGATGGGCGGTTACGAGGGCTTTGCGGTGGTGATGGAAGCGGAACTTCTTGTTCATTCTTCGGAGTCGTCGGGCGGGACCAAGGCGCCGCGGGGAGGCCGAAAAGCGGCTTGGAACGGCGTTTCTCTTTAGTTGGGGTTGGCTGGGAGATGGTGGCTGAACCGGGCACTGGGGGAGGGGGCATGCGATGGTCGTAGGTTTCATCTACGCCGATACCGGAGTCATTGATTAGATGGGCCGGAATCGGCTGTGCGTTGTGATGGAGTCTGCCGGCACGGGAAGTGCGTGAGTGCATATTCTTTGGTGTCACTGTTTCACCCGTCGTGGTTGTGTTGTTCGACAGTGGACGCGAAGGAGAGCGGGGACGTGACGTCGAAGGATTCGACGGAGGGAGGGTGGAAAAGTGGGAGTCGGAGGTGACGGAGGTGGAGGTTGTGGTTGCGGTGGTGGCATTCGGAAGTTCAGGACTCTCATTGGAGCCCGAGTCGGACGGACGGGTGTCGCTCTTGGAGCGCGAACGTGAGCGGGAGGAGGAGCGTGAAAGGAAGCCATAGAACTTTGGAGAAGAGAAGTCAGTAAAAGTGGGGTGTGAGTGGGAGGGAACTCACTTTGGCGCGACGGGAGAGAGAGTCCGGGGGAGAGTCAGAGAAGAGGGGAGGCATGTCGTGGGGGTCGAGGTCGACGGGGTGATGAGGCAGCCCAGAGTGGGGCTCGTTCTCATAGTCTGAGGGCAGCGCGCGCGATCCGTGTGTGCTCTGTGGGAGGGAGGATGATGGGGTCAGCGGACGGCATCAAGAGACCAACACGTTTCCTCGGGCTCGAGTGGAAGACTTTTAGAATGAACTCACGGCAGTTCCGCCTGTGCGCGTCGACTTGGAAGAGACAGAGCTGGGTGACCTGACGAGACGCGCAAACTGCGAAAAGGCGTGCGTACAACACGTGTTAGGCACAGAAGGAAAGGGCGAGGCGGACACGGGGCACACGTACATCGTGTGATAGTCTGAATTTGGCAGATTCGAGCACCGGTATTCCGAAGGACAGTCGTGGTTCTGGCTTGGGGTGTAATGCGAGATCAGTCTCACTCGGAACGGCGGTGGAAGGACCGCTTGACGGAGCGAGTGAGCAAGTCGAGCGTACGAGTACATCGGAGGGCGTCATGTCATTCAATCGATGAAATGGTAAAACGAGACCTCATTCAGAGATGAATCGATGAAGGGCCGTCGTTCACCAGGTTCACTAGTTCACTCGCTCCCTTCTCGCTTCTGGCCAACTCTCCCCCGTTGCCACACACAAGTCACACTCCCCGTAACACGTCACATGTCACCCGTCACATCTCCCATCTTGGCCGCCCTTACGTATCATCTAGACTTGCTCCCGCGGAAGTAACCCTCTGACTGGGCGGAGGAACGAGTTGTCCTTTTATCGCTTCGCTCCTCGGGAACGAGGCACTTTCGATAATCTCTTGGCTCCAATAGGAAACCTCGCACTCCACATGGCCGCCATTGTGCGCAATCAGCGCTCTATCTCGCTTGAATATGATTAGCCTAGATTTATCGTTTAAAAAAAAAATGAACCATAGTACCACCGCTGAAAGCTTGCAACCCATACGTAGGTGTCCTATCAACGACTGGCTTAGAGGTAAAATGACGTTCTCCAAAACGAGCAAGGCGCCCTTGCCCCACGTCATCTGCGTCCGCACTATGATCCATCATGACGTTCTGTTCGCTTTTCATCGATATCGGATCTACAACCCTCGGGCGCTTTATCGACCAGGGGCCCTTCTGGTCCATCGGCTCCGGTCATTGGCGGAGTCCTATCCTGTGAGGAGGACTGCTAACTCGCTCACTGTGACGGCGGAGCTCCCGCCTTGGGTGAACGGTCTTTGTCCCCACCAATTTATCAACTGCAGCATTGATCGGATATCAATAGACGCCGCCATTCCCCCTTTGAGAATTGCCTTGTTTACTCGAACCTCGCAATTTTCCGCTCGGCAAACGCCATGAACACGTCTTTCAGAAGAGCCCTTTCAACAAGAAAGAGAATCCATGCGTATAATCATAAGGGAAGCATATCTGCTATCGTAGCGCAGGGAACGGAGGTTCTCTCGATGCAGTGACCGTTTGACACCACCACCCCAAAACGGGGCCATCTCGGGGAGGGCGTTGGGGGTTTCATGAAACGTGCGTTACCTAAAACCACATTATGGAGACGTCGTCCTGTCCACATCCATTTTATCGTGCGATTATGTTGTTACATCTTGGCACGCTGTCTATTTTTGCGTTCGACGCGTAACTCAAGAACGGCGATCAGTGACGTTCAATGGGCAACAAGGGGGTTGATACTCCTTTCTGTTGCGTTTCTCTCGACACGTGACGTCATTATAGTTGGCTCTGTATCGTCGCACGGTTAATCTTCCCTGAATAGATCTTTCCATTGTTCACAGTGCGTCCCTTGACCTTAGCAGGTCCATCTACTCCAGAGTGCCTGGCCTCCACTCCTTTGTCTTTCGACTGACTGCGCATCTCCGTAGCTTGGAACCCTTCTCAGGTTCAGCGACTACAGTAACATGCGTCGAGTACATTCCTCTGCACGTGTCTATCACAAGGCGTCAATCGTGCCTTTTGGAGGTCGTGCCGTACTATATCCGATTACAGTGAGCGACGTCTGCTGACAGCTTTCCCAAGAAGTATTCTATGAGAGTGGCACGCACGTCTCTGCGATGTGACTGGGGTAGATCCGAAGTCCATTCGATCAGGGCACATGCATCGCCTACTTTGTTGATACCCAACATGGGACAGCTCTGACTCGTAATTTTAGGTCGAGTAGATAATAATAAATAAGTGACTGCAAGGTGGACGTATACGAAATCCGCTCGCTTTTTTTGTGAGACGATGTGCAAATCCTCGATGCTATTTCTAAGGGCTCATAGTTGTCTTACCTTTCTTCGTGCGAACTCGGTGCCGTTGTGACGGGTGAATTCAACCCCAAGTTTACGCCTTGAAACTACCTCCAAATCGTATGCTCGGCAAGATTGGGACCATTGCAAGTGTAAGGGCGGGTCTCTACCTACGGAATTGAATGTGCAGGCGACAGTCCCGCGCACCAAATGTTGTACGCGGCGAATTTGTCTCGATAGCGACGAGGTCTGTTCAGGGACGTAAAGGAGACACCAGATGTAGCTTAACTTACAGTACCAGACAGGAGCACGATCCTATCGACCGGTAGCGGTGTGTCAACAAGCCGACAGCGAACGGGTCCATTCAAACGAACAGCATCTTGATCTTTCCCTTGTAACGTTTGTTGTTCTTTACCCGAATGAAAATTGCTGTCATGTCGTCTCGTGAGAACATACTCCCCCTTGAACATACAAGTATCACAATGTCGAACGCGAAGGTGGTTGACAACGACACATAATTCATCGTGGCAGGCGCAACGTGTGGCAAATTTCCAGAGATGCCGGGCGTGTTGACCACATTGGGGTCATGTTCGATCGACCTTGCCGACATAATCGAACGAACCACATCATTGTATTACCAGCTGTGGTCCCAAAACTGGCCTGTTCCCGCGATACCGGCGTATGTGTGAGTCGACATTTCTGTAGTGCGCTCTACTTTTCATGTACGTCCTACGGGGGCATAAACTTCACGAAAAAGTCAACACCTAGTATAGGCCACGTAACCCCCTAATGCAGTTCTAGTCCTGGTGGTGGTGGGCCCGCAGGAGCTCCACGGCCGCGGACTTCTTCTCACGATGTCTAACTATCCACCAGGTGGGTGACGGTCTGTGTTCAGACGCAGTGGTGGTAGGCAAACAAGTGAATGTGAATCGGCATTTGGGCCTCAAGCCTCTGGGGGGTCGCGCATGCCGTTCGATTGATTTGGGTGACTGTGCCACGTTGTGGCTACAGTATTCGAGGGCCGAAGCGTACGGGACGGGAGAAAAAAAAAACGAGCGAGAGTATTCGCTGGGGCTACATACGGGGTTAAGGCCGGCCGAAGGGCAGTCGAGCAACTTCTACCTGGCAGGCAGGAAAGCGGATGGCGGTCTTGGAAATTAAGGGTGAAGCTGCGTAGCTTCCGCGGGCGTGACTTGGCCTTGTGTCGTAACCAGCGCGAGGTTCATCAATGCTACGTTGTGATTGTGATAGGAGGAGGGAAGGTTTTTTGCACATAAAATTGGATGCTCGTGCACCAAATTTGTTTTGTTTGGCGAGACGCGAAACGATGGGAATGTAGGAAATTCAATGCAACGAGTTCGCGCAAAACGCCGCACAACTCTGAGAACACACGGACCAGCCTTGACCATATGCAGACTCAGTTATCGGCCTTTCGAACTCGTCGAAAGCGAGAATATGATGAATGGATATGGAGGCCCAGGCTTTCTGACTAAGATCCTTACTGTGTTTGACGAACTGAGTTGTGCTCTAGTCGTTAGCATGCCAAACTACGAACAGGCGAGAAGCCCACTTCCTTGGCCAGTTTGACGATGTCACTGAGGAACCTCGGTCGCTACATGCCCGCGGCCCGCCTCCAAATATCATACCTGAGTTTAATTGGATGTCCTGACTCCTGGAGCTCTATCATTTACAATCAACACCGTAGATTGTAGAGTTCGTTCGAAGGGTGCAATAAGATGTACAGCTTGAACGTGCATTGGATACTATAGTAATGTCCGCGTGACTAGTCACTCTCTAATCGAGACGTTGACCGGCAGTGGCTGTTGGTGCACCACAAACCAGTCCTGAATCTGTCCCTCCCACTCCTCGTAACAGAACCCGGGCACCTTGGAAAACCGAAATTGCCGAAGAATCCAGCAGAGCACCATGCGCATCTCCATCAACGCAAGTTTCTTCCCCGCACAGTTCGCGGGTCCATATGAGAAAGGGTGGAACGCAGCTGGGTTGTGCTCCCCCGCAGGTGCGCCGGCGCCGAACCACCGTTCTGGCAAGAACGCATCGGGAGTGTGGAAATTTCGCGGGTCCCGTTGGATACTATAGGTGTGAAGGGCGACCTGCGTTCCTTCTGGGATGACCCTGGAAAAAAGAAAAGTGAATGCTATTGTCAGAAGCCACCCGTTCTACGGGGGTATCTGCATACCATTTTCCAAGCACCTTTGCGCCGGCACCCTTATTTACTGCGCGTTGCGACCCGCTCGGAACAGAGGGTTGAAGACGAAGGGTCTCATTTCTGTGCAAGGAGCATAAATTAGTCTTCCGAGTTATTGTCTGTCGTACACAGCCACTCACATGCAACCATTTAGCCATTCCATCTGGCTTAAATATGTCACGTCTACAGGTTCTTCTCCAGTCGGGAAGGCGGTGTCAACTTCCGCCTGTAGGCGGTCGTATACTGCTGGGTTGCACAAGAGGTAATAGAGAGCGGCCGTGAGGGTACCGCTAGTTGTGTCAGAACCGGCAACAATGGCTAACCCCCCTTCCTGTGCAACTTCACTAAGAGGAGGGCGCTCGTCTTCGTGCAGCGCCTCGCCACTCTGCATCCGGCTTATTGAGGCAAGGATATTGCAGAGAACTGATCACGAGCACGTACCAGGTGATAGAATAGGTCTTTCCTGTTAGCGCCCATCTGTAATCGCTTGAGGGCCCTTTCTCTGCCGAATGCAGGGACACGCTGAACGCTGCTCTTCGATACCGCGACGAGGAGGGGTACAACGTATGGGACATGCGATGTGATTGCGCGAATCCTGGGAGCACGTAAGATGATGCAGGTAGGGTACCTCGTAGGGATACGTGCTGGAGATGGGATTCAATAAGGGTCCAGATGCCTTCTTTGTCCCCACCAGCTTCCATAAGCTCGAAGCCGCCACCGAAACTGGGTAAACCAGGGTTAGCCCCCAGTTGAACACTAACGTGCAGAGCGTTTACGCCATATCACCCATGAAATCAGTTCTACGAGGACGCGTCAAAACAAGAATCGATGCGTAGACGGTGAGTGCGCCGAACTCACGTAAAGTAGTTGAACCATGTCGCCATATCCAGGACAGCCTCCTTCTTTTGACCCGACCGGTGGATGGCGTCCTCGAAACAGCCGAGCAACTGTCTAGTTCGCTTTGCAGCGATGGTTTCATACTCCCTTATTGCTGCAGATGAGAAAGCGCGATTCCATGGTTTGCGTTGGTGCATATGCTTTACGGGATCCTGTTGGGAAATCACAGACGGCGGTCGATGGTCCCAATCTAACAACCGAAAGTGGGCAATAGGCAATGGGCAAGACTCGGAACACGTACACGTGCCCTTAGGTAAGCCACCTTGGCCGAGTATAGTCGGTATGAGCGAAGAATCACGAATAGAGAGTGCGTTCGGGCCTTAAAATAGAGGAATAAGGTGGCTAACCTGCTGGTACGGGAGAAGACTAAAGGAGATAGACTAACCTATTCGCACGATGTCTCCATAACGGTCGTGCAGGTTCTTGCAGTACCTTTGGAGGTCCCCTTTGCCGCCGAGATATGCGACCCACAGCTTGGATGCTTTAGCGATTACCGGCCCAGGATATTTGGCGAGCGGATGAAGAGGTGAGAGCCTATATATGAGAGTGAACAATACCAGAAAACCTCCATATGTTGTAAACGCTAGTGGGATGGGCCACCGAACATGATACGAAATCGGGAGTGAAAGAAGCGCCGGAATCATGACAAGAAGAGCGACAAGAGCCGGCGTGGACCGAGGCTCCAAGAAGCGGAAACATAAGTGAGATACCTAAGATCCACCGTAAGCTTGGATTCAGTGGTGGTAAAGAGGGGGGGGCTTACGAAGCTACTGGTCAGGACAACGATGCTTAGATCGAAAACGGAGCAACTCCCGAGCATGTGGCCCAACTGTAAAAAGGGGGCCACTGTGGGTGGAGACATCGTAGGGAGGCAACAACTTGAATCTGACACAGCTGCAAAGTATATATGAGTGTAGTTGGAAAAGGGGGGGAAAGAACGATTAAATGACGGTGTGTAACCGGGATGGCTCTGTTAAAAGACATCGACATGCCCTCCTTTGGACTAAAGCTAACAGCCGGGATGTCATCAGTTTTCACGTCCGGGTTGGACACGTATACACCGTGACCAACACTAAAACACAATTGGGTTTTCCCCGAGGGGAATGCACTCCTCATGCTGTAGGTTGCCATCTCCACGGGTGTCGCCGCGGTCCCGGAATGGGACGCCAGGTGTACAATACACGGTATTACGTCCTCTTGCCCGAGTCGCCTTATCATCGTCTCAGCCTCGTGCGAATTATCTGTGGAGTCCTCAAGAAACTAATACTTGAGGATGGCTATGAAGGGTGTCTGCGGGAAAGTGGCAACTTTCGTTGGGGAGGCGTAACAATGCGCGACTGTCCGACTATGGGTGGTGTCCGAAAATAGGCAAGGGTTAGTATGATTTTCCCACTGCCACCTACACCCACCATTGAGGCAAGCCCTCGCGTAGACCACCTGAGGTTTTCACTGGATGGCACTGTATTGATCTCACCTATTCCGGACCGGACGAGATTCCCGAGACCGACTCTTTCATATACAAACCGAGTTTTGCATCAAGTGAGACTAGTATCGCTTCGTATAAAACTGTGAGGACTATTAATTCCCGCAAGAGTCACTATAATACTCTCCTTCGGCGTAAGTATGCTGATATTGGGCCCTCACGAGGCTCCGTGTCGTCAGACGTTGATGTTCCAAAAGTATGCGGACTTATTGGTCGTCGCGATAGGCAGACTCAGGTCTCGCTAACGTCACTTTTCAGAACTTGTCTGGACAGCACCAAGGAAGGGTAGTATCCCTCGATGCTGTCCCTTTGCAGGTGACGGTGCGAAACCCTATCCTGATTGATTCTGAGGCAAGCACGGAGGTACGCTCTACTATCCCGATGACCCGTTACCTCCGAACGTTAATATGCATTCGGATCCCCAGGTCACAAGTGCCAGTAAGCGGCTGTGCGCCGAAATGATACCAAAGTTTGCGATTCTTGTGGAAGACATGTATAATTTCAAGATTGGCCACGCTCATGCTGGCGTAAGTCATAACGCTAGACGTGTTCAAGAGTTGCTGAGAGACCTGAATTTTATCTACCCTGTTCGGCTTCATAACCTGAGCCGTTAACCGAGGGACACTGACTCCGTCTCACCAATAGGAACCTCGAACTGGCCGTGATCCATACCATCATCCAACGGGCGATTGACACTACTTGGTTTCGTAATAAGGATGATATTGGAGTCGTGGGTCATGAACACTTTTCCCCGATGCCCATTTCAGTCATTGCTCTTACGCTCACAGTGGTATGATCACTTCCACCGGGCCTCGGTAAAACATGTACGGACGATAACGACTTTTTTTCTAGATCGAATGCTGCATTGGCGAATGGTCCGATGGCACGCGAAAGGATTCTAACTGGGATGACCAGACGTTCCAGATCGTGTACGATTCGCACGTCTCCTCGCTTCTCGATTTTCAAGCACATAGCCCTGCGAGGGACAGAGACCTGCTGTATCAACTCCAGTGCGATCTGTTGCGGAATGCACGGTAGGATACCTCTCTGCACCGGGGACGTCGCTCGCTGACACTCAGTCCGTGTAAGTGAACACGCCGGAGTTCCACCTGACCTAATCGCGGGATTGTCAAGGTTCCGCTCAAGGGCTTTAGACGCTGCGTGGATGCCCGGCGGTACCATCCCCGTTCCTGCCGCCGCTGGCGCCCAGTTCGGTCCGGACGACGAGTCGCATGTCGTGGGGGCGCAGCGCGAGACGGAGTCGCGTTCCGTGGGAGCGCGGCGCTTGGTGGACTTGCATGCCGCGGAGGTGCGGCGTAAGACGGAGTCGCGTTCCGTGGGAGTGCAGCGCTTGGTGGACTTGCGTCCCGCGGAGGTGCGGCGTAAGATGGAGTCGCGTTCCGTGGGAGTGCAGCGCTTGGTGGACTTGCGTCCCGCGGAGGTGCGGCGTAAGATGGAGTCGCGTTCCGTGGGAGTGCAACGCTTGGTGGACTTGCATGCCGCGGAGGTGCGGCGTAAGACGGAGTCGCGTTCCGTGGGAGTGCAGCGCTTGGTGGACTTGCATGCCGCGGCGGTGCGGCGTAAGACGGAGTCGCGTTCCGTGGGAGTGCAGCGCATGGTGGACTTGCGTACCGCGGAGGTGCGGCGCTTGGCGGAGTCGCGTTCCGTGGGAGTGCAACGCTTGGTGGACTTGCGTCCCGCGGAGGCGCAGCGCAAGACGGGGTCGCGTTCCGTGAGAACGCCGCTCTTGTCAAAGATACGTACCACGCCGGCGCAGCGCTAGACGGAGTCGCGTCCCGCGCAGGCAGCGCGAGATGGAGCTGTATGTCTGGGAGCGCGATGGGGAGTGACGGATCGCAGAGTACGAGATGGGGTATGCGCGCTCGCGCTCGCGGGTGGTGATTCTTTTCTTTACTTCTCTCTTCTCGCCCTGGACCATTCATACTCAACTTTATATATATATATCCTAGGCCTCGGAATTGGCGCAGGGGGTACTATTACGTTCTCGTGCTCCGAGGCTCGTGTCCGCCTTGTTGTCTCGTGCGAATTATTATCTGCGGGAAAGTCATGGCTATGGACAATACATGAGCCCCTGGCGGCACCTCGAATGGCCTCAAACACAGCCCAAAAACTGGCCATATGTGCAACTACCTTCGGCGCTTCACAGCCAAGGATAACAACTAGTAGATAGTGTATATGCTGGTCAGTATTAGCAGTATCGTAAATGACTTACCTCATTCAGCACATGGTTTGCACATTAGTGCACATGATGTCATGTACGACATTCTATCGACTCGTTGACTTGCATTTTACGTGAGTACAGGGGCAGCTCCAGACAACCCTTCATGTTAAATTGCATCTCCTGGCTCCAGGAGCATCGGGATTCACTTTCAACCGTAGATGCTCAGTTCAACCGCGACTGAAATAGATCGCAGACACAAGATCGCGGCGCACTTTTGCATACTAATGTAACTTTCTAGGTCTGGATGACTATCACTCCCTAGTCGTGATACTGGCCAATAGTGACTTTTGGCGCACCACAAACCAGTCCTGAATCTGTCCTTCCCATTCCTCGTAACAGAACCCGGGCGCCTTGGAAAACCGGAATCGTCGCAGTACCCAACAGAGCACCATGCGCATCTCCATCAACGCAAGGTTCTTCCCTGCGCAGTTCGCAGGTCCATGCGAGAAGGGGAGGAATGCAGCTGGGTTGTGCTCCCCCGCAGGTGCACCAGTACTGAGCCATCGTTCTGGCAAGAACGTCTCCGGAGAGTGGAAATTTCGCGAGTCCCGTTGGATGCTGTAGGTGTGGAGGACGACCGCCGTCCCCTCCGGAACGACCCTACAAAATGTATGCTATCGTCAGAAACTATCGGATCCGCAGAGGTGTCCGCATACCATTTTCCAAGCACCTTTTCGCCAGCACCCTTATTCACTGATCGTTGCGACCCGCTTGGAATAGGGGGTTGAAGACGAAGGCTCTCGTTTCTGTGCAAGGAGCATAAATTAGTCTTCCGAGCTCTTGTCTGTGCACATTCACTCACATGCAGCCATTTAGCCATTCCATCTGGCTTAATTTTGTCACGTCTAGAGGCTCTTCTCCAGTAGGGAAGGCAGTGTCCACTTCCGCCTGTAGGCGGTAATATGCTACCGGGTTGCACAAGAGGTAATAGAGAGTGGCCGTGAGGGCACCGCTAGCTGTGTCAGAACCGGCAACAATCGCTAACGACCCATCCTTGGCAACATCGCTGAGAGGAGGGCGCTCGGCTTCAGGCATCGCTTCGCCACTCTGCATCCGGCTTCTTGAGGCCACGATGGGGCAGAAGATTTGTAACAAACACGTACCAGGTGATAGAATAAGTCTTTCCTGTTAGCGCCCATCTGCAGCCGCTTGAGGACCCTTTCTCTGCTGAATGCATGGACGCGTTGAACTGCACCCTTCCGTCCCGTAGTCGCGAGAAAAAGAGGCAAAATATAGGATATATGCCCCATGACCGCGCGAGCGCTAGAAATGTGCAAGCTGCAGTTGCAGCCGCAGCCGGCATGCCTCGCACTGATCCGTACCGAAAGAAGGGTTGAAAGAGGTCACGAAGGCCATCATTGTCACCACCAGCTTTCATCAACTCGAAGCCGCCACCGAAACTGAATAGACAGAGATCAGCCGCTGATACTTGATTTCTAAGTACAGAACATTTACGCCATATCGCCCATGAAATCTATTCTGCAAAGACGTGTCAGAACAACAGGTCGCTGTGACAGCGGTCGGTACGCCGAACTCACGTGAAGTAGTTGAACCATGAAGCCATATCTAGCACAACCCCCTTTTTTCCACCCGGCCGGTGGACGGCGTCCTCAAGACAACCGAGTAGCTGTCTAGTCCGCTTCGCAGCAATGTCCTCATATTCTTTTACAGCTGCGGACGAAAAGGCGCGGTTCCAGGGCTTGCGTTGGAACATGTGTTTTATGGGATCGCGTTGGGCGACTAGAGAGGTGCGATTATCACAATCTAATAATTGGCAATGGGCAACGGGCAACGGCTAAGACACGGTGCACGTACATGGTCCTTTAGGCAGACCGCCTTGGCCGAGAATCGCGGGTGCGAACTCGGGATCGCGAATGGAGAGTTCGTTCGGGCCTTCGGGTGGAAATAATGCGACTGACCTGATATAGCAGGAGACACACACTAACCTACTCGTACAACGTCTCCATAACGGTCGTGCAGGTTCTTGTAGTACCTATGGAGGTCCCCTTTGCCGCTGACATATGCTACCCACCACTTGGATGATTTTGCGATTACCGGCCCAGGGTATTTTGCGAGGGGGTGGAGAGGTGAGAACCTGTATGCGAGCGTGAAGGATACCAAGGACGTTCCATACGTGACAAATGCCAGTGGCACGGAAGCGAATAGCGATCGCACGTGATAAGAAATGGGGAGCGAAAGAAGTGCTGGAAGGATGACGAGAAGAGCAATAAGTGGTGGCTTGGACCGAGGCTCCAAGTAGCGAAAACATAAATGAGATACCTAAGATTCACTGTGAGAGATCTGGAGTTCAGTAGTCACGGATGGCGCTTACGAGGCTACTAGCAAGAACAACGACGCCAATTTCAGAAACAGACGAGCACTGGCACTGGAGAGTCTGGATTAACCGAACGAAAGGGTCTACTGTAGATGGAGACATTGTAGAAGAGAAAGGTCGGCTGAGACAGTTGAGATATATATATATATAACACTCGGTTCCGAGAAGGCCGGGTAAGCGCGATCAGGAGGCAATTTTGTAGCTGCGCGAATCGAATCAACAGAACCCGACGAAAGAGCATGAGAATAGGTATTCAAATCTTGTTGAGACCGGACAGGAATGTCGACATGTCCTAGCTGCCGCTCGGGCAAGGATTTTCGTTGATTGTTCAGGACAAGGTCAATCCTAACTCATCCATTCGGAATTGTGCGTCCAAATTGGCCAGCCAGATCGTCGTGTGCATAGCTGAGTTAGTTTTGGTCGCGGCTAGCCCAGCCATTTTGAGCCGAACCGTACTATCACACATACAAATTTTGCATTTAAGATCATACGAAATCAGTACTTTCCTGTCACTCCTGCTCCCCACCTCCCAAAAAAAATACTGCATGTCTATTATATATAATCCAAAAGGTCAGTCCAGTCTTACGACTACAGTGCAAAAGAAATACTGGGGGTGGTAGATATCAGCCGTGCGACGACAAGGGTGGGGCACACGTGACTAAAAAGGCGAAATGCCGCTTGCCGAACGCTGCCTTATCTTGGTCGTCCATCCCCTTACGTGTCTGAAACGAATTGTCTGAACCACATTGTTTCCACGCCAGCCATAATTTCCACAGGAAGGTGGACATCGACGATGAAGATGACCCAACCGCCCCACTGCCGTCTGATGGGCCCCGTGTCTGTGCCACTAACCTTGGTGACTAGGACCCTCGGCTGGCGGGCCGTCCTCTGAGTGATTTTCTCGTCCTTCCCTTTGCTTACATATGCGTTTTAACTAAAGACCTCTGCTCCGTCACCATGACCAGTAGGTCCGGTATGTTGCGAATCTATGATAGCGATTTGCAGCATGGGAACTCTGTTAGCAGCCCGGGTGCTCTCAAGTTCGAGTCCGTCATATGCTGCGTGGCTGTGGCCCTCATGATGATGGTCCGCACTAACGACAGTTCGGCTCAGTTGGCTCAGGTCGAAACATAGCAACTCGCCGGGTTTAGATCACCCCGTCCGCTCCCCACGTTCAACATATTTGATTCCAGATTTAGGCTATCGCCGCTCGCACCCACAAGAGCGCCCATCAACGTCCACATGGTGCCGCCGAGACGGAGCAAAGATCACCTCATACTGTTTGGACGTGTTTGCTAAGTAGCAACGCGGATGCCTTATCACCACATGGCCTCGGGACAATGACTTGACTTCCCAAAATGTGTCCTCGTGCCGACATAGTATCTCTCTGCTACTTAATGTCGCGGAAGGCTCCCATGGAGGGTCATCGGTTCAGCTCACGATGTTAGGGATCTCTAGTATCTTGACACTCGCCTCGGCGACATTTGCCATCGCGTCCCCTGCTCTTGTCGACAGACGTTCATTTCAGGTCAAAGATGGCGTGAACTACACCGTATTCGAGCATGCTGCCACTGGTGCGACACTTTCCTTCGTTACCAATAGCGGTGTCTGTGAAACTACACCCGGAGTCAATCAGTACTCAGGATATCTCTCCGTCGGCACAAACATGGTAAGCAATCCCTCGCTTTGTAAAGCTGCACCCTCTCAAGTATTCTCAGAATATGTGGTTTTGGTTCTTCGAAGCCCGAAGCAACCCTTCAACCGCGCCTCTCGCTATGTGGCTGAATGGTGGTCCTGGTTGCAGTAGCATGATTGGCCTCTTCCAGGAGAATGGCCCATGCACCTTCAACGGTGTCTCCGGATCCACTCCCGTGTTGAACCCTAATAGTTGGAATAATTTTGCCAATATGCTCTACGTAGACCAGCCCATTGGTACTGGCTTCAGCTTCGGCACCGACGACGCGGACTCGACGGTCACTGCTGCGCCATTTGTGTGGAAGCTTCTGCAGGCATTCTACGCACAGTTCCCTACCTACGAGAACCGCAATTTTGGTCTGTTCACCGAGTCGTATGGTGGACACTACGGCCCAGAGTTTGCATTCTACTTGTGGGTTTTGGCCATTCATTATATTCTTCACGTAACATAACGATCGTTTAGTGAGTCCCAGAATACTGCTATTGACCAGGGCACCATCTCTGGAGTGAAAATCCCGCTCGTTGCTCTCGGGATCAACAATGGCTGGGTGCGTACACCGTGGTAGTTGGAATATCCCTAAGTTGAAGTGGCCCTGGACTGCAGTTCGATCCGATACTTCAGTACAAGGCTTACATCGACTATTCTCTCACGAATCCCTACCGTCCTCTCATTACTAGCTCACAAGCGGCGTCATTCCTCAATACGTACAACCAGGGCTGCCTTCCCCAACTTAATACTTGCTACAGTTCTGGCACTAACTCCGCTTGCAAGAAAGCCGACAACACCTGCTTCAACCAAATTGAGGGCCCAATCCAGGCGGGCGACTTCGACGTCTACGATCTCCGAGCTCCAGCGCAGGATCCGTTCCCCCCAGAGACCTACGTTTCTTACCTTCACGACGCTACCATCCAGTCTAAGATCGGTGCTCAGCAAGTATACCAAGAGTGCCCCTTTGCGCCATTTCAGAAGTTTGTGGGCACCGGCGATGGTAAGCCAGCCTCGCCTGTCTAATTTTAATCACAATGTCAGCTCATTTACGCCAGATGCTCGCACTTTCCTCCCTACCCTTAGTACGGTCATACAGAGCGGGATTCAAGTGCTCATCTGGGCGGGCGACGCCGGTAAGACTCCCACCTTTTGACGATACGCTCACAGCCCGATGGGTGGCTCACGTTCTCTCCGTTTATCTTCAGACTGGATTTGCAACACCGCTGGTGTGCAGGCGGTCATCTCCCAGCTGCAATTTGCCCAATCTGCCGACTTCAACTCAAAGCCACTGGTGCCGTACACCGTCGGCGGCGTGCAATACGGCGAATTCAAGACTGCTGGCAACGTCTCGTTCCTGAATGTGTTCAACGCGGGCCACGAAGTCCCTGCATATCAACCCACCGTCTCCCTGCAGGCGTTCGTACAGACTCTCAGTAAACAACCGTTGAGATCTACGTAGTGGTTTTCACTGAGAATTAGGCTGCAACTGGCTATCAGTAGCGGCTTGTCGCGATCTGTAGTAGCAGTGTGTAGTAATTGAATGGGCCGAACTACTGTTGTCTACTTCCTGTGGAAATCAGGAGCGCAAAAGTATATGATGATGGGATCTGATTTGGTAATTCGCCCAAATGATTTTGTATAGCGTGGGAAGTCAGGTATACCAGTACAGCATGGTAAGAGCCCGTTCGGTGCAGGTATTGTCGCACAGTGTCGGCCGAAATGGAGACTACTGTTCCTTATTACTACGCGTCAGGAGTCCCTCAGTCCAACATTCAGGCTAATCGTGGTGGAGACTTCAGCTGCTTTGTGAGAAAGAGCCAGGAAGAACTAGAGTGTCACATCCATGTACCCCATTCTTGAAGTGCTAAAGCAACCCGACCTCACAGCTATACTTGTAGCACCGGAGGGCAGGATGGACTGCTTTTAGGGATGACAGAAGGGACCTAATTCCGGGTTAAAGGATGCAGACCTGTAGCTGTGGGGATATATTTGAGTCATACCCTTTTTTCCCCCTTTCTTGTACAAACTCGCCTGTCACCAATTTACAGTTTTCTAAGTGAAAGTGATCCTTTGAGATTTTCTGAGATCTTATGGCAGGCAGTAGGAAGGGAAATATCATGTGACTCGGAAAACATCCAAACATCCGAGTCAGCAGCTCCAAGTCAGCCGCGATGGCATCAGGCTACTCAGCCAAGCAGTTTTAGTCGTGAACTATTGTAGTAGCGGCTCGGCTCGGCTTGGCTACTTTGTAACAATGGCTCGGCCAGGCTCGGCTGGTCCCTTTGCTGTATTTGGTGTTCACGTCCAATTCACCTGATTCCGGATTCAGATGCGGCCGCTCGCACCCACAACTTGAAGCACACCCATCCAAATCAACATAGAATTGCGACAACGGAATGAAAACAAACACATTACTGTTTGGATGTCGTCACTGGTTGGGTGTCTTACTGTATAACTATTTGGTCTGGGGGCAACAACTTCAATTCTCAAACTCTGCGAGCGTTACACGATTTACTCTATTCGGTCCCTTAAATCGCGAAATCCGATCACTCGTACTTTGCAACTCGATGTTGTGAAGTGGCCGCGGTGGTAAAATATGTCCATGGGTCGACACGATACTGCGCTGCTACTTAAAGTCAGGAAAGGCTTTCATGGAAGATCGTCTACTCGGCTCAAAGCCCCCCCAAATCACCATGCTTGTGTTCTCTACCGTTCTTACACTCGCCTTGGAAACATTCTCCATCGCGTCCCTTGACCCTGTCGATAGGCGTTCATTTCAGGTGAGAGATGGGGTGAACTACACTGTTTTTGAGCACCGCGCCACTGGCGCGACACTTTCCTTCGTTACCAATAGTGGTGTCTGTGAAACCACACATGGGGTCAACCAGTACTCTGGCTATCTTTCCGTTGGCAACTACATGGTGAGCAATTCCCCACTTTTTAAGGCTGTACCATGTAAGGTATTTTCAGAATATGTGGTTTTGGTTCTTCGAAGCCCGAAACAGCCCTACGACTGCGCCTCTCGCTATGTGGCTGAATGGTGGTCCCGGTTGCAGTAGTATGACTGGCCTCTTCCAGGAGAATGGCCCATGCACCTTCAACAACGTCACCGAATCAACCCCCGTGTTGAACCCTCATAGCTGGAATAATTTCGCCAACATGCTTTACGTAGACCAGCCCATTGGTGCCGGCTTCAGCTTTGGCATCAACTACGTGAACTCGACGGTCACCGCTGCACCAATTGTGTGGAAGTTTCTGCAGGCATTCTACGCACAGTTCCCTACCTACGAGAACCGCAATTTTGGTCTGTTCACCGAGTCGTATGGTGGACACTACGGCCCAGAGTTTGCATTCTACTTGTGGGTTTTGGCCATTCATTATATTCTTCACGTAACATAACGATCGTTTAGTGAGTCCCAGAATGCTGCTATTGACCAGGGCACCGTCTCTGGAGTGAAAATTCCGCTCGTTGCTCTCGGGATCAACAATGGCTGGGTGCGTACACTGGAATAGCTGGTATCTCCCTAAGTTGATGTGGCCGTGGACTGCAGTTTGATTCGATACTTCAGCATAAGGCTGAAATTGACTATGCCCTCACGAATCCCTACCGTTCTCTCATTACTAGCTCACAAGCGGCATCATTCCTTGATACGTACAACAAGGGCTGCCTTCCCCAACTTAACACTTGCTACAGTTCTGGCACTAATGCAGATTGCAAGAATGCGGACAGCACCTGCGTCGACCAAATTGAGACCCCGATTCTTAATGGCACCGACTTCGATCTCTACGATCTCCGTGCTCCAGAGGATGATCCATTTCCCCCGGAGACCTACATTTCTTACCTTCAGGACCCTGAGATACAGTCTAAGATCGGTGCTCAGCAAGTATATGTAGAGTGCCCTCCTCCGCCATACCACAAGTTTTTAAACACCGGCGATCGTAAGCTAGCTCCACCTATCCAGTCAAATCAGTGTCAGCTCATCATATGCCAGGTGCCCGAACTTCCATCCCTACCCTTAGTACAGTCATACAAAGCGGGATCCAAGTACTCATATGGGTGGGTGACGCTGGTAAGATACTCCCACCTCACAGGTCGATGGATGATTCACTTTCTCTGTGTCTGTCTCCGTTTGTCTCCAGACTGGGTTTGCAACGCCGCTGGCGTGAAGGCGGTAATCTCCCAGTTGAAATTTGCCCAATCGGATGAATTTAACTCAAAGCCACTGGTGCCGTACACTGTCAGCGGGGTGCAATACGGAGAATTCAAGACTGCTGGAAACCTCTCGTTCCTGAACGTGTTCAAAGCAGGCCATAAGCTCCCCGCGTACCAGCCCGCTCTCGCTCTGCAGGCGTTCGTACAGACTCTTAGCCAGCAGCCGTTGCACTCTACATAGTTGTGTCACTGAGAACTCGGCTGCTACTGGCTACTCGGTAGCAGCACAGAGCGGTTGTAGTAGCGTGTGGTAGTTGATTGCGGCACACTACTGCTGCCCACCACCTTGGCCGATAATCGCGATTATGAGTGCAGCATCGTGAATAGAATCTTACAAGCCCATGAAGTACTTATGGGTGTCCCCATTTCCGCGGACATAGCTGCCTATTGATTGGGTGTCATAGAAATCACCTGCCCAGGTACCTGGCGAGGGTGCGGAAAGGTGGAAATCTATTTGCGGAGGCTCAAACCGTAACCTGTGCCGCCACCGTCATGGGCAGGTTTTCCCACGGCATAGGCCAGGGAAGGGATGGATGTTCAACATGTCTGCGGCCACCAGTGGCCCTCTGAGTCGTTATAAAACTCACCCATCATAGGGACACTTCACCGGTTATAGTGCACCAATGTCACAAAGATACTCAACGCCTGCCACCAACCTATGAGAAACTACGACTCAGCAGCTGGAGCCCGGTCACCCACAAGTTGCGCTCGACAGTCCCACTGCTGGTCCCACACCATTGAGGATGTATCCTCACGTCTGTCCGGTGCAGCATGCGGCAATTTTACCTCTGGACAGGCTCCCAGAATCTCGATTTTGACTGAGTTGTCAGTTATGGGTGGCAGACACTGTAGCCTATTTTGTCCAATGGCCAATGGCCAACGGCAAGTGCGAGAATACGGGGGTGGCTCCTTGAAACGTAACCACCACCAGGGCAGTTTCTACCACACCCGGGCAAGGTTGGCTCCCAGCATACACACCATGTTACCATTGGGAATACCACCCATGATGAAGCCCACCGGCTCACCAGTTATAATCGCCCACACACTGAGAGCTGAATGTCAAACATTGAATGTTGAACGTCGCGTCGGTTGAACGTTGAACGTTGAACACCAAAGTGACCAAAGACCAATATTGTCTACTATGCAACCACTCCTGAACACTATCACCCCATGCACACTCAACGTGAAGTAATGTAATTGCTAGATCACCCTGACACATAATAATACACAACAGCTCCCAACTAACTACGATAGGTTTTGTCAATATTCACCAGCACTGTCGCCTTCACCCCGTTCACAACCATCACCAAATACTGCCATAACTCGACCAAACAGATACCAAATAGACACGTCAGCCAGCGGAAAGCGGTGCCGATTGAGAGCTCACAAATATCAGGAAATCGAACGCCGATGGCTCAAGCAAATAAATAACAGAATTATAGTAGACAAAATAATAGCTACGAGAGTAAAGAAAGACCCACCAACAGCAAACCTAACATGGATTTAAGTTGTTCCACCCGGGGCCACCCTCCACACCCGTGAGGTTTTAGTGGAGGAGACCCCGCGTCTGAGTCCCACACCACCCCCATGTGCGTAAATGCATTTTCTTTCCTCACACCCGGACCTAGGTTCGGCTACATGCGCGCTATATAGGGCTGATGGTAAATCCCCTGCTATATAGCACCTATTTACGGGCATCTAGATACCTATTAAATTAGGTTAGAAGAAGCTAGATACCAAAAATAAAAGCGCTTTCCAAAAAAATAAAAAAAAAGTGCGAGAATACAATACCATATATGGCTATGCCTCATATTACGCCTTCCCCCATTTGGTCTTCAGTGATTTTTGTTCAATTCCGCATCCCCTTGCGTCTGGTCTACTTCCCAAGTGAGGGACAATGTGGTAGTGAGAGAGACCCTCACTCGCGGTGGCAAGGCGATGCGATGTCAGAAAGCCCTTGACAGAAAGGTGGGCATTTTCAGGTTCAGACATCGCCCCTCGCACCCATAACTTAAACCCATCCAGTCCACTGGAACCGCAGAGACAGATTGAAAGCCAATACGTTTCTGTTTGAAACGACATTACTCAGTGGCGATGTGGATGTCCTACTGTGTCACTAAATCATGGTCCAGGGGGCAATGACTTCAATTCTCAAAGCTGCGAGCGTGCTGTACTCCATTCGGTGGCTTTGATTATGAGATCTGATAGGCCGTATTTTTGCAATTAAGTATGGCGAAATGTCCGCGGTGTTAAAATGTGTCCCTGGGTACGAGTCGCCACAATACCGCTCTACTACTACTTAAGGCCCTCATGAAGGATCATCAACTCAGAGCCGGCCTGAGCCTACCATGTTTGGACTCCCTAGCATTCTGACACTCGCCTTGGCGACATTCGCCGTCGCGTCCCTCGACTCGGACCTTGTCGACAGACATTCATTTCAGGTCAGAGATGGCGTGAATTACACAGTTTTTGAGCATGCCGCCACTGGTGTGACGATTTCCTTCGTTTTCAACAGCGGTGTCTGTGAAACCACACCCAAAGTCAAACAGCACTCAGGCTATCTTTCCGTTGGCAAGGATATGGTGAGCAACTCCCCACTTTGTAGAGCCGCACCCTCTCAAGTATTCTCAGAATATGTGGTTTTGGTACTTCGAAGCCCGAAACAACCCTTCAACCGCGCCTCTCGCTATGTGGCTGAATGGCGGTCCTGGTTGCAGTAGCATGATTGGCCTCTTCCAAGAGAATGGCCCATGCACCTTCAACAACGTCACCGGATCAACCCCCGTGTTGAACCCTAATAGTTGGAATAATTTTGCCAATATGCTCTACGTAGACCAGCCCATCGGTACCGGCTTCAGCTTCGGCACCAACGACGTGACCTCGACAGTTACCGCTGCACCGTTTGTGTGGAAGTTTCTGCAGGCATTCTACGCACGGTTCACCGCCTACAAGAACCGCAATTTTGGTCTGTTCACAGAGTCGTATGGTGGACACTACGGCCCCGAGTTTGCTTCGTACTTGTAGGTTCTGGCCCTCCGTTATAGTATTTGCGTAATTTACCGATCATTTAGTGAGTCCAAGAATGCTGCTATTGACCAGGGCACCGTCTCTGGAGTGAAAATTCCGCTCGTTGCTCTCGGAATCAATAATGGCTGGGTACGTACACACTAGAAGCCCGTGTCTCTACGTTGACAAGTCCGGATTTCATAGATTGATTCGATACTTCAGTACAAGGCTTACATCGACTACGCCCTCACGAATCCTTATCGTCCCCTCATTACTAGTTTACAAGCTGAATCATACCAAAATGCGTACATCCAAAGCTGCCTTTCCGAACTTATCATTTGTAACAATGGTGGCTCTGATTACGACTGCCTGGTTGCGGACAGCACCTGCTCCAGCCAAATTGAATTCCCGATCATTGGAAGCACTGACTTCGACATCTACGATATACGCGCTCCAGCGCAGGATCCGTTTCCTCCGAAGACCTACGTTTCTTACCTTCAGGACCCTGCCATCCACTCTAAGATCGGTGCCCGGCGGACTTACACAGATTGCTCCAATGCGCCACATCAGAAGTTTGTAGACTCCGGAGACGGTAAGCCAGCCTCACCTGTCAAATGATAACTACAATGTCAGTTCATCGTACGCCAGATCCTCGGAGTTTCATCCCCGCCCTTAGCGCGGTCGTACGTAGCGGGGTTCAAGTACTCATTTGGGGGGGCGACGCTGGTAAGACTCTCACCTTTCGATGATGAACTCATGGCTCGTTGCATTGGCTCACGTTCTTTTCGTTTGTCTCCAGACTGGATTTGCAACACCCCTGGTATACTGGCGGTCGCCTCCGAGCTGGAATTCGACCAATCTGCTGAATTTAACTCAAAGCCACTGGCGCCGTACACCGTCAATGGGGTGAAATATGGCGAATTCAAGACTGCTGGTAACCTCTCGTACTTGAACGTGTTTAACGCGGGCCACGAGACCCCTGCATACCAGCCCATCGTCTCTCTACAAGCGTTTGTACAGACTCTCAGTAAACAGCCATTGAGCGCTACGTAGTGGTGTCGCTGAGATTTGGGCTGCTACTGGTTACTCAGCAGCAGCTTGTAGCCGTCTGGAGCAATGTGTAGTAGTGAATATGGAAAACTACTGCTCCCCATCACCCTGACCGGGAATCGTGGTTATGGGCGCAGCACCGTGGATGGAATTTGGGCCTTCACGGAGGGTGAGGTGGGCGACTCGATATGGCTGGGATAAAAATTTGGAACACTTAAGCGTAAAGCTCACCGTAATAGTCGTACCGGCTCTTGAGATACCTATGGGGGTCCTCATTTCTGCAGATGTATGCTGCTCATAGGGTGTTTCGGCAATTGCCAACCCAGCTCAGAAACGGTGAAAGCGGACCGTTTCGTGGGAATGATGCGAAAATTCAAACACTCATGTCTACGCCTATGATCCGCCAATCCCTTAGGCCTTAGCCGCTGTCGACACAACCTTCGTTAGTCTGAACTGGCACCTCTAGGAGGGGCCACAACTACTATTTTACACCACAGCTAGAAAATGCCGGGGACAGATACGTAAAAGCCTATCGCAACCGGACTTGTATTATTTACTGTCTCAGATCACAAATGGTTCAAAAAAATATAACAAATGCTAGATTACATGGTATTCTGCACCCGGTGCTCGTGGATGGAAACAAAAAAAAGGTTGTTGTAAACGACTAACGCCATTAGCGCAGCGAGTTTCGAGGTTTACAACAAAGAACTGTCAACAAGCAAGGGTCCAATATATTCCGGGCGCTCCTTCGATAACAGGTTCACCCAGCGTGCTCTTCCGATTTCAGGAGCTTTCTTGCCGAAGTATCGCTCCGATTCGAAGTTCCATTGATCATTGGATCGCACGCAGTTCCCAATCCCATCCACATACCGCGCCAGCTCCGTATCCACTGGCTCACCAAATTTAGGGATCTTGTTCTCATAAAGGTCCATGAACTTTCCCTCGAGCTCCTTGTGGTAGCCGTAAACCCAGTTCATGGCACCTTGGATGTCGGTCTTGTATTGGTGCATAGCGATGGTGATGACGTTGTGGCTGCCATCGCCTCGTGCCTGCTCCACGTTGTATGAAGCGATATCCTGCGACCAGCGTCGCTCGACCGATCAGCCTCAAAAACCGGCAGAGGCTTCAAGTCGCGCAACCTACATTGGCAAGTAGTATCATGTCAATAGCTAATATAGCCATTTCTTCGATGACGGGATGCTCAACTGCCTCATCGGGCAGATTCAAATCCAGCTCGATGAGAGCGAAACCTGGTTTGACGCCAATTGTGTCTCTTCTGACCTCAAAGTACTCTTGGATGCCACGGATGTGCTTGCGGCCCCGGTCCGCAGCTTGCTGGACCACGGCCTGGGCGAAAGCACCGTATTCTTTGATGAACCGTTTCTGTGCCTGGGGAGTGGCTGTCTTGATTGCGAGCTCCCAAAACCTCGATTGAATCTGACGTCAACTTATGGCCATACTGCTACCTCCATTGTGACTTACTGTCTAGCGACTTCCCCGCCAACCCATTCGCCTTTGGGACGGGGGTTGTGTGGGTTGCGCAGAGCATCCATCATAATGTTGGCCATGACCTGGACCTCGTCCTCGCGCAACGTATCAGAGTGCTCATCGTAAACGAAGAGCAGGTTCATATAGTCGCAACCAGTGCGCAGACGGGCTGTGTACCAAGGGTGAGCCGAGCGTGGCATGTGGTCTGTCTCGGACACTTGCCCTTGTCATGCAACGGGTATGAAAGAGATGCGAGGAGGTCTAGCCGTGGGTAAGTACATGGACCTGATCAGAATAGACATAACTGCCCGTACTGGGATTACAGCGTTCGAAAGTCTCCTGGGCTTTGGGACTAAATGCCTTGAAACTTCTCATCCACGCTTGAGTTGCTGGATGGACATCGTTGTGGTGCGGATTGATGCGACGTGGCCATTTCCAGTTCTCTAAGGTCTTTGGGATGCAGTATCTCTCAGGCATGGTAGTGTCTCCGGTGCGGCGAGTATCTATAGAAGGAATGGAGGGGAGGATTGGAATGGGGAGCTTCTTCAGTGCGTCGTGGAACCTCACTTTAACTCTGCGGCGTAGTTACCCTGCGCCAATTCGGGGGTTTGTGCAGCCCGACTCTTGACGTCACCACAGACGCGAAGACCCGCCAGGAATATGACGAACGATCGCAAATCATGCCCGTAACTTTGCCAATGTGCTTGCATGGCTCCATAGGGACCACAGGAACCTATTCTATCCAGAGGTATTTCTGGAGGATTCATGACTTCAAGATAGCTCCGGCGCCGGGGTTCCCTCCCTCGGAGGCTTCTTCTCGCTTGGGCAAATGTAACTATTAGTGTGTGGGCCTGTGCTTTTCATGAGCACTTGGAGTGGAAAGGTGACAGAAGTGCAATGTATGACTTTTAACTGCACGGGTACATACCTGTGTACAATTCCGAGTCCCACCCGCTGTCTATGCCTGTTCTCGTATATCCTTCTGCCTTGAGGTCTTCCCAGTCAGGGCCTGAATTCTCCGCATTTGCGCTGGTACTCACTCTCGTCAGTGGTACTCTTCATTCACCTGCCATAGATTATTATACTCACCTGCGTTTCCGTGCGCGATAGTCTCGCTGTGACTTGAAAGCTCGCTGCTTCGCGAGAACGACGAAGTCCGTCATCGATGAACAGGCCCATATTGCGACCAGTAAACGTGGTGCATGTCCTTCCGAGTCGTCATCTGCTTCTGCTTCATCTGTGCAGTACTGAATACAGCACACAGGAGAGTCGACAATATTTAACCACAAATTAAACGTCTGCACAACTCGCCTCCGTCCACGACGCACAAGACACGCAGGTCGGATCACGTAAATTCATTTTAACGCCACTGGCGCACCCGTCGGGGATGCAAAAAATCGGGGATGCAAAAGAGGCTGAACCGGTGGTGAGAATGGCGTGGAACGGTATGCTCTGCGCCATGTACATACGTCATTCCAACATCGTCCACGTAGCTCCCACGCTGTTGCCTGGCGTGTTGTGTAACTGGATAAGGATAGTGCAGGTGACTGCGATACTGATACATGTTCACGACACAAAAAATTAGTTTCGTAAATAAAGGCGGAGAAGGACTGGCAGAACAAAAAAGGAAACTTCCATGTCTATTCGATTCGTCCTTTTGATGTCTAAGGGGAAAATAGGCGACTATGCCCGCGTGAGAAACCTGCCATGCAATGGCGCGCGCGAGCTCACTGTTCGCGTCAGAGTCAGGATTACCACGGGCCGAGAATGGGGGCTTTGCGTTTCAAATTTCAAACTCCAGACCGCTGCGAAATTCCAAACATGAGACAGTTAGAGTTTGAGGGATTATATCGATTATATTCGGCAGCGACTGCATCTACCAAGAAGGGAATATAGTGGGATAAGTACTAGCATGACGCCAAAGGAAGAACAGCCAGAAGAGAAGCACTGGTAATGCAGGTAGGGACCGAAGGCCGGGACCAAGGCCAAATATCAGCCAAATAAATGTCAATCATATGGCCGCATGGCGGCTTCCAACGCCTCAGGATCAAAGTCAAACGCCAGGTCAAAACTCGAGTCGGGATCAGAACCCCCGGGGCTCTTTGCGTCCTTTTGCTGCCACTGCTGCGGCTGCTTTTTTTTCGGCGGCTGCACTCGCGGCGGACGAAATGGCCGCTTCACAGCGGCAGAGTGCTGCACGTTCGAAGATGACGTCGACGCTGCCGCCGCCAATGCCGCCGCGCGCGTCATCCCCAGCGCTCGTCGAGGTCCTTGCGAAGATGACAACAACGATTGCGATGCGGTGATCGTAGTCGTGGATACGGATGAGCCACGCCGCGGGAGCGATTCGGGCGTAATCGGCATGACTGACACGCCTTTCCTTGCTCCCGCCACAGCGTCCGTTGCAGAAGGTCGGGTCGGGGTCGGGTCGGGATTTTGTGGGAAGGCGGAGGCGAGAGGTGCGAGGGACGGCGGCGCGAGTTGTGGTGGGGGTCGGAAGGTAATTGGAGCGGGGCGGACAGGCGTCGGGGAGGGTGGCACAGCGCGTTTTTGGGACTGTGCCGTCGTCGATGAACGTGGCGGGACGCTGCTTGCTCGAGCCGAGCAGGAGTCACCTGTCCTACCAACTGTGCCCGCGTACGCGTCAGGGTCGACGTTCATTATGGGCACGTCGTCTGCGTCTGTGTCTGTGAGCGCGGCATCGCCGACCGCTTGCGGCGGAGAGACCTTCGGTGGCATGATGGGGAGACTCGAGTAGTGCGCGTCACTTGTGCCGGAGCGATGCTCGTTGGCAGCGCTCACGAGATTCGTGTGGTCGTGCAGCTCGTCCAGAGAACGCGTGCCGGTCGCGGTGCGCACGCGTTCTTTGCCCTTCAGTGGCGGCCGCAGCGTGCGCACGGAACGCGCGACCCGCATCCGCTTGCGCGAGTTCTCGTCGACGCGCGCAGACGCGCGTCCGAGCATGTCGAGAAACTTGGACGCGTCGGCGGAAGGGATCGCGGCCACGTCGTTCTGCGAGTGGCTCTGGACTTGTCCGAGGGTGCGAGAACGCACGGTGCGCGCAGAACGCGCTCTGGAGAGAAGGAAGGGATCTGAGGGGGTCGTCGTCGTGGGGAAAGAAGGGTCGGATGGCCCAGCGATGGATGTTGGGAGCTCGAAGTCGAACGTAAGTGGCTTTGGTGCTAGAGTGGGACGCTCGCTTATAGGTCGTAAAAGGGTGAACCGCGACGAAAACAGAACTCACGACGGCGAGGCACAGACGACGCGGCTCTTAATTCTTCCATCGCAGCACAGGCTGACTGAGAGTTTTGCCACTGGATGTGAGCTGCAGGGGACGAGAGGAGGTCTTTGGACGGCGTCGATGGTTCTTCGTGTCTTGTGTGATCAACATTCATAGGTACAACTCCATTGATGATTGACATTTCCTAAGACGCATAAGTTTTGAGATGCTATTGGTGTGAAAGAGAGAGTTCCTCAAGTAATCGCGGCGACCTCGAAACTCTTTCAGTCGCGACAATGAACAGTAAAAAGCACGTGATATGATATACGATTATGTAACGCTGCAAATCCGGGGTCAAAGCGGACCTTGACGCTACCGTCACAATACGTCGTTCTCTCCGGAACCGATGGCGAACATCATTTAAATCGTCGACTTTGAAGAAAACTCCCCGCAGGGTCTTGCTTCTACCCGACCAGATCGTGACTTGTGCCTAGTGGCATCTCCTGAGAGTACTCACTGCGTGTGCTCAAGAGTGATGTTGGCCACTGCATGCCTTTGAGACGATAGCACTCGACTTCATAACTAAGTTACCACGCTCACAAGGGTATGACACCATACTGACTATAACAGATCACGATGTCACCCTCGTCCTCGCCCCATGGCCCCTCCCCTTGGTGGTGGGTTTCTGGGATGGTTCCAGTCCCAATTACCTTGGATTTCTTCGGCTCCCATGAGTCTTCCTCGTACCCAGTCTGCCAATGTATCTATGGCATTTGGGTCTCTGAGAATGTTGCAAGGGGGGCCCCATCCTGTACCGCGTGTGTTTCTCCAGGTCCCTCCACTGTTGTTTCCTTGCTGTCTTCCTGGGTTCATAAAACCTCGGTGTTGTTCCAACCGGGCTTTCATGTGTATGTACTGTTGCTGTCTTCTAATGACCGCCTCCTTCCATTCCTGGAAGGTCTGGGGGTTGTCGTAGGTGTAGGCTTTCTTGTAAAGGTTGCGGGGTAGTCCATCCGTGAATAGATCCATCGTGAGAGGTGAATCCAACCGATAGTTAGCTTGTCTTGCTAACTGTTCGAATTGCATGACATATATGTTGATATCTCCCCCTGTCATCCTGATCCCTTTTTTGAGCATTGCCTGGGCTTGCTCCTTTTCTAACATATTCGAGAATCGCTGATTGAAGGCTGTGATGACCTCGATCCATAGGCATGGATCATTGTCTGTGATTCCAGTGGTGACTTGTTGGTTGAACCATCTACTGGTCTCCATGATCCAGTTGTTAACGTCCTTTCCTTGGATATAGGTGAGGAATAACATAGCTCGTCTGTATGTGTTGGCCATGATGGGGTTATTGTTGTTAATACCCTAGTACAGTTCCCATGTTACATCACAGTAGGGACGTTCACCCGACGTGGGTTAAGTCGATTTACTGGGACGCTGCACTAAGGGTCTGGTTCTGGTTGTCAAGGGAAGTTCCAAGGAGGAACTTCAGTAATGATGTACGAGTTGAAAGGTCAGCCTAAGCCAATAGTGGAACTTAGGATCTTTCAATGAGAGGAGAGGGTTCGGTTCATGAGAGATGGAGTATTCACAGTCTTCGATTGCTTGAGTACCATAGAGTACAAAAAGTCAAGTCTAAGGCTACAACTACCTAGCAAGCCTGACTTTATAGTATCTACGAGGGATCCTAGGATAGAGTCACAATAGTATCCTAGGATTGAGTCATCATGTCTCCAAGACAATGAAACAAATAAGTAACTGCGGCGCAGTCCACAGTAATCACAAGCCAAGCAGTGAAACGAAGATATGTATGAAACAAAAGATATAAGCCCCCTTGGCAATGGGCTAGAGTCACCATGACTCGCATGAGAACGATCACGTGAAAGAAGAAGAAAGTGGTCATATGTCCTAAGGCATAACAAAAAAGAAAGGAATTAAGTAGGGTGTCATAACACAGCCCCCCTTTCAAGTATAAAGTCGCCTCAACTTTATCAAGTCTAGAGCCCCCTTGATCCAATTGAGGGTTGTTAGTTTCTTCTTTGTTATCTCCAGTCCTCTCAATCCTTTCAGTCTTTCTAGTTCCTTTAGTTCTTCCAATCCAGCTTCAATCTTGGTTCTTCTGAGTGGTCCCCTTCCCTCTTCCTGTTTGACTGTCTTGGTGACCCAAATCTCAATTTGGGGTACAGGTTGCTGGAGTCTCCAGGATCTGTTGGTGAAGGGGTGAAGGGAGCCGGTGTATTGGCTTCCTTCAACTAATAGGCCAGCTGATGGGTAGCAGGTCTCTTTGCTGCGGCTATTAGTTTCTGGTTTCTTGTTCTGTGAAGCTGGATGTCCATCTTCTAAGTTACTGTCTTCAACAGTAACACATTTCCCACTCTTCTTGTCGTCCCATCCTCCAGCGTATTGTTACGATACGACTCAATTTCTTTTCTTTCTTGTTTTCTCTTGTCTCACGTGACCGTTCTCATAAGAGTCATAGTGACTCTTTACTTATTTCTCATACGAGTCATAGTGACTTTAGCCCGTTGTCAAGGGGCTTTCTATCTTTTGTTTCAGATGTGTTTCATACATACTGCGGACTGCGCCGCAGTTACTTATTGTTTGGATGACTCGATCCTAGTATGCCGTTATGACTCAGTACTAGGATCCCTCTTTACTATAAAGTCAGGCTTGCTAGGTAGCTTGTAGCCTTAGACTTGACTTTTTGTATCCTACGGTACTCGAGCAATCAAAGACTGTGAATACTCCATCTCTCACCGAACTCTCCTCTCACTGAAGAATCCTAAGTTCCACTATTGGCTTAGGCTGACTCTTCAACTCGTACATCTTCACTGAAGTTCCTCTTCGGAACTTCCCTTGACAACCAGAACCAGACCCCTTAGTGCAGCGTCTCTGTAGATCGACTTAACCCACGTCGGGTGAACGTCCCTACTGTGACGTAACATTAAGTCAAGTCTCTCGAACCTACGGCCACTCTGGCTAAGGGACGAAGAATTTCTGAATCCCGATCAGTCCTCGGATTCAAACCGTTTCCCATCGAGAGGAGAACAGAAGACGAAGTTCCTGGCCATGTAAAAGGAGCAGCCCTTTGGCAGGAAATCAATGGCGAAGAAGGTTATTGGGTATACGACATACTCAGTGCAGCATACCTAGCCATTGAATACGAAGAAAGTACCGAGCAGTGGTACTTCATACAGCGAGACAGCAGGACTAGGCGTTGGACAGCTACTCAACCAGTCCCCTCCCTGTATAACCTGGGAAGAAGATCGATCAGACCAACGACAGTATCAGCGATTCCACCAGACGATACACCGTTGAAGGCAGGCCAGCATACCATGCCAACCGCTAAGAGACGTAATATGAAAAGTTCTCCAATGGCAACACAGACGACCACCACAGCTGCAACCGCAACAATAACGGCTGTCCCCCCATCCACAATACAAACATTCTTCACGAAGGGGACAGGAACAGGAAGCGGAAACCCCCCTGCTAGCACTACGGCAGCAGGAAGTGGTCCCTCCGGAGGTGGGCCCCCAGGACCACCAGGAGGAAGCGGACTGCCAGGAGGTGGCCCCCCAGGAGGTGGGGGCGCACCTGGAGGCGGAGGTGCCCCAGCAGGTGGAGGTGCGCCCGGAGGCGGAGGACCCCCTCCCGGTGGCGCCCCTGTTGGAGGCAGGCAGGTGCCGGCCCAGGCCCAGGAGCGGCAAACGGCAAACTTGGAGGAAACCCCCCAACCGACTTTGATGGTACCTGATCGCTTGTGGACCAATTCATGCAGGAATTCAACCTGTATCGAATCACAAATTTGGACGCTGAACAAATGGCGATACCTATGAAACGAGCGGCCCTGCTACTCAGTTTCATAAAAGGACCAAACGTAAAGGACTGGGTCAAGAGATGGACCAACTGGATCCTTGCGGAAATGAACAATGGAAGACTCCCAAATGACGAATTCTATTGGACAGCAGTGTCTCAAGGCTTTGAACAAGCATTCCAGGATACGGGAGCAAGGGAATGGGCAGAAGATAAACTGTGCCACCTCTCATTCATACCAAATGAGGTGGATGCGTTTATCACCCAGTTTGAATCCCTTGCAGCAGAAGCAACGTACCCCCTGGATGCTCAGTCGACACTCTCCTTATTCGCGTCTAAACTTCCTTACCGCATGATGGACCACGTCTATAAGGTGGTACACCCTCTGGATTTCAGAGGATGGGCCAACGGAGTGCGCCAGTACCACTCAGACAACACCGCAGTCCAGAATATTAGGGGGATTAACGAAGAAACTCCAAGGAAGAAGGGAGCAGGAAAGATGAACCCCGCCCAATTGGCGAAGATGCTGGGCATTAAGATGCCAGCCCCTGCTTCAGATGCAATGGACACACGCGCCGACCGCTCTCGCTCCAACTATAACAAAGGAACCCGAGGAAGAGCAGCAGCGACCACTGCAAAAGAGAAACCGGACATTGAAGTCCAAAAGAAAGAAGGCCGTTGCTACACATGCAACAAACAAGGACACCTCTCCCGCAACTGTCCAGACAAGCAGAAGGACAAGAAACCACCTCAGAAGGCTCGCAAGGCCAAGGCCGAAGAAAGCGAAGCAGAGGAAGAATCGGAAGAAGAGTCCGAAACTGGATCCACCCCTACTGATGTGCGATCTTCCCTCATCAAAAGCCTCTCAACCAAGGAGAAATACGCAATGATCAAAGAGGCTTGGGCAGAAGAGCACGGGGAGGATTTTTAAAACGCACAAACCCGGCGGCCATGGCGCGTGCGTTACAGTTTAAAGATGTGTTTGTTTGTAAATATCGAAGTCTCCAAATCCCAACTCTGATACAAACTTCACACACAACGGCCGAAAGAAAAGTTCTTGTGGATTCAGGAGCCATGGACAACTTTATCGACTTCAAGCTCCTGAAAAGAATGAAGATTGGCAAACTAAAGCTGCCACGACCCTGCATTGTGTGAAACATTGATGGGACCCAGAATAAGTCAGGGATCATCAAGTACTACGTTGACCTGCACGTCCGGACTGGGGAGAAGAAACAGAACATGAGATTCCTTGTCACAAATCTAGGAGATGACAAGATGGTGTTAGGGTACCCGTGGCTCGCTGCCTTCCAGCCATTGATCGATTGGAGAAGTGCAACCCTTGATGAAAGCATGCAACCACTTGTCATTAAGACCCTCTCATATACAACGGATGCAGAAGTGGTACGCATACGAGATGCGTGGACCAAGAAGGCTGCATCATTATGCACCCCTGGGGAAGAACTCTTTGTCCACCGAATGGATGAAGAAATCCTCAAAAGAAGCTTGACGTCAACCGAAATGGCAGTAAAAGTGCTGCCAAAAGAAGAGAAAACCTGGGACCAGGTAGTCCCAAAACACTACCACAAATGGAAGAAGGTCTTTCCTGAAGAAGAGGTGAAGCGGTATCTGGAACACCAACCATGGGATATTGCTATTGATTTTACAGAGGATGCCCCGAAAACCCTAGACTGCAAAATATACCCGTTATCTAAAGGAGAGCAAGAAAAGCTTGACGAATACATCAAAGATAACTTGGACAAGGGCTATATATGTCTGTCAAAATCACAGTACTCGTCACCATTCTTCTTTGTTGGAAAGAAAGATGGAAAACTTTGTCCAGTAGTGGACTACCGGAAACTGAACTCCTTCACAATCCCCGACCGATACCCATTGCCTTTGATACAGGAACTAGTGGATAAGGTGAAGGATGCCAGGTTGTTCACCAAGATGGACGTGCGAGCAGGATATAACAATATTCGCTTCCGAGAAGGCGATGAACCGAAAGCCGCCTTCAAAACGAACCTAGGACTGTTTGAACCAACAGTAATGCCATTTGGGCTGAAAAATGCCCCCGCAGTGTTCCAACGAATGATGAATACGCAGTTTAATGACCTAACAGCAACTGGTCAAGTAATCATCTACATGGACAACATCCTTATAGCAACAAAGAAGGATGAAGAAGAACACCGCAAGTTGGTTAGCAAAGTCCTTGAACGCCTTCAAAAGCTGGACCTATATTTGAAGCCCAGCAAGTGCCTCTTTGAAGTAGAGCGCATCGAATTTCTAGGAGTAATCCTAGAAAAAGGAACCGTTACCATGGATCCAGTTAAAGTCGCTGGAGTTGCTGATTGGAAAGTGCTGAAAACCACAAAAGATATTCGGGCTTTCCTTGGATTCTGCAACTTCTATAGGCGATTTATCCGTGGTTTTTCCTTTATTGCGAAGGCACTGAACGACCAACTGAAGAAAGGTGTTCAATGGAACTGGGGACCAAAGGAAGAAAGCGCGTTTGAAATGCTAAAGAAGTGAATATGTGAAGAACTGGTTTTGATACAACCGGACCAGAAGAAACCATTCAAAGTAGAAGTTGACACGTCAAACTATGCAATGGGAGCGCAACGAAACGAACAAGGAGTGCTCCACCCGGTAGCATTCTTTTCGAAAACCATGAACGATGCCCAAAGAAATTACGATGTATACAACAAGGAGCTTCTAGCCCTTGTGGAAATGTTTTGGCATTGGAGACATTTCCTGCACCAACCAGCATTCAAAGTAAAGGTGCATACAGATCACGCCAACCTATTGTATTGGAAGAACCCAGGAGACCACAATAGAAGGGTGGCAAGATGGCATGCGGAACTCATGGAATATGACTTCGAATTGGTTCATATAGCCGGGAAGAAGAATGGTCGGGCGGACACGTTGTCATGACGCCCGGACTATGAACACGGCGAAGAAGATAATAAGGCATTGGTGGTCCTACCCCCTGCCTTATTCAGCTTCGCAAGAATGATGGGGTCAGAATATTATAACCCCAGCAACCAGAAAGAAAGGGAGCACTATAGTGCAACGGTAAACCATCGCAAATACCAATCCCTTCAAGACCAGGTGGAAGAGGACCAGCAAACGAACAAAAGGAGCCAGGAAGTGCTCAAGAAATGGTCAAACACCTACGTTCTCACCAAACTAGTTGGAATTTGGTGGAAGATCAAAAATGATACAGACCGGATCGTCGTTGCCGGAGACAACGATCTGAAGAGGGGGGTAATTTGCTTTTACCACGATACCCCATCAGCGGGACACCCAGGAATCACAAACACGTACGCCCTGGCAAAACGGGACTTCTGGTGGCCAAAGATGAAAGAAGATGTGGAGCAATACGTAAAGGGATGCGCAGCGTGCCAAGCAAATAAAATCAACACGCAGCCACTAAAACCAGCTATGATCCCTATCGCTCCAGAAAACTCTTTGCCATTCGAGACAGTCGCCATGGACTTCATCACGAAGTTGCCACTTTCGGGCAAATATGACACAATCCTCACAGTTACGGATCATGATTGCAGTAAAGCGGCGGTATTTATACCCTGCCAAGAGACAATTACTGCGGAAGGGGTAGCAGAACTCTACCTGAAACACGTGTACACCCGATTCGGTGCCCCGAAGAAGATTATCTCTGACCGAGATACCCAATTTACGTCACACTTCGCCAAAGGCCTGTGCGAAGTGTTGAAGATACACCAAAACATCAGCACAGCATACCACCCCAGAACTGATGGCCAGTCAGAAAGGACAAACCAATGGCTCGAACAGTATCTTCGATTTTGGTGCGATGAAAGGCAAGACAATTGGCACAAGTACCTGCCAATGGCGGAATTCGCGCATAACCAATGGCCGAATTCCACCACCCGAAAGACCCCCTATGAAATGCTCATAGGGTACACACCGAGGCTTGAATTTGGGACTAAAAGCAAAGTCCCCTCGGTGGAAGAAAGGCTTACAGCCATAGAAAAGGCGCGAACAGACGGCCATGAAAATATCATCAAAGCGCAGAAGATGATGGCCATTGCGCACCAAGGGAACAAGAAGTTCCAACTGTACAAAGAGGGAGATCAAGTGTGGATCGAGGGAACCAACTTGAAGACCCTGTACCCAGCAGCTAAACTCGGGCCGAAGCGGCACAGACCCTTCAAAGTAATGAAACAGCTATCAGAAGCGGTGTACCATGTGGAACTGCCAAGACAGTGGAAGATTCATAACGTGTTTCACACGAACCTTCTAACGCCTTATAAGGAAACGGAGTTCCACGGGCCGAACTACACTCGGCCGCCACCTGATATCATCAACGAAGAACCCGAGTACGAAGTCGAGAAGATTCTAGATGCGCAGCAACGTGGGAAAGGGCGCAAGCTCCACTATCTAATCAAGTGGAAAGGCTATCCCATGAGTGACAGTTCGTGGGAGAAAGCAGAAGATGTCCATGCGGACCAACTGATAGTGGAGTTTAAAGCCAGGAAGGGGACAAACAAGTCAAAAGCCCGTAAAACGTATATAAGATGGGCCAAAACGACAGAGGAACCCCATCCCCTTCCTCACTCTGACTCCAATCTTTATACGATGTCCGCTACTTCTGCTCCCGCCAGCCTTGTCCCAACGCTCCAGCTCCCTGCCTCATCGCCTCCCACATCAGTTGCGGACACCCGCTCTGAGGGCGCCGTCCCTCTTACTCCTCAGCTGGCTATCCGGAGTGTTCCAATCGTGGAGCACAGTGATGACGGAGCCACCGAGCTCCCTGAACTTCCAGTCAAGGAAGCAGAGTATACTCCACCCCTTGGCTACATCCATAACAACCCCCACTCCCATTTGTTTTACCCCATCTACATCGCCAACCCCTGCTTTGGGCTGGACCGCACCGAGCCAAGAATAGTCTTGGCTACATTCATCACCTATTCACCAGATGAAACGATGGTAACAGGGACCCTTGGGGAAGGACAGGAGAAGCGCACCATAGAGGTGCAGGTAGGGAGGAGAGTGAAGAACTACGGGCTCATGACAGAGGCCCTTTGGAGACAGTTGGCGTGGAACCATGAGACGGAGTTCGTGGTGAACCGCGCCCTCCAAGAAATCGACGACCCCCGTTTGACTGGGGAGATCAACCGCTTTAGGGCAAAGCGGGAACTGAAGAACACCTTAGACGGCCTGTTGCGCGACACCCAGCACAAGGTCAGCGAGATTATGAGGGAGTTAGTCCTGGTGGAGCGCGAGTACGAAGCCTGCAAGACCAGGTTGGAGATGGCGGACGCCTGCCACGTCATTCATGCCTCTTTCAATCGTGAGTACCGCCTCCCAACCCGCTACCGGTACTCCCCCGAGCCACTCCCTGTCGACCCACACACCTCCCGCTGGGCTGAGATGCCCATCCTCCATGACGAAGAGGGCAAGTTGTTGCCCAAGTGTTACCACTGCAAGAAGCGCGGGCACAAAGTTCAGGAGTGCCCCAAGAAGCGCAAGCAGCAGAAGAAGAAGGAGGAGAGAGGAGCCCTTCGCATCCGCATCACCACCTCCACAGTCCAGCAAGAGACGGGCGAAAGGGAGCAAACCCCGGAGCCTCGTGTAGAGGTTGGACCAAGCAGCCAGAAGAAGATGACGCTCTTGGAGCGTATCAGGTTGCTGGATAGAGAGGAGTGGACCCCGGAGTCATGCGGGAAGTGTGGGAAGGTCGGAACGCACCACGGTGAGCTCGAGTGTCCCCTTTATGAACAATGCCCCTTTTGTCGCCACACAGGCAGCTGGGGGTTTGTCAAGCGTCACAGGTGCACCAAGATGGGCGATGAGGAAGAGAAGGAGAATTGGGACAACAATGAGGTCGACTATGACCTCTACTGGAATGACGACCCGATGGGCTTGTAAGGCAAAGTCTGGAGTAACTTTGCGCCTAAACGGGGGGCTGTGTTACGATACGACTCAATTTCTTTTCTTTCTTGTTTTCTCTTGTCTCACGTGACCATTCTCATAAGAGTCATAGTGACTCTTTACTTATTTCTCATACGAGTCATAGTGACTTTAGCCTGTTGTCAAGGGGCTTTCTATCTTTTGTTTCAGATGTGTTTCATACATACTGCGGACTGCGCCGCAGTTACTTATTGTTTGGATGACTCGATCCTAGTATGCCGTTATGACTCAGTACTAGGATCCCTCTTAACTATAAAGTCAGGCTTGCTAGGTAGCTTGTAGCCTTAGACTTGACTTTTTGTATCCTACGGTACTCGAGCAATCAAAGACTGTGAATACTCCATCTCTCACCGAACTCTCCTCTCACTGAAGAATCCCAAGTTCCACTATTGGCTTAGGCTGACTCTTCAACTCGTACATCTTCACTGAAGTTCCTCTTCGGAACTTCCCTTGACAACCAGAACCAGACCCCTTAGTGCAGCGTCTCTGTAGATCGACTTAACCCACGTCGGGTGAACGTCCCTACCGTGACGTAACACGTATGTGGTCTGGAAATTCGCGCCCACACCAATTGTAGTGCTTGTGACTGGTGGCAATGGCAGCCTTTTTAAGTGCATGCCTGTTACGATACAACTCATTTTCCTGCCTGCTGTTACTTACGTTCTCATACGAGTCATAGTGACTCTAGCCCGTTGCTAAGGGGCTTATATCTTTTGTTTCAGGACTCGGCTTGTGATTACTGCGGACTGCGCTCCGCAGTTACTTATCGTTTCTGACTCGATCCTAGGATGCTATTGTGACTCAATCCTAGGATCCCTACTTACTATAAAGTCAGGCTTGCTAGGTAGCTTGTAGCCTTAGACTTGACTTTTTGTACTCTACGGTACTCGAGCAATCAAAGACTGCTGAATACTCCATATCTCACCAAACGAACCCTCCTCTCACTGAAGAATCCTAAGTTCCACTATTGGCTTAGGCTGACTCTTCAACTCATACATCTTCACTGAAGTTCCTCCTCAGAACTTCCCTTGACAACCAGAACCAGACCCTTAGTGCAGCGTCTCAGTAGATTGACTTAACCCACGTCGGGTGAATGTCCCTACTGTGACGTAACATTAAGTCAAGTCTATCGAACCTATTGCCACTCTGGCTAAGGGACGAAGAATCTCTGAATCCAGATCAGTTGCCAGATTCAAACCGTTTCCCATCGAGAGGAGAACAGATGATGACATTCCTGCCCACGTAAAAGGAGCAGCCCTTTGGCAGGAAATAGATGGCAAAGAAGGTTTCTGGGTATACGACATACTCAGCGCAGCATACCTTGCCATCGAATACGAAGAAAGTACCAAGCAGTGGTACTTTATACAACGAGACAGCAGGACTAGAAAGTGGATCGCAATCCAACCAGTCCCCTCCTTGTATAACCTGGGAAGAAGATCGATCAGACCAACGACAGTGACAGCAATTCCACCAGACGACACTCTGTTGAAGGCAGGCCAGCATACCATGCCAACCACTAAGAGACGTAATACAAAAAGTTCTCCAATGGCAACACAGACAACCACTACACCCGCAGCAACAATAACTATGACAGCCGTTCCACCATCCACAGTACAAACATTCTTCACAAAGACAGGAACGGGAACAGGAGGAAGCGGAAACCCCCCTGCTATGACAGCAGGAAGTGGTCCCTTCGGAGGTGGGCCCCCAGGACCACCAGGAGGAAGCGGACCGCCAGGAGGTGGCCCCCCAGCAGGCGGGGGTGCACCTGGAGGCGGAGGTCCCGCTGCGGGCGGAGGTGCACCCGGAGGAGGTCCTCCAGGGGGTGGCACTCCTGCAGGCGGGGGCGTAGGTCCCGGCGCAGGTCCCGGAGGGGCAAATGGGAAACTTGGAGGAAATCCCCCAACCGACTTTGATGGCACCCGATCGCTCGCAGACCAGTTAATGCAGGAATTCAACCTGTATCGTATCACGAACTTGGATGCTGAACAAATGGCGATACCAATGAAACGAGCGGCCCTGCTACTCGGATTTATAAAAGGGCCAAACGTAAAGGACTGGGTCAAGCGATGGACTAACTGGATCTTGGGCGAAATGAACAATGGAAGACTCCCAAATGACGAATATTACTGGACAGCAGTGTCTCATGGCTTTGAACAAGCATTTTAAGATACTGGAGCAAGAGAAAGGGCTGAAGATAAATTGCGCCACTTGGCCTTTATACCAAATGAAGTGGATGCATTTATCACTCAATTTGAATCTCTTGCTGTCGAAGCAACATATCCTCTGGACGCTCAGTCGACACTCTCCCTATCTGTGTCAAAACTTCCTTATCGCATGATGGATCACATCTATAAAGTGGTATGCCCCCTTGATTTCAGAGGATGGGCCAATGGAGTACGACAGTACCACTCGGACAACACCGCAGTCCAGAATATTCGGGGAATTTACAAAGAAACTCCAAGGAAGAAGAGCACGGGCAAGATGAACCCCGTGCAATTAGCAAAGATGCTAGATATCAAAATGCCAACCCCGGTGTTAAGGCCTAGCGGGGCCTTACCGTGCGACGTGCACCGAGGGTACGAGGGAGGTAAGGACAGAGTACAAAGACGAGGTGCTTGGTAAATGATAACCAAGGCCGAGGGAGTTCTAGGAGACGAAGGTCCATGAAGGACAACCAAGGAGCAAGGGTTCGAAGGGTAAGTCGATGGACTTAGTAACGAGGTACAAGGGGCTTCGGTCAGACGGCCGAAGTATGAGGGACTAAGTTGAGCGACTTAGGGACTGTGTGTGCGCGTTGTTATAGCACAAGCGCAAAGCTTTGAGGTGGCTCCCAACTAAGGGAAGACCGACAGTGGTGGTGAGACGATGAGAAGGAGGCACACAGTTGAGGAGTGAACAAGTCTGGTATTCGCTAGTATGATAAACGAAGACAAGACTGGAGAGTGAGCGTACAAAGTGGCTAGGTTTATATAGGTCGCTACTCCGTGTCCGTCCCATGAGGGGATACTAAAGGAGAACAATAGGAAACGCGAATGGGGAAGGAGAAGAAAAGGGAACAAGGGGAAGCGCAGAAGGGGAAGGGTTAGGAAGGGGACTCGGAGTAAGGAAGCGTACATGGTAGTGAGTCAACAGGTTAGTACTCCGAGGGGAAGCAAGTATGAGTCAAAGCGATATAGTAAAAGAAAAATAAGTCCGTGGTGAGCCGGATCACAACACCCGGCTTCAGATGCAATGGATACTTGGGCAGACCGCTCTCATTCCAACTTCAATCGTAAAGGAACAAAAGGGAGAGCAGCTGCAACCACGGCGGACAAGCCAGATGTTGAAGTCCAAAAGAAAGAAGGCCGTTGTTTCAACTGTAACAAGCAAGGACACCTCTCACAAAATTGTCCGGACAAAGTAAAGGACAAGAAACCTCCTCAGAAGGCTCGCAAGGCTAAAGCCGAAGAAAGCGAACATGAGGAAGAATCGGAAGAGGAACAGTCTGAAACTGAATCCACCCCTACCGATATGCAATCTTCCCTTATTAAAAGCCTTTCAACAAAGGAAAAATATGAAATGTTGAAGCAGGCTTGGGATGCTGAGCATGGGAAGGATTTTTAAAACGCACAAACCCTCCGGTCTGGGCGCGTGCGTTACAGTTTAAAGACGTGTTTGTTTGTAAATATCGAAGTCTCCAAATCCCAACTCTGATACAAACTGCACACACAACGGCCGAAAGAAAAGTTCTCGTGGATTCAGGAGCCATGGACAACTTTATCGACTTCAAGCTCCTGAAAAGAATGAAGATTGGCAAACTAAAGCTGCCACGACCCCGCATTGTGTGGAACATTAACGGGACCCAGAACAAGTCAGGAATCATCAAGTACTATGTTGACCTGCAAGTCCAAACTGGGGAAAAGAAACAGAATATGCGATTCCTCGTCACCAATCTAGGAGATGACGAGATGGTGTTAGGGTACCCTTGGCTTGCAGCCTTCCAGCCACTGATCGATTGGAGAAGCGCAACCCTTGATGAAAGCATGCAACCACTTGTCATTAAGACCCTCTCATATACAACGGATGCAGAAGTGGTACGCATACGAGATGCGTGGACCAAGAAGGCTGCATCATTATGCACCCCTGGGGAAGAACTCTTTATCCACCGAATGGATGAAGAAAGCCTCAAAAGAAACTCGACATCAACCAAGATGGCAGTAAAGGCGCTGCCAAAAGAAGAGAAAACCTGGGATCAGATAGTCCCAAAACACTACCACAAGTGGAAGAAGGTCTTTTCTGAAGAAGAAGCGAAGCGATATCTGGTACACCAACCATGGGATATTGCTATTGATTTTACAGAGGACGCCCCAAAAACTCTAGACTGCAAAATATACCCGTTATCTAAAGGCAAGCAAGAAAAGCTTGACGAATACATCAAAGATAACTTAGATAAGGGTTATATTCGTCCATCAAAATCACAATACTCGTCACCCTTCTTCTTTGTTGGAAAGAAAGATGGAAAACTTTGTCCAGTAGTGGACTACCGAAAATTAGATTCCTTCACAATCCCCAACTGATACCTATTGCCTCTAATACAGGAACTAGTCGACAAGGTGAAGAGCGCCAGGTTGTTCACCAAGATGGATGTACAAGCAGGATACAACAATATTCGCTTCCGAGAAGGCGATGAACCAAAAGCCGCCTTCGAAACAAACTTAGGACTTTTTGAACCAACAGTAATGCCATTCGGGCTGAAAAATGCCCCCACAGTTTTCCAGCGGATGATGAATATGCAATTCAATGACCTTACAGCAACAGGTCAAGTAATCATCTACATGGATGACATCCTTATAGCAACAAAGAAGGATGAAGAAGAACACTGCAATTTGGTTAACAAAGTCCTCGAACGACTTCAAAAGCTAGATCTCTACCTAAATGTCACGGTGGAGATTTCGAGCTCCCGAGAAAGCACGCTGCCGAGCTGCCTGAGCTGGCCTGCGTTGGACAACTATGAACGAACCCTAGATTCCAAGGCATTAAGAGAGGCCTTGATGAGAAAGGGTGACCTAAGCATGTGGACATTGCGTCCTGAACCAGCTAAGTCCCGCACTCCCGTTGAGAGTAGCGAAGAAGAAGCTGATGATCCCTACGAGCAAGATGAAGCTCGCGTGCGCAAGATGTATGTGCACTTCTATGGGCATATTAGCCCAGAGTCACGTGACTCATCACGTGAAGCATCACCTGAGCGTGTATGCCTCGGGTATGCTGCAGCCGGTTACCCGGTTGGTGACGACGTGGACTAGGCCCTCATGCCTGTTTACTGATGGACTTTCTGATGGACGCCTCATGTACTGTACAGGCGCAGCCTCATGACTGATGGATGTCGGTGCCTTTATAGGCCAGTCCAATTATGTTTCTTCCTTGTGTTTCAGCTTGTGGAGCCAGAGCCCTTATGGCTATTGGCTAGAGATAAGGACTTAAGGTTCGTGCTGAGTCCGAATCTTATCTACTAGTAGTATAAGTACTAGCTTGTCTTCACATGTATTCTCTATCTTGAGTTCTTGAGGAATTCGTACCATTTACCAGAATCCGCATCACAGTTCCCTCCTGTCTTCCTAAGGGCCTTAGTTGGTCTTCTTCACCAAACCCTTAGACGTTGTCTTGTTGCGCCGCTTCTTAGCGAGCCGTTCCCCTCTGTTTTCCCCTTCGTCTCTCAGTTGCAACCACTATTGCAGTGGTTTTGCCTTGGTTGTTGTGTGCAATACAAGCGTTCTGAGAAACCCAGCTCAAGTCGAGCTAGATGGCCGGTTGTCATGATCCGGCTCACCACGGACTTATTTTTCTTTTACTATATCTCTTTGACTCATACTTGCTTCCCCTTGGAGTACTAACCTGTTGACTTACTACCATGTACGCTTCCTTACTCCGAGTCCCCTTCCTAACCCTTCCCCTTCTGCGCTTCCCCTTGTTCCCTTTTCTTCTCCTTCCCCATTCGCGTTTCCTATTGTTCTCCTTTAGTACCCCCTCATGGGACGGACACGGGGTAACAACCTATATAAACCTAGTCACTTTGTACACTCACTCTCCAGTCTTGTCTTCGTTTATCATACTAGCGAATACCAGACTTGTTCACTCCTCAACTGTGTGCCTCCTTCTCGTCGTCTCACCACCACTGTCGGTCTTCCCTTAGTTGGGAGCCACCTCAAAGCTTTGCGCTTGTGCTATAACAATGCGCACACATAGACCCTAAGTCGCTCAACTTAGTCCCTCGTACTTCGGCCGTCTGACCGAAGCCCCTTGTACCTCGTTACTAAGTCCATCGACTTACCCTTCGAACCCTTGCTCCTTGGTTGTCCTTCGTGGACCTTCGTCTCCTAGAACTCCCTCGGCCTTGGTTATCGTTTACCAAGCACCTCATCTTTGTACTCTGTCCTTACCTCCCTCGTACCCTCGGTGCACGTCACACGGTAAGGCCTAGCGGGGCCTTAACACCGGTGCGACCGTAACACTAAAGCCCAGCAAATGCCTTTTCAAGGTAGAACGTATCGAATTTCTAGGAGTAATCTTGGAAAAAGGAACCGTCACCATGGATCTGGTTAAAGTCGCCGGAGTTGCAGAATGGAAAGCACCGAAAAACACTAAAGACATTCGGGCTTTCCTAGGATTCTGCAACTTTTACAGGCGATTTATCCGTGGATTTTCCTTCATTGCAGAGGCATTGAACGACCAACTAAAGAAAGGTGTTCAATGGAACTGGGGGCCAAGAGAACAAAGCACTTTTGAAACACTAAAGAAGCGAATATGTGAAGAACCGGTCTTGATACAACCGGACCAAGAAAAACCATTTGAGGTTGAAGTTGACGCCTCAAACTATGCAATGGGAGCCATCCTAATGCAACGAAACAAAGAAGGAGTGCTCCACCCAGTAGCATTCTTCTTGAAAACCATGAACGATGCTCAAAGAAACTACGATGTGTATAACAAGGAGCTTCTAGCCCTTGTGGAAATGTTCAAACATTGGAGACATTTCCTGCACCAACCTGCTTTCAAAGTGAAGGTGCATACAGATCATGCTAATCTGTTATACTGGAAGAATCCAGGTGACCATAACAGAAGAGTAGCAAGATGGCATGCAGAACTCATGGAATACAACTTTGAGTTAGTCCATATAGCCGGGAAGAAAAATGGTCAGGCGGACACAATGTCACGACGCCCTGACTATAAACAAGGCAAAAATGATAACAAGGCACTGGTGGTTCTACCACCTATCTTGTTCAGTTTCGCACGAATGATGGGATCAGAATATTATAATCCCTCAAACCAGAAAGAAAGGGAACACTATAGCGGAACCATAAACCACTGCAAGTATCAATCCCTCCAGAACCAGGTGGAAGAAGACCAACAAACAAACGAAAAGAGCCAGAAACAGCTCAGAAAATGGTCAAACACCTATGCGCTCACCAAACTAGTCAGAATTTGGTGGAAAATCGAAAACGACACAGACCAGATCGTCGTTGCTGGAGACAACGATCTGAAGAGGGGGGTAATTCACTTTTACCATGATACCCCATCCGCCGGACACCCAGGAATTACAAATACCTACGCCCTGGCAAAACGAGACTTCTGGTGGCCAAAGATGAAGGAAGATGTGGAGCAATACGTGAAGGGATGTGGAGCATGCCAAGCTAACAAAATTAATACACAGCCGCTCAAACCAGCAATGATCCCAATCACTCCAACCAATTCCTTGCCATTCGAAACAGTAGCAATGGACTTCATCACGAAATTACCATTGTTGGGCAAATATGACACGATCCTGACAATCACGGATCATGATTGCAGTAAAGCGGCAGTATTCATACCGTGCCAAGAAACAATTACTGCGGAAGGGGTAGCAGAACTCTACCTGAAACACGTATACACCCGATTTGGTGTCCTGAAGAAAATTATCTCAGACCAAGATACCTGATTTACATCACACTTTGCCAAAGGCCTGTGCGAAGCACTGAAGATACACCAAAACATCAGTACGGCATATCATCCAAGAACTGATGGCCAGTCGGAAAGGACAAACCAATGGCTCGAACAGTACCTTCAATTTTGGTGCAACGAAAGACAAGATGACTGGCACAAATATTTGCCGATGGCAGAATTTGCGCACAACCAGTGGCTGAATGCCACAACCCAAAGGACCCCCTATGAAATGCTCATAGGGTATACTCCAAAGATTGAAATTATGACCAAGAGCAAGGTCCCTTCAGTTGAAGAAAGGCTTACAGCCATAGAGAAGGCAAAAACGGATGGCCATGAAAATATCATCAAAGCACAAAAGATGATGGCCATCGCACACAAAGGGAACAAGAAGTTCCAACCATACAAAGAAGGGGATCAAGTGTGGATCGAAGGAACACACCTCAAGACCCTGTACCCAGTGGCTAAACTTGGGCCGAAACGGCACGGACCTTTTAAGGTTCTAAAATGACTATCGGAGGCAGTATATTGTGTGGAGCTGCCAAGACAATGGAAGATTCACAATGTGTTTCATGCGAATCTAATAACCCCATATAAAGAAACGGAGCTCCACGGACCAAACTATACCCGACCGCCACCGGAGATCATCAACGAAGAACCCGAGTACGAGGTCGAGAAGATTCTAGATGTGCAGCAACATGGGAAAGGGCGCAAGCTCTACTACCTAATCAAGTGGAAAGGCTATCCCATGAGTGACAGTTCGTGGGAGAAAGCAGAAGATGTCCACATGGACGACTTGATAGCGGAGTTTAAAGCAAGGAAGGGACCAAACAAGTCCAAAGGCCACAAAATGTATATAAGATGGGCCAGGATGACAGATGCAACTCATCCCTCCCTTCACCATACTCCCTCCACTACTATCATGTCCACTACATCTGCTCCTGCCAGCCTTGTCCCAACGCTCCAGCTGCCTTCCTCACTGGCTCCTGTATTGATCGCTGAGACTCACAGTGAGCCCATCGGCGTTATTGCTCCTCAGCTAGCTATCCGGAGTGTTCCAATCGTAGAACACGGTGATGACGCAACTACCGAGCGTCCTGGATCTGAGGCCGAGGAAGAGAACTATCTTCCACCCGCTGGCTACGTCCATAACGACCCCCATTCCCAACTCTTTTACCCCATCTATGTCACCAACCCTAGGTTTGGACTGGACCAAACTGAGCCAAGAATAGTCCTGGCTAAGTTTGTCACCTATGCTCCCGACTACACCACCATCACAGAAACCTTGGGCATAGGACAGGAGAAGCGCACCATCGATGTGCATATTGGGAGACGGGCACGTACGTATGCCCACATCACCGAAGAAATGTGGAAGCAATTGTCCTGCCACCACTAGAGCGAGTTCGTAGTAAACCGAGCTCTAAACAAAATAGGTGACCCCCGCCTTCATGCCAAGGTCAACAGGTTCCGTGGGAAGAGGGAACTGAAGGGCACGCTGGAGAGCCTTTTGCGTGATGCGCAAAGAAAGGTTGATGAAATTATGAAGGAACTGGTGGTTACTGACCAGGAGTATGAGGCATGCCGCACCAGGCTGGAGATGGCAGATGCGTATGGAGAGATTCACCGGGCCTTTAACAGGTCGTATGGCTTCACCTCACTCCCCGTTCCTTCCCCCGACCCCCTTCCTGTCAACCCATACCTATCCCACCGTGTGGAGATGCCTATCCTCCAAGATACTGAGACCAAGAGGCCGGTGAAGTGCTACCACTGCCGCAAATATGGTCACAAGGTGCAAGAGTGCCCGAAGAAGAAGAAGAAGGGAGGCAAGCGGTCAGCCACCCCCAGCCCACCAGCGGACACCGAAGAAGAAGTTGCCCCCAGAGTTGAAGTGGGGCCTAGCAGCAAAGTCAAGATGACGCTCCTAGAGCATATCTCATTGTTAGACAGGGAGGAGTGGACCCCTGAGGTGTGCAACAAATGTGGAAAGGTAAACGCTAAGCACTCGGAGTTGGAGTGCCCCCTTTACGAACAGTGCCCATTCTGCTGTCACACGGGCAGTTGGGGTTTCGTACGCCGCCACCACTGCACCAAGATGGGTGATGACGAAGAAAAGGAGAACTGGGACGTGAACGAGGCGGACTATGACCTTTACTAGTCTAATGCAGATGATGTCACGATCTCTTTGCTGCGTACTCTTTTTCTTTTCTTTATCTTATCTTATCTTCGATCTCATCTTCATCTTATCCTAAGCCCTTATCAGAGCGGACTTATAGTTATCTCTTGTTCCCATGGCACATCTTCTCTTTCACGCACTGTCATTTCCTTCCATCACCTTCTGCGATGTTCCTTTACTTATCCACCAATGGCCTTAAGCCCTCTGGTGCACAGACCACATATGCACGGACCACCTAGTCGAGTATATTAGCTTGTACCCGTAGGCCTTAGTTCCTTAGCTTTGGCTTCGTCAATCCACAGCTTGTTGAACTCATCTTATCCGTGTGATCCTCTCCTTGCCTTCATTGGCCCATTTACTGCTCGCCTTGTTAGGGAGCCCTTCAAAGCTTTGAGACTTGTGCTATAACAAGGTCTCCACGGATCTTAGGTGTTGTTGCATGCAGTGCCGAACCGACTCAAGTGCCCTTAGTCTTAGGCTGGGACTTGTTACAGAACGCTCTAGAGACCACGCTCCGCTGTAGCGTGACATAAGCCAAAGCTACCATTCCTCCTAGACCTAGCAACCGATTCCGAGCACCATCTCCGGGCTCGAGCTCAGACGACAACTCCTCAGACTCAGATACCTCCTCTAGTGGAGACTCAGTCCATTCAGCACACTCTAGTCATTCCGAATGCGGGAACGATTCCCCGCAGTCTATTGCAGAACCTCTCGAAGAGCAGCTAGCTCTTGACAACAGTCCTACTCTACCACCCGCCGTACCACCTCAGGAGTTCGAGGAACTCCCTGACCCGACACTGGAACTTCCCCCGCCATCTCCTCCTATCGCTCCACCTTCCCTAACACCCATCCTCTCCATTTCAACCACCACCCCATCCACCACCATGTCCAGCACCACAGGAAGCAATCCTTAGTCTGGAGGGAAGCTTAGCAGAAATGCGCCAACCATCTTTGAAGGCGCTTGGGAAAAGTCGAAGAAATTTGTCTGCGAGTTCAAGATCTACTGTGGCATGAACATTGAATCAGAGTTAGTGAAGAACCCCTACCGCCAAGTCTTCCTTGCCATGTCCTTTATTTGAGGACCCCTTGTCGACGACTGGGTCGACCACCAGATGGAGGCACTCCGCCTCAAAACCACTGCCTGCACGGGTTTTGTCCCCCTCGACAAGACGAACGAGGCCCTTTGGGACCAATTCACCGCCAACTTCACATCAGCCTTCAGCAACGCCACTGAAAAGCAAGACGCTTATCAGTCCCTCAAAGCTCTACAAATGAAAGGAGCTGACCTTGATTCATACACCACCCAGTTCCGTACGCTGGCCAGCAAAGCCGGCTACGCCCTTGACGCCGCAGCCACTGTCGACCTCTATTCCGGAGCACTTGGCAGAGGCCTCTTGTCAGCCATCCTGAGGCACGATACCACCCCTGACACCTTTGATCAGTGGGTCAAAGCAGCACAAAAAGAACAGAGAAAGTATGCTATGTTGCGCGCACGAGTCGGTCTTGACCGTGCTGGAGATAAGAGGATAGGCGGCAAGACTAAGGAACAGTGGCGTCAGTTGCTGAATACCGGAGGAAGAAGCTACAATCAAACTCATCACACTCCTGCCCGCGACCCCGACGTGATGGACGTTGATCGCGTCCGCATCGTCCTCACTGAGGAGGAGATGCAGCGCTGCCACTCCAAAGGCCGTTGCTTCTGTTGTTTTGGCCAAGGGCATGTCTCTCGGGACTGCCCCAAGAAAACCTCCCATGCCTCTTCTGGCGCCACGACTCTCTGTTCAAACGATTCGCGCCACAGTAACGCGTTGGTGTGTGCTACGGAAGTCGTCGAAGATACCCCCGCCGTCGCAAATGCTGCCTCGGCCACTCCTACCCCTTCCCCACCTATGTCCGCGGCTCCGTCCGCCTCCACCTCCTTGCGCGTCAACAAGAGTTCCTTCGCCGCGCAAGTCTGAGCCATGAAAACTGAGGAGAGGGAAGAGCTCCTCGACTCCCTCTTCGACGACCCACATTTTTCTTGAGCTCAAACCCGTCGGCCTGGGTGTGAGCACTTAGAGTATCAAAACTGTACCTGTACCAAAAAAGAAAAAACAGTCTGCAAATAAAAATCAGTTTTCGATCAGTACTGTTACGCTTCGGTAAGCGTGGGCCTTGCTTTAGGCGACCGTAGGGCGCGAATACTCAGCTATGGTCTTCGCTAAGTCGAACGTGGAGTCTTCCTATCTCAACACGACGACGACTTCGGCAACTGGGAAGGTATCGACAAGGCGAATCCTTATGCAGTGCACTCCTTCTTCTTGTTGGAGTCGGTAAGGATACGAAGGAAGGAGACTAGAAACCGATGATTCAAGAAGACCAAGATGGCGATCCTTGGTCTTCTACGACTACTACTTATACACGATGGTGGAGGGCTTTAAAGCGCCTCCCGAATGATGTTGGCCTATAGCGTATCTAGCTTGAACCCTAGTATCGCTATCCTAGTAATCAGCTGCTAAAGTACCATGTGATACTACTGCTGACTGATAACACGTGAAATATAGTCCCTGACTAATGTAAGAATCCCGAGCCTACTACTGTAGTCAGAACCTAGTAGTAAGCATAAAGTCCGATCCGTGACATCACCCCCTTTTCAGGAGCGACGCCCACGGAGCCCCGGCGGTCCCATCCATCCTGCCCGTACATCCTCAATCCTCTGCATCGCCCTTGCCCACTCTAACCTACTGATGCACCTTGCCTTGTCCGTCGCTAGTCGCCCCCTCGTGTCTTGCAGTTCCACTATCCTCGCCTCCAATCGCCCCATCTCCGCCCCTAACGCTCGGTAGCGTCGGATCTCAGCGGCGAGACTTATGTCCTTGCATTCAAGGACGGCTCGGTTGACGGCCGCGGCGTCGTCGTACCCCCCGTCGAAGATGATCAGGTCTTCCTGAGCGTACCTGAGGTGGGAGGAAGGGTGCACCACGTACTGGGGTGCCGCATACAGGGGTTTCGGGAACACCCTGTCGGACTCGTCGATCAAGCCGAGCACGATAGGATCGTTGCTCATGATGGCTTGGACGTATTTGGCTGGGCGCGTCACGCCATCGGGGGTGGTGATGGGGAAGTGAACGTAATCGGGTCCCCTATTGATCCGGAACCCGTATGGCGCGCGGGCGTTGGCGACGGAACCGACAGCTCGGTCGGCGAGTTGGGGACGGATATGACCCCGGTACAGAGGGGTTCCGTCCGTGGCGAGGGCGTGTCGGGTTGTATGAGGTGGTACATTAGCTTCTCGGCCATAGTGAATGTGGGGGTGCTCAGCGGGGTAACTCTCATCCTCGCTGTCCGTGACTTCTCCCGCCTCTCTCTCATCTCCTGCATCCGGCGTTGGGCTATTCGTAGCTGTTCGTCCCTCCAGTCGTCGGTCACCTCCTTCCACGACTTCTTCAGCTTCATCGCCGCTTCGTACCGCAGCCTGGCGAGCTCTGACGTCTTCACCGTGGTCGAGAGCTCGGCGAAAGTCGTCGACTTCCGCGGTGGTGAAGGGTCGGTCGGCGATGGGGAGTCCGGTGTCGGCGTGGAGGATGTGCCACAAGGCTGGCTGCCCGTCAACATCGGGTGACAGCCGAGCGCTGTTGGTACTTCTTCCTTGAGCGGGGAACTGGGCGAGGGTGCTATGGAACTCAGCTCAGGTGATGGGCCCCTCAGGCCCGGCTCTGTCTCCTTCAGCCATGACGACCTCCGTCCCATCGACAGGGGTTGTTGATGCCCGCTCTTCCTCCAGCTCGACTGCAAAAATCCTCTCGGGGGTTCCGAGGTAGTACGAAGACGTCGATAGGGCGGCATTGGGAGTGAATGGCATAGGTTGAGTGGGGGTTGTGATGGTGGTTGTAATGGGAGAAGGTGATGGGTTATTTTCGCCGACCCTCCCACTCCTTATAACTGCTTGTGGGGCGGTTTTCGAATTTTGATACTCCGCCAGAGCTTCGTCGGCGAATAGGTCCTCCCGGTTGACCCACTGGTTCTCCGAGTCGGGGTAACCCTTCCATTTGACTAGGTATTGCTTCTTCCGTCCTCTGCCGAATTGCCGTTCGTCTAGAACTTTCTCAATTTCGTATTCTTCTTCACCGTCTATCAAATCGGGTGGCGGCCGTTGATAATTCTTCCCATGAAGTGGGGTCTCGTGGTATTTGGTGAGAAGATCCACATGGAACACTGTGTGAATTTTCCATTGCGGGGGAAGGTTGAGCCAGTAATTGACAGGGGACATCACCTGTTCTATCGTAAAGGGGCCATGTCTCCGAGGAGCGAGTTTGGCCGTTGGTTGATGAGTGCGTAGGTGGCGTCCTTCCAACCACACGAGGTCTCCCATCTGGAACTTTGGACCGTTCTTGGCTTTGACCCATGACTGCTGTGCCTTAAGAATTAGTTCCTGAGCATGTTTCCGTGCTTCTCGGAACTGTTCCGCCCTGAGGGTGACTTGGGGAATGGGTGATGGTTTATCCGTCCAGTCAGCTCGCGGGTTATACCCCATGAGGAGGTTAAAAGGGGATTTTCGTGTGTATTCATGTGGCCAGTTATTATGAGCGAATTCTGCGAGTGGCAAGTATCCGCACCAATTGTCTTGCCTCTCGTTGGTCCAAAAACGGAGGTATTGTTCTACCCACTGGTTCGTCCTTTCGGACTGACCATCCGTTCGTGGGTGATATGCGGTTGAAATGTTCTGTTTGATGCCCAATACCTTACATAACTCCCTGGTGAACCTACTTGCGAATCGTGGGTCCCGATCACTTATGATCTTCGAGGGGAGTCCAAATCGCGTGAACACGTGCTTTAAATAGAGGGTTGCAACCTCCTCTGCGCTGATTTCTTCGTTACAGGGTATGAACACCGCCGCTTTGCTGCAATCATGATCGGTTATCGTTAGTATGGTATCATATCCTTGTGAGCGCGGTAACTTAGTTATGAAATCGAGCGCTATGGTTTCGAAAGGTAGAGCTTCTGGTTTCGGGTAAATGGGGTTGAGAGGGGCTTTGTCGCGCTTATGTTGCACTTTGATGCGTTGGCATTCGGCGCATCCCTTGACGTATTCTAGTGCGTCCTTGGCCATTCCGGGCCACCAGTAGGCGCGTCCCACGAGTTGTGTTGTTCGTTTGATACCTGGGTGTCCGTGAGCTGGTAGGTCGTGGTGATCGTGGAATATACGTCGCTTGTCGTGGACTCCTCCGGTGACTACCCGTCGTCCGTCTTTGTACCACGCGCCTTCTATCTTCTTGAGTTGATGTGCATCTACCCAGGGCATGAGAATGGATTCTCTTTGTTCGTATACTGGATCTGGTAGTGCGACATCGTCGTGCGTGAGGCTGTCTTCGTTTGTTTGTATGTGTTCCATTCGGGCCCCTCGTACGAATATTTTGTCTGGTAGTACTACGACATCTCGGTTGTCTTCTTCTCCTTGGTCGTAGTCTGGTTGTCTTGACAAGGCGTCCGCCCTTCCATTTGCGGTTCCTTTAATGTGGTGAATCTCGAAGTCGTATTCCGATAATTCGAGTACTTCCCTGGCGACCCTTCGGCTTATCTTCTGAGGACTCCTCCAGTATTGTAGGTTCATGTGATCAGAAAAGACTTTCGTCTTATGCGGTGATCCCGCTAGTAGAGGTCGCCAATGTCGGAACGCTCTTACGATTGCTAGTAATTCTAAGTCGTAAATGTCGTAATTTCTTTCGGCTTCATTGAGGGTGGTGGAGAAATAGCTGATCGGGTGTCTTTTACCGTTGTCTTGCCATTGTAGTAGTACTGCCCCTATTGCGAATCCTGAGGCATCAACTTCTAGTTCAAACGGTTTACTCAGCTGTGGATGGGCCAATACTGGTTCAGATGTAACAAGCTTCTTGAGGTTGTTAAATGCATCGTGTTCCGTTCCCGTCCATTTCCAGTCGGCTCCTTTCTTTGTCAGTTGGTTCAGTGGTTTTGCATGGTGTGAAAAGTTTCGAATGAATGCGTGATAAAAGTTGCAAAAGCCCAGGAACGATCGAACGTCTTTGACCTTTGTAGGGGTTGGCCAGTCTTTGATACCGGAAATTTTGACGGGGTCCATGCGTGTCACCCCCTTTTCAAGGATTACCCCCAGGTAATCCATACGGGGCGCATGGAATAGACATTTCTCAAGTTTGTAGTAAAGGTCGTGCTTTGCCGAGACCTCCAATACATCTCGGACTGCCGCTATGTGGTCCGTCATGTTATGTCCTACCCTTGTTGCTATACCGATGTCGTCCATGTATACCCGTATTGTGGTTCCCCGTAGTTCATGTTTCGCTATGACGTCTCGACATATGTGGTTCATCATAGTCTGGAACGTCGCTGGTGAGTTAGTTAGTCCGAAAAACATGACTGTGGGTTCGAATAGTCCGTATTTTGTTTTGAAGGCCGCTTTTTCCTCGTCTCCTTCCTTGATACGTACGTTGTTATAACCCCATCTTACGTCGAGCTTGGTGTAGATGTGGGCGTTACTGAGATCGGTGATTAGATCGGATATGAGAGGTAGGGGGTACTGATTGCGTATGGTGTAGTTGTTAATCCGTCGGTAGTCCTGTACTGGGCGCAGCTTCCCATCTTTCTTTTTGACGAAGAAGAATGGTGACGCGTAGGGGGACTTTGAAGGTCGTATGTATCCTTTGCCGAGTTGTTCTGTGAGGAAGGCTTTGAGGGCCGTATCCTCTTCTTGTGTCAGTGGGTAGACTTTGCAGTCTATGGCTTCTGGGGCTCCCTTCTTGAATTGTATTTCGTGATCCCATACCCGCGCCGGTGGAAATCGATGTGACGCTTCTTCGTTAAACAGCTGGTGATATTCGGTATAACAGGACGGCAACTCAGCTTTAACGGTGTATTGTTTTGCCTGAATTGCTAATTCGGTAGACGTAATCCTTCCTTGTACGAATTCTTCGTCCTCGAGTTGTTGTACTATGTCTTCCTTTTGTTCTGTTGTGATAGCTGCGATGGTGGGTCGTATCCTGTTAATCCGAGGGTTTACCGTTCATAACACTACCGGTAGTGCATCTTCTTTGATGACGGCATGCCGCCAACTGAAGGTAGGTTCGTATGTGGCCAGCCACGGATAGCCGAAGACGATGTCTTCGTTGCCTATGTCGGTTATGAGGAATCTCATCTCTTTGTGGATTCCTTTGGTTTGCACGTCCAGATCTACGTAGTGCGTGATTAGTCCAGCTTTATTCTCCGTGTTATCGATATTCCATATCTTTTTGGGTCTTTCTAGCGGTTTCATCCCGATGCCCATCCGCTTTACAAAAGCGGGTCGTAAGAAGTTATCGGTGGCTCCGGAGTCCACTAATGCTCTGATGTCAGCCATGGCGTAATTTGTGCGAATCGATACTGGAATTCTCATAGAACGGTAGCGAGTTATGATCACAGAATTACATTTTACTGCCCTTACCCAGGCTGATGGGTTCAGGCGCTTCGAAAATCCTCCCTCTTCCACAAGTCTTGTAATATGAGGTCTTTCACCTCGTCTTCTTCTCCGGCTACTCCTTTCATCCATTGGTCAGCACGTTGCTGTGGGGTTTCTGCTTTAGCCGCTCTTACGGGTTCTTCTTCCTGCTCGTCGTGGTAGGTATTGGTCCTTCGACTACCACTAGGCTGGTTATAGGTGTGCTGTGGGCAATTCCTACTGAAATGTCCTTTCTGTCCGCAGGTGTAGCAGATTACTTCCCTTATATCTCGCCTTCCTCCTCTTCCTCTTCCCATATATCCTCCTCTTGGAGGGGGGTTCCGGGGATGGGCTCGGTCCCAATTACCTTGAATTTCTTCGGCCCCTGTGAGTCTCCCTCGTACTCGGTCGGCGGACGTATCCATGGCGTTTGGGTCCCTTAGGATGTTACGGGGTGGCCCCCATCCGGTGCCTCTTGTGTTCCCCCACCCCCCTTTGTTGCTGTTCCCTTGTTGCCTTCCTGGGTTGGTAAGGCCGCGATGCTGCTCCAGTCGGGCCTTTATGTGTATGTATTGTTGTTGCCTCCTAATGACTGCTTCCTTCCATTCCTGGAAGGTTTGCGGGTTGTCGTACGTGTACGCTTTCTCGTATAGATCCCGGGGTAGTCCATCCGTGAAGAGATCCATCGTGAGCGGTGAATCCAGTCGATAGTCAGCTTGACGTGCCAACTGTTCGAATTGGGTGACGTACGCGTCAATATCTCCCCCACTCATCTTAATCCCCCTTTTGAGCATTGCTTGGGCTTGTTCCTTTTCTAAGGTATTTGAGAACCGCCGGTTGAAGGCGGTGATAACTTCGATCCATAGGCGTGGGTCATTGTCAGCAATTCCGGCGCTGACTTGTCGGTTGAGCCATCTACTGGTTTCCGTGATCCAGTTGTTAACGTCCTTTCCTTGAATATAAGTGAGGAATAACATAGCTCGTCGGTATGCGTTGGCCATGATGGGGTTATTGTTGTTGATACCCCAATACAATTCCCATTGCGTGAGGAACTCTTCAGTTCGGTGTCGATCTCCTCGGAATATTTCCGGGGCGTTTCCAGCGAACTTGTCTGAGTGATGCCCCCCGGGTATTCCTACTGGTCCTACTCCGAATATTCCTCCGCCTCCTGGTGGTCCTCCTCCGGGTGGTCCTCCGGGTAAGCCTCCTCTGGGTGGTCCTCCTCTGGGTGATCCTCCTCTCGGTGGTTCTCCTCCTCCTGGTGGAGGATCTGGCTGATCCGGTCCGATTGCTCGGAATAAAGCAGCATCGTCTGCTGTCATGACATGTCCTGTTTCGGGGTGAATGGGAAGGGTTACTTCCTGTGTTTCGGTTAGCGTAGCCATTGGGGGATAAATGGTAATCTGCTCCGCTCGTTCGATTATTTCTGGTTCCAAGGGTTCTAATGCTTGGGTGGGTTCTTCGTCTGATTCGCTATCGGAGGCTTCGGGGGTTTCAGATGATATTGAAGTATCCCGATTTTCTCCGTCGATGGGTCCCCAGTCGTTTCTTGCTACTACTTCTTCTTCGTAGATGTCACACCTATATCTGGAAGGTAGAGTGTCGATGACTCTCCACTCGTCGCCTTCTAGGTCGACTCTGCACCAACAAGTTCGTTCGAAATTGAACTCAACTGGTCGTGGTCCGTGTGCTCCTCTAATCAGATATCCTTCAACCCCGTTGATGCTCCCCCAGCTGGCTTGCTTGAGATATCGAACTGGTACGTTTCTTGTTCCTCTCCGTGGGATTTCGTAGGATTGGAATCCCTCTTGAATCCAGAGTTCTCTTGTGGATACTCGCGCCACGATGGGATCTTGGTCTTAATATTACGCTTCGGTAAGCGTGGGCCTTGCTTTAGGCGACGGTAGGGCGCGAATACTCAGCTATGGTCTTCGCTAAGTCGAACGTGGAGTCTTCCTATCTCAACACGACGACGACTTCGGCAACTGGGAAGGTATCGACAAGGCGAATCCTTATGCAGTGCACTCCTTCTTCTTGTTGGAGTCGGTAAGGATACGAAGGAAGGAGACTAGAAACCGATGATTCAAGAAGACCAAGATGGCGATCCTTGGTCTTCTACGACTACTACTTATACACGATGGTGGAGGGCTTTAAAGCGCCTCCCGAATGATGTTGGCCTATAGCGTATCTAGCTTGAACCCTAGTATCGCTATCCTAGTAATCAGCTGCTAAAGTACCATGTGATACTACTGCTGACTGATAACACGTGAAATATAGTCCCTGACTAATGTAAGAATCCCGAGCCTACTACTGTAGTCAGAACCTAGTAGTAAGCATAAAGTCCGATCCGTGACACTTAGGCGATCCACATGGAAGACATTGTGGATCTTGAGGGCAGGTGGCAGGTTCAACTTGTAGTCTACTTCACTTTGTACTCTAGTAACAGTGAAGGGGCCCAGTTGCTTGGGGCCCAACTTAGACGAGGGTTGGTGGATCTTGATCTGCTTTGCCTGGAGCCAAACTTTATCTCCGACTTTAAACTTATAACTTTTAAGTTCGTGGTCGGTTTGCATGTGCTGTTTACTTAGGTGCAGTGCTGCTTCGGTGTCCGTTCTTATGGAACGCATGTGCTGGAGCTGCTTGTCCAGCATCGGGATGCCTGTTGGTCTGCCTGGTGGAATTGTAAAGTCAGGGGTGTAGCCATACAGGAGCTTGAATGGAGTGTGTCCTGTTGCTGAGTTGAGGTGACTATTTACGACGAATTCCACTGTAGGTAGCAGATTGACCCAATCATCCTGTCTCTTGGCAATGAAGAGGCGTAGGTAGGCTTCTACCTCCTGGTTTTTGTGCTCTACCTGGCCATTTGCCTGAGGATGATAAGCGGTCATTAGGCCTGATTCTATCCCTAGATGCTTGTATAGGGCACGCATGCTCCTTGCGGCGAATTAGGGTCCCCTATCACTTATGATTTTCTTGGGGATCCCATGCAAGGGGAAGACTTGCTTGAAGTAGATGGAGGCGACTCCGTCTGCCGTGATGTGAGAGGTCACCGGGAATAGGTGGATCTGCTTGGTGTAGTGATCCACCATGTTAAGGATGGTGTCCTTCCCGTGTGACATTGGTAGAGGGCCGATCAGATCGATTCCTATGATCTGCCAGGGGCCTTCAGGGACCTCCTGGGGGTGTACTAGTACCTTAGGGTGTGTATCCCTTCTATAACGTTGGCACTTGTCGCATCCCTCTACGTACGAGGTTATAAAACCTCCCATGCGTGGCCACCAATAATAGCAGCTCACTAACTCCAGGGTTCCATTCTTACCAGGGTGTCCTGTTGTAACTGAGTCGTGACATGACTGTACAATGTCTCTCCTGAGAGATCGGTCATTTGGGACGTATAGCTTCCCTTTGTAATAGACGAACCCATTGTCTTCCTCCCAGAGGGCGGTGCCGTCCGTCAGGGCCTTTGGTGCTGACTTGTCAATACTTTTAAGTCCTTCTAGCACCATGGCTTCCTTCTGACTGGCATTTCTGATTCGCTCTGCGAGGGTGTCCACTTGAGGTTTGAAGTGGTGTTGTGCTGCGGCAAGGAAGTGCTGAGGGCCCAATACTTGGACCTGGCGATTGTCTTCCTTGTCTGATATATAGTCGCGGCTGAACCAACTGAGGGCATCAGCCTGCATGGACTCTCCTTTTCTGTAGGTGATTTTGAATATGAACCGACTAAGATAGAGGGCCCATCTGGCCTGTCGTCAGTTAAGGTCACGCATAGTGGCCCACCATTCTATATTCTTATGATCGGTGATCACCTCGAAGGATTGTCCTTCCAAGAAGTGTCTCCAGTCCTCAAGAGCTCTAATGAGACCTAACATTTCTCTATCATAGATCTCATAGTTGCGCTCTTCCTTGCTCATGGACTGGGACCTGTAGGCAATGGGATGCCACGACCCATCAGGGTATTTTTGCGATAGGATTCCTCCTGTGGTGAATCCTGAAGCGTCTGTTTCGACCCTGATAGGTAACTGCGGGTCGTAGACTTTAAGGATTGGTTCTTGAATGAACTTCTCCCGCAGTTGGTCGAACACTTCTTGTTGTTCTTGATGCCATTGCCATGGCATCTCCTTCTTGGTGAGATCATGCAAGGGTCTTGCGATGCAAGAGAAATCCTTGATGAATCTCCAATAGAAGTTGGCGAACCCTACAAATGCTCTTACTTCCTTGAGATTTGTGGGTGTGGGCCAGTCCTTGACCATGGCTACTTTACCGGGGTCCATCTGTACTTCTCCTGGGCGTATTATCATCCCCAGGTACTCCATTTCTCACTTCTCGAAATTGCACTTTTCGGGTTTAAGGTAGAGGTCGTATTTCTGCAGCCTATTAAGAACTTCTCGTACTACTTAACGATGATGTTCTAAGGTGTTGCTATAGATGAGGATATCATCCATATATACGGTGACCTCTTCTTGTGCGATGAGATCAGTGAAGACCGAGTTCATGAGGGATTGGAAAGTGGCAGGGCTGTTAGTCATGCCGAAATACATAACCTTGGGCTTGTAGAGTCCTCGGTTAGTGACTATGGCGCCCTTCCATTCGTCTCCCTCCTTGATGCGGATGTTATGATATCCCCATCGAACATCGAACTTGGTGAAGTACTGGGCTCCCTTGAGCCTGTTGATGATGTCGGCGGTGAGAGGCAGAGGGTATCGGTTTTTGATAGTGATTTTATTTAACCGTCTGTAGTCCTGTACGAGCCTTAGTTTTCCGTCCTTTTTTTTAATAAAGAATACTGGTGAGGCCATCGGGGACTTAGATGGGACCAGATATCCTTTGGACAGATGCTCTTGTAGGAACTTATCTAATTCCTCCTGCTCATTGGCTGACATGGGGTACGATTTGATCTTCCAGTGCTTGACTGCATCTGGTTCTAAGTCAATCGTATGATCCCATGGTTGGTGCTCAGGGAGCCACTGGGATTCTTCCTCAGAGAAGACCTTACTATATTCGCAGTAGTGTTCTGGGACCATTTCTTCGAAGGTCCTAGTGCCTTTGGCTTTGATTGCCTTTTCAGCAATCTTCTGGGAATAGGTGAACCCAGCGAGGCAATAGACTTCTTCTTGTGCGTGGTCTAACACTTTCTCCATGAGGAGACGGCGGCGTTCCATTCGGTTCGCCATAATGCACGTTACCTCCACCTCTAATTCCTCGGAAGGTTGTTCTCTGCTGGAATTTAGGTGCATGGTACCTTCTTGCCAGTTTATGGCAGGATTTTGCTTTCTTAACCAGGGGAGCCCGGGGATAACTTTCTCAGGTCCGAGGCTGGTGATGAAGAAATCACATTTCTCCTCATCTTTTCCTACTTGAAGTCGGAGTGTTACTTTATGAGTGATACTTCCGGCTTTGTTTGGAGTCCCATCGATGTTATAGAGAAGGATGGGATTTGAAAGCGGTACTTGCCACATCTTATGGCGGTCGGCATACTTCTTGTCCAGGAACAACGCAGTTGCTCCTGAGTCTATCATAGCTGCTACTTTTACGGTACGATGACGACCTTTTAAATAACACGACACATGAAAATGGGATGCTTTGTCTTTGGTTTCAGAAATAATTACAGAATTTAGTGCAGCATCAGAATTCATCACTTGCTGCACTGCTACAAATGGAGCGGTAGAGACACTATTTGAACTTTTTACAAAGTTCATCTCAGGCAGTATAGTACAGTCCTTATGAGATGTAGATGATGTAGAGTCAAGGGGAACCGAAACATCAGAACATTCTACTACTTTACATGTGGTAATATCAGTCCGAGGTATATACAAGTCCAAAACCAATACCAAGTCGTATGTACCTGCAGGGGAGCTAGTTGCAGCTAGCACTAGTCCCCAATCTAAAAAGACGCCTTAAGGGCATTAATCTGCTGCTCCTGACTTTTGAGCTGCTCCATCATCTTGGCCAGCAAGTCCATGTGTGTCCTGCTATCTGTGGCCGGAGCGACAGTGGTGGCGGTGGCGGTTTGTGTATTTGAAGAGGTACTATCGGCGGTGGCTGCAGCAGTCGCAGACTTAGCCGTTTTCCCTATGTATTTGTTGTAGCAGACATTGCTCCTATGCCCTACTTTCTGGCAGTGGTTGCAAATGTCGTGTTCGTGCTTGCCATCCTTCTTAGTGTGGTCTTTCGACCCACACCCGTAACACTTCCCATTCATCATTTTGCGGTAGGTGGTCTGATTCCTGACCTCCTTTCCACTCCCCCCTTGACGTGTTGTGTCTACTTGCATTGCATCTGGGTGAGAGGATCCGCCTCCTGGTGCTGTGGCCCTTTTGTGCCCCTTCTTTTCAGCGTTGCGCTGTCTCAGACGTTGATCTATCGTCTGAGCAGCTGTGCGCAGCTCGTCGAAGGTTGCGGTGGGCATGCTGGTTATGGGGAGGATGTCCTTGATGCGTTCGTTAAGGCCATCATAGAACCTTGTTCAATGATCCACATCCGACCATCCTGACTGTTGGGTGTACTGGTCGAACTGAGACTGATACTCGGCCACCGACTGTTTCCCTTGCTGTATGTTTTTCAGCGCTTCTCGCGCTGCTTCTGATGTGTCAAGAGGGATGAACCTCTTGACGAAGGCCTTCTCAAAGTTGGCCCATATTCCTCTGAATAGGTATGTCCCTTTGGTGATTTCTTCTAGGTGGGGTAAAGCCCACGTGCGTGCGTCTCCTTCCATTAAGTTGAGTACTGATCCTATCCACTTGTGCTCTGCTCGTGCCCACGTATTGGTGGCAGTGTCGAAGGTGTTCAAGGCGTCTTCTTGTGCTAGGCCCCAGTTGAAGAAGGCGGCGAGGAAGTGCCTAGCTTCGGTGCTTCCTCCTTTGCTGTCCCATGGTTTGGGCCTCGCTACTGTGTCCTTGGTCTTGCTACTACTAGCGACACGATGGGCAGTGAGGGCGGTGACCTGAGTGGACAGGTCGGTGACGGTTTGGGTAAGGGTACCCATGGCATGTGAAAGGTGGCCCAAGATTGTCTGGATCTCGGCCATAGTGGGGACAGGGTCGGGTGCTGCTGATGTAGACATGGTGGCAACGGTTTGTGATGGTAGTATATATTTCTTTCTTTCTTCGTCTGAGAGGGTCTCCCAATCTACTATTTGGGAGGTTTCTTCATCAGACAGAGGGGGTGTGTATGACCGTCATTGTTTTCTATGCTGCTTCTGACTCTGTGGACTTGCCACTGTTACTTTCTATGGAATCTGAAAAGGAATACTCGGTGGAGTTATTCCTGTAATGCGCGAATTGGATGGGGGACGCCCTTAAAGAGTCCGGGGCTACTTGTTCTTCTGCGAATGTGTGGATGTTGTCGACGGTGAATTCCATTCCCGAGATTACTCCATGTGGGAACCGTTGCCTAATCTCTCACCTGAACTGACAATTGAGGGCGTATGCATTTATGATAAGGTCGACAATGTTTTCTGGCACGAACTGTGCTTCGCGTTCTTCAAGTAGAGCCCTTTCTTCTTCGTTGAGGGTGTGTGTATCAGAGAGGGCTTGCTCTGATACTGCGATGGTGGGAGTAGGAGAAGGAGGGGGTGAAATTGGCGGTGAGGCTGATGGTACTAGAGTGGCAGGTCTCTCGGGTGGACTGTGGGGTTCTGAGGCCTGTGGTGAGACTACGATGATGTCCCTCCTTCTTCTAAGGATGCGATGGGCAGTTGCAATGGCACGGGAGAATAAACGAACCAGTTTGAAAACTGGGGGTGGATTGTGATGGCAAGATACAACTGCCGTGAAACGCTAAGCAGAGGGGATGCGAGCTCTTCCAAGTGAGACCAATAGACACCATGTGTTTCAACGGCACCCGAGGCTGCGGCGGATATAGAGACTCTGGAATAATGTAGTGGTAAACTTCAGGGACCCAAGGCTGTCTGCCGCAGTCTCCTCGACCTATTGGCTGCCTCTCACCCAGCTAGGGCTCCTACAACACTTCTGCTTCAGCGCTCTCAGTTGTCGCAGGCGAAGCCTGGCTGGTTATCACTCCTGCAAGGGCTTAGCTCCTATGGTAGGGAGTTCCCAATACAAGTACCCAATGATGTACGCTCAAGCGATACACCACTATAGGCAAGCAACGGCTATGCTGGCTTTACAGACACTAGCACGTTACCAGATCAACACAGAATCTGATGCACGACAGCCACAGGCAGTGCATAGGGGGTATGAAGAATCTGGACTGGTTGGACATCAACCACCCTATAATAAACAAAGAACTTCGCCGGTAAGCAAAGTAGAAATGTGAAAGGATGAAGGGTAAAACTTGTCCTAATGTAGCAGATGACTTCCGGCTATGTTGACAGAGGGGTCAACTCAGAACGCTGAAGTCGAGAAGTAAAAAGGGTGAACTGCCTGTTTCACACTATCAGCATAACACGGAGATAAATCACGCGCTAACCTACAAAGCAGCGCGGAGTAGAGCAAAGTCAAAATGTTCCCTTTGCAGGGAACCAGAGCAGGGGTCACGCGGAGGTAGGTTGAGAGGGAAATCCAAAGAGGACAAGTTAGATTGTAGCGCTATCTAATACAGGCTTATATACTGTAGTACTTGGTCCGTGTGGAGTCATAAGTGCCACGCTTACTAACTACTTGAGTAAGGCCTATGACTCAGGTGATGACATGTCGCTATTGTGCTGACTGATGCACTGTAATCCTCTCTGACTCAGAGGGTGACACGTCGCTGAGTAATGGTACTTTCTAGCACATAATGTACTTTACCTGAATGTTCTACGGCGTTCTACACTATTCTAACCAATCATATCATGTCGGACGTAAATAGAAGGATCTTCTCATGATCCTGTGACATGTCCGTTCAGCGTGACTCTTGGAGCTCATGTGACTACCTGCACATGACTCAGCGCATGTCGTGCACATGACTGCACGACTTAGCGAAAATAACTGGGCTCTAATGCCCAAGATGCCTGTATGGCGTCATATAAAATCGTATAAAATAGATAAAAATACGAAATAAAATATAGCGACTGATGCGGCCATGACACTCGGGTGGGTAAATGGCCATAGGGCCAGAATACCGCATATGGGTATGCATCGATTTGATAAGTGGGATGAGTTGGGTTCCCCGTGGAGCAGATGCAGGGGGGATGGACACGAGGAGGTAGACGTCGAGGGCGGAGGCGCCAGGGTGGGGGTTGTGCAGCCCCTATTCGCATGCTGCTGTTGCACATTTACAGGGGCAGGCGGGAGCGCGGGTGCACACACCCCTCTCGGCTGCTCCTTGCGCAAACAGGCCAGGGGGGGCAAAATGGAAGGGTGGGCCGCCTCTTCCCATTCCCATGTGGCCCTTGGTTCACATGTTGCAACCCGGAGGAGGGCACGGTTCCGGGTTTGGGCCTGCGCCCTCTGTACACAACGGGGAGGGGGGCGCAGCTTCTGTGTCCACACGACCTGCCGTTCGCGTGTCACCCCTCCACACAAACCCAGGGAGTGTCGCTTCTGGGTTCCATACAGTCCTTGTTTGTGCCCCCTTTGCGCGCATGGGTGAGGCACAAAAGGGTGGAGGGGAGCCACACCGCTCTTGGGTTTGCGCATGGCACACTGCTCACGTGTTACCATTCGCGAGAAGGGGGGGGGGAGGGGGACAAAAATGGGAAAGCTCCTTCCCGTTCCCGCGCGGGCCCCTGTTCGCCTGTTCATTGGGGGCGTGCCACTCCCATGCGGCGCCCAGTTTGCAGGTCTCCTTTGCGCTCAAATGGGGGCAGGGGGGTGTGAAAAATGGTAGAGGGGACCTGTTCACGTGTTGCCGTTGCTATTTCATCTTTGTATTGCATAAACAGGGGGCGAGGAGGGATTCCTACACGTTGCTGACACGCTATTTTCATTTATTTATGTTTTGCTGTATTTACCTGTAACTTACAAATAGTAAATAATAAAAGAAAGTATTTTTAAAAAGGGAAGATGTCGGACTTTGAAGTTGAGTCGCAGTGAAGCAGCCCACTTTTCCGGACATGTGGGAAATGTGCGATTCGTCAATCCCTCTCACTGGCCTCACCAGTTGCTTCATATCACCTCATGCCTTCTCTCAGTTCCTTACCCCTATCCACTCTGGCCACTCTTTATCTCCTCATATTTAAATCCCTCCCACCATTGTTAGACAAGTCACTGCAAAGTCAGCATCAAAACCAGCAAATCAACATTGTGTTGATCACAGCACTGACTTAGCGGAGTAAAAAGGTTAGCTGATGAAGCTAGAGACAAGCAAGTAACTTCAGAGGTTGAAGGAACTCTAATAGCACGAAGCTACACACCTAGAGACAAGCAAGTACTACGAAAGTGTCAGCTATAAGGTGTATTGTAGAAGAGGGCACACTTACACTTCAGAGGTTGAAGGAACTCTGAAGTGTGAAGGCGTAAACAACCACCCTTATATACAGGAAGGGATGGTCTGTGCACACTCTGTGTTTGACACACGGGTGGCACAAGAAAACAATAGGAGGGAACGCTATTGGATGAATATAAAGTGGTGCCACTATAAAGTGAGTCACCATTGGTATCTAAACAATAGAATAAAAGATAATAAAGATAAACAAAAGAGATCCGGTCCGTATGAGTCCAGAATAAGTCCATATCAAGCTATTGCCCATAAGGGGCCAGATACTGTATATGTCCATGAGATGACTCAAGCATCTCCCACAAAGCATGTGACTCTTAACTCAGATCACGCTTCAACACATTGCACTCCATGTCTCTTGTTTGAAGGATTAGTTCTGTGTTCTCTGTCCTGGGCACAGGTGTGCCATTGATTCCTTCAATTTACTTACTTTTACTTATGAGTGCATAACTTAGTCATCACTGACATCACCTTCTCCCTCTGCCCAAGTTTACTTATGTCATGCAGGCTCTTAAGCCCATACAGCACCAGGCTGTAACATGCATTTTCCAATACAATCACTACTTCCTTTCTCATTGAACAATATAAGCAAATTTCTTTACTTAATATTATAAGAGGCAACAGTGGTGCATCTTTGCACTTGACTTAGCATCAAAATTCCATGGAGATTACATATTTTTATCTTTTTTTTTTTATTACTACAATATTTTTCAGTGTGAGAAAAAAGCTCAGCATGAGCTGATAAGTCATGTTCAATCTTAGCCTGTGTGTGTAATTTTTGGAAAAAGGGCCTATCGTTTTGGATCTTGCTGTAATATCATATAATATTTTCAAATTTACAAATATGTGACCATTTGCAAACACATGAGAAGTGCTACATTCAGCACCAAACTTTCAGCTCGGGCTCGAACGGGATGCCACAGTTGATCACCATGACACAGGAAAGCAGCAAAAGTAAAATCACGGCCGCGACACCGTGATTAGCCTCAGATCACGAAAGTCGGAAGTCATTGATGGATTATCGAATCACTGGTGGCCAAGTGCCCCGTAATCATCGTGGCAACGACAGGGAGTCAGAATGGCCAATGTGGTCTACCGGTCCCCACGATGACTTAATGCATTGCTAGAACGTCAAAGCCACGACGGTGCCGCAATTACTTCGAGCGACCAGGTGGGGCCGTATGTCACGGCCGACTCTATACGAGCTCCATGGTCTCGAAGCAATACGGGCGGCGAGTGGGAATCAGCACATGGAACGACGGATAATGCACTCAGTCGCAGGCGCGAGCGTGTATTAGTTTCTGGAGTCCGCATAAGTGGCGCTGCGTCAGGGACTCCAAAGCATGACTCGCTTCTCTATCAGGGTGATGTTTGTTCCGGGGACTGTGGCTGGGCGTTCGATGGTCAGATCAGGTCGGAGTCCAAGTTGTCTGACCCGAATGAACAACCTCGTATACCGATACACCGACATCCATGACCGCATAGGCTCACGGATACACGTCATTCTTTATAAGTTGTAATACAATAACACTCGTCTCAGGCTCAACGAGCGGAGTGCGCACTCCCCATGCTTTATACCGATCTCGTTCTTTAACGCACAGCAGTGACGTCTTCCGGAAATGTCAATTCGCTCACGAGAAGATTCACCCTGTTCTTCGTACCCTCATCGCCAGGGTCACTATCTACGGTTCCAAGAGTAGTGCTCCCCTTCGGAGAGAGGAGTTTCTATACGGCGACGCGTCGAAAAGGCGCTTCCTGCTATTTCTCGTGTGTGGACCTTATTAAGTGTCATCACTGTCCTTCAAAGGATTTCCTGGACATGTCTACGTCTACGAGTTACGGTCCTGATCAACTTAGTGGCGGTATTGAGATGCACAGTTTCAAGGTATTGGAATTGACCTAAGGCACACCCAAACGTTCAAACGTACGCATGCTGTTCCACCGTGGGTCCATGTCTTCCGCTCGTCCTGCGGCGAAGTCGTGTGAAAGCTAAAAAGCGACATCTATTTTTTTAAAAAAGAACATAATCACAGGCACGATTTCACAAGATAACAGCTCCACCCAAATGACGGACACGAGGACGATATCGCCGCTGAAAAAAAGGGAACTTGGCCGTGGACAGCGGCGATGAAGGGCTTGGAGGTTAAGAAGTAGGTCGCGTTCGTGACGCCAAAGGTTGCGGACTAATTGAATGTAAGAAAAATCAGGGTGTAGAGTGACCCGCGTGCACGTGCATTGTATGTATGTACTGGTTCAACACTTCTTCCGTTGCAGATCCAGTGCATTCGCCTGGTCCGCAGAGGTGCACTGCGTCTTGAGGCAAGCGTTGACGGCGTTCTGGTAGTTTGTGTTGTGGCACACGCAAGGAAGGTCGGTGCTAGAGGCGGAGGAGAAAGTCAGGGAAGGAGTCAGAGTGGCTGGACAGTGAACGGAAGGATAGATACAAACTAGGAAGTGCAGGTGCTGGGAGACTGGGACTGCCTCACGCAGCGAAGGACGCAGGCGGTCTGGGCAGACACGCCGATGGCGGCCACGATGAGGGAAGCGAAAATGCGAAGAGGACTAGCGAGCATCATGTTGGGTTGGTAGTAGGCAGTAGGGGCGAGGTCGATGCCTGCCTTTTTTTATTTGATGCAGTTATATTCTAGAGCATTTTGCTAAGAGAAAAACCGGTCGGCTAGCCATTCACAGTGAAACAACTAGATAACTTGGGGGTCATAGGAGTACCACGACAAATAACGGAACTGTGGTTCGTAAAAAGGGGGGCCTCGGGCATGGGCTAGCCGGCTAAGTTAGTTGGTAGGGCCACGGGCAAGTATGCCAGGAGTAACAAAAGCATCTATGTAAATTGCGTCATTCCAGAAATAGCGGTCCCGGGCTTCGTCCAGTTCCGGGTTTCCTAGCAACGGGGCTCGGAAGGGCTTGTGCGTTGCGGAGGTTGCTTCCAAAAATTGGAAGAGGGACGGGCTTCCTTGCGGCTAGAGAGGTCATACAGGAGGGTTGAGTAAGTACTGATTCTGGTCGGATACGGGCCTCGGAAAAGAACGGGCAATTGAAGATGAAGTGGTGAGCGGTTCTTTCTTTGTCGCTGCACTCATATATGATGTCGAGTGGGGTCTAATCCTTTTTTAAAGCGTCGGGTGTGGTCGGGATCGAATGAGTGTCTGACTGCAAATCAAGCAGGATAGGATGACATCGCTGTTGCTGTCTTCCAAAGTGGGAGTTCATAAAGACACATTGTGGGCATTTTACAATTTCATCCAATTCAGTCGGCTAATTGGTTAGATTTCGACAATGAGCTTGCTTTGTATGTTAAGGGGATCCAGCGAGGGTGGAATATCGGAAACTGCCGGCGGACATACAGCGCGATCCAAAACGATAGGCCCTTTTTCCAAAATTTACACGCACAGGCTGAGATTGAACGTGACTTATCAGCTCATGCCGAGCTTTTCTCTCACACCGAAAAATATTGTAGTAATTAAAACTTACAGGGAGGGAAGGGGTTAGCTATTTGATAACCCTAAATTTCGCAAGGTAACTAATATCTCGGGGATTTTTCTCTCTACTTAACTGCACCTGAATTTTGGAAGTCCGCAGCTCTCTGTAAATACCTAAGGGGCCTATCGTTTTGGATCGCGCTGTAAGAACAAAAAAGTAGGGGCGAAGATTTTATGTGGTCACGTTTACGACCTTATTTAGTCACATGTTACAATCTGCAGACGAGATGTGCGGGATTATCGACCTCCCTGCAAGCAAGGTGACTGAATCTGATTACATTCTAAAACGCCCACAGTGTTTGTCACCCCGAGTTCCCCGAACGCCTCATTCTCATTCTCACTCTCAAACACTAACCATACACAAATGCAAGGACAATTCCCTTCCTTACGCAAGCCGCGGGCTAAGACCGGTCGTAGCGAGAGCCGTGCTACATGTAAGAGAATGTGTAATACCTCGGAGCGACCCCCCATTTAATCAACGTACGGTAAGTAATATGTAGTAAGGGCACCGGGAAGGGAGCCCACTTTTAAGAGAAAGAAGGGTAGGTTAGCCGGAACCAGAACCGAAGTTTGTTATACAGACACTAGACCATCGTAAAGAGTATACGCATCTCTGGTTTCAGTGGACTCAGTCGGGTTTGGGTGGCACTTCACAACTCCCTTACTTCCGCGGCGGGTTTTTGTAGTAATTCATTTCATTTTGCTCTTCTCTTTCTATCGACGACCAAACTGCCGTCTTTACAGGGCGTAATTTTGATAGAATCAGGCGTACTTGACGATATCAGCCTTCCCTCACACACCCGATCCAACGCATGGGCGAGGCTCACTCACCATTGGTAGTCTCATCGTTTCTTCTTCTGGAGCCCAGTTGCCATGACCTTTTTAAAAATCCATTATTATCCATCGTGGGGTACAGAATTCAATGTAGCACTATTCTGATATGTTTCTGCATGGCGACTCGTCAGATGTTTTGAGAGTTGACAACGTTGATGCATTACGCAATGTGACGAGAGGTATCGTTGTCGGCGGCTTTTTTGTGTAACTGGTGTCTGGGTTTGCGTTCCTACTTCCTGCCAGCCCCGTGCTGCCTTCGTCCTCGCCCTCCTCTTCATGCCTTGAGCGACCCTCTGGGGTCTGTGTGCTGTAGGGCTTTGTGTTTAGTGTTGTGTAGCTGTGGCAGAACTAGAAACTGAGAGCTATCGCTGTACTAGTTTTAATGTACGTTCACATCACATCACCATGAAAGGTCCAAATTATCAGCGGAAAGTGTCACTGGATCGGTATCGGTATGTAATGCAAGTGAGTGACATTGCAGGTGGTACATTTTATTCTCCTCTTACTTGGTAGTCCGACAATATCTTTTTGATCTCGGAAAGTCCCCTCGACGACGCCATCTGAAACGGAGTCAGGCCCCCATCGTCCTTGGCATCTACATTTGCACCGTGGCTAAGTAGCAGGCGCACGACATTGCCTTTCACGGCCAAACGGGAAGATGCTGCTAGGTGCAACGGTGTCAAGCGCCTCCCATCCCGTGCGTTAACATCCGCCCCATGTTTGAGCAGTGATTTCACAGTTTCGTCACTCTCCTTGGATGACGCCAGATGTAAAGGCGTTGAGCGGTTGTTATCTTGCGCGGTCACATCTGCCCCGTGCTGAATCAGCACTTGCACAATGTCAGCCCTCTCGTCGGACTTAGCACGTTGAATTGCCGTGAGAATGAGGAATTTCTCCTCCTGCCCATAGACATCAGCCGGTGCTGGGTCAAGAGTCACACAGTTCCGGCACTGACCTGAGATGATGCTAGATGCAAAGACGTGTTGTTGCTCCCATCCCGTGCATTGACATCCGCACCGTGCTTGACCAATAGTCGCACGATTTCAGGCCTCCACGAGGACAACGCCAGATGCAAAGGCACCCTGTGGTTCCCATCCCTTGAGTTAACATCCGCGCCGCACTCGATCAATAGCCGCACAGTTTCAGGACTCCGTGAGGACGACGCCAGATGCAAAGGCGCCTTATGGTTCCCATTTCTTGCGTTGACATCTGCGCCATGCCTGATCAATACCCGCACAGTTTCTGCACTCCCCGAGGACGACGCCAAATGTAAAGGCGTCCAGTACCATCGATCTTGTGAGGTGACTTCCGCGCCGTTTTCGATCAATAGCTGCGCGAATTTGGAGCGTCCCTGTATTGACGCCAAGTGTAACGGGGTACGACTGGTATCGTCCGTGGAATCGACACTTTTGCGGTGCCACAGGCGTTCGTTCGCCTCTGCTGAATGGAGTAATGTCTCGTGGTTGTCCTGTTGTGAACGCGCATCTACACAGTGATCGAGTAGCCACTGAGCAACATCAACAAATCCTCCCACAGATGCGGCGTGGAATAGAGTCCGATTTTTGTAGCCCCTAATACCCACGTTTGCACCATGCTGATATAGCAGCTCTGCAATGTCGAAGTGCCTTTTGTGTAGTGCTGCCACCAATGGGCTGAGGCATTGGCCAAGCTCAGCGTTCACGTGGTGTGGATGTTTAGCGACGAGATGTGTTGCCAGGTCACGGAACCCGCACAGTGAAGCATAATATAGAGGAGATCCAAGTGGTCTGACATAGTTCGTGAACGCATCCCATCCTTCGTCAATGTTATACAACTCGAGCCACGCCTCGAAATAGGGCATTGCCGGGTCAAAGAGGGCTCGCATCCCAACTTGTAAGTGTGCCGACTCCTCGAACCGGGCATGGTCCACCCAGTGCTTAGCGGCATATGTGGCCAGAGGAGAGTTACTTTTGGCCTCGGCATCGCCCACGCCGATATCGGATCGGAGGAGGATTCCCAAGCAAGCCTTGACAATGACGGTGTGGGCCGGTTCGAGAAGAACGCGAAAGTATGAAATGTCTGCGCTTGAAGTAGCCAGGCGATCCGAGGTCAAGAATTCTTTGACCGAAAAATGCGAAAATTGGACAACGCGTTGAGAGCCATCGCCAACGACTGCAATCAAGCTAGAGCACATAGATAGTACGGCTTCTTGCTGATCCTTCCACCGCCAATCCTCCTTCAGCTCCGGTATTCCTTCTTTATCGAAGTCAAGCGCGAGAATTTCCGCGAGCTCCTCGACACGAAGTGGGCGGATCGCTACTGTGAGGCATTGTAACAGTCGATAAGCGTGATGTCGGTTGGCCGTCCCGATTTCCTTCAATATGCGCTCGTATGTCTCGTCCAACGACGCGGGCAATGCATTTAGGATACACGGGATATTTTGGGGGAGGCAATGTCGCAGTGTTTCCAGCTGACAGAAAACCCATCGGAACCTCGAATTAGATGAGCTAGGGTCATCAACATCTTTAAGTGCTCTTATATTCCGTTAGCTCTTTCTGAGAGTGTCTCAATAACCAGATCTTTATCCGCGTCCCTCCATCTCCTTAGGGCCCTAACTGAGTTAGAGTAAACTACAAATTTGACATATTCAGCGATATCCTTCGTTTGTCCGCTTTCATCGTGAAGAGAGACTGAATGAGACACAAGGTTCTCAAGCGTATCCTGGATGTCGACCTCTGGGCGACTAGTCACGCAAATATGAAGACTTGAAAGCCGCAGGTCGACGAGCTCTTTCACAAGGTCAAGGACCTGTTCGCGAGGGGATGGGACTCCAGAGATATTGGGACACTCGTCGAGCGCATCCAAGATGAGATAAACTGGGGGTTGATCCGGAAGAGTGAGCATCTCCTTGAGGCAGTGCATCAAGGCGTTGTCACTGGGCTGACGCGCGCCATCTTTGTGTGCCCCATAGAGGCGGGAGAGTACATCGCAAAAAGGATTGGAACAAGTAGAAAGTTGGACAAGAAGTGACGGGAGCAGATCGCGGCGAGATCTCTTGTCAATATCCCGAAAGTCGAAATAAAAGTAAGCCATCGAGGCTGATCCTGCGTCGTACAGTGTGGTTATATCTTGGATTATTGCGGAACTGCTCGGCAATCTTGAGTTTCATAGTGCTACGAGAGTGAAGGAGCGACTAACCATAGAACCCTCTTTCCAGAACCCGCTACGCAACAGGAAGCCCATCAGATCACCAGAGCCATCAAGGGTAAGAGGGACGTACGTTTACCGTGGATCCACAGCAGGGAACCGGCCACCTTCCATTCCTCAAAGACGTTGCCTTGGCAGAACCACTTCGCTGTTCCTTCGTGTTGACATTCGCACGCAATGTTGTAATTTGTGGACGGATCAGGAGGAGATTGCCATTTTCTAAGGCGCTCTCGCAATTGCCTCCCTGTGATCGTGTTAGGTACTCGACCGCCGGCGAAGATAGGACCGATGACAAACGCTTTTCGTTGTCTAGGTTGTTCGCCGTTTGTTGCGCACCGTCAATGACCATTTGCACCTTTGCCTCGACCACATTGACTTTCTTGTCGACGTCATTCACCTGGGCCCCGACCACTTGGACCTTCTCGTCGACCCCCTCCACTTTTTCGTCGATATTGTGGGCGACCTTCAGCACCTCCGCATTAGCCATTCGAGCCTCTTCGTTCGTCATTTTGTCTAACTTTTCCAGACCATCCTCCAGCTTTCTGATCCCCGCCACTTTCTTTAGAAATTTTTCTAATTATACATCAGCTTTGAGTAACCCGAGGGGGAGGGTGACCTCACTCGCTCGACTCTGCTTCATTTCCTTTGTGGCGGTCCCAAGGATATCTAGGACCTCGACCATGATCCTCGCCATCATGTCCGTCATCGCCGGAGTTGGCGGAACATTGGTGTAAATTTCAAGTCTTCGAAAGAAATTTTCGATACGCTCGAAGACCTCGATAAGGACATCTTGGCTAGCTTCGACGTCCTTAGCCGCCTATGAACCCTCGATGTCACAAGAGCTGGCACGAATGAATAAACAAGGGCACTTACCAAGAGGAGGACACCGACACCAGCAAAGATCGCTTTGGCGGGAGAGAAAACCTGTCGAATCGGTATAAGGGCGATACCCCCGACAGTTAGACTGACATTTACCAAGCCCACACCTTCGCCGAGTGTCGCAGAAAATGCATACAGCACGCTGATAGTTGGATTAAGCCAATTGTTCAATTTCTCATCGCCGCTCTGAGATTGGGTGAACTGGTCGACTTGATCTTGAAGTATGGTCAGAATGGCCGTGGGAGAGTTGCATGCTTGGAGTTGGCTCGCGAGAGGATGAACGGTAAGATCTTGTTTGGTCGTTGCTTGGTATGTCTGGAGAGCTTTTTCAAAAATGACCTCGAAATTAATAGACGATGCTGTCATTGGGGACGTCTTGGACATCGAGCTAGAAGCGGGAGATCCACTCATGTTGAGGGAATGTTGGTAAGATAGCGAATGAGAGGTTCGGTAGGCGCTGGTGGGCATATCCACGGCCTATACCGGCGGAAAGTCTTGGAAGGATTCGGGGCCTTACTGGATACAGATGATAGACGCTCAACCTGTGTTCTGGTATAAAGTAGCAACATTTTTTCTTCGATATGAACTGACACGGATCTTTGATCATGGCAAAATGCATCGACAGGAGTTCGTCGTGAAGACAGCATGCACTGTTCGTGAGAACATTGATTCGGGCTAACCGAACACACAAAACCAAAGAGACATGGTGCCGAAATCCAAATCGAAACTAAACTAGAACGACCTGAGACCTGTGGTTGTGGTTATAAAACAAAACCGTATTGTCACCTAACTAAACTAGACAGGGTAATACTAAAAGGATGTAAGATATAAGTTTGACTCACCCTCAGTTGTAGGTGTTTTGTATTCCAACGCATGCCCCGCGAAGAACTACATCCTATGCTGCATTGTGTTAAAAGAGCTGGTGACCTACGCCTATCATGAACCCAATTCAATGAGTATATCACAAGTTACAATCACTTAAAATAGGGAGACCATCCGTAGAAAAAGGACAGCAGCGCACAATCCCCGTTCTTAGGGAGGGATAACCGCCACCCGAAATTTTGATACCCACAGAAGACTCCACACACACTTCACAGGTTCAACTCGTTTTTCAGGCCTTCAGGCCTCGGGCTCTCTCTCTCTCTCTTTTTTTTTAAAATTAATTTATATTCGGGGATAGGCCCCGGGCTCTCAGTTACCGGGGACGGGCTGCGTGGTATGTTGTCGCGGGAAGGAGCCACCTCGGCGCTCGCGATTGCTTCATTACCAGCTCTGGCCACCTTCAAGCTTTCACGCTTGGCCTTGCGGGTTTTCGCCTGATGTGCTTTCTTAGCAGCGCTGACCAGCTTCGCAGCACCCGGGCCCATCTATGTGTTCTGGGTCAAAGTGAGTCACCTGAGGTTTGGCGGCCTCAGGTGTACAGATGTGCCTAGAGAAATGCTTGCTTTAGGCGAAGTGCTTTCCACACTCCTTGCGCGTCCGGGTTCCAGAAAGGCTCTGTCCTGCCGATCGTTTGGGCAGGGGCGTAACGCTTAGCTGCACGTGACCTCTTCGTCGCCAGTCTCCTGCGCTCCCGATTCATGCGGTTGTTCTCCTGCTTAATCTTCAACGAATCAAAAAAAAAGACATTGGCTGAACCACCTTTCAACACAAAGGAGATAAATGAAATGTTCTTACCGATTGTCCGCTCAGGCGCAGTGGGTTGAGCGCCCCCGGCCACAAGGCCATGAACGCGATTTCCTAGTTGACTATGGAGGCTTTTCTCGAAGACGATCCGGTTAAACCGTCCGTAGAAGTCTTTGGTCGCCATCGAGCAACAAATTCAAAAGCCCGTACAAACAGCCGCTTCTTTATCTCAGTTAGCACAACGTCGATCGGGCAATCCCTAACCGGATCGGTCGGGTCAAGTTAGCCTTGAAAGGTCAGGGATCGCGTTCGGCTTTGAGAGGCAGTAGAGGGCACTGTTGAGTCAAAGTCATTGTTAACAATAAGGTGATTTTAGAACGGTGCCCATCATGACGTCCTTTAAGCATGCGCGCGACAAGATACAACCCGATCCGCATTGAGGTATGACGTGGTGATACGTTCTTCTAGTGCCCTTGGCATCCTTTTCTGATGAACACATATATTGCCTCTGGAAGTGCCCCAAATGCTGCTGACTGAAGCCACTTTCGTTGGCGTAGGTCGTATCAGCGCACTCAAGGACGCGACGACGCAGCCCATGCGGCCGCACATCGTAACGCTCATCTCCAGCCCCATCATCGCCCCATTCTCGAATCTTCTTCTTGCTCGTATGGGTAGTAGTATCGGCACCAACTAGTTTTTTAAAAAGGTTGCTGTTGTCATCGACCCTAGATTGCCGGTTGCCGGATCTCTAAACGAGTTATTTGGCGTCCTGTCCCAATCCTATTTGTCTGAGGAAGCGATTTCTTAGTTCTCGGTGTGAAGCCACAATGTCGTAGACTTCAATGAGGCTTGTAGCTGACCTCGAGCTGGATCAATACCCCAACGTATGTCTCGCTTTTTGAGGACCATGGTTGTTGGGACCCACAAAGGGGCCGTAAAGGTCCCCTCCCCCCCCCCGGCGCTATGTTATAACTCAAGTTCGGGGAACGATTGTCGGTAAGCCCAATCACAACATTGTTTAAATTCAGAGGCACGATACTATCCTGATTTGCCAGGCGTCATAGTGACCATTCAAATGTGGTGCGCAGCACCAGCGGACACCCACCCGGCGATTGAAAATGGACCGCTCGTAGTGGTTATATTTCTGTCACCAGAATGCGGTAAGACTTCCTGCTCGATACAACTGGCAACACCTGCCAAAGTAAACGTGGACTACTGCAACGGGCGCGGCGCTCCGAGCTGAGGCGTTGGGTAACGCACTTTTTCATATGGGTCAATAGACCGCCCCGTGGAGGTAACGATAAGTGTGAGCGTGTTCCGCGAGCTGTTTCAATTAGTACCAAAGTCGCAAATGTGTTCGCTGATCTTACCCACGCGAAGCCGGTCATTTCCGAGTGCCTCGATCCGGGTAACCCACGCAAAACGAAACCCATTTGGGAGAAGGTGTTTTAGTTTAGCTTAATTAGTATTAATAACCGGTAATTAAAGGGTACGTTATTATCGACGATTTGAGATATGATGTTCCTCACAGAGGTCTGTTGCAATAATTACTACGGTGGGATGTGACGCGCGCTATTGACGGGGTATAAGGACAATGGCGTCCACTAGAATTCACAGGCTCATCCATCGGAAATTGTCAGCCCGCCTCTGGCACGACTGGGTGCCCTACCAGCTGGTGTAGCAACCCCCCACAGATTTAATTCCGCTATTCGAGGACAGCGGAGATAAGCCCATACAAGTCAGGAGGCAAGTCCAGCACGCGTTGTTGTGCAGCGTGCACCGGAGGTGATCCATGCGGTAGCAGTTCAAGGGTTACTCCGCCAGGTGACAGAAAGGGACCATCACCACCACCCTTCACCTGTACCGGCTGCTCATCGACCGCGGCTTCTTCTGGGAAAATGCCCGCGTGCAAATTCCAGTCTTCCAGTGCGTCTGTTTCCAGATTATCCAGAAGGCCGTGGTCGGTCATCTGCTTGTCCTCCGGCCCAGAGATTGCAGCCAGTGGGCTTGGGTTGGCGCCCGGCCTGTTGGCCGATAAGGAGATGTCCGGCCTCATGGAAGTAGCAGGGCTCAGCGCAGTTTTCCACCCCGAAACCCGTACACGGTTCGGGGGAAAATGCGCTGGGAAAGACACGCCTAGGTTCCTGGTGCCATGAGAGTCACCCCACGTGGTGCCATCGATGGATGCTGGAGGGCGCTCGGGCATCAGGGACGGTGAACATCCGTTTTGTAGACCGGCTTTCTCAGTCGGTGTGAGTACTCTCGAAGACGCTGTCGAGGAAGAAGGGGATAACGTCAAGGAAGGCACCGAGGTCGAGCCGATCGAGGAACGTTGCTGCCCAATGGGGTTCGGTTCACACGCGTCGTCCAAGTGCAACGCATGGGTGACAGGGGCGAGGAGTGGCAGTGGGGCGATAGGAAACGTGGGAGGGGCGCTCTTCGGCGTTCTAAACCCCAATGCAATCCTGAGCCGATCACGCTCTTCGAGTAGAGCCTTGACGGCAGCACGATTTGTCAAGATTGGTTCGGGCTTCGTGTTCGTCCTTTCGCAGAGTGCACGATATGCTGCGCATGTGTCGAAGTGCCTGCCTTTTTGACCATAGATATCGACGCGCTGCCCTCTAGGAAAGGGAATAAAAGGAGATTAGCGACTGCGCTCGATCTTCGATTTTGTAAGTTCTCGACGTACTCGTCTCTGCAACCAAGATCCTCTGGGCAGGCAGGGCAGAGGCCAACGGGGATGTATTGGAGATCTTCGACCTTGAGGTGGCTTGCGTGGGACGCAGAGAATTGATGCTTACGCAGGGTCGACCAGTCGCTGACATTGATCCCATCGCAACAACCAAGATACGTCGCGGTGATGCGCTCCTTGGACGGAGAAGGTATGTTGTTCTAGCCAAAGACAAATGAGCCAACGCATGTGGGGGTCGGTACCAGAGACATACCATCACGACTCTCCAGATATTGTACCCCCGGCTATCCCTCACCACGCTGTAAGGTGCCAGTAGACCCCTCCGCCGTGCAGTCGGTAACCTCCTCCCATCACTCTCCAGCTGTCCACTGAACTGTAGGCCTGTAGTCAAGGATAGAGGTTTTGCGGATGGGAGCGCTTCTTGACTAGATGACGCAGCCAGTGCGAGATCATTGAGCATCGTGGATACATGACGGAAGCCAGCTGCGCCAAAACCGAAGTATTCTGGGGGATACCGTACAATGGGAGCCATATAGCCACCCGCAGTTGATGGAAGAAAAGCGTCCGACATGTCACAAGAGATGGAGGCTCCAGCTACAGTAGATTATACGAAGGCAGTCTAGGTGGCCTCTTGCAGTTAAATACGTACCCACAGTCGCCACTAACTGTGGTCCCTTGGTGCTGGCCACAAATCATACACCTATTGATACGATGTGGCCGAGTGGACGTGAAATTTCCAATAATACCCGTACAAAGGCGAACTGCCACATTGTCCGCCCCCAGTTCGTTGGAATTAATGAGCAGCCAAATACAAGGACCACGGGATGGATTCTGATACCAAGTGCTCCCAAGCAGGGAGTAGCTTATGACTTGAACAAATGGGGAGCAGTTGTTGCGATACAGGTCGATTGCAGGTAAAACAAAACGATCTTTTGGCAGCTCCTGGACTTGTTTGTGACCGTCTGAGTATGGTGCTCCATGTGTGGCGGTGTCGAGAAGGCCGTCTACACTGCAGTGGCAGGTGCGGAGATATGTTCGCGCGCGCTGACCGGAATGAGCGCCAATAAATCGCCACTCGAATGAGACAGGTCAAGGACCCGCTGCCACCAGACTACGACAAGGCGATGACTTCGACAGCCTCCGAGCCCCAAAACGCCCGGCTTTTCAAAGAATGGCTTGCTGTTCATGGCGGATATTTTCATTCCAGCGTGCGCTACACACCAGGCAGGTGGCACTACCGACAGTATCCTCTTGATTACCACACTCACTGTCCCATTGTGCGTAGTCCCCTCGGGGCTTTCGATCGTAGCAAGTGAGGCCATAGAATCCGACGCAACGATCGTAGCTTGCCCTTTCTCGATAATCATAACGCCCCTTCTTTCCAAAGGCGCCTTGCTGCCTCTCCTGAAAGACGCGTCTGTGCTCGAACGCTGGACCGAACGACAATCGATCATCGTTTACATCTGCTTTCACTGGATTGCGAGCACAGACATGTGAAGTAACCTTTCCCTCGAGTTTATGCTCATGAGCCGACGGTCGCGCTCATGGCAGCTATGACACCCTAATTCACTCACCGTACCTTGATACACTCCCCTCCCCCGATCGACTCAGGACCCCGCTGCACTTCTCCGCAGAGGAGCTCGACGCGCTGAAAGGAACGAACCTATACGGTGCAACCATCGACCGGCGTCGGGTTTGGAAAGCGGAGTGGGAACAGTGTCTCGCGGATATCTCGACTGTCAACGTCGAGTGGGGAAAGGGGCTTACCTGGTAAGGTCCACTTCATAACTGTTATCCTCTGGGGCTTATAAACATCGCAATCTCGCACAAGGGAGCGTTATCTCACAGCCTCTACCTATCTGTCCTCGCGTGCATTTCCCTCGACTCTCCTGTCGACGTCCCCTTCCTTACTCCAGACCCCCAATTCGTACCCCGTACTCATCCCCGGCGTAGACTCGCTCAACCACGCGCGTGCCCAACCCGTTTCTTGGATCGTTTCCCACACACCGCCCGCCGCCGAATCTCAGGGAACCATATCCCTCGTCGCACGCACTGCGGTGGACGGGGGTGCCGAGATTTTTAATAACTATGGGGCAAAACCAAACTCCGAGCTGCTGCTCGGATACGGGTTTACGTTACCCAACAACCCCGACGACACGATCGTGCTTAAAATAGGGGGCGCCGGTGACGATGCCCCTCGACATGAGGTCGGGCGCGGGGCGCGCGACGTAGACAGCGTGTGGGACGCCATAGTGGGGGCCCTGAAGGCACAGGAAGACGGGGAGGTGCCAGAATGGCAGACCGTTCTTGATGGTGCTGATATGTTGCGCTCGATGACCGAGGCCTTGTTGGCGCGTCTACCCAGTGCCCCCGTATCTGGCGCACTACGCGCAGGTGTCGCAGAGATGATCGGTAACTATGTATCAGGGCAGCACGAGGTGCTTCAGGATCTAGTAGAATACGCAAACAAGCGGGAAACGGATGGTGTTGCGATGGCTCGACACGAGGGAGTTGTGGTCCAACTAGAGGGGGACGATGTATCAGATAGTGCAGAGGACGTTTGTGTACAAGCTGGGCAAGTCCCGTATTAGCTTGCTAAGCGTTTTGATCGACCCGGCGCGATCACCTGGGGGCGATCACCGGGGTCATATACCAGTCATATGATGAGTTGCCACTGCAGCGACTGCTATGAGCCTCTCTGCCCAGGGGCACCCGGTTCACTCGGGTTACGCCTGACGGATTCAGCTGATTGTTTCTTGAACAGCCACCACTTGGCGGCGTTTATCAGTGGCAATTGGTTCCTACGCCCAGAGGGTTTAAGCCTGGTCAATTGAACCGGGTGCAGTGCGCTCATCTTATTTCATACGCCATTGCCTCAGTTACCCGAGCCCCACAACACTTCCCTGATCCCTGAAATCACAAGAAGAAAAAACTACCGCGATGGCCCCTCGCCTTAACAAGAACGATGCCTCCGTGACGGATAGTCGCACCAAGGGCAACCTGTCGCCCGAACTGAAGCAGCAGGTTGAGATGATCCTGTACAAAGCTATGTCGAGGTCGGACGTATTCGGGGCGTCTGTCAGTAAACGTATCGTCATCACCGAGGCGTCGATCGTGCCCAAGGCCGAAGAGGCCAGCCGGACTGAGGCGCGTGTGGTGTGCGAAGTTACAGTTAGCGAAGGTTTGGCCGCCTGTTTTCTTCGCTCGTGTCGGTCACTTAGCATTGGTCGTAAAATTAGACATGCTCAACCCAGAAGGAAGCATGCACGGTGGCTGTGCTGCCTTCTTGGTTGACACGTACGTATTATTCCTCTCTTGCTCGCGAGCTATAGTGCTTGGTGCAGGTTGTGCTCTCAAACTCACGAAGGGGGCGTCTACAGCTGCTCTACACTCGTTTTTGTCGCCGCAGGTCGCAGCGCCGGAGTCTCGGCGTCTATGGATGTAGTCTACCACGCTCCTGCAGGCCCGTGAGAAAAACCTTCGCCTTTCCCTGAGGAATCAAATTAAGCTAATGTGGGGTGGGGGGGGCTTTTTTTTAATAGCGGCTCGAAACTGCGAATCGTAAACACCGCTATGGCCGTGGGTGCTCGTATCATGTCCGCTCGCACCGAGGCAAGTTTGTTCGGGGAGGCAGGCACACTTCGCGTTGATCCGTCACTCATTTTTGTTTCCGGTTTTTCAGATCTGGGACGACACCAAGAAGCGCTTGTGCGTAACGGGAATCCACGTGAAAATGGAGGCGTCGCCCCCCAAGAGCAAACCGAAGATGTAATTCTTGTATTCAACATCTACTTTACGTATGAGATGCGGATATTATTGAAGGCCAGAGGGGGCCAACCAACCAACGTGATTATGCGCTTCCTCCCTCTTCCCCTTACTCTTGTAAGTACACGCGCAACTTCTGCAACGCACGTCCCCGGTGGGAAATCGTGTTTTTCTGTGTCGCTTCCATCTCCGCGTAGCTGCAAAATAGGTGTTTTCATCTCCGTCAGTTCACGTACATACAAGGAGGCACTACTACCCGCCTCACTAGACTCCACACGCACGCACGGAGAATAGGGCATGAGCAATGATGAGAGGCAGAACGTACGTCAATCCGGTGTCCTCCGCCTCGAAGACCGGGTCCCACCCGAACTTGGGCGGGCCGCGCGCCGGCACGATCCTGCCGTCGGTGCGGCCCTCGAACAGGATGGGCTCTGTGCCCGGGCCCGCGCTGTACGCGAAAGTGCATAGTGCCCATGCGGCGCGCGTCGGGAAGCTATCCAGCATGCGATTGAGGCCTTCAGACCGACGCCAGCCGTGCGACGAAACGCAAGTGCATGGTGTGAGAAGATATACGTATGCCACGCGCGATGAGAACAGAGGGTAACGAGAACTTAGACGTACCTTCGTGTCCGAGCTCGCGCAGGAAGAATTTGATGTATGGGCCCGGGAGGCCGTTCATGGCCGCAAAGCACAGCGCGGTGTCTTCAGTGATCACTGGGCCGCCGATCTGTCCGTGTGCACCCACGCATCGGAAACGTCGTATCAGATCAGAGCTAAAGGTTCGGAAATCGTTCGAGGAAAACTGACGATTTCTGCTGCACGTCGGCATTTTTCGATGGCGATCTCTTGCGTCGTTCCCTGAATTTCCGGTACTTACGTACCGTCTCCCCGTTTAGCGCAGATTACACTTACGCGCTGGGCGGATGGGGAAAGGGGGAGGGGAAACAGGGCTCACAATCAAGATCGCGCGACTCGATGTCGATGGCTTTACCCTGTGCAAAGATCTCGCGAACTTCCTTGAGTTTCCCAGCGTTCCCTGTTACGAAGACTATGGTCACGAGTCGAGAATGCTCTATCAGGGCTGGTTCTGCCAATGGAAGGGGGAAATATTTTACCGAGTGGTTCCAATGGCATCGTTTCCCAGGTTCGATAAAACTTTGGAATAGGGCTCGAAAGAATGGAAGGCCCGAGCTTACAGTAACACCCCTTGAACGTGAACGTCGTATGACTCGACTGTGCATCATCTTATCAGATCAAGAGGCACAACCGGGCCGAGGATGACCATGTCCTGAAAGCTGAGTGTGATCTTGTGATGCATGGTGAGCACGAATCGGTGTCATGAGGCACACTAAAGGAGGCACATGTGGGGTAAAAGGGCACGACGCGCGGAGAGGGAAGATGCTAGGGGGCACCATCTGGGCAGCGCACGGCTACGGCTTGTCCGGGAGGCTTCACAACGTACATGTGCGTTGCTTGTTACCCTCGCAGCCGTGTCAAGTGAGTTCTTTCGGGCACATTACCCCTATCGTAAACGTTCCAGAGCCGGCGCCAAGTAACTCTATGTCATTCAAAGGCTCCGATAAGAGTAGGAACGAAACCAAGATGGGCGCATCTAGAATTCGGCACTATACCAGCGCAGTCATACGACCTCATTAATGTCACGCTGTTTGTAGGTGACCTCAAGGGGACTTTGAGGAGGGCACGCGGAAGTAACAAGGGGACAATTAGCCGAAGCGCCTAATACAGCGTGGCAAGCAGCAAAGGCAATGTACTTGCGCGGTTTGTTCGTGGATCGATCGCAAGCACAAAAAGGAGGCATACAGATACAGGAACCGCAGAGTTCACGGGAAAACATACCCAGAAGCACTAATGACGAGTGGTGGCGTAACATCACGCCAACATAGATGCGGGCTGGAATTCGAGGTGTTTCGCGGGAATGGAACAATCATCACGCAATATAAACGGGAAATTGTGTGCTCAGATTGCAAATTACAACCTTCACCCAGTCCTGTAGACTCGCATTGCCTCGGTTAACCGCATTGAAACACGGTAAACGCTGGGCGCAACGCGAACATAGGGCTGTCAGGTCGTTGCTTAGTCTCATCATCGCACCGTGATTAAAAGAAAGGGCGCATTAAGAACGCAATAACAGGATAGGGGTTGATGGGGGGGGGATTTAAAGTGCTAAGGCGCCCCGGGCTCAATCTCGCCTAAGAGCATCGTGCCATCCTTACTGGCGGTGAGGACTGGAAATAAATGTCAGCTGCCATTTCGTCGGGGTATCAACTCTTCCTTACTGATCGGCTCATTCGAATGGAAGTCCACCGCCGTGACTGTACCCTTGTGCCCAGGCAACTACCCAATGAAGCAGGGGTCATGGGGGGGCGATGGTCCGAAATTACAGCGTAACGCACCTTGTACAAGATCTTTGAGCTTTCTACATCCCATATTGTGACAGTACGGTCGGCGCCTCCGACCGCAACACGCCGCCCTCCATCTTCTCGACTCCACGCACCCCTGAGCAGGGTGTTCTCGAAGCCGGCAGGTGCGCCAGTCAGAACGCGATGGACGCGATTTGGCGAGGGCGCAAAAGGCCGGATATCATGAATAATGACCTGCGACGAAAACGAGGGCGAAAGGAGGTACGACCCATTCGGTGATACCGCAAGGCCAGTGGGTGTGTCTACGTGACCGTTCAGCACAGAAACCTCTTCCTGCTTTCGTAAATCTAAGACCTGCACGTGGCGTGGTTAACAAGTCCAGCGCAGCACATAACCTAAAAAAAGGGGGGGAGGGAATACGCACGTGAATCCCATTGTCGAGGGCACCAGCGTAGATCGTCGCGCCGTCCGCACTCCAGGCAACGCAAGTCACTGGACACCCGACTTCGAACACGGCCACGGGATCCTTTCCCGCCTCGTCGCCCCCTTCCCAGACGCGTACAGTGCCGTCATCACTTGCACTGGCGAGCAGTTCGACGCCAGCGCCACCCGCAAGTGTCCGGTCAAGCGAGTTGATGATCTCGCGGTGAGCGCGTAGCTTGCGTACGCGCTGCCCAGTGGTCAAATCAGTATATGCGAGGGTGTGGTCCGCAGAGACACTATAAAGAAGCGGAGAGAATAGCGACCACTGGAGGTCTAGCACAGGTGCCTTGTGTATTGTGGAAAGAAGACCATAGTTCGTATTTGGAGGATAGGTTCGCCATAATGCTAAAAACACAGTATTCTGTACGAGATAAGAGCACCAGAGAGTAAAGCTGAGACGCACAAATGCCCCTGTCTGCCGAACAAGCTGCGATATTTTGCCCAGTAGGATCAAACCTACAGCTCAGAATTTCTGCCTGCAAGAAAGTGTCAACTCAAGGGACCCGATAAGATAAGCAAAAAAAGCACACAGAATGCGCTCCGGAGAGGCTAACTATTGGGGCTTCGAGGTTACTGGTCCGCTTCACAGAACGAATGAGTGCTTTTTGTCTCTCATCGTTGGACGATGAGATTATGAGCTGTTGGTTGTTGGGTTCGGGTTCCGACGACCTCGCCCTTTTGATAAGAGTAACCTCTTCTTGTGGCGCAGCACGTTTTGCCATATCTTAGAGAGGCGCCTTCAGAAAGACCAAACGGTGCGCGGTGTTTGATAGTGAGGGAAAGGAAAAGCAATTTGGACTCGTAGCGTCTGTGGCGGTGGCGCAGGAATGTCTCCTCAACAAATAATTATGTAATCAATCGCTGGTGTGCGTGAGAGACCGCGATAAACAAATTACGTCCACTACTGCCACTGATGCCACCCAACTCATCCATTAGGACAATTTCTGGATTTTCCATTCTCCCTGTACAATATGATCACGCCACTCAACACATGCTGTACATCCGAGCACATATCGGTTCATCATCCAAGAATAATGATAGGAAGACCGAGTGGCCAGAAGGCCGAACGATGTTCATGGTCAACGTACCACCAGACGCTACAGAGCGCGAGATTGTGCTACTATTCAAGTCATGTGGGACCGTTGAGGAGGTAGTCTTTGATGCAGATGGGCCGGGCGGGGATACTGACTCAGATAGCGACACGGGCGCTGAAGACGATAGTGAGAGCGATGAAACTTCTCCCTCCCCCTCGCAGGCACGATCGCGGAAACAACTCAAGTCCGCTGCAGACCAAAGCACACCATCGCAGACTCAGCGGCCAAAAGTCATCCCCCTTCCGGTTATCCCACATCGCACCCTGCGAAGGACAGGCCATACCGCCCACGTCCTCTTTCTAGACGCTTCGTCGTGCGCCCGTGCTCTGGCCCTGGCGCGCCAAGGCGTCAAACCTATACAATGGCCCATCGATGGGGACACAGAATGCCCCCGAGGGCTTGCTCATTACGTCTTACAATACGAAGCGGACCGCCCTTCGCTCGATGCCGTGCGAGCGCACGCTGATTCGACAGTAGCGCGGTTTGATTTCGACCTCGCGGCACGCAAGGCTGCCTTACGCCGCGATTCCAAGTATAAGAAAGGCGAAGCGCTGGTGGATGAAGATGGATTCACTCTCGTTGTGCGGGGCGGTGCATATGGACAGGCAGTCGGGGGTGGTGTCGGGGTCGCGAGCCGAAAATTCATGGACGAACATGGCAAGGGCAAGCGAAGGAGGCACAAAGAAGGGAAGGAGAAATCCGCGTTCTATGCATTCCAGATCCATGAGAAGAAGCGGAGCGGTGTGTCTTCTCTCTTCTCTTCTCTTCCATTCTTTTCTTCGCGCTGATCACGCAATCACGATAACAGCTTTACTCGAACTCAAAAGAAAGTGGGAAGATGACAAGGCCGCGGTGGAGAAACTGAAATCGTCGAAAAAATTCAAGCCTTATTAGGCATAACCAGGCGGGTGCCACGGCACAGCATTGGTGGCATGGGCGTAAATATCACGTAAGTGCGTTGTTGTAACACCGCTACAGTGAAAGTTGTACGTAAATCGGAGATCATTCAGGTAGACGGCAATAATATCGAAATCTATTCGGGCCAATCTCCCGGGATCCCAGGATATTCACACAGTTGGTTCTGGAACCAATCCTGGGGGGTCAGCCATCATCATCCTCGTTCTCTGTGGCTGTAGCTAGTCCCTTTACCGTGCGATTTCAAGTATGCCAGTGCCTGCACAGACGCATTTCGCTTCGCGGAGCCCATTGAAGAGCCGTGCCCTACCCCAATATTCACTCCTCTAACTGAGGAACAGTGAAAAACTGCTGATTCACCACAAGAGCGATTCACTTACAGACTGCAGTAACATGATAAGTGACACCATGTTCTGGTCCCTCTTTCTTCGAATTCCAAGTAAATTCCTTGGTCAAGTTGCCATCGGGGTGTCCTTGCAGGTAGTTGTTGAGGTCGCGAACAGGATCCGCCATGAGAGGTTCTGTAGTCGCAGACAATGTAAACTGAAACTGTATCATGTTACGGACGAGATGTCGACAAGGAGACCTACTGGTTTAAGGTTCGTGGTACAGAAAGTTGCGGGAGGACCCACCCCACCATCTGTCGTATATGTATGTATGCGGGCTCAGCGGCATCAAAACTGGTGTCTGTCAGGTCGGCGGTTAAAAAAGCGAACCTTTACAGGTGAGGCAATGGAGATGCCTAGATTCGGCGCTTGCCGACTTCCATTTCTCTAACCGGGGTCATGTCATTTCCGGATTCCCAGCGATACCAAGCCGCGGAGCATGCGCCTTTCAATCGCCTCGTTCCTCAAAACCATACACCCGATCCCGATATTTGGACCTTGAGGCTGGCATGAGGTAGTGCCCCTAACTTGTAGGGGTTTAATAAGGAGTCATTACCGTAGCAGTGGCATGAGATAGGCACCAAGGTGGCGACCGTAGTGGTGGACCCTTAAAAAGCTCCGCTATAGCGCTGGGATGAACGGAATTCTTACGCGGAACCTCGGAACGAGGCCGTGTGCCGCCGCTGGCATGCACCGGCAAATGCCTCGCGCGCGCTTAGATTGACACCAATTTCTGGGTTTGAAACTCGATACGGTCATGACAGTTTACATAACGGACCCGTGTCATCTACGGGACTACGGGACAAAAAAGAAAGAAAAAAGAAAACCGACTTTGATAGACGGCTGTAAGATGACTGTCGGAGAACGATAATTCTATAAACGGAGAAGGGCACAGTCCTCCCGGCTCCCGGGGCGTCATCGACGTAAGGGTTTCACTGAGGGACTCCGTGAGCATGGAAGTATTGCAAGGCCTGCGTCGCGGCGGCATGCTTGGCCAGATTAATTGTAGTGCCTTTACCCGTCCCGACGGTGACCTCTCGGACTACAGCAAACGCGTCAATAAGTCGTGTCTAGAGGAGTATATAGAATACTCTGACAGGTGTATGTGCCTTCGTGGATGGCCTGGTTATTCGGCCCAATTTGTCTATGACTAAAGTGCAGGAGTGGGGTCAAATTCGTCGGCCTCTGCACTTCCTGGAGGAAGTTGTTGAGATCGCGAACAGGGTCTGAGCTCTTGTCAGAAACAAAAGAAAGTACTTGAGAGGGCCGTTACGCACCGGACATGGTTGGATATTAGAGATAGAAATGCTGTGGGTTGGACGCTACTCAACGATAACCACAAGGTGGTTTAAATATGTGGTGGGTCGCCCCCCGGTTTCATGGTTGGACGCCATGACAGTCGTTGCACGATGCATAATCATAACACCACTACAGCCCAACAGACCTACAGACGAAGCGTCATAGGAGATTGTATCCCGGGCGCGATACCACGTGGTGCTGAAGCACAAAACGGGATGCCCCAGCTGGAAACGGGGACGCGCAAAGAGGCCAGGGTGGCCCCGCATGGGAGGGACCTCGGCGTTCCCGATCCGAACGTAGAAAATAACTTGGAACAAGCTCCCAAGATATACCCCAACAGTTAGGGCGTCTTGGTGGGAGATGTCGTCGATTGGCGGTTCGGGAAGTACAAGCGCACTACAGTCTTGTGAGTGCCCGTGAATGTGCTATTGTAAAACTGGAGCCATTGCCCAGGGTAAGGCGTTCCGGTACCATCGATCTCTCGTTCAGTTTTATCTTCCTCTAATTCTGTTGCTGTATTCCTTCAAGCATAAGTCCGGTGTGCGGACAAAGCCGAACCCATGGTCGAGACTGGCAGTTGAGTCGGGGTCATCAAAGAAGGGGACAGGGTAGTGGTAAGGTGCGTTCAATGTGGGAAAGCCACAGATGGACGATGCTGCGGTAGAACCGGTCAATAACAAGTGCCGAGTCAGTCTGGGGAAGAACCCAATACAGTGGTGGTACAGTAGTGTCAGAGCATGCGGCACGGCGCACGGAATGAGATGGGCGTCTTAGATGGGCACGTGGACATTCTCAGGCTCACGCTTTCCGTGACGCTTCTCATAGTCAGAAATGTTCGAGGGGCAACGGCAATGCAAGAGCAGGGCCGACGGCGCCCTCCTTTCTTCGGGAGTGGGCGAGGTACAGTGCCAGTAGTCCCTGTTTTTCAAAATACGTAGACTAGTCGGAAAGGTGTAGTAGTATTGTAGTGCTGCATGTGGTTTGGGGTCCTGCACGTTGCACAAGGATGGATCGGAAAAAAGGGAGGCCGACGAGAGCGGACGGGTATTGTAACACACGGCACAGCATCAAGGGGGTGTACAGCACTTTGTTCTTGCGGCCTTGAGGCCTTGAGGTCGCCAAGATCACAAAATGCACGCCTTGTGCCGGAGGTCGACCGAGACCTCGAGGTTCACCAGCCAGAGTGAAATACAACAACTAAGATGGTCGAGAACGATTACGCTACAGGGACAGAAGGACTATGCACATCATCGCCACATTAGACACTAAAGTCTTCTAATTAAAAGTGTCCAACCACTTCGCTCCATGGGGATAGCATCAAGAGGGTCTTAGAGACCGGTGGTCTTCAGGTATTGCAGTGCTATAATGGCGGCCCCCCTCTTCGCCACGCCCGTGGACACGCCCGTCCCACGGCCAATATCAACGCCTCTGACTACGGTAGCTTAGCATACAGGGTTTGTGGCATGGCCGAAAAACTCACACTTGGCAGTAGCGTAATGGGTGACTTGATGATTGGGACCAGATTGTCTCATATCCCACGAGAAATGCGGTGTCAGGTTGCCGGTCGGGTGGCCTTGTAGGAAGTTGTTAAGGTCGCGCACCGGGTCGGCTTAATGCGTACTCAACGTCTGGGCCAAGAGTATACGAGAGATGTACTTACCCATAGAGATGTAGCGTTTATAAAAGAGGTTTGAAGGGTAAGGGATATAATTGAGTGTGGGTGGTTGCTTGAGCGAATAGTTCTCGCAAACCACCACGCATGTTAAATAGCCAGGATTACCACTCCCACTAAACCATCGCTCGGGTTCAGGTCATTCAGGTGGGCAAGACCCAAGTACAACAACTTGTCGTTGTGTGTGCCGTGCCCTAACAGCCCAACAGTCCAACAGCCCGACATTCCCAGAGAGTAGATATCCCGCAGAGTCCGGAGTATCACTGGCAGCGTCTATGTTATCCTAGCAGTGACTCGCCCGGAGCAAAAACGCGCCGAGAGAAACGGTACGTGCCCTAAACCCCAGCACCTCAGGTCACAGGGCCAACCGGGATCAGCGGAGCGCTCTAAGTGTAGTCTCAGTGTAGGGGAGTTGCCAAAGGGATGACCGGTGCTTCGTCCTCGTGAAGTTCCGAAGCTCGACCAAAAAGGAAAGTACACAGTTCACTGTAAAAGGTTCGCTGACGAGATTGCTATGTGGTGACTGTGTATCCATTAAGCAGTTTGACCTCGTTGCTGTGCCCGTCAAAACGGGGCATTCCGTACAAGACATGAGGCTACAGTTACTGTTAAACACTAGAGACGGAAGTAGCCGGGTTACAGGTTTTGAGCGTCTGCGGCTCTGATCCGTTGTTGGTATCGACCCTTACCTGGATGCATGATTTGTTGGCACGCTGAGGCACTCGTAAATATCTCGTTATGTTCGGACCATAGCCTCACGACCATGCTCTCATCCGCGGTTCGGGGAATAGAAGCAGCACAATTCGCTCGGGGTACATGGCATACTGACGGTGGTCACGGTATTACATCCACAAATACAATAAAATAACGGGACCCACTGAAACCAGTTAGCTACAGTTCGCCCCTATCTGCCAGTGATCGTCATGGATATCATTTATGCATCATAGCCTGGCGGTGCATCTATCGGAGTGCCACCAGCTCGTGATGGGCCCTGTTGCGGCGATGCATATACGGCTGGATGCGAGGTCAGAATGAATTAAGAAAGTAATAGGGTTGGCATACGGAGAGTATCCTCCTCATCCTGTATCTGCCTTCTCATGTATATCGCGCGCTCGCGGGTCTTCTCCAACATGCTCACGAATTGAAAGATTGCCTGATTCTTCAAGCGGACCTCTACATTAGTCCCGGATGTGAGCCCACCAGACGGTGATGGCCTAATATCGATAGACAGATAGTTGGAACCCAGGTACGGCTGTTCAAACCTTGTCGAGAGGATAGAATGGAGTGGGAGGGTCAAGGTATTGAACCCGGTGTTACCACCATCAATTTCCGAGACGAAAATCAACTATCATAGGATGTGTATCAGTCGAGGTCGAGTATCTGGTTTCACAAGTAAAAAAAAAAAACAACGCACGCGCTGATCCGTCAGGAACAGCTTTCCTATTCCCTTCAATTTACGCTCGCCGCCAGAACCGCCGGAAGTTGCAGAAGCGGTGGGAGGTGCATCTGGAATGGTAAGGGAAAGATCTACACCTGAGTCCACCGTCATAACTGTAGTTTCGTTCGGAAGAGGCACAGGGGTTCGGTTGGGGCTAATCATCGTCCAGTTGAGAGCCATCGTTGACGTTGGAGTAGGTGGTTGGTACGAGACGAGATAGGACTGTGAAGGGACGATTAGGAAGGCTTATCAAATCGAATCACAAGACCCAAGTACAGAATGGGATCATTCAACGATAAGGCTACCTGGCGCAATGGTAGCGCGTTTGGCTTCGATCGCCTACGGCACCAAAAGGTTGCAGGTTCGAGTCCTGCGGTGGTCATTTTTTTTTCTTTCTCCTTTAGAATGTGTCTGACATTCCGCTATGAGACCGTGGCACTTGTGAGTATTCCGAGCCCCGACTCTTTGACACTCGAGCCATTGTATTTCCAGCACGTGATAACATGTCGTGGGCCACACAAGGCGCGTTTGGCTGCCACACCCACCACGACACATCTAGCGTCGACTCAGCCTACAGACTACTACAGACTGCATGGAATCATACAGGGCGTTCTCTCAACATTCTTCCAACCCCCTCGAACTTCCTTCCTCAGATGTTCGTAACAAGGCCGCATTGCACAGATATCGCAAAGCTCGTGCGATGGCCGGATACCAACGCGACTCAGACGAGCCGGAAGATGAGTTGGAGGTGTCTGACCTCAAGAACTACCAGAAACACGTCGCTGGGCTTCTCCAGGAGCGGCCAGCCCCACGTGCACGTTATACCACACGAGGGAATGCAGACGCAGACGCACTCATTGACCTGGATGATGACCTGGACGGCGACAGAGAGCAAGAATATGGCGGAGAAAATAGCGACGAATCTCAGGGGGACAGTGACATGGACGCAGACGCGGACGCAGATGGGGAAATCGACGAAGAAATGTCGCTGTACCTCAAGCCGCGAGATGAGCAAGAAGAGATTGAGCTCGAAATCGAGGACCTCGAGCAGGCGGTCCCTGCCATCACGCAGGACTACAAACTCATCGACCGCCTAGGCACGGGCACGTTTTCGTCGGTATACAAAGCTATCGACCTCGGGTATCACGCAAAGTGGGACAACTCGGGGTGGCACGGTTTACATCCCCGTGAGTCGTCCGCACACTACCAGTCAGCGTTACGGCCGCACGGAACGAAGGTTTTCGTCGCCATCAAGCGCATATATGCGACTAGCAATCCAGAGCGAATACGAAACGAGGTCTCTATCCTGGAGACGTGTCGCGGCGCGCGGCACGTGTCACAACTCATCACCGCATTTCGACACGAGGATCAGGTCGTCGTGATCATGCCTTACCACCTGCACGAGGATTTTCGCGTGCGTACATAGACGTCGGAATGCGATCCGCTTGCGCGAGGTTGATGTTGATAATAACCGCAGTCGTTTTACCACACGCTTCCGATGGCTGGAGTACGAGCGTACTTCAGGTGCATGTTTCGTGCATTGCGGGATATTCACGCGCGAGGCATCATTCACCGCGACGTCAAACCTGCGAATTTTCTCTTCGATCCTCACAGGGGTGTAGGAACCCTGGTGGACCTCGGCCTGGCCTGTGTGAGTGCCCCACAATGAGCGTCCAGACCCGGACACGATTTGTCATTGATTTTCAAAGCGCATGGGCTCGGAGCCGCACACGCACTACGGGAAATGCCTGCACACAGCGCCAACAAGAGAATACCCACATGGTCGACTACGGCGTACGGCCGAATACAATGCGGAGTTTGTCAGGAAGAAGCAAAAGGACGCGCGAATGCGGAGCGGGTGGACGTCCGATAGAGTGGGATATCTGGAGAAGGATACGAGGTAGGTCTACAGTCGCCCAGGGCGCGGCGCGTCGGAGTTTGCTGAACGCACAGACCGCACTCGAAGGCGAACCGGGCAGGCACGCGAGGGTTCCGTGCACCCGAAGTGCTACTAAAATGTAACGAGCAAACCGGGGGTGCGTCGTGCAGTCTCCTGAACTCAACGCGCATCCACGCTGACCCCCTCGTGTTTGACAGCCATCGACATGTGGTCAGCGGGCATGATACTTCTGTTCTTTCTGACAGGGAAGTTTCCCCTATTCCAGTCCAACGACGACGTGGAAGCGCTCTTAGAAATATCTTGCATTGTTGGGCGGCGAAGAATGGAGAAGGCGGCAACGCTACACTGTAAGCGCTTACTTTAGGCCGGTGCGCAGCCTTACTGATTAGTTCCGACAGCCCGGACATTCACAACGAACATACCTTCCATCACCCCAGAAGGAAAGCCTTGGCGCGAATTCGTGGAGTCCCTGAACCCGAAGCTACGGGAGCCGCCCAAGACCGACCCCTGCTTTCGGCCCTACAGTCTGAGTGACGCATCTTCCGGAGGGGGTTCTTACGCCCCTCCACCGTCCTCATCGTCGTCACCGGGCCCCGGCACTGTTTCACGTGAGACGCACTCGCCGTCCCCCTTTGCGGACGGCCAAGAACATGAAAGAGATGTGGAACAAGCGCTCGACTTGCTCGAACGTCTCTTGCACCCCGAGTCGATCAAGCGGATCACGCCGCGGCAGGCATTGTACCACGCATTTCTACGGGAGAACGAGGACGAGGAAGGGGACGATGCGCTGTTTCCGCACCCGTTTGGGGAGGGGGTATGTGGGGAATGGCATTTCGTAGACCCGGTGACGGAAGAGTTGCGGGTACGTGTCCGGACCGAGGAAGGGAACACGAGCGTGATAGCAGTGAGGGCTGGGGAGGGGATGGCGATCGGGAACGAGCCGTGCGAGTTGCATAGGCAGTGGGAGGATTATTAGAAGACGTGTCCTTTTGGAGGAATCGAACCCACGGCCTTAGCTGATAACTCCATTACCGTTAGGCCGCTTGTCCCCGTTTTTACCTTTGGATTGGCGATGAACTGAGCAGAGCAGCGCAGAGCGAAGCAGAGCAGACTCGGAGTAGGTAAATGACGACGACGCCCTGGCTATTGCTTTTGTCCCGTCTGTCATCAATCCCAGCTCTCCAGCAGTTAGCGCCCTTCCTCGTCATCATCGTCGTGCCACTTTTCGTGCTTTCTGGTCGACATCATCTCCGCGCCATCCCCTCATTCGTCTCCCGCATGCTCGCCGTTGCCAGCTCGGCGCTTCCCTGGAACTGGTCATCGTTATATCAACATGACTCTACCTCATCTGATCCTAAGAAACACTCTATCCGTACTCGCGCGGAACAGCTGGTAGCGAGAACCGATGGTTGCCCTGGTGCGTGCCGACAAGTCCGTATGCGGGCATGTCATTTCGAACACTGATGACCCCCAGACGTCGAGGAGAGTCAGTCATTCTACCCCGGACTCGTTAATATCTCCGGCACATACTGCTTCATGAACTCAACCATGCAGGTGCGCTCGCTTTACGCAGCCCCACCCTCCCGTCCCCGTTCCGCCAGACGCTTAACCTACCATCTTCCATGCGTCATAGGCCCTGGCCTCTTTGTCTTACCTACAGCCCCACATAGATGCCATCCACGCCAAAGCAGAGGCGGTTGACATCGCCACTCCAGTCGTTGACGCATTACGTGACCTCTTGCATGGTGCGGTGTACTACTATCACGCCATTGACCTCTTTACCATATCTCTACAACAGGTCTAAACACCCCTTCTTCCCACTATCGCACCATTCGCCCTGTCGAGATGATAGCGGCGCTCTCGCAACCCGAGCCAGGCAAGCGCATACCTCTCTTCTCGTCACGGGAGCACCAGGACGCGCAAGAGCTCTTCCAGCTCGTCTCGGAATACGTAAAGAAAGAGGCGACCGCTGTCGATCGCGAGGGTGCACGCGATCTTGGATTTGGTGCCATCTCCCCTCTTTCGTCTACGGAGACAGCCGCGACGAGCCGCGACGTGTCCAAAGGCGTGTTTGATGGCCTCACCGCAAACCGCCGTAGTTGCTGTGAGTGCGGCTATACAGAGGCAGTAATGCACTTTCCCTTCGACAACTGGCAGCTCACCGTCCCCCGTATCGTGCGTACGTTGCCCCTCTCTCCACATCTCCTGTGCTGAGCACCCCGCGTCACACAGGCGAGCTGCAGACTCGAGGACTGCCTCATGGACTACGTCCGCCTCGAAGTCCTAACGGATTGCATCTGCCGCAAATGCTCGATGCGCGCTACTCTCCAAAGTCTGGAGCAAGACGCTGAACGGCTCACCGCTGTGACGAGCAAGACGACCGTGTCACAGTCGAAAAAGAAACGCGTGCGCGAGGTCAAGCGATTCGCCACACGCCTCAGGGCCGCGCTCGACGAGGGACGTATCGAAGAAGACATCAAAGGTGTTAAGATGGAGAAGGTGTTCTCCCGAGCTTCGACGAAGCAGGCAATGGTTGCGCGGGCGAGTCACTTCCTCTCTATTCTCTCTTACTCTTCACGTCTAACATACGCACCCACACACACATTCGCACAGCCCCCACCTGTACTGGCATTGCATCTCAATCGCTCCGTCCATTTTGGCGCATACGCCTCCAAAAACACGGCACGCGTGCAATTCCCAGAAGTGCTCGACCTAACGCCATACACGACCTCGGGCATGCTCTCCACCTCGCCCTCCTTCCCCATCTCCTCACACACCCCCTCGACTGCTACCACCCTCACCTCCGCCGCAATCGCCGCCGCTGCCGCCGCCACCGCCTCTTCTTTGGCCGCCTCGATGTCCAAGGCCAAAACGCTCCCTCCCGCCCCACCACAGGCAGCGCCGCGCGTGCTGTACCGTCTCGCGGCGGTGGTGTGCCACTACGGGCAGCACTCGTTTGGACACTACGTCTGCTTCCGGCGCAAGCCGCGCGGCGCGGGATGCGTCGTCCCACCGCGGCTGGACGAGGGCGCCGCTGCGCCGCCACCGCCGCCACCGGGGCGGGGCTGGCTGCGTGTGAGCGACGACTCGGTGCGGGAGGTCGGGATCGATGCCGTGCTGCAGGAGGGCGCGGGCGCGTTTATGCTGTACTATGAGCGGGTGATGATGGGCGAGGACGGGCCGGGGAGATCCTGGACTGGCGCGGGGCTGCACGCGTGGGAGGCAGGGGCAGGTGGTGGTGGTGGTGGTAGCGAGGAGAAGAAGACGCAGCAGACACATCGGGTGGTGGAAGGTGCGGCGGAACATGGGCCAGGGGAAGAGCAGGAGAAGGTGGGGCAGGAGGTGGTAGCGCCTGCTGCTGCTGCTGCGGCACGTTCACCCGCGGTGATCAGGGCGCGGGTTGTGCGGAGCGTGTCGCTCGGGCCGGAGGGTGTACTCGGAGGAATCTCGGTGAAGCGGGAGGCGCAGGCGGAGGTCGTGGATCCCGAGTCGCGCCCGTCTGAGCCGTCGGTTGAGGTTGGGGAATCCGTGCCTGCCGCCGCTCCAGCAGTCGAGTTACCATTAGCGGCGTCTGTGAAGACGCTGTCGCCCATACCTGAGCCGCCGGTGGTGGACGAACCGCCGATATCGCTCCCTCGGACGGTGGATCTTCGGGCATAGATAGAACCGCATCTTCGCCGCTACTGCATCGTTTTTGCCCCCGTCGCATTGCTATTCAATAGTTTATGTCTTGCGAGTTTGGTTATTTTTTTTTTTTGCTTTTTTTTTTTTGTTTTTTTGTGGGCTTGGTGTTATCGTCATATGCATAATACGAATTTCCTTTCCAAAAACATATTTTTTTGTTTGAGGAAGACATGGCAGGCAGAACTCGCGAGGGAAGGAGAGGCAGACAACAAGCATCCATCGTAAAAGGCAGAATTGCATTCCGATGTTTAAGACATCGCTTTTCGCACGCGGAAAGTGAAGCCGGGCAATAATAATGATACACACAGTCCTCGTCCTCTGCGGTACTGTAAAAAAAAATCAAGGAAAAAAAGCAATACTAGATGAAGCAGAGAGACAGTAGAGCCCTAGTGGATAGAGACCGCCATGTCACTCCAACAAGCCGGGGGGGCCGAGATCACCAGTAGACGTGGCGCTCGATGGTGCGAGGCTTGGGTCGCGTGTAGATCGTGCGTTTGACACGGGTCACGGAGGGATACCACGCGTGGTAGATATCTCCGGGTTCGAACTGGACTTCGACTATTTGCCTGCCCTACAGATCAAAACACCCCGGTCAGGAAAGGGCACGTTGACGACGGCCGGAAAAGGAAGGGGGACGTACGGCGTAGTCGACGTGTGAGCCAATGACGAGACCCTCGCGACGGCCATAAGCACCGTGGTTGACGGTCACGATGTCGCCGGGCTAAGCCAAGAAGTTTACCCCCCAAGGGCAGTCACTATTAGTTCGACGATCGAGCAGGCAAGTGATATGGGGACTGTGCTACGCACCACAATATCTTCGCTGGACATGATAGTTAGTTGTGGTTTAGTAGAACGTCGTTTGCGAGACGGAGTTAGTACTTGAGGAGGGACGCGGACGATGGGGTGGTTGTGTGAAGGATAAAGTAGGTGGAAAGGTCCGCGGAGGGATTTTATACTTCCTTGAGGCCGATAAACAATAATGATGGCATTGTTTTCGCGCCGGCGCGGCCCAGCACGCGGCTTTCGCGAGGCGAGGCCCACATCTTTTTTTTCCTCCCATGGCACCGCCATCACCGCACCACCGAGGGACCAGTCCACGTCCTCCCTTGGGACCGAGCGACGCGCCCATTGTCTGGTCCTCTCCATTTCGGACGTCCGGAGCACCCACCTTCTTGAGGACAAAAGATTGCACGGATCCGGTAGGGGGCCTACTTTACGTTAACGTTTACGTTTTATTTTGTTTTTCTCTTGTGACGTTGGCCGGCCTCGTGCCCGCCATCAAACCACGTGTCCGCGTTCGCTCGGGTGCAGTACGGGAACCTGCTCCCCAGTTTCCAGTCCGCCCGTGTCGTGATGCCTCATTTTCATGGGTAAGCGATGCGGAAGTGTGTCTATCGAATGAACCCTGCGCAGCCACAATACTTTTGATTTGACACGGAGAAAGGCAATAACCACGTTTGTTGCACTGGCGCATCACTCGTCGAAACATGTGCTGATCCGCCTGGAGGTGATGTTGTATTTCGGTCTTGTGATTTGTCTAGGGTGAGTCCGATGGAGTCGATTCCGTAAGGTTCGAGCTAGCTAGATTTATTTATCTTCCATACAGGCATCCCAGACATAATCCGACGAATGTTCGTATTCAAGTTCTGTGTGTTTGGGGCGAATCCAGACCACGCTAGCCCTATCTGACGTGACCAGGTATAGAGCGGGGTCCTCCAACGACGTCATTGTGATAAGTGATTCCGTCCACACTGAGGCGTCTCGGAGCGCCTGTTGACTGAGTTATCTCGGGTATCGAATGTCTACCCGATGATGTGTGAGTTTCCGGCTGCCGTCAAGGTCAAGCAAAGAAGAGTGCTGCAGTAGAGAGGGTATGTGTCTTGTGGCGTTTGTTAAAACCACGTGACACGCCAGTACAAATGCCAAGACAGAACACAGTCCGCAGGCTTGACTCTGATCATCTGTTCTGTCAACATGCCAGTCTCCCAATTTGAAAAGAAAGAACGCAGGGGCTAGTACAACTATAAAGTGCTATGTCAGCGGATCTGGGTATAGGGACCATAGGTCTATGCTCATCGGGTCTTATCCTCAGCAAGGATTGCCTCGTTCAACTCGTCTAGCGGTGCCAGCTCTTTCTTATCCACGAGATCAAACTGCACGCTAAGTCAGTCACGATCTTCGAAACGAGTAAAATTAACTCACTTCGTTGATAAAAAGGAAAAAATGGCGATAGCTCGTGTTAAGGTGTGCTAGTATACGATCCGTTTAACAGCGAATCGAGTTGGAAACGAGGAGAGACATACCTTCGATCCCAAGGGCACATATTTGATCAAAATGATTGCTGTATATGTGCGCGTACACGCGGAACAGCCGTCGCACGATGGTGCGCACTGTATCTTTGAACGTACGAGGGAATGGGACGCCTGCGCCTTGGTCAGAGGCAAATGGGTGTTTGGAGATTGGGAAGTAGCACCTATGGTATTAGGAAAGACAGCCTCGTCATCCAGGATATTCTGCGCCCAGTTCATGAGGGCGTCAACATAATCTGGCGCAGCAAGCTTCGTGGGGCGCTTGTAGCGCACCCCATCTTCCCAAAGATACTCGTATCTGATTTTATGAATGATCAGTTATTACGTGGACAGAGTGGCCCTGGGAGCTCACCGAGGACCAGCGGACATAACTGGACACTATAAGAAGCGTCAATCGGGACTGGACTCAAGGAGAACCGAGGACATGCAGGGACCGACCTCCTGAGGCGTGCAGAACTCTGTCACTGTGCCGTAGAGCATGTTGAGGTGGTTGAAGAAATCGACAGCTGGAACGCCCCGTCGTTCCTATGATGCAGTGCTAGGCAGGCCCGCCAGACTCACCGTGCACGGCGAGCCATTCATTGAGATCCTCGCCTTCTGGGAGCTTGACTGCAAGACGCAGGTTCCCGGATCCCTTTCCCGTGTCGTATCAATATGGCGCATCTCAGGTAGCCGAGCACAGAGAAGAGCGTACTAGTGTAGCCTCTGCATATTTCCTGAGTTGGTATTGTTTCGTGCCCTCTGGTACATCCCTGCGTGGTTTGAAAGTGCGCGTCTTGCCACTGTCAAATAGTATATCAATCAGAGTTGAAGATGATAACTGAAGCTCTTACAGGCCGAAGAAGGTGGACATGGTCAAGTAGACGATTATCGCTTATCGCATTCCCTTTGACCATAGTGGGCGTAACATGTGACCACTACCACGGTTCCCACGCCGGTGTGAGATTTCAGGCACAAGCTACTACAGTATGGGTTTGTAAAAACAAAAAATTTAATGGGGATATGAACCAAATGCCTGAGCGTGGAGAATCTCACCACAGTGAGGTTTTTTTGAATAATAATAAACTACTGAGACTCTGGCACGGGTGGAGGTCTCGCGGCGCCTCGTGCACCTATTTGCACAAGCTGTAGATAAGCACGGGAAGAATCACAGAAAGTGATGTTACCAAGTTGGCACTTCTTGAAGCCTGAATGGAAGGCCTACTGGCCCTGCGCTGCTAGGCTTACGGATAGATGGAAGAGGCACGTTCAGAGACTCAAAAATTTCCACTAATCACACATTTTAACTCTTGGGCAGTACAAAGATATTCAAAACACTAATACAACGGTTCTCCCGGATCGAGTCGACTCTGTCAAGAAAAGAAGAGCTGTACGGCCTGTTTGAAAGATTGTTATACTCAGGTGCTGTTGGCAGCAGAAAACCAACAACAGACAGATGCATACGTACGATCCGGTCCTCGCGCTGACCACGCACGCTTAGTGCCTACCTACCCTTGACGGGCTTGGAAGGGGGACCCTTCGGGCGAAAAGGGGGAGGCCTGGAGCAAGTTAGATTTGGAAGGACAGGGTGAGGGACCCTGTTGTTATCGACGCACTGTTCAGGAGACGATGTGTCTGCCCTGAGTTGTGTGTGAGCACTATAAAAGAGGTAAGTCAAAAGAAAGATACTAGACGTACGACGTGGGCGCAGGTGGGTTAGAAGCCGCTGTGGCGGCACTACTGGGCACAGGGTATATCAGATCCCGAACAGAACTCAGGTAGGAGCGATATAATCACGGTACCTCACGACAGTTGTCTCGGATTCATCGGATGGCTGGGACGCAGGTGGTTGGGAAGATGCCATTGCTGTGCAAGGACGAGAAGGGTAAATCTGTGGTGGGTATCGATTATCAGGCGCCTAACTGGCCCTTTTGGTTCCGTGTTCCCAGTGGTCACGTGCACGGCTATGGTTATAGCGCCCCGAGCTTACAGCTTACAGTTTCCAATGACGTACGGCGCAAGCTGAGCGCGCCATCATAAAAACAGGGGCCAACGTGAGAAGTAGAATACGACCTGGTTCTGCGTTTTCCATCATGTCGCGAATACTCTTTGTTCTGAGTTCTGCTCCAAAGACTCTCAAAGATAGGCCAACTGTAATATAACTAATGCGTCACGTTACTCTCTGAACATTCACTAAGTACGCTTCACAGGGGTGGTTCCTTTGCGAGGCAGCCCATCCGTACTACGTCTTCTCCCCGCACTTCACTGTCGATTTTTCCTCCCCTGGTGGGCCGGATCCCCCGTTGGATCCTTATAGCATTGAGGTGATCCTGGCCCATCGCCACGGTTGTATACGATTACAATGGTCTTGGTTTCTTGGCAGTTTTCCAAAGATGACGAAGAGAGCCAACGCTTCTTGAACGATCCTGCCATCAAAACGCTTCTAGAGAATGCAAAGCCTCTGAGCGCAGTCAGTTTTGATGACTATGTAGCAATATTCTACGTTGGTGGACATGGACCCGTAATCGACCTCGCGACAGACGAGGTGAACATTAAGCTGGCAAACAAAGTATGTCCTAGTTATGTTCGAAGATCCTCTGCCACTGAATCTCTTTTAGTTCTACCGCGCCGGGAAGGTTATCGGTGCCGTATGCCATGGTCCTGCGTGAGCGATAAGGTGTTACTTAACTGCTCCTATGATGTCTGATAAAAGGGGAATGGCCTAAGTGCCATCGTAGGTGTCACGGGAGAGGATGGAAAGTCTATCTTCGACGGTAAGGTTGCGACTGGCTTCTCCAACGACGAAGAGAAAGAAATCGATATGGTGAAGGTAAGTGGGCCTGTGCGCTCACAAACTGGTAACCGCAACGAAGACACTCAGGACGTACCCTTCTTGCTCGAAGATCGCATCAAGTCGCTCGGCGGGACATACGAGAAGGAGGATAAACTATTCGGTGTTCGTATTGACTTCTGTCACTTCTTACAGGGCTCCTGACTAAGAGATTTTCCTCAGGCAAAGATCGTGCATTCCGGTAACCTATTCACTGGGCAGAATCCTGCATCTGCCAAGCCACTCGCCGAAGCGATTTTGAAGAAATTGCAGAGTAAGGCTTAACACAGATTGGCGCTTTCGTGCATCTGAGAGACTCGGGAAATCTTTGAGAAATGTAAAACAAAATCATGATAACTTGTGTACTCGATTCCTGGTTTGGAGGTGGTAGTCTGATTAGCGAATTACTGTGACCGCATGCAATGATAAACGCGTGGACTCTTTGCTCCCGGCCCGGTTCGAGTTGCGCCCGTTCAAGCTACGTTCACAAGAGGCACAAGAAAGGGCTTTGTTCCCTTGTTTCCCAAAACACACCGAGATTCGCGAACGCGAATGAGCCAATGTGAAAACTCGGAAAAAGCTTGGCAAGCAGTCGGATCGATCAATTAGTTAGTTTAACGTTTATCATTCTTACTGTACCTACTTTCGGGCTCTTACTGATCGATACAGTACGATCATCTGATGAGGCAAAAGAAAACAGCTGTCAAAGCCGCCAGGCCCTTGCAGGGGTAGATGTAACAGCACCAGGACGAGGCGAAACGCTAACCAAGGATAGTCGTGGCCGCACAGAATGTAACCGGTTATTTCGTACGTGCCGTGTACAAGGCGAGCCATTCTCGGTCTTGACTATACTTTTGTGGGCATCGCCCGACGCAAGTCACGCAGGCGAGCCGCGTCTGCGGTTTCGTGCCTAGCTTTCACACGACCCAAGCGGGCGCTCGTTGATCTGCGCTTAGATTACCGACCACTGGCACGTGCTATTCTAGGCAACGAACTCAGAGAGAAGCCCGGCAGCCGATAGCAAGGCAAAGCGGGCGGCTAAAGTCCTCGGGCTCTCGTCAGATGCAGTTGTGAAAACCTTTTATCGATTTCTTAGAAAAGGGAAAAAATTCAACGGGTCAGCGACGTGGCAGGGTAATGATGAGAAGCCCAAAATCAATATGGAAGAGAACCTGGGAAGCTATTCTCCGCCAGGATCAGAGCGATAGACCCCTCCCTGCTGCGTGCCGATCGCGTAAACAAACACCTGGAGCCAATTACAGTAGTAACGACAATAGGCGGTCCGGAAACGCAGTGAGCTAGATATTTCAGCTCCGCACAAGGCATATCCCGCTCGGCGGCTACCTCGTGCACTTCCATTCGGTCGAAAGAAAGCCCTGGACGTTCGCACTGTCACGTCCGCTGGGAACGGCCCAACACTCCCTCATTGCTTGCCCCGCGTGACCTCACGAAAGATTGCCACTAAGATGAAGCTCAAGAGGGGGGAACCTCTCAGGACGGAAGATCTCCCCCTAATCAATTTCTGATAGAGGCAACAAGACACGTTACTAGGCGGTGCCCGAGCCCGTGAGATACTAGTAGGCCCACCGTGATCCGCAAACAAGTACAACAGGATCCAACGTCGTAGCCCCCTCGTTTTACAGGGTATAACCCAAGCGCCAATCAAATTGTGACGAGCGATACAGTCGACCAACACCCGTCAACCTTGCGCACAACACGCGGCTCGACCCGCGGTTCTCGGGCCACCCAATACTGGCGCAACACCCCAACTCCGGTACGTACACCAGATGCCACACTTGCGCCGCAAGACGCTCAGCTCTTGATAAATCGCTACGCCGGTCCTTACGGGCTTACACAGGTCCAGGGGAGGCCGTGATATCCCCGAGTCGGAGAATAACACGATATGAGCACGCCGCAGAACAAATTGACCATAGCGCTCTGTATCTCAAGGCGCACGTTAGTGGATACAAAACTGCGAGCGGGCGGTGAGAACGAGAGAAAAATTCAGTACCACCATGTCATCATATTCTTTCTGGTCCCCTCCCCTTCCTTGACCGAACGGATCGTGGCGAGGAAGGCACATATCCCCGTTGCGAGGGTCCACGGCATTATTTCCATACGGGGAATCTGGTCGTTCGACATCGTAGCGCAGCTTTGGAGGGGAGGAGGGTGGGGTCGCGCGGGACTCACGACCACCATAGCATGACGATGGTTGCGATTAGATGTTCAGGCAAGTAGTGGGCTTTAGATCGAATAAAGAAAAGACGATTGATATAGAGAGGCGGATACCGGGGTACAAGACGACGATCGCGATATAACGTCTAAACCCTACGGGACTGCATAAAGCAGAGAGAACGCGGCAGAGTGGTATTTCGCACTTCAGCAAGGCGAAGGCCTCAATATACAATACAAGAGAGGGACCAACGAGCCGAGATGCCTCATGGCTCGCCTCGCGGTGCGACGTCACAGACGGGAGAAGTGTTCGGAATGTTAGTGAAGACACGGTGTCGTCGGGCTGGGCTTGGGGTTTGTGTGTGGTGTCGGGCTGGTGGCAGCGGGCGGCGTGGTAACTTACAAGCACTTCGTGGGTGTTCCATGAAGAGCCCTTCTTTCCCCCCGCCAGCGGCATTCCTCTATGGCGGTTGGTGCGCCGCCCGGGCCGTTGGTCGCAGTTCCTCATTTTAGGCCAAGCCGCCCGTGATAAAATCCCCCTCTGCAACACACCTTCGGGGCAGTCGCCCGACACAGGCGGGATGTATAACCCCTACTAGAGCGGCGCCCATGGGAAGACCAGAGCGGCGACCGGCAGCAAGTTGCGGCAATGTTCATGTCTTCAACATCTACTCGGAGGCATTGGCGTGAGTACAGCCGGGAAGGTCAGCGGGTAGAAGAACGTATATCACGAGTAAAGATGAATAAAACGAAAAACGGTGTGATGATTACCGGCCATATTATCGAATTACCTTCATTTTGAATGCAGTCCTCGGTAGGGGCGTTTTCCGAGCATTGTCAAAACAAGTACTATTATTCGGGACAATTCAGAGCAGATTCAGTTTACAAACATCGACGTCCCAACAAGTGATCCCATCCGCTCCCAGGGGCTGAAGCTAAGCCTGACGTGGGGGAAGCGGATTCTGATTAAAATAAATCAAGGCTTGCTCCGCTGCCGCACGCTTCGCAGGGCCCTTGGCAACACCTTGACCATTTCCAACAGCGATGCCGCGGACTAAACCAAAAATGCGGTTAGCTAGCTCGTGTTTCGTTGAATGTATTGTACCTACAGGTGGCGACGGCGTGGTGCACGGCCTGATTGTTAGGGCCTTCCTGGGTCATTATCCACTTGAGATCAGAGGAGACGTTGCCTGTAGGGTGGCCTTGCAGCCAATTGTTCAAAAGAACGGCGTGATCTGCCAAGGTTCCGCACATTTATGAGTGAGCTCGCTGACATTAACATGCACCTACCGACTGCCGTTGCGTTGTTGTTGCTTTGCTGTTGCTGATCCTCAGACATCTCGTATCGGGTTGAGAGTCAACTCTGGTGATGAACCCTCTAAATACCATTTCGCTGCAGCGCGATTTTCTAAGCAGAGACAGCCCAGATGGAGACAATCATCGCGTATAGTCGTATCTGTTTCGACGATCCTACGCCCTGACATCTACAGCGTCTGGGAAAGGTGAAGATAGGACAACGTGACGACTATTCGTTAGGCCTACAGCTGTTGGGACGCGCTGAGATGACTCCAAGTTGGGTTGTCTTCACAAGGAGTACCGAGAGTCACGTCCGCACTAGAAATCCCGATAGAGCCCTACAGTAGCGTACGCGCAGGTGTCCAGAGAAGAAAAGGCAATTTCGGGATGTCTGGAACACCAGTAGTCCGGCGAAGGGGTAGCACATGTGCCTATTGTAGGTGGCGTCGAGCGTCATGAAATGCGCGTGTGAAGAAAGAGGATCTTTCGGAGTACAAGAAGTAGTCTTGGATTTCGGAAGAGGGGCGTCTAGCCAGAGGTGGACACAGGCATGGCTTGGGCTCACACAGGCGCTTACTATGCCGGCTACACAACACAAACTCCGCTTCAAGAATTGAGGTGATAGATAAAGCCCACATGCAGATAGCCAATGTGGCGGTCCACGGACTACAGGGGAAACGTCGAGGCGCAGCGGCCGGTCAGAATAAGAGCCAAATGTTCACCGGGTGTAAGGGCTTGGCACGGTATCCCGGTCAAATGGCAGGATACCAGCACGCCGACAAGGCGGGAAATGGATATATCCCTCCAACACTTTCATGAACTTGTTTCCTCCGGCACCACTGCCATGTAGTTGAACGGGTCCCGTCCCCAAAGTCTAACACACGAGGCGTAACTGTTCTCGGAGAGGGCGCTGAACGAGGGCTGCAACCAAAGTCAGGTGGGCCAAGCTTTGGTTGACGGACTTCTAAAACAAACCCCGATAGCAGCGGCGATAAAACTTCTATACCCCTTTGGCTGCACGCAATCTCTTCTCATTACTAGATATGGATTCGAGGGAGAGGTCATACGTGTGAAGTTGGAGAGCTTATAGTTACATTAGGTTAATCGAGCCACAATGTGATTGCGGTTTTGATAAGCGTCGGCGCCCCGGGCAATAATAGATAGACGGCTGGAGGGGTCACCTGGTCATAGGCACATTGGATTAGCGCAAACCAGACAAGTTGGTCCTCGGCCGGCAAGATGCTGCGAGTAATAGCCCCCCTTAGTCTTTGAGACGGTTGCGAGTGAGGAACCTATGTACGACACCTCGTGAGGCACGCAAAACGAAAAGTGGTAGCCGGCTTGTTCAATATAAACAGAGTCGAATGACACCCGCAAGATCCTTATCCCCCCTCCGTCGAGGGACGTGCGCTAGGGGCGCTAGTTCATCTTCCACCTACCCGTCGAAGGCGTCATGCTTGCGCAGAATCACGCAATTCGTGCGTGGCCGCTGTTGACATTCCGGCGATGAAACGTCGCGAAGGCGGGTCAGCTGAAGCTATCGCGCTCATACCAGGGTGTGACATACAGTCGTGGGCGGCTCTACTCGAGGCGGTGGAGTTCCTGAGCCCGCTATGGAAGTCACGATGCTCCACAGGTGAACAGCGGTGCTTATCCCCCGTCTCATCGACGTGGTCGTGAGCTCTGCTGTTTTTCCGAAATTAATGAAGCACAACTATGTGCTAGCGTCACGTTGCTTGTTCCTTTTCTGCGCCCGTGGTTCATGATATTCGCCGGCCAACGGGTGTTCGCAACTGGGATGCCGCGGAACTTAAACACTATCAAAGTCACGATTGGGAAGCGGGATCCACGCAAAAAAAAGATAACCTCGGAGGGGAAATTGCCACGGATGTATCAGGCACAGTGTGTGAAGGTGGATTGGCCACATGGATAGATCTCACTGAAGCTAGTCTACGCCGGAAAACGGGAATAATGTCCCATAATGCGCATTTGGCGACGTATATGCGCCGCGCGTGCACATGGGTGAGCTCAGTTGGACGAATGTAGTCATGCGAGCCCAAACCCCTACTTCCGGACAAGCCGAGAGTCAGGTCTTGAGCTAACCAAGCTCATAGTCAGTTCACGCTCTAATTGGGTGGCGCATAACGCTTACTTTGAGGTAGGTTGGTGCTTCAAATCCGAAGTTTACTTACTAGATGGCCAAGGCACCAGGTGCACCAGGTCAACCTAACATCAGTGTTAGCCATGAGGTAGAATATCCGGATTCCCGGGGCCGAACGAGAACAGCTGACAGGCCAGTCGAAAGAAGATAGTGGGTGTGTGATTGATTTCATAAGTGTTAAAGGTCGGGACAACAACACCTGCCTGCCTGCCTATGGTAAAAAAATGACCGCCATGTTCCATCCTTTCTTGAGCTGGAAGCCGTCCAGCATCTGTCTTGCGACCGCAGCCAACTGTGCGTTCTCAAACACGACCTCCGCCGTTTTGACCTTTTCGCCAGCAGTATTGGGTTTTGTAGACGGTTTGACTTGTGCCGTCTGAAACCCCCGGTATCTGAATGATTTTTTGAGTGACCAGGTAGGGTAGAATAATATAACACCACGTACTGTTGGAACAACACTGCGAGGACGCCATTGGTAACCTCCTGTGGGAGGTTTGAACATAATAACTTGTTGGAAGGCTGCACTTGTGCTGAATGGGTGGGCCGGACAAGAGGTTGTAAAATTACTCCGTAACTAGGCACAGTAAAAATATACGACATACTGTTAGAAGCACTTGGAGCGGGGGGGGCTTCATCGTCATCATCGATGTCCATCTCCTCGCCATCCTCATCCCCTGATCTCTCGCGCTTGGCGCGCACCTCTGACTCCTCTGCCTCACGCACACGCTTCGCAGAAGAGGCGTGGGAAAAGTTGGGGGGGATAAAATTGGGGTCTTCACGGCGCAAAGTCGCATAGGACTTGGTTTTAGCATACGAGATGCGCTACGAATCGCCTTAGTGTAAGTGATACGATACGACGGAATGAAAAAAAAACGAACCATAGGTTTGTCATAGAAAGTCATCCCATCGCATGCACGCAATGCAGCCGTGGCAGATGCGAGATCAGTAAAGACCAGAAAGGCCTGACCCCTCATTTTTGATGTCTTAGTTGCAACAACATCGATAAGCTTTCCATAAGTAGTGAAAAGTGCGAAGAGCTGAGAGCGTATTTCATCTTTATTGATCTTGTCGTTAAGATTGTTGATGTAAAGAGTTGTATTTGGTTGGATCGTCTCGGCCATGGCTTGGAACTGAGGAGACCCGTGCACGTTTGCCGGACGCGTGACCCCAGTTGCGCGATTCCCACGGTCTGCACACGTTCATGTGCTGTTGACACAAAATAATTTAAATTTAAAAGTGATAATAATAATATATTGGCCAGGGGCAGCCCCTGGCCACTGGCGACTGCTCCCTGCTCTGCTCTTCCGCGGTCCTGCTCTCGGTACATAAGTACCTCACCCCTCTAAAGTCTCCGAGCGCCTCGCCCTGCAATTCGGACGCCTCAGACACGTCTCAGGTTAGGTGTTATAGAGTGTCAGTAACTTCGTGTCTTCTTACCTGACCCTTCCCCTTAATCACGAAATTTTTACAGTGCTATTCGTGTTTTTGAACCCGACCCTCAGTCTTCTTGGCTGTTAATGACCATTGACACGTCGACGTACCCTTCAAAGCCTAATACATGGACTATTTCTTTGACCTCAACCGATTCCCTTCCTTTCTCGTCCCCTTCGTCACCCTTTCTTACCCTGTCGACCCTCCCCTTAATCCTGACTCGTTCCCCGACTCTTCCTATTACGACATCGGCTACCGCGATGCTTGCTTTATCGTCACACTCATAGCTATCATGGCTATCCTTCGTGATGCCTCTCGTGTATTCGTGTTGGAGCCATTTGCCTGCTGGAAGCTCACCCGTGACTGGCGCCATCGGCAGGCTTTCAAGTCTGGTTCTTCCACTCCAAATTCGAAACCGTGCTCGAATAATATTGTCGGTCACGACACTGACAGCAAGATCAACGGACATGTTACCAAAAACAGTAGCGCAGAGAAGCTCTTCGCGGACCGCCCTGCCGAGAACTCACCTCAGGCGCGTCGAATTCGCCACGCTGTCATTCGATTCGCAGAGCAAGGATGGCAAGCCATTTACTACATGACTCAATGGTCGCTAGGGATGGTATGTTTTCTTATCTCTCGTTCCATTTTAGAAAACGTCTGCTCATCTTTACGGCGCAGTACCTTCACTATCATCTTCCCTCCAACCTCTGGGTCGGATACCCTCACATACCACTTGCTGGTGTTGTCAAGTTCTATTATCTGATGCAGATATCTCTATATGTTCACGCCGTACTTCTCCTCAACGCCGAGGCCCCACGCAAAGACCACTGGCAGATGATGACTCACCACGTCGTTACTATCTCACTGATCGTCATGAGTTACTATTATGGTTTCACGCGCGTTGGGTGTCTGATTATGGTAATCATGGACTGGTGTGACATTTTCCTTCCGGTAATACATCCGCCCTACGGACATCCTAATTGAATGCTAACACATCATCCAAAGCTCGCCAAAATGCTGCGATACCTCTCATACCAGATCGCCTGTGACCTAATGTTTGTGTGGTGGATGCTCTCCTGGGTTGTAACGCGACATGGACTGTTCTGCAAAGTCATCGCATCAGCTTATTGGGGCGTGCCGGCACACCTGGAATTTGGCTGGCAGCCCGACCGCGGCTACTGGCTCACGAAGGAGATACACCAAGTCTTAATTGCTCTTCTCGTCATTTTAGAGGTGAGCGTTCGTTCGCTCACTGTTTATGTCGCAATTTATTCCTCCGCGACATAGATAATTCAAAGCATCTGGTCGTACCTGATATTTGGAGTAGCATATCGCGTATATAAGGGTGAGGGTGCCGAGGACTCGCGGAGTGATGACGAGGGGTGAGTCCCTCTTCCAAATTGATGAGGTTTGCAGGCTGAACCACTTAAAAGCGAGGACGAGCAAGTCAAGAAGGACCGCTAATGGCCTCGGTCGAGGCAAGGTCATCAGACTTATCTAATGTGCCACCCACGATTACGAGACACCCACGAGAGAGACACAGTGCTGTATATTGGGATTCGTTACTCTCCCCCTCTGGCTTGCACTGTGTATATCACAATGAGTTGCCTAATCGGTCATGTTCGAGCTAGCTCCCTTTTCAACTGTGGATCCGTCCACGGGCAACGCAACGATGCAACAGCGCAGAATTTGATGTTGGGGGTTTGTCTGCGCAGGGCGTCCCTAGCATGAGCGTAATTCCACTACAGCTCGGGTTTCCTAAAGTGAAGCCGGCCGCACAACAGTTACTGAGCTTATACAAACGGATCCGCGGCTAAGCGGCTGCGTCCGTAAACGATAGAGAAATGAGATCGCAGCTAAATTTATCTACACACCTTGTACGCGACCGCGATATAGCGCGCGATATCGTGATAAAGTTAGGGGAGTGGCCATTAATGGAATGGAGGTTATCAAAGCTCTAAACTCGTGGATCTTGAGTCGAGTGTCATAATGCAAGACGATTTATAAGCTGGGGCATGTGTAACTTGGTTATCTTCCACAGGGACTGCCAGTGACACTGGCATTCTAACTGCTAACTGACAAGTGTGCGAGCAGTGTGTGAAATGGATAGCCCTTTCAACCACCGCTATGGTCATGTGGTGCCCCCTTTTCAAGGAGCATATCAGACATATCAGTTCTGAGTCTATGCCCAAAAAGGCAGCCTGAGGGGATCCTCTACTTATCTACACCATTCTTCGATGCTATTCTCCAGAACACCCTGGTTAGATATCCGATTGGAGACCACTTGTATGTTTGTACCTTGTGGTCAGACAAGATATTTCACTTATTCGGACCACTTTTCCGAGATACCACATGAACACCCAGAAATAACATGCCAATGCATGCACCCTTCTTGACGCTTAGACACTTTTTCTCGCCACTGTAGTTAGCAGCCATCTCCGCATACAAAAGTGCAGCACTCCACCGGTTACCGGTTAGGGGAACGCCGACTAATGCAGCGCCTTATGCAGTGCATGACTAAAGGAGGAGTTTGTCCACAATAGAGTACCGGCGTCACGGTGTAAACGTCCGAGTTGGTGACCAGAGAGAATACATGGCGCCGCTTCACCATTTTCAAATCCCGGATGGTGTCTCCGCACATCGCTCACTTTGGGATCCCTTACGGCTCGGACTGCGAGATATTATCGTAAAAAGAACGAGTTGCTGTTGATTATGAGGGTGCGGCCCGCCCGTGCCGTTCTGGGTCACAGGATTGTCACGCCACTTGGCGTCGCTCTCACGTGATGGCGGAGTGCACGCGACGCAATCTATCAGTACTGTCTAATCACCACGACGACTGAGGGTGAGTCAAACTTAGAGTATTGACCCTGTCTAGTCTCTTAGGTCGTTACAGTTGCGATTGTATTTTAGAACCATGTCCCTTTGCGTTCAAATAGCTCAAATTGAGGTTACCATGAACAATGTATACTGTCCTCACGATGAACTCCCAGTTCACTGTGATCAAGGATTGGTGTCAGTAGATATTGAAGAAAAAACCGTTGCTTTATTCCAGGTATAGGACAGTATTAGAACCAATAAAAATGAGGCATGGCGTTCGCTCTCTGTCATGAACATAGCGTATACCCAAGTAGTCTACACTAGAATAATCATCACATCTACCCACAACACCCACCCCCGGTTTTCAGGACCTAATATAAGCTTACAGCAATAGACAGATCACAGTTGTCCCAATGCGCTTCTCACTCAGCCTTATGGTCCGGACACACCACCGTCACCCCTTCGGCAATGTCGGACGTCACGGTCGTCCCCCAGCCCCAGTTCTCACTACATGCACCCACATCTGAACCAGGGCGGTGTCGTCCGCTGGTTCTTTGAGTGTCTATCGTCCGTATCCGGTATGATCTTCACCTTCCGAGATTTTCCACGGGCAGGGTCCTGAAATAAGTTTTAAGTTAAAATAAAAATATTGCAGAGCCTTGCGCATTCTCACCTGCGCCCTCCAAATCTTTTATCTGCCATTTTGCCATTCCTTTAACATGAGTCAATCTCCCGCTTCTAGCTCGATGTCCGAGACATCTCCGAAGACAGTATCGTCTTCCAATTTTAAGGTCGTTTTTGAAGAAGCTCTCAAAGCATACCAAAAAACGACCAAACAAGATCTTACCGTTCATCCCCTCGCCAGCCAGCTCCGAGCGTGCAACTCTCCCACGGCCATTCTGACTATACTTCAAGATCAAGTCGACCAGTTCATCCAATCTCGGAGCGGCGATGGGAAGTTGAAAAAATGGCTTAATCCAACAATTAGCGTTCTGTGTGCATTTTCTGCGACACTCAGCGGAGGTGTGGGCTTGGTAAATGTCTATCTATCTGTCGGGAATATCAATCTTATATCGATTCTGCAGGTTTTCTCTCCTGCAAAAGCGATTTTTGCTGGTGCTGGTGTCCTCCTCATGGTAAGTGCCCTCATTTATTCACTCACGCCGGCTCTTGTGACATCGCGTGATAGGCGGCTAAGGACGTTGAAGCGAGCCAAGATGTCATTGTCGATATCTTCGAGCGTATCGGAAATTTCTTTCGAAGACTCGAAATTTACATCGATGTCCCACCAACTCCGACGATGACGGACATGATGGTGAAGATCATAGTCGAGGTCATAGATATTCTTGGGACCGCTACAAAGGAAATGAAGCAGAGTCGAGCGAGTGAGATCATCCTCCCCCTCGGGTTACTCAAGGCTGATGTACAATCAGAAAAATTTCTGAAGAAGGTGGCGGGGATCAGGAAGCTGGAGGATGGTCTGGAAAAGCTAGACAAAATGACAAACGCAGAGGCTCGAATGGCTAACGCGGAGGTGCTGAAGGTTGCCCACAACATCGACAAGAAAGTCAATGGGGTCGGGGCAAAGGTGCAAATGGCCATTGACAGTGCGCTACAAACGGTGGTCCTCATAGACGACGTAAATCGTTCGTCATCAGTCCCGCCTTTGCCGATGGTCGAGTATCTAACACGACCACAGGGAAACAATTACGAGAGCGCCTTAGAAAATGGCAATCTCCTCCTGATCCGTCAACAAATCACAACATCGCATGTGAATGTCAACACGAAGGAACAGCAAAGTGGTTCTGCCAAGGCAGCGTCTTTGAGGAATGGAAGGTGGCCGGGTCCCTACTGTGGATCCACGGGAAACGTACGTTCGTCTTACCCTTGATGGTTTCGGTGATCTGATGAGCTTCCTGTTGCGTAGCGGGTTCTGGAAAGAGCATTCTATGGTTAGTCGCTCCTTCACTCTCGTAGCACTATGAATTCAAGATTTCTGAGCAGTTCCGCAATAATCCAAGATATAGCCACACTGTACGACGCAGGATCAGCCTCGATGGCTTATTTTTATTTCGACTTTCGGGATATCGACAAGAGATCTCGCCGCAATCTACTTCCCTCACTTCTTGTCCAACTTTCTGCTTGTTCCGATTCCTTTTGTGACGCGCTCTCCCGTCTCTATGGGGTACATGACGATGGCGCGCGTCAGCCCAGTGACAGCGCCTTGATGCGCTGCCTCAAGGAGATGCTCACATTTCCAGATCAAGCCCCAGTTTACCTTATCTTGGACGCGCTCGACGAGTGTCCCAATACCTCTGGAGTTCCATCCTCTCGCGAACAAGTCCTTGACCTTGTGAAAGAGCTTGTCGGCCTGCACCTTCCAAATCTTCGTATTTGCGTGACCAGTCGTCAAGAGGTCGACATCAACGATACCCTTGAGGACCTCGTGTCTCATTCAGTCTCTCTTCACGACGAAAGCGGACAGAAAAAGGATATCACTGAATATGTCAGATCTGTGGTTTATTCTAACTCGGTTAGGGATCTAAGGAGATGGAAGAATGCAGATAAAGACCAGGTTATTAACACGCTCTCAGAAAGAGCTGACGGAATGTAAGGGGATTTAATGATGCTGATGACACTGACTCATTTTATTTGAGGTTCCGATGGGTTTTCTGTCAGCTGGAAGCGCTGCGGCGTTGTCTCCCACAAAACATTCCGCGTATCCTAAATGAATTGCCCGCATCATTGGACGAGACATACGATCGCGTGTTGAAGGAAATCGGAACCGCCAACAGACACCATACTTATCGGCTGTTACAATGTCTCACAGTGGCGATCCGCCCACTTCGTGTCGAGGAGCTCGCGGAAATTCTCGCGCTCGACTTTGATGAGGCCAAAGAAGGGATACCAAAACTGAAGGAGGATTGGCGGTGTGAAGATCAGCAAGAAGCTGTGCTATCTACGTGCTCTAGCTTGGTTGCAGTCGTTGGCAATGGCTCTCAACGCGTTGTCCAATTTTCGCATTTTTCGGTTAAAGAATTCTTGACCTCGGATCGCCTGGCTGCTTCAAGCGCAGACATTTCATACTTTCGCGTCCTTCTCGAACCAGCTCACACCGCCATTGTCAAGGCTTGCTTGGGAATCCTACTCCGATCCGACAACGGCGTGGGCGATGTCTCGGCCAAAAATAGCTCACCTCTGGCCAAATATGCCGCTGAGCACTGGGTGGACCATGCCCAGTTCGAGAAGGTGTCGATACAATTACAAGTTGGGATGCGACCTCTTTTTGACCTGGCAACACCATATTTCGAAGCGTGGCTTGAGTTGTATGACGTTGACAGAGAATGGGATGGGTTCAGGATCTATAACAGGCAACGTGGATCTCCTCTATACTATGCTTCACTGTGCGGGTTCCGTGACCTGGCTGCACATCTCGTCGCTAAGCATCCACAGCACGTGAATTCTACGCTTGGTCGATGTTTCAGTCCACTAGGGGCGGCATTGCACAAAAGGCACTTCGACATCGCAGAGCTACTATATCAGCACGGTGCAGACATGGATATTAGGGACTACAGAAATCGGACTCTATTGCATGCCGCATCAAAGGGAGGGTTTGTTCACGTTGCTCAGTGGCTACTCGACCACTGTGTGGGTACACATTCGCAACAGGATAACCACGAGACACCACTCTATTTGGCAGAAGCGAATGGACGCCTGAGGCGCTGCAAAAGTGTCGATGCCGCGGACGATGTCAACCGTACCCCGTTGCACTTGGCGTCACTACATGGACACTTCGAAACTGCGCAGTTATTGATCGAACACGGCGCGGAACTCACTCCACGGGATCGAAAGTGCCAGACGCCTTTGCACCTGGCGTCATTCTCACGGAGTCCTGAAACTGTGCGGCTATTGGTCGAGCACGGCGCGGATATCAATACAAGGGATGGGGACCACAAGGCGCCTTTGCATCTGGCGTCGTCCTGGTGGGATCCTGTGATTGTGCCGGTATTGATCGAGCATGGCGCGGATATCAACGCAAGGGATAAAAGCCACCAGACACCTTTACACCTGGCGTCCTCCTCGGGGAGTCCTGAAACTGTACAGTTATTGATCGAGTATGGCGTAGATGTCAACGCAAGAGATGAAAGCCACAGGACGCCCTTGCATCTGGCGTCCTCCTCGTGGGGTCTTAGAAATGTGCCGGTATTGATCGAGCATGGCGCGGATATTAACGCAAGGGATGAGGGCCACAAGACGGCTTTGCATCTGGCGTCGTCCTCGGGGAGTCCTGGAACTGTGCGGCTATTGATCGAGCATGGCGCAGATGTCAATGCAATGAGTGGGAGCCGCAAGACACCTTTACATCTGGCGTCATCCTTACGGAGTCCTGAAACTGTGCGGGTATTGATCGAGCAAGGGGCGGATGTCAATATAAGGGATGAAAGCCAGAATACGCCTTTGCATCTGGCGTTGTCCTCGTGGAGGCCTGAAACTGTGCGAATATTGCTCGAGCACGGTGCAGATGTTAATGCACAGGATGGGAGACACAATACGCCTTTGCACCTCGCATCATCTCAGGCGAGTGCCAAAACTATGTGCCTCTTGACCTAGCATGGGCTGATGTCTATGGACAGAACGAGAGACTCATGCCCACGGCAATTCAACCTACGGAGTCCGACGAGAAAGCCGAAATAGTGCAGGTGTTAATCCAGCACGGGGCAGATGTGACAGCACAGGACAACACACGCTCAACGCCATTGCATCTGGCGTCATCCAAGGGGAGTAGCGAAACTGTGAAATTACTGCTCGGGCATGGAGCGGATGTTAACGCACAGGACGGGAGACACTCGACACCGTTGCACCTGGCAGCGTCGTCCCGTTTTGCCTCGAGAGGCAATATCATTCACCTGCTACTTAGCCATGGTGCAAATATAGGTGCCAAGGATGACAGAGGCCGGACTCCGTTTCAGATTGCGTCGTCGAGAGGACTTTCCGAGGTCGCAGGGTTACGGATTGTTAAGCATGTTAAGATTCGGTAACGTGATTGGATGACGATCGCATGTTTGGTTCTCATAAACATATACATATATCAGCCGCTACTATGCCTGCAGACTCTTTTTTTAGAATCAATTTGTATTCCGGGATACATGTCATGGACAAAGACCGGTCGTAACAAGAGTCGACTACATTAACGAGAAATTACTGTGCCTATATAGGCTCCCCAGTGTATGGAACAGATGGGTAAGTAGTGATCGTAAGGTCATTGGGAAGCCCGCTTATAAGAGTGTAGGGAATGAGGCTGGCGTAGCCGAGGACCAGAGTACGAGCCCACTATATGTCACTTGCAGCTGACGACGTCACCCACGCTCTCATGCGAGCACACACAAGCATTTACATAGTATCACGCTATACTCACTCAGGCCTCAGGTTGCAAGTATGGTTAAATACGGCGCCTCCTGTTGTTGCTTGTTTGACAGACCTTTTCCCCCGCTTTCCTCCCTCATTCACACCTCAGATATCTCTGTCTTATCCCTCTATAATAATACGCTTGGTTCCCATTTTGCCTTGGTCCTCGATAAGTATTGTTCAACAGTCATTAAGCTTCCACAGAGTTTGTTGTACAGATGCATGATCATCGGGTGGGGGGATCTTACATCCGGCTTTTGTGGGCTCAGTCGGGTTCGAGCAGCACTTTGGGTGGTGGCGGGCCCGAAATGGGGTGGGATGCGGTGTAGCTTTGCTCTAAGAAGGAAAGGGGCTTGGCTGCTCTCTTTCGTGGTGAATGGTTGTTTCATGTTAAAGGAATGGAAGGGACCAATTGGGCCAGTGTTGATGCGATGTTGGGCGAGGAGGGGACAACCCTCAATGAGGTGGGTGGGTGTGTGCAGAGGGGCTCCACATGGGCATGTAGTGTCTGTGATGGGTCATTCTTGCGTAATCGTTGGGTGTAGGACGTTGGGTGTAGGACCCAGTGAGGCGTGGCGGCCTGTAGATCCTTCAGGTTAGTCGACGGATTTAAGCTCACTTTGTTATATAACCAAGGAGGACTCAGGATATAATACGGACTACCAAGTAAGAGGAGAATAAAACTGAATCCTTCGCGGTGATGTGGTGTGGACGTACACCGCAGCGTCCGATTACTGTACGTCCAGCCAGCCGTGGCAATGGGCTTGTATCACGTGACGCTGTATTTGCCAGTTTGTTTGCGTTGGACTCAGGTTTACAACGTGATCATGTCCCTTCTCCTAGAAACATCTCTTGGGGACATAGTCATCGATCTCGAAGTTGAAGCGTGTCCAAAGACTTGCGAGAATTTCCTCAAACTATGCAAGGTGTACTACTACAACCTTAATGCCTTCTTCAACGGTTCGTTAGGACGTTTTAATCTCACTGTTCGTGCCGTCTTATTCTTCGTCTGTAGTTTCAAAGGATTTCTTGGCCCAAGCCGGTGATCCTACCGCAACTGGTACCGGTGGTGGATCTGTCTGGTCCCTCATAGCCTCGCAAACCGGAGCAGACGACGTGCCTCGCTACTTCGCCCCTGAGATCGTCCCCCGTCTCAAACACACGGAAAAGGGTACCGTTTCAATGGCCATTGCGCCATCCATAGAGGGCCAACCTTCCGGTGGCTGTGGGAGCCAGTTCTTCATAACACTCTCAGAAGGTATTGAATACCTCGACGGAAAACACGCTGTATTCGGACATGTTGTCGAGGGCCTTGATACCCTGGATAAGATAAATGAGGTTTTTGTGGACCAAGATGGGCGACCGTTCAAGGATATCCGCATACGACATGTAGTCGTACTTGGTTCGTATCGGCCTTTATTGTTCAGATGACTCACCCTGATCCCTTTACAGAGGATCCATTTCCTGACCCACCGGGGCTTGTTATTCCGGACTCGGTGCCCACTCGTCCCCAGGACAATTCGACACGGATTGCGGAAGATGAAGATCCCCTCGAAGAACTGCCCGAGGAAGAGGCTGAAAAGCAACGCCGCGAACAAGCTGCCGCCGCCTCTGCCCTGACACTCGAGATGGTTGGAGACTTGCCCTTCGCCAATGTACGACCGCCAGAAAACGTCCTTTTCGTCTGCAAGCTCAATCCGGTCACGCGAGATGAAGATCTCGAGCTCATTTTCTCACGTTTTGGGTCGATCATGAGTTGTCAAGTTATTCGGGACAAAAAGACCGGGGATTCGTTGCAGTACGCGTTTATTGAGTTTGACAAGCGTGAAGACGCCGAACAGGTGCGTGGATAAATTTAGCTGGATCGCTCAATCTGATCAACATATTGCCACACGAACTAGGCTTACTTCAAAATGCAGAACGTTCTCGTGGACGATCGCCGTATATGGGTTGACTTGTACGAGCGAAACCATTCCAACATGCGCGCGAATGTCAAACTGATCATCTTGCCATAGCTCGCAGTCGGTGGCACGCCTCAATGGGTCCTGGTCCAACAATCCCGTCAGAGATAGTCAGGGCGGTCGCCGTGGGAAACCCCGGGGTCCCGGTGGCGGTGGCCTCGGCGGTCGTGATGATCTGGAAGCGACACACAGGTACCGGGATGGTGGGCGCGCTGGGAGTCCTTCGTACGGGATGGTATTCGAACTTGAGGACGACAAGGGCTCGTCCCGGAATCAGCGCAACCGCGACGAACGAGGGCCTCGCCGACGTTCAAGGTCGAGGTCGCCCCACGATCGCCGAGAACGCAGGCGCAGCCGTAGCAGAGATGCTGGGCACTGGCACAGGACGGCCCGAAATAGCGATCGTGACCGTGACCGTGACCGAGTTGACCGAGTTGGTGATAGAAGACGCTAAGCGCAGTACGTATTCCTGTGCAAACTAAATGCAGACGTCTCAGGATGCCTGATCTTGAAGGCAGATTACTGTATCGCTATGCGCCCGAAAAGTGACGGTTGGGAGGGTGATGCAGTGTTCATTACCCGCTTTTCGAGTCACAACTTCCTGTGCGTTCATTACTCAATTCGTCTGCTCCGGGCCATCAGGCTCGAGTGAAATGTACAAAAGGACCGAGGTCGCCATAGTCAAAGGCAGTCTTTGAACGTTTGAACCCCCATACCACCATGATATTCTCGTCTCTTTCTCCAGACCCCATCTTTGGCTCTTCTGATGCGGACGTCATCTTACGCACAGATGACGCACGACCAACCGATTTCAGGGTCCACCGGTGTATTCTTCGCGCCGGGTCTCCCTTCTTCCGAACCATGTTCTCCTTACCCCAACCCGAATGTGACACCGACGAACGCGTACCCGTTCTAGACGTCGCGGAACCCGCCGCGGTGCTCGAGCCGCTCCTCCGCTTTCTCTATCCAGTGCCAGACCCAGAGGTGCCCACCCTCGACATACTCGTGCTCATAATGTCCGCGGCGTCGAAATACGACATGGCTGCGGTCATGGACCGCCTCCGCGTGTTGCTCGCTTCCCCTGCATTCGTCGAGACGGCGCCAGTCCGCGTGTTCGCGATTGCGTCGCGCTTCGAACTGGAAGAAGAGGCGAAGCTGGCATCGAGGCACACACTACGCGTGCACGTGCTCGACGCGCCGCTCTGCGAGGACCTGCGACATATCTCCGCATACGCGTACCACCGCCTGCTCGAGCTGCACCGGCAGCGCGGGGACGCGGCGCGGCAGCTCCTGTGTGCGCCAGATGGGCTGCGCTGCATGCAGTGTAACGGCTCGCAGTACAACGCCGTCGCGCCACCAAAGTGGTGGGGCGAGTTTGCGACGCGCGCGGGGGAGGAGCTGCGGAGTCGGCCGACGTGTGACGTCATTTTCTCGCTCAAGTTCCTCATGGAGTGTGCGCATGCGACGGGTTGCCCTCGGTGTACTGGGAGCATCCTTGAGTCGTACGCCTTTTTGGACGCGTTGAAGGGGAAGATCGATGCGTTGCCCTCGACGATCTAATTTATTTTTCGTTCCGGTCTATCAACGCTCACGCACGTCTCATGTCGCTCTCTTGCATATGCATAGTATCTATCTCGCTATCTATTGAACATTCGGACAATCGGACGATGTATGTAGCACCCTCTTATTATACTAACAGCACCTATTGTACGTACCATAGCAGCGGAGTTAAACTTTTAGGGGCGTGGCCAATCAGATTAGATCCATTCTCAACGAACGGGCGGAACTCAGTCTTCTTGTTCGCACATTTGCGTTTGTCGTCTCTGCCACCATGTCACCACAACTGGGAGCTTTCAAAGTACCTGCCGTTGATAATGAGCCTATGGTAAGCTCTTCTGAGTGTCTCAGCCCAGTTTGTCGTTAAACACTGGTCGCTCTTGTAGAAAACATATGGACCTGGCTCGCCGGAACGCGCGGCTCTGCAGGCAGCGATTGCGCAAATGGAGCAAGAGCTACCGTTTGAGGTCCCGATCATTATCAATGGGGATCGAGTGCGCTACATACATCCTATGAGCTTAACCGACAGCGACTGAAGCGCCCTTAGGTCACGACTGGAAAGCTTGCAAAGCAGTTGATCCCTTCTGACCACGCGCGACACCTTTGCACGTACCACGAAGCGGACGAGGCAACCGTCGCGCGGGCTATCAACGGTGCCCTTGCCGCCAAGGCAACGTGGGAAGCCGTGCCATGGGGCGATCGCGCGGCTATCTTCCTCAAGGCGGCGGACCTGATCAGCAAGAAGTACCGGTATAAACTCCTAGCTGCCACCATCCTCGGTCAAGGGAAGAACGCGTGGCAGGCGGAGATCGATGCTGCCGCGGAGGCTAGTCGCTCCTATCCTATCTGAATGGCGGGTCGGGGTGTTCACGTGGATCATTCACGTTGCCTCTTTGCAGCTTGCAGACTTTTTCCGCTTTGGGGTGAAATATGTCGAAGAGCTTTACTCTCAACAACCGCCGCGGAACTCTGAAGGAGCATGGAAGTCCGTAGACTTTCTCCAATGTGCATTTGTGCTCAGCCTTATCCATGCCTTATTTGTTACTCTAGCCGCGTCGAGTATCGCCCTCTCGAAGGCTTCGTCCTAGCGGTTTCACCGTTCAATTTCACGGCTATCGGAGGAAATCTTCCAGGCAGTTCGTATCTCCAATTCTTCGCTCCTTCGCCTTATTTTTCTCACCATGGCCCATAGCACCCGCCCTCGTTGGCAACGTCGTCGTATGGAAGCCCTCGCCCGCGGCGACGTATTCAAACTACCTCATACACCAAATTCTCACCGAGGCCGGCATGCCCCCCGGAGTCATCCAATTCGTGCCGGGCCCGCCCCCGGAAGTCGTCGCGCAGGCAATCGCGCATCGCGAATTTGCTGCGTTGCACTTCACTGGGAGCACGTTCGTGTTCAAGAAGCTGTGGAAGGATATCGCCGCAAATATCGACAAGTATAAGGGCTATCCGCGCATCGTCGGCGAGACTGGTGGGCTCTTCCTGTCGCTTTTGGAAATCACAAGGATGATACGCTAATCATTCAAGACATGCATTAGGCGGGAAAAACTTCCATGTGATCCACAAATCCGCGGAAATCAGGAATGCGGTGCTGCAGTCCGTTCGTGGGGCTTTTGAGTACCAGGGCCAGAAGTGCTCGGCTCTCTCGAGGCTGTACGTGTCGGCATCGCTGTGGAAGGGCGGCTTCAAGGACGGTTTCCTCGAGGAGATCGCGAAAATCAAAGTTGGTCCTCCGCAGGATTTCAGCAACTTCCTGGGTCCAGTCATGTGCGTCGGTTGGATTGGCGTAGTCGCTTGTGCATCCGTTGACTCTTCTCCTAGTGGAAAGCCCGCGTTCGACAAGATTACGGGGTACATCCAAAAAGCAAAAGAAGCAGGTGGAGAGATCTTGATTGGTGGAAGTGGTGCGCCTCCCCATTTTCTGACGGTTTCACATCAGTTTTCTCATCTCTATCATTTCCCCTCAGCCGATGACTCCAAAGGTTACTTCGTGCAACCAACTGTCATTCTTACGAAAGACCCCCACTCTATCACTATGAAAGAGGAGATCTTTGGCCCCGTTGTCACTGTGAGATATATCATTTCGCGCCCATCCGCGTGTTGACGAGCGCGTTTGAAAAGGTTTACGTGTATGAAGACGATGATTTTGACAAAACGCTCGACCTCATTGATACGACCTCCGAGTATGCCCTGACCGGCGCTATGTACGTACCGGTCCCCCCGCCCACAGATACGTAGCTCATCTCCTTTGGATTTCTACTGTAGCTTCGCTTCAGAGCGCCGGGCCCTGATCCAAGCAACGAACAAGCTACGCCACGCCGCTGGTAACGTGTACTACAATGAGAAGTGCACCGGCGCTGTTGTCGGCCAACAGCCATTTGGTGGCGGCCGCGCTAGTGGGACAAACGATAAAGCGGGGAGCATCGCCATCTTCTATCGATTCGTGAGCGCGCGCAGCATCAAGGAAAATTTTGTAGGGTTGGAGGAGTTTGGGTATCCGTCGAATTTGGCTTGAGGATGAGTGCCTCGTTTGGGAGAAATGGGCGGTGTACGAAAAAAAAAAAAAAAGTGTAATGCAATGCGGGCCGCTCCTCCCCAGATGCGTCTGACCACTCCGATCTATGAGCTTTCTTCATTGTATCCTTGGGTTCTCGGTAAATCTTACAGATGTCTGTCATCGACGGCGAGAAGCCACAATGTCGACCGCCGTGCAAGCTCTAAGCTCTTTGCTGATGCCGAGCACGAAGAAGTAGTGGACCGAGAGGGCACCCCACCACAGCCTACCGTCCTCCCCAGAACAGCACCCGAACACCCAAATTGGACGGGAGAGGAAAGTATAGAAGATGCAGTGCTACGCATGCTCATAGACAAGTACAAACCGCTGCGTACTGGAACGGTGCAGACTGCGGAGGAGAAGATGCGTCGCGCACCGCCCACGGCTGGTGCACGACTGCCGGCGATGCTGCCTATATCCGAGACCGCAACGGCCACATCGTCGCTATCACCATCACCTCCGTCGTCGTCTTCCCGCCGCCACGTGTATCGAGCGGACGAGCCGCTCTTGCCAGCGGTGGAGGGCCACAAGCCATGGCTTACGACATTCAAGGCCCCCTCGCACGCAACCGCGTCGATCCGCTACGGGCAGTTCCCCACTGCCCCCTCTTACTCTCCCTCCACCTCCGCGTGCGGCCCTTCGCGGAGCGTGGGCGCGACCGAGCAAGCGGACGACCGTGCGCGCCGTAAAGAGCGCGACGCAAAGAAGCGCTCGGAGATTACTGGGCGGCTCACACGCGCGAGGGAGTCTACGCTAGATTACCGACTAGGCATCAAGAGCGCCAGCAACGGCGGAGAGACGCAGCAACAGGCGCGCCCGAACCCCGTGAGTGTCAAAGGGTGGGCCGGCCTCGTCGAGGAGCGCATCGAGGTGCGTTCTCCCTTCCTTCACGTGTTCCCGCTCACCGTGTCAAATAACACACCCGATCCTCCATTTCCAAACGGCCACTCCTCCCTCCTCCTTTCCCTTGGCGCGTCGTGCAGCGCGCGCGGCGGGACGGACACTTCCGCAGTATCCGCGGCCGCTCGAGCGGAGCAGCGAAGAGCACAACCCGTTCATCGCGCGCGAGGAGTTCCTCGTGAACCGGATAGTGCAGCGGCAGGGCGCCGCGCCACCGTGGGTCGAGGTGCAGGGCGAGCTCGAAGCGGCCGTCGCGGCGTTCCGCACGGCGCTGCGGCAGTCGTGGGTGCGCCGCGCGGTGCGCGTCGTGCTCATCCCCACGCACTCCCGGCTGCCGTTGCAGTCGCCGTCGCTGGCGGACGTGCGGGCGCTGAGAGACGCGGAGTGGGAGATGCGCGAAAGGGCGCACCACGATTCGGCGCTCGCGGAGCTCAATTCGCTCGTGCGCAAGTACAACGCGCTCGCCCCGTATGCGGTGCGGAAGGTGTACTACGTGCGGGAGGTCGAGCTTGCAAAGATTTACGATGAGAGCGGCGAGGAGATCCTGCGGGAGATCGAGGGACGGCTGCGCGATTCTGAGGTCAGAGCCAAAGGCGAGGTGAGGCCTCGTGGGAGTGATGAGGAAGAAGAGCCGCTTATGGGGACGTCTGTTGCTGAGGATGTCCGAGTTCTGAAACTCCGGGATCTCTTCTGGTAATGGATCCATCGCTGGACATGAGTTGGGACAGGACAGCGAGCACACATCACATCCTACTTCGGACTCGACATGTAGCAAACTCCCCGCGGTGGTGTCCTAGTCGCGTGCGCAGTGCGTCTACCATCGATACCAAGCAAGGGACAAAGGCTTTGTTTTTTCCGTACACGAGCCGGTGCACAGCTCCTTGCGGATATCTCAACGTCGTCCAGTCCTTAACCGTTCACCCCTCCTCTCCAAACTATCAATCGAGGCCTTGAAAGAACGACGTCCACCTAATATACCGCTGCCCTTGCTTCGCAGCCGTAAGGGTCCCTCCGCACACTCTACAACGACCCTAAGATGGCCACCCGCCTTCCGACCTACTTACGATAAACACGTGCCGTATTCGAGACAGAACATGGCCCGCTGCTGCCACCAGAGCCTCCAGATCCCGGATAGGGAACTTTCTTCGCGGGTCCCCACTAGTGTGGCCCACCAGGACAACTTACACACGAAACTCTTGTTGTCTGACTGGACTGTCGCCTATAAAGCATGCGCCGTTTACCAACCAGTGTAGTTCATATGGACTTCTTTTGTAGGTCCCTTCTCCTGCCCCAACACCATCTCTCTCCTTCGCTCCTCAAAAGCTTTCTGAGCATTCCACTCTTCCTCTAATACTCCACGACACCTGTGTCTCCTTTCTCTCTCTCAAGTGATTCTCTGGCAAGTCGGGACCGGAGTCAAGGATTTCCTCACCCTTCTCGTCAAGATAGTCGCTGGTCGATTCGAAGCTGTTGAGGCGCGACCCGGGTCGATGAGGGCACTCACAGCGGAAATCATGCGCAGGTGTACCCCCCATTTCTCGATCTTACCTTGGCTATACACTCATCAGATGTCCTGGAGCATACCTACCTGCGTACTGGCCCCGCAGTTACGCTGAGTCCCTGCATAGCATCTGGCAATGCTATCAGGTTTCCGCTGGTCCCAACGACACTGGTGACAGCGACAGCTGACACATCTTCATGTCTTGCTTCGCGCTCCTCATCTTCGCGCTCAAACGCCTGGTCACTTCATGTCTCGTTTTATTCACCCAGTAAAATCCACGCGACGACCTTCGTTGGCTAGTTGGTCCAGACTCGAGGTAAAGAAAAAAGTGGGTTCCAAAATATTGCACGGTTAGCACGGTCTTCGAGTCCCCGCGAGACTTGGATGTTCCTACTGTACTTTCGCAGCACAGAAGGGATACCATCATTCTGGAACGGGGAGGAAAATCTCCGATTCATGTGAAGTCTGGGATCAAATCTTTCGTGATCCGGCATTGGTCTCGGCATTAGTATAAGATGGGAAACGACCGTAGTACCACCCACTTGCCACTGAGATACAAGCCCGCTCGTTCTCAGACTTGTAAGACCTTGTTAACCTCTACCTTCCTATCTGCACATAGTATGTCTATCTCTGGATGACTGGTGACGCATAGTATGTGTTACTAGCCGCCCGGAGATAGACATCCGTGTTGTGAACTTTTGACTTCTCGCTGCGTCTCCCTTCGCGATCAAGGTGGACAGAAGGAAGACATTTCAGCCCTAATATTCCTTCTAACATCGATATGAAAAGATGGCGGGAGGACGACAGGGAACTGGTTATCGAGACGATCTCTGGGAAGCCGGCGGAATGTAAATGGAAGCGCGATGGTAGTCAGAAATACTTAGCCAATTCCAGACAAACTGGAACTTAGGTGTATCACGGCACCAGAGCTCTGGGTACCGGGAGGCAGACGTAAAAGAGGTGAGGGAAAGAGGGAGAGGGAGAGATGGGATGTCGACGAGGGGGTGGTGTTGTACCCGAGGGAAAAGGGGCTCCGATCGAGGACGATGATCGGAGCGTAGAAGGAAGGGTATCCGTATGTGGTCACGTATTGTTGCATCACCCAGCATGGCCAGATTGGTGGTGCTGTCTGCTTCTTCGAGCTTAGTGCAAATTTCCCATTCCTTGGCACGAGTCCTACTCCGATTAACTTAACCATGCAACGGGGACACTCCACATTTTGCAGCATGGGTCAGAATACACAACATCCTCTCGGGCGCTGTTGCCCAGTCCACTGCCCCGGTTACCGCGCGCGGACCAGCGCGTTGAGTGGGAGTTTGGATGAATAAGTCCGAGGCTAGGCCTTTCCCCTTTTCTCCGTCTCTCTGGCGCGAGTCCCGTTTGTGCCTTTCCTCGTCTCGTCACGGTGCCACTCCCAATTCTCATTGGGATTGCCCTTGCATGGAGTAATGCATTGCACGAGCGGAACATCCGTCGCAGACTCAGCCAAGACATTTCCGAAGTCTGGCGTCCAAAAACGCAAGCGCGTGATGAAAACAAATGGAGAGGGGCTAAAATCGAAGACGCGCTGCGGGCAGCGTCACGACTCGACGTCTCCGCATTTACGACGGACCTCGCCCGTAAGAAAATGCGGTTAGCATGATATAGCTTGATGGTCTCACATTCCATGGGCTCTTCTTGTCAGCGTCTCGATTACGAGAGTTTTATCATCTGCCGTCCGTCTCCTCACAGCCGCATTCGAGGACAAGTTTATGACGTATCGGACGTAGTCGGTGATATCCGTTTTTTGTCCAATTTCGTCGTGTATGGAAACCGAACGAAATGCCGACGGCTCGACGATGGCTCGAATGTCGACCTCTTAAGATCTTGCAGGTGAAGGTCTACCAGATCCTGCACATGTTGTAGGACCTTGCGGGGGGATGGAATCCCGGACGAGTCCGAACACTCATCGAGCGCAACTAGGATGATAAAAATCCGGCCGTGTCCCAACAGTCTCAGCATCGCCTTGAGGCATTCTTTCAAAGTGTCGCCATTGGGCTGTTGCGCGCCACTTTGTGGTCCGTGTAAATGCGGTTGAGGATGTCACAGCAAGGACTAGAGGAAGTAGCGAGCTGGGTTATAAGAGAAAGTAGCAGGTTGCGACGGCTTCGCTTATTGGAATCCCTAAAACCGAAGTAAAAATAGGCCATAATGGCCAATCCAGCTTCGCAAGTAGCCATGACATCTTGAATGATTGAGTAAAATATAGGTCCCGACTGGAAGCAGCCACGGAACCACAAACCAGATAATGCTTTTCCCAGAGCCCGCTATGAAATTTGAGGGTTGTCAAAAGGAGTGAGCCCCGAAAGCGACAAGAGCGGCATACATTTTCCGTGGATCCACAACAGGGAACCAGTAGACTCCCACTCGATGAACACGCTACTTTGGACCGTCGTTCCTTCGTGATGGGCGCTAAGCGCAATATTGAAGGATCTGAGGGAGAGAGCCACGTTCGAAGGAGCTGTTGCAACTGGCTCCCTGTGAGTATGTTTGAGCTGTCACGTCGAGCAACGGTGAGGGTGAAGGATTACGGACACTTTATTTCGTCTACGCTGGTTGCTGTTTGTTGGAATATCAATTCGATTCCATTGCTGTGACTTTCGCTTCTTTGCCGTCTAAGAGTATAAAGGTTAAACATGACTTCAGTGAGCAGCTAGATACGCCTTGCGCACCATTAACGACCACTTCACGAATGGCATGGGTGATCTTCAGGACCTCTACATGCGCCATCCGAGCCACTTCTTGAGTCGGTCTGCCTAATCTCTTCAGTGCATCCACAATATCAGCCCTTCCTGCCAATTTCTTCAGGAACTTTTCTGGGCATACATTAGTTGGGACTGTAATATAGCCAGAGGCAAACTCACTCCCTCGCCCCTGCTTTACCTCCTTGGTCGCGATCCCAAGGATTCTCAGCACTTCTACCATTATCTTCGTAATTTATGTTCGTCATCGCCGCGGTCGGTGTCGCCTCAATATAAGCCTCCAACCGTTTGAAAAAGAATACCAATCTGTTCGAAGAGATCTACCACCGCGCCTTGACTTGCCGCAACGTCCTTGGCCGTCTACGAGGCCTTCAATGTCAGAACATAAAGCTTTTAGGAAAAGATCAAACAAGATACCCACCAAGAAGAAGACACCAATGCCCGCAAATATTGCTTTAGCGGGCGAAAATACCTACAGAATATATATCAGAGAAAGCTTCAAGGCGTACATTAGCTCAGGTGATGACACGTATCAGACCTACACCTTCTCCGAGAATGGTAGAAAATGCATAGAGGGCGCTCACAGTTGGGTCCAACCACTTTGTCAACCTCTCGTCGCCGCTCCGAGCCTGATCGAACTCCCGGGCCTTTTCTTGGAGAATTGGCAGGACGGCGGCAGGAGAGCCTCATGTTTGAAACTGGGAGGCAAGCGGATGTGCGATAAGATCTTTCTTGGTCTGCTTCTCATACAATTCCAAGGTGGCAATAAAAATGGCTTGGAAGCGTGAGGAAACCACAGCTGTGGAAGGCGTCTGGGACATGCAGGGATTGATTCAAATTATGGGGTAGATGCTCTACCCATGCGGGATGGCGAAGGTGTTTATCCGCACACAAGCCAGTGCGCAATACATGCGCGTTCACACGTTCACGCACGCATACTCGCGTCGCACTTGGACTTGGACTCTTGTCCAGATCCCAGATATCGTCCAGTCCTCAGCTATTCACCCCTCCCTCTCTAAACTTTCAATCGACCCCCGATAACGACTTGAAAGATTAAAAAAAAATACGGGAAATGACCGTAGAACTACCTAGTATCCACCCACTCGACACTGAGATACGAGCTTGCGATACTCCCGAATCCACTCTCAGTGCTTCAAGGGAAAGCATGCTCGTTCTCAGACCCGTGGAAGATCTTGTTAACCTCCATCTCCGCAATCTGCACATAGTATGTTTATCTCTGGACGACTCGTGACACATAGACTGTGTTACTAGTCGCCCAGAGATAGACATCCGCGCCGATCTCGAACTTTTTGACACCTTAATTGTAAGAATGTCATACCTTAGCTCCCTCCCGAATTTTGCGACAAAACGAAGAACGTATACGATCTAGGGTATGTTCGTGGCGAAGCCGAGCCAACTTGAATCTGCGACACCTCACTTTTTCCTAAACCACGACCCAACTCACTGCCCAAGCGCTCAAGCTCAAGGGACGAGCATCTAAAATGCGACCGAGATCCGTCCCACCGAAACCCACTCCCTTCCTTCGCGACCCCGTCAACGTCTTGGGTGTAGCAAACACGCTGGTGGTAAGTGGCGAGGTCTGGCCAGTACGGTACGCCGGAGATACAATTCCATCTGCCTCGATACGCATTGTACTGGATGCGTCATGTGTAACGCAAGTAACACGCACACCCGCCAGCACTCCTTTCCAATGTCGAAGTAGCATTAGCCTGCGAATAGATACAACCCAGTTCGGAGGTGTGCGGCGGCTGTCCAATCCTCCGCCAGTGACTCTGGGATGGGATATGATAGATACAAGTAGAAGGACCTCGATCTAAGCCTTTGAGCTTGCCACCACAAGCAGTGACAGACCATCCACATGACCGGTAGGCGCTACCGGTGAATTACACTTGGTTCGTGATGTCGCCCTGCTCAAGAGATAGTATCTGTTATGAAGGACACACTACAATCACATAAAAGTGTGTGGATAAAAAAAAAACCAAACCAACGCTACAGTACCAGGTCACAGAAACGCATCAGCAAAAACATCCAAGACATTGGTCACCCCGGCCCGCCCATGAAAACGTCGTCTTCGCCCCCGCTCGTGATGGCGCCGGGGGCCGTACCACGCTCGGCCGCCTCAGCACGACGCGCATCGCGCAGCCTGATGAGTGCATCAAGCACGCCGCGCCAGGCGTCGCGTTCGACGCATCCCTCGAGCAGACCACGCGTCTGCTCCTTCACGCCGCCGCCAGCGTCCGACGAGGGCTGCTGCGCTCCAGGAGCAGGCGCAGCGGGGAGGCCAACACCCTGTGGGGGAGGGACGAACCCTGCGGGCGGGGCAGTGAGAACGGCGGGGGAGATGCGCGCCGCGCGGATGTGTGCGAGGGAGGAGCGGAGGGCCATTTGTATGCTCTGCGGCAGGCCAAGTCTGTGAGTCAGAGGGTGAAGTGGGAGAAAGAGGGGGGGGGGGGTGACGCACGTCGAGGGTTTCAAAGTATTTGCTGACCTCAGCAACGAATTGTTCGCTGCGCTCATCGCCCTGCGGGAGCCTGGCGTCTGGCGCGTCGGTTTGGGGGAGAGCGAGGAGAGCGAGAGAGGAACCGGCGAGGGAGAGGAGGCGGCCGATGTCCTGGAACATGGGTTAGTGGTAAAAGAACACCAGGTGGGGAGGTGGGGTGGGGACGTTTTCTACTCGACCTAGGTCGTGTATTTGACGGGCTGTACGAGACGAGTTCCATATCGCGTCTTCTTCTGGCGCGGGCACTGGCAATGACATGACACCGACCTCGCTGTTCAGTTAATCTCTCTCGGCGATATCGGGCCGTGATTCCCTGCCTTGTGAGCCCTCAACAAAAATTACAAACATTATCTACCCGATTTACTGGGAAGTAAGAGACACGTGCTACATACTGCGAAGAAGACGCATACAGACGGAATGACAACCCAGAATTGAGATACAGAGAGCTTGGAGCGCGTGCATGTGTGAGCGGTTACTGGTACTATGAGAACAGTATGGAAGGGGGGTACGGATTGATGGCGTGTTCAAGGTGACGCGAATGATGAAGGGAAGTGTGAGAACAAAAGTGGAGTATGGCGCGTGTGTTTTGGATACGGAAACGGTATATAATGAATAAACGAAACAGAGGACGAAACATGGTCGGAGGCGAATGTTCAAGGTCCAATGAATGTATGCGAGAGGGCGCAGTACATAGTGCAAGTATAAGTACAGTATTGATGGGGCGTTAAAAGGGAGGATACGAAGAATAATACGATACAACTTTGGGGTTGTTCTTTTCGTTGAATCGAGGAATCTACTATTAGACGGTTCTCTGTCAATGATTGTCAACAAATGGGGATAATGCGGGCAACAGAAAGCTTACTTTAACTATAGACCACTGCGCGACCAAGCTGTTGATCCGCTCGCGTAGGAGCTGTTTGCATGGGTCACAAGACAAGTAGTCGCCCAGCGGACGAAGTGCTGCTTCAATGGCGTGCGTCGACAGGTCTATTTCGGTGATGCGTCAATGGAAAGTGCCATTGCGGTGAGTGTGCGTTAATAACTCACCCGGTCTCACGTCCCACGCAAGATAGGCAGACGCGAGTGCCCAGGCCCTCGTCAGCTTTTTCTGCTCCGAAAAATCGCAGGTGGGGGTTGGCACGTGCGGCTGTGGAGGAGGGAGGAGCAGGCGCTTAAGAGCTTCCACGCGCCCCAAGTGCAGATAAAAGAGCCGCTTGAGGTACACCGGCCCCATTTTGATCGCCAGCTCGTCCGTGAGCGACGCGAGCGGATACGACAGCAGAAAGCTGGAAATCGGGACCGCAAGATGGTGGAGGTCGTAACCCCCTGCGATAGCATAGAACTCGATCGGTGCCTGGGGGGCTGTGCCAAGAAAGAGCGTATATAGCGGCGTGGCTGGCGCTAAGTACGTCTTTGCCGACAGGCCGTACTCCTCCAGGGATTCGACGGCTAAGATGACCGCATCTGGGGTGGGAGCATAGTGCGCCGCAGACATGTTGTAGATAGTATGCAGCAGAATGTTGAGGACGATCGAATCGAGGTGAAGAGGGAGAATGTTCCCCGCATCTTCTGGCTGGCCTCGTTCTTTGAGAGGGAGAAGTGAGTTGAAGCCGTTGGTCGACCCGGCGAGTATTTTGTGCTCGTGGACGTAGAAGAAGACAGAATCCGAAGACAGAATGATTAGGTCCGTCGGCAGTACGTCAAGTTCGGCGCCAGGAAAGAAAGTAGTGGAGACGGAAATCATTGTTTGTTCCCTCTCCTCTGGGGGCGTCCCGTGGCCGTGGACGGAAGTCTGGGACGACGAAATGGAGGGCTTGCCACGCCGCAACAAAAGATCACGTACAGGAGGCGTAGGAATCTGTGTCGCCGAAACCGATCGCGACAGAGGGGGTCGCACGACGCTGAATGCGGGTTTATCAGCAGGAAGCGCAGAATCTTGAGCAAGTCCGTCAGAAACGAACTGCAAGATAGAATCCCACTCGTTTGCTTCCATGTTGTTCATTTATTGTAGTAAACAAATCGAATAATGGCAACTAAGGAGAGTCGATCAGGCGGACGAAAGTAGGACGGGAAGACAAGGAAAGAAGTGGACGAGGGAGTAACACAATGATTAAGCTGATGCTGAAATAAATAAGCGAGTGGAGTCGAAAAGGAGACCCGTGTTGGCGGGCGAACGGTATATGGTATCCTATTCTATGCTGCGCTATCAATATGCGGCATGATATCCTAATCGGTCCATACATAAACACTCGTACTACATCACGCGACCCTAGATGACTTCCCCAACTCAACACCTTAATTTTCTCTTTCGCAACCTGCAGACAGTCTCAGAGAACATGGGGGAATCCCACCGTTCTCTCACGCCACTCCTCTGCATTTGGCAGGCAGTTTTTGGTCGGCGTGACTGCGACCTCTGTCTGGGCGCAACTAGGCACAAGGGCCTCGACAACGCCCCGTTAAGCCAAGTATGGGGGGAAAGCAAGCGCAACGGCTTTATTTTCTGGCACTTTCGAACGAGAGTCATTTCTCAGGTGCTATCCGGAAGTACCAGCGCTCCGTCTCTTAGTTGCCTTTGTTTTGTTAATCCGCTCCCTCTGCCCAAATTTCGTGTCGTGTAGCTCCTGTACGGTCACGTCAAATTCGTTCGAGTCGTAAATCCGCAGCTCACTAACCATATAAGCCCCCCTCTTCGCCGCAGAGACCTTATTTAGCTTCTCGAGCACTTTGTCTTCGGGGAGTTCCATCTCCACCAGCCGTGTTGCTGCAGCCATCAACATCGGAACACGAGCTTCGGACACCTAGTCTCAGTACTCACCAATACGCTCTTCGATCTTCAAAACCCGGTTCTCATCATTCTCCGAAACGAAGCTGACTGCCATGCCACCACGTCCCGCGCGTGCGGTTCGCCCCACCCGGTGGGTATATTCCTCTGGTTCATTCGGCAAGTCCCAGTTGACGACCATCGCGACATCAGCGATGTCCAAGCCCCGCGCACCCACGTCCGTGGATACAAGAACAGGGATTACTGAAGAACGGAAGAGCGAGAGCGAGGTCAGCCGTTCGCGCTGCGTGAGGCGCGAATGCAGTGCGGTGCTCCGTATGGAAAGTGTTTGTAACAAAGCGGTAAGATAGGCTGCCGTGCGGGTCTTTGCACAGAATATGATTGTTGGTGGGGGCTGGAGGAATTCTTCGCCGCTTCCTACGGTCCATGAAGAACCCTTCTTGCGACTAGTGGTGCGGGAACGTCTGACAGGATCAGGTGCTGACCGCCGAAGGTGTATTATCGGTTCTGGAGGATTGCAGAGGAGGTAATAGAGATAGCTTTCTCTGACATGAGAAGGAACCAAAATGTAATATTGTTTTAGGGTCTCCACTGTTTCAACTCTTAAGATATCTACTTGAGCTTCAAAGTCACCCAAAGACAGACTTCATGACGTACGTTGATGTTAATTTGTGAATAAATGGCCGCTGCTTTCCGGGTCTCGGTGTCGCATCAGCTATTGTATCTATTGATGGTGTCCATGTTGCCGTGAATAGCGCCGTTTGGCGGTCCTTCGGCAAAACACTAAACAAATAAGCTAGGTCTTCTGCGAAACTTGGGGCAAGAAGTCTGTCCGCTTCGTCAAGAACCTGAAATTCTATGAATACGAGACGGCGACACGCCGCGCCAGGGTATATGCACGTACTAGGAACTTGACCCTTGATAGGTCCCACTCTGCGCTGCTACTGCGCAGATGATCTACAATCCGGCCTGGGGTGGCTACTACCACGTGCGGCCGATTGTTGAGTTCGATGGCTTGTGCCATCATATCCATTCCGCCGACGATCACGGCAGTTCGAACATTGAGCGGCAAACCAAGCACCACAAATTGTTCCGATATCTGGAACGCGAGCTCCCTATGGCCGTCGAAACAGTCGGCTCGAGACAGGGGGGAAGAGACAGTACCTCGTCGGCGTGAGCACAAGTGCAAAAATACCGTAAGGATCAACAGAAAGCTTCTGTAGGATGGGCAATGCGAACGCGATTGTCTTTCCGGAACCTGTCTTTGCATTTCCTATGCAGTCTCTACCTTCCATAGAACCACTGTCAGTAATAGCCAGGCACAGTAGCAATGAGTATCGAAACCTGTGAGAAGAGGCGGGATACAAGCCCGCTGAATCTCGGTTGGAGTACGAATGGACATTTTGGACAGCGCAGAAAGTAGTGGAGGCGATATATTAAGCGACAAAAACGTCACGTCTTTCGACGAGCCAGCTCCGGAGGATACCGCTTCAGAGCGTTGACCGGCGAGTTTGGGCTTGATAGATATACGAGAGCCCAGAAGATCAGGACCCTCAGAAGAAATACTGAGGGGGATAGGACCTGCAGGGGGGGTCTCTTGGCTAAATTCAGAGTCTGTGCCCTCCTCGCCTCCGCTTTCCAACTGGCGACCGCCTGGTTCTCTACCTTCCGACGACTCCTCGCCAGAACCTTCACCTTCCTCCACACTGCTGCCTTCGTCGTCATGTTCCTGGAAAGTGGGAGATGGCCTATACCTCTTTTGTGGCTCTTCTTGTCTCCGTAAAAGATCGTCTATCGTAGACGCCCTGCGTTTTGAAGCAACCATTCCGACCTGCGTCGAGAACTAGTGTCTGCAGACGAAGCGGGAGATGACGTAAACATATATGTGACTTCCCTGACTAATTTCAAATAGTTCTACCAAGCAACATAGGCGGCCGCCTGTGCTGAAGACACCAAATCGATTGACTTGCGGCGAGTCTAAAAAAGCTTGGTTGTGATCTCCGGATTCACTACTACGATGGGAATGTTTGGAGAAGCGATTCAAGATCTTTTGAATTAGGACACTGACTAGGAACTGCCGTCCCTCTCATTGCTAGTAATAATATATACCAGGGTCACATACATATCACCGCATATACAAGTACGTCAAGTCTGCAGACTACAAGGGAGAAGTGAGGGAAGAGGGGGTGAGTTCGATACCATATACAACAGTCACGACTGTACTAGACTAGATACAGCCAAGCGAGATATTCACTGATACAATGATGGGATGGTTTAACTCGTTATAGATATCGGATGCACTCTCAGAGGGGGGACCATCTAAGCGTTCGCCAAAGGATCTTGTGCCAGAGAAGCTGGAAGGGGGCCGCGGGGAGGTCCAACACTGCTGTTGAAGATTATGAAGGGATTGGTACTCTGTGCCTGGGCCAGCGGGACGGGCATCCCCTGCGACGAAAACGCGCAAAGTGGGTGTACCACTGTTCCGGGAAGGCGGTTCGAGGTGGCCTGAACGCTGTCGCAATAAGATGAAAGGCAACTCATCTGCAAAAGGAAAGAAAAAAGGGAGATAAGAAAATAGAGCACGTGAGGGCCGTACGAAGTGACCTACATCGCGGGACATAGTACCGGTGTCTTGACGGATTACGTCGATAGCGGTAGCCATGTACGGGAGCTGGGCACTCCGCACCGAAAGATTGGCCGCCGCAGTGGGGGACGAGAACGTAGGATGCACTAGCTGTTCCCCATAGCCTTCTAAGAACGGTAGCTCGGTGGTGTCGATCTGGGGGGTAGGAGGCGGCGTAGGAGACGCAGGCACCGGCGTGGAGGTTGTAGACGGAGACGTTGCGTTCTCATGGGCTAGTTCGTCATTTATTATCTCCTGGTACGCCATGTCTGCCAAGCGACAAAGGCTCTCGAACTCCTCTGGTGGAGGCGCGAGCTTGGGTTCGCGCCTGGCCTTCGCGCGTGCGCGTGGCCGGAACCTGTAATCGGCGTACTTGAGCGCGTGCGTTTTCTTTTCCCGCTCCGCCTCCAGGAACCATTTCTTCTCCTCCTCCTTCGAGAGTCTGTGCCAACATTTCGCAGCGATGATGCTGAGCCTGTGCTGACGGGTTTCCTGATCCTTGGAGATGAATTTCCGTTTGAGAAAATCAGAGCGGAAGAGCATAAAGGCGTTGGCAGGGCGTGGGGGCTGCTTCTTTTCCTTTGAGACCGTATTGAAGTTGATGCGAGCGGGTGCGACGTGCTGAGAGTACGGGTACGGAACAACGGAATTGTGATGTTGGTAGGCGACTGCAGGGCCACCGTCATGGGGTAGAGGACTAAAGCCGTATGGGTAATGCCTTTGAAAGGAAACTTGCGGCGTTCGCAGCTCCCGATGAACGGGGAAGTCTTGCACCGTATTCGTTGGACTGAGAGAGCCCAGACGATAGGAGGAACTTCCGGGGCTCGGCCAGTAAGCATTGCGAACGAAAGACGTGTTTGGAGTTCGGATGGAAGGAATGAAAGGGAGCTGTGATAGGGTGTCTGTAAATTGGGATATGGATGGAGTGGGTGGGGAGAATGGTCCGTCGAAAATCGACGCGTCGAATAAATCCATCTCTATGCTGCGAGGGCCGACGATGAAAGGGAAGTAGGGTAAGGGTGGTGAGAGTGAATGTCAACCACAGGGGAACCATCTTGCTTTTTATGCGGGCGAGAGATCAGGCAGACCATGAAAGAGAGTCGGACATGGAACTTGGGGGCTCGCACATGGCATCACGATACCTTTCAAGGTGGACCGGACCACCTGTTACGACGAAAGGGAGAGGATGCCGAGGTTCCGGAGGAAGGGGGGCACGAGATTTCTGATTTTTTGAAGCCTAATGCCTGTGATGCCGGTCTGCAGGACGCTGGGTAATACGCAGATCAAAGGGAAAGGTATCTGCAGCGTGGACCCAGCGGCATAATGGGGGAGTAAGCACAATAGGTGATAGATATCCGGAAAAAGTCCATACCTCGATCGAAATGGGGTTGCAAGTCGGGCACGCCGTAAACGATCCCCATTCTAGGACAAGACGGAGGTTAATTGAAAAATAGGCAACGCTGGGGAGAACGTGTTGTCAGTTTTATCCTCTCGGGGAGAGCTACTCAGAGTCCCAGCGTAGCAGCACGGGGAAGAGGCGCGCAGAGAACATACCTTTGTGCTGCCTAAGCCATCCCTAGGAGGAAGTGCCTCTAGATCTCGTGACAGTAGTGAGAGCATAATCATAAAAGGGAGTAGCGTGCATCAACGGGCATGTCTTCGACCAAGTGAGCGTCACGAATGAGATATAGCCCGTCCCAGTGTTGTTCAGAGTCAGTTAATATACCCTCAAGTGTGCTAGGGAGGATACGCGCTGATAACTAGACCCCCTCCGTGTCGCAATGTGCAAACAGCACCGCGGACACGTGCCTATGAGATGCCGCCTATCAAAATGCGTCCAGACACTATAAAGCGAACACGAGGCAGGTTTGGCTCCTCACGTGGGGTTGATAGATAGGACGAAACCTGGTAGGTTACAAGCAAATAGTTTTCTTGTTGCGCTTGAACTTTCGAGTTCGCGAGCGCATTGACGTCATTTGTAATTTCAAACCTCTAGTCTCAAATGCTAAGGCCAAGTCCGCCTGTAAGTGCCGCCCGTGCACGACCGGATCAAGCGGTTGTTGCCATGTGGGAAACGAGCGGGAAAAGGTGTGGGTGGGGAAACTGAGTACTTACCGCCGGCCGCACAAACGTGCCAAGTGATATCAGATTTAGAAGGCGACAACTGCCGGTCGCAGGTTCGCAGCATCAACCGTTGAGGTGGGAAAATATACCAGGGTTGGGGTGACGGCAGGGTGGACAAGCAACTGTCATGTCTAGGAATCCTTCTAAGAATTTGTATTTTCTACAAAATATTATCTCAAAGGGCTATAGTGTGAGCCACATGCAAGCCATTGGGAAAAAAAGTAACGGCCACTCACAAGGAGCTACTGTATATATCTATCCGCAACGACGTTCCCGCCGCCTTCTTGACGCGATTCATGAACGCCAGACCTTCGCGTTCTTCGGCAACTTCCTCCACGTATATGCGCCGCACTCCCTGCTCCTCTAGACTTAGCAGTCCCTCAAACAGACGTTGCGCCGCGCTGGCGGGCTCCGCGCGCTTGCCCAGTGAAAAAGTGAGCCATCTCTGCGCCCCGTGCGCCCGCGCCCGCGCAAACAACGGCGAGTCCTCCTGGGCCATGAGACCCACGCGTCCCGCTCCGCCGCCATCGACCTCCTTGAAGAACGCATCCACCGCCACGCGGCGCAGGGCGCTATCCGCGGTGGCTGTGGACGTGTACAGCAGCGTGACGGGCACGCCGGGCGCATAGTGGCGGTACTTCATTCCCGGGGTCGTCGGGGCGTCCTCTTCGTGCTTATCCAGCACAAAGTCGCGGCGGTGCACGAGAACGCGCCCCAGCCCTGGATCCCCGAGAGTGGCGACGAGCGCCTCGACGGTGGCGCCACCAGGCCGCAGCACGCGCAACGCGCCGTCGTCACCAAGCCCATCGACGACCGTGCTCTCGAGGCCGACGGTGCAGGTGCCGCCGTCGAGGAGGAGCGGGAGACGGCCTGTGGTGCCGAGGTCGCGGAGGACGTGTGCTGCGCGAGTCGGGCTTGGTTTTCCGGACGAGTTGGCGCTCGGCGCGGCGAGGGGTGCGCCAGTGGCAGCTATCAGTGCACGAGCTACTGGGTGCGCGGGCATGCGCACGGCGACGGTTGGATGGCCCGCGGTGATGATAGGCGGGACACGGGTCGGGTCGGTGGGGAAGAGGAGGGTGAGCGGACCAGGCCAGAAGTTTCGCATCAGGGATGCATAGGCGGGAGAAGGCGTGTAGGACGCCGGGAGGAGGGTAGAGAGCATGGAGAGAGAGGATATGTGCACTATCAACGGATTGTCGGACGGTCGGCCTTTGGTGGAGAAGATTTTGGCGGCAGCGGATGCATCGAGGGCAATGGCACCGAGCCCGTAGACGGTCTCCGTTGGAAAAGCAACGACTTGACCTTGTGTTAGGTGGTGAACAGCGGATGTGATGGCATTCTCGGTCTCTGGACTTGAGTAGATCGGTTTGTCGTCAGAGAAGGTGATCGATTCTGGGTCGCACTTGAGGACTCGGGTACTCGCAGCTGCCATGGTAAAGGAAACATGTGGTGGCCGTGGAAGAAAGATATTAAGATAATTGGGGATGCGGGCCAAAAGGACCATGCATGACGCAAATTTTTTGGTTCGAGTCAGACAGATTCAGATAATGATAATCGATCAGTGCATCTCATCGCAGACTTGATATCATTTCAAGCTAACACAACGCTTTCCTGCGTCGGTCTATAACAGGAGAACAACCCAGAGGTACCAGCTCGTTCGCCATAACGACAGCGGTGTAACTAGTCGATAAATAAAGCAATTTGAAGTTAGTATAACTAATCCCTGTACCCAGAGGAGACATCTCTCGATGACGTGAATGAGCCAAAAGAGGGTGCAAATGTATCAGATGATGGAAACAAATCGTGTAGAAGAATGTGAGTAAGGATACGTAGAGCGTTCGTTTGAGAAAGGGTATGAAGGACAGAATAAAGTGAAGTGGTTCGATGTTACAGTGGTACACAGGAGTCGATGGATTTTCTAACAGCAGGGGTTAGCGGGATATCAGTGGATCACTGCGGGTGGGTCAAAGTCACAAAGGTTGCAACTGCCACATGAGAGTGGCAAAGAGCCTATTTAGCTCTTTCTTTCCAGGTAAGCTGAGAAACTGTCCTTCGATTGGCGGTCGAATCCCAACGGATAGGATGTCAGATCCTTCGTCAGCACTAGCGTATCAAGACTCGCTCGTTGCTTGCCCTCGTTAGAGATCTTCCCGTTGGAGAGCACTTCGGTTAGTGACTCTCTACTACCACCGTCACTCCCGTGATCAATCTGGAACGGGAACGACCCCAGACCCGTCGACATAGAAGAGAGTTGAGATCCCGTAGACATGCCGAGAATCTGACGATTGGGCGGCTCCAGGTCACCATCGTCCCTCATAGGAGGAGCTGGGCGAGAGGAAGCACTTGGCGTCTCCTGCGCGAGAGGCGAACGCGGCGGTGTGCGGAGTGGGCGGTTAGAAATCGGTGACGGTGGTACAAACGTGAAGCTCTCCAAGATCGAATCTGCACGGCCTGACACGCCCGAAGCCATCGTGCTCATGGACATACGCTGAGAAATGGTCCGTCCCTTATCTACTTGTTGTGCTTGTCCCTGTACGTTTACCAGGGCCCGTTCTTGCTGACGCCCAAAAGAACTCGCAGAGTCAGGGGTGAAGGTTGGAACCAGGCGGCCGCTGGCCACACGAACCAACGCGCGCGGAGCCGATCCGACAGAGCTGGCCATCGGCGTAGTCGGGATAAGGGCTGCGCTCGTTGGTTGCGCAAACCCAAGGTGCACGCGGGTTGCATCCATGATATCCGCACCAATGACGCTCGCAGCCTGGGTATACGTGCTTAGCGGGCGATCCGAATCATTGACATCAAGGCCAGCATTCCATGGGTGCTCCAAAGGTGCTGTGCCCCAGTCCGCGTGTGCGTGTGAAGAACCTTGTGTTGCCATGGAGCTGCGGAACCCGGGAGAGCGCCGGTCGGCGAAAGGGTCCGCAGGAATGGGGAGTGGATGATCATCAGTCTCACGTAACACATCCTGAGGGCCAAATGACGAGGCAGTAAGAGGTGAACGGATGGACGGGCGGGAAGTAAGAGACCTCGCAGAGGCAGGAACAACAGCTGCCTTCGCTGCACTAGCGACCTGTCGACCAGTGACGATCGTGGGTACCTCTGCAAGGACATCGCTGGCATAGCTGGCATTCGTGATGTATGACCGGTCATCACCTATGACCGAGATACCCGATCGGTCAGAAAGGTTAGCGGGAACAGACTCCGCAGAGAGATTCATATGATCCATATTCAGATCGATAGCTGGCATGCGGTGTGGACGTAGAGGGGACGTCGAACCCGATTGGGACGTAGATCCCGATGGGAAGACGGAAGCAGGGGGTGGAACAAAGGCAATGGGGATGACATTAGTCGACTGAGAGCCGGTAGAAGTCGTCTGAATGGAATGTCCGTCACCGAACGGATTCGATTGGGCCGAATCGCGTCGAGATAGAGCAGGCTGTGATGTAGGGTCAAGATCGATGGTAGTGTTCGAGTTTCCGTACACCCGGACGACCGGTTCTGTGGGAACGGGCTCTGGGGTAACAACGAGCTTCTCTGTGGGATCGGGACGGTTGAGGACGGTGTCCGCCGGTGCCGGAATGTCTTTGACCTCAGGTGCCGCAGTTTCGACGGGGGCGGCGTTTCGGCGACGCCACCAGAGGAAGAGGCCGACAGCAAGAGCCAAAAACGCAAGAGAGCCCACGACGGCGCCTGCAATTACTCCTGCACTAACGCCATGGCCAGAGTCGGACGACGTTGGTTTGTCAACGCACCGGAAGCTGCTGCACTCAGTGCAGCTCCTGAAAGTACATGGTGAGAAAACAATGGAGACAATACATGTATGGCGCCAAAGAACGCACTGTGCGATCTGAAAACAACTCTGACCGGAGCCACAGTTACACACTGGGGGCATGCTGGAGCATTGAACACAGCCGTCTCGTGCAAAGAGAAGGTCCAAACGCATAGTGGGACGGGAAAAAGAAAGAATGTGGTCAGATAACGAAAAGACGATAAAAGGCGGGCCCTGCGATGTCCAGGACAGTTCGAGGATGTATCGAAACCGCCAGACGTGGTGGTGGAGATGGGAGAAGGGCAGGGGAGGGGAGGGGGGAGTGAAAGGAAGGACAAGATGTGAGAAAAGGCGAAAGCGAAGACAGAAAATCAAACTTGGCGAAGGTCGCATTGATTATGTAATATTTGATCCCCATATTGAATTGAAATTTCTATGGTTGATTGGCGACGGACTTGTACCCGAAAGGGTCTAGCCTCAAGTCTACAGCTCTACAGTATACAGCCTACTCTCAGTCTTATCATCCCTTCAATGACTGTAATCGTATCTGCAGGAGTTTCCGTCAACCCTCACGTCCACCGTACCGCCAACGAGTTCACGTACTTTCTATAAAACGCCTCAGAACCTGATGGAACGTCCTTGATTCATACGCATTAGCCCCGCACCCCAAAAATTTGTCCGACCAATATAGTCCGTACCTGGCCATGCCTAGCACCGCGGGTCTTCCGGCCGGCCTTCTCAAGCTCACATCGGTGTTCCCGATCCTCACGAAGCCACTGCAACGCGATTTTGAACAATGTCCGGTCTAGGCCCCCTGCAATATTATCCAATGACTGCTCGGCAAGTGCGTGAGACCACGGTCTGGGTTTCTTCACGAATGTTCCAAGGCGCATGTGTGCAATGTGCGTAGGAAACTCATTCAACCCATCAAAGATGTGGGTGGCATCTAGTAGCCCAATGGGGATCAATTTGCGCCGCTGGGAGAATTTCGGAGCCCCTACATAGAATTGTCGCTCCCCGACGCTCACTATCCTCCCTCAAGAAGGACAGAAGATCATATCGGACTTGCACGTCCAGATCAACAGTGACCTGTGCCGCACAATTCGTAAGACCCATACACACCACGTAAAGTTGGAGTACCTCGTCGAGTAAGAGTACATCCCAGGATTGCATGAGGCCCATGCACAGCTGCACCCGCCGTCTCTCGCCATCGGAGATCGCGTGCATGTGCCAATCGAGGTCCACGTCAAGTATATCTAATAGTTGGTCGCGGCGATCTTTGTGGCGATATCCGCCCACCGAGTCGAGGAAGTGCTCGACTGCAATGTCACCGCGCACGACTGGGTTCATAGCCCTGTGGCGCAATTGAATTAGGACGTGCCTGCACGTTGTTCCCAAAACGCAAAGACTTTCCATTCCGTACCAAGGTACGTTACTCCGGGAGGCGAATCCCGGAAGACGTCGTGCCCTTTTATTAGGATTCGCGCGCCCTCTAATGTGACGAGCCTCTTGCCTGCAAGGATCTGAAGCAAAGTCGATTTGCCAGCTAACGAAGCGAAGACGAGTGTCGATTGAACATTCCCGTTGACCGGGACGAGTAAAATGCACACCTCCATTTGCGCCAATGAGGAGCGTGCGTGAGCCCTTCGGGAGATCGATATTGATGTCACTCAGCGACGCAGGCGCAGATGGATCGTGATAGTATGTGAGGTTCTGGATAGTAATCTCGGTTATACTATCCATTTCTGCCTAAAGCTCCAGTGGGGGGCCAGAGGTGACGAAGCGAAATCGCCGTTTCTTCCCTAGCACAATAGATACTGTAAGACAATGATAAAATTTACACTTAGACAGAACTTACAAGACCACGGAGCTGAGACAAAGAACACAGCACTCCGGCCGTCGCACACTAGTGGGTGTTTCAAGTCACTGCCTGAGGTTGCGGACTTGCGGACTACGATTGATCTCAAATCGAATGACACCGAAATGATCGTGTGATCCATCGATCCGGACCGGCCCGAATAAGACCACGGTCACGGACTTGCTTCCGAGTGTACAGGTTACAGCGACACTATGCCAAGCTTCCCTGCATTGCCCGGAGCGTACAAGGGACTTTTCTTATACATAGAACCGGGTATCTATTCATAACATGCGTTATCTTGCCCTAAAAATTGACCGAGGTTTGGTCTGGCAGCCTCTACCATCCTCCCAGCTGTTCTCATCTGGTTCACACCTGGCGCTGCTTGGTTCCATCATGAGTTGATACCAGCTCCAGGCGAATTACCTGATAGCCTCGAAGCTCGCACTCGCATGGCCATTTGGCAGCTGGGGAACTGTGTGTTTGGCGGCCACATTCTCATATATCCTGACTTTTGGGCACCGTAGGCTATCTGCTTCTAGGGATGTTGTCGTCCTTTGTATTTCGCGCAATAAGAGATGCGCTACCCGACAATCCTGTCGGTCAGGAGCGCATCTTGGGAGCGAGTCTGTTGGCATTGGCGATAGCTGATGTGAGTTCCTTCCATCTCATGAATCATCGTATAATGTTGTTTTAGGTAACGCAGTAAGTTATCTCTTACGCGAGCGTCTTCCATACACTTAGAAGCGCTCGTGATAGCATCATTGCAAGTTTCATAGGACTTCCGGATGCCCTCAAGTACCGCCCAGACCTCTGGAATCCCACGACGCACGGCAACATCTCGTTTGTCGTAATACTACTGCTCTTCAGGTGCGCAACGCAACTCCTAAAATCTGCTGCAGGCGTTATAGCTGTATAATATGACTTGCAGAGTTGCCTGGTTTTTGGGAATTGGGCGCACAAGGTATTATTTCGGTAAGCGACCAAGTGGGAGGGCAAAGACCGCGTAGTATTATGTAACAAATGGTACAACCCCGTATGTGGGATCCGGAATCACCGGGCCGAAATATTTCGCTTTCACACGGTAAACAAGTTGTCCCCGTTCGCAGTCAGCGTCTGTGTCCGCCAGTGTTACAATTGCAGTATGGCTGCGGCCACTTCGCTCGTACAAGTCATAGATCTCACCGACTCCCCCCCTTCTATCAATAATGGAACCAAGAAGGTCCGAAAGTCTCCCGACCATAACGCCGTAACGCGGACATCGCGCAAACGCAAGAACGGCGAGACTGACAGGACACGGACTCTTGCGGAATCGCGGGACTGCTCGGCCGAGGTTGAGAATGCAAAGTTGGAAGAAGTCGAAACTCGGCGAATAGAAGGTGCCAAGGGCGGAAACAAGGAGTCTACGAAGAAGAAGAATCGCCGCTCAATGAAGAGCAAGGACAAGAGCAAGGATCCGGTGTCCTCTTCGCTAGAGGATACCCGGCAAGACTCGCCTCCCACATCAGAATATAGCCAACTCTTCTTTGTCGATACTGCGCCCGGTCCCGTACCTGCGTGCATGCTGTTCGATTCTGGAAGCGCGGATGCTGCGCAGTCGTCATCATCACGAGCGCCCGAGGTGGACAAGACCCCACTGCTCTTACCTGCGCACGTATCTGTCTTGGATACCGTAGATGATTTACCAATACAAATCGTCCAACCTGCGGATTCGGACTCGGACGCGGAATCTTATATCGAATACCTTGATTACGATGATCGCCTGGTGCGCTTGCCGCACCCTTTACTGCTTTTCGTCGCTCATTTCACACAGACAGCTGGGACGGTGCGCTACTTTGTTGCGGAGGAACAAAAGCAGACGCGCTTTGTCTGCAAACGTTGCGGTGTGGAAAGCGAACACAGGACCAGGGATTGTCCTGTCATGATCGTGCGTGGATATTTTCTTCTAATCTTTCAGATTTGCGTCCGGAGCTAATGCCTCAACTTAGTGTTTGACTTGCGGCGCGCGCGATGAGCATTCCACGCGCAGTTGTCCAATAAGCAAAACATGCTTCACGTGTGGGATGAAGGGCCATATCAACAAGGTCTGCGACATTCCTTTGGGCAGCCCGCTCACGAGCCTGATTGATCACACTCTGACCATCCCACAGACTTGCCCAAATCGGCACTCTCGAGACAAGGTTAACCAGTACTACAATTGTGATCGGTGCGGATCAAATACCCACAACACAAACGTGCGAACCAACTGTACTGGAGTCCAAACGACGAGCAATTCACTTTTTTTGTTTCTATGCAGGAGTGCCCCACGATCTGGCGACTGTATGAATACGTTACTGACCGCGAACGAGAGGCGATCCTTCAGCACCGGGAATCGAAACAATCGCTCGTTCTCGGCGAAGGTGGGGAGGGCTATATCGCACGTGACGAATGGTGCTACAACTGCGGAGACAGCGGGCACCTCGGCGATGTGAGTTGCCAAATGTCTTTGATCTTCTACTTCTTGGTGGTGGCGGTGGGTTCACCGTCCTGTCACACTCACCAACCTCCTGTTTGTCCCCTCGTAGGACTGTAAGGATCCTCGTCCGCACGACGCGCCCAACGCGCCGTCCGCCTTTGGTCAGTTCAACACCTTCACCGGTCCTTTTTCCGACACATTCGCCTCACCACATGCGTACGCCCGTGCGCCGCGCGACTGGGAAACCAGTGAATCCTTCGGGGACGGCTGGGGTGCGAGCGCGCCCATCAACGTCGGCAAGCGTGCGCGCAACAAGAACCGGATGAGGATGGAGCAGCGCGCGCTCGAGATCCAGGAGCAGGCCGACCCGGACGACTGGTTTGGGAATCCGCGGAACGTGCGGAATCGCGGAATGGGAGGCGGCGCAAGGCGTGAGCGCGATGGTGGTGGAGGTGGAGGTGGCAGTAGCGGAACGAAAGACATGAAGATCTGCTTTTCGGGGACGGCGAGGAAGAGGGACGACGGTCAAGGCCCGAGCTTGCTCGAGCGTGTACACGGCGATGACGATAAGCGCAGTCGTCATTATAGTCATCGGGACCAACAACAGCATAGCCGAGACCGAGACCGAGACCGCGGAGAGCGACATCATCGAGACCGCGACCGCGAACGGGGCCGAGGCCGGGATCGGGATCGGGACGACGATGGAACTGGGCACGGGCTACGCATCCAGGGGTCAGCAGGCAAAAGCGACGCTCCGCCGCGCTACGACGATAAAGACAGGCGGGAGGAGCGGAGGGGTGACGATCGTCGGCGGGAGGATAGCCGGAGCAAATATCGCGAGCAGGAGAGTCGCAGGGATGACCATAGGGAACGACCGGGGAGACACGAGCGCGAGCGTCGGACAAGCTGGGATGGCCGTGGCCCACGGGGTCCCCAATACAAAGGAGGGTATGCACGATGATATACTAGCGGGCTGCGCCTACCAGTAACGTTCGACGCAAGCAGTGTATACTTCATGCATCTTTATTTTTCCACCATCGATTGTCCACGGTACAGTTCAGGTCTGTCCAGCAGGCCAGACTACCCTAGATATGAAAAAATTACGCAGTGCATAGTACTATAAAAATCGGCGCGCAGACCGGGAGAACCCCCGCGGTTATCTACTCATCACTGTCTTCCCTCTCTGTTCCAGGGCCGCAGCGGGGCGTTAGACACCACACTGCCTACATACGCATCTGGATCGGGCACATCACTCGCCTGCGACGCCGCCAATGTCGCCCAGGACGATATGTCCGGTATGAGCCTCCCAAAGCGGGGTGAGGTCCCCCGAAAATTAGACGACGATTCGTTTGCCGAACTTGATGGCGACGTCATCTGTTCGGGTGACACCGCTGGACGCATGCCACGGAAGGTTTGGCTCAGTGCACCCCTTATGGTCCTTCCGCGGACCGCCGCTTCGGGTACTTCTGTTGCCGCCGCCACCTCCCCGTGCTGCAAGAACGTGGTGCGAATCGACGAGTCCGAGAGCCCTCGCGTGCGCAGGGTGCGAGATGGGTCGAACCCACGGCGATCCTCTGGTGAGCCGTGGGGATCGATGACGGCGTCCACGTTGCGCGGGAGCGGGTTTTGCGTGTTGTCGGCTACGGCCATCGCCCGACCCGCGGCACGTCCCAGCGTGACGCGGCGCAGTTGATCGGCTCCTGATCCAGGCTGCCTTGGGGGATCTGGTGGGAGGACGATCCACGAATCGTTACGCGGTGCCCCGGCGAAGATGCCCATAAGATTGAGGGAGGTATTGCGGGCTGGCGTTGGGGCTGCGATCGCGTCGCGCGTCATTTTTTGCGAGATAGGGGAAGAAGCACTTGTAATGGCACGTCCGGCGCCAGTGCCGGTAAATTCGACGTTCACAATTGTGGTGGAGGCTGATGTCGCCGGGCCGAGCTTAGGGATAGGACGGGAAGAGGATCGCACGAGTCCACTTCCCCTGCTAAAGCCAAGCGGAGATTGCGCACGCTTAGATTCTCCAAAGGTGGTGCCAGTAAATAGTTTTGTTAATGGCGCCATCCATCCACCACCGGAGTTTGATGTAGAAGATTTCCCGTTCACAGACTCGTCCTTAGGGTTCATCGTCATTTCGCGGACCTTGGGTGCGATGGACGGATCAAGAACAATGTCGTTGAGCGTCGTACGCAGAACACCAAGTTCCTTGAAAATGTCCTTGACGAGCTTCAGCAGCATTCGTAGGTCGCGCCGCGTGCAAATAGTGGTGAACTTCTCGTCCTCCAAAACAGCACGGAAAATAGTACGCATGTTGGCCACCTCCGCAACGATCCCATCCACAGTCGAATGTGATAGGTAGCTTACGTCTGCGCCAAGAATATTTTGTCGTTTCAGACGAGTTGTCAAAGTCCGCGCGTCTGCTTGAGCGATCCTGTTGAATAAATGTTGGACACGCTCTAGTAGAGCACCAAGAGTAGATGGGTTATCAACAAGTGAAGATGATTCGGAGTGCTCCTCGTTAGGCGACGCAGAAAGAGACATTTGGTCCTGGCTTCCTTGACCCGGAGATAGAGTACCGGTACAACCTTGGGGATCAGTTTGGACGCCCTTGTGACGCTGCAAAAGGTACAACGGCCTTTGTTTTATCGGTCTTCCTGGGGTAGCGTCTTCGGCGTCGGATTCATCTGAGGTACTTCCGGCTTCGAGCTCAATATTTATGCCAGAGTTTTGTCCATGAAGAAGCTGAGTGTGCCTTGCTTGACCTGACCTAGGAGAGAGGGCACGCCGGCTAGTCTCTGGCGTTAACGGCGCCTGGCGGACCATCAGAACGAAATCAAGGCGAGGCGTCGGGTTGCACTTACAAATACAAAGCTGCGCCGAGATGGCGATTCTCTGCTAAAAGAGCGCCTGCCTGCTGACACCTTCTCGTGATCAGAGAAGATGGCGGAGATTGGGGAAAGAGGACCGGGAGCTGTTCCGTAAGTCATTGACGATGACGGCGAGGGTGCCCTGGGCATATTGCGTGGCCGTGTCGGACTTAGGGAAGGTGGGATTCGACCTGTGATTGATCGGTCAGGAGATAAGAAGGAAATTCTGAGGTATCTATCACGCACCGCTGCCAGGAGAAGACACTAGACGCTCTCCTGCCTCTTCTTGGAGAGCATCTAGAGCCTCTCTGGACTCGGACAGAAGCCCCTGAAGCTCAGCATTGCTCTTCTCGAGGGCCTCTTTGTCTGCGACGAGTGATTCCAGAAGCCTCGTAACCTCATCGTGTTGTCCCATGGAAGTCAAGTTGACTCGCTATTCACATATTCGTTAGCTGCCGCCCAACACAGCCACGCAAATGCCTACCGAATGCTGTAGTTCCGTTAGCCACTGTTTGGCCTCGCGTAACATCTCCTCTGAGGCCTGACCGCGCTTCGCGCTCTCTTCCTTCAACTGTTCTTGGAGGTGGCGAACCTCTAGGCGTAGCTTGGCTTCTCGGGTTATTGCGGTGGGTAGAATCGATCGTACGAACAAGACTCACCGCATTTATCACCGAGCGTGACCAACTTGGCCTCCGCGACTCGGAGCTTTTGCGCAGCGTTGTCCCTCTCCTGGTGAAAGTCGTCCCTCTCTTGCATCGCCTGGCGAAGGCGTGCCTCCCAACCGACGGACCGGGCATGTTCTGTTGACAAATGACTGAAAGAGTCACGCATCTCCTGCAAATCGGCAGAGAGACTCTTGTTTGACGCTTCCGCGAGTTCATTATTAAGAAGCGCCTGGGTGAAGCGCTGAATCAGGGAGAGAAGGGGGGGATATCAGCGCACTCGGTTCCCAATACGGGGTCGGGGAGGTGGGACCTTGTGTAGCACGGCATTCTCCTTCGACAGCTCTGCTATTCTGTCCTCCAATTGTTGACGAGAGGTCGGGTCGAGATCCGAGGAATCACTGTCCGGGTGTTCTCGCTTGTCTATATGTTCCGCGACCTAGACGAGACGAGTAGAATAGGCAGCCGATGAGAAAGTAGAGGGAGTAACCGAACCTGCATTCTCCGTACATAGGTCTCATGCCTCCGCAGCAAGGCTTGCCCAACCTCTGTGAGTGGTCGGCATTGGCCAAATGTGAGCTAGGGCTGTGTGCAACGCACCGGCACTGAGAACGAGGCGACTCTCCAACTTGGTTTTGACAGCCAACCATGCTTTGGTGTATTCGCTGTCGTCAGTGTTACAGTTGCAACCCGAGGCATGAGACGGAGGTTCTGGAGTCGAAACCCTGGAATAGTCGGTCAAGGAGCGGGTTAGGTCGTCGATTGCGGATGAAGCGTCTAAGAAGCTGGATGAGGATGGGGAACCCGGACCAGGGGTCCTAGAGCCTTGTGACATGTCTGTGTTGAGGTGAACGGCTTGCTTACACGTGTTTATTTAACATTTAACAATTAAGCAGAGGTGTGAGTATGAGTACTAGTAGGGTATCATAAAAAATCAACAAACTTGAAAGCGAATGCAACAACACGGACAGCAAACGAACAACATAATGTACCCGACATAGTGACCCTCACTGCTGTTGCACATAATTTTTATGTTCCATTCCATTCCAACCTTCATTCCGTTATTTGTCGGACCAGCTCCGCGATCCAGCTTGTAACTTGTGCAGTGGCATTGGCCTTACTCGCCGATATAAACTGGAATGCTGTGCTCAATCCGCCCATACCCTGCTCTTCCAATGCCTCTTTTTGAGTTCGCCCTGTGATAGTTCCGCTTTCCTCTACGGTGGCAAGTGTTGACACGGAGTTGCTCCATCCCGAATATCGGCTCGGGTCTTGAAGAACGATATGGAACACGTTCGATGCAGCGCTTAGTACAGTGGGGTTCGACGATCCCGCAAAAGCATCTTTTACTCGTTCTTGTAAGCCGTCGTAGCTGTTTACCTCGGAAGTGAGCCGGCGAAGCCATTGGAGACGAAGGTACTAACCACATCGTGAGAACCTCAGGATAAGCCATCGAGACATCCGAAAGTAATTTGAAGTAGATTTCTGTCTCAGTATTTTCACCTTGGAAGATTTCCAACATGACGCCTATGAAGGAAACCACTAGTAGCGCCGCATTGACGTCCGTGATATTCAGCAATTCCAGTGGAATGCGTGGGACATCTTCTTCATCCACCCGCTCTACGGAGTCTTCTCCAGCCAGGTACACGTCCAAGTTAGCATTCTGCAATAACTGCCTGTATGTCTTCTGTGTTGTTGCTGCAGACAGCAACGCAAGGAAGTAACCAAGCGACTCCGGTGGGACCCTAGGGACGGGTGGCACTTCTGAGTTGCCGTCAACATTTGATGCGGCACGCGAACTGACGCGCAACATGGTTCGGAGGGAATCTAGTGCGACAGGCTTGAAGACCTTGAGCTTGAGACCTTTGATTGTAATTGCGGCGAGGGAGAAGGAGAAATTCGATTCGAACGAGATTTTGAGGCTACGGTCAAGTCGATTGGCAATCTCTCGGAAGCCGTATCGGTGCTCAAGCAGAGAGTCTGACACCCCATGTTGTTGGACAAGTCCTTGGTCCGACAGCTGTACGATTGTGACGCATAGCAGCTGCGATGCTTCTGTGTAGAAAGCCATGTGCCCAAACTGAAGGAGCGCGACTGCGAGCCAGAAGATGGGGCCTATATACCGCGAGCCGGGTTGCAGAGCGGGTACAACATTACGAATGCATCGGAGCATACTGACAACTGAGATCGTCGAATCCGTCGTTCGCATGAGAGTGCTCCTGAAGGCAACAAGCATTTGATAAAAGAAGTCATCGTCCACTTCTGCCGTCGCTAGTTCTCCGAGTACAACGAACGCGCGAAACTGAATAGTTGGGGAGACTTGGAATGCCGTCGCCGTCACCAGGCTCATCCAGCGGGCTCGCCACACGTTGAGCAACCCTGAGACCAGCATGAGAATGTGCTTTCTGACGGTGATGGCAACGAAGAATCACCTTTGGTCTGTGCCGCGGTCTCCATTACACGGATGAGGAAACGTGTGAGCCCTTCTTGACAATCCAGAACCTCATCATCTGTTATCGGGTTGTAGGCCACGAGTTCATTAGTGCGACTAAGACCGAAGAACTTCAGCGTCTCCGCGTTGCTACCTTCCTCGTGCAGATGACGTATCTCGGGACCTGCTATGGCATCGGAGGAACGAGACAGCCATAAGGACTGCAGAAGATCCATGACAAGGCCCCAGACGGTCGAGCGCACCACGACCTCTCCCGTTGCTGCTATGAGTGTGATGATGTGTATGAGCTCAGGAGTGTAGAACTGCGCGACGTTAGGATGCTTTGATTGTTGGGACGCGACCAGGGCCAAGCGTGACAATGACGCAATTTCGTTCCAATGTGTGTTTTCCGCAAGTGTACCTGTTGGCTTCACAGAAGCCTTGCCAAGCGCCTACGTGATCTTGTAAATACAAGTCAAGAATGAAAAAACTGCGCCCTGCCTTGCGCATTTTGGATAGTATCTGACCGCGAACGTTGATGGATGACAATGGGGTCATGATCAAGGTGATGACTTCGCAAGCGTGCGAGCTCGCCCCCCCGTCAATAGCGGCGCGCATGAGCTCGTCCAAGGCGATATTTACGACGGCACTGTCGAGCTTCGCAATCTCTGCCCAGATGGCCTTCTGCGACGTCATAAGCAGCTGTAGGCGAGCATGTCAGAAGATACCGTTATGTACATCTACTGAAGTCCGCACCTGCGGATCCGCAATAGTGAGTTCGATGAGAAGGCGTATGCAATCACGAAGTTTGGCCCCTGAGTGATCAAAGCTTGGGTTCGTTGGCTCCGCGAAGGCGGAGAGGTTTTTGAGCCATGGGCTCATATACGATAAACAGTGAAGCTTTAGAGTTAGGTCGGACTTGGACAACGTGTTGCACACTTCCGATACAAAGTCAAGGGTAAGGTGAGGAACGAGGCTCGCGATTTGATCACTCAGAGAAACAAGGAATGGAGACGATGGTCCGCCGATCCATAGACCTGTGACGAATCGTGGATAAACAGCTAGACTAAGTGAATGACGAACCCACCTTTAGTCGTTAGGATTGGACTGGCGTCCAGATCGAATGAGCCTACGACCGCAGAAAGTAGTTCATAGGATGCTCCACTAAGTTCAGGATTCTCAGTGCCCATGTTGCGCATGGCAATGTGGAGCAAGGCGGCGCCAACGTTGGAAAGCCTCGAGAATCGCTCCGTTCCTGGAAGGTTGGTTGCCCTTAGACGGCCCTTGGCCGCACGTATGGCCTGGCGAGGTCAGACGTAGGAAGTTGCCTCTAAAGGGTTCCACTCACCTTAACGATATGGTCACGAGAAGCAGATGAGAAGTATAGCGTATTTGATTGTCGCGACTTCCGGATGATAAATTCTGAGGGGTCGTGGCCCGTCGACACGTTGTAGACATCACTAATTTCAGAGAATGGAATGATTTCTACAGATTTGCAGGCAAGTGACGGCGATATTTGCTGAGCTTTGTCCTAGTGTTGCTAGTCAGGAACCGGCCACACACTAGACGGGTCGGTACGTACGGAAATGATACGCAGATGACTCAATCCAACCTGAAGGCTGACAGGTATCCGTACGTGGGGAGAATGTCGCATTGTGACTTGCTCGAATACTTCGCATTGTTCTCCTTCGAGACTCGCTATTTTGGGTTGTATTGTCAAAAAAAAAAAAGGATAGGTCACAAGGTCAATGGTGCTTACTTGCATAAACGAGGGGAGCAGTGGCGCTGGCCGGGACAAACGTCAACAGTTCCTGAACCGACGAGTATGCCTTGACCTGACGTGAGAGATGAGAGCCTAGAGACAGCGTCAAGGTAGCCCGGTAACCGCGAACTAAGTACGCACCCGCAGTAATGTTCCACAACCGGCGGAGATATTTGACCGCAGCTGCATTGGGACTTAAGATGTATGCCGTCTCAAACTTCACCCTAAAGTCCGACGGGATAATCTCGATGCAGTACTTCAGCCATTGCATAGGAACTTGTGAAGAGGAAGAGAATGACGTCCAATCAAAGATGATTTCGAACGACCGCGCGTCGGCAACAGAAGGCGATGTTAGAGTCTGGGTACAGCAACATTCAACGATCATCTGGGATATAACTACGATAGGTAGGGTGGGGCTTACCTTGAAAATATGGTATAGTAGTAGCTCAATATCGAGCGTTTCGACGTCAAGTTTCGATACAAAGAAGACAAATCTCGCTTGTTCGTCCTAAAAGCATTCTAAGAGACGGCCGCGCAATAAAGAAAGTAACTACCTTCCCGGCACTAGCCTCCACGAAGATGTCTCGGACCGCAGTGACATCTGCACGATCGTACCGGGCAACGAGGTCAAGATATTCCCGATGCTCTGCGCTCGAAAGAACTGAAAGCCGAGGAACCTCAATAGGTTGACCGAGATCCACCAGGGCACTGCAGAGTGCGTCCCACGCGCGTTTGCCGTTAATAGCAGAGGCATCCCCCTCTATTGACGGCTTGAGGAAGCTAAGGAGCTCCTTCCCCACTTTGTCGGCGTGCTTAGAGAAGAAGCGATGTAGGACGATGGTATCTGTGTCGTCGTAAGTGATGCTTTTCCATTCATGTGAATCCTTCTCCTCGTCATTCGGAGACGGGTTGTATCTCTGTGCGTAACCATAAGGTGAATGTGAGTAGAAGCGAGGCCTGACACATACGCTTAACTCGCTCAAAAACTTGAGCACCTCCATAATCTTTGACTCGAGGAATGGATTTAGGATCGACATATGTACCTCCCTACCGAATAAAACGTTGTTGGCTAGCGTTTGAATGATTTTGGCAATCATCATTAATCCTTGTCGGAGTACTACCGGGTTGTCTTGTGGTACTTCGACGTCGATCTCTGAGGGAGAAACTATGACGGGAGAGATAAACCTTAGATGGGGGTCATCAATAATTTCTGAGGGATGATCATAGTAACAGACCGAAGGAACACGAATGCGCCGAGAGCAGCAAATCGGGCGTTTGGCCAGATTTTTTGACTAGAAGGTAGTTGGGTACTTCAGCTGGAAAAAAAGGAAAATGGAGACATACACAGCTTTGTATATGTGAGCACAAAGCTCGTGGAACATCCTTACATCCCCATCAGTAATCACAAATCGGTTCGCAGGGGGCGTGAGTGAGACTCACGAGGGAAGAGCTGGCAGGGACGACGAGACAATGCTCAGAAAAGAGGACGCTACGACCTCTACATTCTTTAAGTTTTGGCGGAGCTCCTGCTCGTCGGTCACTTTGGTTGGGTCTACGATGTATCCACAACCCGGCGGAAGCGAGCCCATTGTCTTCATAAGCGGAATGATGAGGCTGCGAAGGTAATTGTAGCCGTGTATTCTCGCGAAATGGGACAGCAATCGTGTGCATGTTGAATTGCCGCGGAATAATTCGGCTTCATTTTCTGCATCCCGATGAGCACCAGTGCTGCGGGAAACATCACAATTATATGACTATACTCACCTGTTCGTGACACCTCCCTATCGATGAGCGTCTTCATCAAATTCATAAGCGACTCCCGGGTGTCAAAGATGTTAAGCAAGACGGGAATGATGACGCCCACTTCCGACGGAGGGCAAACTTCACAAATAGCCAGAGCAAGAGTAATCTAGATCATTTCACGTTCAGGACGGGGACAAATGAGACGGAGGTTAAAATATACATCTGGGCCTTTCACCAGCTAAAATGAGAAGTGAGACCAGGTGACAACCTTCAGCTTATCGCGAAACACATACCTCACACAGTCGACTGCGGCCCGAGAAACTAACAGGGACCTCCTGGGCCTCAAACTTGGCGCCTTGACCCATCACCCTCGCAAATACGTATGAAAATATGAGCCTCTGTCGTGGATCGGGGTCATATGCCATGGAGAGGCTGTGTTTTACGCCACTCTCCGGGTTCGCGCTGATCAGGCGGGAGAGGGCCTCCACGACGAGCTCGCGGATCTCTGCCTCGCGTTGAGAGATCGGGCGCTGGGGAAAGCGCGCATTGAGCATCGTGAGTGTGAATGGGCGAAGGACGAAGTATTGATACCTGCAAAGTCATGGACATCTCAGAAATTTCATCATCTGACGACTGTAGGAGCACCGCATCAGCGCTGACATTGGAAGCATGAAAACAGAGTGAAACAGACAATAGGAAGCACCCGTCCGAATGACAACGTTCGCGTGATGAGATTGCCGTAGCGAATGAATACACGGTTCACCACGTGACTCGCTTCGTCGCCAGCTGGGTTGTCCAGTGACTTGAGCTCCAGCTTTTCCAAAAAGTGTCCCGCAGCACGTAAGCTAGCCACGTTCAAGTCTGGAAGTAGTCGGGCAATGTCCGGGTCTTCCGTCTGGAAAAAAATAAATGAGATTAAATCTTTATTGCTCGTTAAGACATACTGAGGTGGGGTCCTGGATCCACCCAAGTAAGATGTCCAAGATCTTCTGACGATGGGAGCTTGTGCTGTCCTTACGCAGCATATCTGGACGGGAGAACACGCTGCCACACAATGCACAAAACTTAAGCCTGATGCGGTATGCTGGGATGTTGTCAAAAGTGTTGATGAAAGTGGCGAGGGAGTATAGGGTCGGAGTCATGTCCACTGTAAGGACCTCGTCCTGTGCTTGCGCATTCTCCACCATGAGTTTCAAGACAGCCACGCTCTATGTTGACAATTTGTCAGGAAAGGTCACAAGGCAAGACGACGTAACAGAATGTACCTGGTCGAGGAAGCGGGCAAACTCATCAGTCCACTGGAGCTCACCCTTGCTATGAATATCGTCGATAATGCTGGCCCTCACGGTTAACAAGTTGGAGTAAGAAGAGGTCACCAGTCTGATGCTTACTCTTCGAAATGCTTCGTAAGCTTTGGGTACAACCGGATACTCAGTTCGCTCCCCAGTGCCTCCTTAGCGGTCTCGCGCGCGATAACCGAGTCAGATATCAGCCTCTCCATCAAGAAGTTGATGAAACTATTAATCAACACCCTTGGGTCTTTGAGGACACGCATCGAGTCCGGTAGCAGCTCCGCTGGTATGACTGAATGCAGGGCAGAAGGGTCGTGATGATCAATGAGACACGCCGAACCGCACGCTGCCAGGAACAGGGTCAGGTTTTGCCACTGGTGTTGTTGTTCCTGTGCAGACGCTAGTAAATGCGAAACTGTCTAAACGAAGCCAAACAGAAGCGCACCTCGAAGGTCATCGACTTGTCGCCTACGGGCACGGTCGAGTCCTGAATGCTCTCGGCGGTCATTGGGTCGGATGGTGCGTTGATAACCAGCTCCGTCAGTGCACACCACCGGAAGTAACACTCTTCCCAGATAGCAACGTAGGTGGCATGTGGAATTGCCAATGACCGGAACAAGCGCCGGACTCGCTTCTGCCACGCCACTCGGCCTACGCTCAAATCATTGAGATTCTGACGCCGAATTAATACGGGGGAAAATACTGACCCGTGATGACTGTCTTTGGTGCACCGATCTTTTCGTACACAGCGTGGCGGCTCACGCGTTCTTCTTCTGTCAATGCGGGATTGACAGGAACGTCGGGCTGACGTTCTGCTATTGCAATGAGCCTCAGCGTCTGGGCAGCGAGATTCGACACGCTCGTATCCGCGGATGTCAGCGAAACGGCACTGGCAAGCTCCAGCAGGGCGAACGCAGGAACGCGATTCTCCGAAAGCTGCATTAGGCGTGCGATGCTATCGGGCTAGCGCACGTGAACGACGCAAGACGTTACCGTTTAGTGATAGGGTGACGCTGACGAGGGTCTCAACAGGTACGTACGGGTCCATCTCGTACATAGGTGTCAGCAAACTGCCGACCGATCTCCGTCCACATACGCTGACGATCGAGCTCGAGGCGGGCATTGAGCAGCGCGTTCGCCACCGTGCGCATCGCCGCCGGCGTCACTGAAAGTTTCCATGGGCCTGCAGTGGCATATAGCGGATCATTGGAGCGAAGTAGGTCGAGCTGTGCGCCGACCTGGCCCAGCGCAACTGCGATTGAGTACTGCACACTGGTGTCTGTCTGTTGTTCCCACACGGCAAGTGCCATCGGCATCCATGCGTCCATCTCGGCTTGAGATAGTCCCGTAAAGCTCCAGCCGAGATTCGCGCGCCAAAGCCCAAGGATCGCGATAAGCACGAGTTCACGGTCGGAAACGGTCTCGGCAATGTAGCGTTTTGCTTTGGGGCGCAGCGCTGCTCGCCTAAGCTTACCGTTCTCATCTACTTCGTTGCGACGAACACCACCATACTGTGGGTGTGTGGATTTTGTAGCGGAAACACATTACGAACGGGGTGCTTACCTTGAATATGGTGCGAAATCTCCCCGCCAGCGCCTCAAACAGAGGACCTATCGTAGGTTGCCATGATATTGCACGCGCCTGAAGACTCATTAATGTACAGCTGCTCCTTGACTGAGCAGACATCGCGCACCTCGACGCTCAGCGTGACCGAGGCCTTGATCGCGACCAGTTTCACCGCATCTGAACGCTCGGCCTCTAAGCAAGTCTTGAAGAGAGGCAATACATCGGCCAAAGGCGAGAATCGGTAAAGCGCGACAAGCGCGTCCGCAAAGATTGTCACATCTATCTCGTCAGGGGACTCCCAGAACGGCCGTTGGTTGTCCCAGTGGTAGAGGATACTCTGTATGGAAATCAGCCAGTGTCAATGGGGAGAATATCGGAGGCTTACTTGGACTTCGTGAATATAATCAGATACATTCGCGTGGATGGGTAAATCCTTCCCGGAGGCTTCTGGGCGCGCTCGGGCAGCACCCCTGCATAGGTCGAGGATGCAAACTACCGACACATCCCGTAACTTGTTAGGTACCTGGGCGACTTTGCCGAGTTGGCCAGTAAACTGCAGCGAAGCCGGTCAGAAGTTGGCGCGGGTAAACCAAAGCTACAGGCGTACCTTCTTCAAGTTGCTCTTGCTTGAACCCTTCAGATCTGTCCGCATCCGCTCGGACGAAATGACGGCGAGTGCGGCAAGCGTCGGCCAAAGTGCGCGCGCACTCGCAATCTCTGACGGATCCCACAACAGATCAAAAACACGCTCTGGTGTGCCCTCCAGTCGGCGGTGTGTACGAATAGCCTCGTTATACTCGTCCGGGAACATTCCAACCCAGTTCCATATGGCCGTCCGTAGAGGTACAGCAACTGCAACCTTGACTTCCTGTTTCATATTGACCAAAAGTGACGATAATTCTGACAAAGCCAACAAGTAAGTACAGTTTGCGTCGGCAATCGGCGAAACGTACCTTGCAAAATCTGAACAAGACGTGTGCGGTCCAGTGAGCTATGCTTCATCAAGTTGAGGTCGACAATATCCGGGCTGTCATCTGGAGAATTAGCGAGGAAGCGGATCTTGTTGCGGATGCGCTGTAACACAACAGGCCAATTTGATGCGGAAAGGTGATACACTATCCGTCCCGCAAACTTGAGAATTAATGCATTCAAAGAGAAATGCGATTTAGACAGGACTTTCGGCGTCATTTCGAGCCTAGTGTTGTGCTGTGCCATGGGTGTGACGGTTGCTTGCGTCATTTGAGAGCCATTAACGGAGGGCGATGAAAGATTCGATGGCCGCGACGAGGGCTCTTGAAACTGTGATTCGCCTTCAAGGCCAAGATTCTCTGATATGTACTGCGCCGACGATATAGGCGCATCGACGTTATCTATGGTCTCAAAGTCGTGGAAGGTGGCCTCGAAAGATAAATTGGCCGACGACATCAGGCGCCCTTCCGGAGGGGCAGTCTGACGGAGAAAGACGACCATTAAACTGAGAATATACTTTGCACAATGCTCGTCTAATGGTTGTGGTTCTGTTAAGACGACAGAAGGGGAAAGGAGCTCCGAGGAAGGGTGTCGACTTTTCCTACTACTGCGGCTGGTGACCACGGGAGAAGCGGGTAAGGTGGTATTGGATGAATTCGTCAGTGGGGCGGTGCGCGCATCATCTGTATATCGGTTCCATCGAGAAGCCATCGCTACGGAAAGGACCTTGAGGACAAACAACTGGGACTGAAGGACGTCGATCGTCCGAATGCTGTTCGCATCTGTTTGCTGTAATATGAATAAAAGATTAGACTAAGTAAAGGGCAGAACAGACGAGAACGGACTTTGGCCAATTTATCCAAAACCTCGGTCAACGCGAGGCCTATGATATCAAGGGAATCTTTAGAGAGCTCGACGAGACATTGGACCGTCTCAACTACGGCGGAGTCGGTTTCTACTTGAGTTAGACTTAAACCCGAATTAGAGGGTAGCTGAAGGCAATGAGCATACAAAAGGTAGGAAAGATAGGATTGGGAGAACGAACCTTGTTCCTTAGACGATTAACTAGTATTTGGATGATCTTTTGCTGGTGTGAGGCGGCAGGAGAAGTGTTGGAGGAATAGAACGAAGGAGCTTGGCTTGTCATTGTTGTAAAACCGTGATGGGACTCTGTACTGCGATGTTGCCTAACTAAATTGGAGGACGTGGAGGAAGAATGGTTTGTAGAGGCAGAAGGACGCCGAACCGGCATTGCAGGCATCATGGGAGAGGGGGAAAAGAGATGGAAAGATACCAGGATAGAGTAAAGGAAGGAAGGTCGAGATGAGAGAAGGCGCACACAGTAGCGCGGCGAGTGAACGGGTCGACGGGTCGTCGATAATTACTGTACGAGCGCTCAACGAACCACGCGTCACCACTCGGCCGCCGTTGCACACCCCGTTTATGGTACATGCGCCGTATTCGGATCTCCTTACCTCCGCCGCCCCGGGAACCCGCTTCGGCCCGCAGGGATGTATCACGTGCACGACCTTGGGGACCTACATGGACCCACAATTGCCGCCCGTCTGTCACTGTTCCTCTCAACCGCGTATAGGCCCGAGTGGTGGTAGTCTGTTGCTATAGATCTCTCGAATAATTGTCTTCCGCTGGTAATACTGCTGCTACCGGAAGAATACCACTCGTCATGTGGAGTTGTCTAACCACACACAGGTTGTCCCAGCTCAGTCCCCAGGCCCCAGGTCCTAGTTTATGCCTTGCTTAATGGCGTTATTTTTGAGATCCTCGTGGGCTGGTCACGGCCAGATTAATTTGTCCGTTTCCGCCGAGTTCATATGCCTAAGCTTGTGTGCGATGCGGAACACACGAACCTCAACTCCGCCGCTTCCGGACTCCGCAGATGGCTGATCGAGTCCATATCCCAAGCCCACCTCTCCACCTCGGGCTGCTCTTTTTCTCGTTTTGCTTCGTCGACAGTCGCAGCCACCTCCCTCTTCTCGCGAGCTGCTCTTCTACATCTAGTTCGCCTATTTTTTGGGAACGTCCATTCATCTATCTATATCTCGACCAATTTTTTTCCCCGTCTTGCTATTGAAACGTTTCAGTGTTCGATCTGCTTTGTCGACTTTTCCATTGTTTATCGTTTTCGTAACTCCTACCCCGTCTGCCTCATTACTCCCCTCCCCTCTGGCAAGCCTACCCCTGGTTAATAATCTTGTGCTAATTTTCGGCATCCAGCCTTTCATCAGCGTACCGATGTCTCTTCGTGATGTCTCAGACCCAGAGTCCCCCCCCGGTTTGGCGATGCGACCAAACGCAGAACAGGGCCAGATGAGAGCATACAATTACAACCGATATTCACTCAATGGATTCCCCTTGATCAACTATAGCCCCCAAAGATCTTTGACACTCTCGCCGATGCAGCCGTCATCCCCTCGATCTTTTGGAATGCAAGACAAAGAGTATGGCATCACCCATGCTGACGCCAATACCAATGCCTGGCCATCGCCCCTCAGTACAAATAGCCGCATACCCCATCTGCCACTCCAACTTCAGCAACCCAACCCTCTTTCCTCATCCCATCTCTCCTCCTCCCCTCCCAACTCCGGGCCCGCCGGCTTTCAGAACCTCGACACCAGCCGAAGCAGTCTCTACTCACAATCTACCTATAAAGACCGAGACTCGCACCCCTTTCGTGCCCCACAGACGTTCGTTAATCCGTCGTCGCAGTCGCAGTTTGTCTACTCGTCATCCTCTGCTACCCCACCCTCTTCCACGTCCCATTTGACACGTTCAACGCTCTGGTGGGGCGAGCTCGAACCCTGGATGGACGAAGAATACGCCAAACAAGTTTGTGGCCTCATGGGTTGGGACCCGGTCAGCATCAAGGTTCCGCATCCCCCGCCCGACTCTCCCGCTGGCCAACAGGCCAACAACCCGGGTTACTGCTTCCTCACGTTTCCCACCCCCGCGCACGCCGCCTCCGTGCTCTCTCAGGTCAATAGCAATGGGAGCGGGACTCCCCCCACTATGCCAAACTCGAAAAAACCATTCCTTCTCAACTGGGCATCCTCCACGCCTATTCCACCGTCCATTTCCCCTTCTGGTTTCTCAGGCCAGTCACAGCAACACTCAAAGGAGTACAGCATTTTTGTCGGAGACCTCGCTCCCGAAGCTTCTAACTCAGATCTCGTCGCTGTCTTTCGCAACCCGGTCCTCGGCTTGCGCAACGATCGCGAACTTAAATTTATTCAGCCTTTCAATAGCTGCAATAGTGCAAAAATCATGCTGGATCCTGTCACTGGCGTATCAAGAGGCTACGGTTTCGTTCGGTGCGCCCCATGCCAGTAAATGTACACGCCTTCTCTAACATAGCGCGCATAGATTCTCGGATGAGGCAGACCAACAGCGCGCTTTGATAGAGATGCATGGTCTCTACTGCCTTTCACGGCCGAGTGTGTATATCCTTCTTTGTTCCCCCATCAAGGCGTCTCATTGTTCGCCCAACTAGTGCGTATATCTCCTGCAACCGCCAAGTATAAGGCTCCCCCGGCCGAGGATCTCCCGCAAGTTCAAATTCCGTCTCCAGGCATTGCCTCACATGTTGCTACGCTTTCTCTTCCGTTGCCGGCCTTCACACCTACCAAGAGTGTCTCCTCCCCAATCGCGGGTTCTAGCGCCGCGGCCACGAGCTCCTCGAATTCTCTCAGTAGCTCCGGGGTGTCCTCTTCGGGTTCATCTTCTTCGGTCTCTGCGCCGTCTCTAAGTTCCGGCTCCAGCACGAGCGGTTCGAGCTCGACGCTAGCGAGCACGGACTCTAATGAGCGCCAACAGAATGTACTCTCACAGCTCCCATCGTACGCCCATTCGGCGACCGCAACGAAACCGGTCTCGGATGCGCCAAGTTCCATCACAACACCCTTCGCACGACAGGGTGCGGAAACGGAACAAATGCGTTCGCTCATAGAGGAATCATGGAAGCATCAGGCGCAGGCCCGCGCGATCCTGAGCAATCTTATAGGACCAAACGGTGAACAACTGACCTCCACGGACCCGTACAATACGACTGTCTTCGTCGGTGGGCTGTCGCCACTGATCTCCGAGGAGACCCTGAGGACATTCTTTGCTCCTTTCGGTGACATTCACTATGTGAGTTTTCTCTTTCCCTGCGCATAAACATCTGCGTTAATGGACGTCCACCACAGGTAAAAGTGCCCGTTGGGAAGCATTGCGGTTTCGTCCAGTTTGTGCGTAAAGCCGATGCTGAACGTGCCATTGAGAAGATGCAAGGATTTCCAATTGGAGGGAGCCGTATCCGCCTCAGTTGGGGCCGCAGCCAGTGTGGGTATAGATATTTTCCTCTGTAGGTCCATCTTCTAATGATTTTATGTAGACAAAGCTGCACAAGCTGCGGCTCAGGCAGCTCAAGCAGCCGCATTGCAGGCGCACTTACAAAGCCAGATGGTCAACGCGCGTGGTATGCCAATAACCATGGAGCAGACCGTACAGCTTCTACAGCAAATGCAAATGGCGGGTTTTCTCAATCCCGCAGCTGGTGGCGACCAACAGAGTCAAGGTCAGCCTCAGGCGGGGATGCCGCTGAACGATGAAAGCCTACGGAATGTAGTTTTTTCGACGCGTGACGCCAATGGTGGCTCACCTTTCGGTGTGCAACCCTCTGGGGGATATGGCGACGTACGTACACCTCGTCCTAGCGTTACCAGTTCCTTCTCCCCTTTCTCTCCCGATCCCAACCTCTTTTCGGGAGGAGACCCCCCATCGCAGGCAGCGCCGAAGCCAGAGATTTTGCACCACCCACCCTCGTCGACGGGCTTTGCACAAGGCTTCCCATCAGGACCCGTGGTACCCCACGATGTGAGCAATACAATGGGCGCTAACGGGAAGGTCGCGACTCCTCGCTATTCTGCGTACTACGACAAGCCCGCTGCCGCGACGATTTCACGCCCACCGTCGGGGTCACTGAATACGTCACTCCCCGAGCGGCACGAGTTTTTCGAGATACCGGAGCTCGAGCACGACGCTATCACAGACCTCAATGGTACGCTGGCGAGCTTGGACCTCGACAGCACCCATCACCACCAATCGTCTACCCCTGCACCCACGCCCGCGGCGTGGAAGACTCCCGGAAGTCGCAGCCCATCGGCCTGAAGTACACCTCAACTCCCATGTCACCTCCTGTCATTCGTCTCGGTCTCGATTTGTTTCGTCTCGCTGTGAAATTCGCCTTGCTTTGGAACGAATATATATTATCGCAAAGCTCCTCGATCACTTTATCCCCCCCCCTTTATTCCGATCTTGGTTTTTTTTTTCTCTTCGATCTGTTTCAGATGTACTGTAGGACGTTCCTCTTTGACTCTTCCACACGTCCACAGACTACCCCTCCTTTATGCTCTTATCCGTACCGTTTCCACTAACGGTCTAGTCTCTTCTTTCGTCATCACTGTGCTATCCCACTCTAACTATCTTCGCTTCCTGTCGTCAATGTCATCCCTCCTGGTTTGGTTCCTACTACTGTTGTTACAATTAACTAGCTCAGTTCAACTTCATATCATTTCAACCCCGTGTTTTATCTCTTCGTAGATTAGTGTTGGAATATGATAGTAATTAGGGTACAAATATACACGAATGTTTCGTGTTGGTAGTCGACGAACTCGATCGATTTTCAAATCGGGATTAATTAGTTGTTCGGCGATCTTTCTCCGACTTAAGCATATATGGAGGCGGCTAACCGAGGGCAGATCTTATCTTGGCAAATGCGATCATCTACTCTTACTGTAAATCTTAAAATTTAAATTTGCACAACTTAAATATAGCAGCATCTTAGCACCACTGCTCTCGCTCGGCTCGGCAAGGGGAACTCTGCATCATCATGGCATCGGCATGGCAAACATCACGCAGTCCAAAAAATGCATTAAATCTCGGATCTAGGAATAGCAGCAAGGGTGTCCTTGCCATTGCAACAATCACTTTAGTCACTGTGGACCGAGGTATCGTCCGCGAGGAAAGGCCTGCCGAAAAAAAAAAAAGGTATGAGCGTGCGAGCGTGAAAGCGTCGGAAGAAAGGAAAGGTTTCACAATGCGAAGAAGAGGGGGTAATCAAAGATGAAAAAAAAAATTCACTGACGTGTACTCGTAGCCACTGCGGATCGCAGTCGTCATCCACTCTTCGTCGGCCTCCTGCATCGGGAAACCCGGTCCGCCCGCCAAACTGAGGATTACGGGTAAAAGGATGAGGCCGTGCAGGGCCCCTGCGATGATGAGAGAGAACCACATGCGGAAATAGTATGTCTGCAGAGGCATAGGTTTGTGTGTTTATTTACACCGGCAGAGGTGCAGGGCATCGAGTCTCACCTCCAGGAGCTTAGAGCGTGTTAGAGCCAACACACTCATACCGATGAGCTTCGTGAAGGTGATTCCAGACAGGACCTAGGTGTACGTAAGGTGAATTATCAGTGCCAAGGCGCGGGAGGACACTGTCAGTAAGGGCGCGAACCGATGGTCCGACATCGACTAAGGCAGCAGACATTCTTTCGTCTCGCTCCTGTCCGATGAGGTTGTCTAATGCAACGCCAGGGCCCGAGTTCATGAACGCGCGCGCCACGTGCGCGCAAAATTCGACGGCGATGCCTAGAGATATGACGAGATTGACGAGACTTATCGCGTTCAGGCTTACGCCCCACAGGCCCATGACGCCCATGACATTGACCACGGTCAGGGCCACAACTGCGGTAACAATCGTCCCTGTCCGCCAGGATCCAAGGAACACCGCGGTCACAACGAGGACGGACGCCAGTCCCAGTCCCAAAACCTGTTGTGTGATGGATACGATATGGGCGTACTGGTCGAAAAACACGAAGAACAGGGAGTAAGGGAACACGGATGCGCCGGTCCTCTGTGACATGTCGTCTGCTATCCTGTGGGCGGCGTCGAACGCATTGATGAAATCAGCCTGAGTCTTTAAAGGATCGAAGAAAGTCCGGAAGTGGGATGCCACAACGTCGTCTTGCGCTTGATTTAGCGAGATGGCACTTCCGTACGACGCTTGGCCACCGATAGGGCAGTCTTCATTAGTAGGAGAGACAAGCCACTGCTTCAGATAACGAATGAACTCCTCGCCCTCTGGAAACCCTTCCATGGTAATGTTGTAGGCAGGAGTTTTTCCGGCCCAACAAGGTTGGCAAAGGCGAGGGTTATCCCTCGGAGAACAGAACACGTCCGGATTTCGTTTGCGAACACGGCAGCAGTCTGCATTGGGACCGAGCCAGGTCAGGAAATCGTCAATCCAAGACGCGGTGGGATCCGAAATATAAGACACCGCTGGACGCTTGCGCTCCGCTTCAAGGGTGTTTGCCACGGAGAAGTCGTCACATGTCGTGAAGCGGGCGCATAACGCTTGCTGTCCTGGGCGGTGTGTGACGTCTATATCATGTGAGACGAAGTAGACAGGGGGTCCGACATTTAGGTAGGAGTCCATATCGTCAAAGTATTGGATAAGGTAGGAATCCGATGGTAGCGCCAGCCTTTGATCTAGCAGAAGTTCAGCCAACTAACGTTTCTCCCTTCAAGGTAAGACTTACCGAGCCCAAGTTCAATGTGCTGTACTGATATTACGGAGATGATAAAGAAACCACCAAAGATCAATATGACGGCGCTCTTAATTACTGGCCGAAGGATGAAAGGAGCGTAATACTTTCGAATAAGGCGAGCAAGGGTGCTGAGGCCACTGCCATGTGGGGTTGATTCGGGCAATTGTATGCGAGCTGGGATCTGGACGCATGGGAAGCAATCCATTCGGCCAGCCTGATATCAAGTGTATTCAGGACTCAGCGACAATAGCATTCTGATAAAGCTTACTTCGGTTCGACGCAGATCGAGAACCATTGCGCTGACAAACACCGTCACTTGAAGCAAGGCATTCAACAATACGCTGCCAGCGGCGTATAGGGCAAAGTTCCTCACGGCCGGCATAGGTACAAGGCCGCCAAGAGCAAAAGCTAAAGTCTCCGTAACGGAGCTAAGCATGATGGATGGCCCCATTTTTGCCAGTGTTCGCGCGACACGTTCTTCTGGTGGCAGGTACAGGGACAATGAGGCGGCATCTATCGAATCCGCATGCGAGGAATCAAATTGGGAGTGGCGGAAAGCAGGAGATATTGGTGTGGGATACGGGAGATTCGATGGGATATTCTGCTCGGGCGCAGAAGCATTCGGGCCGTGTAGGAGGTTTTGGCGATCGAGTTCGTGGACAAGGATGAAAACGTTGTCGACGCCGACTGCTAATACGAGGAATGGTATCACCTCAGCGATGATTAAGGTGACCTTGACGCCGAGAGCTGAAAACAGTCCCACAGAAGAGGCGACAGACAGGATGACTAACGCGATTCCAAATAGTCCCAAGGTAAACTTTGAGTCGATAAAAAGCTTGCGTGGTAAGCGCGGAAAGATGTGCGGGGCGTTGCGAGAATCCATTGACAGGGCGGACGACGATGAGGACGAGAAAAAGTGTGGGAAATTGACGGCCCAGCGATACAATGAAGTGAATACCCCCTCTTCGTCCCTACTCGAAGACCCCGCACCCAAGGTCAGAGCAACGTAGAAGAACATCGCAAGATACGACAAGACTACGATCTTGATGTCCATATTCGTGCTCTTGTTGATTTCTTCCTCCAAGGAAATCCCCGTAGAATACGAAATTTGCAAACCCGCCTCTGTTGGTGCTCGCTCCTTAAGTCGCGCTAAATAATTTGCGAGTTCGTACTCCCATTCCATTGCCCTCTCCTGGACTTCGGTGTCGAGAGAATCTGATATCACGATGTTTACAACCAACGCCTCAGCTTCCAAATATTGATCCCCTGGTACACCGCCCAGAATGTATTTCGGTAAGAGGGGCTGCTGGAAGTCGGGAAGGCAGTCAACAGGGGAATTAGCGCAATATTCAACACGTTCAGCCCATGATTCTGGAGATGTACTTTCAATGTCGTTGCCGAACCAAGCTGTGATGGATTGGAAGACGCATGCGCCGTTGGGGCCGGCAGGCCGGAAGCACACATCGGAGAGACTGTACCCGTTCGGTGAGGAAAGAAGGGAACGGATATCGTCTTCGACAGAGAACCAGAATTTGAGGTGATCCCAGGACAGGACTGGCTTCTTCGTCATCGAGGGTAATCCGTGTTCTTCTGTTGCGACCGAGGTTACGAAAATCTGCTGCGGCCGGTAGAAAGGTCCAAAATTCTGGTCAAAGAAATCCTTTTGGACCTTGCTTTCTGAGTCAGGCGCGACCCATAGACGGACTGGATCCGTTTCAACGCTGAACTGTACCCAGCCAAGGGTGAGAAAGCCCATAAAAGTAAACATTATAGCGAAAGTCGCGAACGGGGAGGACGCGGTAAAGAGGCCAAGCTTATAAAATGCCCGGCGGAGCTTTACACTTAATCGGTATTGTCGAGGCTGGACGCTGTCGAGTGGATCCAAGAGTGTGACACCGCGACCAACGTTCCGTGGCCCAGTTGTGCCGTGCGACGATTGTTCGCCATCAAGGTATCGAGCAAGGGAAGATGCACCCACTAAGTCACGAGAATGGGACCGCGGGGAAAGGGGGGTATCAGAGGTCGTATCTTGAGCAAGGGCCAAGCGACCGTACTTCCTCTCCTCATTACGGCGTAGGGCAGTATGCACGCTGAAACCCGTCAGGAACGCAACAAGGCACAAGGAATAGGCAAGTATGAGAGTAAAAGAGAGACAGGACAGTGCACCGACATGGCACGTGTTGCCGAGAGTAGGGAGTTCGGGCAAGGTCGGGCAGATTTGTGGACAGTCAACGCACGCGCACCGGCTAGAAAGGTCGTTATCTGCGCAGTTTCGTGGGGGCTTGTCGAAAGCGACCATACCCGGCGGAACCGACGAAGGGAAATTGATTTGGAAGGGACTCCCGAAGGGTTTTTCTTGACCCATTGACTGGAGAAACGCCAAGTAGTCCTTCGCTCCTTCACCTATCAGGTCCATGGCATAACCGTTGGTCGCTCCGACTTTCACATCTTTGCAGCTATTGAAGAAGCCCTTGCCATGGCGCTCGGAAGCGAAGAAATCTAATGATTGTACGGCGGTCTGTCCGGTGGAGGATACTTGCGTAGAGGTGACGTTAACGAAAGACGCTTGGTCGGGGGAACAGGTGAAATGGCAGAAGAAGGAGCGAAAGTTGTTGCGGCAAGCCGGACATGATGTGATTAGAGGCTCTGCCTCACTCAGGTTGTCTCGTAGGACTTCTAATTGATCTGAATTGCAGCAGATTGGGCCATCCGCGAGCTCTTCGCCGCACACAGACGCTAGGAGGGATCTCGTTTTGTCGTCTGGCTTTTGATTTCAAAAAGGCGGCATCAACAACGGGGGTAAATAGTCGAGAGGAGTGTCGCCGTGTGGCGTACCTCGTATGCTGGCCCATCATACGGACATGGTAGAGGCTTCCCGAAAAGACCTTTGTGGCCACATGACCCGCGCATAGAACAGCGGCCATCTGTGTGGTCCGAATGGTACCGATGGTGAGAGGCCATTGTGGGGACCAGACAAGCGCGTCGGCGCGTCCCAAACACGGGCACATTGGAATCACGTGTTTATCTCGGATCGTGCTTCCAATTGGACCAAGATGTCGTCCTCTGCTAGTCCCGCCAATTCTCCCAATAAAAATATCAAAAAACGCTTTGTTGGAAGTAAATCATCACGACCGTCGAGACCAGGTGTACCTGTCTCTGTCGTTAACCAGATCCCTCAAGACATTCTCTCCGACGTGCAGCTCAACAATGCCATTAAGCAGCTGCCTTCTAATTATAGTTTCGAGATACACAAAACTATACACCATATCAGAAAAAATGGCTCAAGGATGGTTGCTTTACAAATGCCAGAGGGTCTCCAGATGTTCGCCTGTACTATCGCAGATATCATTGAGAGGTGAGTGAATGTTGTCGTTACCAACATGAAGGCAGGAGCATCTCATATCTTCCCAGATTCACCGATGCCCTTACTGTGATCATGGGAGATGTAACTTATGGCGCATGCTGCGTCGATGACTACACTGCAGTGGCACTAGGCTGTGACATGCTGGTCCACTACGGACACAGTTGCCTTGGTCCGCAGGCTCTCTCGCCCCGGTCCCCCTTCATGCCTTTGACACTTCCCTAGTTCCCATGGACCAGACAAACATAAAAACTCTTTACGTCTTCGTGGAAATAGCGATCGACTCTATCCACCTCGCTCAGACCGTGAGGTTGAATTTCCCCGATGATCGCCACCTGTTCCACGAGACACTGTTGGACTCTGAAGAAAAGGATAGTCAAATTCCCGCGGGAATGACGATAGGGCGTCCGAGACACCTACGGATCGAGGGTCCACCTACTGCATCTTCGGACATCAAAGAAGGCAGTGATAGTAACCCCCCGCAGGGACCTTCAACCGAACCTACGCGCTTGGCACTCGTCTCCACCATCCAGTTCGTGGCTGCTCTTCAACAGCTGAAGGAAGACTTGAACGCGGAGTACTCTAGCGCATCCCCGTTAGGTCTCCTGACGAGTGGAACACACGATGCGGTTCCAGGCCGACCAGCAGTGGACGCACGGGTACCCAAACTTTGGACGGGACATTACGACGCCACCATCCCCCGGTCTAAACCGCTGTCTCCTGGCGAGATCCTCGGATGCACGGCACCCGCGCTCGGTGATGTCGATGCTCTGATGTGAGGACATCACCCACGCCCTTCCACACCGAAGTTGATCTCGCTCTCTCGAACAGATATCTTGGAGATGGCCGCTTCCATCTAGAAGCCATCATGATTGCCAATCCCACTGTCCCCGCGTTTAGGTATGACCCGTACTCCAAGAAGCTCACTCGAGAGCGATACGATCATCAAGAGATGCGAGCGACGCGAGGCGATGCAGTGACTACGGCCCGCAAGAGTATCGACGAGATTACCCGCAGCGCTTCCGCTTCAGACGACTCGGCGGGTGAACCGCCAGCCTGGGGAGTTATATTGGGTACCCTTGGACGACAGGGTAATTTCAGACAGTTACAGGTACGGGACTGTACGATACATCCCAAACCGCTAGACTCACCCCTTGGCTCCCACAGGCCATCACAAGACAAATAACTCGGTCTCCCACGCCTATACCCTATGTTCCTATACTCCTTTCGGAGCTATCGCCTGCAAAGCTTTCCCTATTCAACCCACACATCTCGGTATTTGTGCAGACGTCCTGCCCTCGCCTCTCCATTGATTGGGGCTACGCATTTGATCGTCCTCTTCTGAGTCCCTATGAGACTGCTGTGGCAGTAGGTAGGGAAGCGGGGTGGATGGACCAGAAAGATAAAATTTATCCTATGGACTTCTACACCGCTGGGACACCCTGGGCTAAGTCTAGGACAACCGGGTCATTTGAACTGGAGTGATACATAAGGACTACATCAATACAGATCTTATATGGAGATGTGACAGTTTAATCAACGGTGAAACAAATCAGAATGTGAACGTGTGAGGCAGCCGCGAATGCATTGAAAGGCAACTATCCAAGAATTGCTCCAAGTTCTGTGGATTCACGGGACCGCTGAGCGACTCGATGCCTGGGAAGTGTCCAGCGAAAACACCTGGGTGCAGAGTAGACCAAAATGGATCCGAGGCTTCCTCACGTCCGAGGTGGTCGACCATACATGGCTGAGGCTGTAATAACATCCGCGTCGCCCGGTCAAGACGTTGTGGGAGACCCATTGGGGGGGCGACACCGTAGGTGGCGTGGTGGGCCGGGTCCCCTGCATGACACCGACCAGTGACGACGCCCAAAACGAATAACGTCCTCTTGCGAATCACGTCGATATATTCCAAAGCCTTTTTCGCGAGAGCGTTACAGGGCTTGAGCGCGACGAGGATGCCCTGCGCCATCGCGATCCACTCTTCGAACTCCTCGTTCTCGGGATTTTGCGTGTCCATAATAATGGCAATTGCAAGGGTTACTGAGCCTTTGTGAGAAATGCCGAATGACTCCTGATGATTCCACCAACTCACATGCAGGTTTGAAGGCTAACAGAGTCAATCCTGACCATGACATATGTCCGGGTTCAGCTGATCTTTGCGATAGTTGCAACAAAGCAAGTTGCCGTTTACTATAAAGGGTGTTTTAGCCTAGAAATGCACGAGAAGCGTAATATATGCGCACCAAAAGGTGACGCAAATTGTCCTCGCATGTTTGTGGAACACGGAAAGCTTCTTGTCCTGAGAGGACAAGCCCTCGAAGTCCTTATCCTTTGTCGGATGGATGAACAAGAACGGTCGCTACGATGACATTAGACAACTAGCCGCCTCTGTCCTGTAAACACCACTTGCCAGAAGTTGCATTCGATTGTGAGTAACCTCCAAGACCAGCATTTGGTACTAGAATTTTACTTTCGTCAGCACCGTCCAATGAGTATCACAGCGTACATACTTGGAGGGGTAAGTAAGGCCGGGAGGCAGCTGTCTGGGTAGTCTGGAAGCGGAGCGAGGCTGGAAGCTCAAGCTCAAACTTTCTCAATTGCTCCTCTAGGTCCACGACTACCCGATATGTTGGCAACGTTATACAGAAACACTGATCCCATATACGGCCACTAAGCCTTTGAAACTGACATTGATACAGATGGAACACTAATCCACACTGGTCAGGAAAGTGGCATCGGAAGTGCATGCCTGAACTTACGGGAATCGGTCGGCTCCTCTACTGGTTTTCCCGCCAAATCAGGGTTATCAACAACGTCAACTTGATCCAAGTTCATTGGAAGAGCAACATCGGAATGCTGGGTGATAGAAGACATGAGCACTTGCTGTTGAGTGGCACAGGAGCGTATTAACCTGTTCAGAGATCATATATGGGCGTCTGAATTCCATACATTGACATCTTGGTAGAGGGTCAGCCGAAGCTTATAAGGGAAATAAAAAAAGGTTCAACCTATCAATCGTAAATAGCGTCCCTAATGTGAGTCAGACATCTGGTATTCGGGGCACAAAGGAATTGCTCTTACACCACAATCTCCTGCGGATTTCTGCATCTTCTGGCCGCATCCGCCAGGTAGTAGTGCCATCGCGGTTCAATGAAACTACATAGTGAGTGTTAGATTGAGAAATATCTTCGAGTTACGGCGCCATACGTGTCTGTGCCATCCGAATGGCGAGGGTAGCAATATACCAACTTTCTCCGGCATTCGCCTCGTTCTAATTAGGCGATCAACGCTAGGAACCGAACACGCGGGACACTACGGGGCGTGTCTGACCCACCCATTGGTATATGGAGAATAAGGTGAGAGCTTGTATGCGTTCGAGTGACGAGAGCGGATACTCGGTGCAAGTGAACAACGTGGAGCGCGAGAAATCCACTAGTCTCTGCTCCAGGGCTTGCCTCCCTGATGGGTAGTCGGCAAATATAACAGCCTTTTGTTCATTAATCAACATGCGTACATATCAGAAGGAAAGCGGGGGAGCGTACGTCTTCGTCAGTTTCGGGTAGGAACTGCAAAGCCATCGCGCAAGTGATAGCAAGCAAGGCGATGAACTCAATGGGCGGCGGTAACGGGCCCGACGAGAACGTGCGGTAGTAGGCCTCAAAACAAGGCCGATGGATGACAGGCAATAACCAGTGGGCCGATGATTTGTCGAAGTAATAAGAGAGCAAGAAAGTTGTGATCTTCTGGTTCGGGAAATGGCGTTGTTGCTCGGAGAGTAGCATCGGCGTCGCGTATCCGCGAAACTGTTGATGAAACGCACTTCTCAGGAGGTAGGTAGGACGTCGGAGGAAGGGACGTACGGATTGTAACATGGCAGCAATGGGGTTTTGGGTATCCGGTACTTCTTGCTGGGACAGCTGATTGAGCGCCGTAGCGGCAGCCTGGACCGCGTTCTCATTAGTGTGCGGTCGAGAAAGTTCCAAGTCGTCGGGTTGTGGCACATGAGCAACGCTGCTCGCATTAGTATTCTGAAGCAACTGCAGTAGCACATCGAGACCAGCGACGGTATTCGATTCAGAATTATTGGTGGAATCTGAGTCATTGGGCTGCCCAAGGCGAGGAGCGGTCGTCGATTCGCCCTGTACAGATACGGTCCCTGTCCATCTGACAGGAGCAATCATCACACGTGAGACAACCGACTCGGAAAGTCACCCGCACCTCGACGAGTACTTACTTGCGTTTTTTTAGCTCCTTCGGTTCCTCGTAGCTGCAAGTATCTGGACAGCCACGATTTACACTTGGGCAAAGTTGATATGAAAAATGTCTTCAATATTATGCAGAGGAAGGCATGCACACCATCTAGAACAAGGGTGGGCACGGTCACACTGTAACAAGGTCCAACTTGAATATGAAAAGGTGTGTAGAAAAGTTGATCAAACTGGCCTGCTGCTTTCTTTTATGACACGCTACGCAGATATAATGAATTCGTGAACTTGGACGCGGGTGCGACGAAACCGTAAATTATGTACTCACGTTGACAACTCCTAGTACAGAGGAGGCAAGGATGAGTGCAAGTAATTGGCTCCAAGGGGGAGAATTTACAAAATGATTCTATTTCGTTTCAACTTGGATTTAACGATAGTACTCGGTTCATTCGCCTGCGACGTGCTATCCGTTGGAGAAGCAGTAGAAATAGAAGGCTCACGCATTCTCAATGCCGATGTAATCGCCGACGGTTAAGGAACAGCAGCAGGGGCAGGGCAGCAACAGCGACCAAGTCTCGTAGCCTATTGTAACGCCGATACATTACATAATACAGAGTCATCGTACCCAATCCTACAGCCGACTAGACTATGTGGCCTTATTTGCATGTCCCAGCTGAGAATTCACATGCTATCCGTGATAATGATAAGTCAGTAACTACCAGGCTCTGCAGTCTGCAGAAGAGTGTGTGTACTAACCCATATGCGTACTCAACTTCGTCCACACCACCTCCTGATGGGAAATTTCCTGTCCCTTCTCTAGGAACGGGACCTAGTTCGTCCCCTTCTTCGTCATCCACACTACTGTAACCGACGTCATCAAGCCCAAACGGTAACACAGGGCGAAGCTTATCCGATCCTGATGACGAGCGCCGCGCGCCTGGTCCCGCGGGCGATTTTGTCAATGCGGCCATGGTTTTCGGGCTCATATGCTTGCGGGCCACAATCATCAGCATGCTGCAGACAACAATATCAATTTCCATGGCTTACCTCCCAATTGTTTAGATTCTCGTCAGCGATTTCTCCCCCCTCGCGGCCAATGTCTCGGCTTTCGTCACCAAGTTCTCCAATCGATACGATACTTTCGCTATCACTGATCCCATCCGCGATCTCCGATGCTAGGTCAGGAAGCCTGTGCCATGCCGAGGTGCCGCCGCCCTGACCATCGTGGGCATGTGACGGGCCATCCGTCCACCCAAGACCAGACAGGTACTCTTCATACTCCTCTTCAAAGGCAATATCCTCGGTGATGTAAGGAAGGAATATATTCGTGTCCGGTGCGTGTGCACGAAGCGGTGGGAAAACGTCGGCTTCAACCACGTTCGGGGTACCCACTGGACGCAGAAGGCCAGACAGTTCTGGGCCAGGGTGCAGACCCTCGAGGTGGTGCGACAAGCTCACCGATCGCTTATGTGCTTGATTGTGCACATGCGCCGCTTGCTGCCCGTAGCGTTTGGTGTTATCTGTATTCAATTGGGTCAGGGACTGTCATTGGATCCGAACACGCATTAACGCAACAGAATTTCACGAGTTGCCGGAGCGCCTGCTCCTGCGCCTAAAACAGTACTCGCACTTGATACCCAGGTCACAGCGTGTAATTGAAACAAAGGCGTACCTGTCCCTCCCCAACGTCATCTACCTCGTTACCCGTGAGCCATTCATCACGTAAATCTGGTCGACAGTTGAGGTAGATCGACGTAATGACTTGCATGTTCGCTAAGAATTTGCGTCAACAACGAAATATAAACAAGTCGGCTATATCCCCATACTTTGCCGCCACCTGCGCCCACTGTATGGCACCTGGCTCTTAATCAACTTCAGGATGTGGAGTTGCAGCAGCGGGTGCTGGACTTTCAATACGCGCTTGAGAACGGCCTGTTCAAGTATGCTGGGTGAAAAAAATGGTGCAAGGGCTATGAAATGACCAAGTTACCGTGCTCTTGTATTGGACCAGCATTCGGATGCGATGTGAACGGTGTTTCGAGAGTTTCTGCATGACCTTGGCGAAGTTGATTGTAAAGAAAAAGTTTCTCCAAGAGAACTCCGTAAGCATGTCGATTTCCTCGTTTGTCGTTGTTCCATTTGGCAAGATTGTAGTTCGCGTCACAGTGCGCCGCGGAGGGCTAAGCATATTATCTTCCACTCGGCTAGGTTGATTGTTCTTCGAAAAGTTGACGAGGCAGTATCGGAAGAAGCTAACAACTAAAGCTTCAATATGTTACGCAAACCAGGTGGAATCAAGCGTACTTATTATCAGGGGAGTCCGCTTTGGATACCACTGTAGTTGAAACGTCTTGCATCCCGAACATCTTCATAACGAGTAACAGACAATTCGTGTCGAGCAGCAGTTGACCGAGATGATGAAATTTCATGACATCTGAGACGACCACTTGAGCGGAGACCTTGAATCGAGTGCACGGACCTACGTGAAACCTTGAACCATTTCAGCGTGAGTAGCAGAATCGCAGAGACCGCTTTGGTCGTGATTTCGCGATGGCGAGTGACATCGATTTCATCCAGAGTGGGCGGATGTAAAGGGGGTTGTTGCGGGTCTTGAGCTAAAAATAGTGTTAGACCGGTCATTGTACCATAGCTTTTAGATACTGCTAACGCGAAGAAACCCCAGGCGGAAATGCCGATGAATTAGCTGATGTTGGCGGCTGACCCGGAGATGAGGCAGATACAATAGCCAGAAGGAGCTTCAACAGGACAAGCACCCAGTTAGAGAGCACGGGAAGGGCTGCACTCTTTTGTATGTTCAAATACGTGTATAAAGACAAGCCACGGCAAGAACGCACGTAAATTTGTTCAACACGACGTAAGCGCATCAAATCCTCCCTTTTGATCTTAAGCCGGCGTTTTTCGACGGTACTATCAGCGACTTTAATCGCTGCTTCCATCTCAGCAATTTTTGCGTCCAAAAGAGCCACATCAGGCAGGACATCAGTCTCGGCCTCAACAGCACCCTCATTCTAATGGAGGTGACGTCCGTAAAGCAGTCTATCTCGAAGTGGACGACCACTTACGCTCAACTTTACTTTGCTCAAAGCCTCTGAGACATCGTCAGCTCCTGGAAGATGCTCTAGCCCACTTTCCGAATGAATATATTCTTCACGGGTGCGCCACATTTGCCACAACGCCAAGCTCACATACATGTGCCTGCTGTAAAGTTTCTCCGCCTCCCTTATGGCGAAGGGGACAAGCATCATATCGCCGTCCCTTCCCCTCGTTCTTGAGAAGGGGAACAGGAATGGACGAGAAGGGTCGGTTTGATATTGCTGTTTTTTAGGCTTTGGTGCTGCGGGAGGGGGTGACGGTGCGGGAGTAGCGGGCTGAGGAATGGAGCGATAACCTGATTGGAGCTGCGATGGCCCCTGCAAACCATGAGAGAGGTTAAGTGGGGCAGGTTGGGAATCGTGTTCATCGTGATGATAGTGATGTCGAACGGGAACGGGGTTATATGCATCGGCAAGCTTGGACACTGAGGGAAGTGCGGCAACTGGTGATGGCTGTTCGAAAGAGCTAGCGACCGGGAGGGTGGAGCCAGGGTTTGGCGGAGAGAATGTTGGATATTTGACGGTGACTTCTCCGTGAAAAGCTTCCATGTCAACAGGCGATGATTTGATGGGGACAGCTGCACCACACGAAGATGTCAACAAGGGAAAAGACACTGGTTCAGCACGCACCTTCCTCAGGAACAGGTGATAATCCGGCCAGCTCGCGGGAGACTTTCTTGACTCTCTCGAGGTCACGGAAGCCACCACAACAAGACAATATCGTCTTCCAGAGAACCAGAAGTAGCTTACTAGAGTATAAGAGTGGAGAATAAAGTCAAGACGACTAAGCACCTTTTTCACTGGGTAGCCCTTGGCGCTTTTGTCCCGAAGACCAGACACTACGTTGAAAAAGTACACGGGGAGCGGGGGATCCATGCTCACTGCAGAACGCTCAAGTATGTACCTCATTTCTTGGGGAGCGAGACTTACTGAGCTCGTCCGCAAAGTCGTCATGACCCTTGAATACCTCTATTAGATGGTAAAGCATGGCGAGGTAGACCGATATCTCAGTAGTTATTTCTTCCATTAGATCAAACCTTTCTTCAACAGTGAGCTGGATGCGCGCAACGTCGGCATCTGAAAGAGATCTAAACTAAGGTCAGATAAAGTGATGCGACCCCATAAGAATAACAGGCTAACCCGAGAAGGTCATGTTTCGAACTTGCGATCTTCATAGCCTCCACAATGTTGCACAAGCCATTCGCATCACGCACGATCTTGCAATTTTCGAAGATCCAGTGCAGTTGGTGCTCGGGTGATGTAGTTTCGGCGAAGGTGCCTGTCACGAGTGGATTTGGGGGCTGTGCTTACTGCGAAGCGCAGTCACGAACCTTGCAAAATATAGAGCAGTCTGCGCGCGTTTGTGAACCTTATTTCGACGTCTTTATGTTCTAGAGTCTCGAGAAGTAGTTCTACGTGGGCTCTGCGCTTTGATGGTGGGCTCTTGGTCCATTCTTTCCGCAGACGAGTGTAAATGAGAGGTCAGATAAAGAAAACAGAGAGACCCACACCTCCATTGAAGGAGCCACCCCACGCCTTCAGGTTCTCGGCAGCTTGCGGCATTTCTACGTAGGAATAAAATTCCTCCAGCTCGTTGAGGACGGTGTCCTCATCATCGTATTTAAAATCGTAATAGCATTGCTAAGTGGGAGCATAAGTCACGACAAGTGATCGCAGCGGCGTGGGAGCCATGTACGCGCCTTTGGTTTCGGGGCAGAATTGACCAGTACCTTAAGCTGTCCAAGAGTGATGGAGTCCTGATCATTGTTCTTTCAAAAAGAGATATTAGAGCGGATGTATGCGCGTGAAAATGACGAGACCAACCATGGTGGACAGGGACGCAGGACGTGTGTGTTACCTAATCTGGACGGCATGTCCATTTTTCTGGCACGCGGGAGTTTCAAAACGGGGTTTTTGTACTCGCCCGGATCTCGCCTCCTCAGTTCGTCTCGGCGTTGGTCTTTGACTCCATTTCCCTTCCCTTCCCTTCCCCTCCCCTTTACCTCCAACCACCATCACTGCCAGTTCCTCACATCCCGCTAAAGAATCTGGCGTCAGTTTAAGCCGACCCAAACACACAGGGAAGGTCCTCAAAAAGGCACGCCTTCGCTGCGCGTTCGCCATTTCGTCAACTCTTCTCTCCCCCACTTTTTCTCTTTCTCTACTCAACTTATATCTTACGACTTGTATCACGACCTCATTTTGTTCTTAGCCACCTTCGGCTAAGCCTATCTAGGCCTCCGCATCGCCATTAGCTCTAACCGACATCTGTCGGCGTCGTGGGCTCCACTGTCCCCCCTTTTTTTTTTTTTTTTCTCAACGTCAGATGCCCGTTCCCGTCCTTCAATACCCCCGACCGCCTGCGCATCCAGTCATCAAGCAAAGCTTTTACACTGGCGACCTGAACACCTCTCAATCTCCGGCTTTTCCGAGCTTGACTCACTCCCTCCCACTCCCACCTCCCGGTCCGCCTCCGTCCTTCGGCACTCGGGAGGAGTGGATCAGTTCCCTCCCGCTGTGGCGTCGCAAAAAACCACGTCGCATCTGGGAGGAGGAAGACCCACGGCTTCCCCCCAATTCTGACATGCAGGATTTTTCAAGCGGGTTGATTTGCGCGGGAAACGCACAAATCATTAAAGGAGATCGCGCGCAAGCGTGTATTCCGCCCCTTTTGACTCTCTTCCAGGCTGAACAGCCTTATCCCCTTCCGCCCTCGCAAGAGTTCGAGGAGGATGCGGACGACGATATTGTTCTTAGCAACCTTGACTATGACATAGAAAGTCAGTGGAGCGGTGGCACCTGCCGCTCTGAAGACGTCACAGAGATGGACATCGAAGCGCCCATCGACCATAATTCTCTTCCTAGCGTTGAGGGCGTTGCTGCCCATCCCAATGACTCGTTCCCACGGTTCCCTCGACGCCATCCCCAGTTCGATGATTCATACTCCCCGACACCCGAAGGAGGCGCATCTCCAGAGCCCATTGTCGATGAAGATCCTGCTTCCAGTCCCCTCGGTCCGATCACCCCTTTCGGTGTTTTCGTTGACCGTGCCGTGGCTGCTTCTCAATTTTCTGGCGGACCCGAGGTTATACTCCCAACGCTCCCTCCTGCTGCTACTTTTGGCGCTCATTCCCCCTACGGTGTCCGGTATGGAGCCCAACTGCCTACCTCTACACTTCAATACGAACCTGCCGGTCAGCGGCCAGAAACTGCCGTGCCTCCAGCCCAGGACATTATTCCGATGCCGTCTGCCACGCACTCGTACAAGAAGGTTGCGGATCCACTCGCTGAATGGGTAGCTACATATGTCTGGAAGGTCTGCACGACTGGCATGAGTCTGCACACGCAGTACACGTACGTTCGTTTAGCATCGGTCTCCCTTTACATACCTCACATCATTCACAGGGGCGGCTCTTTCCACCAGTACCCACCACTTCCGCCCGCATACTTGGCTAACTCTATCCGCTCTCTTTTGCTATCCACCCTACTTCAGCCCTCAGCTGTCCTGTTGGCCGTCTGGTACATCGTTCGCCTGCCCGTCCGATTTGGGCGTGTTTCCTTGAAGCCCGATGCCGTGAAGGAAGTGCGATTCAGGCTAGAACTTCTTGGTCTTGGAGAACGGCAAGATTCTAGTTCCGCTCAGGCCGCCGAAGCTCACGCCCCATTCCGCCTTGTCCTCCTCGGGTGTATTCTGGCGAATAAGTGGTTGGACGATCATACGTTTTCCAATAAGACCTGGTACGCGTCTCTGTTTTCCCCCTCCTGTCCTAGCCCACAGTACTAACAACCTACGCTGCAGGCACACCATTTCCGGGGTCCCTATTCAGTCTCTGAACAGACTAGAGTCGTTGGCTCTCGATATATTTTCCTACGATCTTTCCATTGCACCGCAAGAGTGGAACAAGTGGCTCGACCATGTCTTGACGTACCACAAGTCGCTGGCCTCGGCGCCCAACCCACAGCCGATCTCCCGCCCGTCCTCTAATCCCCACTTCGTCGTGCGCAAGACCTTTGAAGACCTTGTTAAGACGGCCATTGCCAGCACTGCTTCTCGCTCGTGCGGCGACCCGTCGTGCCCCAAGTCTCATCCTCAACCCGTGTTCCTGGGCCTCGAGGAGAGGCGTCGTGAGAGATTAGATCCGACCTCCGTAGAACCTGGCCCTGAGGCTTTGGAAATTGATCTTGATGAAGATGGGCCTTTACGCGAAGAGTATATGCCAAAGCGACGCGTCAGCAGGAACGACTGCCTCGGCGATGAGAACGGCGTCATTCTTGGCGCCCCTTTCAGGTTGGTCAGCGGAATCGAGTGGGAGCGCGCTCCACAGATGCAGAAAGGCTTACCACCTCCAGCTAAGTGGAGCCCTGCTGCGGATGAGCCCCTGCGGCGTGATGGGATTAGGGAGCCAACCCACTATATGGCAGTACAACCACCGCCTGGTCCTCCACTTCCACTACTAGTGATGCCCCTATACCCGTCAAACGGTCACACTATGGCCTATGCACAGGGATGGGGGCCCGGAGCTCCGGCCTTCCACTTCCACTTACCTCCGCCCCCGGTGTTTGGCCAACCCTATGACCACAACCATGTACGGCCAATCCCAGTTATCGATGGTAGGCATCACCCTTTACAAGATGGAGGACACTGCTGGTCACAGTCCACCCGCGTTGAGTATTCTTGTAGTTCAACCGTTGCAAAGCCCTACCAAATCCCGGAACTGTGTTGGACTGGCGCCGAACAATACGATTACGACGGCGTGTACGGTCAGGGCTTAGGACACCAGCCCATCTTCCCGCAACAATATGGGCCACACTGGGTTGGGCAGTAAATCCGCCTGCACCCCCATTCTGTTGTCGCTTTACATCACATCTCGTTTTTCGGCACCGACACTTATCGCTGTTTCATCACCTGTCACATATTCGCATCGTCTCCGCTATAGGCATCTTTTTCACTTTTAAGGCACGAAGGCAATCAGCTGAACTACCCCTGCACTAGCTGCATAGACGATTCGGCTCTGATCGCGTCTTCCCATCCGTTCTCGGCAATACTTTTCTACTCTGCTTGTCTCATCCGTAATGGCTTTATCGGGCTTATCCATCACCACTCCAAAGGACATATCCATCCTGTCCCCCAGCCGCCCGGCTCTTTTTCATTCCAACTGTTCAGCATCATCTGTCATGTCATATTTATCTACCCCTCTACCGCGCGACCTCGTTCCCTGGCCTCTATGGTCGCATGCCGTCCGCTAACTCACGGGCATTAATCGGGCAATTTTGTAGCTGCCGCTTACTTTATCATTGGCGCAGCTACTTATGTACATTGACCATTGCACGTTCATCTCCTGTCCTTGTGCCCTGTGTTCTCTCGTTGATTGTGCTTCCGTGTGTGTTTAGCTTTCTCGCACCCGCGATACGCGACTGCTTCTTCATTTTTTCGAACTGTCCTACTTGGTAATAGCAATTCGTCTATCACACACAACCTTCTCCCGTCGGCTACTCGGTTGTTCGCCATTTCTCTATTTCGATTCTTTACTCTCTCCATCCATCTCTTCCCTCCTTTGAAACACCAAAAAACACCCAGAGGTTTTTTTCCCCTAACAATGCCCAAAAAATCCTTTTCCTACCCTTTACATCCTTACCAGCACCCAGTCCTTTCACCACCTTGCCGTCCTTACCTGATTCTCTGCAGTCACGGTTTTACGATACATCTATTTTTTCGTCTGCCGGTGATGCATGGTGATGTCCTGTCCCACTTTGTCACCGACACGTATGAGTTCTGTACTACGGCTGTCCTTTCGCACAGATGAGCCTTGCGGCTACACTGTTACAATGGATAACAATTATGCCCCATGGTACCATAGGCCTTGTGGACTGTGGACTTATTCATCGGACTATCTCGTGAGACAATTTGTAGAGTACACAGGTGCTGCTCAATCGTTCAGAAAGATACACAAACAAAGGCTACTACTACTCGTGGTTCCTCTCAGACCTCTACCCTACTTGCGCACGACGATGAACGGGACCTATGCAATGCTCAGATTTAGCGGAGTGAGGACCGGCCAACAAACGCGGATATGTACCTCGACATCTTCCCCGTCTTCATCAGAGGCCATCACCTCTACAACAAAGTGCGTAACGTGCGCAGGAAGGGGCTTCCTAGTGACGTGTTCGACGAGCGCGCTGAACTTCATCGGGAGTCGCTCTTCACTCTGCGGAATGAACGTGATTATGCTTCGTGCCGCGGTATCCAGTGCACAGTGCATCCTGTACGCAGGCGCAGGCACAGCAGCAGCAGACACGCACCTTCTTCTTTCCAATAAACGAACTCCAGAGCATGCTGACCCCCTGGCTGACCATGGAAATGTCGAGCTTGTGCTCCTTCTGGAACCACGTGATTATTTCTTTGAGAGTGGGGTTACCCTTGAATTCGAAACGGTCCCACAACGTCCACTCCGTCGTCCCGTACTTGTCCTTCTTGGCCGCTATCGGTTCCGAAAAACCGAAGAACGGTAGGGCTAAGTTGACGAAGCCGTTCTTGTAGTCCTCGAGCTTGTTCTTGCCGTCGATGATCTAATGGCGGAGCGCGGGACAATGCATGAGGGACTTGTGCGATCAGACTGGACAACTTCTTACCTTGAATAGTTCTAGGCAGACCAAACCCACGACAAGGGACGTCGTGGTGGCTATTGCGGGGATGATCTTCCCGGCGATCTGTTTGGTAGAGTGGCGATCAGCAGGTGTGATGCTGTAATTCATTGCGCGAAGGTTGGATGTGGCGGTGATGAAGTCGATGTGGTGATTGGTATCGTCATCCTTCTCAAATTCTACAGGGTTGAGGCGGAATCCAGCTAACGATGAAGACGGAGGTAAGGACTTGGCAAGCTCGTTAGGGTCAGTAGATTCTACACAAAGAATTTAGAGATTCGGCTGATTGAAATAGACATGACTTCTACCGCTGTTTGCGTTATCTACGGGCTCGTTGTCGTTCACCTGGATCTTGACACCACTCTTAGGAGTGAATTCAGGGACGACCACCGAGTCCGCGACCTTCTTGAATACAGCTGGGTCTGTCTCTCCGCGTAACCCATAGTTGAATGCGCGGAGGTTAGCTGCAGCTATAATAAACTGGAGGTGCGTGGGCTACGAAAGCATAATCAACGGCTGACGTCGAGTGAAATGAGATCTACTTACGTCGTTCGAGTTGAACGTCAAAGGGTCAGGTGCCCGCTTAGGGCTGCTCCAGAACGGTTGCCCACTACTCGTTACGGCGTCTTTTGGGAGACTGAATAACAATTGACGTATGGCGTTATTGTACTTTTCCTCGAACTGCAAGCGAGCCCAAACAATGCATTCTTCAAAAGTGATGGGCCTATCTTTCACAAGATACGACGCAATCTGTTCGATCTGCTCCTTTTGTTGGCCCGAGTATTTGAGAGCGCTTTCGAGGTAGCCCGGTTCGGAGAGGTATGAGTTGACTGATTGTACGGGCTTGACAAACAGATTGTCGAATTCCGTTCGGCTCCACTATTACTAACATCAGTCAATGCGCCAAGACGTCAAGTTCAGGTGCTTACCTCAATACAATGCTGGATGGCATTTGGGAAGTTCTTTACGGTGCACGAGGGGGTCTCTTTCTCCGGAGGGTCTTGCGATGATGCATATGACTCTGTCAAGTGCGGAATAACAACTTGGGTATTCCCTTTCGTGCCGAGAGTGCCAGACTCCAATAAGGGTTTCTCGAAAAACACACACCGCTGGTCCATGTATAGACCTACGGTAAAACGTGAACAACAGATTAGTTAGTGGAAGAGACGACATACGAGCTTTAACGTTGTCAAGAGCATTAGTTACACCATCTATACTGGCAAAGAAACTCTCTCCATAGACGTCTAGTCCAGCAGGTTAGCTCTGTTAGCGGGAATTACCGTATGGGCGTACTCTCTGTATCAGCGCCAACAGCGTCTTGCCGACTTTCGATATGTCCCTTGAGATCCGGGTTCATCTCTGCCACGGCGGCCCCAGCAACCACAGACTTGAAGTTGCCCAAGTCCTTTGCGCGGAACAAGAACTGGCGATTGAGATTACTCTTCTCAATAGTATCAAGATCTGTGACACAGATCGCGCCTTTTTGTCCCGAGCCGAGACCCATCATGCTCCAGTTCTTCAGCATCTCACAACCGATAGCCCCAGCCCCAACCAAGAACTGTCGGTGATTAGATATCTTTTCTTGGAAAGCCTTTCCAAACACGGCTATCTGGCCGTCATACCGAGAGCCAGTCGGTTGACAATCTGCCGCGCTAGGGAGTGTTGATGGAAGTGATTCAAGCGAGTCGAAATACGTGAATTGGATGACGGGGTGGAACTTCGCAGAGCACGCTTTCAGAACTTCCTGGGCAACCAGGCCGCCGATGACAGCATTAACGGGAGCAAGGTTACCACTAGCCTGATACGACAACTCGGTTAATACTTTCTGGTCGACTTCGGCATCCAATTTTCTCGCGAGCGAAACTAGTATCGCCGCGTCCTCGACATTACGAGGACGGGGGAAGCGTTGTTGTTCGGTGTGGAACTGCCAGAGAGCCTGGAGCCCGGCGTGTAGAGAAGCTGGGCGGTCGAATTTCGCGAAGTCAGTAATCCAGAATTCAGGAGCTTTCAACGATTCCCGAAGAGATTTCTGTCATCGAAAGTAAGTCCCATTCGGCATATGTAGTGGAGACACCCACAAACTCCAGAATTTTCGGCATCTTCACTTGCGTAAAGATGCCGCCAGTTTTGTACCCTCCAAGTGCAACTGTGTCACCGATTGAAAACGTATATGGACCCTTGACGGACACCTTGCGCGGTTCACAACCATTAAGCTCTACCATGCCTTGGACTTCCGAGAATGTGACGAAATCACCATCCTCCAAACCGTGCCGCGTCTCGTCGAGGCATGTGACAACGGCGTCTTTGCCCTGAACCCCAATTCTAAGGTGCCAAATAGGAGCGGAAACAAGAAGGACACATACATTCTCTACGGAAACGATCATTCCGGATAAGGGTTGCTCGCCGGTTGGATCAACACACGTAAATTTAGGGCCGAAATCGTTGAAAGCATAACTTCACAATGCGTGAGCAACGTTGAACGGACACATGCCAAATACATACCCAAAGAGTCCATGAGTTCCGGCGGCAATGAAGTGGACATCGTTTTGATGTGTCCAATCGTTGATCTCCAGCTGCTTCTGCAACGGCGCATTGACCAAGACAACGACCTGCAAGAATGGCGTCATCTACATGGGCTGACAACCTTCGCGATGGATTACCTGGAAGCCCTTAACGAGGTCAACAGTGATGGGCTGCCCGGCGTTCCCACCAAGGTTCCGGACAAAGACATAAGCGTTCAACTCAGCAAGGCGTGATATTGTGGCATCTGCCCTCGATTTTCCGACGTCATCATCGCGAAGGAAGAACTACAGGGAGCTCGACGCGTGAGACAGTGATGGAACCTGGAAAAGACTGTATGCTCACTTGAGAGCTCAAGTCTTGAACCCGAACTGGCTCGGGGTCATAAACAGTTACTGACTTGACCCCTGCAAGGATTAGGTTCTTGGCTTAACTCGTGTCAGGAGCGCCCCTCCGTCTAGCGCGCGATCTTATGCGTACCGATCTCCACGCCAAGGCCATCCAAGCCTACAATTAGCACGTTGGAAGCGGCCATACGCTTCATTGCTGTTGGATTGCATTGGCATAGTTCATCCACTAGGATTGATTTTCACACCTTCATGACCCAATACATATCTAATAATGAAGAAAGGACACGATAAGCGATGTCGTGAGACAAGGACAACAGACTTGCAATTGACGGGAGTACAATCCCTCGTCGATCTGAGCTTCATCGACGTCCATGAGGGCGCCTTGATTCGATGCAGACATACTCGCGGTCTATGCAACAAAGGATCTATTGATACAGAGATGGATGTAGAAGATAGAAAGGAAAGAAAGAAACGACTGTCCATCACCAAAGAGTCGTTACTAAGCCATTTTCGGGGCGCAACGGCCCGGGTCCGTCGAGTCAGGTGGAGCAGTCGCAGTGCGACAGTCCGAGTCATTACTATTCACAACAATTGCAGAACAAGACAATCGCACATAGTATGGATAGTCTACCGCAAGGCTGAACTTATATCCGACCCACTGGGTGAAGGTTATGCCGCACGACTTGCCGCTGCCCACCCTTCTCTGAGGAGGATAGAGATCGTTCTGAAGCCCGGGTCGCACAGTCCGGGGCGGAAAGGCATCGGCTGTACGTACCGAAAGTACAGATAGTCAGGCTAGGGAATAAAGAAAACCGAGAAGTGAAAGACAGAACACTTACTGGGAGTCGATGGGTGCAGGTTTTTTGCGCAGGATATTATTATTGACCATAAGTCGCCAAGATCGAGACGCCGAAGATAGGCCCACATTTGCCAACCATGAAGTGCCACTCGCGTCCTCTGGGGAAGCGCAGCAAGAGGTCACGACAAAGATACGGATAAGGAGATTATAAGGACTAGTGAGGAAAGAGTACAATGAAACCGAAGAACAAAGGTGGTGGGCCAAGGACGTTGCGTGAATAAAGAGGGCATAATCGGCAGGCGGGTGATAGGCATGTCAGAAATGGCAGGGCACGTTGGGTCAATGCCAAGTCAGAGTAGTGAGAGGACTCAAAACGAGCTGACTGTGGGTCTCACACCAGGCCAGAACTTCATGTGTGCTGGGGCGGCGAACGTGATCCTTTGTTGAGATGAAAGCGGGTCCGGTGGAAGAGGGTGCGAAGGTAAAGACATTGAGAAGGGGAAAGAGTGGTCACTGGAAGTAGCCGATGGCGTAGCACCCCACTTCCGCTCGTCGGACATCCGAGAAAGCTGAAGCTCTAGAAAACTTGGCTCTGGGGTGCCACGAAGCTCTGAACGAGAAGATGCTCTGACGACATCTTTGAGGGAGGTTGTGATGAGGGCATGGGAGAAAGGAGAGGTGTCGATAGTCATCAATGGATCACTTCCCAAAGAGGAGTGCCAAGATGTGAGGTGTCCCAACCACATCTGCCATTCGTTCCCAGAAACTCGCAAGTTATATTCCAGAACGCCCATAGCCGCGACTTCGAGATTCCGCAAGACAACTTTAGGTATGCCGGTGATCTCGTGCCTAAGAACGTTGTTCATAAGATACAAAGGATTGAAGAGAGAAATGCGCACCATGTTCTGAGCTGGAACGTTTGATCATTTACCCATTTATCGGCCAGCATAATACCCGCGGTAAATACTCTCATCATATAGTCTTCGATCAGATAGGCGCTTCCATTTTTCAGGGAATCGCGGAAACGTGCCCTCGCCGTGTCTTGGGCGTACACGACCGTTTGAGGCGATATGGGGAGACGAAAAATGTACCATAGGGTAAGGAAGACCGCAGAGTGGGGAACAGCAGTCGCAACCAGGATACGGTGTATGAGTTGCCTAGTGGACTGGAACGCTGTCATAGATCTCCATAGAGGTAGTCGACTAAACGATAAAATAAAATAAAATAGGTGCCACGTAACCCACAAAGTTAGGGAAAACGCACTCGATTGCTCCGTCTTGGGGTAGACGGCCAGTTTCCACAAGCACAAAGAGATAGATAGTGACCCAGTCTGCCAAAGCGCGGAAGGCCCTCCTTCCGTTGTCGCATGCCTCGGATAGACTTCGAGGCCTGATTGGACGATCAGCATCAACTGGCCACTTGCGAAGATAGGAAGCAGCAGCAGGCAGGGTTGTCACACGCCATCCGCGAACAGGTTCTGGTTCTCTCGTGACCACTTCCCGATCACCCTGAGATAGTCTGTCGTCATAGGGGTGATGTGAAGCATGCACCATCGTTGCATCCCTAGACTTGGTATCCAGTGGGATGACTTGCGAAGCCCTCTGGAGATTGGTCACACACGGTCATGTGAGCTCTTCCCCAGTGCCGACTCGGGAGGAACCGTGTGCAGACTCACCTGAAGAGTAGATTCAACGGGCCCGGGGTTAAACCCAGAAGTGCTGTTTAGGCGGTCTTGGAATGGCTTTACTGTCAACTTGTTCAAAGGCACCGTAGCAAATTGAAATTCAAGTTGACGTTTTGACCCTTGTCGGTCAGATGGCTCCGTGGCGCCAACGGTAAGCGAGGTGTCCAACTGAAAAAGGCGTGGGTAATCGAAACCGCGCTCGTATGTTCCAGCCGGATGAGCACTTCGCGGGGCAGAGGTCCATAAGCCTTTCACCTCAGTGTGCAACCGCTGAGTGTCGTTTGCCATCAAACGCATGAAGCGAGGTTCAGAGAAATTGGATGAGGTATCCGTACACTCCTTGGGAGCAGGGGCTGGGAGTGGCACAGACGGGAAAAGGTCATGAGAGGAGTTGCGAAAACTATGAATGTGTTTGCGCCCATCCCAGCTATGTTCTGCACCTTGCACAGCGGTGTGGGGGAACAGTGTGGTTGTCATCGGCCGAGTGAGAGTAGCGAAGGAGGCCCGGAATAAAGCCGGACGGATGTAGCTAGTTACTACGGTGGTAGCGCCTCCCTTTGTTGAGTGGGATACTCCTTTCTGAGATATTGTGGTTGGGCAATTTAAAGCGACGCGAAGGGAGTCAGGGTTTCCTATGGCAAGGGAACCACCACAATCCCGGGGCTGCAGGTCCTGGGCAAGAAAGAGAGAAGAAGAGGAAGAACGGCAATTGACGGCTTAAATGAGGTAGACTCTTTAACTGCGGGTCATCGGCGCTGGCACAGGAACCACGAGGGTGTCACGGACGCGCCTGGAAGATCACACGTGCAGCCAAATTTATGGCCGCAGAACACGCAGCTTCACTGAGATCCGATAGAAACCTCTGCAAGAAACTATTGCCCACCATTTTTCAAAGTCACATTTCCAGAACGGTCGATACAAATATCTTCCGAAGTGGGGCCAACGTGGAGTCACGGACCGCACTAAATAACGACACCAATGACTATTTGCGGTAGAACTGCCACGCCGTCAAAACATTGCCCAGGCGTGCTGATAGCTTGCTAAGACTTACGTTTCGGCGGAAATTAAACCAGAGTGACAGACACCCTCGGTCAAAACTACTCCTGAAGCCCCTGTAAATCACTTGTTAGACGTCGAAAGTCAGTTTGGGTAAGGTGCAAGCATCCGACCGTTTGTGAGAATATTCCCATTCCCGGTTCACAACTCGAAAAGCGATGTCCTCATATGGTGGGCCGGCACTGAAATGAAGGAGCACGGTATCGTCGTTCCCAGGCTCTTTCACTATCTTGTACGTAGGTGCTTTCGATTTATCGATGAGATCGGGATAGAAAATATTGAACTACGAAAAAATTAGTCATTGTAAACTATAGATACAAGAGTAGTGCAAACCTTATAGCCTTGCACGACTTTGGGGGGAGGGTTGTCCGTGCTATGCAGCCATGAGAAATCCCGAACAAGAAAAAACGTGTGGGACACACTCATAATGCGTTTGATTATATTTGTTCCATTCATACCCGGTATGCACGCGGTTGAAATACCGAGGTTTACGGGGTCGGTACTTATCCTCCCAGTTGTACGCTGTCGGACGTGCAATGTTTTCCTCGAGGTTGAAAAGCTCCTCTTCTTCGTCCATATCACGCTCAGCTTCGGCGCGATACAGTGCCTCAGATGCAAGATCGGCGCCACTTGCTGCCTCTACATCCGTGGTTTCGGCTGCAGGCTGGGGGGCTTTGGAAATGAAGCGAGAGTCGGCAACAGAGCGGCGCAATTTCATCTGAGCCCAAAATGTTAGCCTCATCATCCGACTCATGTCAACACTACCCACCAAGGCATCTTTATCGTCGGACTCGAGTACAATGTCCACCTGACGCTCTTCGTGAGGCAGCTTCGTGATGTCGACCAGGCCAGGGCTCATTCCTCGTTCGTAAGGCTCGACGTCTTCCTCGACAGCTTGCTGGCCACCAGCCGGTTCAATCGTGGGTGGGGGGAACTTTCCCTTTGAGGCTACACTGGCGACACCTTCGAGGAGCTCCTCTTGGGCCTGCAAAGCCTCGTCGCGTTGCCGCTTACGCAACTGCTCAAGGCGATTTCGGACGACCACTTCATGCAAAGACCTCAATTTGGCCTGCCGATATTTGAGGGGTTGTCAACCTGAGAAATGATGGTAAAACTTACCTTTGACTTCCAAACCAGGAGTTTCTTCAGCAAGCTTTCCCAGTAGTCGGTATCGACAGGCTCCCCGCTCGTAAGTTTTGCCTGTATCTGTCTTTGCAAGGCAAGTAAGTGATCGTACGACTTGCCCTGTAGAAGCGCAGTAACGTCCGCTTCGACTGCAGCGGCGGCCTCTCGTCCAAGACGTTGATCGGATTTAATCCTGTCTAAGCGGTCCTTGCAGACGACCATCATGTTCTTAGGAGGAAGTGAGTGAGAATAAGTAGCCAGTTGGTACTACTCACAGTCCAAAATTCGGTGTTCACCTCATTCTTTTCGAGCGAGAGGTAGTCCTCAATATCGCCGTGTAGTTCATGTACTTGGTCGGGGGAGAGGTTCTGTACGACTGTGAGGAACAGGGTAACCCCAGACGAGAATGCAAGCTCACGTCAAGGATTTTGTATGGTTCATCAAGATCGATCTCTAAGCCAGCCTCCTCCGGTTCGTCGTCTTTGTCGTCATCGACAGGATTGACATAGCGAAGGTTGAGGGCCAAAAAGTCGATGGCCTTGGCACGTTTCTCTTTAACACGGATAGCAGCCCGTCTGCGTTCCTGCTCGAGTTGAAAGTCCCCGTCTTTGGCAACCCACTCAGCCATCTGGGCGGACTCTGCCAGCCTCTGCATCCTCACCTCCTCCTCTTCCCTCAGACGCTGCTCTGCCTCCCGTTCAGCGCGGCGACGGTTGAGCCTCTCTAGCTCCTCCTTAGCCTCTTGCCTCCTCATAGCATCTCTGCGCTGAGTGTCTGCAGGAGACAACCCCATCTTCTTTTCCTTCTCGTTTTTCTTGTGCCATCTAAATTGTTGTCCGAGGTTCACGTCGTGGAATGGGTTGTCGGTCGCACTGTAAATACTCAATTCTGCAACCTGGCGCATCTCTTCTTCATCCTTTAGCCTCTTTTTCTCTGCCTTCCGAGCTTTACGTTCCTCGGATTTATCTCTCTTCCGTCTGTAAAAAGAGTAGTAAGAGAGGAACGGGGGAGAAGTGTATCGTGACGCACTTTTTACTCCTGTCCCGACTATCCTCTTCGTCGCTACTCCTGCCCCTGCTTCTGTCTCTGCTCCGCCGTCGACGACTTGTGTCGTACTCATCGTCACGCCTCCCATCACGATTTTTGGATGATCGGTGGTCCCTTGAACTATCTCGACGACGCCGCTCATGGTCATGGTCTTTGCTTGTACCCTCGTCGTAGTTCCTTTCACGTGGTGAAGGACTGCGTTGCCTGTCGCGCCTCATTGCCGAACGACGAAGGTTGGAGTTGGTTGGCAAAGCAGATGTGATTACATAATTTATTAACTCGTGGGTTACCCGGTCCGACCGGACCAGCCAGATCTTGTTCGGACGTGGAAAGACTCCACGGGTCTCATCTCGCCATGCGTGTAATCACAAAGTCCATTGCCCTGCCGTCGACTCTTCTTTGCGGTCAACATTCTTTGCGACTACGTCGTTTCGTTCGTACTCAAGCTCAACATGAATATACATCACGAGAGAATTACGATTCGTCTGAGTTTGCACGGCCGGCGGGATTGGCCACACCCCGTCAAGTAGCCTAAACCCTCATCTTCAGGGTTCCCCTTGCTCATCATCCCGCAGTTAGCGCAATATCTAGACGAGTACATCGTAGGGCAGCATGAAGCGAAGAAGGCCCTTTCGGTCGCGTGAGTGCCAGTAATGTTTGGGAGGCATGTGTCGTGATTACATCGGACCAGTGTATTCAACCACTATAATCGAGTCCGTGCCAACCTGCAGGTTCTGGAGGCCGAAGAAGACGAGTCAGAGTGGACAGAAGACTCGCATGCTGATAGTGAGGATCCATCTCACTCGCGTTGGTCTTAGACTCATCTGGAAGCAGGCCGCGTCGGAGTTGTCCCTGTGCACCTCAACCCCCATCCACGGAGGACCCACCACTCGCAAGGGAATTCGTTCCCCGTCCAGCTCCGTTACTCGACCCCGACATTTGACAAGAGTAATGTCCTCGTGTTGTATGTCTTGCACGTCCTTTTCTGAGCGGTCTGAATATGACATCGCGTCTCACAGAGGGCCGACCGGTTCAGGTAAAAACTTGTATCGGGCTCGTATGCATATTCAAACACCCACACCGCAGGGAAGACGCTATTAGCAAAAACTCTCGCCAAAGTCTTAGACGTGCCGTTTTCAGTGAGCGATGCAACGTCCTTCACGCAGGTGGGTAAGCAGTCTTTGGTGTGATGCCAACTCATAAAGAAATGACTCTACAAGGCGGGATGTGAGTAATTTGCTACAAGTTAGAGTGGGGTGGCTTCTAACTAGACAACAGACGTGGGAGAGGATGTTGACATGTGTATTCATAGATTGGTCAATTCTTTTGGATTCTCCTGATCGTTATTTTTTGCTGACCCATTGCAGTTACAAGCTGCGAACTGGGACCCTTTCCGCGCCAGGTCGGTAGTTCTCTCTCCATTAACTTCTAAACGCTTATGTCGTGGTTGTTTAGTACGGGCATAGTTTACATCGATGAAGTAGATAAGATAGCGCGGAAGTCTGGCGGGGGAGGAATCGAGGGATCGCGTGACGTCGGGGGTGAAGGCGTACAGCAAGCCCTTCTTCGCATGATGGAAGGATCTGTCGTTACCGTTCCCGCGAAAGGGTCTGCTACTGAAGGTCCAGGTTCCCCTCCAAGTGAGGGACGATCGCGATCAGGTCAACGGAATGCGAATCTTGGACCACGTAGGTTCCTATGCAATTGGCTCACTCATACCTGACTCCTCTTCAGCAAAACCGGACATGTATCAGATTGACACGTCGAACGTGTTGTTCATACTAAGTGGTGCCTTTGTCGGCCTGGACGCCGTTATCAAGCGCAGGGTAGCCAAAGGGGTGAGTCAGACCCTGTGTCGAGATGCGCTGATTCATACATACCCGCTGCAGTCTATTGGGTTTACGGCAGAACTAGGCTCTAATGACGATACCCCGTCTTCTGAATTTATGCCGTTTTTCACGCCGAACCGCCGACCCCTCCCTAATATGCTGGAACATGTCGAGCCTGCGGGTGAGACAGCAATCCGCATGTATATAGCGATACATTGTATTGACATTGGCTGTAAGATCTGGTCAAGTATGGGTTCATCCCGGAATTCGTCTCGCGTCTTCCCTCGATAGCAACGCTCGCCCCGCTCACGCCAGAGGACCTACGACGCATTCTCACCGAGGTTCGCGGGTGCTTAATATCTCAGTATACAGCCCTGTTCAGCTACTCCGGTGTCGAAATTCGGTTCACGAATGGCGCACTGAACGAGATTTGCCACAAGGCAGCGCAGCGGGGCGGCGGTGCACGAGGATTAAGAGGCATAATGGCATGTGTTTCGTTTCCTCTTATTCGGGCGGCACAGTATTGAAAGACCTGCTCGCACGCTCCCGCAGGAAAACTTACTGCTTGAGCCAATGTACGAGGTCCCGTAAGTTCTCATTTGTTTCTATCTGTCCACAGAATCGCTTAATGCCTCATTTTCGGCAGTGGATCGGTAAGGAAACCCGTTGCGTTTCGTTGCGTTGATTGACGTTCCTGACGTAACCCAGAATATTCGGCATGTGCTTATAGATAAGATTGTGGTTCGGGGAGAGAGGCCGCCTTTGTACTGGTCGAAAGGAGAAGGAGCCGCGTTTTGGACAGAATGGACTGAAGCAGAGGCACGCGAAGAGGAGTCGACATAGAACACGAAAGCCTACAATATATTGTATTATCAATCGTAACCTCTCTGCAACCGTTACCAGGGCTAAGTTGTGACCGGGATACAATTCCTCGCAAGCCTGGACCCTATGGCACGGGCACAGGTTGCATGGTGGTATGTAAAGAAACATGTAACGAACAGCTCCATCTGGTTTCATTCATCCCCGGTTTTCTCGCCCCCTGCAATAGGCGGATTCGTTTCGCCAGGTGCGGGCGCATTCGCTTCTTCGTCGCCCTCTTCTTTGGACTCCGCAGTCTCTTCGGGTTTATCCTCGGCAGCAGGAGGAGTAGCGGCCGTAGTGCTAGCCAGCTTCGTGTTGTTCTCTCGGGCATCTTCGAACGCCTTCTTGAACTGCGCGGCGACTGGAGAACGCTCATCAGTATCGGGAATGCGGCGACGGTGTATACGGACAATCGGCGTTGGCAAATCGGATGGCCAGCGTCTCGGAAGTGGGAGGATCCTCCGAGTAGTCCGCTGCGACTTTCCAGACCCAACTTCTGTCCGAGCCGATATTGGGCTGAAGCCTCATGTCGGTGGAGACTAGACTCGATACCGGTGTCATTCATCCCGATCCGTTTAAACAGAGATGAGGGGTGACGAACTCAGATGGTTGGCGCACACTTTCAGCGTCTTTTCGCGCCGCATCACAAGGCGAATCTTCTGTGTGTCTTTATGCTGCAACAATCTTGCCTCGCCTGTCCCGCGCTCCTTCCATTCGTTCCCCGAAGAATCGAATCGGAAGAGCTTTGAACGCCTAGGCGAGAGGTAGTATGATCAAAGACCGCAGGAAAAGAAAAAAAAAAGATGTAACATGAATCGGCAATCGACAAAGGAAGTTACATACAACTTGAAGATTACGGTCTCATTCTCTTCATTAGTCTTGGTCTCGACCGCTTCTGTAAGCTTGATGACGGGTTCAAAGTGTGGATCGTGCTCCTCGTCCGTCTAGGAGAGACCGTAGTTAATGTCTAGCGCATGGTGTGGCATACACAAACCCGGCCACTAAAAGAGAAACGAAAAACACTGACTTTAGGTGCCAGGGGGTTCGTGCTAGCGTCTGCCATGATCGATTATGAGGAGATGGGAGTTGTTCGCAGAGAAAGAGTTGGGCAGAGGGAGTTCTCTGTCGCGTGTTACCGAATCGAACTCGAAGATAATCGCTGACAGGACACCGGACACCACTAGCCCTGTAACGACCACGCAGTCTTCTCGGGTCCTTTCGCCTTGGTTTCTCGGTGATGGCTCCCTTCGTGCTCTGGATTTCTTCCCTTTTCTTTTTCTTCAGTTTCGCCTCCTCTCACCTCATTGAGGTATCCGCCTCAAAAAAGGAATGCTTCTTTGAGGATTTGCACGTCAATGATCAAGTACAGAACGTCGCTCTCGCACCTCTTGTTTGACAAACTCACCGGTTGTTCCAGATGACAGTCACGTACCAGGTGGGCGGAGGTGGTCACTTGGACATAGATTTCTGGGTGAGCATTTCTGTTCCTTGCCCTTCATGCCCCTCTTAGCGTGTTCCATGTAGGTCAGCAATCCCGACGGGAACGCAATACGAAAGAACATCAGATACTCGACCGGTACCGTGTCCATCACCGCGGAGAAGGACGGTCGGTACGAGTACTGCTTCTCCAACCAGATGAGCTCAATTGCGGATAAAATCGTGAGGTGTGTGTTTGCCAAGCCTGCGCCCTCCTGCACTCCCAGCGCTCAATCTTCGTTTAGCTTCAACGTGCACGGCGTCATTTACATTGGAGAGGGTGCAGACGGTGCGTAACCCTCGCTCATTTGCACATGCCCAACCCGTCGTTCATATTTGGCACAGAGGTCATCGCGCCTATCGAACGCGAGATCCGATCATTGGCACATGGCCTGACCACTGTGAAGGACGAGCAGGAATACATCGTAGTGCGCGAACGGACACACCGTAATACGGCGGAATCCACCAACGCCCGAGTAAAATGGTGGTCAATATTGCAGGCCATGGTGCTGTTCTCTGTGGTCGCATGGCAGGTCTACTACCTCAAGGTAACATTTTTGTCCTGCGTGTCTGTCGCCACCTGGTTGACACGTTTTATTTAGTCTTTCTTTGAGGTCAAAAGGGTTATTTAGGGTAATCGTAGAGCTTTGTCATTCTCTTCGCATGCTGCACATATATTATCGCGCCCCTCGGAAAGACGCGAGCGTCTTGCGCTCCATATACTATTTCAACGGGCTAACATAACAATGATACACACAAAGCGTGACGAGACATGACCATGCGGATGTAACGGAAAGCTAGATAGTAGAAGAGGGCATGACGCGTCGTGAATAACTTGAGGATAGAAATGTCAGGAGCGCAAGTGTGCGAAGCATCTGCGCAACGATGGCGGGTATTACACTGAGACTAATCAGACAAAACAAAAAACAAAATAATCATCTCCACGTCGGCCTGGCCATCCGAGAACTCGTATCTGCAGATGAGCTGATCTCCCCGGCCGAGACATTCGCCAGCGACGTCCGCGTGCTCGGTCGCAGCCTGCTCGAGTAGTTCATACCCTTCGATGCAAGGCTAAGCAGCGACATCCGTTTCTTCTTCGCTGGCGACTTGCGAGCAGCCAGCATCGGCTCCGCGCCGCCCGTGGGGGCCCTCCGCGTGCCAGATACGCTTCTGTTAAGGTATGTTTCTTCGTCCGCATGCGCTGGTGGGCGGAGGCTCGAGCGCCGCCGTGCCCTCTCGATGCGCAACGGGCCAATGTTTGAGCGCCGGCGGGAGACCTTTAGTGCTGCTGCGGCGGAACGGGGGGTCGGCGGTGGACGCTGCACCGGGCTGGTCAGCTTCTGCTTTTCGGCGGCCTTCGACAACGCGGACGACCGCTGCGCGCCGTTACCGCTGCTGCTGCTCCCGCTACTTGATGGCGCGTCGAGTGCGAAAGAGTTAAAGCTACGATCGGAGAGGGGCCGCCTGCCTGTTGTGCTCTCGCTGCCGTTTTCGTCATACTCCGTGAGGCTACCAAGCGTGGTCGCTCCACGCGATTTGAAGAGGCCAGGGCGTGGGCGCGATGCCGTGGTGCGGGTCTGTGGGTCGCGGGGCGGGAGCGAAAGGCTGAGCTGGAAGCTGTCATCTGTCTTCTCGTCTACCCATTCGCCCTCGACCGTAGAGCTACTGGCTGGTGCGGAGAAAACGGAGCTATCATCCGGAGCAGGGGTCACGGAAGTGGAAAGGGCGCTACTCTCAGCGTACAAGTGTATTGACGACTCGCGGACTTCATTCAGGTCGCCCTGGCCAGCCTCGTCGCGCCATTGGACAATCTTCTTTTCTTTGCCCTTGTCGGATGGACGGCGGTATGGAATTCCGGCGCTACTAAGGCCGTTACGCAGTGACTTTCGAGGCGACTTCATGTGACTTTTGCGGAGAGGGGATCCTATTCCGAGTGGTCCGAATGTGGACGAGCGCCTAGATGACTTCGTTCTTGGCTGCAACTCAGTCGGTGCGGATGAGATTCTCTTTGGCCTCGCCAAGCCTTTAAAACCTTCAGCGTTGGAAAGCCCGGGAATAGCAGCATACGACGCAACGGTATGGCCAACAAGCGACTGGAAGTCTTCGTCATTTTGCTCCAAGAGCGCTCGTAAGGATGCAGCTACAGCCCGCGCCGTGCCGTCCAGGCCATCACGCCCATCCTCCAAGGCCGTTCGAAGCGAGCGACTGGCATCACCGAGGATGACCGTGTTCCTTCCCACCATGCCCAGAAGATCGACTAGCATCTTAGCTTGCTCCGCCATGGCATGCTTCATCGCATCTCGCTCCGCTTCAGCTCGGATCTTTTCCATGACAGCCTTCCGCCAGCGCGCATCAAGTTTGACATTTTCCGTGCTGATCTCGTCGAGTCTATCCGATCGCCTCTCTGTGACGGCCCGCAGCATAGCATCAAATATATTGCTGGCGTTTACGGAGCGTTGTAGGCGCGCGTTCAGTGCACTGTCGGGCTTCAAGGCGTCCTCCTCTGGGGAAGCCAAAGCCCGGAGGAGTCCTCGCTCTGCTTCAAGGTCAGCAGTGAGGCCACCCGATGAGCCAGCCTGTTTGTCCAGTTCCTGGATTCGAGAACGGATTGCGTGGAGCCTCGTCTGGGCGGCAGAGAGTTTGCCAGAGCACAGCGCGCCGTCTTTGATCGATACTTGCATATGTTCGGCACGGACCTCCATGTCATTCTTCACACGCTCGACCTCCGCATGCGCCTCTGCTTTCTTCCGCCGTAAGATGTCGCCCTCGGAGTTGGTCTTTCCTGCGAGTTTAGCCTTGAGCTCAGCGACCTCGGCGTTGAGCCGGTTAATGGCCTCGACATATTGTCCGACGTGCCGATCAACGTTGACTACATTCCGTGTCACAACGCGTGTCTTTATCTTGGTGGCGCGTTCGGCATATATAAGCGTATTGTGAGTGTCGTCAAAGTGCATGGATGTCGGCGCGACGCAGACAATCATGACGGTCTTGCAGTTCCCGCCAAGGGAAAACTTCAGTAGCCGTGTGAGCTTGCTATTGCGATAGGGGACGTGGCGGATGGCGCCACCGCTTTCGCAAAGGGCGTTGATGCAGTTTCCCAGAGCCAGCAGGGACTTGTTGATGTTGGCACCTTCTACCATTCGTTGCCCCATGTTAGTAGTGGCAGCTGCCCGCTCACTACCAGCCAAATCGATGATAGAGAGTGTGCCCATAAAACGCTCTTCGGTCAACGAAGCGGTCCTAGGGGCCTGGGTAACATGCACTTGCAAGACAGCATGAGAGCGGGACGAAGTCTCATTCGCGTGTGTTGGAGACTGAGTCCTTCGGGAGTTCCCCATGAGGACTATGTCTTTGACTTCTTCCGCGGTTCTTGGTCGGAGTTCAGTAAGGCCTACCACCTTGACGGACTTGTCTTCGCGGATCTGCAAGCCGCCTCGTGATGTTGGAGCGCCAGGTTCGGAGAGAAGGTCCCGAATCTCTTCGTTGTATATCTCAAGGAATGTTACAACAACTTCTGTATTGTAGTCGTCCTTGCGGTCTTCGATTCGTTGGAAGAGGTCGGCCATCGTTAGGTAGATAATCCCTGGGTCGGAATCTGTTCCGCTGATAGTATGTGTCTTGCCGCAACCTGTTGCCTTTTGGAAGGAGAATAGAGAGACTCAGGGTTGATGTATCGGTCACACGGCAACGTGGGATATACTCACACCGTAGGCAAACACCGTCGTATTGAATCCGTCTAATAACCTCTGCAGCAGAGGGCGAGCAGTTGCATCGTATACTTCTTGTTGGGATGCATCGGGCCGGAACACTCTATCAAACATGAAACGCCTGTCCTTGTACCGCTTGGTACCTGGTGGTATGAAGCCACGCTCAACAAAGGCCTTGGCTTGATCTGGTTCAGCCGGATCGAAAGTGAGGATGCGATCATCAACGATCTGCACAATTTCGCGAACAGAGGAATAGGAAGATGTTGATGGGCGTTCTGGCATAGAAAGCGTGCCGTCTCCCCGAATAGTGGTGTCGTAGATGAGGTCTGGCAGTCTGGCAGCTTCCCATGTCGATGGTGGCCGTACACGGACTGAAAAGAACGATGAAAGGGCGTGCTCAGAGAGGCAGAAAGAGTAACATACCCGCGACTGTTATGGATCCAGAAGGGACTACCATGGTTTGAGGGGATAAAGGTATGTTGCATTGCGAGCAATTTGGTTCGCCGCGTTCCCAACCATCAGATCATGTGATCGCGCCATGATCTATGATCTCAATCTTATCTTATCCGGTCAGCAACCACGATGAGCACTACCATCTCGGTGTCGTCTCCTGCTGATTTTCATGTACACCTTCGCCAAGGTGATCTATCAGAGCTAGTCACACCTCATGTCAGAAAGGGCGGGTTCCATCTCGCATATGTTATGGTGATATCCCACACCCTGAGATCTTCCCGTCCCAACGCCCTGAAGTACCTGTCTTAGCCAAATCTTACACCACCCATCACCACAACGGATCAGGCATTGGAATACAGATCCAAGCTCCAGAAGATTGACCCAGAGACAGAATTTCTCATGACTCTTTATCTCTCCCCCGATCTCACTCCGGATGAAATTCGCAAGGCGAAAAATGCCGGGATTATTGGTCCGTCCTCCGCAGCCTGCTCCTAGTAGTTCAGTCCTCATGTCTGCTCAGGAGTCAAGTCATACCCAAGAGGTGTCACAACCAACTCCGATGGCGGAATAGAGTCTTATGAGGCGTACTACCCCGTGTTCGAGGCTATGCAAGACGTGGACATGGTGCTGAATCTCCATGGAGAGGTTCCATCAGATACTTCGGCAGTACGTCTTTGTCGCTTCTCTTTACTGCTGCCCATGCTAGAACACGGGACAGAACATCCACGTCATAAATGCAGAGCAAAACTTTTTACCCCACCTAAGAGAGCTCCATGCTCACTTCCCGCGGCTTCGTATAGTCCTAGAGCATGCTACGACACGAGCAGCAGTGGACGCTGTCAAGTCCCTCGGGTCCACTGTAGCATGCACGATAACTGCTCACCATCTCGCACTCACCGTTGACGACTGGGCGGGGCAGTCTTGGAACTATTGCAAACCAGTTGCAAAGTTCCCTGATGACCGAAAGGCATTGCGCGAGGTAATTTGCGAAGGTAGAGTTAATTCCTCAGTCCAAGATGATGCGAAGGCCTGACCCAGACCAGGCCATCCACGTTTTTTCCTGGGATCCGATTCTGCACCACATCCTTCTATTAAGAAGTCAACGAGCACACCGGACCAGGGTTGCGCAGCGGGGATCTATACATCCCCTATCTTACTCCCTTTAATAGCGCACCTTCTAGATTCGTTTGGGGCACTGGATAAGCTGGAAACTTTTGTCAGCAAGAATGGAAGGGCATTCTACAAGAAGGATATTGACGCCAGAGCCAGCGCCAGCACTACTGTCCGCCTGAGGAGGGGGAAAAACCCCGTGACGGAGCGGTACTCACTGAAGGAACAGGGGGTTGTTCCTTTCTGGTCGGGGAAGGATCTGGCATGGGAGATTGATAACTAGAATAGCCATTTAAGGGTATTCGTTCACACGTTCATTTGATTAAGCAACACTACGTCCGTCGGGACGAGACTCCTGAGCTAGACTCTCCTTGGTTTGGTTTCCCTCTGCCCGCAGGTCCTTACAGCCTTGTCTGTACAGTGACGGCGATTAGGCGCTTCATTCTTTCGTTCTTTTACCCTTTTTTCGTGTCATATCGGTGGTGTATATTCAACCCTGCTGCCCGACGTGTTGGAGTATCGACCCGTAATCTCACGCACCACTTATGCCGCGGCCAAAAAAGGGGAAAGCAAGAGCACAACACCAAGCCCCAGAGGAAGGAGAGGATGAAGGCGTTTTGGGTGCGTAGCACGTCGTGTGACTGACCGTCCATTCTCTCCGCTTGACTTGCCATCCTCGCGCGCCGACACAGCACCTATTCCTGAAGACCCAGCCAGTTACGAAGGCTGGGATAATCATGGGCAAGGCGGGGAAGCGTGGCCGAACGAGGAAACACGATGGGCCGATGACGGGGGCGATGAGTATGGGTACGGTTATGGAGACCAATGGGGGCAGTACCCAAGTCCTCAGGCGGGAGGGCAGGACGCCGCGCAGTATCCACAGCAGGAGTGGGGTGCGCCGACAACGTCCCCCGTGAATACACCTGCTCCCGCCGAAACACCCGCTTGGACTAATTGGGGTCGCCATCCTCAGGGAGCTTATGGTACAGCCCGAATACCTCGTGCCGCATCGCAACAACCCGCTATGGCACCGCCTCAAGCTACACCACCGTCCCGTCCTCGCAACGACTCTGGTGCAACCGCTGGTGCACCCGCTAGTTGGCAAAACTGGGGCGCAGAGGCTGCCGCTAATGGGTATCAGTCACCTCCCCGGACTTCTGGCACGCCGTACGCCCAGCAGCATCGCGTCGCCTTCGCCAGAAATGACTCTTACGTCCCTACCGGCGATCGAGCCGAGATGACTCCACAAGCGCAACGCATGATCTTCGAGTCGATCCTAAGTTCCCGAGGCGGTGCGCCAAAACAGCCTCAGCAGCGCTCTGGCCGGAGCCCCGCCCAAAATTCTGTCCACGCGTCCAAGCCCCAGAAGAAGAGCAAGAGGGAAAAGAGGGCTCAGGAGCAGAACCCACAAAATGACTGGGGCGGACAGCAGGAGAACCCGGGGTGGGGACAGGACAATTCAGGGTGGGGAAGAGAAGAGTCTGGATGGGAGCAACAAGATACCGGCTGGACAGAAAAGGAGGCACCTGCGTGGGACCAGTGGGGGACTGGTGACCCAGGGAGGGGCGACCCGGACGGCGAGGGGTACACCGACAGTGAGGGGTGGAATGACGTGACCGGACGCAGGAATTTCAGGCAAACCGTGTCGAGCGCGTTTGTCCCTGCGCCTACTGGGGATTCTCCTTACGCCATGCCTTCAAGAACTATGGCTTATGCAAATGACAACGGGCAGGACACACTTGAGGCCTTTTCCCCTGGTCTATCTCGCAGACGCAACACGATTGGCGACTACGCAAACTTACAGTACTTGGAGTCTTTTGGGGAAGCCCTCAAACCTGTTGAGATGGCCTTCTTCGGACGAGAACGCAAAGCCCGGGACCGTATACACTGGCAGTTTCCTCACGACAAGGACGAAAGGGTCCGCCACGCTTTGGAGTGGTTATACGACAATGCCCATGGTATTGGTGCTTTTGGAGTGCGTACATCCTCCTTACATGCTTTCTTCTCTCTTCTCAACACTTACATTCGCTCTAGCTGAACAAATTTTTACAAACGCGCGAACGAGGTGCTTTATTCATCAACGCTTCGTATGATGCTCCAGCTGGTACTGGCCCGGCTCTCGACTGGCTTACCTATGAAGACGTGGTGGAGACGCGCGACCGTCTTCTCCAAGAGTCCGTTGGATTCTATGACCCTGCGATGCAGGTAATTGTGTTCGTACTCCTTCCCTCAAAAAGCGGCAACAGCCTTGCTATGTGGAGACGCAAAGTTGCCGTGCCCAATAGTGTGCGTCTGTCACACCTCCGCGAGATTGAGCTCGCAAAGGCCGCGCTCCGAAAGGATTATCCCGTACTTGTTGACGAGATCCGGTAAGTTTCGATCTCGTTCTTTTTTTTCGCACTCGTAATCTCATGATAACTGTGCCCAAGGCCACCGCCCTATCGGCCGACGTCTGTACCATCGCAAGGCGTGCCGTTGCATTCGCTACCACTCAAACCGAAAAAGAAAAAGAAAGGGTTTTTCCGCAAATTGTTCCGGATATTTAAGATCATCTGGTGACCAAAAACTCGTCGTACTGACGACACTGACCCTTTGCCCCTTCCGTACATTTAGCCCGCCTCTTGCGACACCTTTGCGATATCCCGTGTATCATTATATCCTCGATGCCTTGCTTTGGATGTATTGCTTGCTTTGCCTGCCTTGTATTGACTTTCTATGTGCTATGTGCTATCCCGAATCGTTCTTCGTCGATATTGATGGTAATGATTGACGTACACTTACGATTTAGAACTGATTCTGCCTTACGGACGCTCGTTAACGACATGTTCGCTTTATTCGTGGATATTGGCTACCTTTCGATTCAAGGGCGATGACGTCTCTACAGGGCTGACGTAACATCATCTCGGAATCAGAGTATGACAACGGTCCCTCCATGCATGAGCCTAGCCCTCATTGACTGACCAGCCATTGATCTGGCCAAATTTCTGCTCATTCTTCAAATCTCAAATGAACTCGCAAATGTCTGACCACACAAGTGTTACATCTCCCATCTTGGAGTCAGTGGAAGCAACCACCTCGACACCTGGAACGATCCGCCCCTCCGGGCCAACGCCCGGAACGCGCTTGGCCATATTTTCAGCGTTGCTTTTACCGTCGGCTTTGGTGCCGCTCTTCGTTCTTCGACGAAGCGTCAACCAACTGCATCGAAAGGTTGATGAATTGAAAGGAGCGACGAACAGTCTTCATCAAGAGTTTAAATCCGTGATACTGGAGCTCTCCATTAGACGAGAACAGCATGAGCAGTTACGAGCTATGATTGCCGAGACGAGGGAGAGGCTTACGAACCTGCGCGGGGAGACGCAACGGACGCAGGCGGCGCGTGCAAACTGGGATCAGCAAACGCGAGAACTGATTCAGGGGCTCGTAAATTCCAATCGGTGAGTGTCTCCCGTCTCAGGGTGGTGGGATCGATATTGAACGTGCGTACGGGCAGAATTCAGACGTCACACCTACGCGAGCTGGGCACTTCTCTCGCAGATGTCGCCGCGTTCATGCAGGAGATCGAACTTCAGCAGGGCTTCTTCTCGCCTAAGGTTGACGGGAGGGGCATCGAACGTCTTCGATTTCTTGCCATGCAGTTTGAAGGTATGGGTAGGACCAAGGACAATGGTGCAGATGTGAGTACCCTCGTCACTCATTAAGGCCCAACGACTCAATAGGGTCAATAATAGGGGAGCAGCGCTGCCAGCGAGTCCCAGCACGATTCTGAGCCGGTTGTGCCGGTGGGGAAAGAAAACTACTAGTAGAGATGAGAAGTGTAGCTGGTCTGGTCTGTGTTGCTTAGTCAGATAGCGGTGATGTTATGATACTGTTTTGAGACAGTCACCAACGGGGCACACACGCATACTTCGGACATGCGTTTTCCATTTGCTCGGGTCTGAGTTCTCATCACCACTTCTCGAGAACGCTGCGAATCATCCTTCCCGGTCTGAAGGATCCTCTTCGGGACTCTCCCGACCGAATGGAAGCGACGCTTGTTGATCCCGCTCCCTTACCCCCGCAGGCTGAGGCGGCGGGGGGGCCCCTCGGCAATATGGACTACGACTCTCTAGAAAATTTACTTTCCTCCCATCGCTCTCCGTCGCAGGATGCTACGCCGGACGAAAAATCCGAACAGAACGGCGAGCAAGCGCTGGAGTCTCACGAGGTCATCGAGCTGCAGGCATTCAGTGAGCGGAAGGTATGGATCGGGGAAAAGATCAAAGTGCGTGTCTGGTTTCTATTTCTCCTGTGCTTGTCCTTCACTATGCCCCCCAAAAGCTCTTAGAGGGCATGCCCCCCATCGAAGTTTTCGCCGGCCTTGACGCCGTGCGTGCCTCCGCCGCCGCCTCATCGGGGTTGCCGACGCGGGAGCAACTCGAACAATGGCTCATAGAGCACGACAAGATCGAGAAGGAAACTGAGATATTTGATTCCGGTGATCTCAAAAAGTTCAAGAAATTCACCAAGGGTCAGTGCATAGCAAGCTCTCCCATTCCTCCGTCCTCCAGGTTGAACGACCGATACAGCGGTCTCGAAGCGTAACCTGTCCCCCCAAGACACGGACATCATAGAGCTCACGTTGACGACCATATATGAATTCGACAAATTGCTACACCTCCTGAGGGACAGGTCCGAGAACTTAGATTTGCTTGGCACCCGTTTATCCTGGGAGGAGCAGCGTTGTGCGGCGTGGGCAGACTATCGCCAATTAATGCTCGATCTGCAAAATTTCTTGTCCCAGCGGGCCAGGTGGTCTCCATCTGTCTATGACGCTCTCCCTCACGCGGAAGGTCCCACCTCCACCTCCACCCCCACCCCTACACTCTCCCGTCGTGGCTCCGTCGCTTCCCTAGCATCGGAAGCTTCCAGTTCGTCCTCTTCTGGATTCTCGCGCAGTGCTCGCTTCAAACTGGGCGAGGCTCTTTCAAGGGAAGCTGCTCAATTCGCAGGTCGTATCTCCAGCTTGCGCCACGGAAAGATTGCGCCCGCTGGTAAGGCCTTGGACAAACTCATTGAGAATTCCAAAAAGGCCGTTCCGGAGGAGCTGTTGGATGAACAGGACAGATTAGAAGAACGAGGGATCGACGCCATGGAGAACGTTGGAAGATTCGTCATGAGCGTCGTTACCCAGTGGCGAAAGTGCGTTCACTTTTTCCCACGATTAATCAGACCTCTCTAATAATTGGTAGGGCCGATGAATTCTATGTGGAGACTATGAAGGACCAGGCGTCAGCACAAAGCCTGCTCGATGACATAGAAGCCGCGCAACTTACTCACCCTTCTTCTCGTCAAGACTCCGTTTTTTCTGCACGTGCTGGTGCCGTCGTCAAGAGGCTCTCCTCGCGCGAAAATCCTTGTTCGGTCACCTCCGGCTTCCCTCGTCCCACCCATACCCTTTTCCCAGACCAACCGAGCGCGAACAGCTCCGTCACCAAAGTCCTTGGCGAGGAATTGGAAATAGGTCTTTCTCTGGCCGCAAGGCTGGAAAGGAGCGCTCTCGATTACCATGGCACATGTGAAGCCGTGAGAAGGGCCGAGCACAGTGTCACATCGGCAAATGAGCTCTCAAACTCCTATGATTCCGTTCTGCATTATATGCTCAACGGTGTCGAATCGTCCGACGGAGACGGTACACCTCCCGATGTGACAACAGAGTTATGCCTCCGCGAGACCAAGCACGCCGCTTTTCTCGCCCTCCTCCCTTCCCTCCTGCAGCGGCTAAAGAAGTCTGATGAAGAAGCCACCAGCCTCCTTCCTATAGCCCAGGCGTCCCTACTTGGTTTGGCTGATATCAATGTCGAACCCGGATTCAAAGATCGGTTATCGTTAGCGATTCGGCGCTTAGAGGACGTAAGGGCCGAGTCGGAAAACGCCCGCGTAGTGATAACGGAACGTGTCAATCTTCTTCGAGAAGCTCGGAAGATCTGGGTTTCTGCGGGTTCCATTCTCAAAGGCCTCAGTACAATTCGGGGCGAGCTCGATGACCTCATGGAACGGCAAAAGTGGAAATCAAGCACCACAAGTCACTTACCGCCGACACCCGAAAGTATGAATGCATCGTTGCCACTATCTTGCAAGACCTTGGAAAATGCGACAGAACAGGTCGCGCTGTTACAGGCCAACTTTGATCAGGATGTACATACCGGCGTCGCCGCTCTTCCAGAGGCTGTTGGCCCAGGTTTGCGTATGTACCTTGTCAAATGCCGTGAAGGGCTCTCGGGGATCCTCGAGCACTCGCGGCAGATGATTCGGCTCACGGACAGCATCAACAGACAGGTCCTCGTCATGGCAGCTATCCGCGACGAAACTCATGACCTTCAAGCGCGCCTAGAAGATACCGAAAGTCGGTTTGACGTGCTGGCGGAGCAAATTCTAGATGGATCACCGCTGGATCACCTTGACGATCGGCGAATAGATTTAGCTTCTGACGCAACATCCATTCAAGCTGCCTGCCAGGCATTCACGGACAGTCTACCGCGTCGCGTTGTCTTTGTATCACCAGAATCTTCCGCCAGAGTGACCTCTAACACGTCAACCCCTCGTTTAAGACACCGCATCTCTCCTCCGCTGGACCTGACTCTGGACGCTCTACTGTCCCCTTCCTTTGAGCCCCCGATAGACCTCACTCAGCTTGATCACGTCGTTCGTACCGATTGTAACGCATTTGCGTTGCACATTGCAGGCGGCGTTTCTTCTCTTCAGCGCAAAGTAGCACATCTTGACGTCGTACAAGATGCGCACGCAGTGGACCTCAAGTCGATATCCCTAAAGGAAACCATAACAGCCGCCGAGGAACGTCTTGAGGCGACTCGTGAAACAGTCTCTGCTGTCCCAGACATGTTTGACTCTATTGACCAGCTAGCTCGTGTAGCTGGCGAGGTTGGCCCGCTCTTTGACGCGCGGCGTTCCGAGATCTCGCAATCCTTACCTCCCATTCGGCAACTGCTCTACAAAATGGACACTACGTGTAACAAGTCCCCCGCCAGCAAGCATTTGTCCTTGTCAAGAAGTCAGACTACCGACGATATGGAGGCAAAGTTTCAGGCTTGGAGCGATAGCGCAAAGGCACTCTTATCTGACATCCGACGAAGAGAGGAGCGACTTAGAGTGGCCCAACGAGAGCGGATTGAGCAAGAGCGACTGGCAGCAGAGGCGGCCGAGAGGTTGGAGAAGGAGCAAGCCGAGGCAGAGGCAAAGAGGAAAGCCGAGGAGGAACGAGAAAGAGAGGAGGTGGAAAAAGCGGAGCGCTTACTCAGGGAACAGGCCGAAGCCGAAGAAAGAATGTGCCGGGAGCGTGCGGAGGCGGCGCAGGAACAAGCCCGGAAGGCGACAGACGTGTCTCGCTTTGCGTTCCCAACTGCCGACGACGATGTCACCTCTAGCGAGGATTATTCTGGTATGTCTTCCTCAGCTAGTTACTTAGAGTACGACTTGAGTATTCGCCAGATGTCTTCAGCTCACCTGAACCCTCCATGGATTTGTCCCAAGTTCAGTTACACGTTACAGAGCTCCGAAGGCGACTCCGGTCCTTGGGTATCAACGCCTCAGTCAAGCTGTCACCTTCGTCTGCTTCATCACTCCCAACAGTCGAACAGCACAATGTGATGGCCTCTCGGCTCGCTGAGGTGACTAATGAGGCAACACAGTTGCCAGCTAACATGTCAAGTGTTACCGTTGACGCAGAATTGAAGTCTCTTCGGGACGAGTTGGAGAACTCTCATCAGCTTCTCCCTCGTGCACTTAGTCTCGCGCGATTTGGGACTCTCGTGCAGGACTGTGACAATGCACTCAGTGACTTGCTGGAACACATTGATAGCTACCCAGCGCCACCATCAGGACCTCTCGCGGCAAATTATATCAGCTCCTCCCTGCTGCCGCCTGAGGAGCAGCTGGATGGTCGCCTCACTTTCACGAAGAATCTGATTAACAGTTTGGAGGACGAGTTTACCCGCGTCGCGGATGAACCGAGGGCTTCTTCGGAGCGGGGTCGCGTTGTGCAGACGTGGGCTGAGCTTGAGTCCATGGCTTTCGATCGAATCAACGGTCGGAAATCACGGCCACCCAGCACCATCAGTTCAGGCCGGCAGAGCCGCGCCTCCGTTGGCGGCCCCCGTCCAAGTTCAAAACTTCAGAAGAAATCTAGCCCATACTCATCGCTATCAAATAGATCCTCGACCCGCGGATCTGCACACGCACCTGCCGCAGCTCGTCCCTCAACGTCGACCAGGAGAGTTCCCCATAATGTAGAACCCATGCCAATTCGCTCCTCGAGCAGGCTTTCTGTCGTGTCCTCGAATAGATCAGTCTCCGGACCGATGGCTTCGACCTCAAGACTCTTTAACTCCACTTTTGCTTCGCGGCAGCGCACCACTAGTCTGTCATCTACCACTTCGAGTCCTGCCTCAAACAACCCGGGTAGAAGATCGGTGGAACCTTCCCGTCTCCACCCTTTCCAACCGAGCCATTTAAGGCGTACGGTCTCACCCGCCCCTTCTGATGCATCGGGCGTCTCACGCTCTTTTACGGGTGCTACACGCTCAACACACCCGACATGGGGCCGGCCATCTCAATTGTCCTTTCCGCCTTCAAACGTGCATAGGTCGCCTCCAAAGAGTAGACCACCACCGCCACCGCCGAGGAAACCCTACGTTGCTAATCCTAAGAGCAAACTGGACGTGGCAGTTGGAGACGTCGTCAACAAGCTCCCTGAGGACGTGGACATCAAGGTCGAAGTGGCCCACGAAACCTGGCAAGACCGAAGCGGAAAATACTGGATAGGGGGCGACGACGCGAAGCTTTGCTTCTGTCGTATACTCCGTTCACACGCGGTCATGGTGCGTGTTGGTGGTGGTTGGATGGAACTATCCAAGTGCGTTTCTATGCCCTCCGATCGTTGGTTTATCACTGACTCACAAGTGGCAGATTCATACAAACTCACTTTGCCGACATGGTCCGACTTCTTCCAGAGCCGATGCCGTATCTGGGCTCAAGAGAAGAAAAATGGATCAGCTCGTCGACGCTTCTCGAAGCTCCAGAACTGATCACACCTCCTCGTCCTCCAATGACACCGGAGCCTAGCAGCGGTGGAATTTCACTCCCCTCGTTTGCACTGTCGACTCCTAGCGGGCGGAGTCCACAATCTATCAGGACTCATTCTTCTCCCGGCTCTCCCCTGACGGCTCTGCAGTTCCTCAGACGAGTCGACGGGGAAGGCGGCCCCGTCAGGCCGTCTACACCAACCAAGGGTTCGTTACTACGTGATCACGGCCGATCTCCTCTCCCATTCGCGCCCATGAGGTCTCCCAATAGAATACCCGTGTGGAAACCATAGCGTGAGGCGCGTTTTCTCTTTGTTAAGTTTAACATAGCTTTCGATTTCTTGTCATCATCATTCACGTTGCAAAGACACTGCATGCTACTCTCGAGAATATACCGTAGATCAACCCGTGCTTTATTTCAGACGCATTTCTACCTACTTGTACGATATCACGGACTATTTTTGATGATATTCAATGTATGGGTTATAGTAATGAGCATCACGATTCTTTCCATTTCTTGAACTTGGTCACGCCGACCAGCTGTTGCGCCCACGTGACAGAAGATCTGACGCGTCTTTGGCGCGCAGCCGCGTCTGGCCCAGTGCCAGTCCGCTCAGTTTCCTATCCCACTGTGTTCCATGGACTTTGACTTTCGCTGTAACCGACTCTCATGCAGGAAGTCCCTCACCGAAAAGGCAGTCGTCGTGAGTCGTTGGCTTGGGTGCAGGACTGAGCAATCAATCACTCATGCGACTGACCTCTACCTCTCAGACTACCTGTGAGGTCCCAGAGGATGAACGAACACCAGTGTATGCTGACATTTTCCGTCAGGCTCACATATATTTTGCGGTAAGCGCCATCGAGCAAACCGGATTCTCCAGCTTGGGGCTTCGATCGACGTTACCTCCCCTACTAGTGGACTGCGCGAATGAACTATTTAGCGCATCTCGGCTGTGTCCCGGTGCAGTACACGCCCGTTCGGAAGCCGGTGAAAAATCTGACTAAATTTTATTGGTTCGTTCGGTGGCAGCCTGCGAAACATCCCTCACAGAACCGTACGTCTCTCTTGAGCTGTGCTTCCGGACGTAGACGTTAAACACACAAACCCGGGGAAAAAAGCGACGACGTCGTGGTGAGCAACAGTAGCACCGCGAAACACGCTGTGGGAGGAGCTTTTTGAGCGTTCCTTAGGTATCCTCGTTGCATCCCTCCAACGACTACAAGACGGTGCGTGTGTATATGCGCGCCGAGGGTGTTCCTTTGCTCTCGCTACTCAGCCACATACTTTCTTACTTCGCCAGTCTGTACTATCCGGCTTGAATCCCGCAACGATACTTGAGATTTGCAGTCGCGCAATATCGTTTTGGCAATATCAGATCCACCAGGAGAAGTACGTCCATTCGGCCTCGGGAACTTGAACGCATTTGTGAGGCAGCGGGCAGTTCCTTTCAGCATGCCGTCGTGCGCAGTATCAACGATAAGAACGCGCAGTTGCAAAAACAGCTGGAGAATCTCGTGAGAGAAGGTATTATTTCACGCCATGCTAAATACGGAACGACTTTCGTCCCTTGATATGCGATCTCAGCTGACAGCGAAATTAACTTGCTGAGTAGCAAATTATCAGGTAGAACCTTCGAGAGCCCCTTAGACCCGCAGCGATGACTCAGAGACCCTCTACTGCGTGCAGACCTCGAACGCGATTTAGACTTGGAAAGACGCAAGAACAGAGATCTCCTGGAGTCTTCAAGGGAAAGGGACAAAGAGTACCAGAAACTGAAGGTTTGAGATCTATCTGCAAAAGCATGTCGCTGTCCCGTAACAAAGAGCTCTCTCCTGTCACAGGCGCAGTATGATAAGCTCAAGCGCAGAGCGCTTCTGGCACCGACGATCGGCGCGAGCCAACCTGGCATTAACATTGCCGGCGGACCTGAACTACCGCCGGGAGTCAATACCATGGAGATGAACGGGGTGCGCAGTCATATTCGGGGTAGATCAAATCAGGCCGTTGACCAATGGCCATATTCAGAGAACGCCGATGGGAAACCGTACTGCAGGACAGTTCGGCACACCCGCGGGCCAACCTATATGGAGCATCCACTCCCACCCACTGCAACAGCAGCAACAGCACGCTCCTGGACAAACCGCTCCCCGGGTGCGACAGCCGTTCGTCGCGAGCGAACGGTCTCTGCACTTGAGTGGCGCCTCAGAACGTTCGAACAGTACACAGGAGGTTGAGGAACTCCTGGGGAGTCAAGGGCGGATGCAGCGAAAGAACAGCTATCAGGGTGGGTGGGCAAGTGCGAGCCAGTCTCAGCAGCGAGGTAAGCCCTAACACAAATGTCTGGTTCGTGTCTCTCCGTAGGTGTCCTTAACCCGGTCGTAGTGTTTGCTCCCCCAACAGGGCGACGAGCGTCCGGGGTATTTAAACCAGGAGGCAGGGGAAAGTGAGCCAACACATCACACCCTACGCCATGCCGACGTCTACGACTTTGGAGGTCTTCGAATAAATCGTCCTATTATTAACAGAGACGAGTGGGAATCGGGAGTACATGTACCATTAATACGTGCTGGTTTTTTATTTTACTCGTGGCTCATTTCGAGGAGCAAGAATACAGATATCATATCAGTCCGGGTTGCGATGCTTCAAAGATACTAGACACAAATGGAAAAATGAGGAGAGAAAAAAAAAGTAAAAGTAAAAGTAAAGAAGTGAGAACGAAAAGGGCGAACGAAGAACAAAGGAGAGTGGCAGGGCAACAAGATACGTGAGGGTGTGCACGGCGTGTCAGCCCCGACGCAAAGATCCATTCTTTTCGTCTTCAAGGTACTGCCCAATGGCAAGGATGTCCTGTCCCGCTCGACGGAGGTACCCCGCGAGGACGTCCTTGTTCGCGTGGGGGAGCAGCTCGGCGAGCTTCTCGACCTGCCGTGTGAACTCGGTGCTTGCCGACATGTCGAGGTCAGGCGACGGGCCGGGCGAGCGCCCAAAGAAGGACGGGCGCTTGAGGGTGTTGCTCCGCCGGCGCATGGGTGGCGAGGGCGAGGTCGACTCGGAGCTGGGCGGTGACGGCGCCAGCATGAGCGTCCGCGAGCGCTGCATGCGGTTCGGCAGGGCGCGCGGTCCACCAGGCACGGATGGTGCGCTGGTGATCTGCACCGGGCGGGGATTCGGCGCCGTCGTCGCCGGGGGTGGCTTGGTGAGCCGCATGGATGGCCGGCTGCCGTTGACATGGTTGCTGTTGTCCTTCCTTGTGCTCGAGTTCCTCCCGAGGGAGGCAAAAAACCCGCCGGTAGCCTTGACCCCGGCGGTCGAGAGGGGGGTAGCGTATGACAACGGTGATCCCATCATCATGGAGTGGCGGAAGTTGATGGCTGGCTGGACACCGGCGAGCGCGGGGTAAGGCAGAGCAGGTGGAGGGACGTTTGGAGATGGGAGGGTGTCGATATCACGAGGTGACAGATCAGTGGCGATGTAGGCGTCCGCTCGTAGGGGAAACGTCATTTCGGACGATATAGACGCCCTTGACGTATGGCGAGGCCGTGGAACGAGAAGTGTCTCTGAAGGATGTGCAGGGAGGGCAGAGACTAAACGAGTTCTCGAATTACCTGGAGGAAAACGTTGGTACAGGAGTAATAAGGTTGGTACAACGCCAGCGAGAAGGGCAGAAAAGGAAATTTCATCGCCCACCTCTTTCTTTCATGGAAGCGACCCAATCACCAAGCCCACAATCATACATAGCCAGTTCATTAATCTTGTTTGCATATCCGATCGCTCTTTCCAACGATGTTTTCTTAGCCAGGACGTCTTTGAACTGCATGGCGTCTGGCGACCTAGCTCGGATGCGTGGCCGAGGCGGTGACTCTGGGGATGATGATCGGGTGAGAATGCTCATTCGTGGGGACATTGGGGATCTTGTCGATGGTGTTCGAGGTAATGATGAGTACCTCTTCAGGTTGGTTAATACCCCTCTCCGCGGAGATGACGAAGGTCCATCTTCGGGCGCAACTTCTCTTATGCTCGGGTGAGAAGCATTCGAGTCTTGAAGAAGGTCAGGCCGCGCATCCTCAAAGGCACGGCGACCACTCTCCGAAGACACGCGACTTGAATCGTTTGAACTGCTTACCCAACTATGCTCCCTACGAAGTTCTGGGGGGCGAGCCGTGGTCGGATCACGATCGTCGTTAGTAGGCTGCGCAATAACAGGTGGCGCCGCATCTGGACTATCTGTTGGAAGATCGGGTAATTGGTCCTTGGACGTAAGTTCCGCAACCAGCCTGATCGTGTTCTCGGGCAGTGATTGTTGCCTCTCTGGAGGTGCGACAAGGATGGTGGATGGTGGAAACGCGCCCTCCCTGGCGTGATGGACAGCGACGTCAGTGCTAGTCGGCACAGGTTCGGGTCTGCAAAGGGTAACTACGATCAAAAAGGAGCGAACCGAAAAAGGAAAGGGATACTCGCTCTGGGGAGTAGACAGAGCCTTCAGACGACGAGGATTCACTGTTCGCGGGAGGCGTGGATTTAATTTGTATCTGATGGTGAATGGAAGTGACCGACGCCTTGGAAGCAAGCCTGAGAGTGACCGAGGTAGGTGTCATAGACCCTCCCGAGGATCTGTTGGACGTCAGTGGTGAAGGCGAGCGCAACCGAGGAGGTCGGGGCGGAGGCGGTGCACTGAAATCAATGTCGAACATAGCCCTGGGGGGCGGTGGTAGTGGACCGGCCTTGGAGTGGAGACCAGGCTGATAGTACAGATACGAGGACGGCGAAGCAGACATTGGGGTTGCAGAAGACAACGAAGCCTGACCTTGTTCGGGAGTACTTATACTCTGATGCCGAGATGCTGAAGCGATGAGTGAGGGCGCTGACCGAGGCTGGGTGTACCCGGTGAGTCCATTCATCACTGGTGGGACGCTGTGCATGGATTCTACTGAAGCAGACATAGCCGCAGGGGGTACATGTGAAACGTCGGACGTTATATGCTGCGCCGAGGCGTCCGAGTCAACCGTATCAGAGGAGACGGATACCTGAGGAGACGGTGAACGCGAAGCAGGTGTCTGGAAGATAGGCGGTTTCAAATCGGGTGGAGTGTCCTGGGAAAGTCTAGGGGGCTCTCGTGGCGATTCACGACGCGTTCCAACGATGCCAATGTCGCGTGACGATGATTTAGTGTGGGAAGTGGTGCGCGCCTTGCGTGAGGATTCCGCCTGTGCGGAGGAGGGCGAGCGGATAACCAAAGGTGCTGTGGAAGAGACGGTGGGGGGAAGAGAAGGTGTGAGGGAAGAAAAGGGGATGTCATGCAAGGAGACCAGGTTCGAGTCTGGAGGCGCGACAAGCGCTGAGGCTGCCAATTGTGCCTCGACGACTAATCTTCGGCTGCTCAACGGCAACGTGGCCGTCGCAATGCTGGGTGCCGATGACGGCAAATGATCTTGTTCTTCTTCAGGTGTGTCCACCTCCAATGGAACAATAGCTGCCTTTCGGTTGTGTGTGCCGTTCTCTGCGTTTATGTTGTTGTTGTGTTTCCGTGTGTGTTTTGCAGTGCTACCTAAACTGTCGTCCTTCGTGTGTGTGCCATTTGCGAACGGCGACAAAGGTGAGGGGTCACCGCCATTGCTTGGATCGAGCTCATCGGACTCTTGAACACCCATATACGGTTGGTCGGCCAAACTGGACTGATAATAAGACAATGTGAATAGAGTGTCTCGGCGGGAGGGGCTGGTCCTCGCTGTGGGTATCACATCTAAGGGACCGACGAGTCCGGACCAGTGTTCACGGCAGAGAAAATAAATTTCGCATACCTGCGTAACCAGCCATCGCGACAATGGAGAGGCGGACAGGAGTGGTTTACAAAAGAAACAGAAAATGATCACAAACTACAAACTAATACAGATTGCTGCCCTACTTTGGCAGTGACAGGCCGTCCACAGTTGTTACTCAGCTGGCAGCACTGTACCTGTACTGTACAGACACGACCACCTCCCATTCATTTCACTTTCACCAGTCCATCTTCCCAGTACCGCGCAACGGAATCTTCTTGCCCTTGTACCCAAACCCATCCAGCCACGGCCACAGTTCGCTGCGCCGCTGCTCAAACTTCTCAACGGCCCCTACCTTTTGCAGCGTGAGCGCAATGTCGTCTAGCCCATTCACTAAGCAGTGCCTCCGGAACGGGTCCGTCGTGAATGGAATCGCAGGCTTCCCGTTCTGTCGTCGAACTTCCTGCTTCTCGAGATCAACCTCAAGCTCCAGTCCTGCTTCGGCGTCCTCGGCCAGTACCCTACATTCCTCAGCAGAAAGAGCGACCGGCAACATGCCGTTCTGCATCGTGTTGTTGCGGAAGATGTCAGCAAAGCTTGGTGCGATAATGCAACGGATCCCAAAGTCGTTCCTACGTGTCCGGTGAGTGTGTACACTCAGGGACAGGTCGACAAAAAAGGTATTATCACTCACAGGCTCCACGGCGCGTGTTCTCGGGAACTGCCGCACCCGAAATTTTGTCCTGTACAAACGAGAATCTTCGCCTGGTTGTACGGCGCGCGGTTTAGCACAAAGTCGGTGTCTTTGCCCGTATGAGGGTCCTTCCGCAGTGTGTAGAAAAGCGCATTTGCCAGACCGGACCGCTTCAACGTCTTGAGAAATTGTTTCGGGATAATCATATCCGTGTCAACGTTCTCGATATGTAGCGGCGCAGCTATACCAGATACAGTGGTGAATTTGGCAACACTCGACGGCGTCTCGGTTGGGGGTAATTCCTTCGACGACGTTTGGGATAGTTCCGGCTTCTTTGGCTCCGGCGGTGGCAAGACAGTATCAGTTAAGAAGTCGAATGCACTGGCCACCTTTAGCTTGCCGCTGGAACTGGTGTCCACGCCAAGGAACTTGCGCACATCTGTCAACTTGCCTGTCATGGCTGCGGCAGCGGCCATAGCAGGGCTAACGAGATGCGTGCGGCCGCCGGCACCCTGACGACCCTCGAAGTTACGGTTGCTGGTGCTTGCACACCTCTCGCCAGGAGAGAGCTGGTCGGGATTCATGCCCAGGCACATAGAGCAACCAGCCTCGCGCCAGTCGAAGCCAGCACGCTTGAATATGACGTCGAGACCCTCGGCTTCCGCGTGCTGCTTGACAAGACCAGAACCAGGAACAACCATTGCCTGGACGTTCGCCGCGACTTTTGCATCAGGCCCTGCAGCAAGTACGATCTTCGCCGCGGACCGCAGGTCCTCGATGCGACTATTAGTACAGGAGCCGATGAAGACTTTGTCCAAGACGATGTCTTCAATCCGTGTATTTGGAACGAGCCCCATGTACTTCAGCGAACGCTCCACAGAAGAGCGCCTGACAGAGTCGGTAATCGATGCGGGATCCGGGACAGCGGCAGTTACGGGAGCAACATCTTGTGGTGAAGTTCCCCAGGTGACCGTAGGAACGATATCTTCAGCACGGATGTTGACTTCCAGATCGAAGTGTGCCCCCTCGTCTGACGTCAATGTCTTCCAATAGGCAACGGCGCGGTCCCAAGCTTCGCCTTTCGGAGCCAACGGCCGGTTGCGGAGATATTCGAACGTAACTTCGTCGGGTGCGACCATTCCTGCACGAGCGCCGGCTTCGATGCTCATGTTACAGACACTCATGCGCGCCTCCATGCTGAAACCACGGAAAACGGTGCCAGCGTACTCAATGACAGAACCAGTGCCTCCGGCAGTGCCAATGAGACCAATGATATGAAGTATCACGTCCTTGGAGGTGACGCCTTCATGCAGCTCGCCATCAACGGCGATGCGCATGTTCTTCGCCTTCTTTTGCAGCAGGGTCTGAGTTGCAAGGACATGCTCAACTTCTGATGTCCCAATTCCGAACGCGAGGGAACCGAATGCCCCGTGCGCTACGAGTAATTAAAAGATAGGTCACATTGATCACAACGTGTCTCGCTTACTTGACGTGTGGGAATCACCACAGACACAAGTGGTACCAGGGAGCTGAGTGGGGATAAGCGTGGTTTAAAAAGATCTCGTCATTGCGTACCGTGAAGCCTTGCTCGGGTCCGATGATATGCACAATACCTGGGGCGCGAGTCTGGGCACTAGCGAATGTGTACAAATGAATTCCCCTCACCTTGACGCCTATCTGTCATGCCGAAATAAGTAAGGCCGAATTCTTTGACGTTTTCCTCGAGTGCTACACATTGAGCGCGCGAATCAGGTTCCTGGATAAATGATTGAACAGAAGAGAAGTTCTTTCTCGAGTCGGTACTGCAATAGTCCTGTCACGATCGAGAAGCAGTGCCACAGGTGAGAGGAAAACGTACGGCACGTTGTGGTCTACAGTCGCCAGAGTGCAATCGGGACGACGCACGGGTCGGCCGGCATTCCGCCTACAACATGATTGTTTAACAACACCAGATACATCAAAGGAGAGAGACCCACAATCCTTCAAATGCCTGGGGGCTGGTAACCTCGTGTACGAGATGCCTAGAGCGAAGATGACGACGCGTCCGACATGGCAGGCTCGTATCGAGACTATACCCACCGATCGATATAAATCAATGCGAGCCCATCGTCCTGCATATCACTGGTCACAAAGCGAGAGATCAACACAATGCTTATAAGGTCCCCCGATAGTTCACGTACACGACATGGTCTTCCCATATTTTATCGTACAATGTTCGCGGCTTTGTAACGGGGCCAGGCATGTTTTGAGTTGGGGTGGGGGGTCGGCTCGAAAGCTGAATATAATCACAATGCGATCGTACATTTTATATCCTCTGGATACACGTCACGCCACGCCTCGCTCTTCATTGGGTTCGGTGAAGCGTCTCGGCCGACGAATCAGAAACTGCGAATTATAACTCGAGGCCGATCGGGCCCGAACCCGATAAATCTTATCCAGTCGTGAGAATAAAACTGTACAGCTTGTCAGCCACACGCCCCGATCTCAGAGAGACAAGGCAAGCGGCGCAGCGCAGACACCGACCAACAATGGCCAAATCGAAGAAGTGCGTGTGCTTAAAAGTCGTCTCTCGACCATTTTAGACTCAATTTCGCTCTTCAGTCATACTAATCACAACCAGAACAAAAAGGCCCACCGCAATGGCATCAAGAAGCCAAAGTCGGCTGGTCGCACTCGCTCTTTGAAGGGTGTACGTCGGCAGTCCGCTTTGTTTTACTCGAATGATGCTGATCGTGATCATGTTCTCCGATTATTAGGTAGACCCAAAGGTACTGGACTTGTGCTAACTCTCTGTTGGTTTGCGTCGCTCAATCTATTTCCCAGTTCCGACGCAACGCCTTGTATGCACTTGTTGGCTCGGTAAGTTATGTTCCCCATCTCATGATGCCCCACCGCTTATATCACCGCAGCGCAAAGCGCGGGTGGAACAGAAGGCCTCTTCATGATTAGACCTGGTCTAGATAGTGTTCGATGACCAGTCCATGATTGTCCGCTCGTCTGTATCACAACCCCATCATACGTATGTGTTTATGCGTAGGCGATTCCACAACAAAAAAGCATTCATAAACATTCATAAAACTTTCCCCTGCTGCAAGTCGATCCATTCCCTCAATGTTCCAAAAAATGTGCCTCCAATATTAGTACAGGAACGTCCCTGCACATCATGGTGACCATCAGGTGCTCTTATCCACCTTCCGTCGTCGACTCTCGGAGGCCTCTGTTCAATGCAGCATTCCGCTCCAGTGTTGCGCGCAGCCGCAACGCCTTGAAACGCGTGTTAGCACAAAAGCGGGGACAACTGGCCTTTGGCATACCGCTGCATCCTCCACCGGCATAGCACCCTTCGCCATGTTGTGTTTACCCGGCCTCGGCCTTCTTGCGAACGGCCGGATCGCCCTCACCCCGTCTTGCTGTTCGAGAAGTTTGAGACATTCTTCGTCGGTTGCAACGTATCCTTCGAGCAGCGCAAAGAATTTATGTCGCAGCACAGTCTTGATGCGCTCCAGGGCACGACTGGTAAACCAACCGTCACGCTCCTAGAGAGCAATTTAACCCCCAACGTAAGAATAAGCTGGAACTTGCCTACATTGCAACTATCGCGCACATCCTCTTCCTCGTCTATCATTTGTTTGAGCATAGGATCCGTGATGTCGCACAACTGGAAAGCGGCTGTTTCCGAAGTGAGTGTGACACCGTCGAAGATGTGCGATCTGTTGTTCCAGAATTCAGAAAAAAAGAGACAAATACAAGCCGGCTGGATGGAACCTTCTATCGTCATGAGCTTGTTCTGTCAACGAACGGTTCATGGAGGCAACGGCGGTGCGACTTTCCTGCCGTCGTGAAACTACCGAGGCGCGACCAATGGGGTGGTTGAGATTTCGGAAGTATAGCTTTTGATATCTGGATTTTTGGTCAATACAACGAAACGCCAGAGCTGTACCCGCTGACAATCTTGCCTGGGGATCCTGCCGCGGGTCGTATCCAAATCGGACCATGGTATCCCTCCATGGACCATCTCCGAAGACATAACAAGTCAGCGGTAGGAAAACTTTGGAGCTGGTCGCAACGGTGGGTAAAAAAGAACACGTAAAGAAAGTTTGGGCACACACTTGTGAATTTCTCGTGCTTGGGCCGCCGTGAATTGGTTGAGCAGGGCAGCCCGGGTCCACACCGGCCGTGTCTGGAAGAACTTGCGAAGTGGGGACGCACCGTAAGACTAGTTCCGACGTATGACTGAGGTGATGAGGCACCTACCTCCTCTAACTGCTGAACGAGGGTCTGATCGTACTGGTTGCGCACTTCTTCGACATTCGACGGAGGTTTGGTCGGCACCTTTGTGACCAAGAAACGGAACGTTAGACTCGAGGAATACTCCGCACCATACTCTACTGGCAAAAGATAAAGTGCTCAACTCCTTTCTCGGCGAAAGAGACCGACGTGGGACCGTAACCCTTCCAGCGTGCTTTGTTGATCAGTCTCTTCTTCTCCTCACCCGTCTTCTCGTTCACGACAGTAGTGGGGACAGACATCGGGTTTGCCTTGAAACTAAAAACCGATCCGGGTAAAATTGAAATGTAGGCTCAGACTAGAAGCACAGCAACGCACTTGTAGTTCTGAGGTATGCCCTGTCGGCTGAATATAGGAGGCGGAAATAAACGGAGATGGCTCCTTTGTGTCGAGAGCTGAGCCTCGGGATGCACGCGCCCTACCAACTGAGGATCGACATCGACGTCCATGGCAGAAGGGTCATCGATGGTGTAATCCTCCCTTTCCTGAGGGAAACGATATTCCCGGATGCCTTCCACTGTATGGAAAGTAAGGCAGGGTCAAGCGCGAAGGAGAGAGGCAAAAGGGCAGATGCTAACCATCTAGAGCTGTCATTGCTTTGCGAAGTTGTGAAAGAGGGTCGTCCTGGGGGGGCTGGTACTGGAAGTCAGCCATACCTCAATGACAGCCTTCAGTGCGCAGCGTCGATCGTTAAGCCGAAGTGGATAACGCTCACTGCGGAACCTAGCTGTCTTCGGGATTACGCCAACGGCAGTCGCGGTGTACTCTCCTATGATCTCTTTCTGCGATCCGTCGTCGTCAGGAGAACACTTCAGTCTCCTCTTCACGACTTTAAGTAGTATATTATTCGTCGGGACGAGATCGCCGGGTAAAGGGTGAGAGAACGGGTTGTCGGGTCTGAGGTTTAGCTCCAGGAGGGCATCTTCCTTTGGTGCGCTTCGCCTGAACGCTCTGTCTATGGAGGACTGGCCACCTAGCGAGTGAACAGCCGTGCTAACAGATTCCGGACGAACATATCCAGGGTACTCTATAGAATAGAAATGAGCGGTCGGAAGCTCATGGGCAAGCGCCGTTTTCTGCGGCTCTGCTGAAGTGGACGCCTCTAGAAAATTGTCTGGGCGCTCGGCCATTTCGACTCGATACTCGAGTGTCACGGTGCAAGCTCGAGCTTTCTCAAAGCCGAAGCGCTGAATGCTCGTGACTAAGACGCGTCGCGTCACCAGCACGTGCTCTCTGGGACGTTGCTGAGAGGGAGTGTATGCTATAACTCGATCATACGACAACGCTGCGAGCTACGAATCCTCCTTTTTCTGTGGTTTCCCTTGTGTCAATCCCATAATCTCCTGCAATGCGTCCTAAGCGAACGAGCGTGAGACAAAGGCATGAGCAAGTGAGCAACAGGGTACATACGTCAGAATTCAACTTGAAGCCGGCAGCATTGAGTTCTTCCATCACCCGCTTGACTGACCTCACGAATCTCCTATTCGTAACGAGCTTAAACATCTGATATTGGGAGGGTGGCGTCGTAGAATTAATGTCGAGTCCTTCAGGAGAAAATCGTCAGCTACGCGTGAATATGCTCCATAGAGAAACTTGGGGCAGGGAGCACGAAAGTACGCACCCATCTCCTTGGTCAGGGAATACAAGTCTGAGAGCGCTTTGAGAGCGTCTGGTTTGTCTGCGAGCTTCTGGAACAGTGCCGTGTGCTTAATAGCGTTGATGAAATCGTCGGGGACCTCTGCGGCCTGCCGTGTGGGTGTTGTCGAGAGCGCACGGAACGAATGATAGTTCACAGGTCGATGCACCCTCGATGCAGCGATGCTCTTGATAGCAAACCGCAGGCTTAACGTCCGCAACATGATGCTGCACGAGATGACAGTTGCCAGCCAGTGAGGTGACCCGGCTGACGGACCGGGCCAGGATTGGATGGCCTGAGCAAGTGGTACTATTGCTGTCAGATTTTCAAAATCTGGCAAATCTTTTATATCTCTGCAAGATCAAACTACCGTCATTCAAACTTCATATATTTACTAAAAGACATCTATGATACTTGAATATATACTTCTTTTTGGCAGGAAAGTGTGATACAGTAGAGCCCAAGCGATTCCGAGAAAGAGCCCCCCAGTGATTTTTAATTACTGGTATCACCTTGACGCGCGATTACCCATACGTTTACTCTAACCTCAAGACATTCTTCTGTCCAACATGGCCGCCGCACAAGATGTGGAGCACCAGCGAATGTTCTTGAATTCGTGCGTAGATAGTCATTGACCTGTGACACTCTCGTGGTAGTAATCCACTACTCTAGTCCCGGTCCCTTAACATCGCAAGACACAGGAAGGGGGTACGTCAATCACTTTTGTGTGTGATTCTCGCTCAAAAGCGTCTTTGGGCAGCACTCAGATGGCCGAATCGCAGGGAAGCCAATCCCAGCTACGTGTTGAGGTGACTGGTATGTATTTAATATCTCTGTTAGTCCTCCGAGCGCACAATATTCCCCATGTCAAAAAACAGTTTGGCCTGAAGAGGCGGCTCTTTGTCACTGTATCCAACCGTGCGACAGTGAAGAAGACGGAAAGCGCTCAGGTTGATGGACAGACGGTGCAGTGGAACCAGAGGCTGGGTGCTTTGTAGGACTTTCCTTTTTCAATATTATTTTTATCAGCTAAATGTCCAGAGCAGTTCTACACAACACTCTTCACATCTTACACCTTGTCTTTATGAAAAGCGATTAACACCAGACAATCCGTGTGTGGAATGCCATGACAGGAGAGATGGTGGTAGGCCCTTTTACTGGACACATGAATTTGGTCAAGTCTGTGGCATTCTCTCCAGATGGCCAACACATCGTCTCATCGGGATATGGGTCAATGCGTATGTCCGGTGCTACAACAGGAAGGACAGAAACTATAAGACACGTCGACTTCACTGACCACTCCGTGATCAACGACGAGGGATGGATATGTGATAGTAAAGGTGATCTCCTACTGTGGATTCCACCAATACACAGGGCAAATCCTCACCACCCAAGTGATATCTGGGTGGCTGGCGAACATGAAACCCGCATTGATTTTTCTAATTTTGTGTATGGGCACAGTTGGACTACTTGTATTAACGCCTAGATAGAACCACTACAGCAATTATAGGCAGGCGCACCCGTATCGCATCAGCATGGGCAATCCGCCTAGACTAGAGAGCTAGATAGACGATCTTGAAGCGTGTGAGGCCCCGAGGGTAACCAGACAGGCGTGATACCACATGTAGCACCCATGCAGGGGTGCGGCGCCGCCGACGTGTGCTTAAACCCCAAATAAGGGGATGGGTTCTAGCCCAAATCGTGGACCAGGGATCATGCACCGATTATATATCAGAGAGACGCCTACTTGACCAGAAATGGGTAGACAGCATTAGTATTATGCAGTACCAAAACACGAAACATAATACTCACAGAACGGCCGAATGAGTTCGACACCCTACGTTCCAATCCTACCAGCATTGCTGTGAGGACAACAGCCAGATGTTACATCTACCTACGCCCGTTCCATCCCGCGAGCTCCGTGCATCTTGAGTCCACGACAACGATTTTCTGGCGCAGCTCCCATAGAACGTTGCTACAGACAGACAGAGCGGGATCTTGGGACGCGGGGGGTGGAGAACAAAGGGAAAGAGAGGTACTCGGGTATGTGTATCCGCGATGAAACGAGGAGGCCATGTAAACGCGGTATGAGCTCTGGGGCGAACAGCCGGTGTATGCCTGCCAACGCTCACTCACAGCGATCAGCAAGAAACATACCGCCTCACGAAGAGACCAAAAATAAATGTGCTTGACGTGACGTACTAGCAGGCGTCTTGGTCCCCGGCACAAATCAGTCTATAGCCAGCAGCTTGACTACTGCATTTGTTCACGCGCCCTGGACACCAGGCCTCGTGACGGCCACTGGCATAAACTCCGAAAATGCAAGGGAAAAGATGAGAAGGCACACTGAGAGGTCTCTGTAGCGGCTCGAGCGTCTTCCAGGTGACGAAGAACTGCCAACCTCGATACTCCGTCGTGCGCTCCTCGGGTGTGTCGATCGAGCCAGTTTTTTTTCTGACAAACATTGGAGCGCCCCACGTAGTTCACTGCGGCTGGAATGTCGGCAGACATGCTGGATATAGCCCAAGGCACACTCCATATCATCGCAATCCTTCTTTCCGATAGCATGTCAGTTCCCAGGCTGCCAATGGACCAGCAGCACTCCCAGCACTCCGATAGGTTCAAGGAGAAAACGGTGGAGACGTTAGGCAAATATTGGAAAGACGATGCAGAATCTCGGTCGTTGGCTGGGAATTTGTTAAGGGACTCGGCAACTCTGCGAGAATAAGAGGCGATCAGCAGGCGATTGTTAGTGTGGAGGTCTCTATTCTATATACAAGTCGCCGCAGTGGCACAGTGGTAGCGGTTCAAGGAGCACCGCTTGAGGGATTGGTAGTTGTTAGGTCAATCCAACCCGTACCACCAAGAAACCAGCCTCTGAATGGAGGACGATTATTATTCGATAGATTCAATTCTCTCAGAAAATCAGGTACGTTGTTATCTCTACCCAGGTGCGCGCGCGTATATCCACTTTGCACAGAAAATACAATGTACCTTCAAGGTCGATATTCCTGACATGGGACATCTTGATGGTGGCCATGAGCGTGACGTACGCATTAAAGGGCCCGTGGAACGTGTAGCTTTTCTCCCTCACTCCCGTACTCTTCTGTTCGTGATAGATTAAGGCCCAAAGCAAGATCCAATTGCCACTGTGGCTTGCTTTCATCCTCATATACTCGTGAGTGTGTGTCTATGTTAGCCTTGGCCACCAAAAATAAAGGTGCAATCGTCTTGTAGGGACTACGTGGATTTCACCGTCCCTCCTCCATTCAGCTCGCGTGTACGGAATGCGCTCAACGCAGAAGCCAAGAGCGTCAGGCTCTCGGCACTAGTAGGTGCAGGGGGTCATTGGTATGGCTTTGGGAAAACTATCATGCGACTGTGAGCTCTTTTTTTTTTTTGGATTCATCCACGCGTGGGGCTCCGCTTCTCATTTTTCTTTCCCCTGCAGCCTCGAGGATACACAAGCCAATGATATGTCAGACTTGCTCACAAAGGCACGTTTCGACGTGGCCTCTTTGTACGTGGGGGCTCAGTCATACTTTTTGTGTGCTTTTTCGTAGACGTTTCGAGACCGTCTAGCGGAAGTGATTGACCAGGCGCAGCATTTCGCCGCTCTTGGCCCCGCAGGAGGGGGTGGTCAGTCGGGTGATGCTGCCCTTGCATTCAGGGAGGGCCTCGAAGTAACCGAGAGAGAGCGTGAGTCCCAAATCCACGGCCGTTCTCACTACAGACAGGTTATAACGTTGAACGGTCTCTGGATTTGAAAAAAAAAAAAAAGTATTCTCGCTCGCGCAGGAAAGCGCAAAGAAGACCAAGCAGTGGTACGAGTCTACGGACAGGTCACGACGATGACGGCGTACAAATTATCTCCGAAATGTCCCGCGTCCGCGAAAGTTGAGGGTACAGTTTCGTCAGAGCGTCTTCTTCGTCTCGGAGCTCGGTGGTGACGTATGGGCTACTACTGGTTCCGTCTCCGTCTTTTGTAACTCGTTTACGAACCTGTAATCGCTCCCGCTTTGTGATCTACAAAACACCGATGGCTACTCGACTCACCATTTGATGCTCGCCCATAGAGCCAGTTCGATCAGAAGCAGCGCAATCGGGTGAACACTGCCCCCGGAGACAAAGATAAGTGAGACCAATGTCAGCGCTAGCAACGCCAGCACACCATCGACGACGAGTAGAAAGGTCGGATTTAATGATGAGCCTGGCGTAAGGAGTGTGGAAAGGAAGTCATCGCCTGACGTGTCCTTTCTTGGTAGTCCGGGCTCGACCATGGCGGATAGACCACTGCTTGTGCAAATGGATTACTGTTGTTGCGGGACTTCGGGCTTCGGAGAATACGGCCCGATCAGACCCAAACCCGATGACTGTCAGTGCTCCGAGACTGCTCATAAGCCAAGATTACTGTATATTTAAGTGCACATATAAATGTAGGATTACAGGCTGTAAGAAAACCATCGACTATGCTGAGTCCATGCAACAAGTTAGTGGGATAGCGTATAATACATGTTTACGGTCTAGCGGTCTAAATTTAGATGCAAAAGCGGGAATCACCTCGAGAAAACGGAAAGATCACACAGCAACGACAATAGCATTGCGCATAGGACCGGCGTCGTACGCGGGTGGTGCATCGCCCAGCACGCTCTCGTGTCCAGACACCAGGCGCTCGTACGCCAGCGTCCGCTCGAGCAGGTCGTTTGGCACTTCCCCAAACTGTGCGGGGGTCATTAAATAATTCGAGCCGACCCTCGGCGTGTTCCCCTCGCGTGCGCGACGTTCGCGCTCGGCACCACACGGGCACGCAGGAACATGCGGCGCTTGCATGGCGCTCTCGTCAAGTGTCTCGGAGTAGCGCGGCAACGTGGTGTACTCCGCACGTGCATAGCACTGTTGGGGGTGGCATGTGGTCAACCAAAGGAATTGGGGGGTGGGCGTTTGGGGGGAAACGCACCGAGAGGATGTGCACGGGCGTGCGCACGACGACCTCGAAGAGCTTTCGTTTGCCCGTCTTTGGATCCACAGATGAGCCATCGCCGCGTGTCAGGCGCATCGTGAAGCGAAGCACGTGCGTGACGTGGATCGTGCTGTCCCGGCTTCTGCTCGTCGGGTGGAGTACGTTGCAGTCGGCCGGGAGGTGCAGGTTCGCACGAATAGGCCAAGGGCCCGGGCCCAAGAGCTGCGAGACCACCTCCGACCGACTACCCTGGTGCCGGAGGGTGGCGAGCGGAGATTGCTCATAGGCAAGTGGATCGTCTTGGCTTAGTGGGAGTAGCGGCTTTGATTCGTCGCTACACTGCAGATTGAGGAGGTTATGGGCGTTGGTGATGGTACGGGTCATGTTCATCCCGCTGACATAGCTATCAACACGTTCTAGAGACAGGAGTGGAATGTCTCAAAAGGGGGCCGTCGCCCATCGCAAAAAAGTTGCTTACCTTCAAGGTCTACTGCAAGTTTGTACATCTGGACCTTGGCTAATGGCATGAACGACATCTTGACGTTGAAGGACGAGCCAACGGTGAAAACCTTGCCAGAAATGTGGAAGAGGTACTGCAACTGATCGTCCCAAGGTCTCTCAATCAGAACGTCTCCCGTCGTCTCGACGTCCGATTCGGCGGGGATAGACACGACTTGCACCTCGCGAGTGGCGGAGAGCTTTGACGTGAACACGCCTGGTCGCCGAGCCTTGGCCACAAGCTTCCACGTTATAGAACCGCCATCACACTCCAAAGACGTCGGCATGTGTGACGGAATCTCGAAAGAAATTGGGAACGTGTATGTTCCTGCCCTTGCGAGTCAGAAGACAGTCACAGACTCGGGCCAAGCCACCAACAGACCTTTCCTGAACTCCTGCCATCCGTCTCCCACCTCCTTGTGGTCCTCTTCCAGTCCGAAGGCCTCGCTCATCCTGCCCAGAGCATGGTGCGGGAAGAAAGAATGCCGTTTTGAGCTGTTCTTCTCCCGGCCCCGTTCCCGGCCGATTGGCTGCGGACTCTCCGAGCGACTCTCGTCGTGAACCGGAGAATCCGGCTGGGAACTTCGCCCAAAAATAGAACCAAAACTCAGGGATGCATGTGATCTGTGGCTCTTCCCGGTTGGTGTCTCCCCCGGAGAAGTCGGAGTATTCCGGCCCCGACGGCTCGAGGAGCGTGACTCCGTCGGGGTCTGGGCCTCTCCCAAGCTGGCAGTGCGAGAATGTTCGAGACCTCTAAGTGCTTGAGTGTCTGCCAAAAGAAACCGGTTCAGCGATAAGAGTGGGGCATCAAGTGGCGGTGGCGGGGAATACGTACGTGCGGGCGCTGGGGTCTCGACTATCGGGAACGACGAGGATGAGGAAGTAGGGGAAGGCGTATGTGTCGCTCCTTCTTCTGTTGTTGGGGGAAACGAAAGTGGCGACGATGCGGGTGGGCGGCCATGATGCGCTACGGGGTCACGCTGAAATACGAGGTGATCTGCGCTGGAACGTCTCCGGACACGCATTCTTCCTCTCTGACGGGCTTCATCGGAGACATGGACAGCAGCGGGGGCTGTGAGAGCACGCTCTATTTCTGGCAGTGGTGGGGGCGGAGGTGGAGGTGGAAATGGAGGTGGAGCTTGATAATGTTCACTCTCATTGGCATAGTGGGAGACGCCAGGGTCTACAGACAGGGAGCGCCTGCTGGAGGGGGAAGATGCAGCGCGGAAGAAGACTTGTGTGGCGCTAAAGATCTTGCGTGTCTCCGAGGTACCCAGACCTGAATTGGTCTCAGAGGGACAGTCGTCGAACCAAGACAAGACCGGACGTACCCTCCGACCAAGAGGCATGAGATATTGCTTGTAGCTCCACTTCGATGCTCGAAATCCTGGTGGCCTTGGCGAGATCTAAGGCCAGTAGACCTCTGAGCATAGAAGGGGGAGAGACTCCACCAGCCGGTGGCAGAGACTGTGCTCCCGCGACATCGACAGTACGAAGGATTACCACGGGTTCGGTGAGGGTGATCGTCAGGGAGTTTTTCGACGAGGATGGTTGAGTCTGGGACAACATGGTGGCCCTTTGGAGGAGCAGCTGGGATGGGCTACCGATTTACGAAGTTGAGGACGGCTTGAGAAGGCAGAAGGCATCCCTAATATCTGAGAAGGAGCAAACCGGGCGGGATTCGGAGATGGATGAGCTCATCCAAACCCTTTGTCTCATCGGGCGACCGCGGATCACTCATCTGCCTGAGTCAACAGGAACCCGAGTTGACTAATTCTCACTGCCATGTATAACTCACACCCGGTCGGTCATTGAACACTCGTCCTTGTCCGTCAATTCGCTTCCAATCCAAGACAACATCCTCTCCGTCATCACCTAGGGCTATTTCCCTTAAACGGAGGGTGTGTGTCAGCGGTCCCGTTTGGGAGGAGGAAGTGTCCCCTTCGTCGAATGAGTACGTGAAACCATTACGGCCACGAAGGGTGAACATACTGGACTCGAACGCACCAACCCATTCGAAGTAGCGATCGACGAGAAACCCCACACGATATGGCGGGTTACTCTGGCTCCCTAGCTCCACTTCCGGAGCGTGAATGGACGGCCTCAAGACAGGGAGGCTCAAGGAGTCTAGTTTCGAATCCATGAGCACGAGGGACACACGAGGTCTGAGAGCCTGTCGGATGTTGGTACGCGAGAGCTAGAGATAACAAACTTACCGGGTCTCGTGTTCGGACAAGGACTTCAGCGTGGTAAGGGCCTGAGCGACGAGAGACAAATACGAAGCGATGTTGTGGCTGTTCAACCGCGTCAATACGGGCCTCGGCGCAGGGAGACCGCAACAATTACGGGCTAGAGCTCCCATCGCCGTTAAGGAAATAAGACGATAGTTCGTGAAGCATCACGAGACACGGGGAGGAGACTTCTAGCTGGGACGGCGCCCTTTCCGGATGCGAGATCCTGAGCATCGAGAGAGCCAGCGAGGCCTGAGACGGGGTGGGAGGGTAGCTGGGTACAGGCACTCAGCTCGTACACAGCAGAAGGATACGAATCGAGAATACAGACAAGACCTCCACGCGGGATAAGACCTGGTATACTGCACCGAATCCCCCACATTCGTTCAGCCAGTCGTCGTTCAGGTCGCGTAAGGCCGCAACAAAGTTGTCCCGGGACGGTGTGAGGAGGACGGCGCTTGTCCCTGGGCGGCTCGTGAGGTGTGTTAGGCAGAGATGTATGGGCGCCGAGGCGTGATACGGTCCCTTGAGAAGCAATGTCGTAAATTCGGGCAAAGCGGGACTCGGGAGTGGGAACAAGGTGGTCATAGCACAGGGACGCCTCGGCTCGGGATCTACTTGGTCCATCAAGCCCACGGCCCAACTGTCCGTCCACTCGCATGCACCCTTTTGCGACGTACGTCCTGCGTAGCTACTATAAGGCTACCGGCTGGAACGAGGACAACTTGTACGCCAATTTTACGAGATCCTCTAATGGTACGTTTACGTCCTCATCGTGCTTGCTTCAGCCTGCAAACACCAAGGGCGATGCCCCGCAGCTGTCCTCGACTTTTCCGTCCCCCGCGGGCTGCACTTTTCCATATCGAAATCCCCCAATACGCTGTTCCAGACGACGTATTCGATGAATGCGCTGCCCTCGCTGAATGGCTCCGTTGGCTATATCTTCACGTCCTGCGAGCTCGACATCAAGAGCTCGAAAAACGTCCGTTTCAAGGACATGGTAGATCGATTCAAGGTCTACGACCAACCTCTGAGACCCGTTCCCAAACCCGAGGAGTTCTTGGCTGGCGAACGCGTCGATGCCCGCGGTAAGTGAGTGCGCATGTATATTCGAACCAGGCGCATGAATGGAAGGGACCCATCTCGTCGTAGACTATCTCCTTTACGGCCGCCTCTACGTCCCCACTGGCCGCCTTGACGCATTGTACTCTACGAGGCTATCATCTACCCTACAGGCCCTCGTTGCTGCCATTTCCGATCCACGGGCCAATGCCAGGCAGTTACAGTTACAGTCCGCCCGCCCCGCGTCGTCCCCGAACAACATCATGCTCAGCCTGCAGCACGACACGGGCCGCTGGTGCACGGAGTACAGCTACAGCGCGGAGGACAGCATGGTCGGCGTCCGAGTGCTCCATAACTTTGGCAAGCTCGCCCCGCCGTCCGGGAGTGCCGACGAGTCCGAGCGATCAGGATCCGGATCCGCGTCTCGTACAGGCGGCGGAATGAAGATGAAGAGGATAGACGAGGAGGACGCGATGGAGGGTGGTCTGAAAGGGCGGATTTCCGCCGGCGCCGAGGTCTACTTCAGCGCCAAGGAGAAGAGCGCAGGAGGTTGTGTCCGTCCCTGTCCCGTCGGCGTCCGTCGACGTTCTCTCTCTCCGCGGCGCGGAAAACGCTGATCTGCTGCTTCTTTCGACAGTATCGACCGGCATCCGTTTTACCACGCTCCCAGATGCTACGCCGCCCTCGTTCCAGCCCCCGACGGAACCCTCCTCGACCTCTGCGCTCCCGTCGGCGTCGTCTTTCCCTTCCTCCTCCTCCTCCACCGCCCCCTCTTCACATGTATCCCAGCCGGCGACCACCATCACCGCACTTTTCAACCCCATGATGGGACACATCTCTGGCGCATACACTGCCCAGGTGTCCCGGGACCTTTCCTTGAGCTCGCGATTCGACTTTAACGTATACAGCTACGAGAGTGAGTGGACGATGGGGGCCGAGTGGTGGCTCCGGCCGTCGCGGTCGAAGCCCACCTCGGACGGCACCTCGGATGGCGTCTTGTCGTCCTCGGAGTGGCCCACATCGCCGTACGACGTCACGGGCGTCGTCAAAGCTCGGGCTTCCACGTCTAATGTGAGTCTGCAGTCTTCCGGAAGGAGGTGCTCAACCTTTGTTTCCGCACGCAGGATATCGCGTTGCTCTGGGAGGGCCGCCTGAAAAACGTTCTGGTCGGCTTAGGCGTCGCGTCCAACCTCTCCAGCGGCACGAAACCCATAAAGTCTTTCGGCCTCGAACTGTCTTATTTCAGTTCGGGATAGTAGAGAAAGGCGGCATGATACGGTGCCAGTGTATTTGCTCCATAGTTCGTAATAACTGAATCGTCCACGTCCATATTTCGGTCGTGATGAGTCAGTGTCAAATGTTAGAGTACAATCGGCGGCATGAGCGAACCAAACTTTGCGCAAGAAGGGTATCAGACTCGAACCGAAACGAAAACGGAAAATCAAAAAATCAAAAAATCAATGGTGTTGTTCGGCTGGGAGTAAGATCACGCGATAAATAAATCGAGGGGTGAGATATGTGAGTAGCAACAATCATTTGAACGACGCGGCCAGGTTCGTAGCCGTCACTTGCTGGGGAGAGCCGTTCCGAGAGTCTTCGCGAGCATAGACCTGGCATCCATCGTGATGACCGGGCGACTATGCCGCTGCCGGTGGGACGCGGTCACCGGCGGAGTAGACTGCGTGCGAGCGTGGTGGGGACCCTTTGCCGCAGCGGCATGTGGCGGCGTCGACGAGCCGGACAGAAAGCCGTGCTTGGCGCCAACGGTAAACGGGCGCCCGAGCGTGCGCGAGCGCCCATGTGTAGGATTGCGCGGCTCCGTCGCGGGGCGCTGCTCCTCAGAGAGCCGAGACTCGGACGAGCTGCTGGATTTGGGTGCGTGAATGGACGCCGTCAGGCCCCGTTTGCCGACGTCGAGTTCAAAGTCTGGGCCGTGTGCCTCGGGCGGTGCCTCGGACGACGCACGTTCGCCGCGGAGGGGAGCGTGAATAGAGTCTCCTAAGCCTTTGCCTGACTGGGGGATAGGAGGTGTGGTGGAAGAGGTGGGCGCGGGGCTCCCAGAAGCGGTACTAGAGGGGTGCGGGGGGGTGTCCTTGACCTCCGAGGTCGGGGCTGGCTCTGGGGAGGTGGAAGAACCTTCGCTGGGTGAGGGCTCAGATGATTTCGGAGTGTGGTCTTCTTGCTTGTCGATTTTGACACCGGTGACGTGGCCATTCTCAAGCCCGTTCACTTCAGAAATTGGCGTCGCATCGGCAATCTGAGGAGAGTGTTGGCCAGAGCCAGCGGAAGGGGTTGGGCTAGTCTTGTCAAAGCTATGTGGGAGTTGCTTCAACGAGTCGTCGAGGATGGGCGACATTAGTTGCAGCCGCGCTTTCTCGATGCTATCTGATGAGCTGGGATTGGCATCGGCAGGTGTGCCCGAGCCAGGCGAAACTCCCCAGTCATCCAGATCCGGGAGACTGTCGTCCTCGTCGCCTGCCCAGTCGATATGGCTGCCAGGGGTGGACGGCCGATGGTCCATGGCAAAAGCGCGAACGTGCTCCACGAGTGAATCGATGTTCGTCTTTGTTGAGAACGACGTCACGGTGGGACCAGCAGAGAGGTGCGGAGGCGCATCCTTTGACGCTGGCGCCTTAGGTGGTCCCTGAGGGGACGAAGGGCTCGTACGGGATTTTCGTGCCTTCATCGCAGACGCCAGTGCTTCCACCGTTAAGTTCTCAGAAGATAGGGTAGGCCCTGAGGGCTTGTTGTGAGACCTTCGGCGGCGCGTGGAAGGTCTGGAGGAGCTTGTGGATGCGGATTGCGGTGCCGAGCCCGAGGGATTGACAGTCGGGGACGCGGGCTCGATCGTCAACGAGGGCAAGTTGTTTGCCGCATGGTGCGAGGCACGGCGAACGCCGGCCTTGGGTTTTGCAGAGAGGTCTAAGCTAGGGGGAGATCGAGGAAGCGAAGAAGAGGGGTTCTTCGTCGTGGTGGATGTATTTGTGAGTGGCACTGCTGGAAGCTGTGCTGGCTTAGCTGATTCTGTGGTGGTAGTTGGTGTGTTCGTGTTGTCCGTGGCAGTTGGAGGGGAGCCATGAGGCCTACTACCTCGCGTGGAGGTGCCTCCACGTCGACCCCCTCGACCCCCTCGACCACGGTCACCTCGGTTTGCGCTGCCACGGCCCCTGCTCACGCCACGAAAAGAAGAACCACGCTCTCCACTGTGTCCCCAGTCGAGTCGAGTCGAAGTAGGGGCGGGAGGCGGTGGGAGGGAAAGTGAGGCCATAATAAGGGGTCACCAGGGTCAGATCAGTGTGTTCTTTGAAAAAGGTCGCATTCAGCAACCGGGGAACTTACGAAAGTATCTACAATGATAGACGCACCAAATATTCAGGATAAATACAACAGATAGTGTGTGGTTAGGTAGAAGATGTGCTGGGTGATAGAGATGGTCGAAGTCCGGGTTGGGACCCTGAGCCTGAGCCTGACCTAAAAGTGGCTGAGAGAACATCAAAGGTTTCCCTTTCGCGACAACCACCATGTCCAAAGCGTCTCAACCGGAACTCAAAAAGGTCTCGCAAGCCACTGTCTCCCAAGCAACCATGCTAACGATGGTCTTTAGTTTATGGACAAGAAATTGTTCGTCCATCTGCAAGGCGGCCGCAAGGTCAGCGGAACGCTGCGCGGTTACGACCTTTTCCTCAACCTAGTTATCGATGATGCCCAAGAAGAGACTACACCCGCACAAAGACACCCAATTGGCACCGTCGTACGTGGCACACATGGGTCTCTTCTTCCCATCACCAAATGGCCGCTAATGTATACGGATAGGTTATCCGTGGCAACAGTGTTACTTCGATGGAGACAATGGAAGGAATCTCATAGCATAGTGCTCGCAATTCGTCTTGAGGGACTAGTACATTTAATACTGCGTTGCTTCCACTAAGCTTTTGTATACAAAAATTGTATTCGTTTGCAATCTGCAACGAGAGACAGATATAACAAAGGTAGATAAGGGGACGTGTATGCGCCATGCGCCACATGCTATTACCACTAAGGTTAGGGTTAGAACACTCTAAGAACAAAAATTAAGGCCTGCCCAGCCCGAGGGCCGTAGCAGGACAGGAAAATATTGAGACGGTGCATGAACCGAAGCCCATACAAACCACGAGTTCCCCCTGGGGACAGGGTCGCCGTGCTATGGGAGGCCCTCAAAGCCCACAGACCCAGGTATGTGAAGGGGCCTATGCCATCAAGGTAAGTATGAGGATTCTCTTTGTTCTCCAACCCCTTTTAACTGTCCGAACTCTCGTGCACGGACCATTCCATTTAGGGCCGGAACATCTTACCGCAACGCGCCGCTCACCCATCGCCTCTAGCCTTAACCCTGCCAATCAAATAAATATTCGTCCCACAAACATCAGGTGCCAACGGCAACGTGTATTATTTGGCCAGTTGGTCGGCTTAGGCTACCAGTGCTGCAATATCACAGAACTGTACGTTACGGAATAGTAGTTACTCAGGCAAGCGTACAACAACCAATGCGAAGGCGCTAGTAAGCGAAGTGCGAAAAATTGGTGTTACAACTAACTAGGAATATGTGCTAGTAGAACTTGAAAATGTGATACGGCGTGAAAACGGAAGAATTGGGTGTGCGATGGCGGGCCCGGCTAATGTCCAATGAACACAACTTCGCAACTTGACTTGCTGGTATGCGGCCGCACAGCAGCCCAGGGTAAGCCACTCAATAATGCATAGGACTTTGTGGCGCGTCAATAGTGTCCGCATTGGCTAACGGTGAGAGGTCTATTGGTATCCCGCCCTGTGCGCCGCGCAGTTGTCTTCGACCAAGAAGTGTTGCTCCGTCAAGACTGAGCTCGAACTGTCCGCGATGGCGCCTCGGTACATCACGCTGCCCGGCTCGCCCGTCGTACGCTTCGCGGGGTAGGTGTTGTTGCTGTTGGGCCTGAGATTGACGAGCTGTCGTCTCGTCTTCCGGCGCATCCTCATCGTCTTCGTTCAAACCGGCCAAGAAACCAGCCTGACCTGCACCGCCACGGCCCTTGTATGCTCGCCTACGCGCGCCTTCTTCCTCCATCCGATGAACAGCGTATGTGATGTCAAATGCTTCCTTGAGCGAAGCGATGCCAGGTGAACGGCCATCTCTTCCTCTGCGGGCAGCGTGCAGAAGCGGGGAATCTAGCGGGAGAATATCTGCACGCGGAGTCGGTGGGGGTGGGGGTGCCGGTTCTGCGTTGCACCATGGATGAGCCAGAAATTCATCGATTGTGTAACGCTGGGCAGGATCAATGCAAAGCAAGTGTGTGATGAGATCCTTGGCTGGACCTACATCAGCAAGTAGGACCAGATAAAATGTATCATTACACAAACCTGAGGCGCTAATATCGTCCCACCACGGACTCAGGAAAGTGTAATAACCGCGAGCCACCTTCTCTGTAAGCACGTTGATGCTCTCGTCGTAGAATGGAGGAAAGCCGCATAAAAGGGTGTAGAGGACACACCCGAGAGCCCACATGTCCACGCTCTTGGAATATCGCTCGTCTTTGACAATTTCTGGGGCAGTGTAGCCTACTGTTCCGCACGGCGTCATCGTCTCCTCGTTCCAAATGACTTTAGAGAGGCCGAAATCTGCAATTTTGACGCGGCCAATACCACCTCCGCCTACACCTGGAATAAATTCCCCTTCATCCTCTTTCTCTTCGTCGTTCTGTCGTATAATTGGGTCTTTGGACGGGATTATAGGTATTCGTTCGAATATCAGGTTCTCCGGCTTGATGTCACTACGATATAAGTCGGGATGGGACCACCAATGATGACAAGTGATGACCAGAATTTACCGGTGAACAACCCCTCTCTCTTCATGAAGATATCGGATCCCATGGGCAACCTGGAGAATCACGTGGCGGGAAAGGTTCTCGCTGAAGAACGTTAGCTTGACGATTTGATGGAACAGTTCGCCACCCTCCATGACTGATCAAAAAAAAAAAGGCCAATAAAGATTTGCAACCGCCAATGCGAATGACCATGGAAGTGCACATACGTTCCAGGACCAGAAAGAAGTGATCGGTGGATTCAGAGAAGGAAAGGAGCTTTATGATACCGGGGTGGTTTATTCCACGCATAATTTGTACCTCTGTTAAATGAAACGTGTCAAACACCAGAAGTGGACGTGTCACAATCGACATGCCTTTCAAAATATTCGCTCGCTGTGCGATCATCTGTCAGCTATCTATCCAGGAAGTAGGAAAGTAGATGATATGGCGAGCGACGGTACCTCTGTTACGCGCGGCTTCTTCTTGAACTGGGCGTGAAGATGCCTATCGCCCGCCTGGTGTGGCGGGTCGAAGAAGGAGCCGCGCGTAAGAGCTTGTAGAACACAAAGAAGGTGAAACGTGAGCCGAAGAAAATGGAACTAACCTGGGATGAAGTAAGTTCGTACTTGCGAACGGCTTTGACTACAAAAGGCTATTGTTTGGCGCCGATTGAACTAGAGAAGAGGGGCGTACCAGCAACGCTAGTCCCCGATGTGAGATCCAAGGCCTTGTATACGTTGGAGAATGCTCCACTGCAGGGGCAAATAATCAGTTATGTGACAAGGGAAATCAAGGCAGCAGCTGGCGCACTCTCCCATCTTTTGGATGAGCTTGAAGCGCTCTAGGCCTTTATAGGTAGGCATTTTCTCCTTCGCTGCGCGCTCTTCTTGAACGATCTTTTCTACCTCGCGTGTATACTGTTGCGATTGCTTAGTAGCCACAGGCTGCGCCCTAGCGGATTGTTGTTGTTGTTGTTGTTGTTGTTGTTGTTGTTGCTGCTTCTGTTGGGTCTGAGGTTGGGCATTTGCCTGTTGACGGGGCTTGGTGGATGACGAAGAAGTGTCGTCCTGACGAACATGTACGTGATTCTTGCCATGCCGAATGAGATCTGAGACAGGTGATCTTTTAAAAAAGGTGTGATAAAAAAAGGGATAAATTTATTACTTTTGAAAGCGTCGACGACGGCGACACCGGGAGGCATGGCGGGGGAGGAATATATGCGTCCGTAAGATGGAATGTGGAGTGGAAGAAAACGGAGACACTTATGCGCTCCCAACCCTGACGTCATTTTGCTCTTGCCCGTCACGGCACAGGATTAGATTAGCGTCACAGGCACGGGTAATCATTATTACAGCATAAATCATCAAATGAATTTTCAGTCTATCCCAACCTCTGGTTGTGAACCATCCGTCATCCAACGCCGCTCGACACTACCTCGTTCTCTTCTCCGGTTTCCATAATGTCTTGTCGGGCTGCCATCACTCTGCCAGCCAATCACACGCCGTCTCCCAATGCTTCCCTCGAGGTCTTGCCCTCGTCCAGAGTGCTCCGTTTCCAAAGCATCATATTCTTGTGCGAGAGGGAGTTCTGGCCGAGCTGGCGAGTGTACTAACAAGAGGCGCTGTAGAACATGTCAGCGTTTTCGCCCTTCAATGAAAATTCTCGAGCTATACCTGAGCAGGGGATATTCCCACTAGACTCACTGTACTTCGCCTCGTCCTTAAAGCGGTCACACTTGATCTTCGTCCCGCTCCAGCCGTGGGTGTGCCTTCGACAGCAAGTAGACTGTGACCCTCCCCATCCGCGTCGTTGATTGCTCCTTCCGCGTCATTGGATCCAGTGGCAGGTTCGTTTAAAGTAGGCTCCCAGGCAATGACCCAGACACCAGCAAATGTTGCCGCGCAGCCATACATGAACGTCACAAATTGATGGAATTTGACCGTTCGGAAGTCGCCGTAGAGGATGGCGGACCCAAGTATCGCTGACAGATTGAACAGGACAAATTGTGTTGGAATAACGACCTGCATAGCCTCACGTCAGAATAATACTTTTTGGGTGCGACTTGATTTAGACCAACCTTGCTATCAAAGCGCATCAGTGCCCGATTAAGGTATTTTATCTGGCCAACACCAGTGCCGAACAGAACCTGCACCGGTGTTGTCTAGAATAGCATCGTACACTCATGAATATCACACTCACTGCAAGGACAGGGCAGGTCATCCATTCTTTGAACATATCTAAGCCGCGAGTGGTGAGGAGCGTAGAGACAGCTTTCGTCGATAGCACAGTGAATCCACCTGAATGTCATATTAAATATTGAGACTCGCATGGGTAAAAGGTTCCTCCGCACCGAATAAGGCACACAGCCCAAGATCCACTAATACCCATCTTCGGCCAGCGCTCCCTTCGGAGAGACCCATCAAAACGAACGCACCAACGGCGTAGACGACAGAAAAAACGAGGAAGGCGCGCTGCGAGATGGCTTCAAGCAGTTTCTCCGGTGATAACGGTGGATCAGACGCGTCAGAGGATAGCACAACGGTGACTGCGCCCACGATGGCGAGCACGATCCCGAGCAGATCACGCTAAGATCAAGGTACTGTCAGTTAGGCGTCGAAAACAATATAGTGCCTCACTTTCCGGAGCCGCTCATGGAGGAGCAAAGGCGCAAAGAGACAGTTGGCAATAAGTGCGAACTGAAAAAAAAAGTGAGGTTCCTTCCACATGTGAGATAGAAGGCCACTACCGTGCCGAGAGGTGCAACAACCGAAGCGGGAGCAAAGGCGTAGGAAATAAAATTCCCCGTCTCTCCTACATTCATTAATAAGAAACCGAGCCACCTAGGGAAAGTTTGCACCTCAAATCCTTGCAGTTGGGAGAAAAGAGGGGAGGACGTACCAAACTTTTGACCTGAGATACTCGGTCTCATGTCCCTCACTCTTCGACCCACGGCGACTCTCCCTGTTGGCATATCTCGCAGCACTACCGGCAATTGGCCCTTTCGTGGCTTTACGATTCCGTTGAATTGGTGAGCCGTTGATTCCCCAGAGATATCCATCATCAACACCGTTGAGAGCGCCGTACGTCGGAGACATGTGTAGGAGCTCCGCATTCGCCGTCCGCGGGAAGGGGATCAGGGGATCAGTCTCTATGCTCGGCCTCTGCGGTCTGGATTCGGGCCCTCCGTTCCACGCGCGTGCCTCCCTCTCCACTTCTGGCGGAGGACCCATCTCCTGTTGGGTGCTCGTACCCAATGTCCCGCCCGCGCCCACACTGTCTTCCTCCTCTATGTCTTCGAGGCCGGTGCCGCGCTCGGCGCGCACCTCCTCGAGTCGCGCATGAGCCAACTTCTGAAGGTTGAGTGCTAGGCTGATGAGCACATTCCCGGCAATTGCGACGCTGATACCAATCACAGTCGCGCGCGACATAGAAGGGAACTCGATATCCTCAATGCCTGTGACGTTGGGCGCGGTTGGGGGAACATGCAACATTGTGGTATTGGTGTATGTGCGTGCGTCGAGACCAGTCTGTATTTCAAAGAACGGGATGCCGCGGCGTGTGACTTGACATGCGGTTGGCGGAAGGAATCCACGGAGCAGAGCAAACGTAACGCAGTCGATAGTGGGTATGCTGATGCAATTGTCACGTGTATCGCGCACCTCTGCTTCTGTAGTCACGCTTACTCTGTAGTCTATACACGATACAACCATAATGCGGGCTCGTCATACTGCACATTCAACTCCAACTTTCCCGGTATATTCCGCCGCATTTCTCTCACCTACAGAGCTTATTCTGGGAGGTGGAGGCGGTGCCTCCAAGACCGGTATCAAAAACAAGCTGGTACGTCACCCTGACCTGTCAAGTTTGACCCCGATTCCTCATTTCTTGTTCTCTCCCAGAGGCTTTATCATGTCGATGAGTTTCTCACCTTGAAACTCGCTGATGAACTTCAACTCGAGAGTGGCGAGGATGCACCAATGAGCATGGCTGTTCACCCTGATGTGCGCCTTTTCTGCAAGGGTCCGCCCAGTGCAATTACATGCTTATGCTCTTCTCGCAGGGATCTTCGTTCGTGTGTGGAATCAACAGCTCCGCAGAAATGGTCGCGAAAGGGGAGAATTTGAATTGCCGTGTGTACGCTGTAGGCGACGACGACAAGTGAGTCCACCGTACTACCCCATTCTTGTGCCGTGATAACCGGTTGGTGTGAGCAGAATAGGATTTATTTCTTCTGTTGGGACACTGGGGAAAGACGATCCGGAAGACTATCAGGTCCGTTCCTTTGGATTGTCTACATATCGCCATCTTACGTGGCGTGCAGAAAGTCACCGTATTCTCCCCCGATGGGGCATATCTGGCCGTGGCCGGCAGCAGCGAGGTTTGTTCCCTAATACATGCATGCCCTTCATTTTTCCTAATGAACGCTTCGTTTTAGTTGTCCTTGTTAACAGTACCCGAACTCGTATCCACCAATACGCGTGTCGACAAGGGCGAAATATACGACGCCGCGTTCTCGGAGACCACGGTATACACCGTTTGAGCTTCCTCAACAAAATGGTACTAATTGGAGTAGTTGGTTGTGGCAACAACCTTGAATCTTCTCGTCTATAGCCTTCTTGGGAGTAAGAAGGGCAAAGAGAAAGAGGACGCAGTCCTGAAATTAGAGAATCCTACCGTCATTGACCGACCGAAGTTGCCAGGAGGAGAGACAGGTACCTTTCGCGTTGCAAAGTGAGTTTTGGTTCTTTCGCCCTCTCAACAACTCATTGGAAAGACAAGATACCATCCGCACGATTCAGGTATATTTTATACCGCTATTAACACGACGCCCACCCGCGGAGCCAAGGCAACTCAGAGAAAGGCGTACCTAGTACGCTGGAACACCGATGGGTGGAAGGTCGATCGAATAAGGAAAGTGGGGGTGAAAGGGTTGACTGCCCTCGATTTGAGGTACGTGTTTCTGCATCGGCTTTACCGACTCTAACGAGAACTGTCAGCGATAACGGCAAGTGGATTGCCTACGGCTCGTCGGATTGTTCGGTCGGATTATTAGACGCATATACTCTCTCAGTAAGCCCGCTCTTGATTATTCAATCTCTAAGATCTCCGAGATGAACCCACACCGCTCAGCCGCTTTTAAACATTTTAAAATCACACGAATTTCCACCGACGATTTTGAAGTTTAATCCTACGTCAAGGCTGCTCGTGTCTGGAAGCGCCGATAATACTGTGAGACTCATTGCGATACCAGAAGGACTTGGTGACAACGGTGCGTTTTACACATATGCCGTCTGTAAGGTCAGACTGACCGTCGACTCTTCGCTCAGCGTCATGGAGTCACACTACCATCACGGTCATCCTGACCCTATTCTTCGTTTTATTTGCTATCGCGCTTCAACTCTTCATGCGCGGTGCTATCTAACGCGTTCCCCCGTCGGGATGGAACCGCATCATCATGTTGGACCTATGCCTCCTCGATGTGTCATTATTCCGAGTGAAGAATTCACCCCCACTCAGATTACTCGTTTGGCACAGCCCTGACCCTGTCGAGTTTCTCTCTTCGTGTTTTTGACTCTCAACGACCGCTATTCTGACTGATGATCTCGTTCCGCACATCACTCGCACATACACACAAATTTTCATTCCCTTAGTTATAATAGATAGGACAGAATCCACCAAGAGTTTTCTGTACTCGGAAATGCGAGTAGCAGGCATAAGATGATGCCCGTAGTCACAGGAACTGCGGATCATGAGAGCTAGCGAGACTACCTGAGTCGGGGAATTTCAGGCCACAAATGTCGTGCTCCCATTGGCAGTGTTGACAGAGAACCCGCCACTAATCGTAGTCGTCCTCTTCGACTAATTTTCGCTTCACCCCGTCGGCCTGGTCTTCTGCACCCGCAGTAACCTCCTCCATGGGTTCGTCTGCGCCGCTCTCTTCTCCACCAGCGAAGAGCCCGTCGTCTTCGTCGCTGCCTTCTTCGACCTCGTTCGGCACTGCAGCCGAGTTATCCACCATATCAACGTCTTCCGAGGGCGTGTGCACGGCGTTGACGGGGTTCGCGATCAAAGGAGGGGAGACGACAGCTTGGGGATGTGGAGGAGCGGCGGCCGGGGGAATGGCAGCCGGCTCCATGTCCTCGTCTTCGTCCTCAGAGGCAGACTCGGCGATCTCCTCGATCTCTTCGTCGAACTGCTTCTCCTCCGGCGGCGGTCTATTCGGTACGAGGTCAAAGTCGACGGCGGTCAAGCACTCGCTTGCGGGCGGTAAACGGAGGCCGAAGACTTCGGGCACGGGTGGGAGAGACTGCGCGTTGATCTGGGTGGCCAAGGAGAGGGTATACTGTAGCGAATGCGTAGGGCGTGAGAAAAGAGCATTGGAGACGGAAATGGCGCATGTATCATCGGCACCTCTTTCGGGACACGCCCGCCAAACTCCCAACCTACGCGGGCTTGCACGGCAAGCGTGACATCGTCCATCTCGAGCTTGTTTGCGTGTCCGGCATGCTCTGCGTATACAAGTGCGTCTGAGAGGACCTGCGCGGTGTACCTATGAGAGAATTCGAGCAGCTGGTGCAAGACCCCCGGCTGTGCATCCTGCACTGTAGGCGTCGAGGCTAAGAGTAGCGCGATGGCTCGAGCAGCCGGCGGGAGAGACTCCGTCGAGGGTCGGGACATGGAAGGATGTAGGCTTACATAATTTATAATTGGGCGCGGCAGGTTCCCGTGCCGTGGTGGGATGACGAATGATGCGACTCCGACTGTGGCTCTCCCACGCCCTTTACCCCAACGTTCACCATGTTTTCCGCTCGCTCAGCCGTCGCAGCGCTTCCCCGCGTTTCTCGTCTTTCTACTCGCCCGGTGATCGCCAGGGCATATCATGAAAAGGTTATCTCTCACTATGAGCGACCCAGGAATGTATGTAGTGCAATGGCTGAGGCATTTCTCCCGTCGTTATCTGATAATCTTATTTTTCCGCCTTCTCTGTCGTAGGTCGGTTCGCTCCCCAAGGGTGACATAGACGTCGGTACTGGCCTCGTTGGCGCTCCTGCGTACGTAGTTCACTACCACTGTCTCCCAGCGTAAACGGGACTGACCAAAGATATCCTCCCTGTCGACTGTTTGTTCTCATGGGAACAGATGCGGCGACGTTATGAAGTTGCAGATACGTGTCGACGATAATGGTATCATCTCGGACGTCAAGTTCAAGACGTTTGGTTGCGGGAGCGCCATTGCCTCTAGTTCGTACATGACCGAGCGTGTCAAGGGTCTTTCACTGGACGAGGCCGGTAATATTAAAAACACCGAGATTGCCAAGGAGCTCGCACTTCCGCCCGTCAAACTCCACTGCTCAAGTATGTCTCTGCGCCTAGTCTTTGCTTATCGTCTCACTGATGTCACCTCAAGTGTTGGCCGAGGACGCCATTCGCTCTGCTATCAAAGACTACCGGTCAAAGCGAGCTAAGGTGGCCGACACCAAACAGAATAGTTTTATTGACGTGACACAAAGCGGGGCTGCTACTGGGTCAACGGTGGCCACGCACACGAGCCAGACGTGATGGCATTTCTCATTTTTTTACCTATTGCTTAGTGTATGATAGTATACTTCACTTAGTCTCGACATTTCCTTTACGTCATCCATTGTTTTCGCGACTCATGCACAACATGCCTCTCCTTTTCGCATCGTGTTATCGAAGTGGACTTTAAAAACTACATTATAGAAATAGCACAATGGCCGATCAACGCCACCCCTCATATCTATGATGTTGAACCCTTTTGTCCTACGAATGAGAATGTTCCGTTGGCGAACCAGCGGTCGTTTGCTTCCTTCACGCGTTGAGCCGCAGCACGATTCGTCAGTTCGAACCCTGTCTACCATTCAGCTTAGCGTAACCGGACACCAATGATCACCGACCTTGTACAGGGGTGACGATGAGAGACGAAGCCGTCCCCGAAGTTTGCGCCGAACTTGCGGCCCTTGAGAGCGCCGCGGTGCGCAACCGGTTCGCCTTGGACATTTTGGCTACGAATACGGTTTGGCGCATCAGACCCACAAACAAAATAGAAAGGGCGATCATCGCACCGCGTGTCTTCGCCTCGCCCAAGTTGGCGCGAACCTTCCCCGTGCTCACGCCGATCATGCCTAGGCCTTTTGTCTCGTCGAATGCCCCGACCTCCTCCTCCGCCTCGCCGAACGCCATGCGATTCGTAAGCTTACGGAGCTCGGTTTGCGCGTACGCTTCCTTGGCCTTGCGCGCACTAGTATGTTGGGGTCGTCAGTAACTCGTGGGCCGCGGGAGAGGGCCATACGCACCGCCTGCCACCACGTCGCTTCTTGGGGCCATCGTTGGGTATGGCGAGAGCTTTGACCACCTTCGATGGTGGAGGCGCGGTCAGCCTGTCAAGGTGTTTCTCGATCTTTTCTCTGAGCTCCTCTCCATAACCACCTACAACACGGGTGAACAACGTCACGAAGTCACGGGGAATAAAGTGGTAATGCGACTGACCATCTCTTCTGTTCCGTTCTAGGTCCATTCGGGCAGCCAACACGCACTTGGCACCTACAGTACGCTGCAACTTGAGTTGGTGCTCCGTGGGTGTGCTCTGAATAAGTTCGGACTGGTACACGAAACCGGTATGCCGTCTTTGCGTCGCGCTAGAGAACCCTGCTGCTATTTTCCTCTGGGCACCAAGAAGCTGTGACAACGAGGATCGGTGGGACTGGTAGAGGCGGAGAGGGACTCGGAACTAACATGGACATTGCAAGCGGGCATCTTAGCGAGTCCGTTCAAGCCGCCCGCTACACCTAGCAATTTGGCCGCTGTGGTTGTACCGACGATAGCTGACAAATTCGGCGCAAGAACATTCATTCTCGAACTGACGTACATGAAGATCTGGATTCAACTAGGTGGTGAATCCCTCCGTCGACAATGTAGCAAATTAGATAGAGCACGCACCTTTGTCCGAACCTTCTCCAGACGGTCAGCGAGATCGCAGGCACGTTCTACAGATTGCCAACCCGAGTCTGACAACTTCTGTCCTGTTGAGGTTGTTGCGGCCATTAAGACACTCATGACGACCGCTGGAGGGATGTCTTTGAGATCGGCTCTAGTTGGGTCCTTGCGGTGGAGCAGCCAGTGAATACAGGTCAACCCACTCGGCAACTGCAGTTTGACCGCGCACCTCGTCATTACCCAATTTCCGGACAGCCTTGATGTACATGTTCGAGTCGGTGATGAGCCGTTCCAGTTCAGGGAACTTTGGGGAGTAATGGTCTCTGATGAACTGCAATAGACAGCAGAGTGTCGAGTAAATATTTGAGAAGCCGCCACACAGGAAAGCGTAAAATTGCCTTGTGCACAACAAGAATCTCGTTGTCAACGTCGACGGAGAGGTTATTTCCTTGGACGATGACGTTGTACTCAGGATTAGAGTGTACCGGCATGGACATCGCCTCCCCCGATGACGGGTTGGCTTGGTACTTTTCAATTTCCTAAACAGAGAAGAATGGGGGTCAATGTGAGCATGGAGCCAGAAACGAAGGAGCGTACACCCAAAATCTCGGACATGCGTCTGCTCCCTTCAAGTCGGGCAACCGTCCGGACGTCGTCCACAGCGCCAAGCTCCATTCTCTGCACCTCCTCCGCATCGAGCTCCTCGGCAGGTTTGACGCCTCCTTCGAGTACCATTCCTGTGGTCCCTTCCCCTTCACCACCGTTCTCTTCTTCGTCATCTTCAGTCATGGCACCATCGACCGCAGTCGCCTTTCGTTTAAGCCCATTTGAAGGTCCCCCTTGCTCTGGTTCATCGTCGTTGTAATCTTCCCCTACATCCGAGAGACCATCAAGGTCGGCCATCAATTCGTCAGCGAGTGCGCTCATAGCTACGGTTATTTGTGTGGAAGGAAGGGACAAGTAAAGCGTGTCGCGCGTTCATGGTCCTCATAAGTCACATGACTAGATGCATGAAGCAGCGCAGACCCGGACTCAGGCCTAAAGTTACTTCAGTCATGAGTCGGTCTGTCGTTTATCACTTCTTCGCTCAGCTATCATTTGAACAAGTGACAGGGATATCAACAGTACACGAAAGTGTGCCATGGTGTCCCAACGACAAGGTAGTTACAAAGACTGTCCATTCAAACAGCCATCAACGACGCTCCACCATCGGCTGTGACTCGTCTCCTCGTCCGAACTACGAGAAAATTACGGCTGAAGCGCATGAGCCTTATTTTCAAGCCGTCCGACTCAGAGCCCAGTTCTGCGCCCACGTACACGCCGGTCGGGCAGCAAACGAGCGCCTCCCCAGTCTATATGAGACAAGCAACTCAGTTCGCTCTCGACAGCAACTCAAAGCCACGAAGAAGCACTTACCTTAAGCGTCACTACACGGTCGAAGGAATCCCCGCTCGACATCGTCGCAGGAATATGTTGTTTTAGGTGCTCCCACCATGAAGAGGAGGCGAAACGATGCAAGACGATCAAGCTACAAAGAGCAATAAATGCGGACGGGAGAACGGTGGGCTCTGCGGGAGGCCTGAGAATCATTGGGGTACCACTTGAGATTATCGTTCTGACCTTGTGTGCTCACAATCACGCGCATTGACATGTGTCGTTGCTGGCGAACGAGCGATAGCAACGCACGCGTGAGGCCGGTGGGGGTACTCGCGTCTGATAGGTACTGCATCTCCCAGTTAACCAGTAATTGGGGAAGAAAATGCTAGTGGAACCTTGTGCGCCTCGTCGACAACCAGCACCTTCCCAGTATCCACTTTGGCTCTCTGGAATAAGCGAATACATATTTCAAAAATCGCCCCCGCCATTGCAGGGTCCACAAATGGGTCGGAGAGGTCGACGATGGTGACCCTTCCAGAAGCGAATCTTTGTTCTTCCACTGTGTTGATACTACGAGCTTTAGAAGGTAACTTGGGCTTTCCAGCTGGCTGGGTGAATGTCGTAAGAAGATCGAGGCGCTGCTTGAGGCCGGCCTTCTGCGCCGGGTTCATATCTCTTTTTTGTTCTTCTATTCTGTCCATAAACGCAGTATAAGTGTACTCGTCCCCTAGTTCGCGCAAAATGCTCTGTTGTCCATCGGGTCAACTACCCGCGGTTTAAATGAAACGGGTTTCCTTACAAGCACAGTTTGCATGTATAGAGGTGCATTGTCTGACGAATTCAGAGCCATAAGAGAGAGGAAGGCCGCTGCATCGAGTTCAGCGGGCGCGAAGAATAAAGGTTTAACTTTAATATTGTCTCCGAGGCGGCTATACACTTGTTGCATACGCTTCAGCGACGAAGGGGCCACATATACGATGACGGGGGGCGGCTTGGCATTGTTGACAGTGGAGACACCAACATATGCCGCCTCACATGGGGCGGAACTGGCCCCTGTCTCACCAACATGGAGCACCAGGCCAGACAGTGGCTTTACGAGCTGACCCAAAGCAGGGCAGCCAGTGACGAACATATTCTCAAGAATGACCGACACTGTGTGGGACTTCCCTGATCCTTGTACACCACATACAAGCGCAGAAAACGGGGTATTCTGCTAGGGTTGAATGATACAGCTACAGTCTGTGAGACTGTCACTTACTGTGTTAAGATACAATCGAGAAAACTCGTCGTTCTGCATTGACGAGTGGGTTAGGGGTAGCCTACACAGATCAGGGGGTGTAAGGACGTCTTAGGACCACTGTTACCGTACTTTGTTTCCGTGATAGTACCGAAGACACCGTATTGACCTATGGCTTGTCGCACTTTCTTGGTGCGATATGCTCCACGGGTTAGCAATGGTGCAGTTTTGAGCTCATGGTCATTGTCGGGGTCATTGCCGTCAACGTAACCAACTAAGCCCGTGAGCTGGCTTTCGTCCTGTTTTTTTTTCGAACGGCAATGTCAGAGTCCATAGAGAATAAGGGCGTGGCGGTCGCCTACTGTTAAGTTGCGGGTCAATGGTTGGGCTAAAGTGGATTCCTTCGGTGAACCGGATGCTGTGATCTTGCACGCGTATCAGACAGGAGAACGAAGGGAAGGATGAGACAGAGACCCACCGTCATTTAAGAATGAAAGAGGGGGATGATTAGAGAAGATGAGTTTGTCGCCACAAACTGCAAAGCCCTCTTATATGAAAGCAGTGGGAGCCGAGTGTGGACATGCCGTGTTACGTAGAGCAAGACGATAGGCGCCAGAACAGAATGGATAAAGCAGATGTCAAAGGATGCGGAACTGCGGTGCTGCGTCTGCGTAATAGGGGACCTGAAGTCAGGCCTGAAGTCACGGGCGCAGTCCGCAACAAAGCCGCGAGCAGCCTCGCGTAAGGGGCGAATGGTCGTGCCTTGCCATTCGCCGTCATGGTGCCGTTCGATGTCCCAGGGTGGTCCGTTCCCGGTGCCCCCGTCGCAGCCCCGTCCAAAAAACGTAAACGGCCGTCAAAGCAAGGCCTCGATCACATACAGTCGGCGACCGTGAACGTGGAGAAGTTGATGGAGCGATTAGCTACGGAACAAGTGCATGCTGGGGGCGTGTCTGCGGACGCTGATCCACCCCCCAAGAAGAAGCGCAAGCGCGTCAAAGACCAAAAGGTCCAACAGTCTCACACTCCTGCACGAGGAGATGGGGAGCAGATTACACCGAAACAGAAGAGGAAAGATAGGCAGAAGAAAACAGGAGATAAGGTTATGTCCTCGCCGTCGCCGGCTTCATCCCACCCGCCTTCACAACCCTCCGGCAATGCATTGACTGCTTTGCAACGTGGCATGAAGCAGAGTTTGGACGGAGCGCGGTTTAGGTATGTAAACCCCCGCCACTACGCGCCCAGGGCGGACGCTATTGACCACGCGCCCCGCATCTCAGGTGGATCAATGAGAAGCTCTATAAGTCGGACGGCGCTCATGCGCATGCCATGATGCGGGAGGATCCCGCAGTATTTGACGACGTGCGTTCCTCGTGCCTTTCTCCCGTGGGTATTCACTCACGCGAATCCGCAGTATCACAAAGGATTTCGACGTCAAGTCGAGTCTTGGCCGTCCAACCCCGTTTCCCATTACATTTCGACGTTATCGTCGTACCCGCCGCGCACCGTCATCGCAGATCTTGGCTGCGGAGACGCTGCGCTGGCCCGTGCGCTCATTCCAAAGGGCTACACTGTCATGTCGTTCGACCTGGTGTCGGACCGTGCTTTCGTGATTGAGGCAGACATCTTCGAACGTCTCCCCCTGCCTGGATCCGAGGGTGACAGTGACGGAAGTGGGAAGTCCAGCCACGGACACGGACAGATAGTGAACGTGGTAGTCTGTGCCCTGAGCCTCATGGGTACAAACTGGCCGAATTGCATACGCGAAGCATGGAGAATCTTGCGTTCCAAGTGCGTATCGTATCAGCTCTAAGCTCAAAATGCGGGAGTCGACCTCCGCTCACGCGCCTACTAGTGGTGAACTTAAAATCGCTGAGGTAGCCAGCCGATTCACGGACGTCCAACAGTTCCAGTCCCTTATCGAATCCTTCGGGTTCAGACACAAGTCTACGGTGTGTACTTTCTACACCTTTCCTGGCACCGATCTCAGTTCCCTAAATGCAGGATGATAGCAACACACACTTCACTCTTTTGGAATTCGAGAAGACCGGCCGTAAGCTACGAGGCGAGAAAGAATTGAACAAGCTCTTGGCGAAAGGCCACATACTGAAGGCTTGCGAATACAAGAAGCGATGAGTTCCGGTTTCGGGGCATATCTTCTACCGCGACCACGTACGCATCACAGTCAGTTCTGGGCGCCTGGCTTTGCAGCCCACCTCGGATACTCTAGGGCTGGAGAACTGCCTTCGTCTACTAAAATATGCTCGTCGTGTCTCGGTTTACAGCCGATTTGGGCGAGATCGTTGCAGGTGAAGACAGCGGCTCGAATGAGGGTTATCACATGCTTTCTAGATGCTCGCCTAGATAGCTATACATGTAGCATGTAGCATGTACAACTTGTGAACGCCTTGATCTGTTACGTGTAATATAAACATCACCCCGGGTTCGACACAAGGAGGGACATAGAACTGTTATCGTGGCCCTCCTTTCTTGAGGTGCTCGATCAAAACGTGCTTTACACGCACACACATCGATGCAGAGCATTGACAGCTTCAGGGCTGCCCGCCAGCGTTCCTTCAACGACATTGCCAGCGCATTGCCAGCGCACGATAGCAACGCACAGTGCCGACTCGTGGCCGCCGCGGAGGTCAGTTCGGGCTTGACCCACATGACCGTGACAAAGAGCCGTCGAGAGCTCTCGGTCCGGGAAACCTTGCCTAAGAATGTCGAACAACAATCTACACGTCCTCACCCACCCTCTCGTGAATACTCGCTTGGCAAAGCTGCGGCAGGTGTCTACTACATCTAAAGAGTTCCGTGAAGTATATAATCTCTTCGCGTCTGTCTGGGCCCAGGTCTGTCCCTGAGCAACAGTGCTACAGGGCATCCATGATCTCAGCATCATGCTCGGATACGAGGCCAGTCGCGATCTCGAAGAGACACCTTTCCAAGGCGTAAGGACATCAATCCGTGCATATTAAACTGACCCCTGATGGCACCGTAGCGATCGCCTATCAGTGCCTTCACTGGTTCAGTTGTCAAGCCCAGAGTCGGACTCACTCCCATACTGCGCGCCGGACTAGGCATGACCGACAGCCTTCTGACCCTGTTCCCGTGCGTTTTCTATGGGAGCACAGATCCCAAAATCCTTCTGTTCGCTGACAAAATTGGCGCTAAGTGAGGCACCCGTGTACCACCTCGGCATCTACAGAGAAAAAGTGAGCTTGCAACCCGTAGAATGCAAGTCCGTCGATCTACGCTCGTTATCTTCGCTGATCGTGTTTTTCGTAGATTATTCAAAGTTACCAGCGTCGCCACCCGTCGACTTGGTCTTTGTACTGGACCCCCTAATTGCCACTGGTGGAACCGCAACGGCCGCTTTGAACATGATCACGGACTGGGGCATCCCAGGTATGTGTACATACCCTTTTTCGTGGATCTGACTGATCCAACATATCACATATTCAGTGAGCAAGATCAAACTACTGTGTATCTTGGCTTCAGAGGTTGGGCTCAAGTATGTGCAATCACAGTTCCCCGGCGTCGAGGTGGGTTGTCGTGCAATGTAATATAGACAACTTATTCTCATGTTGGGTAGATATGGGTCGCTGCCACTGACCCTCAGTTAACGAAAGAGGGCCTCATCTCGCCGGGATTGGGCGACACTGTAAGCAATTCGAACTACGGATACGCCACTTGTCTGACTCTCCCGCCAGGGCGACCGGCTCAATAATACGGCCAAAGAGTATTGAATCGCTTCCGATCGTATTAGAATGTTTTGTATTATATGCCAAGTATCGGCAGAGTGTTGGTGACTCCGAATCGGGTGTCATCACCTGTAGTGAGTGGCGGCTCAACATTTTCACGTTCAATTTCCCTGCATGATAAAACACCGGGTACGTTCCACGCAACAAACGTGAATATAGTGTAGGTAAAGTACCCCAGTGAGCATCGGGGAATATCGTCCCATCATGGTCCAAGTATATCACAGCCTGCTCTATTTTGACTTATACGGCCCACGGGTCCACCAATCCTACATAGCCTTCGTTGAGATCGACGGACCCAGTAATACAGGCTGCGCCCGCATCCTAAAAAGAAGGTTCACTGATGGAAAAAAGTGGAGCAAAAGCAACGTGAGCATACCGCCGCACAACCCGCGAAGCTTCCTAAGGACCCATCTGCGCTAATGACTTGCCCTAAAGGGGTAACAGGCAAGACGGCAGCCGGTATCAGTGGCACAGGTACCAGGAAGGGTGTTGCGTGCCCAGTATTGCGCTCGAACTCTTCCTGACTTATTTCGCCCCTGCGTACCCTAGATGCCTCGCGTTCGCGACGTCGGAGGGCCTTGCTATCGCGTTGCGCCTTGGCCGTGGGATTGTTCGGCAGACCGAGAACTGCGACGGTGTTATGGTCGGACGGGTGTGATGCGGCAAGGATCTCGGGCTGGTCCGCTGGCGGCGCAAGCCTCGCTGGCGGATAGTGTTTCGAGCCCGAGAGGGGAACGAGCCGCGCAAGCTTTTGGCCGAAGGTATTTCCGGGGAGAGGGCAGCCGCATTGGATATAAGGCGTGCCATATCGCTTCTGCAGGCCAGTGGATGAGACAGGCGCAGACGCGAGTGAGTTGCTTGATCGCACTGACCTCCCAGGCCCGACATGTCGCGTCGAACGCATCTGACAAATGGAACTGCTCAACCTTATCATCGCTGATAGGAGAATCAGAGGCGTTAGTGCTCGGCAGAAAAGAAGACTTACTGATCGACGTATCTCCCAACATTCGTCCTGCAATCTTTGTGATAGCGTGGACCAGACAGCTGATGGGAATGCCAGACCAAGTCTATATCTAATGTGGGTACAACGAGCATATGCTGCGACGAAGACATCAGATCGAGAAATCTGGGATTTCAGGGTAAGAAAGTTTTGGGGCATAGGACGTGATCTTTCCTCACGCGTGGTACCGAACAACCGCATGATGCAGAACGGCGGCGTCTTCGTGTTTCTCGAAATAACTCGATGAGGTCCAGCCCAGATCGTATATCCTTTTGATAAAGGAGCCTTGGCGCAACACCTGAAGATGGAATGTTCTATCGGCCGAGAAAAACGCCGAGTGAAACACGCACCGCACCGATCAGATCTACAGAAAATGGTCTTTGGTCATAATAAGCGCCCAATACCTTGGCACCTCTTTCGAGTGAGGTGAACAGTGAGGGCGACTAGAACCACGGCGAACGTGTAGGCTCACATCTTCGGTTTCCGGAGGTTAGGCAGCGATTTCTTCAACTCGCTTAGCTTCCAACCCAGACTTTCAGCCATTGCTACACTGGCCCCTTGGTTCTGCTGCCACTTGCGTGAATTAAACTGGCTGACGGGCTTCAAATTAAGTAATTCCTGTTTAATGCCCACTGCTCGTGCCGTATCTTCACCGAATTCGTTACGCAAAGTGCCACTAAGATTCATGTGAGGACCACAAATTCATTACGAGAGGTCAGCTTACGGGAGAAATAACTGCATATTCGTAGACCCAGTTTGTGATTCGTGCAACAGATGAGCAGTCAGATCCGTCGTCAGCTTTGCGACCGCAAGTGTTTCCTTGGTAATCTCGAAGGTGCAGAATGGGCAAGCGCGAGAAAACTTCTGTTGAGCGTAACCCATTTCCTCGGCAGTGACATATGCTACACGTGTGTAAAGGCTCAGGGCCCATGCGGGACGCGGAATACTCACGGACGTTGACAGCGGCTTTGCACTTGGGGCATAGTAGTTCCTGATCCGAAAGAGCAGCTGCACACTCGAAGGGGTCAAAGGATAAGCCGGTCTTCGTGACCCAGTTCGATCTGCATGTTCTATGGGGCTTCCATTTGATCATATCATGGATGGTATCCTCCGGAGTAAGGAAGTCAGCCTATGCATTGGGGGGAAACGAGGTCACGCCACCACTCACGAGGGCGCTAAGAAAGAAGTCGGGCAGCGCAAGGGTAAGTATCGCGAGAGGCTTCATGGACCTGATACGGACGGAATCCTCGGCAAAAGACCTTGATCGATTATATAGATCAGAAACGGAATTCTAGAGGACACTGCACATGCTAACTGTGGATTTAGCATGTATGCATGCAATACCATCCAAACGTCGAGAGGGGGCATATCATTCCGAACAAACTTGGCGAGGGTGTTCGATCTTGAGGGTGGAGAAAGATGCTCCACCCAGCGTTGAAATCTGTGTCCCCGGTAAGTGAAATTTTTATATTAGGCGTAACCATGATACAGACCGCTCGACGGCCAAGTTGACAAACCATGTCCACCGCCGCTCTCCATCGAGTCCACGAACCAGAGGGGGCCACGATGCATCTGCCGCGGATTCAACTCTTTTCCTAAGGTCATGGAGTGCACCCATAAAGCATAAATGAAGCTTTATATGCTTGATTTGTACCAACGAGTCCTGAAGTTCACGGAGCCCGACGTGAAAGGTCAGAGGCTTATCCCGAGAAGACGACGACGATGACGCCAATGGTTGACTAGGGCTGTAAAGAGGGCTAGGTTCATGTGACTCTGAGTATGGTGGTAGTTCGGGGTCAGACATTGTACGGGTAGAAGAGAGGTACAAATGTTCTAACGAAGGCAGTCATATAAATAAGAAGAATATGATGTCGAGGCTGCTAAAGGTTATTCTCAAGTCGAGAGCGAGCGACAAAGCGTTACGTACTGTATGTGAGAAAACTCGGTCCACCCCGCTTTTTCCCAGACCTTCCATTCTCTCCATCACCCATCACCCCCGTCCCCTCGATGGCCACTGATAACTCTGGCGTCTCTACTCCCTTCTCCTCCTCCACCACCCTCACATCTAATTCCCCGGTTCTCGCAAAAAAGCCTATACAGCCTTATTCATCCACCGCCTCAAATCTTATCGAGTTCATATCATCTCGCTCTGCGACCACCTCAGCCCTCTTCGTTTATGACCTCGCAGAACATGCAGGTTTTGGTCTGCTGTCTAAGGAGTGGTCAAAATCCGACCAAGGCGCGACTTCCGTGATACCCCTGCAGACAAGATCTGGCGCAGGTCTGAGCCTAGTGGGTAGGCTTTCCCAGGGAACAAGTAAAGATGCCGTCAGCGGGTCTATACTGACAGTGTACAATACGCCGACCGGCCTTGTCGAGATGGTCCCCTCTCTTGCGTATGCGCCGTCCCCCACGGCCAACAGTAGACTCGTCCTCCAAGTTCCAACCGTCTCTGTGGTTGGTGATCGCCTAACGTTATCCCCCACGTTGGCCTCCCTTAATACCGTCTTGCCTGTCATACCCGAGTCATTCGTTGTCCTTCTTTCGGCCACCCCTCAAGAATCGGTCGACCTTGCCTCCCTCGCCTATAAATTTCCGTCGCATGTCATCCACCTTTTCAATCATCACAGCTCTTCGCGTGAGGTGGGGCAACTCCGGGTCCCTTCCATATCATCGAAAGAAGTAGGAAGCACCGTTCGCAACGTCTTGCAGCAATCGGGCTATCACAGCTTCGATTATATAGGCGACAGAAACGCATACACTGTCATCGTTGTGCTTAATGGACCGCTAGCATTGGCCCTTAAGGCAACTCTTGCCAATACGCCACATGTTGGGGTACTCGTTGTCCGAGTACTCCGGCCTTGGGACGAACAGTTGTTCCAAGAGGTACTCCCTCCAACTGTGAGGTATATACACATCATAGAAGATGCACCCTTCGAAGCTTCTCGAGGTCTCCTACATGCCAATGTGCGGGGCAGCGTGTTGGATTTTCCTGGCCCGATCCCGGATATTCACCACCAGCCCATAACTCCCGCTCGCCTTTCAGACCTGCTGAGCAAGCCTCGCTTCTTGATCCAATTCCTCAGCGACTTACCGTCGTTTCCCGCGGACATCAAGTCACATGATGTGACTACCGCGGCCAAACTTCTATTTTTCAGCACTCCCGGCACATCCCTCTCTTCTGTCCCACAACGGATCGAACAAACCTTCGCCCAGAGCCCCAGTGTGGCTGTCCGCTCACTCACAGAACATGATGTACTGTCCCGACCAGGGGCGATCGCGGCCGACCGTATTTGGCTTGAGCCACGGAAAGACCCTGTTCCCCACACCCCACTTTCGATCGGCCTGCCCATCTCTGGCGACAGCGGCGGGGGAGTGTGCAACTTCCTCGCCATCCTTGATCAGAGCCTACTAAAATCCCACTACCTCTTGAAACATGCCAAGTTTGGTGCCTCTATCCTGGTGGTGACGTCTTGGTCGGTATCTGAACTGGTTTCCGGTCTTTCTGAAGAAGACATATCGCTCATTCGAGACCGTGAATTGCACCTGTATATCATTGATGCCAACCTTATCGCTTCACGGCTTGAACCAGACCGGGCTGCGCAGAATCCATTACAGGGGCTGATCGTCCATTTGGCTTTCTTACGTTTGTATTTGGGTCCCCGGGCTAGCGAGGCTGGTATTCTGAAGTTGACGGAGAGTCTCTATGGCACGTCTGTGGACGGGATATCGATGCCGACGGTCATCGCACGGGTGTGGGATGGCCTCGTCCAAGTTGACCTATCAGGTGCCGCTGCTGAGCTTGGCGACAAACTAGAGCTTCGAAAAGATTTCGAATTTAACGCGATTGTCGCTACCGCGGAAGACGGAAATATCATCGTGAATGGTGCTAGACTCGGGTCCTGGCATGACGCTGCGCGTCATTTGCTTTTCCCGCATGCCTTTATCGAGCAAGATATCCGTGGACCCTCTACAGAAAAATACCCACAAATTCCGACACTGCACCCCGAGGTTCCCGACCGTACCTATCTGGTGACGTGTACTGTCAACCGCCGTCTTACACCGAAGGAGTATGACCGTAACGTATTCCACGTCGAATTCGACACGACTGGGACAGGATTGAAGTACGCGATTGGCGAAGCGCTTGCTGTGCACGGGTGGAACGACGAGGCCGAAGTTCTTGATTTCTGCAATTGGTATGGTGTGGATCCTACGCGCCTTATCACTATCCCAGTGCCAGGTGACGACACGAAAGTGCACACCCGGACCGTATTTCAAGCGCTCCAACAGCAGATCGACCTTTTCGGGAAACCTCCAAAGTCGTTTTATTCCGACCTCGCCGAGTATGCAAAAAACTCCATTGATAGGCACACGCTGTTGTTTATCGGCTCTCCCGAGGGCATATCGACGTTCAAGAAGCTTTCAGAGAAGGATACGGTGACGTTTGCTGATGTGGTGCGCCGACACCCGAGTGCACGACCTGGGATTGAGGTGCTATGCGAATTGATTGGTGATACCAAACCGCGACACTACAGCATTGCGAGCGCCCAGAGTGCCGTCGGAGATCGTGTCGATTTACTGGTTGTCACCGTTGACTGGGATACGCCAAGTGGTGAGCAATAAGGTTCCTGCTAGTCTGATTCCAACCTCCTAATAAACTTGAAAGGGACCCGACGTTACGGACAATGCACTCGCTATCTGGCAGGACTCGAGATTGGCCAGAAGGTGACGGTGTCGATTAAGCCCAGTGTAATGAAGGTTTGTCCTTTCGAAGGCTTAGCGATCGCCATGAAGGTTGTTGATATATCAATTGTAATCTCCAGCTTCCCGCCGAAAACACGCAGCCCCTCATTATGGCGGGATTAGGAACGGGTGCTGCACCGTTCCGGGCATTCTTACAGCATCGTGCCCTGCTCGCATCCCAAGGTGTCCCGCTCGGCCCCGTGTACTACTACTTTGGGTCCCGTCATCAATCTCAAGAATATTTGTACGGTGAAGAGGTGAGTCATGGACCGGTACTATCTTCCCATGATGTGAACCATGTCACATTCGCGGATCCGAGCTACCGCGATGCGGAGAGCGAAATACCCAATACTAAGAACAGCCAGCTGATTTCTTTGTTATACTCCAATCGCCGCTGCTTTTGAACTATCAGAACTAACATCGTCCCATAGATCGAGGCATTTATCCTGGATGGCATCATTACCAAGGCGGGACTTGCCTTTTCGCGCGACGGTCCGAAGAAAGTGTATATCCAACATAAGATGCTTGACGACGTAGAGGCACTCGTTCGGATGTTGCACGAAGAGAATGGCGTCTTTTACTTGTGCGGGCCCACTTGGCCTGTACCAGACGTATATGAGACGCTGGTTAAGGCGTTCGAGAAGCACTGCGGGATGGATGCTACGGTCGCAGACGCGTTTTTGGAACGTCTGAAAGGGGAGGAGCGCTATGTGTTGGAGGTGTACTGAGGGCGAAAGTTGAAATGCATGTTTCTACAGAACGAGATGAAATATGACTACAGTGCACTACGAGGTATTCAGTCAACTAAAACAGTCAGAGTCACAGAAAGTCCAAAGGGGTCAAGAAGGTAACCGGAAAGCTATGCGTCCTGGATGAACATTCTAAAACTTGTTGCGTCGCCTCCTGTAGATGTATGTTGCCGCGGCGATGATAGCCAAACCAACAATAGGCAATATAACGCCAAGTGCGATCTTCGCGCCTTTGGAGAGACCGCTGCCGCCACCACATGGAAACACAGCGTCACATGGCTTGCCGTTGGGCCTATTGGCGGCGAATGCGCCAGCCTGCAGGCGTGTGAAGTATGGATCGGAGGTGTCATTCAGGACGCGCATCGCCGCAAGCGTAAGCATGGGTGCGTTATAGTCCAGCGCAACCTATACAATAGCGTAGCCGGATGGTACTCAGCAAAGGAGGGGCATCGGTGATTATGCGACGGGCCATAGTACCTCTGTCTCGGGCCAGTCACTGCGGATGTCATAGAAGTTGTCCTTGTTGTCTGGCCCACCAACGACGGCACCGTACAGGACATAAGCCTCCTGCGGAGGGGAGGTGTCAATGTTGTTGATATCGTCGCCGCCGCTGGCCATGGCAGAGTGGGGGTTGGCGGGCGAGTTTGGGTTAGACCCTACGACGTAGGGCGCTGCGGCGCAACACACGGTAAGAAAGAGTGCACGATTCGAGCTTGAGAACACGTTCCGAGTTACTTGCCTGACATGGGGTTTCTTCCGAGCGCGTAATCGAGCTGTGTCTGGGAAAAATCCTAGGAGATTTATCAGCGAGTGCGGAGAAAAACCGGAGCGAAGCAGACGGACCAAGTAATCCCTCGTCTTCTCTCGTGTAGTAGCAATTTGGGCATATCGGGTCAGAAGCATTGCGGCGTTGAGCGCGGGATTGAGCGACGCGGAGTCAGAGTCACCAGGGTACCATAACAGCCCACCTGCAATTTTTTCAATTCGTCTTCAGCCTACGAACAAGTAAGGATTTTGGGCAGAGCCCTCGCACCCTTGGTTTCGAAAGGAGTACCCCTCCCGTTAAGAATGCGATCAAAGTACCGCTCTGCCTCCGCCTGCCAGCCAGACAAGTTACCTGCAAAGGTCGCACCCGCATTTGCCAGCTGGGCGAATAGCACTGCCAACCCCGGCGTCTTTGAGTCCCAATTGAAAACGGCATCTGTTCCGCCAAGGGAATACTGCCTGTAGTACCCCTCTGCTTGGGAATAATAGTCGCTCGAATTGGTTGCCCATGAAAGAAGAAGCGCAGCCATGGCGAGCTCGTCACCATATGACGAAGACGCATATGCGATTCCAGCTTGCGGGACCGCCGATTGATAGGTCTGCTGCCCACCAGACGCGCCCACGGCAAAGGCGTAGAGATCTTGTGCGTGGGTCAGCAGCGTTTCGGCATACGATGAGTTCTGAAGAGAGGCAGGGGCCGAGTATGGAGATCCGAGATTGCGGTTGGCATACAAGTTTGAGCATGCGGCGAATGCGGCGGAGGCGCCGGCTGCGGCGTCTGTACCGGGCCTAGAAGAACGAATGACCGACAGAAATGGCAGTCCTATAGCACAGCCATACCTAGCATCATCGATCTGATACGATGGACGGTCTTGCGGTATACCCAAATCGCCTCCCCAGTATGCATTGTCCAGGTTCGCTGTGAATGGATGAAATTAGCGGAAAGAGAAAAGAGAATCGCAAATATGTGGATCAGTACCATCCCCCACTTGCACATAGAGAGTACGCGATGCAGGGTGGGCCTACCTCGCCGTGAGCGCGTGAGTACCACTCACGTCACTGATAGAAAGAAAGTATATGGGCACACAGCTTACCTTGATTAGCCAGTCTAGGCCCCATCTCAGCATGTCATCGAGGTATACGGTTTGGTTGGCTAAGTCGTATCCTAGGTATGATTGTCATCCAAAGTCATGTTAGAGTCGCTAGACCATTTCGTTTGTACCTCTTCCAAAGTCGTTGGCACCCCAACATATTGACATGATAGAAAAGCTCTGGAAATGGTCTCAGCGATGGTGGCTCCGAACGGTAAAGGGACTGGCCAGAGGAAATGTGCATTTGATATAGTCTAATGTGGGATAATAGGTGAGTCAGGGCAAACCAAGAGGAAACGGACGGCATACCGCCTGCGTCATAATATCCACCAGATAAGTCGAGGCCGACGTCCGACCCGTCATTGACTGCGCTGTCGTTTCTCCAGGAGACACGCTTCGTACTCGGGAGGCGACCACTGCGCTGTGCCTCGTAGAAATAGAGAAGATTTCCCAGTAATGTAGACCATTGCGAGTTGGGAATGTTGTCCTGAGCAGACGGAACAGCACCTGAGGCAGCAGGGGGCGGGAGGAAAGACGCGGATGGCAAAGGCAATTGCGCGAGCACGGACTGCGCCCAAAGGGCCAAGAGAAAGAAAAAAGTCATGGATCAAGGATCAAGAGACAGAAATAAGTCGGCCATAAATATAGAGTTGCACAGCGTCAGATGCACGTTGTGCACGCCCCATATGGCGCCTACGCCCATCCGAACCTGCGTACTTGGCGTTGGCCTCGCCGGCCTCACCTTTCACGTCCCATTCATACTCGCGCTTCCAGAGCTATTCACCCTCACCGCCATCCTCGAGCGTAATCCGTCCTCTCCTGGCGGAAAGCTACAAGATCGATTCGGTGTTTCCGTCCGCATACATCGTACCCTACACGCCGTCCTCGATGATTCCGACATCGATCTGATCGTAGTCAGTACACCGAATGCCACCCATTACGAATTCGCAAAATCAGCGCTACTTGCTGGGAAGCACGGTGCGTGGCATCACCTGGCGGATATTGTAGCTGCGAGCGCTGTAACTGTGACTATTCTTATAGTACTCGTTGACAAGCCCGTGACTGCTAATGTTGAGGAAGCCAAAGAGCTTGGCGAGCTCGCCAGATCTAAAAATCTCGTCCTCTATCCGTTTCAAAACAGGCGGTGGGACTCTGATTTTTTGGCCCTCCGTCGCCTCCTTTCCGAACCGCCACACGCTTCCCAATCATTAGGCGATCTGGTCGAATTTGAGTCTCAGTGAGTTACCACACGCGATACCGAACTCGGGTCTGACAGAGCACCAGCTTTGATCGTTACCGTACTGCTCTCAAAGGGACTTGGAAGGATGGGGCGGGCCCCGCCAGTGGCCAAACTTACGACCTCGGATCTCATCTCCTAGATCAAGCTCTGGTCCTCTTTGGGCGACCCAAATCCATTACTGCCTTAGTCGAGAACGCGAGGAATATTGGAGATCCCGATGTGGATGATAGCGTGGGTTTTTATCTGATTCCCAATCAACTTGGCTCTCATGTCCCTCCATTTTCTAGTTTACAATCATCCTCCGGTACCCCCCGGGAACAGTATCTCCGCATCCTTTCATGGCAATATTGCGTGCACACGTTCTTTCTGTTCGCTCCTCTCAACTGCGGTATAAAGTTCGTGGCACCAGGGGAACCTTTATCAAATACGGCCTTGATACACAAGAGGACCAACTCAGAGTCCTCTCGAAGCCGAGCGATATTTTTGCTGCTGATTTTGGTGCCGAACCGACCGAAATATGGGGGACACTGGAAAATACAGGAGTAGATGGGTCCATTGAGAAGTCCATGTAAGTGTTGTTCGCCACGACACGCCATTTCAGCTAAAAGATGTTATGCACAGGTGGCCCCCAATCGAGCAGGGTGGATACGTCAATTTATTTCGCAACCTCGCGGGGGTCATCCGGGATGGTGCAGAACAGGATATAAAATGGGAGGAATCGGTATCGGTAATTGAGATGGTCGAGCTAGCTCACCAAAGTTCGAAAGAAAGGCGAATGCTCGAGGTTCCGCTTGGATGATGATGTAGTAATAACAGCGGCGCTGGCCTAACTCGTGTCCGTGTAATTATGTATGCATGTATGTCTTGTGATGCAAATTGTCTAGGTAATTACCGGATCACTGACAGACGGCAAATTGAACTTAATGGCAGCCATACCCACGGTAATCGGTTTCGGCGCCAAACTCATCCGGGCCCTGCTCTTCGTTCGTTTTCCCTCCCGAGCATCCCGCCCATAATCATCACCCAACGCGGCATCTCCTGTTCCGACCACCCAGAGGGGCTAAAAGCGCTTACTGGAGCTGCTCTATGTATAACGCATAGTGGTATGACAAACGCCATGTTAGTTTGACCATTACCCGTTCACACGTCTGTCTCCACCAACACCAACAACATCCGCCCCAGACGGAACCGCCATTGTAGGTGCTTTCCTGAAGATGGGTCTGCTAGAAGAGGGCTACGCGCTGTAGGTTGCCTATATGCCGTCGTCGTCGAGAAGCACGCGCTCATTTTTCGCGACCAGAACTCGTACCGAATATCCGTTAAAGACTAGCGAACTTGAAAACCAACTCACCGACGCACAGGAGTCACCAATTACACGTTTACTACCGGAAATTCTCGTTCTAATATTCACCTTCCTCGAAGCCCTCCCTACAGCGAATTCTGATGTTTCTGAGGGGAACCGTCGCCCGCAAGTCAGACTTGGTTGGATCACTGTTACCCATGTGTGCAGCTTTTGGAGACAAGTTGCACTAGAACATCGAACCCTTTGGACTCATCACCGATTCAACCTTGGCCTTGAGTGGACAGCCGAAATGCTACGCAGGGCGGGCGATGCTCCTCTGCAACTGACCCTTTCGTGGGAGTCTGTATCTTTTACACCCTCCAACAGCGACGCGGCGACAGTTATCTCCCAATTTCTCCATCGCGTGAGCGCTCTCACTATCGAGGAAGAAGCCCTCACGTTACCCGTCCTCGACTCTCTGGCGCTATCAGCCCCCCTTTTGGACTCTTTAAGCATCACCTCCAATCAACTCGCCCTCCTGCCTCAATCTCTTTTTTCAGGAAATGTTCCCAAGCTTCGCGATTTGTATCTAGGCAACGTTCTCCCGGCGTGGACTACCGCAACCCTCACAGAGCTGAAAAGGCTTTGTATCGTCATCAATTGTCACATGGATGCGTCCCACATCCCCACCTATCCTGAACTCTTCGACGCACTCCAATCCATGCCCCATCTCGAAATGCTCACGCTGAGAGGTTGTCTCCCCCTTGGTCCATTCCCTCATTTTCTTGTGAATCGGACGACCCAGGTGCCTAACCTCCAGTACCTCTTCCTCGACGGTCATACTTTCGGTTGCCGCCAGATCCTAGAGCATTTAAATTTCCCACGAGAGGCCGCCGTATCGGTGACGTGTCTCACCGACGACATGACGGGCAAAGAGTGCTGCGATATCTTGCCTCTGTTGGTATCGCGCCTTCCTCGACCCTCACTGGGAACTCTGGACGTATCGTGGAAGGATCGATTTGACCGTACATTCAACATCAGCGGGGATTCAACCTGGCGCGTAGATGAAAACACCAAACAGCCGCAGTTTTTGTCGCGGAGAGGTGCTCGTTTGAGCTTCACGTTCAATTTCAAATTCCTGTTGTGGAGCGCAGAGCAGAAAGTTCGTATTCTGAAGGCAGTCTGTAGTGCGCTTCCTACGGAGGAACTTTGCGTCCTCACGGGGACGTTGGGTTTAGGAAAAGATGCTTGGCCCGAGGTCTTTGGAAGTCATCAAAGTCTACAACACATCCGGGTTGGTTCTCTCCCAACCCTTCACTCGCTTGTTCCATTCCTTGGCCAGGAGGGCGTCTACCCGGATCTCAGGTCTTTGACACTCTTCGGCGTTGATGTCATTGCCAAGTCGGGCGATACCATCACTCTCATGAAGCAACTCAATTCCAGTAGGCCGCCGAAGATGAGTACAGTGATAATTGACGCTTGTCGAATCAGGCGGGAGTTGGTTAGGGCGATGAGGGCGGCGGCACCTGATCTTGAGATTCGATGGGACTGTGACGAGGGCCAAGATGGCTTCGATAATCTAGAGTACAAAATACCCCGGGTGCGTAAAATAGAGCCACATACGGTACTACAGTACTAGTCAGTTACAACTTTACCTTTTACAGTCGATTTAATAACACAGTACAGGTCTCCCACGTGACCGACCTCCACGTATCCAACGACGACGACGCCACCGCCACTGCCACTTACACACCCTCAATTCATGTCCTTGCTCATCCGCGTCGAGCTACCCACTTATTCCCACTCCTTTCAAGTCTCTGTACCGTCTACTGGAATAATAAATGACCTCAAGCGTGAGATAGAAAGGACTTGCCCAGGAAACCCACGTGTGCATGGACAGCGCTTGATCTGGCAAGGGCGAGTCCTAAGTGACGACGAGAAGATGCTCGACATCTGGAGGGTACGTTGGCCCAGCTACCGTTCTTGCTTATCATACTCATAGCATATAATTCATGGCGAAAAGTCGCCAACAGATGGGGCGATTGTCCACCTCGCGGTCCACCCATCCGCATGGGCCAGCAACCCCCCCAGCGTTGCCACGACAGTCGACTCTATTCATACGGCCGCAGCCAATGCACCCGTTGTTCCCCCACCCGCTCCCACCAGCCACAGTGCTGGCAGTTACTTTCCCACTCACCCACCGCCAGCGATCCAGTATGCCGGCCCACCCCGGCCGGCGCAATCTTCAACTGGCTTGCCGGCCTCAGCTCCCCTTCCTGCTCCGACATCTATCCCGGGTCTCGCCCCAATATCGGTTGGGTATATCAACTTCGTAGCCTATCAACATCTGAGAGCGGCGATGGTGCTGAGACGTGGTCATACGAATGAGGACCCCTCTCCGACTGGCATTGTCGAGTCGAGGAACCTGGCTGTACAACTAATGACAATGTGGGGATACGCATGGCCAACTGTCCTAGACGAAGAATATCCTCCCCCACAAGACGAGTCCGCCGGGATCAAGTATGAGCCTGTGACGATCGAGTGAGTAATCTGTACATTTTGTCCTATTGGATTCTTATTCTGGCCTGCAGTGGCCAGGAATATCTTAAGCTCGTCGACCCATCCAAGACGCCGACGCCACTACAGGCGCATGCTCTTCGTGTGTTGGAACACACCTTTGCGTTGCTTGCGATGCCTGTCCCGGGTGCCTCTGCGAATCCCATGCCACCATCAGCTCCGCAGGGTCATTCCCACCTTCCTGTTCATGTCCACGCACATCTGCAGCAAATTGGCCTTCCACCGCTTCGTGTCCGCCAAGAAAATGCGATGATTGCCGAGCTGCGAGCTGTGCCGATGCGCGCACTTGCGGCACCATTGTTCATGCTGACTCTCCGGACACTCTTTTTGCTCTATTTCTTCTCGCCGTTCCAAAAACCGGTATTCGGGATCATCGTAACTGCGTGGCTGCTATATGAGACCTGGAACACGATCCGTAATGCGATTCCCCGCCCACATGCACGGGACAACCGGGCTGATGAGGACGCTCGTATTCTCGGCAATGCGCGTCTGCGTCCTGCAGAAGCTGCACACCAACTGGCTCCTGACGCCCCACTGCGAGCACCGGCGCCAGTGCCAGCTCGCGCGCCGGCGCCTCGCCGGCATCCCCCTAGCACAACCATGATGGACACCTTAGCGAACGTTAACCTTCGAGAAGAATTGGGTGCGTTGGACGCTCGTCCGGCGGCCACTGCGGCGCCGACAATCGGACGCCGGATCAAGACGTTTATAGAACTGCTAGTGCTGACTGCGCATCCGGCTGTGTGGGATCGTCGGCGTGCGGCCCTTCGGCAGCGCGAAGGCCGGGTGCGCACGGAGATGAACGTCCGTGAGGCGCCACAGCCGGTTGAGGGCGACGGGGATGGGGACGCACAGGCGAATGAAGCACGCGCACGCGCCGCCCAAGCGAGAGCGGAGTTGAGTGCGACACACTCAAGACGACCAGCGTGGGTCGTCGAATATATGGAACGTGTGAGGGGCGGTGACTGGGTAGATGACCAGTAGCCCACAAGTAAAACTGACTAGTCAATGTCATTAAATTAATTGTACTGTCGTGGCCAGCTCGAGTCGTGCTTGCGCTTATCCCGAATTCAGTCCAAAAATTGTCTGGTGTCTAGGCCAACATTCATGCACGGATCTCGGTGTCAATGCGTCGTTGGTCGACGAGCTCACATCCGAGCATGGACATCGTAATTTGAAGGCGCTCGAGTCTTTGATAAACTCCGGGAGCGATGACGTCTGGTGAAAGGCCAGAGAGGTTAGGGTGTTCAATGAGGACCTAGGTGGATCCGACAGCTCCAGTAGGAGATATGCGAAAGCGAAAAGCAACACGTGTCGAGCGGAGCGGAAGGGAGGGATATGCTTACACATGCGTGTCGCTTCGCCTGTGCGTCAGTGGCGACTTTGAGCGTGACTTGCTCGGAGGTCTGAGGTCGACCTCTCTCAATCATGCTCATGAAGAGACTCTTCTTCCCTCTTTTTACCTTCCTTTTCTCTGAAATATCCGCCCAGATTGCCATTCCACGTTCGAGCGATTGTTTCACTGGCAATACCTCCCTCAAACTCGATATCTCCACCGTCTATGCCCAAGTCACCACCTCAGAATCTCTTGGCAGGCATTTAAGCCTCGTTTTGCTAGGACAATCTCCCCAGGTTATCCAGGGGACCGCCAATGGGAGCTCTGACTTGGGTGTGTATCACTAGCCTTCTGCACTCTGCGTCCTCGCGAGGTATTAAGCCACCTCCCTTTAGCCACATTATTCTCGACAACACAGTTGTCAACGTTCAATATTCGTGACAACAACTCGTATTTCTGCTCCACATTGCGACCTCCGTCCCCCCTGCCAGCACCCGACAACAGCTCCGGGTATTACTGTCCCATCCCCGCTGGCCCTTTCGCCTTTTCTAGCTACGCTCCTCTTAGTAAGGGCCGCGAGCTCACCACTCTACAAACGCGACTGCGCGCTGTAGACCCACTCAGCAATGAGTTGCTCTGCATCGACATCGCGACTACGCCTCTCGACCCAGGTGCCGCAGGCTCAGTGTATGGCCACGCCAAAATTATCTTCTGGACGTCCATCGCACTCTCCGCAGCATACTGGTTCCTCGTTGCCACTGCTCGCCTGTCCTCGGCGTGGTCCAGGCGTTCAGGGTGGTCCAACCGTGGATTCTGGTGCCGTGTCGAGAACATCGGCTTCGTCGTCGCTAGCGCCGTAAGCGGCGAGGGGCTTTCCAAATCTCCAGCGCTCATTCGGTTCGGTACGTTGGCACTCGGCGTTTTGCTGGTGAACGCGTCCCAATTTAGCTAATCCCCATCCCCCTTCTCCTCGTAGTCACGCCGTCCATGCGCGACGTCTTCTTTCACACGCAATGGTGTGCCACGCTTGCCATGGTCGCCGTGCAGTGGCCCGAGTTTATTTGTGAATACGTCTTCCCTATTCTCATTTGCTCCGGCACCCTTTTTTTCTGACGCGTAATCAGACCCCCTTCTTTCGCAAACGGCGTGGGCAACCCTTTCCTACAGTACGTCTCGTGAAATTTCGCGTGTCATTTTACGTCGCTCTAACTTCCCCCCAAAAGATGTTACACTGACTCAGGGTAGCGACAGCTCTTGGAAGCACTGGAACCCGGTCTCGACTCCACCATTTAATCCGCCGACTAACTTCGCAGACCAGTTGAGTGACAAGAACTCGACGATATTCATCGATTCTGGCGTTCCAAACACGCTGTTTACCCTCCCGCAAAATGCTACTTCTGGAATTTCTTCGTTCGCATATGCTGTTGGCTTGCGGCCCCAAGATCTCTTTCCTGTCTCCCTAGTTCTCTTCCTCGCGATCATCGCCGGCACAATCTTTTTGAGCTTGTTTTTATGGGCGCTGGACTCTGCGGCGACCCATATTATCAATGCATCCTTTAGCCGCCATCAGGGTTCCCCATACGGGACACGGAGCCCCCATTACTCCGCGGGCAAAGACGTTTTGGATGGCCCTTCTGTCCCGCCGGTTCCTGAGGAGGATCGCTCTCATTCTTCGCACCCTTTATTTAGGTCTTCGAGGTTCCAGGGTCCGCGCAAACACTGGTTCCGAGTCAGGCCAGATTTTAGCTCTTTTCACTTCAGCGTACTCCAGGGAAATCTTGTCCGCATTCTCATGTTATTCCATCTCCCTGTGACCATTTTCTCCTGCTATCAGATGTCCATCGGTCGACGCCAAGCGTCCGTCTTGTCCATCGCTCTCGCCGCCCTGTCCTTTGCCCTATTCTCTGTTATCATCCCTATTTTGTTAATCCTCCGACTCTTCGTGACCTCAACAAGCAAACTCTACGACGAAACTTGGACATTGCTTGCCCTTGGTCCTCTCTACAACCACTATCGCCACGGGTCGCAGTTATTTGCGTGCATGTTCTTTGCTACGAGTTTAGCGATAGGTATCACCATCGGATGCGGCCAGAAGAGTGGCACTACTCAGGCTATCATCATCCTAATAATCGAAGTCGCCTCTGCGCTTGTTACTAGCGTCTGGCTGCCATGGGGCCATGGGGCAAGCATGGGCTTGATTAGCTTCCTTTTCTGTGTAACTCGGATTGTGGTTGCCGTCTTACTTGTTATTCTAACGCCGACAGTAGGTGTTTCGTGACTCCACCTCTGCTTTCCCCCCCTGATCTGTTTTCTTTCTAATATCCAGGTATCGATCGGCATCGAAGCGGGCCAATGGGTGGCCTATGTGATTTTGTTCACTCTATCCTTCGTTTACTTGGCCTTCGCTCTACTGTTGATCTGCAAAACCATTGAAGCCTTGATGCGCATTTTCGGCCGTATTGGGTTTGATCACAGTCATCACACAGTTGACAGTGGGCTTATCGGCGTCTGCGGTCTTTTGGGATGCTGCGGCTCCCGCAAAGGGCGGAGTACCCGTAGCCGTGCTACACATACTGACCTGCCTCCGATTACCTCCCAGGTAACACTACCCCTCGCAGCACGGCAGGGTTCCACGGCCACCCAATCTGGGCCCCCCTCTGTCATCCGACCAGAACATGCTCTTCGCCCATACAGAGCAGAGAACGATGATGACACCGGATTTATCATGGGCGCGTGGCGACCTTTCCCGGGACCAGGCTACAGCCCCGTTGGGGACAACACAACTCCCCCCGAATCCCCGGCGAAGACAGGCTTCTCGCGTGTAGGAGGTGGCCGCGCACATTTCGACACCCCATATTCCATCGCAACTGGGTCGGCCAATACGTTCCCGTCTGCGTCCGCAGAACAGCCGCCCATGCCCCGGAGACATTCACACGAATATAATCCGTCGATCACTCCTTCGTTCGCAAACGCCGAGCAGCAGCCCCATTCCGGCCTTCCTCCAGGAGCTATGGCGCCCCACGTACGCAAGAAGTCGCAGACCGCTATCATCGAGCACCTCCCCGCGCCACAGAGAGTACCGATGGCGCCACTTCAGGGCGGCACCTCTACCGTACCGTCGTCGTTCCGCCGACACTCGCAACTCTCGGAGGTTGCCAGCCCGATTTCGGACGACGATGCGTCAGAAGTGAACCAACCCAGGAAGCGCCACTGGTTCCAGCTGCGCAAGCCGCGACGGCATAGCGATGGCGACGAAGCCCGTCCAGGAGACGTCGCGATGGCGGATGAATCCGGAGACAGCGGACGGACGTTCGTCGTCGTCCGTGGCCGGAAATCATCTCAGCCGACGGCCAGTGGACCCGGGACCAGCAGCGGCACCTCTAACACGCCACCGGCCAAATCGTTTGTTGTGCTTCGAGGCAAAGACAATCCTCCTACATGATTCGTAATGATGGCTGACGTTGAAGATGTTGTTTTTCTTTGTTCGGCACTTCAAATTCAAACTTTTGGGCTGCTTTTGTAAGATTCATACACGCATATACTACTACTTGACACTTGCATTTGGATATCACACTCCGGACAATTAAGGATTCCGTCACCTTGCGCTCTCTTTCTTTCTCTCTACTTACTTACAATCATGCACGTCGTGCCATAGGTATCTGTCCGTTAATCATCATCGTCTGTCCGTTGCTCCTCACCATTGCCACCAATCCAAAAGATTCTCCAGTCCTCCAAACCTTTCCGCTGCCATCCGTAGATCCCTTTCTCCGATTCGAGTCGTGAGATGACCTCTTCAGTCGCTATACTGTCGAAGGAAACCCCGCTGCTCACAGAATACGAGCGGCTCAGGGGGGCGTCGTACGGCCGGTGCCAGTGCCCGCCCCCGCAGAGGAAGCCGGTCTCGCCGATGACGACCTCCGACACGACGGGCTCCTCCAGCCGCGCCTTCTCATTTACCGAGAACGACAGCGGCGTCTCTTGGATCTCGAGGCCGTCCTCGCCAAACGAGGTGAGCTGCAGCACCCGTCTCCGCCCCGGCGCCACCCACGGGCTCGGGCCACCGCCATCGCCACCCCCGCCGCCGTACTCGACCTCGATCACCCGTGGCGCGACGAATGTCGGGTGCGAGCGCCACGAGAAGGTCAGGAGCGGTGCGGTCGCCGGCACGTTAGCGGGCAGCGGGCAGGGCAGCACGAAGGACTGCTTCCCGCGCGTGAGCAGGTAGACGCTCTGGGGCGGTCCGTCCTCCAGCGCGCCGGCGGGTGTCGACGGGTCGTCCCACGGGTCGCCGGCCTTGTCGGGGGTAGTAGCCCTGCTGCTGGCGGGGAGATCGAGTCTGGCGGGGAGCGTCCAGGAGCCCCGGTTGTCCTTTGCGAGCCCGAAGCCGTCGAGAGACGTGCGTGAGCGGCGGCCTGAGAGCCCGACGAGCCCTGACTGCGTGGGCGAGAGGGAGTCGCGCGAGGCGTGGGCGCTGGCGTCTTCGAAGAAGGCGACCTCGCCGACTGCAGAGTTGATGATGCGTATCAGCCCAACTTTTTTCTCGAACACGATGAAGAGGCTCAGTTGCGGGTTAAGTACTGTTGACACGAGCGACGTCGGGCGCTGCCGCATGCTACCGCGCGAGGCTCGTATGTGCTGTGATGCGGGACGAGCACAGCCACTCGCCTCTGAAGCGCTTCGGGTAAGATTGTCCTGAAGGCTCTGATAGACGAACGCGATGCTACGAGGCAGGAGCGGCGTGTAGAATTCCTTAGGATGTATTCTATTAGTGTCTCCGGATTCCCTGCATACAAAAAAAGAGAGACGGCTCACCTTCACAAATCGGAACGCTCGTTCGCCTTTCGGTGATTCGTATAGTAATATCGCCGACTTGACCGCGACAGCTAACAACGCGCTGCCACGGGCCTGATCATCGTTCCGCCAGAGGGCATATGTCATGACTGGCGAATTCTTGAGTCGGGACCCAGGAGCAGCGAGGGGCACATAATCGGTCGCCCATCGGAGAGGGAGATCATCCACGACGTCCCAGCCCGAGTCAAGTGTAGACGAGCGTTCCTGCGGGCGTGGGCTTAGTTCAGCAGTTCGAGAGCTACTACCTGGTGAACACTGCAGCATTGCTTGATACGACGATGGTGGCTCAAGGTCCTGCGATGAATCTGTCATGAGCGATTTCAAGCTTTTTGCCAGGCTATTAGAAGGCCGGTGCTTCTTCGTCGTCGACCGATGTGGATGCCAGTTGGGTGGCCGGTGGAGATCCAATGGTTTAACGCCCTGTATAGTTCTCTGAATAATCAGAGCGCTTCATCGGACCGATATAACATACTTTCGGAGAAATCGCCCATTTCGCTAAGCTGATGAGGCTTGCCAAGTTATACATGCGCAAAGTACGGGTAGACTCTTGATCTTTCCCGTTCTCTGTGTCTGTACCAACCAAGAGCAAGGCAACGCCTTGGGGTGTGCTCTCGCCGATTTCCTCCATCTCAAGAAGCGACATTTGAAAAACTCTGAAGAAAGCTGTCCAGGCAATATCCCTAATATCAGATAGTCATGACGACTGACCCTTCTCCCGTCCAGATGGGGTGGGCATGGGCCTCTTCTGGTCCCCTCGTTTGCAGCCCAGTGTCGGTCCATTCTTGCGGGAACATGTTGAGTACAGAGAGCCCATCATCGTGGCCGATAAGGAGAAGACGGTCCCCGAGTAGGGGTAATAATGCACGTATCTGAGAAGTCGAGTGCGGGAGAAAGCGGGAGCCGAGGTGATGCAGCCCAAGGTGAGCAGGTCGCAATGATTCGCCAAGTATAGGTTGCGTAGGGTCATACTCAAGCGATTCATCTGGTTGGATTGGTGGGCTCGGCAAGACGACGTTAAAGTCGGTATTCAGTCTGAGTGTCGGGACAGAAGTGGGGGGCTTTGGTGTCGAGGGACCGTCTCCAGGTACAGCCTGTACCAATTAGGTGGATTAAAAGGCACGAAACAACATGGCAGAAGGAAAGCTAGGGGATGCATACATCATCTGCTATGCCGTCGCCCCAACCTCTCTGCCTCCGGCGTTCCCATTCTTCCGGAGTGACGTCGGCATACCTCTCAGCAGCTCTTTGAAACATAAGACATTTGGCAACACGGTAGGCAGGAGGACGTGAGCTCACCTCTTTTCTATCCAAGTTCTCCATCGGCCGAACCTTAGAGACAAGGAGATCAAATGGCCTGTGTGATATGAGGCAAGCGAGGCGCGTAACTGCCGTACCTTGAATTTGGGCCATGTGCCTGTGCAAGGTTTTCGTAAGTTGGTAAACCATCACCACCTCCAGTGTCTTGTTCAGGTGTATATGCGGCATTTGACATTGAAAATACTGTGAAAAGAGAAGAGGTAAACGACGGAGACGATGTTTCTATGGATCCTGTGCTCGGCCTGTTACGAGCCACGTGCCCCCAACTTGATTGAAACGAAAACGGCTGTGTTCGATGTCCCGGGAGTAAATATATGCTGTGCTCGTCGACATCGGGGATCCCGACGCAGCGCACGATCACGACCCACGTACAGCATTATAGATCCATCATATACAGAAGGAGGCACACCAGAGGTACACCCGCCCGGAAGGAAAGAAGCCCCTGCTTGGCCCGTAAGATAGGGTAGGAATCGAGGGACGTGGAGCGCCGCTTTGCTCTTAAAAGTCGACCCTCTTGACAACCTCCGAACGAGTCCAATGTCCACCTTTGATACCCTCATCGCTGATTTGACCAGGGACGTCCAGCGCGTTCAGCCGAAGGACGTCCTCCAATTTTGTGCAAACTGGTTTCAATCTCGCCTCGAAGAACAAAGGACTCGCACCCGCGATGCGCTCGCACATCGCCCCTCTCTAGCAGCCAATCTCCCGCCGGACCACTATATCGACAACCCCATCGCACCCCAGCCCGTCCGCTCTGCCGCCTCCCCATTCACAGACCCGTTCGAACCGCGCCGCATATCCTTACAAACACCGGCTTCCCAGAGCGCCTTCGGTACGCTGAACATCTCAGGAAATGGCTTGTTCTCCAGCGATGGTATGCCCGACCCCACCACGACTACCACGACCACCGCCACGAACCCCACCTTTCCCGCCCCTAGCTTTCGCTTCGACTCTGAACCAACGCCAGTAGACCCATACTCTGTCCTCGACCATATCACCCCAAGCCAGTCACCAGCTCCTGGGGATTATCTTCACCCGCCAGGCTTCAATCTCATGCAGCGACGAACATCCGTGAGCGCAGAGCCAATTTCCGTCGATAGCGAGAGCGACCACACGTTGCCCGTCTATCCGAAGACAGAAGATCAACTCCGGCGAATCAGAGCATCCACCAAGAATAACTTCCTATTTCGCGACCTTGATGAGGAGCAGGAAACCGGCGTGCTTAATGCCATGCGCGAGACGCAAGTCACAGCGGGGCAGGTCGTCATCCGCCAGGGTGACGTTGGCGACTACTTTTATGTCGTCGAGTCGGGCTTGTTGCACTGCTACATCCGCACGCCATCACCCCCTTCAGGGCGCCATCCCTGGGGGTCCAGTAGTCCACCACATAACGAGGAGGAGGAGCACGCCCAGTTTGGAAAGCTCGTGCAGAAGTGCACGCCAGGAGCATCGTTCGGTGACCTGGCCCTGATGTACGGACATCCCCGTGCGGCGTCTGTTGTCGCGGTCGAGCCCTCGACGTTATGGTGTCTCGACCGGATCACTTTTCGAACGATTATATTGAATGCTGCGCATCGCAGAAGGACGATGTACGAGCAATTCCTATCGACGGTGACCCTTCTGTCCTCGTTATCGCCGACAGAGCGCAGCAAAATTGCGGATGCTCTGGTGAGCCAGGCATACGAGGACGGCGCGGCGGTTGTCAAACAGGGAGAGATGGGCGATACGTTCTTTTTCGTCGAGGAAGGGGAGGCAGAGGTGACGAAAACCCATCAAGGTGACGATGGCGAGACGCGAGAGATCGTTGTGGGGCATCTGGCGCGTGGCGATTATTTCGGCGGTGCGCGCTGTCCAATCTCTCTAACTATGTCGCCCCACGCGCTAACTATCCCCGCGCAGAACTATCACTCTTGAGATTGGCACCCCGGGCGGCCACGGTCAGGGCTATTCGCCGGCCCGCGGGTTCAAATCTCCCTGGGCTTAAGGTGGCGGGACTGGATGCGCAAGCGTTTACGCGACTGCTTGGCCCACTCCGTGAGATAATGGAGCGCAACGCGGGGACATACGGGAATTATGGAAGTCCCCATCTTGGATTCGGGCATTGAGCTCAAAGTTTTTTCTTCTTTCCGTTTTTATTTTCTATTCGCCTTCGCCAGTGAGTATTGATAAGTCATGTGACTCGATATGAATTTTTTGTAGAGTTGCCAACACACGCCAGATGTCGCTGTATTAGTCCCACGAATAAACTGTTCGGCAACAAGTGTCTACAGGCCGCAACATCGACAACGTCAACCAGGGTGGAGTGGGGACCATATTCTCGGCATTATCTCCTTCCTTTGTTCGACCATCCCACGCCCATGCCTGACTCAGCATTGTCCCCCCCCCCCCTTTTTTTTTTCTTTCTTTCCTCTTTCCCAGCAACAAGTCCTTCCGTCGGAGAGACCAAAATCCAGGTATTCTTGGCGGTTTCAAGGCACAAACAAATTCGTGGATAGGTGCTCCTGGACCTAGTCATGATATCTGACCTGTGAATTTTCTCCTTGGAACTCGGAACAAACCCACCGTAGTTGGTGCCTTACCGTCACCGTCCTCTCCGCGCTCGTTTCCATGTTCGTTGCCCCGGGGCGCTCGCGGTGTACAGGAGTAGGCGCTACCGCCTGCTTGGAGAGGCAACCAACATCGCGCCCTCCGCTACGCGCGCCTCGTCTATAACGACGAGAAGCACGGCGTCCGTTTACCCGCGCAGAAGCGACACTGGGGGCTCGTCACGTCTGTGCGGCTTGGGGACGATTACTGCACCGCGCCTGCGCCCGGTTCCGTAAGCATAAAGTGGGACCCCCACGCGCTCGTATAACGGCGCTGCATGGCAACGACAACAACGGCACGGCTGCCTGGCCTACCCCCTGGTGTGTTGAAGATAAAATGCCACTTGAGCTCGTGTTGGGGGCAGCGACTTGTGACCTGACTGGAAGACGTAATTGCAGCTTGTCGACGAGTGTTCTCATCTTTCGTGCAGGTTCCATGCTTGTCGCGGGTGGATCGAGCCCCCTCTCACTGCGTATCGACACACCATGTTTGTCACTATGCCACTTGACCTGCTTGTTGAACGCATTGTCGTTGTCATAATAAGGCCCCTGTGTCTGGCGTCCGATGTACTATCCCAAAACCATATGCCATAGTTGGTGTTCGATGATCGGAATTCTCTTTTCATTACTTGACCCAGATGTGGACTGGTGCCTTTTCGAAACGAGGTCGCTCTGGATGCCCTCTTACACTGGGCCGTTCTCGTTCCCGACCGGGGCCGCCTGTGGGTCACAACATCACCCCTGTGGTTCCGGATACCACATTACGAAACTGTATGGCAGCAAACATGGGCACCTCGATAGCCACGCACGCCCTTAACATGTGGCGTGTCTACAGTTGGGTGGAATACACGTACCGACCAGCGTTAACCGCATGGACCTCTTGCCGAAGTATAATGTGTCGTACTGCGCGGAAGAATCAACGCGGAATACGCAAGCTTCGCAGACGCGAGCACGATCGCGTGGCTCCATCTGGTCACTGTGAGAGAGATCTGCGCCATAGCAAAAGTCCCAGACCCACTTCCGAGACAATAAAAAAAAAGGCCGATCTCGTAGCCGACATCGGGAAACATCAGGAAGTCGTGGGGAGGGTCATAATGCCGTCAATGACAAGCCTGCATGTTCCGTCGTCTGAATCGGTATGAATTCACAACCCGTCCACCGTGACTAACTGCTGCTAGGCTTCCCTTCCCCATCGGGGTATCCACAAATAGAACGAAGAAGCTGTCTGAAAAGGCTCCGCGTCCTCAGCTAATACCAAAGCTATCCGTTTCGTACGGGACATAGGTAGAATTGAGTTCCCATGGCCGGAGAATTTCATCAGTCCGGTGCTAGCGAGGTTCACCCCAAGTTTGTTTGTCCAGCCGGGTGGGTGGTTCAGAGAAGGTGTCAGAAGTCTCGAGTGATGGGATGGTATGCAGAAGTGTCACTTGCTGCTTGCTAGCCAATGCCCGTGAATTTATTGCGAATGATGGTTATTGGAATCTTGAAATACCAGAAACAAGTGATCTCAGATTCGGGCGGCCAACCGAACAATGTCCCTTGTTACAGCAGATTGTTCACGGAGACCGCGTAGTTGAAGAGTATCAGAGTTATAGAGGAGAAAACTCAACTCCTTCGACGAGCGCGGGTGTGTGTACACCCCAGAATGGGGGTCGGGGATGCCTCAGTTCTTACAGCGAGCCTCCGCCCGTGGGCTCGCACGGGCTTTGGTTCACACAGTACCTCACACACACCTTTTGCCCTGTTACTGTGGTGTCATCGTGTTACCTCGAATGTGAATGCTAGACAATATGAAATCGTGCCCGTGCCCTACCAACAGTGTGGGTTCGCATCTCCACACTCCGAAGTAGTCCTTGTCAGAGCAATATGTTGCGGATATATGCTACACAAACATTTTTTACTGAGGCGATAACATGAGACAGTTACTTGATGCGATCGAGCTGCGGGGACAAAACTCACCTAGAGTGCCCAAGAGTAACAAAAGGTGGTGAAATTCAAGCGCCTCTTCCAGAACAAGCCGGAAAGTGAGCAACTGTGCGATAGCTGTCACCCACATGTAAGCAAATTCTGATAGACATGCCCGCTTGTCGAATGCTTCGGTTGGTGTAACATTGCGTGACAAATGTGTGCAAAGGTGGTGACAAACTTGAACGTCTGCCGCCCTTTAAAAACAATTTTTTAGAAAACACCACGCAACAGATAATAGAGTTTTCTATCACTATGTACAATCTGAGGTGTCTGTGGTGTATTGTTGGAGCTACAGAAAATCTCAAGTGATTTCTGTGCAACCAAGTGCGTAGGATAGTAAATATAAATGCAGAATTTTTTTTGATGGCGAACCTGTGGCCGACAGTGGCCCGGAATAATGAAGCTATTGGTCGGAGTTTTGGTTGTACGAGGACTGAGTACTGAGTGCCCGAATAAAACCACACGCATGGCAACAGTGAACACGGTGGTTACCAAGTACCTTTGATACTGTACCTGTACCTTTGAAAAGTTGAGAAGTTCAGTGAACCACAGCTACTCCGTGATGTAGACGGTAGACTACTGGCACAGTCCGGAGCACCGTGTCCGGGTTCGGGTTCCCCCGCCAGCCCGTACCCTGGGATGACGTCACAAACCCGCATCGTTATAGTTATAAGTTAGGACCAACGGGATGTGGCCGGCAGTGGGCCACGTGAAGACGGATCAACGTAATCATTTTATCTATCAATCTACTGATAACGATAGCGCGCTCATCGAGTGATCGTATGATCCAGTGTTGGCGCCCTACGATATAAACATCTGCACAACTGTGGACTAACACTAACCATTTACAGCAAAGGATCACGACAGACGCACATCCTCGAGGCTGCTCTAGGTCGACATCCCGATAACGGCTGAACCAAAGTCCCTTGGGTCCCAAGGAACTAACGGCAGATCGTTGGTGCGATTCAAATATAAAGAAGGATTATGGTGGGCGGGCCGAAAGTGGGTCAACTCGGAGTCAATGTGACATCACGCCATAAGTCGGATGACTGATATTGGCCTTCTAGCACTTTCCAAGTCTGACGTGGTGTACACCACCAAGAAGGCGACGCGTCCTGGGGACGATCAGCCCTATTTTAAACTGGTTATTAAAATAAATCAAATTAGGGACCATAATCGCAAGTAAATGAGGTTAAATTCAATGTGAAATCTGTATGATTTGGGTCAAACCACTGGACCAACCTGACCGTTGCCGGACTTCTCCTGTTGCATAGTGGCAGGGTTACCAACCGACCTGTCATCCGAACCCATCCGATGCATCCTCAGGATGCGTCAGCCATGTCCTCAGGTTAATTGTCCCCTTGCCCGGCATTGTCCGTGCTCAGATACCATGTGCCGGTTGAAAAGTACCAAGGTTTCTCCCTCAGGCAGCCTAAGGTGAATGACTCAGCGAGCTGAGGCTTACAATAGCAACCATCCTCTGGGTGTGACTGCCACGCCCAAGACTCACACCGTCTATGTCCGCCACCTCAATTGAAATCCCTCCGTCGGCTCCAGTAGTTGGGGACTGTGCGTGTGTTATCATAGTATTTGGCCTACTGATTGGCTAACCTCAGGCTAGGTTGGCGGCTCGTTGAACCAGGGAAGTGGACTTGTGAAATTTGTAAAGACAGCAAACCACGTTCCCAGCGGCACTTGAAAAAACACCTCTCCACTGTGACCCACAAGAGGTCCATTGAATACTCCACATATGCTCATCGGGCCACATCTGAGCTGCCCAACGATGGTGACCATCAAAGTACCCCACTGCAAGCCCCACGTGCACCTGATCGAGTCGATGATATCGACTTCGACATTGATGCATCATCCAACCTGATCGATATTTCAGTGGATGTACGATTAGGGCCGATATGTGTGTGGCGTTCTGCTAACCCTCTGTGAAGGATGGGGTACCGTCTGATATGAACGATTGGCTTACGGATGTACGATCCTGGCCAATATGTGTGATGGATTGCTAACGCTGCTCACATAGGATGAACCATGGTTTGGGGTTGTCGATGGCGGGGGTGGGTCAGCCGATGGGGTCGTGGATTCATTGTGTCCCGGCCAGGGAGGTGCGTCAATCCTCACTCAGTATTTTAGGATCAGCTGATAGATGGCAAATGATCTCAAAGATAATGAATGGCTCGAAAGTTCAATGCCTACCCAACGTCCCGCGTCAGACGAATGGTACCCATGGCGCAGCAGAACCGTAAGTCACATTAGGAGTTTACTTGCACGTTCTCTGAGCCATTTCTCCTTAGGCATCAACAGTTGATCTCATCACAAATCTCCCCCGCTCCAGTTTTTCAACACGACAGATCGACATGATGCTCTGGCACCTGAGGGTAAATGGTGTTCCCCAGGTACCGTCAGCAAAGACGATCCGTGCACACAACGCCGCTCTACACAATATGTGTGGTATTCGCACACTGCAATATAATGGTGCATTTGGCAATACCTTTTTTGTAAACTCACTCGCAGACATAATATCTCAGGTAAGAGCACTTTCGTCGTGGTCGTGTACGTGTGCTACTTTACCTCTTTGTCTAGGAGATGGCCAACCCACATGTTCGTCCGCACCTCCGCTTCTACCCCGAAGATGCTGGAAAATCAAGAAGTGAATATTGGCACGCAGAGCACTGGTATGAGAGTGCCGATCCAGATCTTGTAACGCCCCTAGTGTCAATAAATGGCCGCTCTTTCTTCGTCTACGAACCTTCCTTGCTTGCCGATGGCCGTGTGGTCATACCTTACCGTTGGTTTAAGCGTGATAACAATATTATGGCGCGCGCCTGGCCACTTCGTGTTGTCAAACGCAGTAATGATGATGTAGGCTGGATCGTAGATGAGTTTCAGACAGTTGTCATCACCCAAGACGATTTCCTGGTCCCATTCGGGGCTTGGTCGACCAGCCATCTAACAAGCTGCTTGCCCAGTGCAGCATGCATTGTCGGTATGTCATTATTATCCCCTTCCCCTGGATTCAGAGTTAGTCAACTTACTACTTGAACTTGAAGGTTCTGTACTGGAACCAAATGGCGACATTGTCCCTTGGAAATGGACCGTCCCTGGGATTGGGAACCGTTGGCGTACACTCTCTGCCGGGGCACATGTTGTTTCATTCCCTCTATGGCTATACTGCGACGATGTCTCGGGAAATCAGTCCAAGAAGTGGAACAAGCACTATTCGTTCTTGGTGTCACCGGCTGGTCTCCCTCGGGCACTCTTTCAACAAGAATATAATATTCACTTCCTTTGCACGTCCAATCTCGCACCTGCACTTGAGATGATGGACAAGATTGTTGAACAACTTGAGTACGTCGCATTTTTGGCTACCATGAGGCCATATGTACACTTATGACTTGCAATCCTACAGGGAAGCATGGGCCTCAGGGATCTGGGCTTGGGATTGTGTCACCGAGGACCGCGTCCTTGTCATCCCTTTTGTTGCTGCGCTCCTTGGTGACAATCCAATGCAGAGCGAATTTGCTTGTCACCTTGGTCAAGGTGGCAAATTCTTTTGCCGAATGTGTAGTGTGAAGGGGTTGGATCCTGCCTCAGGTATGTGCCAAGTACCAATCTCACACTTTACTGAGCATATCCAGGGCCACAGACATCTGAGCCTGTACAAGGAGATCACGCTGTCGGAACTAGTGGTGGCTCATCTGCAGAGGACACTCAATCGGCCACTCGTGGACGAAGAAAACACATGGAATCAATGCAGGAAATGGTCGACCGTGTAACTCGTTTTATTCACGTTTGTATATGTGCCACTGCATTCCTAACAACTGAATGTAATTGATGTGCATTCAGACTGGCACACCACGATCAAGTGCCAACACGCTTCATGAGCTTCATGCGATTGTCGATGAAGCAGGACAAGTCGGAAATCTAAGTAAGATTAAAAACCACAAGACTACCACAGGCATCAAAGATACATTTCTGGAAGTATACCTCACGCGTATGTATCTCTCGTACAAGGACAAGGCTAGCAGATTCAAGAAGCAGCTGTCCCTTGATAATTTCAAGGCGACGCTGCCTGCAAATATCTTCAGCCCTGTGTGGCGGATCAGAGGTAAGATCCGCGTTCCCGATACCATGTACTTCACGAAAGTGATTTCACCAGGTCTCGATCCCCACATGGACACACCCGTCGAGATCCTACACACAGTACTGCTGGGTTTTGTAAAGTACTTCTGGAGAGACGTTATACACAATCAACTGAGCAGCAATCATCAGAAGGATCTGCTCAAGACGCGGCTTAATTCCCTTGACATATCAGGCCTTCTGATTGGACAACGCCTTGCCGGAAATACTCTTGTCCAGTATGCTGGTTCTCTGACTGGGCGGGACTTCCGTATTATTTCTCAGATTGCCCCATTTGTGCTGTATGACTTGGTGCCTACGGCATGTTTTGATGCATGGGTCTCATTATCAAAACTTGTACCCCTTATCTGGCAGCCACAGATCGACGATATTGATGAATACATTGTAAGTACTTACATCTTCAACTTTAGCGGCCCCTGACGTGATCGCATTTTCAGCCACGTCTCGAATCTGCGATCCAAGAGTTTCTGTTCCGTACGATCTGCTGGACTCCACGCTGGTTCAATAAACCTAAATTTCATCTTATTCTCCACCTGCCTGCTCACATCCTGCGCTTTGGTCCCGCTGTTCTATTCGCTACAGAATCGTTTGAGTCTTTCAATGCTGTTATCCATGCCAAGAGTGTGCATTCAAATCGCCTTGCACCATCACGTGACATCGCATATGCGTTTGCACACAACAACCGTGTGCGCCATTTACTCAGTGGAGGGCGACACTTCTTCCGAGATAGTGAACAATCTCGGAAGTACTTCGATGCCTTCAGGTCCCTGGCTGCTGATACTGACAAAATCTCCATTTGTGCTGGCAAGGCAGGGATCTGGCGACTGGTGTCCACTGCGACCCTTTCACTGATCAATAACAGATCTCCCATCGCTAGGTACATGTGTCTCGTTGATAAGGACGATCACACCGTTGGTAGGTACGATTTTGGATTTTTTATGAGGGGTACTGACGGGTATGAAGGCATATGTAACCTCGATAAGCGAGATCCGTGTCCATATGATCACACAAGGACAGCCTCACATTTCCCCACCCTCATTTCCCCAGCAACGTTGCCCTGCCGGATGGGTACATCCGTAGTACTGATGAATGGTGACATCTGTAATATAGGCAGCTGGGTACTATTCAAGTCCAGCGCAAATGGTGCAGCGGGGCCTGCACTTGGGCGTGTCCACGAGATCGTATCCTTAAGCGCTGCTGGAGTGCAGGAGCCCACACATCCAGTCATCTTACTGCAATGCGCAGACATTGCTGCGTGCGCCAAGCCCTACCAGATGCCGGCTATCCACCTCAACAACAACTGGGTGATAGGAGACCTATCAGTGAGTAGTTCTCAGATGTCATGATAATGTGCTCATCCCCCCACAGCGTATTATTTGTACCGCAAACGTCCAACACCGGTGCCATGATCACCACTGTGCTGCATCGGGATTGGAGTGGATCTATCAGGAACGGCAGGTATCTGACCAAACTCGGCCGGTTATTCTGCACCACGCCCCAGATAGTCTGGTCCTCAACACTGCACAAATGCGCGACGCCAGACATTTTGATCAGCTACGTGTGTACACGTGTCCCGATCCTCCAGATCTCTCCTCGGCAATTCTCCGTGGTGTGCAGCTAGAAGTTGATGGGCGCAAACGGCAAACGAACCAAACTGGTGGGGGGCTTCAACAAAGGCGTCGCATTGGCAGCTCATTAGGGTCCGGCCGTGCTAGTTCACCAAGCCAGTATGGGTCTGCAGAATGATACAATGTATTTCGGTCTGCAATTCGTCTGCGTTCAAGTGCGTCCCTGTGAGTGTGTCCGTGCTGTGATCGACTGGCTTGACTGCACCCGACTCTATTAAACCGTGCCCGACTTTCGCTCACTGTGAGCTAGTGTGAAGCATCGCCTGTATTGTGTCTATTGGTAGTTATTTCCCCTTCCCCTGTATTCTATCTAACTCTCAGGGGGAAGTCCGCATGAACACCAGAGGTGTTGCTACTGTCCGGCCTCCCTGCGCGCCCGAACACAGATCCGACAGTCGCAATAAAAACCCGTCGGAAATCGCAGCTTGGTAAACTGAATGATTTTCTATAATCACAGGTTAAAATGTGTGAGTGCAATGTGTTATGTACCTTGTCTGTGAGTACATTACCTTGCGCGTTTCATCATCCATACCCTCCACAACAAACCCTTTATCCTCCAGGTTTCAGACCCTCTCCATCGCACTGTATATGAGCTTGCGACAGTTTCGATCGTATTCGGTCTGTTCCGGTATCGGGGAGGGCTTGCGCTCGACTGTTGCGGGTGGTTTTGTACGCTGAGGATGCATTTTCGCGATGCGCTGGGACACCTGCTTTTGCACCGTGCCCCGAGACCTTCACAATAAATGTAAGTCTTTATGCGCATGAATATATTCACATACTTACACCACTTGTTTTCTCTCTTTCTTTCTCAGTTTTGGTGACCGTTGAGCGACCATGGATTTCGACGTGGGAAAAAAGACAATGAAAATAAAACGTATGGGCGTTTATCAGGGTGCGAAAACCTGTATATTTCGCTTTTATTTTCTCGGACCTGAATCGGGCTTCCCCTTCAACCCTGGCAGAACCCAAGCATCTCCCTTCCAACCCGCCCCCTACGTTCACATGGCCTGCATCTGGGTAAGTTTTTCCTTCTCACTGAATATGCACCCTACGCATCTCCCTTCCAACCCGCCCCCCACATTCACATGGCCCATGAAATACCTGCATGTAACTGTAGATACTTTTTTCTCTATGTACGGCCTTGTATTAGGTACTGCCCCAGTATAAAAATGGCTCAAAAAAAAAAGGCGCATCCACCCGATCGCGCAAACTCATAACCACCATTTCCACAAAAGGAAAAGAAGAGATGTAAACGTACAATAAATTCGTATACAATTTCCTGATTTCCTGACAAAATTATGCCATTTTCGCTTTATACTTATCCATATTAGGATGATAATAATAAATTTTCTATTGGCGACCATAAAATAAAAATTAGTTTGGCAATTGCCGAGCGTCATTTTTTCAGCAAACAGCAACACACTTAGCTGTAACTTGATCACCGCAAGCTCGCGAGGCCAACACACATGACTTCTCAGTATAACTTTGATTCTCTTTCTTCCGCCCCATCAAATGTCGACAGAACCAATCCTACTAGCTTGCTAACCACGAGTGGTTTTCCTGGGTCTCCACAGCAGCTCCACGTTCGACGCAGGCAAGTCTCAGCTCGACCAATGACGCCGACTCCTGCCAGACATTCTCAATGTGCGTACCATCGCTTGTCTTTAAACTAAAAAATGTACATTGACATGTCACCGCTGTCAGCTTCTGAGCAAGTCAACCCCGCGCAGCATCAACCTGCTCAGTCACTGACATCGCCACCTGTCAGACACTCTCCATGTGAGTTTTCTCTTTTTTTTTGGATGTGCCAAACTCAAAACTACGTGTTGGCGTGTCACCGCCATCAGCTTCCACCATGCCCACTCCCGCACGGCCCCAACCTACTCAACGACTGACACTGCCATTTGTCAGACGCACCCCACATGAGTCTTCAATTTTATTTTATTTTGGATGTGCCGGACTCAGACCTATGCGCCGATGCGCCACCCCCAGCCCCTGAGCATGCCACTGCATCAGCTCCTGCACGACCTCAATTTCGACAACTAGCACCGTCACCCATGTACCCTGGATCTCCCAATAACACGCAAGACCCCGATTTTGACATGGACGTTGAGCCTGAGGTCCATCCCAGATTCATCGAAGAGGTTGGCCGTTCAATGGGGTTTGTGGCAGTGGACGATGAGTATCGAGATAGCCTTCACACCATCCCGAAGGCATTTATATTCACTACACCGTGTTATATCAAATGCTGACGTGTGGTTAGATGGGGAAGGGAACACCTAAAGGGCAGATGCAAACTAATATTTTCCAGATTGGCCTCCTCTTTGCATTACTAAAAGAGTGCCGCTCCATCTCTGAATCCCTCCACGTGAACCGTGTAATGATGGCCGACATCCACGCCCGCCTTGAGGAGACGTTCTCCCTCACGATGGAACATAAAGTAAGTTCTTGGTTCATAACTTAGCCGACAGTCGACTGACGCATGCAGATGAATATACGCCTCGTTGCCGGGGAAATACTGCTAGATCACAATCGCGTGTTGTACATGAAGATGCATGTCAATGTAGAGGTAAGTTAAACATGTTCATTCAATGCACAGCCAGTTGTGTTGACACTTGCTGCGTGCAGGAGAGGCTTCGCGAAAAACAGACGGAGCTACGCTTTGTTAATATATTTGGCAACTTATCCCGACAACGACTACTAGGAGTGGTAGTTCGGCGTACTTGTTCCAGCTTGCGAAACGCATACCGGGAGATGGTAAGGACGGCTTTTAAACCTGGCAATCTATTGACATGCTCCAAGCTGCGTGATAGCGTGATCGGTACCAACACTTTGCCGTTAGATGACTTCGCAGGCAATGTGGTTAACCGATTTGGAACTGGTCGGGTCCCCATTGGACGTTCAATCGTCAACCACATTGCTCTGTTGGTGAGTATATGATTACCATACTGAAACTAATCTGATGTTACTATGCAGCGCCGGTTTGCCTTCGAAAACCCCTATCTCCTGGATCGCGAGGGCGAAGACGAGGATGATGACGAAGACTCTCAGAGCTTCAGCCGGGGTACAAACACACCATCGGAGATCATCGACCCTGAAGAGATCTCGCGACCACCCAGTGCATTGTTGGCCGCTCCCCCACATCACAAGAAACGCAAGTGCACTGCGCACACACCTTCTGTTGCTGTGTCACACAAGGGCAGCGACTTTTGGTCCATGGTCGATAAGTGGTTCATCGCTCGCATGCAACCAGATCAATTGGGAACTCCATGGTCGTCGCCAGGGTGGATAAAGTAAGTATTATCATCATGAGATAATATCCGGCTCTCAGTGACATTACCACCACAACAGTTACATTGACGAAACTATAGAACGTGACCGCGCAAAATTCAAGCCCACTCCAAATGTAAATCCCTTCCTTGACGACAACCCAGCAAACGATGTGGGCGATTATACTGGCAGAGGCATGGTTGGGAATACCTCGGTCCCTGCGATCGGTAGCACAGTAGGGTTTCTCGACTACATGTAATTGCGTCGTTATTTTTGTTCGGATACCAAATACACACATTTCTGGATATCATGGTGTGACAATATTGGGCCAAAACGTACTGTAAACATCACATGAGATATCTGTGACCCTGGTTGCAGGACACAGCCAGGAGGTCCCCCAGAACGCAGAATGTGCATCCTGGGGCCATTCAACGCCTTGTCCCCCGTGTGCCTGCTGCTGCTATCAGTTCCCACGACAGGGCCAGCCTGCAGAGACACCAGAATATACCCCCCAATATCCAATACGCCTTGTCCCCTGTGTGTTTGCTGCTGCTATCGGTTCCCACCGCATGGCCAGCCTGTGGAGACACCAGAACATACCCCCAATATCCAATACCAGTACCAAGGGATTGGGGTATAATAGCCGGCAGTAATTCCCTTTTAAGACCGAGTGCAGACTCACAGCATGCCGAGGGCAGATGCAGTGCAACCTCAGGATGCTTCGGCTCCTGTTACCAGGAGGACTTAAGGACATTGCCGTGGTTCCATTGAGTCTGTCCACCAGACGTGACATACATACTGACCCGCTTCATGTTTCACTGGTTTCCGGGCAAATTTTGGAGTATATTCAGGGTCAGTGTCCGGCCATGCCGGGATGCACTCAGTAATTAACTCAGTTTATGGACACTAAGTACAGCGGCCGGCCTGCTCATTTTGAATTCATTCCCACTTTTGGTGCAGCCGGCACACTGTCATAGCCGAGCCGTCCTTAGGATACTCAGATTTCCTGGCGGTGTAAGTTACAATGTAGAGTTGGGAAGTTGTTGCATCAATGGATGACTTCCCGTAACTATCTGGAGCTCCAGATTTTTTTTGAATCCATTTTGGGTGTGATTGAAATTCCGTGATCCAAATTCTGGAAACCCGTAACTCTCTGCTCCAGAGTGCCACATCCAGATTAAGTAATCGTACTCCGACATCTGAGCATGCCGCATTGGGAGAGACCCGTTCACACGCAAAGTTCATGTTCAACGACGCTGAAATACACAAGACGAAGATGAGGCTGATTGTTTGCTGTTGTGACCACATCAATCCTTGCAACTCATGAAGCACAGAATGAGCGACGCCAACCACACAGGCTCTACCTCCATCGGGGGGAGCTACTTCTAAATCCTCATGCAGGTACACCTTGGCAAAGGCTGTGGCAAAGTCAGGAAGACCGTGCGCTCATAACAATGATGGGGTTTGATGTAGCAACCTTTAGGTTGTTACTGGAGGGTCCTGGGAGGTTTGGAGAGTGCTGGGAGAGTTATCGGGATCTGTACTTTACAAAAATGGATGTATTTCATTTTCTGCACTTCCAAATTAGGATCTGGAGAGCTATCTGGAGTCTGATGAGGGGGGGGGGGGCCTCATCAGATTTTTGAGTTTGGAACGGGTATCTCGTTTAGTTGCCATGTTTAGTCATCACAAGCGAGACCAATCAACCCAAATATATACATTTGAAAAAAATCTGGAGCTCCAGATAGTTACGGGAAGTCATCCAATAGCGAATAAGACCCGAAAAGAGGGCGAACGATGGAGGACGGCAAGTGAATCCGGCCGATATGGCTGGGCAATGGGGCGGCGGCAGCCTCCGGAGGGTAGTCGAGGTTCTTCTCGCATCGCACGTCGCGTGCCGAAGCGACTCCTTGGTGGTATGTGGTATGATGACTCATTCCTTCATGCCTTACCCAACCCCTCGGCTCGATCACTAGTGAAGCTCGTCTTCGGGCTATCTTCGAGCCTCAAAGCTTCAAAGCTCCAATACCGGGGTAAGAGTGAGGCATATTGTTTACGGTATACTTGATTTTAAAGAGGCTCTTTCACTGGTCAGGTAGTTATGTTCTACCCCTCCCTTCGTTAGTGGTGTATGTAATCTTAGTAGCCTCATAGCAAAGCTTTCCCGAGATCTGCCGCACAAGATTCGGCAGATTTGTCCTTTTAAAATGCCTTAGTCACCCCGGACGAGCCTTGTCGCCTCCTGATCCCGCTGGTCCATTACTCTATCTCCCCTCTCCCCTCTCTCCTTTCTCTCCCTCTCCTTCCTCTCTCTCCCTGCTATGCATCTCCACGGTCTTACGCTCGGATTTCTTCTCCCCTCTCTTGCTCTATACGCAACGAACTATGCTGTTGCTGTCCCTTCATCTCCTGTCGATCTCGCCACCCGGAATCCTTCCGGATTGTCAGTGAGGGAAGATGTCGGTGGCCCCTTTTCTCCACTGTACATTCGCGATGGGGACAAGCATGGTAATGGTCACGATCACGGGAATGTGGCACCTGTTGTCGAGCTCAATGAGACCGATGTTCTCCTTGACCATGCCCCGACTCCCCCTTCCTATTGGTCCATCGATATCGACGGCCACGGTTCTGGAAAAACCAGACATCCTGGTCTCATGGCTCTGCACGCGCTAATGATGACGCTTGCTTTCTTTGGTGCCCTCCCAGCTGGTCAGCCGTGGCCGCTCCTTCACCGCGTCTGTTCTGATTCCTTGCGACAGGAATTGCTCTTCGTTCCGTAAATCATGCCTGGCATGGCATTTCCGTAGTGTTGTTCTGGATGTTTATTGTTTTGGGTTGCGGTGCGAGCGCTTTATACCGGAAGCTCACCCCCAACATGTCAGTCCTGTGATTCCCTTCGCTTGAAGACTCCAGACTTTTTAACCACCCCTTTCGCAGGTATGAGGGGCAAATGCATTGCACTCTTGGATACCTTGCCCTCGCCTTGGCGTTTAGCCTTTCGGTGATTGATACGTTTGCCGCGGTTACGCGCCTCTTCTCCTATGCCAGATCTATGGAGAAAGGTGGAAAGTTCACCATTCGTTCTTTCTGGAATTCCGTTGTACTTGGCAAAGAAGACTGTCACGTGTTAGGGATGGATAATGCCGAATACATCAATCTGGTTGCGGACGAGCCTGAGGATCTAGACGAGAACCTCAAATCTAACGTCCACCACAATCGCCGTATTGGCGCAACAGCCGACGTTGGGAGCATCCATGAAGACGAGACCGCACAATGGGTAAACGATGTTCGGTGTCACTCGGAAGGCTCACCGGAGACTCCTGCATCCGACTATACGCTGGTCGGGCACCGCTTTTCTCGTGGTTCCCAGCACTCCGATGATACCGTACAAGAACGGGTTCAGTTTCCCGACAACGTTTCCCTGTCGCGTCGCCTCGGTAAACTAGTTTTTGCGACTGCGGAGCGGACCTTGGTACTAGCTGGCTTCGCTCAGCTCATGCATGGAGTAGTCATCTATTCTGGTGGTTGCCGTGAGAATTATCTCAACGGGTGCCTTGCTCACATCATTAGTAAGCCCGGGCCAATCTCACCAGTTTGCATGCACTGATGACATCACTCCCCCAGAGGGTGGCATCTTCTGGTGCTACGGTCTCCTTACCTTTGCCCGATTTCTTGGATCGTTCTCCGAGTTTGGTTGGGCGTGGAATCGCGCACCCACGGGTCAGCATGTCTCCGCGGAGTTCGTCGAATCGTTTGTGATATTCTTTTACGGCATAACCAACACCTGGATGGAGCGTTTCGGCGCACTACCCGGCGACCCCTATACAACGAAAGAAGTTCAGCACATCAGCATTGCCGTCATGTTCTGGTTCGCGGGCTTGGTCGGGATGGGTCTTGAATCCCGTCGTCTACGCCGATGGCTCGCCGCGGTGTCGACCGCATCCTTGATGGCCTCGAACAGGAACAGTGACGTTGTCGCTGAGCCCGCTAGTTATGGGGCTAGCTTCAACCCGCTCCCCGCCTTGGTCATTGGTGTCACTGGAGCTGCAATGAGTGCCCACTTTCAGCCATATCTTTTCCAGGTGTGGAGTCGCACTCACGCGCATTTGAAAGCATGCGCTAACACTACGAACAGGTCCAAATACATGCACTCTGGGGCTACTGCCTCACTGGGTTTGCCTTTTTGCGTTGCTTGACCTACTTCTTTGTCTGGATAAGCCCCCCACGTTCTATTCTTCCCTCACGTCCTCCTTCGGAAGTTCTTGCCAGCTTCTTCCTTGCGTGTGGAGGACTGATTTTTATCATGAGCGATGAGGAAATTACATTCGCTGCTATGCGTCGGGGTTATGATGGTGAGCCATACTTCTGCTTTCGGTTACTACAATGGCAACTGATGATATGCTTTATAGACGTGATGATGTTCCTGAATGTTGCCGTTGCTATCACATGTTTCGCATTTTGTTGGACAGTGCTGGTAGTCGGCTTCAAGGGCTGGCTGAAATCCAGAACTCACTCTGCTGTATCCTTCCGTCAGTCTGCGTAGGCTGGTGTTGTTTTCTTTATATGCTTTTGCGCATAAACTTACTGTTATTTTTGACGGGAGTGTACATTAGCCACTTGTTTATTTTTTCTTCCCTGCCACATCCATCAGTCCCCAATCCTGCCACTGATTGATTTCTTCCTCGATGACTCATCACGACTTTTTACGCATCCGTTGTCTTAGAAATTTGTTGTAGTATTATGCATTTCTACGATTTTGTATGTTGCGAGGTGGTATCGTCTTCATTTACTCCAAATTGTAACCAGATGTAGTCTCCAAGAGCACCCGCCCACACCCAGAAGCCTACCCAACCACACGCTACAAAGCTTTTGCCGCAACTTGTGCGGTCGTTGAAATTTGTCCCGTGTACGATGCGTGCGAGCTGCGCTGCGGCGAGACCAGTCCCAAGGAAGAACGGTGCACCTTGGGCGTTCAGGTATCCCGCGAGCGCAATGCAGCCGACCGAGGACGCGGAAAACGCGGCGAGTATCGAGCGCGTGTGTTCGCCAAACAACAGTGCCGTCGAGCGGATGCCCACGCGTACGTCGTCCGTCTTGTCCTGGTGCGCGTAGATGCTGTCGTACACGAGCGTCCAGAGCACGCCACCCGCATACAGCGGCACAGCCACGGGCCAGTGAACGGCGCCGGCCACTGCGGACCAACCGAGGAGCGCCCCCCAGTTGAACGCGAGACCTATTTGACGACCAAAGACGCGTACGGTGACAAGGGGGGTAGTAGAGTGAACGGGGTGAACGAGGGGAGGGAGAAACTGGGGTTAACGAGGGACGTACCGAGGACGGCCTGAGGCCAGTAAGTGACGCGTTTCATGAGCGGGTAAATGGTCACCAGGGACAGAGAGGAAGCGCCCAGGAGGATGCTTGGCATGGCAATAGGGTGAGTCCCTTCGGCTTGGCTTTTGGGGAGAAGGGGGAGGGGGCACGTTCGTGGGCGCTGCGGACACACCTGTACCAGTTCAGCTGCGTGAGAACGGCGAGCCCCGCGGTCAGTTGGGGCGCGAGGAACGCGATGGCCTGACGTGGCGTTATGTCCCCTCGGGCGAGGGGACGCATTTTGGTGCGCTCTGTGTCGTCGTTAACGGGTCAGTCGGCATGCATATGGGGTCTCCGGGCGGCATACCGACGGCGTTGTCCAGGTTCCGGTCCCACAGGTCGTTAATCGTGCATCCCGCACCGCGCATTATTAGAGCGCCGGTGCCGAACAGGGCGATGTATGTCAGGGGAACGGACGGTGGCGCGTTGAGAGCGTATGAGGCCATGGTGATGGACCAGGCTACAGGGACTCGCGTCGTCGCGTGGCTCTCACGAACGGTGGAGAGGCTGGACGGACGCACTGCAAGGATAGAATAACAGGAGAGTTCCAATGGGCTTGTCAATCCGAGTGAGATAGAGGTACGGTTGCACTTTGAGGGGAAGCCGGTCCACCCATGTTGTCGAGGCTGTGGGGTACTCAGGGGTAGAGAAAGATGCATAGACGCGTCCTGTCCGGATAAGATCTGGTGCCAGCCTCGAGGAGAGCAGTCGTAGAGGAGTACGCGGGCGGTGGCATCCTAGAAATGCCATCGACAGAGTCGGTTGACACAGGACTCGGGCGTACAAGTGGCACACACATGGAACCAAAAGATGATCTTATCTTATCATTTTGGTTAACACCAGTCGATGAATCCATCCACACTAACCACGACATACATGAAAGAAAAAAAAAGAAAGAAAGAAAACATGGGGAAACAGGTGGGGGGCTACATTATGTTTACGACATCCACAAATCCGTAGGTTATGCCGAATACTGGAGGTGGGGCTTACCAGTCCTTCGCAATCTTGAGCCGCCATTCCCAGTCTAAGGTGATACAGCGGTCATCCATGCGTGTGCATATAAGTCAGAGTTTATGAGGTAGACGTACCGAGCCACTCTGTTCCATCGAGGTCAACGACTTTGCTTATAACCTTGTACGTCCCCCTGGCCACCATCCCCGAAGGGAACTCATCATTGATGACTTCCGTAACACGTGGACTCGGCTCTGCACTGTAGGAGCCGAGCATCGCTTCCACCTTATCTATATCGGGCATTAGGGCGGGTTAAATTAATTTTTTTTTTTTTTCGTTTTTCTGATTTGACCTACCTCTGGCAATGGTGCCCTTGGTCACTTGGATGTAACGAGCACCCTGATCCTGCTGTCAGTCCTGTGGCGATGGTATCTATCGATTAGACCCATACGGTAACGATGGAATGGTTGACTCGATACGAGATGGTAGCCCTGGGAGTGGAAATACCTGTGACACTGCCCGGGAAGAAAAGTTACAATGTGTTCTACTCACTTGTACGGCGCGCCCTCCTTCACCTGTATGGGGTTGTTCTTGTAATACTCGCGCTGAGAGTCATTGGTAAAATCAATCTTGATCAACTTCCCTTCCGGAAGTGAGGGGGAGGTAAGTTCCAAGCCCAAGACGGTAAGCTAATTGAAAGATTGATAAAAAGAACTACCCCTCGATGATATCATAAGCTACCTTGGGTCCATTAGTGTCACCACTAGATGCCGCATCAAGTCCAAGGCTAGCCTTCCAACGCGCCAGACTCTCATCGTTGGCGTCTAAGTTGCGATATTCGTCCACGGTTTTACCCGCAGCGGGCTTGTATCCTGTGACAATTGGCATCAGGCAAATAGGACAACAATGAAAAAGAATACGCCAACCAGGAGTGTTGATAGCTGCAAAATCTTCGGCATCCTCAACTTTGTCGGCCATGATATCAAGTATTGGTCGTAGATGTGTTCAGTTACTGTGTAGTCACCAAGGTTGGAAGAGTAGGAGTACAATGCGTCGTTGCCGCCAGTGATATATCGATATTCCCACGGGTGCTAACGGCATGCTCCACTTCCACACAACAAGAATCGATCAAAAAAATCAAATTGGTTCAATTCAATAACCGAACCAAATCTTCGTCCTATCCTATGATGATCTTATACGAAATACTGTTCAAACCGACGACGATCTTTTTTCCTAGAGCCTTTCAATATTCGTTGTCCAACCTTTGTTGGATTTAGCAGCCGAATCATAATATGGTTTGAGGGGACCTACTGAGAGTCGCCCCTCGGACGATGCATTCCGGCTGGGAATAATTTCAGCGTTCTGTCCGGGAATTGATATTGCATTACTCACATCCTTTGAAGCGGCATTTGTCCTTGAGAGAAAACTGGCACTTGATGCCGTAGGGACAGACATGGCCCCAGCAGCAACTCGGACCAAACGGACACTCGCGATCTGCGCATCCTCGTTACAATGACTATAATCCAGACTGGCGCGCGGCAGCGTACCGTTGTTTAAGAACCAGCACGGGGACTGCTTTGCATTTCTGGTGAGTGTAGCGAGTTGATCTTCCGTCAGATCATACTCATGGGAATATCTGCAGCGGCCCTAATTTATGGCCCTTCAGTGCGGTATCGTAGAAATTCCACGCCAATACCTACTTCTTTAGAGCAAGCCGACATGAGGTAGTACTCATTGCATGGTGGTGGGTTTTCTAGAAGTAGGGGTCAGAGTGCGTAAATATTCGGGGCTGGATGCTTACGTCTGTACAATGGCTGCGCAGTCATTTAGTATCATCGCCGCCTATAATGGTCTCGGACTTACCAGAGTTGGATCGATAGTACTCTGCTTGCGTTGTCCGCCGAAAGCCTTTGGAGAGGATGCACGAACATCGGGGTCATCGGCCTCCGACGTAGTAAACGGGAAGGAAGTAGTAGTAGCCTTAGGGGTCGCCGGCAGTCCAGCAGGGAAGTTCGTAAATAGGCCAGGTAGCATGGCGGACGGGATGCGTGCAGACGCGCCAAAAGGTGAACTAGTTTGACTTCGCAGGATGACTAACTTGCTAGAAGCATTGCACATGTCGAGGGTGGCCTTGACGGACAAGTAATCAGAGCTGTTTCCGCCTAAGCCATCGCAGCAGCTATCAGATCGGTAACAGGCACGACAAGTGGTACGAACCGCTAAAGAAGACACGGACGGTCTGTGTGAGACCTGCGAAAAGTTGAAGATAATCTATGTGAAGAATGTCAGGGTTGTTTCAGCCCGGTCAGCCTGTGGCCTACCTTCTATCTTCCTATCAGTGTCCCTCTTGTTGCCAACCTCAACTACATTTAAGTATCGTGTTTCATTCAAGCCGACGAAAAATCCGTCGAACTGCTCAGTGGTACAGGTGTTACCCGTGATCAGATCGTTCCGAAGCCGGGATCTCATGACATATATAACGATCGAAATCTTGACATTTGCAACTTGAAGGGACGGATCTTCAGCGAGGTGTTCGGTGATCCCCTGAACAATCTCTTGTCCAGCCTTCTTCCCACCTTCTTCGCCTTGAACCAAGTAGTTCGGAGAAAAAATGCTCCGAGTGCCGTCAATCACACAGAGGGCGACGTTTTTCTGTAGGTTCGCTCCCGTCAGATTGTATCAGGGATGAGGAAGATAAAACGGCACTCACGTCCTTTCCACCAACGCCATTTTCGAAGCCAACAGACCTTCGATAAGCGGTCTTGCTCTCGTAGTCTTGCGTACTTCTCGAAGACATGGCTTGCTGCTTCCAGACAGTTACTTCAAGTTCCAATTCCCTCATTTTATCATTAAGCAGAGTGTTCTCATCGGACGTAGTTCTGGCGAGCTCTATTGGCAGATGAGTAGAGAGTAGGTACTGGGTCTTCGCGCCGCGCACCCTGAACCCTAGCCAGAAGTTCTCGCCTAACAAATTGACCATCAGCGGACCACCCATCAATCGAAGCACACTATTAGCAGAATCTCACCATTGTTCTTGCTTGCTTGCCTTATTTACGGAATCCATATGAGAATACAGCTTACAGGGAACGAAAAGATGGTGCTGCGAGAGCAGTGACCTTATGTGGTGCTTGGAAGAGCAAGTTCAACACGTGAACCAGCTTACAGATTAGGACTTATATACCCGCAGCTACACGACTGCGGGTTGGGGCGTGGCGAAGGTGAAAGAAACTAGGCAGTGACTTAGAGTTTTGGGAAGACCCACTCGGCGTTTGTGAACCCAAATACACGGGCGCTCCGTGTCCTAATGCGAATTGAGCGCAGATAACTTGATAGAGTTACTATGTCGGGCCATCAGTTCAAAGCTTCGATCTCGACTCCTAAGCTGGACGTTGGCGCGGCGCGAATCGGATCCCAACACGAATGTGACAGCAACGCCCCTGTGAAGCAAGCATACATACATCACGCTTACCACGCCTTAAGCCCGGTAGCGCTGGGAATGCCACTGCCACTCAAGGATTAGTGTAAACCTGCCCGAAATAGGGGTCGTGCCGCTCCATCGGGAGTCGTCCTCTCGCAATGTGGTACCCACCCACATACTGAATGTGGGCCTCAGGGTCGATGTTTTGTTCCAAAGCTTTGGTCTTTGGTGCCGTCTGATGCAGAAAAAGAAAGGTAGTCTCGATCCCACTCACCCACTGAAGACAGCGATCACGTGATCGCGTCAACACGCGAATTAATTTGTGTCTTGATCGTTATTCTTCACCCACATCGTCTGGTCGTCATGTCTGATCTTTACACTTCGCTGCATATATCTCCAAAGAAAAAACGAAATTTATCTGATGACGAAGATGACACGGTTTTAACTCCAAAGAGACTCAGGACTGCGTAAGTCTAATTCCCACTCTTACACGAACCGTTTTCTGACGGTAAAGCAAGACCTCCCTCACCTCCGAGCACAGTCAAAGCGAGCCGCTTCAAAGCTGTTTCTGTCCGCCAAACCACTGAAACTGCCCCTGATATCTCTGTACTTCCGTCCCATCTGTCACGACTTTATGCCATTCAGACTGCTCTCCAACACGCTCTTTCTCATGCACTTGCTTCGTCGGCTGTCTCACCATCTGCTGAAACCGGAGTTTTACGCAATGTACTGAATCATCACACCCTGTGTGCGTATTCTGGTCTCTCCGTGAAGCTGGATATCGACGATCTTTCTCGTTTGTGTTGGCTCTGGGAGTGGAGAGGGGACGTGGTCCCTTCTGCGAACAAGTCGTCTAAAGCAAAGGAAGATGACTCCAACCCTTTTTTGGAAGATCCGTCTCCGTCTCAGCAAGCGAAGGACTGGACACGGGGGTCCATGGGCTTCGTAATTAGCCCTACGAGCCACTTCTCCAAATCAACGAAATCACGGATCCCAGCTTACGGCATCGGTATCGAAGTAGAAATGGACCTGGACAAAGATATGGGTAGTGGCATGGCCTCTGTCGCACGCTGGACCGCTGACGGTGAAAAGAGACGGCAAGTCGTCCTGTCGAGACTGCGGCGTTGGGTCGAGGTACGTGATCCCCACGAGCGCTACCTAGGCATTTAGTTTGAATCTGGTCACAGCTGCATGCAGACGCAGGCCAGACACCAAACCTTCCCATGGCTGATCTACCACAATTGATCGTTCCCACCAAACCTTCGAAGCTCACACAGCTATTGGCATCTGCCTCTCCCAAGGCTCCGTCATCTGTGAAGATTTTATCAACACCCCCTTCACCTACGTCGCCAACGAAAGCCTCGAGGGCGTTACTTTGGTCAAAGTCTCCAGCAAAGGTGTCCCCCGCCCTGTCTGGTTTCGATTCCCGTCTTAGACATACACCCACATCCAATAAATCTTCGGTTTCTAAGGCCGGATCCGCGGCCACAAATTCTATTCAATTCCCTAAGACACCCTCGCGCCGCGCGTTACTTGATGACTTGGCTGGTCTTTTGACTCCAAGGACACCCTCTACGTCACCGTCCAAGACCGAGCCAAGCGATTCTTTGCCATCCACACCTGTCCACCAGAGGGGCTCGACTGCAACTACTTTCCCTCAGACCCCGACTTCTTCTCGACGACAGGCTCTTTATGAACGTGTCAGGCAGAAGTCCCTGACCAATACCCCAGTAAAGACGCCTAGCAAGAGTAAGGGTATTACTGGGGGAAAACTCAGCCGTGATCAACTGCTTAAGTTGAGCCAAGAAGAGATGCGGCGTCGTGTGCTACTCGGTCGCTTAGAGGGCGTTGCTGAGAGCGTCTGGATGTAAGCTTTCGGGTTTATTGATCATTCCCCTTGTTGATTCTGTCTTTCAGGCTTTTCTCAGGGCCTTCCACACCGAACGCCGGACTCTCCACTCGCAAGCGACGAACTCTGCCCGCCTCTGAGGTAGCCTCCGCTGTCTTAAAGTCGTCACCTGTCCCTATGTCTGCTGCCGAGGCCCAGGAATCACTCACCATCTTGACGTGCCTGTGCCCATTCTTTCTCAAGCCACTAGACGTCGACGGGCAAGAATGGTTGGAGATGCCCGCTTCGGCACACACATCCGGTGAGAAGCTTGTGCCGACCAGTCCAGGCTCTAGCCGGGGCAAGGAAGACAGCGCGGAGGTGATGTTGACCCGCAGTCCGCGACGAGTCAAGAAAGAGGCTGGTGGCCTCCGGGAAGTTCGTGAGCGCATCCGACGAGAGATCGAGTTGCAAGATTGATGACACGACGAATTCACGATCTACCTCCTGCTTTTTTAACCTGCTTTTTGCTATATTTACGTTTGATGCCCGCTGTTGCTAACCCTCTCACTCTTTTACATCTTGTTTTGCGATATCTTGTGATACCTATCCTCTGCACCTCATCTTTTGCGAAACATCCCTAACATTCTCGCGATACCTAGCACTGTCCTCACTGTCGTCAATGTAATCCGTTTTACCATCCTAAGGTTCCAGAAATGGACATTCCATTGAACCCGTGTATCCTACATCTACATTGTTTGGCTACTGGGCAGCTGTCAAGTTTTGACACCCCCGTCATGAGCTCGACGAGCGGAGTTCTCGAACTCTATGCAGTCGATCACAGTTCTGGTCTTCCGACTGTGCTCCGCGGCGAAAACGGTAAGATGGCTCTTGAGGACTTCCGTCACATCCGTGCCCAGCAACTCCTGCTGCCTCGTTCGAACCGCCTCGACAAAGGTCCGCACCAGGCCGAAGTCACCGCCGCCGTGGCCGCCGCCTTCGGCGAGTGGCCGATGAACGGTTGTTTGGCCAGTGCGGAAGTCCGCCACGGTGAACGTGTTCATGTCGCCGACGATCTCACCGTGAGTGAAGTGCAGGCGGGTCTGTCGCTCACAAATCAATGAGGTGTAGGCGATCATCGTGAAGGATACGGTTGCGCCTGACGCATACTGGATGTTGACAACCTTGGTATTGGCGCATTTAATTGGTGAATCAACAGGCATAAGGTAGAAAATCTCGGCAATACCTGGTGGTCACAGACGTCGTTATCGCTTTCGTATGCGCACTTACCATAGGGTCCGTTCTGAAGTGCGTTCGTGATATTCTCAATGTCTGGAATCCCGTCCACGAGAGGGGCCACCGGCCAGCTTACGAAACCCGAAGCAACTTTGTCCAAATAAACTAACGGATGCTCAGTACTTCGGCGGGGCTGCTGACCGAGAGAAGAGATCTACCCTTCTTTGCACTGTAGGGACACTGCGCTTCGTAAGCGCAATCCAAGCACCGTGTTGCATCCCCGGCTTCTGCGGGCTTATTTGACTTGCGGAAATGCTGCAGCCCGCCGAATGACGACACATGGACAGGAGTATCCGGCGAAAGCCAGTGGCCTAGAATGTCTATGTCACTGAAAGATGGGTGAAAAAAAAATTAGTCGCACAACGTTCTTTCTGGCCTTTGGCTCATCGGATGATGAGGACGTACTGACAACTCTTCGTCATCAACGAAAAACTGCTTTCTGCCTCCTTCGACCAGTTTCCACGGACATAGGAGTGTGCAAAGTGCCAGTGACCTACGGGCTCGATCTGCTGAGCGTTAACAAGTTGACCGAGCTGCCCTGACCGAACAATGTCGGTTATGGCGCGACTGTACGGCGAATAACGTAGAACTGGTAGCACAGAGTTGGTCATGTTATCGTGAGTGGGGCACTATGCCGCATACACAAATAGCACACCGTGTCCCATTCCAAAGATAATGCCGGCCTTCTTCACCGCAGCCTCGATCTGAAGGCAATGCTCGATTGACGTAGCCATCGGTTTCTCGCACAGAATATCGTATCCTTGCGCGGAAAAGGCGGTAACAAGTTCTGCGTGCATATGGTCCTGAACGGCTATGAGGACAGCATCTGCCAGGCGTATTCCGACCGTCTGGATGGTCTCGGCCGAGGCTTTGTGAAACTGTTCCCAGGTTTCAAATACGAGACTGCTGTCGACGCCGTACTGACTCGCGAAGAGCGCCCTCGTTTTGGATCGTGGCTCCGCAATCGCCACTACCCTGCATTTCGCGGGTTCCATGAGAGAATACCTCGCATAGCTCTAAATCCGGAAATAGATTAGGGAACGGAATTAGCTTGTATGTATGGTTGATTGTGAATGGGTGCGTACGCTTCCCCTTTGCCCACAGCCAACGATAGCAAGCGTGATAGGCCCGGAAGGGCGACTATCTTGAACACCCATGAATGTGTTAGGACGGAAGAGGTGGTTATTTGCATCGTGGTTCTAAACAGTCGAGTCATATGGGATTTCTGTTGGCAGGTGTTTCCATAAAAATACGCGCAGGTGACCAGTCCAGTCGTCGAACTGCATCATTTGGAAGCCCTTCGAGGCCTTATCGTCCGCGCTGTGTTGGGCAGGCAGTATCGGTGGGCGCCCGAGTTAGCGCCAGTACAGTCCATTGCCGGCATCACCGTGACTAAGTTACCCTGTGCTTGACCGTCGTCGTGCAATGCGACAACTGATTCCGCGCTTGATCCAACGATTGAAAGAAAGATCCGTCGCGCGCGAGACCATCAGACCTTTACGCCCTCTTGCTCAAGGTGCCAAATCCCTGCGCCGGCCGTTACCCCCTCCACCAGTGTTCTCTGGCCGTTCCCGGTCCATCCTACTCGATGAAATTAATCCCATTACCAAGCCCAAGGCATACCGACGACACAAGAGCCTACCTCCACAGGTCAGACTACCCGATTCTCAAAAAACGAGGACTGTATCTAGGGACGGGACAGTCGAGGACGATGTTCGCCGCGAAATGACGGCGGAAGAAAGGGAGTGGTATGCGAATCCTTACCGTATGTACCTTTCGTTCGTTCACCAGTTTGTCGGTGTAGTCCGCTGACAACTGTGCTGCTGCTGTAGTTCGGATGCTATCAACCCCGATACGCAAATGTTCTCTGTCCTCGCGGTACCTCCCAAGCGGCACGTCACCTTTGACCTGGCTTCCAGCGATGCCGACTGACCCGACTACACTAGATTTTATGATCCGTCTTTCTGTAAAGCGGCTGCCCTCCCCACGGGCAGATTCCAAGCGACAAAGTTACATTCTAGTCCCTGATGGCCTACAGCACCCAAAGTTTAAAGGTCTCGACAGTCGCAGGGGACACTACGTCGTCTGTCGTCGTGCCGCCATGCAAGAATCCGACAGGAGAGGTACTGCACTCATTCCCACTCTCAACTAATGCAGCAATACTAAATAAAACCTAACCCCACCTCCGTCTCAAGGAAACCTTCGTCGCATCCTGTCCGGTAGGACGAAGTTATTCTCCTCGCTGCCAGAGTACATCGGTCACCTGCTGCGCCTGCGGATTCTTCAGGAATTGGAGTTGTTAGTTGAGAGGCTGCAGGCTCGCCCACAGTGCGCTGCAGAGTCCCCGCTGCTGCGGCGACTCACCTGGAAGGAGCTCTCGGCCGTCCGCGCAGGCAAGCCTGTGCAAGACGGGGATGCAGTAGCCATTCTTGTCGTCCCCCCACTGAACCGAGACCCCGCCACCAAGAAGAGGCCCCTGCCCAACACGTCCCCTCTCCCCGAGCTTCTCGCCCCGGAGCAGCCGACGATGTTCAAGCGAGACCCGCTGCCATTGTCTACGATGTGTCATGTCCTTTCTCCAGAGGACTACCAGGGGTTCCCGGACGTTGTTACTCCGATGACAGTCCCTCTCTACAATGGTTCTAGCCTTTTCCCCTCGAGAACACAACGTGCGGCATTACACGAGTGGCTATGTAAGCTACTCATGATCGAGCGGCGGGCGCGTTGGCGCCAACACGGACCCGCATCAACTTCAGAGCTGGGTAATAGTCGGTCTGTCGCACACAGCCCGAACCGCTTGGCGAGCCCAGCCTTCCTACTCCTCTCGGGTGCAGAAACGGTCTTGAGAGCGGATACAGTTCCCTTGGCCATTGCCCTATGGCGGCTGAGGATGTGGGAGGACGATAGCTGGGAGCGCGGCGAGGGAACATGGGCGGCCATCATATAATGTATACACTACATAATGCGCATAATACCATACGTGCATCACTGGAGACGAAACTGTGGGGGATACGTGTTGATAAAGGAGCCCGAATTACCGAGTCAGTCCAAAGCCTCTCGATCTGCTATTTCCTCCGGGGACAGGGGTACCGTGAGGTACCCCACTAACATCCTTGATCCTCTTTTCCACTTCTACGACCTTCTCCTCGAGCTCACGTGAGGCACCGTCGATCCATTGCAGGCTTTCGAGGTGGTTGCTGAGGACCAGCGCGATCTGAGCCATCGGATCCTCTGCCGACGTGGGTTTAGTGTTGCCTTGCCCAACTGACATCGAATTAACAGATTCAATGAGCTGTGTCAGTGAGGACGACAGATCGTCGAGGTGGTTATGTAGCTCAGTAGCAAGCATGTAGCTGGAAAGAAAGAGTTAGTGTGCTCATCTCATGGGGGAAGGACACCTACTTTTTGTCTCGCTCGGTGTCGGCAGGGCCCGTGTCGAGAGTCCGCAGGTTTCCACCTTGACCACCGAGGATATCTGCCATTTGCTTCTCGTACATTTCAACTATGGCGGTGAGTTCTTTCTCCTGTTGTTCGATGTGTTCCAATGACTGGTCAATATCATTTTGCTCTCGTTCCGCAGCCAGAACATAGTTATACAATGCCGCGAGCTGCAAAATGGTGTCAGGAGAACCGTCACAAGGGCCTGTCTAGCACCTTGAACTCACATTGTTACCGTTTTCGATCAAAGAGCGGTCCCAAACAGCCACCTCTGCCGCGAATTTATTGAAGTCGCGCACATGCATTTCCAGTTCGGTCGACCATCTGTTAACAATCTCTTCGATACTCTTCCCTTTTAGCATTGATGGCGGAGGGACGGAAATGGCTGAAGTGGTGGACGTAGCCACTGTTCCTAGGTTTGGGGCTGCTGGTGGATTATGAGCACGGCAGAAAACTGTTTGATGTGAACAACGCACTCGAAGTGGACCCCGCTAATGGTGTTGCGGGCTTGGGGGCACCGGTAGTAGCGCCTCCTAAACCAGAAAACAGTGCTTCGCAGTGTCAGACAGTGGCAGAGTCACCATAGACAGAAAAGCACCTACATGGAGGAGCCACGCTGTCCTTTTTCTCTGTTGTGGACGCCGTAGGGGCTGTTGTCGCGCCGGCGGGTTGTCCACCAAGGGAGAATGTAGGTAAAGGTAAAGTCGTTGCTGAGAAACGGTGTCAGTTGAAAGGTAAAGCAGGCTACTTCCGGCCCTACTAGTTGCGCCGTCTTTCTTTTCCTCGGGCTTTCCATCTTTGTTTGCGGTGGCACCAAGATTCCCAAAGAGCCCGCCACCTGCTGTGGCCCTTTGTGCTTAGCTGAAGCAGTGACAAGAAAGATCAACCATTTACCTGCTGTGGTAGTCGGAGCTGTCTTGTCCCCTGTTGAGGTGGCCCCGCCTAAGCTGAAAGCAGGTTGGGGTTGAGTGTTGGCTGCTGTGGCCGCGGCAGTTGTACCCGGTCCTAGGGCCTTAGCAAACAAACTGCCACCAGGTAGTGAGCCGAACGGTGCGGCCGATGGTGTGGTGGCATCGCCTGTTTTGGGCTGCGACCCTAGACCAGAAAAGAGACTGGGACCACCTATGCCAAAGTTTAGAGCAGCACTTGATCGTAAAGAATGACATCACCTGCTGCAGTCGTACCGCTCAATGAATTTGTCCCTGTCGCGGGCGCGCTAAAAACTAGGACTGGTGAGGACGCCACAGCGTGTCTTAGACCCTGTGCTTACGACTGGGAGTTGGAGGCTTCGCAGCATTGTCCGTTGGCTTGGCACCTCCGAAAAGATTCCCGCTGAAAGTGTTTGTGCCAGTCGATGGGGGTGCTGCTGCAGTACTGCCACCTGTAGCGAGTGTTCCTGTGCCCCCTGTTGGCGCTGTTACACCCCCAAATAAGCTTCCGCCAGTTGGGCCGCTTGCGTTGGTGCTAGTAGGGACGGTTGTGCCCGTACTAAAGATGTTCCCACCAGCAGTCGTAGGTTTTGGGGCTGGAAATCCGAAAGGGGACCCTGATCCAACATGAGTGTTAATCTTCGAGAGCTAGGAACAATTATTGCCGGATACCTCCAGTACTTCCAGCATTTGCGCCAGTGGTGTTGCCGAAGAGGCCTCCCGTTGCCGTCGCGGAAGTACCTGCATTCCCGAACAGCGTACCTCCGGCTGGTGCCCCTGAAGGCGCTGTTGTTGCTGAGGGCTTTACTGGGTGATATTCGGGTGAGACGGTCTCAAAAAGATCGAGTGGGAGATGTGCTCACAGGCGAACAATCCCGAACCGCCGAACGCACTACCGGTGCTGACACCTGCACCAGCGGGGTTCGGTGCATTCGCATTCACGTTCCCACCGCCACCAAAAACGCTGCCGCCCATCCCAGAGAAGCCCCCACTTGCTCCTGGGGTTACACCGCTGCCAGCAGACGCGCCTCCCGCGCCTGCCCCTCCAAACGCGGTGCTACCGGTCGTGTTTGCGCCAAGGTTGCCGAAGAGGCCGCCACCGGCGGCTGGGGTGGAACCAGAAGTCGGAGGATTCTGATCCTTGTTCTGATTTGTTGCAGCCGCGAAGAAATTTTGACCGGTTCCAAAGTTGCTGCTCATGGTTGAAGAGACACAGCACGCGGCTTCACTTTCGATTGGGCGCCAACACTAAGCCAATAATAACCAACAATAATCAGGATCCACCGGCGTCTCGATGAAAGAACGAATTATATGAGACACTTCGAAGTGGGTGGTTATTATGACAGTGTCGGTACCCCGGTGAGTTCACTTTCAAGTCTAGTTCGCATTTAATACCTACCGCGGATAGGCCCGGCGTAACACCAGAGGACTGGATCGCTCATACTCACCCACAAGGATGGGTCTACTTCTATCACCCCAAAGCCCGCGTCGTCACCAACGATGACATCCGACAGCCAGAAATTCTGGACGCTGTCGAGAGATATATCGCCACATACCCATTTTCCGGCCTGTCAGACAAGATGGAGCTCCTAGTACCTCATGATCCCCAGCCAGACGAGCACATATTCTCGCTCATCGTCAACCATGAATCTTGCATGGCTGGCTACAGACCGAAGGATGTCAAAGTATTCGGGGGTGTGGACGCCGATCACGGTAGCTATCACTGCCTACATAGCACGACCTCTACACCTCATGAGATTGCGTCCGCATGTAGTGAATAAGCGGCGAAGGATGTACTGGAACTACCTTGAACGCCATCCGAACCATTTCCCTCTTCCTCTGACTGTGGAGCAGGAGGCCAGGGATGCACTCACCTGGTTTTACTTGGGTACCCACTTCTTTCTTTCATTGGGCCAAAATCGGGTTTTGATGCCACCTTAGACAACCTCAAGGATGGTCCTCGCAGCACCGTACCGTTCTCAAAGCATGAATGCGAGGATTTGCTGCGCACAATATCCCGAATCAGTTGTGAGATCACCCACACCATCGATCCATGATACTATGGGCTCATCGTCCGGGCAATTTCAGCTGATGCGGGAGATAACTCTCCAGGCCGAACGGCTTTTTTCAGTTGGTTTTTGAAAGTAGTTTGTACGTATGTTCAATGCAAGCAACGATCTCTCACGCATCTTACTTTACTGCGTGGTTCCCTAGGGAGCTCCCGTGTCTCTGAGAAGTATGGCCAAGACACATATACTCAGTGGAAGAAGCATTACGTCGAGAGGATACCATCTGGCCCTTTACCGAGCGCTCCACTTCCATGGTACATCCAGGTTCCATTCACCTTCATCATCAATGCTTTCTTTTTCTCTATCCCCAAGTTATACCTAGAGCATATAAAGGGTGTATGTCAATACCACGGACGACTTGACACTATGCAGGATATTTGGGAGAAGTACACCCGTCAGATTGTCAAAGAGTACCAAGACTTCCTCCTCATTGTAAGAGCGACGCACCCTTTTTGGTTCTCGATGAAGGCTAACGCTCACATGGAAGGCTACCGTACTTCTATCGTGGGTATACATGACGTGCCTTCCCGCGTCCACAAATACCTAATCCTGTCAATCTGACAGAGCAACTGTGGGCCTACTTGCTGTACCTGACATCCAGTCGGTCTCCAGAGCCGCGGGAATCGTCTCCGTCTTTTCCTCAATGGGGAGCATGATTACTGGGGTCTTTTGCCTTTGGAGACACCAAACCAATGTCAAACAATCACAATCAGTACGTCTCTTAATTCTGCGCGTCAGCGTTCGTATTCAGTCATCGCTAGTTCACGTATTTGCACAATGCTCACCAAGGCATCTTTGGGTTGCACGGGCATGCGATGGTTCTTAGTTTACCCCCCGTCTTGCTTGTGTGGGGCATCATCGCATTCGCAGTCGGGTTCATCGCATATACGGCTCAAGGCTTGTTGGAACCATCGGGTACAGGAAAGTGGGGCGCTGCGGTGGTAGCATTGGGCATATCATTGCTGATGCTGATGCTGGTTGGGCTGGGCCTGTACACCTTTGCCGGTATGTGGAAGAACAAGCGGGACGGGTCTTGGAGGGTGAGTTGGGACCCACGACCATGAAACATGTAATTTACCTGCAACGAGACAATACCTCATTGAGAAGAGTAGACCCGATACAAGATGAAGTGAAGTATTGCAGTGTTTGATGTACATTTCAACTTACAATGGCTCAACAGCCATAGGAACAACACCAGGCTGCACGGCAGTTTTACCAAGCACTTCTAGACCCTCCCAAAACGCGGGCAGCTCATTGCCCGGCACAAACAACCTCTCCACGCCGTCCTCTGTGATCACGGCCATACGAATGACGCCTCCTGATGAACCATCACGGGCCATGGCCAGCGAGAGCGCTGTGCGATATGAGCCCGTAGTCGTTTGTTAGGAGCAAGAGATGGCCTACTGTTCTTGACAAATTGAACTGTCTCGTCGCGACCCCAACCCTCCTTATATGTCGCATCACAGTAACCATAGACATACGTCGATCCCGAGCCACCAATTGCCCAGGGCTGGCGGAAGAGACCGCCGCCAAGCGGAATGTTATACACGCTCGGACCGACCTCCTTGTCCCATCCTGCAACGATGATGCCGGCGCTGAGACCGTCCTTGTTAGAATAGCATATGTTTTCGAATAATGTTGCGGCGACGTGCACGGACGGTGGTCCGCCGTTGAATTGTCTACATGCCCAGTAGTTGACCGATCTATATCGAGCTCCAACGAAAGGCAGCACGTACGCAAATTGCTGCAATGCCATGTGTACCACATCTGCGATGGCTTGCGTATCGGCCGCAGAGCCGGAACGACAGCAGTAGATGCGATCGTGGACGTAGGTCAGTTTGTCTGTTACGCGATTAGCCTGTCGGTGAAGACGTCGTCGCAGCTCAGCGAAAGGCGCTCGGTCTGGTGGATCTGGAGAGCGTGAGACGCACGATGTAGCTTCCTGTTGTCGTCCGACTGTCTGCGCCGACAATCACGCCGCCATCAAATTGGACGGCCATGATTGAGGTCTGTCCACACAAATGCGATCAGTCGATTGTGCAAACATAGCGCAAGGACCAGTAGTCGGGAGAGAGGACATACCCCGAGGTTAACCTCGCCAGTTTTGAGCCTGTTCATATCGATGGCGTCCATGTAGACTGGTCGTGGATGGTGTGATAGAGGAGGTCGTGTGTTGGGGGAGGGAGCGGCGCAAAGGTGTGATGAAGATGAGATTCCACAAATTACGCGTCCTTCTGTGCAAAGGAACGCGCGTCGTACATCCATTCGAGTTGGACACGAACCGTACACAGTCTGAGCTCAAGATGTCCTCGTCAAAACTACACACGCTTCACAAGGAACTGGTTAGAGCTTTCACATCACAACCGTCGGACCTGAAAACGTCTGGCAGACTACTGGCCGAGCTCAAGGTGCGTTTCTAGTGGGTTCTACTCGCGCTGACTGGTCGCCAATCTGCGCACTGTGTTAGGTCGTGTTAATAGAGACGGGGCTCATCTTCCCCCAAGGAGAGTATAGCACCCGAGATCTTGTAATTGCCCGTGAGCACCGCTCCCTGCTTCTCCGAGGCATAAACGTCGCCAACCACCACCGTGACCATGTCTCTCGCAGGCGAGATTCTCGAGATTGGGGCGTTCTGGAGCATACGGACGAGAGACGTGCCCTCGTTCGACCGCTACTTTTCTCAACTGCAGACGTTCTACAACGATTACAGGCGAGTCCTCTACCTCTCCCCCGCCCGTCGTCCGCCCATTTCTTCATATGCTGAGAATGTATAGCACCATCCTCCCGCCTTCCGAGCGTGAATTCCCCATTCGTGGGCTCAACCTCATCCGTCTACTCATCCAGAACCGCATTGCCGACTTCCACACGACACTAGAATCGCTCCCGCTCCCCGCAGATGAGCTGGTCGCGAATCCGTTCATCCGGCATCCCGTCAATCTTGAGCGGTGGCTTATGGAAGGCAGTTACAGCAAAGTCTGGAACGCACGGGAAGAAGCTCCGGCGGAGGAGTACAAGTTCTTTGTGGACAGCCTGATGGGCACGATCCGGTACGTAGTTTTGCTCATGGTCCGCGAGGGTGTAGGCCATTTTTGTTTACCTAAAGAGTGGTCTCTGTGCGATAGGAACGAGATCGCGAGTTGTGAAGAGGCGGCGTACGAGAGTTTGCCTCTTAAAGATGCGGCGACGCTGCTTTTCTTCAAGTCACTATCCGAAGTATTGGGCTTTGCTAAGCAGGTGCGTCTAAGGTCCTACAACACACGTATAAATGTGCGCTCACCCCCTTGCATTACCCTCCAGCGAGGTTGGAAGGTCAACCTAACAGAAGAGGTCATTACATTCTCTCAAAAAGGAGAGGAAAAACTGGAGATACCAAAGGAAAAGTTGATCGCCAACAACCTGATATATGCACGCGAATTAGAACAGATCGTATAATCCAACTGACGGCTCGCTGTCCATGTTATATAAATGGATGTTTTCCCTATTGGGTCTAGCCATACGGAATACAGGAACGTCGGTCGGGATGCAATGTGTCGGGAGAATGACCGACATGGTACGCAGAAGTCGGTGACGTGATCCAACGTTGTGTGTTATATAGCTACAGTTTGGGGGGCACGTCGATGAACCCTGATGGTAACACGGGATGATCGATGATTGTTTTGTGATACAGTACACCAGATGGATAGTCATATCATTCAAAATTCTCTAATGCCTCCTTTGCTTTCCTATCTGCTTCTTCAAAAAGGTCCCGAGGTACTGGCACATGGCGGCCATTGGTCTCGTCACCAATCCATGACATTTCCAACTCAAATTCCTTCTCTTTGGCGTCGTCGTGAACCAGGTGGATGCTGCCATAGCGTTATATCAAATAACCACAGGAGATGAACACAATACTTACATTCGCGCGGCCTCGAAAACGGCCTCTCGCGTTGTCAGTTCGGATAGTTTGAGCTTTTCCAGCTCAGTCTTGGCGAGCTGCCGGCCTTTACCAACGGCAGCACCATTGTAACCCTTGCGGAGGGTCAACAGCGCGACTAATCGCGATGGGGTCCTACACGCACATAAAAGACACCACTGGGTTCGATGATATATATAGATGGGCCGTCTTTGTCGATGCCTCCGAGGATGGTGCTACAACCGAACGGCCGTACAGAGGAGTAAAGGGTATACGCCTGTACGTAGAGGCCGAGACGGTCTGCTAGCGCCTGCACAAAAGATGGTGAGACATCGACAATTGGTAATGGCACGAGTGGCAGACCTTGAGAGGTGCAGGCTCGCGATAGTTGTCGCGGTAGTTGGCAGCCTCGTCTCGTGCCCTGTTAGACAGATGACGACCATCCGCCAAAAGTCCAGAGCTAGCCTGGGCGCTCATGAGCAAGGTTCAAGTAAGAATGGCGAAGGCGCACCAAACCAATATGTCGGTCTATCGTCTGAATTCGGCGATTTGCTCCCGGGACTAGAAGCTTTGAGTGGACGAGCTTCTCTACTGCCAAGACGACACCATCTTTGACGCGGAGGCCAATGGCAGTCCTGAACGGAGGTATATATATCGTGAGATGACAGCGATCTAAGTAAGGGCGCCATACCCTGAGTTGTCTACAGCCTTATTCGCATATTCGACCTATTTGAAACAGTGTTAAGTAGGATAATCTACGGGTTGAGAAACTGGTGAAAAAGACCTGAAATATGCGACCATCTGGTGAGTAGGTGCTTGCGGAGAGGTCGTATCCTGTACCGATAGAGGTCATCGTTGATTGTTAACTCTGTTCCCAGTGGACGCGCAAGCACTTAGTCCCACTCATATCGACGGATGCCCGGCCCGGATATGTCGCGCCCTGGAAGAGCGCGCGCGTGTACGTGAACCCTCACTCGTGCAACCGTCAACGATGGTAACACTAGACGCGTCCGAATACTCTGACGACGACTGGTCATCTCTACTCAAAGGCCATCCTATTTTCTCTACTACTGAGACTAGACCTTCTCAACTGCTTGAACTTTCAACCAACTCCCTTCCTGACTTCACTCATCCCGACCCACTCCATCATGACTCTCCTTTCCCCTCTGGTAGACGCCAGGCTATGGTCTTGAAGGATGCAGATCTGATAGTAGCCGTCGGGAAGGAAATACGAGCAACCTCTCTTGGGGACGCGAAACTCAGCAAGGCTACCCCAAAGTCATACAAAGTGCGCCATGCCATAATATCACACGTTCCTATTCTAATTCGTTATTTTAGGTCCTACACACACCTAACATTCAGTTTGATATATCTCAACTATCCTTAAATCCGACTGGGAAACTGCTGGCAGTGGCGGGTACCTTTCAAGTCGCGGTTATCGTGCTTCCTCGACCGGGTTTCATGCGTCTTGTCCCAACAACTGTAGACTGCAAGTATGCGCCGCTTTATCGCACTTCGCATTTACCATGATGTTGATGCTCTTCTACAGGTCTATTCAAGTAGGACAGTACTTTCATGCCTCCTCTGCTTCGCCACCAATAGCCAAGATCCAATGGCACCCATGGGGTGAGGCAGGCTCAACACTTATGGTGATGACTGTGGATGGGAAGCTCCGGTAAGGCTACTTGTTATTTAACGTGAACTCCTTTAATAATTCCCCCCGATGACTAGCGAGTATGACATCTCGGTAGACGCGGATGAACCCTTGCAGGTTGTCTCCTTTGTCCCCGACCGCAAGCCGAACAAATCGTTCAATGCTGTCGATGCAGCAGAGCGTGAAGTCGCGTCTTTCACCCTTGGTAAGGGAAAGGCTGACTGGGGCCCTTTGACCATCTACGCTGTCATGAAGAGCGGCGACGTGTATGCGGTCTGCCCCTATATGCCCAAGAACGCGTACGATGCCCTCTACTCAGGGTATGCTCCTTCTGATTGCTATCTGCAGATCAATACCTTCGTCATACGTCCATGCCCTCGAGTGTTTCGTGGCAGCCAAGCAAGAATACCTCTCACAAAACCCCTCGTCACAATCACAATCACTGTCAACCACATACTCTTATCAACACAAGTACATCAGTGCACTGCTCAAACAACTCCCACCAGGGACAGTTTTCCCAGCAACATCTCGTTCCGTTCTCCTCCATCCACCAACAACGCTGAAAATACCTCCCTTGCGCCAAGGCCCTTTTCTTCTGCAACCCGCACCACTTACGCTCGATGGGAGCGAGGGGGGCGAGGCGACCGACATATTGTACCTCGCCTTCGATAAAGACGATGAGACTGACGACGACGGGGAGACTGAGCGTCTGGGGATAGTTTTGGTAGTCGCTCAGGACGGCAAGGTTGATGTCTGTCTTGACGTGGATAAGGTTGAGGCCCGCTGGGAGAACCGACAGGTCAGTATGACGTACTCCCAAAACGAGAAGGGTCTTGATTTCCGTTGCAGTCAACGAGCGCCGAGCTGCCCATGCTAGCAGTATACGAAACAATCGACTTGGGTTTAATCAAGACGCTTTCCACAATCCAGCCACCTTCTTTGGATCTATTACAAGGCAACTCTCCTGTCTTTCTTGCAGACCCGATACACGAAGATACTGTTTATGTCTATCATGCATTTGGCGTGCACGCCATTCATCTCCACAAGATGCTGCGTAGTCTAAGCAGTGCTCTGCATTCTGTTTCGGGAGGTGCCGAAGATGCCCTCTTGACTGCGTTGCGTAGCCCCGTCACCGCTGAAGTGCAACCGATCGTGACGACATTTTCAGTAGAGAGAAAGTGAGGCTTGTACAACCTTTCTCCACGGACCATCCGCTGAAAACAACAGCAGGGCCTCCAATCCAGTCATTTCTGTCATTGTGCCCAATGATGTATATCTAAGTTACAGCCTATTCGTTCTCACCTCGTCCATGCGCATCGTTTCATTCTCCCTAAATATGCGATCTGGAGATCTGGCCAGGGACGAGCTTAAAAGCACTGTGCTCGCCGACCGTTTACTCGAGCCTGCCGGCGCGCCGCCTGCATATACTTCGCTACTCGGCACCAAGCCCTGGCAGCCCCCAACGAGTCTGCCCTCGACGGGTCTACCCGCCACACCACGTCTCGCTACGCCAGGTACAAAGGACTTCCGCATCACGCCCGACACGCTGCGCTTCGTCTCCGCCAAAGTGGACGAGATCGCCGCGCGTATCCACGGAGTCGAGTCGGCGTACCAGCAGACGAACGCGCGGGTCGAGTTACAGTGCGAGGAGCTCCAGCGACAGGCAGCGAAGGTCGCGGAGATCCGGACGCTCTTGGGTGAGATGCGCGGCGCACGGCAGGACCGTATCGGCGCCCGCGCTCGAGCGATACAGGACGGGCAGCAGGTGCTCCTCGGGCGGCTGGATCGCGTGCTTGGGGAGTTCATGAAGCGCGCGAGCCCGACTCTGAGTGATCACGAGACGAAGTGGTTCGGCGAGCTGGGACGGATGCGGCAGCAGGTGCTCGGCGCAGGGAGGTACGACGAGGGGTCGTTAATGGCGCGTGTGCAAGCGGTGCGTTCACTGTTTTTTTCTGCATTCAGTACTGCTGTTCAATTTTTTGAATGACGTTTGTTTGTTTCCCAAAGCTGAAACGGGAGCACGACCGGCTGTTACCTCACTTGAAAGCGGTGAGCGAGAAGGAGCAGGCGCAGGCGAAAATCATGCAGGACAAGAATCAGGGTCTTGGCCTATCTCAAGCGTTCGAGTTCGGGCAACAGTTCAACAAAGAGTGAGTTTTTTTTCGTGTTTCTTACTTCCGTTACTTCCGGCTTCTGAACTGCGGGAATGTTTAGACGCACGAAGTTGGAAAAGCTTCAGACCGATCTACTTGACCTCGCCTCTAGTTTGGAGACGCCAATCAGTCGACCGCCTACTTTGTTAGGCTCGTAAATATTTCGGTTGCATTTTCGATCCGCCTTTGGTTGTATACGATCGTACTGTATCATACTAGCACACGCTACGGCCCTCGTTTTGAACAATCCTATGCAAGCGCCGCTGGCGTCAAAACTCAGCGATCCCGGCCTGTCCCGCTGCGCATCTTCAGAGACCACTTTAACTCGAAGGGCAAGACAGTCCTAAGATGTCACAACCCGAAAACACTGGTCACTTTTCATATCTCCAGCTCGAGCTGCGCAAAGCCTATTTTTATTTGGATATCCCCTGGACCCCGCGTACCGTAGGGGTATTTGACGCTCAAGCAAAAAGATCTGTTCACCTATGCCAGCGTAAGAAGCTATTGGATAGAAGCGTTTTGCTTTCAGCGCTCCGAATGTATTACTGAGTCCAATCATCCGAGTTCTTGATAATCATGAGACCAGGTAGGCACAGACCGGTACGAGGAAACAAGCTCGCTCTGGGGTATTTACTGCACGCGACCGGGGAGCGGTGGTCGCTCATGCTGACTGTCATGCATGTCATGAGTCATGACGCGGCATAGTCACAAAGGTGTCCCGAGCTATGCACTCTTATGCGGAGTGACCCACGCTCTCCGTTCGTCGAACGTACGCATCCACTAAACCACCTGGGTCGTCGTACTATCAGACTTTTCTGAAAAGTAAATTATAGAAGGTAGTGCGAGTACAGAACAAAGGACAAATGCGAAAGTAAGTGGAATTTACACGACACTGTAGCGCCCTGACGGCGCAGTGGGGTTGCGCATCTCGGCTTGGAGCGCAGCCGTCGACGCTTCGATAAGCAGCCGTTTGATTTCGCGTACTGCATTCTCCACCTATCGTGTAAAGCAGTTGTTTATTCAGAAAAGTGCAATTTTCAACAACGACTAGCCGACGCACCCGAAACTCCTCGTTGGACTCGATGAGAAGGTGTAGCTTTGGGGGGCCATCGGGTGGGGGTTCTTTTCCCGATTCGTAGTAAATTCCTGACAGGCGCGTCGTCAGTTCCCCTGTCTGAACAAATACGTTAAGGAAGCCTCACCCTTGTTTGTCACTGAAGCACCAGTCATATCGATAAGCTAGGTAGGCGCAGTCAGCGACATATCTACGATTTTGGCACTCGACTATACTCACTTGAACCATGGTCTCCTTGTTGGTAACTCTCCACCTCGCCTTCTGGGGGTAATCGTTGATCGGTACGATGGCATGGAAATCGGTCGCGTCTGGATTGACTTTCCGGCTGACATCTTCGGCTTGAAGCTGCGCTTGAAGAGCCAGTTTCGAGGCTCGCAGTTGTGCGTTCAATTTCGCCACGACACTGAGTGCTTGTTTGTGAGCAGGACTGTCTTTACTGGCGCGAGCGGCAGCCTCCTCCGCAGCGCGAAGAGAAGATTGCATCTTCTCTTCCTCCTTCGCGTGCGCGAGACGCCGAGCAGCGGCAGCTGCACCGGCGACCCCCAGCAGGCCTTTTGAAGTATCAGGTGCAGGACCGCGTCTGATCTCAACCTTGAAGTTTCCAAACGTCATGTCGTCCCCTTCTTTCTTCTCCGTAGTGACCTCAGCGGCGGCCTTTTCCTCTTCTGGTTCGCCGTAGGCTTTACGCTCTGCCTTTTCACGGGCATCTCGTTCCTTGTCGAGTTTGTCCAAACCTTTACCTCCGAATCCAGATCCCGCGGCTTGAGCCTTGCCCGACTTAACCTTCTCGAGGAAACCTACGGCAAATGGTAAATCTTCAGCGTACATAAAACGGGGGACACAACCCACCATTGGCGAGTTCCTCTAGCTCTGGCGGTACCGTGGCGTTACTCGCCTTCAGAGCACGGTAGATGTCAACTGAATATCGGTCTTGCTCTGGGGTGATGAACGTGATGCATGTGCCCTTGTTTCCAGCGCGTCCAGTTCGGCCCGCACGATGGACATAATCTTCCATGTGATTCGGTGCATCATAATTTATTACCAGCTTCAGTTGCTTGACATCTAGTCCTCGCGCGGCGACCGAGGTGGCGATTACGATGGGGACAACGCCACTCTTAAAGTCAGAGATTGTGGTATCGCGGTCGACCTGGTCCTTCCCGCCATGCAAAGACATGGCAAGATAACTCTTGCGGATCAGCTCGCGTAACAGATTATCCGCCGCTTCCTGGCGGTCTACGAAGATAAGGGTGCGTGCCTCTGGGTCATCATTATACATCTGGCCCAAAATCTCAAGAAGACGGTTGAACTTCGTGTCCTCCACGCGGACCTCTACAATCTGGTCGATCTCAGCAGCGACGACAGACCTGCCGCCTACAGTAATCTCGAGAGGCTTTTTAAGGATTTTCCTCGCCAAAGAATCCATCTGTTTTGGAAATGTCGCAGAAAAGAGAAGGGTTTGTCGGTCGGGGCGAATGTTGTTGACAATCTTCATGACTTGAGGCTCAAATCCCATGTCGAACATGCGATCTGCTTCGTCCAAGACAAGATAAGTCACACGTTTGAGGTTCGTGACGCGGCCAGAGTTGGCGGTAAGCAAGTCGATCATCCGCCCTGGAGTACAGACGATGATCTCGGCGCCTTTCTTCATGTCTGCGATTTGGTCTTTGATCGGTGAACCTCCGTAAGCACAGACAGCCTTTTAAATGATCCTTGTCAGTGCCCTGGGGAAGCGCCATTCAGCAAAACACTGACCCGAAGATTCAACACCTTGAGAAAAGGTTTACAATCCCTGTAGATTTGCACAGCCAGCTCACGAGTTGGTGTCATGATGATGGCCATTGGGCCTTCCATCTGCTCAAGCGGTCTTTGATCCTTAATGTGACGGAATACGGGAAGAAGGAACGCAATGGTCTTCCCGGAGCCCGTTTTGGCAACACCAATGACGTCGCGGCCAGACATAATTGCAGGAATGGCTTGGGCTTGAATGGATGTTGGAGCCGTGTAGTTCAGTCGCTTTATGACATCTAGGCTGAAAAAAAAAGGTAGACGTATTAAGGAAAAGGGCAGTTTGAGAAAATAAAATGACGCACACACTAGCGTGGAGGCCAAAATGACTCCACTTAGTTACCGGTCGTGGACATTCAACACCGCGGATTTTGATGCTATCTAGCTCGAGTCGGAGGAGGTCAGCCTCCTCGTCGGTCATGGCCGCAACTTCTGGAGGAGGAACATAAAACTCCTTCCGGAATGGCTCGTATTTGATTTTATTGTGATCCACAGCAGCCAGGTCCTTTTTCCTTGCCTTCTTCGCCGCAAGAGCCAAGATGTCTTCAGGATTAAGGTCAGTTGCGTCCAACTCATCTTCTGCATCAGCCTCTCCGTCATCATCATCTGCACCGGCTTCGTTCATCCTGTCATCCTGTCGTTCAGGTAAACGACCAGAGCCTACCATCTTCTTGAGATCCTCCGCGTTTACTTTCTTTACCTCATCCTTGACGTTGGCCATGAAGGCGTCAAGAGGGTCTACATCGTCATCCTCGTCCACGTCCATGGCACTCTGTGTTTTGGCTTTAGCTCTGGCCTTGGCTTCCGCGTCGATGCGGTTTGCATCTTCGTCGTCATCGTCGTCAACCTCCAGGTCGCCAATGCCAACCTCTCCATCTGCCATGCTCATATCGACGGCCGGCATATCTCCGAGGGTCTCTAGACGACGTTTTGTTTCGACTGAATCGTCCATGGCTGATACTGCCTTATTGTTCTTAAGTATATCAGGCTTGACGGGTAACCCTTTAAGTCCCAAACCGCCAAAAGCAGCGCGATTTAAAGTGCCAGCAGGCTTCGACGCGCCAGAGAGTGCAGATGCTGTGGAGGCACGGATCAAGTGATGAAATCACAATACTCGCGGGTGGAAGAGATGCACTCACCTGGAGTAGACTTTCCAGCAAGCGCCATGGCTTTAGCCTTGGCTTCGCCCAAGGCCTTCTTAGCTTCTCTCTCCTTCTTCCATGCTTCCAGCCTCGCCCTCTTTTCCTTCAGCTTCTCGTCCTCAACCGGGGGTGTCGACTCTGACTTTTCGGGTGTATTTCGGACAGGCGAGGGCTTGCGTTCCCGTTTGTCACGGGAGCGTGAACGCCGACGATCGTCTCTGCGCCTATCATCGCGCCTCTCGTCCCTTCGGTCATCACGTCTATCGTCTCTTCTATCGTCTCTCGAGTCGCGCCCTCTGGAATCCCGGTAACGGTCCCTGTCCCTGTCCCTGTCGCGGTCTCTTTCTCGGTCTCGGTCTCTATCTCTGTCTCTGTCTCTATCTCTGTCTCGGTCTCTGTAGCGGTCGCGGTCCCTGTCGTCATTGTACCTTGAACCAGTAGGCCTTTGGGAACTGCGCCTGGTCGGCGATGGGGACCGAGAGCGATGTGAAGGTCTCACCCTCTTGTTTGGAGAGTCCGGAGAATACGACCTATCCCTACGCGCCATGATTGAAGGTCGGGGTCGAGAGTAGAAGTTAACGTTAACGTTGGCGCGGGTCCAACCGCACCACTAAATAAAATATTTTTCCACGAAAATTACATAATATTATCGCACAACCCGCATACGCTGTCACGGTCACGGTATGATGCACGATGGCCCCAGACTTGTTGGACCCTTCAGCGTTGACTGCGTCGCTTCCCAATCTACTACCACGCGATCGGAAGAAACTCGAGTCTCAACAGGATGCTATCACTGCTCTAGTCCACACTGCTTTTAATGCCCTGTCCTTCAGGTTAATAGCCGTCGACGATTCTACTCCCGCAAATAAGGATCTGGAAGGTGTACTCCCAGATTCTTGGAACTCACATGGCCCGGGGAGTTACACGCTCAGATACCGTCATGAGCAGAGTAGCCTTGAGTTCGTTGTAAAGGTAGTTAAGCTTGGTAGCCGTACGTTGATCAATGGTATTGCAGTGGAAGTGCGCGACCGTTTTCTATCCCCCGCAGTACAAAGGCTGATGCCTGCGCATAGAGTGATAAAACAGCATCCTTGGACATCGCTACAAACGATTTCACATCTCCCTCTTTCTTCCCATTTGATGCGCAAGCGACGAATTCTCCGCCCCTCATTCACGGTTACATCTCCTCCAACCGTGTTGCGGATTTCGTCGATCAGCTTAAATTGAAAATCATTCAGAATCTCATGCCCGGCTTGAATAAAGAAGGATACTCTGAGGTGCCCAACACTACCGCGTCTTCGAGTAATCCCAGGCGAGGTTCCCCAGCTCGCGGCCCCGCTCGTCCACAGCCCGTTCTTCCTCCTTATGGGCCTGAACGCATTTTCGGCGAGCCACCCTCCGGTAATCCGCTTGAGATCGGCCGCCGTGACCTCGATCCGCTTGGTATCAACCCTCTGGGCGGTTTCGGGCCGCCCCCACTATTCCCTGGTTCAGGTGGCGACGGAATGTTTGTTGGCCCAAATCACCCCATCTTTGGCCAGCGTGGGCGAGGAGCCTTCCCTCCAAACCGAGGGCCATGGGGTGGCGACGGTTACTTGCCGCCCATGGGAGCACCGCCAGGCGCTCGATTTGACCCTGTTGGTCCGGGGCTGGGACCATTCCCGGGTCGGACTGGATTCGGTCCCAGAGGAGGGCAGCCTGGTGGAGGAAACGTTGGTGACCCAGACAATGACGAGTTTATGCCACCAGGAATGGTAAGCAACATTCGGGGTACCGTGCGACGAATTCTGCTTACGACCCGACCAGAGAGACATGTTTATGTGAGCCAAAGAAGTGGAAGCGGATATTGATGTGATGACTGGGTGCGATGCAGTGGTAGCTTAGCCGAGTTTGTTTGTCTGTCCGTCCGTCGAAGAATAGGGCCAGGACCTGGAGCGGCCACTCGGTCCGCTGGGTGGGCGTGTATAAAATACAATCAGGACGGGATCATTGACTCTCGTCATTTACTAAACCGCTGTCGCTACATCGCCCACATCTCTACGGACATGCAAGTAACATATCCCCTCAGTCCCACCTCCCCAATACGATCCAGAAAGATTGCTTCCGTGCCTGGCTTCAGGGTACCGCCAAAGCCCAAGCCCCCTCCCATCGAAGAGCTGACCATCCGGGAGCTCAGGGACCTCTACGACAGAAATGCGAAGATTCTCGCCACGCCGTCCGTCAATCACTCCCCCCTTTTTTCATGCGGTTGTCTTTATGACCTCATTTCCAGGGCGCCCTCCACGTCGACGTATGTCCCGCGCCTCGTGGCCGAGCAGGCAAAGATCGAAGCGCAGCTACTCGAGCTGGAAGGGATGCAGGATATCCAGGTAGGACTCGAACTCACCAGGATCAGCGAGGAAGAGCAAATGCGTGTCGACGTGGCCCCTGAACAACCCCGACCGATCGAGGCTAAACTGCGAGCGCTCGACAAATTCGTGCGTGCCCTGCTCCGTCCCTTTTGTCGTTTGCAACGTGCCGCCGTGGCGTCATATTGACTAATTGCTCTTCAGGGCAACACCTTCCGCCAGCAGACCGGAGAAAAGGTGGTGCAGGGTTTGTCATTTGAGGAAGCTGTTGAGCTTGAGCAACGGGCACATGCCGCAGATCTTGAGAGGAAACAGCGCTTACTGGAGAAGCGGCAGAAACAGGGCCTCGTGATGGTCAAGGACCGTGTGTTGACCAGGGAAGAACAGGAGGCACGCATATGGGCTTTCATGTAAGGCGGCCGTATAAATATACCCCAAAAAGTGTGGTTTTAATGACCGTTGCACCCACTGGCAGGAACTACAAACCGTCCGAGTCCGACCTCGAAGATGATGACGGCGATGATGATGATGATGATGATGATGACCCATCTACATGGTTCGACGATGACCAAGATGACGGGCGGAAGGATCAGGACATTATTGAGCCTGATGTCGAAGATCTTTCGGATATCATCCGCGTCGATACCAGCAGGGTTTATTACAACACATGTTATGAACCATGAGATGGGGACTGAACTGCCTGCCATATCAACCTCTGTACTATTTCCAGATGTAGCTTTGTATCATATACGTATGATTATTGTGCGAGAAGCAGACTATCCAAAGGTGTGCCAAACATAATTCTGCGGTACGTAGATGGTTGTTGTGGTTAATTCGTGAAGAATACGTCAGCATTACGGATCCCTCGCATGAACTGGGCAGCTTTTTCCGCGCTGGAGCCAGGAGGACAAACACGCTGTGGAACGGGGCGCGTCAGAAGATCAGATCAGAGGCACACCAATTGAACTCGGTGCTTGCCGTTATGAAAACTACAGAGGCAGCTCAAACGTGCGACCTCGGAGTCCTCTACAAACTCTTCGAGACAGATGACACCTAGGACCAGAGAACATGAGAAGACTGAACGGCCTGAGTACCCAGATAAAACTCACATTCAATACCGATGAGCATGCTTTCCCCGGGGAGGCGGTAAACGAGATACTTGGCGGTTGGTGGAGACTGGCCCTTCCCACTATCCAAGCAACCTCTGACGTGAGCCTCCTGTTCTGCAGCTGGGCCAAGCTCGGCCAGGTTCTGACTGCAGACGGGGCACCTAAAATCGTGAGGTGAGTGTGGCCTTCCGGTCGGACAGACGTAAACGCCCTTACTCTGCGAGGTCGCTCAGCTGCGAGCTGGTCTCCCTCGGTAGACTGGGAACCGATAACCTCGCCTGGTCGACGAAGATTCTTTCCATTGATGCCACTCCGTTGTCACGGAACCGGCTCGGAACAGTGACATTCACTACATCGTAGCACACTTGACACACTCTTTGAGAAGATGTTGACGCAGAGGAATCGTGGAAGGTTGGATCTTGTACGATCTCGGAAGGGTCGAGAAGGACTCTGTATGATGAACAACGGTCGCAGAAGATACGGCCGCAACGGCGACAATGCTGCAGCTTCCGTCAATACTGGGCGAAGACAAACGGGTTTACTACTCACGTGCTAGAAAGTGCGTCAGTGTCTGTCACACGAAGGATGAGAGGACTTAGACATACTCGGCGGAGTAAAAAACTGAATCGACGTTGGCAATCGCGACAATTCTGGACAAGGTGGTCTCTCTCCCAACGTGCATGGACCTCGTGTGGTGTAGGAGGGGTATATTTTACCTTCTGTGGAGCTTCGTGGGTTGGGACTCTGAACTCGGGAGCTTGCGATAGATGGGGCGTAAGATCTGTAGGAGTTCGTGATGCGGGTCGCTGGCTGTAGTAATCCGTAGAGAATGACTGGACAGATGATGTACGCCTCGATCCCGGGGGAGAAGAGCCAGGGTAATGAAACCCGCCATCGTCGTCGTCATCCTCTTCAGTGTGATCGTCATCTGTCCATGATGCCGACTGTTAACGTGATACTAGGTTGTGTGGAAAGAGTTGTACCCCCGGTGTTAAGAAGCAGACCTTGCGCACCAGCTGCCAGCCGCCGGCGCTCGAGCTCTCGACTGTATGCGTTTAGAAGAACCTCGGCCTGAGTTTTCCGCTCCAAGTCGTTGTCGCCTAGATAAACAGACCACTTCAGTCAAGGCGCCAACGGGGGCCTTTATGAAGTACCTAGGATACCCTGCCTCAATTCCATCGTAGCACGCTCAAGCTTTGCTATAGCCCTGCGAGCTTCAATGGCAGAGATGATTTGATAGGCGTTTTCAGGGTCTCGGGCCTGTATGCCAGCAAGATACCGGGCGCGTGCAACGTAATCTTGAGCTGAGGCAAGAGGATTGCTTGGAACTGTTGTAAGTTCCTGGCCGTCGGAATCGCCGAAGTTATTGGCGCTGTCTTCAAAGGGCATCATCGTACCATCGCAGAGCCAGTGATAGTAGCCGCCATCAGGGCCGAGGAAGGGCAAGGGAGGAATGTCCAGGCGACGTCTCATCACACGCACCCAGCGTCTTCTTCGAACCCAGGAGTTAGCAGGCGCTAGGCCGGAACGAGAACGGGAGCTGCCACCAGAGCCTGAAGCGCCGAACGCTACCACTGGAGCGCTACCCGTCAACAGACGTTCAAGCCGAGCCGGGGCCTGCGGTGTCCACTGGTCATCGGGGTTGTCGAATGACTGAGCATATTGCCATCCTGTTTCTGCGTCTACTTCAGGAAGCGTCACGTCCAGAGTCCAGTCAGAGCTGGTGATGGATCTTAGTGGCTAGTAAACATCTAACCTCAACAATGAAAGACTCACAGCCAGAAGTGACTCCTCTCGACCCCACTCTGCACGTTCCCGACACCGGGTTTAGGGAGTTTGAAAGGTTCTTCTCTCAGCGGTAGAAGCACAGCACTCCTCCATGCAGGAACGAGTTTCTTTCCCCCCGTCTCCTCATCCGGTTTGAGCAGCTTCAATTCGAATGGAGACCGAAGCCCATGTCTCCCTAATCCAGACGCCGAAAACTTTGGCCTCCCGCCGGAAACGGCCAGAGTCTTCAACCGCGTATCCAACCGTTGATTTTCATACAATATAAGGGGCACGGTGGTATGCACAGCCAACGGATCGTATGGGACTGAAGACTGCTGCCATTTTTCTGCCTCGAACCTCGAAAGGACCTTGAGAGAACCGTTCACCCACTACCAGGAGCAAGTAATCAAAACCTACTTACTTCGCATATCCATACTTCGAAAACAGCAGCCGCTGCATCGTATGCAGTTTCACCCCAATTGTTCCGGACGAGCGGGTTTGCGGACTGCTTCGTCAAGAGATAACGAACAACGGGAAGGTGACCCTTCGATGCGGCGTTCACTAGAGAATGTTCAGTATTGGAGTAGCATGTGTGACAACCAAGCGTACTGAGAGGAGTCCAGCCGCCCTTGCTGCGCACATCAACGCCAGACACGCCGTCAACAGACGTCGCCGCGCCGCCATGTTCACACAGCCACTTAACAATGTCGAGATAGCCCTTTTTCGAAGTATGCGCGGGTGATCAGAGCAATGATCCGATTTGCGTACCTTTGAACAAGCATTATGCAGAGCCGTCCAACCGTCTGCGTCCTGTGCGTGGACGTCGGCACCGCTCGAGACCAGAAACTTCATTATGCGCAGGCGACCTTGCAGGGCGGCTTTATGCAAGGAAGTCTAGAGCGGAATTAGTCGTTCGTAAGGAGCAATACCCAATAATAGCTGTTACCTCTCCTTCCTTGTCCTCTAAATCAGGAATTGCCCCACAACTCTCGACCACTGTGCAATACGTCAGGGGTCGCGCGGCTCAAGAGATCAGGCTCATCTTACGCCATTTGACGATGTCGAAATAACCTCGACTTGCGGAGGCGTGGAGCGCGGTCAGCCCGGTGCGCGAAGATGCGTCATTCACTAGGGAGAAAGGCTCAACATTGCCTGTCTGCGACGCGTTCCGTATGGTTGCTTGCAAGAGAGTCAAGTCGCCAGAGGAGGCCGCAGCATATAACGCCTCGAGCTGCGCGGGAGACGCGTGAGTCTGTGTCGGAGGAGAGGGGCTCGGACTCGGACTCGGGCTTGGGTTGGAGGGGGCGCGAGGCGAAGACTGATGCAAGGCAGCACTGGACGAGGGAGACTCGATCACAGTTGGTTGTTCGAGTGGGACGGCTTCCTGACTTTCGGCGGCAGAAGGGGATGCAGCAGTCGTGATGATGTCAGAAACTTCGGGTGCTTCGAGAGGGGGCGCGTCCACCGGGGCTGGGTCATGGGTGGTAGCAGGGGGGTACACAAACTCCTCTTCGTCGTCATCAACAGAGACAGGCTCCTGCTGGGAATCCGCAGGGTAAGTGAAGGGGTCTGAATGGGTGCTCGCTGCTCTAGACATCGCATCGTCAGGAGACGCCATGCCAGCGCGCCAGCTGTTTGACACGCACTCCTCGATAGTTCCGAGAAGGTGTCTGTCGGAATCCATATTTTTATTTTTATTTATTATTTATTATTTAATTTTTTTCGTATTCACATTTGCATCCGACAGATTGACTTGTAACTCATCGCGATTATATACTGCCAGCCCACAGATACACACTTCGATCAAGTTGGTCTCTTGTTCCACCGTGGTGTAAACGCAGTTGTTAAAACGTCAAAGCGTTAAAGATGACCCGCACCGAATAGATCCGACTAAGTGAACCGCGGAGTAGCTTACCATAAGAGGTTTAACGAAGATACACTGCCGACCTACACATCAGCGTTGACTAAACTCGTGTCGAGTGATCAATAAGGGTGAAGAAAAGGCCCGTCTTTTGATGCTTACTGTCCTCTTTGCAACAACTAAGAAATTTCTCACACGACCCCTCACGACCCTCTCTTCACAAATGTCCCAGACCCGGAGCGGGATCACCAACGGACTACAGGACGGTACTCAACGCAAACCTGTCTCGATACCATTCTCGTCTCGTCTCCTCGAGGGACGTGCCCTGGCGCAGGATGTATGGTCCATCTTCAAGTGCGTGCTACTTCCCCACTTTCTCTCAATTCACTGGGCTCTGACGCGGGCGTAGTGCTGCCAATTTGCCCTCGGATTGCCTCAACCTCGGTCAAGGGTATATGAACTTTGCGCCTCCAAAATGGATCACCGCCGCCGCCACTGAGGCCTTGAATACCGTGGGAGCAAACCACTACTCTCATCCCAAAGGGCGCCCGCGTTTGCGCCAGGCAATCAAGCAGTTCTATGGATCTCAGTTCAACAGGGACCTCGATATCGACTCAGAGATCCTCGTCACCAGCGGGGCCAACGAAGGCAAGCGTCTATTTGGTGGTTCTTGGGCCATCGACCGTTGAACTATCATAATGAGCAGGACAGTACTCTGTGTTTACGGCGTTTCTGGAGCACGGAGATGAAGTCATTATGTTTGAGCCCTTCTTCGACCAGTACCTGCCGTCCGTTACATTCAACGGCGGAAAGCCCGTATACGTTCCCCTGCACCCCCCTTCCCACGACATAACAAAACCTACTAGCAATGATTGGACTATCGATTTCGAAGAACTAAGGTCAGCCCTCGTCTATTGCGCCTGAGATCTTGTGATCTCACGTTAGAACTTTGCTCTCAGAGCCGCTGTCACTCCTCGCACCAAAATAATAATCGTTAACACGCCTCACAACCCTGTAGGGAAGGTGTTTACCCGCGCCGAATTGGAGAAAATAGCCGCACTCGCAGAGGAGTTCAATCTTCTCGTCATGGCAGATGAAGTGGTGCGCCCGGGATCGTGCCCAAGCGCATGCGTCACCTAACCAGTTTTGTCACCAGTACGATTGCCTTGTCTTTGACAACAAAGAACACGTTCGTATTGCTACACTCCCTGGAATGTGGGACCGCACCGTCACTGTTGGATCCGCTGGGAGTGGGTACCCTTTTTTTTTTTTTTCACTCTTTGCTGATGGCTCTTTCTTATCACCCGTCCGTCTAGAGTCCTTCGCCGCCACCGGATGGAGAGTTGGCTGGCTGATCGGCCCCGCGTCCATTATATCGCCGACTTTGGCGGCCACCACTAGGATCGTATTCTGTTCAAACTCCCCTCTCCAAGAAGCCGCTGCCGCGGGACTTGAGCAGGCGGCGGAACACCGCTTCTTTGAAAATCAACTGAAGGAGTACCAAGAGAGACGCGACCTCTTTGTTAGTGCCTTCGACCAACTCGGCGTGACCTACACGCTTCCGGAGGGAACCTATTTCGTTCTAATGGTCCTCAATTTATTTTTTTTGGTTTGTTGCGCCGAAAATAATAATTTTATACCTTTGCGCAGGACTCATCCACTGTTAAATTCCCCGATGATTACCCATTCCCGGAAAGCGTGTTAGGGAGAGGTCGCGATTTCAGGTATGCGGTCGTGCCCTGGGCCTCATTAAAGATGCTGACACACTGACAGAGCGTGCTGGTTCATTGCGATGGAAATCGGAGTCTCTTCAATTCCGGTTAGCGAGGTACGCACTGACGGTTTACCTGCGTGGGTGCACTGGCTCACGACGTTTGGACTAGTTCTATTGCGAAGAACACATGACCCTGGGGGAGAATTACATCCGCTTTTCATTCTGCAAAGATCTGGACACGTTGAAGGCGGCCGGGGTGCGCCTGCAGAACCTCAAGAAGTACTTGGCATAGAGGTAGGATACAAAAGAAGTCGTTTCTCGCGTAAAATAGTGTACCAGTCAGAATCCCAAGTGTTTTGTGTAGAGAGTCCGAGGTGTGGTTCTAGTGTGATTGAGCAGGCATGTCAATGACGGTTACTCCATCCTGGTGACTAGAATCTTCAATCGACTCCTCCAATTTGTCCACGATTCGTGAAAGGGACTCGTCTCGAGTTCCTTTGCAGTCGTAATAGGTGGGATTAGACACGATACGTTGGGCCAGGAAGGTCAAAGATAACGCTTGAACACCTTCATACTTGTTGCTAATATGTCCGCGGCTCCGATGGTGCTCGTACCACTGTCGCAGTTGATCTGAGTGAAGGAGCTGAGACTCTAGCGGAAGTCCGCCCTCCAGGAATCGCATGTAAGTGTCTTTATCCTCCGCTTGGCAAAACAGATGGAAGTGGCCCATGTCTCCGTGACGCACTGCACGGCCTTGCATATGGACGAGCTCTTCCAAACTGTAGTCGCGAATCTGACGCCTCGCACCGCCCTCGTGGATGGCAACATACTGCGTGCCCATTACGACCACCACCGCTGCACGGACGGGGAGCGCCCAGCATGTCTCTCTGGCCACAACTAATACCTGGATAATCCCCCCCGTGTACAGCTCCAGAATCGTCGCACGATCCTGTTTGTGCATGCCGGGGTGGAAAATGCCCACGCCTTTCGAAAGCAGATCGGACAGGCCGGGATCTTGCAGCCTGTGAAGGTACGACTGGAGGAACTCCGGGGATACGTCGGGTGACAGGTATCCGGCCTCCGCGCCGGTTTCGAGGGTACAGTTGACAATGAGATCCAGTGCAACGGAAGAGCACTGGGCCCAAGAGGGCACGAACACGATCGCGGAATTGGGGCGAACGGAAAGGATGGCAGTCGAGGCGGGCCTGGCCATGGCCTTGAGTAAAGCGGCCGAGTGGGGGATCGCGAACGTGTGCACGGCCACGTTCAGCGACTGATCCCGGTCACTGGGTCGGAAGCTGTGGAAGGCGGACGGATCCACGTCTAGCCACGTAGCCAGGTCCCCTGAATCATTTAGCGATGCCGATAACCCCACGACGCGTGTTGGCTGAGTTCGGATGACGCGGAGCAGGGAGGATATGGCAAGCTCATAATACGGGTCCAGTTGCTCAAGGTTCTCGAGAACGACCAAATGCAGTCCGGGGTAGGAACGTGCCAAGTCCTTCTCCTCGGAGAGCGTGGCGACAAGATGCGAGGAAGTTGTCAACCGTATCTCCTTGCTTCTCGCAGGTGCGAGTATACCTGGACCAGTAACAATTTTCATGGAAAAGCCCATCACCGGCGGTACCCCACGCAAATCCGACAACCACTCCGTGACGATGCTGCGTCGCGGAGCTACAACAAGGACATATCCCTGACTCGGAATTCGGGCCACCGTCTCGCTGTCAAATGATTCAGTGATTTCCTTAAGAGGAGAAAACGATGCTATCTTTTCTCACCATGTTAAGATGTGGCCCAACGTAGACTTACCGGAGCCAGTTGGTGCACAGAGAAGGGCGTTACTTTGTGTATTCACTATGCTCCAGAACGCCTGCGTCTGGATAGCATTCAAATTGCGTATCTTCGCAGCGAATAGTTCCCTGAGAATAAGATTCCGCAGGACTGAGAGCGATAAGAACGGGAGGTCTAAACGTGGAGTATGGCTATTGGACCGGGAGGGCATGACCAAACCGTCGAAGGGAACTTTGATTTCATCTTCGGAGCCCATCCAGCGTTCAGAGACAGAACGTATGGTTATGAAAGGCGGAATCTGTCCTTCTGGGACGGAAATTACAAACGCCACATCCAATATGTCCGTGGATTGTCGAAGGAGTAGATACGAAAGTTGTAGAATCTCATTTCCGTCGTGGTCTTCGATCCAAAGCCAGAACGGTTCGACAGACCCATGCCTGGAGCTCCACGAGAAGGTGCTACGCACGTGTGTGTCGATTCTGAGAACGTCAGGACCAAGAGGGCGCAGAGAATACGAGACTTGGACTGCGGGAAGTTGTTTGGCAGCGTCCAGGATAGCTTGTCCGTGGATTGGATTGAGATGAACCAGCTTCCCAAGCTCGGCTGCTGACATCAGCACTAATTTGGATACCAGGTAATCATCAGCCCATTGCTCGAGTCCATAGTATACATCTTGCTTCAGGCCGAACTGCTTAAGCGGCTGGTCGAAAGGCCACAGGCGCTTCTCAATGGCCTTGCTGATCCCCATCAGCACAGCGCTCGTGTTGGCCCACTTTTTGCTGATGGCAATTTCAAGAAGGGCCCGAACGATGCGCCCAGCATTCTGAGCGACGTAATGCATATCTGACACGAGAGCGAAGTCCTCCACGACAGCCCAAGAGATATAGCCTTGGAGAAGTACGTTGACTTTGCCTTCTCGCGTAAATAGCATTTCCGGCTCGTCGTTGGCTTTTTCTGACTTGTTTCGGGAGGCTTCTCCACTCATGCGAACCTTTCCCCTATTTTCGAATGCGTTCTGGCATAGAGGTGTCAGACAGCCCGAGAGTTCACACCTAAATCCCTCTACGAACCTTCACATCGCATGGAGCTATTTCAAGAAGTTGCGCAAGCTCCTTCGTCTCGTTCTCTCGAACTTGGATTTGATCAAACTATGGTCGTTACGCAATCATTCCTTGAACTTTGGTTAGAGTCACTTACCTCAGTGCTGAGACTGACCACGGACAGCACGTCTGCCTCTGTCATGCGTGTCCGGAGTTCGCGGTTGAAGATTTCAATAGACTTATGGTGGATGTAGTACTTCGCCGCTAGTCTCCCGAGATCGTTGATAGTAAATGAGGCACTATCTTCATCGAAATTAATCATTTTAGCTTCTACAAGGCTGCGTGCAGCCGCGAGAACCAGCTCATAGCGCTTGCGGTCTAACGTCCGATCATAACTCAAGTCATTGTAGGAAACCCCTTCTTTGCTTTCAGCCTTTGTGGAGAAGAGTCTCGGAGGGGCAACTCACCATACAATGTAGGAGTCTTTTGCATCCGAATGTAGAGATAGGTGTACCCTAGCCATCGGATCGCGTCGTGAACTGTCGTCACGGTGCCAAGAGCAATTTCGGCATTCATGGAGTCGACCATACCCTTGACGAACCTGTATGAGAGAATATCAGTCACAGTTTTTTTCCATGTGACGTGCATACTGTGACTCGATCGGAATCTGCGCATGTCGTGAGTCGGAACTGGGGGAGATAAGAGCACAATACGCTACCTGAGAAGTGACTGCATCCAAATAATGCTGTAACTTGTCTTCGGTCGTACATATGTAACCCTCCCCGCTGGTTTCAAAGCCCGGGCGCCCGGCTCGCCCGAATACTTGGAGGACATCAAGGACGGACAGATCCACGAACGAGCCTTTAGAACTATCGTATACTTGAGTGCCTTTGATGACAACTAAGTGTGCACAAGAGGAGTGAGCCCCGGCCATGTTTACAGACGAAAGTGCTAACCCGCGTGGGCCGGTAGATTGACTCCCCACGCAAGCGTCGCAGTGCAGCACAAAACCTAGCGCAAATCAGAGGGTGCGTAAATCGGAACAGGTAGTGAATACTTTGATGGCTCTGGCACTGAACATCCTTTCCGTCATAGCTCTATCCGTGCGTAGCATTCCAGCATGATGAATCCCAAAGCCATCGTCGAATAGTTGTTTCATTTCCTTGTTTCGAGAGGTGCCAATCTCGCGGCGGAAGTGACCGAAGTTGGGGTGCTCCTCACAACTGAATTCGTGCAAGACACCGTCCTTAGAGGCAGCCTCTCGAAGGGCTAAAGCAGCTTTTACTGTTTCCTTCCTCGCGTGGACGAACACCATGACCTGATGTCCCTCCCGAACGAGCTCAGAAACCTTCTCGAAAGTCACGAGGTCTAAGTTCATCTTTGACTGCGGGCTTCCGGGCTTGCCTTTGACCGCGATAAAGCGTTGTTCAAGCGGGACCGGTCGAAACGACGAATCGAAGAAGAACAATCCGGTTTGTCGTGAGACACTAATGCTAGATGAGCCTCGCGACACTAGCCAAGCACTTGGACCCAAACCTTAGAAAATCAGCAACATCGACGTAATTCGGGAGGGTGGCGCTCAAGCCAACAATACGGATGACTGACTGACTCGACTCGACCTGACCAGGGTATAAGAAAGAATCAGGAAAACAGTGATTCTGGGCGATAACGTACCTGGCGTAAAGTCCGAGCAACAATCGTCTCTATGACTGCACCGCGTTCTTCGTTGAGAAGGTGAACCTCGTCTATGATCAAAAGCTTCAGTTTCTGTAACGACCAATCACATCAAGACCCTTCCTCCGCAGAAGAGAGACCCGCATACCGATGCTATTTCCCCTTCACCGGTCGGCTTTCTGGTGACAACATCCCACTTCTCTGGCGTGGTTACAATGATTTGTGTCTCTGCAATCTCTGCCTTTGTTAATTGCATGTCACCAGTGAGCTCCCGAACGCGGATCGCAAGCCACTGGAGCCGCTTGGCGAGTTTCCTCACGATCTCTGCAGCCAAGGCCTTCATAGGAGCACTAGGCCAACCCAGTGATTAATTTCTACCCATATCCAAGATTTGAACATTTACACGTAAATGATCTTGAAATCGTCTCTCCGGATAGAGACAGGAAGAGAATTGGAATGGCTGCGATGCTGGTCCAGCACGCGGAGTATTGTCAACATTGCCACATCAGTTTTACCCTAGCCATGACATGAGGATAACAAAATTATAGAGCTTGCCACCATGGCAAAGGGTAGACGCACTGCGCCGGTAGGAGCTAGAAAAATCGGCGTCAAAGTTCACGAACAGCCAGATAGATGGAGCCATTATTTACCACACACTAGCATATTCTCGTTCGAACCATAGGCAGTTGGATAGATAATGGACTGCATCCTATTCAATGAAGAGTAACCCTATGTGTACTCTCAACAGATCTGAAAATCACTCAAATGAGTGGGCGAAACATACGGGGAACGACCGTTTGGCGAGATCATCGAGTTCGTCCACGGGGATGAGTCTTTCCGTAGCGCGTGGGGGGACCTTCTTTGCTGGAGGAATGACGACCTCTTCGTAGTACTATATTTTTAGTTAGCATAGTACGCGAGCAACTTGATAGATTATTTACGTCTTGAACGTGTCGGGTGGTGCCTACTGGAAGGGTGAACTTTTGACCGGAGTGTGAGAGTATATTTCCCCCAGAAGCCGAAGAAGTGTACACATGTGGAAAAACTTCTGGGGGTTCTGTCTGCTAAGGTAGATGACGTGAAGCGACGTAGGGCAGGGAGGGAGGAATTACGAAACTGTTGGTCCCACGAACAATGGTCGCTCCGCATTGCGTTGTAAAGCCTCCTCCATCCGTCTTTTCGCATCGGTATGTGTAAGACCAGCTCCGCTATCTGATAAAGATAACAGGCTCGTTCGTCAAACTTTCGAGAGAGTAAGGATAAATTACCAAGAGCACCACGCCCGTCTGTAGCCGCATTATGGGGTTCCTTCAAAGCTGTTTCTAGCTTGTTAATACATCAATGAAGGATTTCTGGCAGACCGCAAAGTCGGCCTCACCTCCGCCGCGACTAACGACCGATTCTCGAGAATCTCGACGATCATGTCCATATCGTCATAACCCATCATATCAGACAACTCCTCGGAAATTGCCTCATTCGAAGCGGAGGATGCGAGGACCGTATGTAAATGAGACGCGATAGCTTGCAATTTCCGTTCTCTATTACGAGCAGCGTGGAATCGGTCACACCTTCGCGATTAATGCACACGTACGAAAGTAGTCTGTTTATCAGCTTGTCACGCAATGCTGTATTGTGCGAGCGATATAAATCAAGGACCGATCCCTGACATGAGGTATCCGCGTCTTCGGGTAGCTCGAACGCAACCTCGTCGCCATCTTTAAGTGACTGACATCAGTTCTGTGGAGACAACGAGAGAGGACACGAGACCTCTATCTGGGACTTTGAGACTGCAGCAAACCAGTTGCGTCAAGATCAGTTCTTGGTATGCACTTTGCATGCCAAGCAAACACCCGAACGCACGATACCCAATGATCCAGGACGCGATCGCCTGAATGATCCCGTGATGAACCTACCAAGGACTCCACATGTTCGAGAAAATTTGACATCTTTGATAGCTGGGCACACTGGTCAGAGTCAATGTTGTCAACGAACGAGCCTTAAATCAGCTCAAACTGGATGTATGCGGGCGAATTGGCTTAGGTCAGGTGACGCGGTGCTCGAGCGTGACGAGCCTCAGGTTGCCACCACCAGCAACTGCCACCGTAGCAAACGCACCACTCCGCCCGCCCCTGCAACTCCAACGCATTACAGAGGGCCATTAAAGGGACGCTATGGGCCCATCGTAAGTTTATATTGGATCCTTTGTGACTTGTTAGCTCGACGTATTTTCCCCAGCGTGCCTCATCTCTATCTGGACCCCCAAATTCGGGACTGGGTTCTATTCCCAATCACCATAGTTATGGTACGTTGCCCTTACTCTCGCCGTACCTGTTCCCACACGTATATTTTCAGATACTCGTCGGAGTGTTGAGACACTATGTAGTCGTTCTTTTACAATCACCTCCGACAAAGCTTCCTAGGGCAGCTATCCGAGAACAGTGCGTATCCGTAGCCGACACCCAGTGGTGCGAATAGTCTAACGCGACCTGTAGACGTGCGCTCGTGCGCTCGAACGTCTTACGCGCGACGTCTACAAATTCTCCTTTGCCCATTTCTTTTTACCAGTCCATCTCGCAGAACCTGTCAAAGGCGTTTGCTGAGGGCACGTACCTGAAGGATGGCCCCCCGAAGCAAGGCGAAAATCCGGTTCCCCCAAACCCACTTTCGGACCCTGCAGCTATGGACGGAATGATGGCCGGAATGAGAACGCAGATGGTCATGATGGTGCCGCAGATGATCGTCATGGGATGGATAAACTTCTTCTTTGAGGGGTTCGTCGTGAGTACGTGACATCTCCCACTGGACGCTTACTTGCGGCGCCCAATAACATTTGGTGGTTGACAGTCAAGCTACCCTTTCCGTTGACTTTGGGTTTTAAATCCATGCTACAACGTGGAGTCCAGACGGCCGACATGGATGTCCGTTGGGTGTCGTCATTGTCATGGTACTTCCTAAACTTCTTCGGGCTAAATGGGTTGTATCGCATCATTCTTGGCGGAGATGAAGGTGGGTCTTGGGTTGCTTGACGTTTTCCTGGCTAATGTGTGGTTCTAGCGGGCGATGCTGCTCAGAATCTGGCCGCCAGCCCCTTCGCCGTTGCCAACCCTCAGGCTGGACAACCTCAGGACTTTAACAAATTACTCAAGGCGGAGCGTGACAACCTGGAGTTTGCGGAGGGACTACACAAGTGGATAGGTGATGATGTGGAGACACGGATACTCAAAAAGTATGGTAGGCTGTGAGGAGTACGATTTATTGAATTCTATTGCAATCTGACTGCGAGATCATGCGTGACTATTACAAGGCAGACGATGAAACAAGTTAGGGATTACAAGGAAACGAGAAGCAGAACGAAATGTAAGCTGGATACAGCGCGAGCACCAGGCGTCCGAAGTGCAGATGTAAGATATATCTCAGATAGCAATAATGGGGATATGACGCGGGGCGCTCTAAGGAAACAAAGGAGCACGAAATGCTGCTGGACTATACAAGACCGTCGTAGAGCGAGAGTGCCTGCAGTCGGGTGAGAACAAGGACCGGTAAAATGACCGTGGGACGGGGCTTACATCCATAACGGTGGGGTCTTGCTTACTGCATTCTACAAACTCGTTGTAGGTGATCTTGGCGTCCTTGTCCTTATTCATACTTCGGAATATCTTTTCTACCCGCTGCGCAGCAAAATCAGCGCATGTACCGGAGGATGCGCGGTGATGAGAAGACCTTCTCTGGTGTCTCCTCGCTCTCGGGGAGCTTCAGCATCTGACCTGTCATCTTGTAGATGGCTTGAACTATTTGGAGCATTTCTTGATAGGTTATAGTGCCATCTTTATTAATGTCATACAACTGGAAGGCCCCTGTGAGAGACCAGGTTAGCGTATGGAAATGGACAAGTCTGATAAGGGCACACATCTGAGCTTCTCTTCTAAACTGCCTCGGCTAGTGGCGCTGAGCGCGCAGATGAACTCCTTGAAATCAATGTAGCCGTTCTTGTTCTCGTCAAATACATCGAAGACGTAGTTGGCGAATTCGCCGGGGTCGCCGAATGGGAAGAACTGTGTGTATATCTTGCCGAAATCCTTCTTGTCTAGACGACCTTCTGGGCAATCCATGATGAACCCCTGATACCTAGACCGGGTGTTAATAAAGATGAATCGGGAAGAAGTTCAAAGGAGATGGACCATTGCTGGAGTTCACGCTTGTCGACTGTGACAGAATAAGGAGACGGATGATAGAGAAAGAAGCAGGAATGACGGACAATACGTGTTCTTTTGAAGATCGGATAATTGCTCTGGGGTGAGCTTGCTCTGTGACTTGCCCATGGATAGTCGTAGTTGCTTCTAAGTAGTACCGGGCCGGTAATCCACTAGGTGGTCACCTCGTGTGCGATCTGTCCTACATTTATCCCGGAAGGCCCCCCCCCCTTTCCTCCCCACCCCCCCTCACACACCCACTACGATCGATATGTGCTACATCTATGGCTCAGCCCAGGTCACCACCAGTGTCTGCCCGATGTGCAAGGTCTTCAGGCCCAGCGGTGCAAGGTATACCCACTTATCAACTCTCCCCCGTATCCTCATCTCCCCCCCTCAGATGTCCCCACAAGCACGATGTATGCAAGAATAGCGCCCTTCACCCACGCCACGACGTCGTACACATGCGCAACGCCGAAGGTATCTCAACATCCCCGATACGTATCCCATTTTGACCCATCTCGTGTGTCATAGTTCAAACCTTCAATGGATGCGGTTACTGCAAGGTACGCTTTGTCCGATTACCTTGTCTAGTCTGCTCTCCCTCAGTACTGAATGCGCCAGTGGGCCCGCACCAATCCACTCCCAAAGCAAGTCGGATCTGCTAACCTTGGTTGGCCCGGGTGCTGTCGTAAACCGGAACCAGGCGAGAGTCGCTTGATTCCTCCAGCCGATTGGCCCGCTGTGTCCAAAGTCCATCATATTCCCGTTCCGCCTGATGTCAAGGAGTTACTGGAGAGAATCAATCCAGTATCGCCCAAAAGTAGCAGCTCCTTCGGTAATACCCCTCTGCTCGGGAAGTCGCCATTGTCCTCCACTCCGCCCCCGTCTCTCGATCGGAGAAGCAGCTCAGGTGCTGTCCCGTCTCGGACAGCCTCTACCCCTTATGTCCCTCGCACACCACCCGTCGCCATTCCCATAAAATCACGTTCGGCCGGCAGCCCAAAAGAGATAGTCACATCAATCACTGGTGCCACTACCCGCACACCCCTCAGGGACAGTCCGCCCGCCTCTAATTCGACTTTGGCCGACTTTGGGCCGACACATCACCGCAAAACCAGTGCTGATAATGCAGAGAAGCGTGGCGACTCCCCGAACACCCCATCTCCCCTCCGACGAAGTATCGAACTGGAGCGGGTAGAGTCTTCACGCGGCGCCCCCCGGCGCTCCTCAGTCTCAAAGGCCACCGCCACATCCCTAAAGTCGTTTGTGGATACATCCCCCGTTCTTCGTCGTCGTGCTTCCATCACCGAGGGTCCCTCGCTCACCAGCGTGCAACTTGCATCCATTGGTCGCGGCCTTGAACGCCGAGAGACCATCTCAGCGGGCAGACCCAACACTAAGAAGTCGAGCCTTGACATTGATTTTAGCGTCCTCAGCATCTCGACTGGTGGCTCCCCCAAATCACCGATCAGCGCGCACAGTGACAGCAGCGATTCAAGCTCCCAAAGTGGAAGTAGCGACGGCACAATCACCTCAGATGGTGCATTCACTGATTACCTCTCCGACGAGTCAGAAGCAGAGCTCCAAAAGCAGGCCGAGGCCAAGGCCGCGGCGCTCGCTCAGACACATGCAGAGGAGCAGGAGTTTCGGGCGGCGCGACAGCAGCTTGCCAGCGTGGACCTGCGCCCTCCCAAATCGTGGGGTACTGGAAATGGCAGCGGTCAGCTGACCCATCGCTCCCAGGGTACAGATCAGGTTTACAGCGTGCTGTCAACTTCGTCATATACGAGCCATACCAGAGGTCAGGTGGATGCAGTCGGTGTGGGCCGAGCCCGATGAGAGGGCACACGTGTTGAAAAGAAAAAAGTGGCATTTCTTCTCCATTCTCAATGCTCAATGTTGTCAATATACATCCGTCGCTCTGTTGTTGTTTTATTTAGGTTAGGGAATATTCAGTCGGGCCGTAATGAGCCGCGTAGCCTGAGTGACGAAGCGGACTGACGGTTCTGCCATTACCTGGGCTCTTGCCCCGTTGTCCTTCAAATGAACCTTGCTCGTCATTCCATCTCTGCCACAGAGCCTCTCGTATTATATGATGTCCGGTTTGATGCCGATTGCCAGATATTCACAACCTCTACTCCAGATGGTTTCGCCGTCTATCGCGTACTACCCTTGGACCTCCTCAAGAAGCGCGGTAAATATCGTCTGACCATCACCCCAGATTATGGTTGATCGTCCCCGACAGAGGTCAGCGGAGGCATATTATCCTCTGTCGTCCCAATGCAATGCTCATCCTTATTACTCCTCGTCGGTGGCGGTAGAGACCCTCGGTACCCGCCTAATAAAGTCATATTCTGGAACGAAGCTCTCGGAAAAGAGGTCGCAGAGCTCGAATTCAGGGAGAGGGTCAGAGGACTCGCGTGTCGCCGCGGCTGGCTTGCGGTGGCACTCCGCAGGAGGGTGGTCGCTTTTGAGATAGGAGAGAGCGTAAAGAGGTATGGCGAGTGGGATACCTACGAGAATATGAGGGGTGAGCACGTCTTCTTTCTTCAGTACTGGACGTCTCGAGATTGGCCGCATCATCATGTTAGGTGTCATAGCCATCGCCACTGGCGCATACTCGACCGTACTCACCGTACCCGCGCGACAACCCGGACACGTACAGCTTATCCATCTCCCGCCTTGTCCTCCACCCATTCCCATTGGTCCGCCCCCCTCTATTCCTCCCCGGCCACCACCACCGGTGACGAAGCACCCGCATTCCGTCATTGTCGCGCATAATACTGCTATCACGACACTGGCTGTCACACCATCCGGGCGATTGCTCGCTACTACTTCCGTCCGAGGAACACTGATTCGCATATGGGATACCGCTACTGGGAAGCAGATCCGCGAGTTAAGACGCGGCTCGGATCAAGCAGAGATCTACGGCGTCGCTTTTCGCCCTGATGAAGCAGAGATCTGTGTCTGGAGCGACAAGGGCACCATCCACGTTTTCTCGTTGGCCGCGGGAGCGGGGCTGTCGTGAGTGGTTTCGCACATCATATTCACGAGCGCCGCTGCTTCACTGCAAATCCCTTCGTTTAGAAACCGGCAGTCAAAGTTGTCCTCGTTAACGTCGTTCATTCCGATCCCCAAATACTTCGAATCAGAATGGTCATATGCGCAGTTCCGCATACCAACGCAGTCGGCGCATATCTCCCTGACGCAACAGGCTGCCGCGCGTGATGCAAACCCCGATCTCGCCGAAGAGGAGAAATGCACGGTCGGCTGGATCGAGGCACCCACCCCTCAAACTGCCGTTCCTGCGCCATCACCGGGGGCCGATTACCAGCTGATCGCTCTCACGTATACCGGTGGTTGGTACCGCCTAGCGCTGCCCAACAAGAAGCCGTCGTCCGCGTCCGCGGGCTCTGCGCAGACCAATATCACTTCTTCCGGATCCGTGCGTTCGGGAACAGCGCGACCGCCTAGCGTGTCGTCTGTTGCCGGAGGGGGGCGCGCCGATAAAGGCAAGGGTGTTTCCCGGGATTCTGATAGGAAGGAAGGTCGCGATTGCACATTGTTGGAGTTCAGACGCTTCGGCAGCTGGGATGGGTGGGGCTAGACAACGGATTCATGCAATGCACGATTACGCCAATGCCATGACGCACGCATGTACAGTACATGTACAGTACAGTAGCTGTATCCACTAGGCTTAGACTTTACTAATCGGTCAATTATCGGCCCGCTACGGTCCGCTCTACTCGACCTCGACCTCGTTGCGACAGAATAATGGCAACAGTTCAAACGATCGTTGAACCGTTTCCTCCATACAACTCAACATGCGGATACTGTAACAGCAGAAGGGATACGAACTTTCAATCTGCAAGCCTCCACGCGTATCGCATGTCGTGCTCGGTGTGATCTTCCCTTTCTCGCGCCGCGAGGCGCGCGTATAAGATGTGCTCAAGGGGGACCGAAAAGGTGTATCAAAGGATGATCGATCGTGGCTGGCGCAGATCGGGTCTATTCTGTTACAAGCCCGACCTCAAGCGATCGTGCTGCCCGCAGTACACCATCAAGTGCGTGTGTCCCAGGGGCGCTTGCCGGCTGAAGTGTGGAGCGCGCCTCTGATGGTGTCCTCCGCTCGGACCTTTTGTTCAGGCTGGACGCGACCGAGTTCAAGGCGTCGAAGAGCCAGCGCAAGCTCGTTAACCGGTGAGTCGGGTCGAGTCGAGTCGGCCGGGTGCCCCCGTGCAAGTCGTATGGTCCTCACACCCGCCGATGCGGATTGCTCCGTCCCCCCTCTTCCCCGAAAGTTGGACTCGCTTCGTTTTGGGCGGCGATAATGAGGCTGGTGAACCCGGTGTGACGACGGGAGAAGGCGCGGCGTAGGTCAGGAAGCTGCACCGCGTGATCGTATACCTATCGGGAAGCATTTCTAGGCCGCGCAAGGGCAAGGGTTCGTCGAAAGAGCCCCAATTCGTCCTAGAGGATGCGATCCACGCTTCAGAGAATGCCTTGAATAGTTCCGCACACATCTTCGAGGTTGGTGCCGGGGGGACGTGGTTAAGGCCGTCTCTCACGGAGACCATGTGGTGTTTACAGGTTACCCTGGAGCCTTCTAGCTACTCGGATGAGAAATTCGCCTTGTATCAAAGTTACGAGGAACACATACACAAGAAACCAGATAATAAGAGCGATGGTTTTAAGCGATTTCTCGTAGAGACGCCCCTACAGGTGAGAATGTCCTATTCCGTGGCGGGCAACTGCGTCTGATGCAATCTCTTAGAGGGAGCTCATACCCTACCCTTCGACGCCACCAGCTCACCTTCCCTCCCACTATGGTTCATATCATCAGCTTTACCGTCTTGACGGTAGACTCGTGGCTATGGGCGTGATAGACATCTTGCCCAGTTGTGTCTCGAGCGTATACTTCATGTGGGAGAAGGAATATGAGAAGTTTTCTTTCGGAAAGGTCAGTCGTGGAGCCTCGCCCTGGCGAGATTACGACGCCCGTCTGACCCTTCGACTATCCCAGTTGAGCGCCTTGCGAGAAATCTCGCTGGTCAAGGAAATTCATGATGCTGGTGTCCCACAAACAAAACATCTGTATATGGGTCAGAAACATCGTCACAAGAAACTTGGATCACGAGCACTGATAGTTCCATGGTATAGGGTACTACATCTACACTTGTCAGAAGATGAAGTACAAAGGAGAATACTCGCCCTCTTTCTTAGCTGATCCGGTACATGCGACGATTTTGCACTTCAAATTCTCAGACTTATTCATCTTACCACCTAGGAGGACTTTACTTGGCACCCTCTGCCTGCTTGCCAGAGTGAACTAGAACGATTTAGGTATGCCTGTTTTGCACATCCTGAACATTCATTGGAGGGGCCTCCACCATTACTCGGAATCGGTGCGTACTCGTATACTTGATTGTCATTCACCTTACGGTGGCATATTATGTCGAAGAACCTCCCCCGAAAATACCGGAGAAAAACTTGAGTAATGTACGCTACCTTGTCGGTATACGAGAAATCCCGCCAAGGGTTGTTCCAGTGACGGTGTGTTTTTTTCTCTTTGAGATATATGCAACAGCCCTTGAGCTCATTGTACGATCTGCGGCGGCAGAAATCGAAATATTGGAAGAACCAGATGTCGCGCAAGAGTATCTTGTACACAGTAGAACACTTAGGAGTGGACTTGTCACAAGATGTGCTATTTTTGCCCTGAATGATGCTGTACAGTAGATGTAGATTTCCCAATCGACGTGTTATCTCGTTAGCAGAGTTCGTCACAGGCGCGGTGAGCGTAACTTAGGCGACACGGCAAAGCGGGTTTCGCGTCGGTCCGTTGTTTCGAACTCTGCGTCCGACTTTCGATGCGCGCCGCAGTCCATTCTTTTCGCAACGCCGGCCGCTTCTCCTCCCACAGTGGCCCCAACTCCTCCTGGAAAAACCGCTTCTCCGCGAACGACAACCCCACCTTGTCGCGACGGGTCTGGTCGGCGCTCTTCTGGCTCCCTACCCTCGTCGTCTTTACGCAAGTCGGGTGCACGATCCGTGCCGTGACTGGCGATAGCATGCAGGTCCGGGGGAACACAACTCGTCATCCACCCTCCGCCGTTGCTTACTGAGAAAGAAAAAAAAACTGTTGTTTTTGCCAGATAGCCGACATTGAATCCTGACCCATCACGCCCTCGAGATGTCGCCCTTTTCAATCGTTGGTCTATCGTGATGGAGCGACGGTACGAGCGCGGGGATGTTGTCGCGTTCAGGTTGGTCCAGCGTTCGCTTTGCTTTCTGCGACTACATTGCGCGCGCGCACGCGTGTTGTTAGGAGGTAGAACTCATAAACGTTCCAGGTCGCCCCAGGAGCACGGCAAGCTACTGGTCAAGCGGCTCGTCGCTCTTCCGGGAGACAAGGTGAGCAGAACGGCTTCGTGTTTCGTTTGTCGCTCTCTCATGCTCGCTCCCTCGTTCCGTTGTGCGTCTGACCAGGTGAAAACGCTACCACCGTACCCGGATATGGAGGTCGTTGTCCCTGAGGGCCATGGATGGCTAGAGGGTGACGCGCCATTCAACTCTGAAGATAGTAATCATTTCGGACCGGTGAGCTTGGTTCCAGCCTTCGAAATCGATTTTACTATGTAGTCTAATCATACGCTCCCTCACTTTCGACCAGGTTCCTTTGGCTCTGATCGATTCCAAATTGACGTACGTTGTCTGGCCCCCAAAGCGGCTCAGTGCCATTACTTCCCACACGACCGGTACCCAGTCAGAAAGAGTTGTCGCCTTACCGCATTCTTAAAGAAGTCTCAATCTCAATTTTATGAGACGAACTTTCTCCAAAGCCGCTCAGCGCAACCCAGGATTGCCAAAATTATCAGAGAGCTCTTACGACGGTGCCACTGTTGGCGTGTGATGGTCATCGATATATACAACTTTTGTTACTACAACTGGAGGTGATATCTCACTGTAAGCAGCGTACGACGGGGTGCATGCACACCTGTAATCCCCACAGTCCATTAGGAATGAAACTCTGGGTCATCAGCAAATGCCCCTGGAACGGGCGACTGCGCTTGGGCCATTGCCTCTTGAGAACGTATCTTTCGTTCCCGTTCTGTTCGCAATGCCTGGGCTCTGCGATCCTCTATGAATGCATCCTTTGCCTAAAAACACGACTAAATCCTAGAGACGAGATATTTTTTTTGCAGCGAAGAGAAGGGGACGCACCCTCTTTATCCGCATCTCCTCTTCCGCCTTGGCCGTTCTCACCTTGAGTCCCTCATCCTCCTCCTTCCCCGCTGTCTGCAGCGCTTCGCGCAGGATGGCCGCACCGACCCGCAGATCCAACACGTGCTTGTCGTTGAAGGTATAGTAAGGTTGGAATCGGTCGACCTGCGTGGGGTGTGCGGGTCATTGTAAGTATCTCGGAGTTCGACGGCAGGGGAAAGCTAGACCTCAGGGCGGAAACCCATCTGCGTTCAATCAAAAGAGCGGTGGAACTGTATGTGAGGCTGGACCGAGACTCGGGGAAGCAGCATAATTTCGACGGACCGCGACGGCGTATTCGAGGGTACCCTTGGGGTCCACGATATCTCGCTTGATTATAGTATTCGTCGGCTTGAACTGGCGAAACTTGGGGTTGTCTGGCTCACGGAGCAAGTTCTCTGCGATTGTAGACAGGGTCTATTACGAAAGGGACTCAGACATTCTCCCAGTTCGCTAGTGAATGGCAAAGCTTTAGAATTACGTGCAGTGACCTCAATGCAACCTCCTTAGAATTCGGTCGCATGATTCCCGGATCTACGAGGCGGCGAAATTCGATGCGCTTAGCATAATTTGCGTCGAATGGCTGCGGATTTTGCACCGCGTCTGGAAGTGGCGACGCGTCCCTATTCAACCGTCGCTCAAGAGCAGCTAATCGCTCCTGACGAGCAGAACCAGATGACGCGTCGCGCTGGGGGGAAAGGCGTGAAGATACTACTTCCTCGTCGAATTGCGACATTGGACCCAGTCAAGAAGATGGGATGGGACGGGGATGGGACGAGATGAGATGATCACGACACATTATGTCCACGATCACGTGGTCGATCCGGTCAATAATACAACTGCCGCAATATTATAATTACGAATCCTCTTCGTCTTCGTCCTCGTCCTCGTCCTCGTCGTCACCTCCAGCTGCCTGTATCGATTCTCGGTCTGCGAAAATCCGCCTCACATCTGGCCGACTGCTTAGTGCACTGGGGTGGTACGCCTGCCTCTGCAGTTCCTCCTCGGCAGACGAGCCATCGCTACTCCCGGAAGTCTCACGCTGTCGTCCAGCGGGTTCTTCACGCGCAAACAATCGTCCCTTACGACGTATGGGAGCCGTGAGTCCGGGGAATGACTGCGTTCGTAGGCGCGTCAAGAAAGATGCGTTGTCAGAAGGTGAAGGTCGGTTTTCTGCAGGTTGTGTCGGGGACACCCATCCCTCAGGAGCATCCAGTGTCCGGGTGTCGAAGTCGTCATCGTCACTCTCGGCTTGGGGTTCCACTGCACGACTCATATTACTTTGAAGCCCCGCAGAAGCTGGCCGCAATGGCTCGTTGGACACACGGAAGGAGGGACCTTGCTGTGTGACTTTGGTGGCTTGACGTCCGAGGTAGATTTGACGCTCCAGGCGCATACGATTCTTTATCATGTGTAACTGGGGAGAGGATAAGCGGCATATACTGTAGTACTTGCAAGCGACAAACCTTGGGCCATGTCACAAATTGACCTACGTGCAGTAAACGTGCCATCTCTGGTGGATCGGGATCCGTCAAGATTCGTATCCAATCCTGTTGTAATTAACAGGTGAGCTGTGTACAACCGCGGAGGGTAAGGGAGAAACCATAAAACGAGTTCTCGGCCAAATTCTGTATGAAAATGACATAAATCCTAGGCGACTGCAGCAATAAACGGCTTACGTTACTGCGCCGTCGAACCGCTGAAGGAAAACGCTAGACCAATCGGACCCAAGGAGTTCGGGAAGAAGATCTAAATCACGAATAACCTGATTTGTACCGGACCTGTTAGGGATAACCTGGTGGTAGGGACCCAAGAAGACGAGCCTTAAAGTTTTTTGTAAGTTCCAACTTGAGCCACTGCTCAGCGGCTGAGAGCACAAAATTTCCCCTCCAGCCTGTCCGTAACATGTCTCAATATGATGGCGTTCTGGTCAGAATCCAACCCACCTTTGCTCTTCCTATGGGCCACGGGTTTGCCTGCTGATCCCCGCGGAGCAAAGAAGAACAGGTGTACGTGAGGATTTGCTTGCGCGACAACGGGGTGTGTGGCTGAGGAGGGAGGGAATTAACGCCGGCTTCATCACGTCCGTGTGCCACCTACCATTGAAAAGAAGGTGAAGAGATTGAAGAGGTATATCTACCCTGTAAAAGCCCTGGGTATTGGAGCTGCGTCATAACCGCATTGAAGGTTTGCTTACCGCAGAGATCCATCTTTGAACTTGCTCCCCCAATTCCAAGGCACCAACCGACCATTCTTGAGCTTCTGCATTAGTACCACCGGATTCATAATACCCGGAACAGCAGCTGTCGCCAGCATAGCGGACCAGATGACGGTATCAGGGGCAGTGATATAGTTCAATACCTTAGTAGGACTGTAGCCTTTCATAAGAGCGCGACAAAAAGCCCCAGAATCAGCCTTACGAATGTCGGTCAGAAGGGACCACCGAAATATTGAGCACACGACCAGTCTTATTGTAGGCTTCTCGGAACGTCATCGATCCAAAGGTGAACCAACATGCCTGTGAAAGTCATTGTTAACTTAGAGAGGGCGGATCCATGAGTTGTACCTTCCGGGCCCAGTCAACGGCGTCGAACCTAGCACCAGTTTTCAAAAATCTAGTAGCCCAGATGTCGATTGATTCCCCACAGGCATTGATCTTGTTGGCAAGTTCTGGAACTAATACTTCTCTGAGCTCGTCGTTCGTATGCGTGCAGGTCATTGCAGCGATCAGGCCACCCGCCGATGTCCCAGTTATAATCCGGGGTAGAAGGTTCGCATCAAGAAAGGCTTTGACAACACCGAAGTGGTCTGCAGGCCATATCATGAGTCAGTTCCCTTGTCTGCACGTTTTGAGTGCTCACAATATGCGAAGGTGGCCCCGCCTGAGAGACAGAGGGCAGTAAGACCTAGATTAGCGTTGGCATTTTTGAAGAACCGTTTTTTCTCCTCGTTAGTTAGAAGCGGGGTTTCACGAATATACTTGAGTGCGCTTTCCAGTTCGTCGATGTATGCTGGATCCGAATTAGTCGAATGAAATGGAACGCGGACAGCTGCCTCACATTCTATCAAGTCTTTGGTTCCATAATAGGTCTGCAACGAGTTATCTTCGCGCGCGCCATTAATTTACGATGTGCCTACCTCGCTGTATAATCTGTGGTGCAATTAGTGGGGGTCGGCATGTGGTGTGTCTGTGAGTGCAAACCTAGATGACTCAACACCAGCAAAACTATCGCGGATACAAGTTTCCAGAATGCCTAAGACACCGCGAACATCGTTCTTCGCCCGAAATGTCCGCAAGGACTGCTTGACCTGCAAGGAACACCCTAGCTGTCACTTACGGGAGTAGGAATGGCAGCGGAACATCCCGACCTTCCGGACCAGGCGCCAGTCATAGTATGGATCCTCATCAGACCGTTTCCATTCGTCAAATTCTAGAAAATCATCGAGTACTTCGGCTGCATCCACCCATTCCTAAAACGGGATTAATGCGTGAGGTCCCACACAAGGAGGTCAGGGCATACTTCGTAGGTCCTGGACGCCCGCAACCGTTTCCTCAACTGGCCTTTACGGCCACGCCCTATGAAAAAATCATTAATGTCCGAAATTTGTCCAAAGTGGGCTCAACTGACATGCCGAGAGCCACTCCTTCGCATTGACCACCTGGCGGATTGCCACGTAGCAGCCGAATTCGCATGCAATAAACAAACCGATTAAGAACTGCGTTTAGTCAGCTCAACGACGTGGTGCCGAAAACGGACGAAGCGCGTATACTGACCAACAGTGGCCACCGTAAGAGGACAAACAACCACTCTTGTTTCTTATGAGGCGGCTCTGTCCTTTTCTTCCGTCTGGACGCAGCATTAGGGTCATAGCAGGTAGCAAGACGATGGACGCGCACCTGTTCACCTTGATGTTAACTGGGGCAAAATCCGACATCGCGGACACCTTGCGTATTCGCCTAGTTCCAATCGATTGGGGCACCGTTGGGCTGCCTGGTTGTGAAGGTCCGGAGGTTGCATAGTCTACAATTGATTTATCATCAGCCATGAGGGCCTCTTCGAAGGCCTTCATATGACTGTTACGACCCTAATGTCAACCAAGGAGTCCAAAAGCCTAGGAATACCTTAAGAGACATACTCTTCATCGACATATGTGAATGGATCGAGGAGTCTGTTGGCATTATTGGATGTAGAGGGAAAGGGACGGCGCCTTTGCGAGTCGGAATGAGACATGGTAAGGGCTAAGTTACAATATTATAAAGAGAGAAGGGAGAACGAGTGATGTGGGTCTTGTGGGGTGCACGCAAAAGGTATGTAACATTGCAACCCGCCATATCTGACAATTTCACGTGATATTATTGGGCACGTTTAAACCACTGATTCAAATTCGTTTGTCCCATCGCAGACACCATCTGCCGTACGCCCTCCTTCTCCACCACGCATTTATACCGCACAAATTGTTTCATTGTACCGGCTGGAACTGGAGTAACAGCAGCAAAGACTTTAGTGGCGATGAGTTGCTCAAATGCCTAAGAATTATCTTGCGCGTCAAAATGTCGGCTCATGAAGAAAGTATTGGAGTCGCCCACCGTCATCAGCACCTCCTTGCTGCAGCGCACCATGCCAATGCTGCTACCCCCAATTTGGACCGGCGCGGATTGGGACGTCCGAACCTGCTTCTGAAAGGAGTCGTGCAACATCTCGAATGTAATCGACTCATGTCCGGCGGTGTCGGCGTGGCTCGACGCGATGAGGAGACACGCGGCGGGGTAGGATAGATCTAAGAACGTGTTGACGTATCGTTAGGATGGGCCAGTGGACGAAACGCACCTGAAAGAAACGGAAAAGGTGCTGGAAACCTTTGAGATGCTATCGCGGCCGATAGCCGGGATGCATTTGGCAGAGGAAACGTCGGGGACAAATTTAATACGAGGTCCATCTGAACATAAGTAGATGTCAGATAGGGCCTGTAAGCCGAAACTGAAGACGACGCGCCAGAATTCTGTTCAGAATTCGAACGTCCTTCGTTAAGTCATACGTATCTGAAAGGGCGACCCGGACAGAGCGGTCGTCGAGGAACTTCTCCACAGCAGCTGCCCACCAGACTTCCCATTCTTCGTTGGGTGGGCTAGGTTTGGCAGTGAGAGCGTTCCTCGCAATCAACATCCAGTCATTCAACGTGCTGGGGCCAGCCGTACGCAACATACGCCCAGAGAAACGGCTCTTTACACGCTTTTCAAGTAAGTTAATGGTGTCCACCCGCGTCGTCACTCCGACGACCGCAATACCCTTGCTGCCCTTTCCAGCGCGGCAACTCTGCGCAGTATCTAGGAGACAATAGAGCAACGCCTGGCGACCATGGATAGCGAAGAGATCGAATGCCTCTAGTATGAGTACAGTGGGTCGAGCAAGCGTCGGAAGAGCCGAGATCAAAGTCGGTAGGTAGGCGGGAGGCGGAAGAGGCACGGTAGGGTCAGAAGCATCAGCAGCATGGTGAGACTCGTCTTCTATGTCTGTCACTTCGATATCAAACGAACGACCGGTCTGGCTAGAAAGCTGCCTTGCTATCTCACGCAGAGCCAGTCTGTCGTTATGTTGAACGTGCCCAGATAGCCGGATGACAATTGGCTGGGAAGGAAGAGAAGCGAGCGCCTCGTCCAGAAGCTGAACAGACGAAGCTGTCATTAAGCGGTGTCGGTTCCAGAAGCGTAGACACTGACACGAGATTTCCCACTTCCACGGGGACCGATAAGCAGACAGCTATTTCCTTCACCCCGCTCCAACGTCCCAGTAAAAAGTGCATTTAACTGCTCCAGTGCAACGGCATTTGCAGAAAGTGCCCCATTTTCGTCTTCCTGATCGAAGACAGCAGTTTTGGGATCGTGTAATGCGTGAAAGATGGAACGTTTCTGCGCATGCAGGCACCAAGGGGGGTATCCGTATCCCGAAGGATTCTGGATAATGCTTGATTGTGTACCACGGAGAGTGGGCTGTCCCGATGACTTAGAAAGGCCCATGCGGTTGGCGGTAGTTTTTTTAAGGGATATCGGGGAATGAGACGGGGAATGAGGGGTCCTTTGTATTACCTTTGACCGGGCGGGTGTTGGTGAAGAAGGGTCGGCATTTAGCTTTGCTGGTAGACGTTTCGAAGGATGAGGTGCTGGTGATATTATCTCAACGTAAACGCGGGGTAGCTGAGAGGGCTTTGATGAGACCGCCTCCTGTCTCTTTTTCTTCATGACTTTCCTGTCAGGCGATAGTAGCAGCTCATCTTCAGACTTAGCGTCTTCCTGACCACTAAGAAAGTCTGCATGGGGTGTTTTAGAATGAACAACAAGAGGCGCTTTAGCCTGGGAGCGAGTCAGAAGCCCCTCCCTTTCTTTTCTTGTTGGGCTCGGCAAGGGAACAGACCTGGCTGAGGGGTTGGGAGCGGGGCGCCTGACGCTAGAGCTAGGTGGTTGAGAGGCATTCGGACCTTGGAGTTGGGATTCCCGTGACGGGGATGAAAGATTAGCAGCATTTGAGCGCGTGCGTCGTCTAGTTGCATCAGGTTCGTCGAGTGTTTGACTGGCGGATGCTTTACGTTTAGCAGGCATGTCTACTGGTACCAGGCAGCAGCAACAGGGGGGCAGACGCGACACAGTCGAACGCGTGTGGTCACGTGTGACATCCGTGTAATGACAGATGTCGTCGCATCATTCGGGGCTTCACTAGCTTCACTGCCTCCTTACTCCCGCCCTTGGCGGTGCCGCCAATTCGAATGGGAATCACAGGGTTGTCGTCTTATCAACGAGCCAAACAGACATATGCTGATGGTACCCCAGGCTTGCGCGATGGACGAATGCGCCCACGAATGGTTTAAAACTCATAGATGATAACATACGACAAAACCACAATGTCCGCACCCTTTTTAGAATGCCTAAACGACCACTGAACCTTTGGTCTTGTCCTCAGGGTCAGTTTCGAGGTAGATGGCAACTATCGGCTCGATCGTATCGCTCGACATTGGGGTCCATAAGCGGTACCGGATCATCCCTAGAGCGCTCCATGTGCTTGCTCACAATGAACGAAAATGTATTTGTCTCGCTTGAGGACCCTTGCGCACCGACTCGAGCCGATCTAGCGTACCATGCGAGCCAGTCTCAAACCGCGATCGCCGAACCAACCCACTACCGCAACACGTTCCTGACCTTGAGTCCACCCGGTGCCCTAGAGCAGCTTCTTTCCCTTCTCCGTGCCCGCTGGATATCCACGAAGCAGGCAGCCGGAAATGCGGCGCAATATAAGCAGACGGCCGCACAGCTGACTGTTGAAGGGAACGTGTACGCAATAGGGACCGATTGGATAGTCCGTGCGGGCAACGTCATATTAGCGGGTGGTGCGGTCAAGGGCATGTTACTAGAGGTAATTAAACGAGTGTCAGAATACGCGTGGATGCGTTGCTCACGCGGGCTGTGCAGGCGGAGTATCTTCCGGTCCCGACGATGAGTTCCCAGGAGAGCGGCGGGTCCTCAGGGCTTCTCTCGAGTCTTTTGGTGTCCGTGCTCCCCAACTTGCCGGATGCAAAGACGGAGGCTGTGACAATTAGCGACGACCAATGGGAGGACGTATTGTGGGACCGAGAGACCGACGAGCAAAGGAAATCAATGGCGGTGGTGGAAAGGTCAGGATCAGGAGATGAGCTGTTTGTTTCGCCTGAAGATGATGTTCCGAGACATTCGAAAGGTGATTGGGCGGGTGTTGATAGGGACCGTAGATCTGCCTACCTTATAATTGGTGCTCTACGGTCGGACGGGCTAATTTGATCTGTTGGCTGTTGCCGTTGGTGTGGCCTCATAGCCTCACTTTCATTGAGCGCTTTTATGGGCGGGTCAGCTTAAATTGCAAAACTCGGACACGGCACGGCACGTTTTCCTGGACGGTTTACCCAGGCACAAACCCCTCCTCTCCTAGGCTTTACCTCCATGTCCCCCAGCGCAGACACCAGTCCGACAGACCTTTTTCCTCCTCCTTCCTATCAGATATCCCAGGAGGAGTTCGATCGGAAGACGTCCCGCGCAATTGGACTTTCTTCTTCCATACCCCAGCCGATCTTTGATGAAGAAGGATGGCCGATATATGATGCAGCAGCATTCGAAGCAGTTGCGAAAAGTTATGAACAACACCCACCCGGTTCGTCCTCCGCGGGCCACCCCGGTGCCGACATTCCCAGGCACGGGGGGCAGCCCTTATTCGCGGGTCTCCCACCTTCAACCGGTCCCATGAAGGTACGATCCTCGTACTTGCCTTTCTCCAATTATATCGCCCAGAAATTCACTCGTTATTACAGACTAGATCCTCTGAACGACGCAGACGGAATCGCCATCCGGACCTCGATTTTCCCTCAGAGCCCCGTCTCGCAACCCCACCTCCACCCTTCACTGCAACTGGTCCCTCTCTGGATGGCCCACCGTTTGAAGAAGTTGTGACTTTATCATACCATGGACCAAACCCACAACCAGCCTCACCTCAACCGACCTCACACTCGCCAGTGACTCAGCAGAATGCGCCTTTACGATTACCATCCCCAAGAACATCCCAACGGTTTTCCAACCCCCAAACCCAGATCCCAACCCTCTCCAACACTCACCATTCACGTGGTGGACCAGCACCAATGCTGCCAGATATCCCATCCAGACTCATTCCCGCTTCCACGATAACGCGTGTTGAATTTGACCCCCAATTGGCGTATTCGCCAAACGGTCGCAACGGCAATCACGCGCCCACCCCGGGAGAGGCTTCGGAGTTCTACAAGCAAGTTAACCCAACTCATCACTTGCCCAGTGTTCTAAAAATCTGTGTATAGTTCCGCGGTCGCACCGCACCTCAGAGGGAGACCTACCATAACCACCTCACCACAAATGGGATATCCCGATAGGTATGTCAGACATCCTGCGACAACTTAAGACTTGACGCTAAGTACTTGTCACCTTTTTTCAGGATATCGTCACAGTACACTTCAGGGTATTCGGGGACTACGTATCGAGGGCACCAAGCGACGTTGCCGGTATCACATTTGACACCAGACGAGCGGTATGCCACTCTTCCACACAGCCTCCGGTTCGGCAATTCTGCGTCACTACCACCTGCTCCGCATATGGTTTCCTCAACATCGCTCCCCTCTGGCTCTGGTTATCCGCAGCGACCGAGTGGATCTGTTCGAGGACCACTGCCACCTGTACCCTACGCGCAATGGGGAGGAAGTGAAGCACAACTCGTGCAAGATGTTTATGGAGGGCACGGTTGAATATTTCAGATGATTTCTTGGCTCGGATGAGGAGTGATATGAGTATGATTGAATGTGTTCTGTCCTGTATCGCCTGTATCCTTACCTAATCAATTCGCACTTTGCCGAAACGGCGACCCCCCTCATATGTCGGTCTCCCTGGTAGCTGGTAGAGTAGAGTAACAACAGCAACGCTACTCTTCCCGTCCTCCCATGGCCGCCACATCATCTCGCCCCCTCTCTCGCTCGTCGTCCAAGCAAGACGTTAAATCTTCGAAACCTTCTTCAGCCCAGTCCTCGAAGCCAGCAGACTACGTGTACTTTGACAGAACAACTGCTGCGTTTTCCGATGACGCCGTACCTCGCGCCAAAGCAGCCCAGCTCAAACTCGAACACTACTACAAGGTAGCGGTAGACGCCGCTATCGAGCGAAATACACGGTTCTTCTCTCCTTCACTCGACATTCATGCTGAACCGTTTACGGTTCCTTCCCAGGCGCGTCGAGCTTGAGAGACGGTTGCAAACAGACACGATGCTGTCTGATGAGCGGAAGCAACGGCAGCTCGTGCAACACGGCAAGAAAGAGTCTACCTTTCTCAGGCTTCGTCGTACGAAGCTGGGGCTTGACAATTTCCGGACGGTTAAGGTGATTGGCAAGGGTGCATTTGGAGAGGTGAGTCACGCACAGATCGTTCGCTGTATCGCAATCCTAAACCACATCGCCAGGTCCGACTAGTTCAAAAGACTGACACTGGTAAAATCTACGCGATGAAAACGCTAAAGAAGGAGGAGATGTTAAAAAAGGACCAGGTGCGTGCGCTCGATTCCACGAAGTTGGACTCTTCCCGATCAGCCCCCGGTAGCTTGCGCACGTACGAGCTGAGCGCGACGTTCTAGCCGAATCAAATTCACATTGGGTAGTGCAGCTCTTTTACTCATTCCAGGACCCATCATACTTGTACTTGATCATGGAATTTCTACCCGGAGGCGACCTGATGACAATGCTCATTAAGTATGACACGTTTTCCGAAGATGTAACTCGCTTCTACATGGCGGAGTGTGTTCTTGCGATCGAGGCAGTCCACAGCCTCGGATTCATTCACAGGCAAGCAGACAAACGCGTTTCCTTTCTCCCCCTTCCGGGCGTTGACGTATGTTCCACGATCAGGGACATAAAGCCGGACAACATCCTGATCGACAAAGACGGCCACATCAAGCTGTCAGACTTTGGCCTGTCAACTGGTTTTCACAAAAATCACGACTCGAGTTATTACCAACGACTCCTAGATCAAGCCAACGGCGCAGTTTCTCCCACATCTGCGGCGCAGGCCGCACGGAATAGTGTTATGGTGAACGCCATCAACTTGACCATGACAAGCAAGGATCAGATTGCAACGTGGAAGGCGAACCGTCGGAAATTGGTGCGTGTACATACTCGTGTTCACACCCCTCACAAGGTTTCACTCAGCCCATGATAGGCTTACTCGACAGTCGGCACGCCAGATTACATTGCCCCTGAGATCTTCCTGCAGCAAGGCTATGGAAACGAATGCGACTGGTGGTCGCTCGGTGCCATCATGTTCGAGTGCCTCGTTGGCTACCCACCCTTTTGCTCCGAGACGACCCACGAAACCTACCAGAAAATCATCCACTGGCAGTACCACCTCGTAATTCCTGACGACGTCCATTTGAGTCGCGAAGCCGAAGACATGATTCGTCGGTGAGCAATCAACCGATCTTCGCGATCGCGCGCACCCAATCCCCCCAGTGCTGAGATCGCCTTTCCTCTGCCCCTCTCGCCCGTGCATTTTACAGGCTCATAACCAGCACGGATCGGCGACTGAACGTCGAGCAGATCAAGAAGCACCCGTTTTTCTACGGCGTAGATTGGAACGCGATACGGCAGATCGATGCCCCTTTCGTGCCGCGGCTGCGGTCCATCACCGACACGTCGTATTTCCCTGTGGAGGATCTCGAGCAGGGTGCCACCGACGACGCGGCCGGCGCCGACGCCAGCGACTCGAGCAAGGATCTTGCATTCCTCGGGTGCGTCTTGCCCCTCCTCTCTCCCGACCCTTCTACTTTCCGTGTTGACTCATCGCCCGGCCAGATATACCTTCAAACGCTTCACCATCTCCAATGGAGCGTAGCTTATTCATCATTGACTTGGCCCGTCCTGTAGCTGGTCTGCGGGGACAGTAGACTGATCGCCCCCATCTAAGAGTACTGATTGTCGCTAGCCATACATACTTTCTAGACAGCACCATTATACCCGATCCCTCGTTGCTTGCAGGGTTTATAGTTGAAGAGAATTAAATCAAAGAGTGAAATAAGTCGTACACTGTCAGCGTCTGCGCATATTCTCTAGGAGTACATTTGTGAACGTGTGAACGTGAGATCAGACTTCGCAACTCGTCGAGCGCCGGGATCGCCGGTCCATCAAGTCCCCGTCCGTGGAATCAGCGATGGCCGCATCTGTAGAGCACCGAAGTCAAAACGTGTATTTGCACTGCCTTCCACAAGAGTGCGGCCATAGAAGAAAAAATGGAAACGCACCATTTCAACAAATATGGGAAGCAGCTCAGGTATCTTCTTGAGTTCCGGAGGTTTCAATCCCTCGGATGCGGCCTGCTTCTTAGGCCGTGTAGGCGTCTGGGGTAAATTTTGGCCCGTCGGGTACCGTTTCTGCGCCGGAACCTCGTGAGGAGGGGGTGGTGGTGCCCGGCGGGACGAGGACGCACGAGGCGAAGTCGGGGACGATGGCTGAGGCGGTAGCGGCTTCGACCGTCCAGTGAGCGACGCGGCAGATCGCGACTGCGCGACGGACTGTGGCAAGGGCGGGAGGGGGGGAGGGGGAGGGGCGTCCGCACTGTTCGACAAAGTCGGACGCACAGAGCCGAAAGTCATTGACCGGGATTTGCGCAGCGACTGTGATAGCTTGCGAAGGCGAGATCCCGAGGGGCTAGGAGATGCCACCGGTTGCGCGCGTGAGGGTGCTGGCGACTCGGTACGGGGCGAGAGTGTCAGTTTTGGTGGGGGTGACGAGGGAAACGGCTGCTGGGCTGGACGGTGCGAGGCGTCCTGGATGGGCGGTGTCGATGGGGACACGCGCAGTCGGGCAATAGGGGATAGACTTCCGCTGCTTTCTTCGGACCCAGTTTCACTGTCGCCTGTCACAGATTCATACTCGCCGCTTGACTCATCACCGCCGTCCAATTCCTCTTCTTCGGCCGCCATGTCCAGTGCATCCTCCTTCATGAGGTCGCCAAAGCTGAGATCGTGCATAAATCCGTTCACGATTTCCTGCGTTGCCGGGTCATCCCCAGCAACGTCTGCGCCTCCAGCCCTACCAAATCGACGGCGGACCCTGCTCTCGTGTTGGACCTTCAGCCTGTAATGGTAGAGCGCCACTTCATCTATTTCCTTCATGATAGCCTCGTGTTCTTCCCCTGCATGTGGAAGGATAAACTCGAGACTGATGGGTTCACCAATACCATTACGGACGACATCGAGAAAACGCTCGGTCCAGCGCATAAGCCCGGAAAATAGACCTTCACCTTTAGAATGAACCTTGTGGACGAAATAATAGAAGGACTGTTCATGCCGCTGAATTAGGTCAATGAATATTTGGACAGTCTGCCGAGGATCTTCCTGGACAACTGACACGGAAGGGGTTTCGTCAGAAGAACCGGCGTATTACACCTGCGAGACTACATACGCTCTTCACTGGTCTCTACGGTTCGAATGAGGTCATTGATGAAATTCTGCAGGTCGCCTATAGATTCCGCAATACTCGCAGCCCTGTAAACCTGCGCAAGAGGTGAGTAAAAGATTGTTATGATATCTTTCATGAGGTCCGCGGTGGTGCCCTATGTTCAAAAAAGCTTGTTGTGAGTTGTTGGATACATAAACCATTCTAGCCTACCTCGAAAATTAGAGCTATGAGTTGCTTTCTGTCTCTCAGTCGGGAATACAGCTTAGTTAAAACAGCCAAGTCCTCAAAAAGCCACGCGTCTTCATTCTGTGGGCCATCGTCGTCATCCGAATCCGCCAGCGACTCGCGATATCTCAAGTATTCTCGGTGTTCTCTGTGTGATCGAACGACCCGTTGCATCTGCGCACGTGAGAGTGTTGGCTCCTCCCCCGAACGAAGGACCGCAGCGAGTACGTGTATATTCTCCTCAGCTTGGATAACGTTTAGTGTCGACATGTCGGTAACTAGGAACCACCTACCTGCGTCGTTTTTGTATAGGGCCTGAATTTCTCTCGGCGCGTACACAAACTGGCGGACCTTCTCACAGATGACAGGGTCATCGACCTTATCCTTCACAGCCTCGATGTCCTCTTCGAGAGATTTTACTTCTTCATTAAGTGAACTAGTGAACATACTACGCACGCTATTAACGATCTGGCTAGAGAGATGGCTATTCCACCCACCGTTGGAGTAAACTTCGGCCACCGAACGGCTGCGCTAGGAAAAGGTCGAGAACGCCTACGCCAGAGATTACATTGGCCACTACGGCGAGAAGAAAATCAAAAGGGCGTACTTCGTATCATAGCAATTGGGTTGCTGATTTTCAGCGCAGCTTTAAGCATGAAATACGGCATGAACCCATGTATGCGCTTCAATCCAGCGAGTGATTCAGACGCGTCGTCCGCGGCGATGAAGTGGTGGAAAACAGTCGACGCCAGTCTTTGAATAAAACATAAGTAGGAACCCATCTCATCAGAGTAGGTCACCAACGATATTCGTCCCCACTCGATGACGGCCTGGAACTCCAGTGGAAGGCCGCGCACGTTATCAGTTGTCCTTATGACCTCAAACATACGAGTCAGACCATCTAAAGAATGATTAGTCTAGTTTTTGATGCATTCAGGAGGGGAGAGGTGTATTTGACCTTTCCCGAGGAGATCGCCCTTGACGCCTTTGACCAGACCACGTAGCGAATCAACTCGAGCAGAAATTTCCCTGGCGAACTGTTTGCGACCCTCGTCGCGTGTTTTGTCAGCCTCTTCGCGGCGCTGGGAGTCTTCCAATTCCTCGTCGCTCAACGTGGTGGGGTCCGAAAGTAAAAATGACCTGGTGACAGGAGACGACGCAATCGTGATTGACGATATCAACGTATTAAGGTAGGCTCTTAACGTCAGCCGATTCTTCTCTCGTGCTAATCGGAGAGAAGGGGCAGCAGTGGGCGCGAGAGAAAGTGGGAGTGAATCGTTGCTGCCAGATTCAGGGCGTTCCAAGGAAGTTGATGTGTTGCTAACCGTGGGGCTGAGAGGTGCCCGCGAGCTACCATAGGTACGATCTTTTGCCGGTGGCGGCCGGATATCCTCGTCGGGGTGTGCTTTGCGGAGCTGAGTTGGACTATGAGCCGGAAAGGGGAAATTGAGTACTGGGGAGCTCACCTCGTTGTATAACGTCTTGAAATCGCCATACCGGCGTGAGACGTACACATCTTTGCAGTGGGAGCGCCGAGTGCGAATGATAAACTCCTATAGACACGTGCGATCAGAAAGGAGCGGGACATATCGACTGCAGGAGCGCACCTCGTGAACCTTGCTCCTCACCCGCCCTCTGTCGATGACTGTTCTTACACAGACTACGTTAACCTCGAAAACGTCCTTGTTCTTCATCAGTCTGTTACGACGCCTGCGGGCTATTGTTTCTAGCCTGTCTAAGTCTGACTGACTTAATCGCACGGTCTCCTCTTTCTCAACGGTCTTTATGGCATAGTTAAGGAATAAAGCGAAGCTGCGCTCAGCCTTGGCCACAAGTCTAGCTGTACCGGCTGAATCCACCAGCTCATCGTCGAGAGTAGCAGTAGAATAAAGGTTCCGCGAAAGTAGCGATGAAACGAATGGCTGCACTTTGTCAGGAAAGAAGTTCTTAGGAGCAGAGACCAGGAAGGGAAACGTTAGGACATATTGACGAAAGATATATCGCAAGAAGGGCAGGTCGATGACGGTGGTGCCCTTTGGTGGTGGAGAGAAGGGGGGACCAAGATATGATAAAGTAGATATGTTCGGGCTGTCAGGATTAGATGTGATGGCCTGTATTTCTCGAGAAAATTGAAGTTGGATGAGAGACTTCTTGAGATAATGTGCTCTTATGGGAGTGAGACACTCGCTTTCATCGGAAGTGGGAGGGCGGGAGAGAGGGGAAGGAGGTGCGACGACGGGCTCGGGCTCGGGCTCCATGTCTAGGACGCGCGTCTGGAGAAGCGCATACAATCAGGATCGGTGACAGACCGAGGTTCGCTAAGTTTATCAACGGAAGAGTCGGACCGGACGACCGAGAGATCAATTTCAGAGATCCAAGTTACGGTACATACACTCTTTCTCCCCCAAATGTTCTGCCGTTCTCATCTAAAAGCCTCTTCAACCGAACCGCAACCCTCCGTACACACTCCCGGCACTCATCCAGACCCCGCCAGTTACCGGCCACCATCCAGCACTCTGAACACGCTTTGGATGCGGAATTCACCGTTTCCAGTTCCAGTTCTCCACGCGCATGCAGTGCCGTGAGGATATCTACCAACCGATTAAGCCCCGCACTCCATGTATATATCCCGCCGGTGGGATTTGTCGTCGTGTCCGATACTAGGTATGAGGACGAAAGTCCCAGACAGTGTCGAAGCGCGCTTTGGTCAATCGTTGACGACCTTCTTGTCATCGCGTTCAACACATCGAGTGTATATGTCTCGTAGTTTGTCGGTGGCCTCGGCTCTCCCTGTGGTGGCTGATTTCGGTTATTTATTTGCGAAAAAAAACCACTCCTTTCGATTCTGGACCACTCACCTCCATGGTAATGAGCGTTGAACGAAATGTGTCCGTTTGATACCAATCGCCCTGGTCTCGTTATTGTACAGGGCGAGTACAAAGTGAGGTCCCTATGAGGATGTCTACTGCTGCCTGTGATTTTATGGTCAAGTTATAGTTGTACGAATATCGTGACGTCTGTGCCGCGTTTCGATTCAAGCCCTTCATCGGATCGTGTCGAAGCTCGGTGGTGAGCGGAAGTTAGAGCCCTGCTCCTGTATCAAGCTATATGAAGGGGCGTGGAGTACTGGGTGCGTGGAAAGTGTGTTTGACGCGCAGAAAGAACAAGTAAGCACGCGCGAAGGTTTTGCCCGAGCGCCGAATGCGCGCTCTGGAAAGTGTAAATAATGGCTAGTGTCATCAGATCAGTGCGATGCGCGCCCTCAACTTGGCCCGAGGGTCCGGCTATGGGCATTGCCGCATTCGAGCCGCACCGAAAGAAAGGTGCATCGTCCCACCATGAGTCTGACTTTTGCCTTTTCGTGTCAACCTCTGGATGAAATGGATGCTACTGTCATGCCTCTTCTTTTATGTAATATGCGATGGTTCGGTTCATTCCATACGAAGATCCTCCCAAGGCCGAAATATCTTTCCGGGCCGCCCGACAGACAACCTATGGACATGCATGCGACTGAGCCTACATAGCTGGATGCATCACCACCACATGTTCATATGTTCACGGCCGATCAAGCTATCAATATATCAACTCGCAGACGGCGATTCATATTTCCCCGGCAAGTCGTTCTCCGGATGCTCCCGCTTGGTTTGCACACTGTATTGGAGCAGCAAGCCAGTTGTCGACCCTTCTCCGCTCCCCCATCCTCGTCCGATTGCCCGATAGATATGTGACCACATGATTGTCCCACGAGTTTGGAGCAATGGAGCAATGAAAAGGTATAGAAAAAAAGGCTAAAAAGGCTAAAACTTACCAGGGTCGTCGATGATGGGGAGAACAACTGCCTCTACATTAGTGACCTTTCTGTACAATCGGACTTTCAGGGTAACGGGTATTGCGGCGCCCTTATCAACGCAGTCAAAGAATTGCTCCGTTGTGTCTTCTGGGGTTTTCACCATAATTTTTTTTCTTCGTTTCGTGGACATCCGAGAGGTCTCTGTCTGACCATTCTCGTACTACTAAGCCCCGTGCGTCCCTCATGTCATTGGCTGATAGCTCTACACGAACAGATGGCGTGGCATGCCTGGCACAAGGGTTTCGGAATCGGTGCTCAATCGCGCGGATGGAAGCGACCACATCCATCAGGCAGTGTAAGAGAACGCAACAGGTGGAACAAATACCAACGCCCTCGGTGTATGGGTCAACTGCATTATTGACGCCCCAGGGAGAAAAGGCTATACAAAGGGAACCTTCTCAGCCCATGCGGGACGTAGTCCGACGCCGTGTGAGTTAGAGTGGTCCCGAAAAGAGGGAAGCAAGTGCTATCGGTGTTTGTTGTGAATAGGGTGCGGAACACCTTTCATAGCCTGACAGTGACAAGGGGTGCGCCTTTCTAGAAGCGACCTGCCCTTTACGTTCTCGGGCTCACATCGATGTTGCGGTTAATTATGTCGGAGTGTATATCTGACAATGTTCTGGTCTCTGCTTCTCTCTTCTCCGAATTTGTCGAGCTAGGTTCCAACCGACGTGGCTGTCTCCTATATTGTCTCGTGTACTGGCGTACGTCTGCCTGGACTATACACCTTCCAACCTCCTGCCAATCCGGCCTGTAAGGCCGGGAGCTATTGCACACTATGGGCCGCTGGCGTCTACTGGTCGACCAACGCTTCTGGAGCCATGAGTACGCGCGACATGAGGACCCGTAGGCGGTAGTGTGCCGACTTTGCGGTAAGGAGGGTGGCGTCCCCTTAGGACAGTTCTAACTGCGCATTTCATAACCTGGCCGTGTCCACGATCAGTTAATGCAACGGCACTTGTCGTTAATGAAAAATCCCTGAACGTATGTGCGTGTTACCGTGCCCCTTGGAGCGCGGTGTCCCAGTGGTGTTCTTCATCTTCATATCCTTGAGGGGCTAGCGATGATCAGCGCTGGGCCGGCAGTGAGTTGCCTGTTAGTTCTTCTGTCCCTAATCTTCCGATGTAGGACCTCATATTTTTCTCTGTATGCGATGTTTGTTACGGAACAGATGGTAACCACATGAATGCCTCAGGGTAGAGTAACTGGGTGAAAAAAAAGCGTACGCTACCTGGTTGGGGGGGTGGTTACCGGTATTTGTCTTAGTTACATGACCCGGAATATAAATTGAATTCAAAAAAAAAAAAACCTGGTAGGGGACCGAAACGCGCTTCGTTGACTGTACTTCTTGTTGGCTGTATCAAACTGCATTCGATGCCACAACCAGTAGGGACGGAACAAAGTCTGACGCATGCAGTCTGTGGGCGATGCAAGTCCTACGCCACCAGCATCCTAGCAGAACGGGAAGCGGCTGTTGTCATGTTTGACTCTATAGGATTCGTCACCAGCTACCTTGGTGAGATGGCCTAGACCGGTGACCGTTCACTCTATGGGGTGTCAGCTTCGCAGAACCTCAATAGAGGGGCTGGTACATGGTACAGCTGAGTTTAGAACAGGGAGGTAGCGACTATGATCAAGAGAATTTTCAAGGGATTGTCAGTGTGGGAGGACCTTGAACCGAAAACACCACAGTGGTGAGGTGTTCCCACGCACAGCGTGGGCTAGGATGGGGCAATAATACACACAAAATGGAGACCAACGCACCAACGGAAAGACACCACCGACCCCCCTGAAGAGAGACGCCCCTCGAATACTACTTCTAGAAAAACAGAAAAAACCACACTAGAAGACGGACAAACAACCACCAAGAGGATAAACAGCGAACAAGAGGAAGGCAAAGGACAGCCAAACAATTATGCATGCAGCATAAACTCAAACGGTCCCGATATCCTTTGATACACCAATGCAAAGGGACCCAAAAACTGGCACAGAGCGTAGCACAGAAGAGGATAGCCTACAGTCGCAAAAGAGGAAAAGAGCACAGAACAAACCCGGGACACAAACACCAACGCACCCCCCCACCTCCCCACTGCCACCGCCACCACATCGGAACTCCCCAGGGACCTACTCGCCAACGGACCTCCTTCAAAAAACAACTCGGGACACAGCACGCGAGAAGCCCCATCCACAACAACCCTCCTCCCGAGGTACAATCTCCCACCATCCAACAGATACAACTCGCCTACCTCCGCCTCACCAAGGTCGGAAGCCCTCAAAAAATGGAAAGTACAACAAGTGAGAGCCACACAAGAGAGACCCGAGAATTAAGAGCAAAGGATGGCAGTTGACGAGGCAACACCCCACCAGAGCCAAGCAACACTGGAACCCAAGAGAATAATAAAGGAAGAGCCAGAGGAACTAGGGAACAACCAGTCAATAGCAACGAGAGGCAACACTCACCCCAGTCAAACGATATAAGGATCGGAGTAGACAAGCAGGAGAACAGAACGCCCAGAGAACCCCGCTGAGGCAAGTACACAGACGCCGTTATGCCCGTCATCCACAACAACAGCCCAACAGCACTCCGAAGAAGGCCTAGACAAGAACGGGTCTAGACCTGGCTCAAACTTCCGACTGGAAAAGTGCTAGCAAGACCACCGGTATGGACTCCAGGGTAACCCCGTTGCAGCAAGAATCTCACACTACTCCGCAAGGGCTTGCGCAAACATATTTTTCTCCCATTCTCTCGAGCCTTCTGGCTAGCATCAGCGCATCAGGTGGGATTGTTAGGTAACCTCCTGCTATCTAATAAATCGCTTTTCCAAGAAAATAAAAATAAAAATGAAGTGGTTCTTGTCATGTTTGACTTCAACTACCTTGGCGGGGTGGCCTTTCATGGCCCGATTGGCTCCGGTTGTACTCTATGCGAAGCGAATCACCCGACGGTATGAACGAAGAAGTTATTCCCGAGGCCGGGATAGGGCCCCGACACGCACGCCATCCCGTAGCACCATTATGATAGGCTCGCCACGGCAAGCAATTTGAGTCACGAATCTAAGCTGGTGCTAGCCCGTCAAATCCTCGTTATTAGGGTGTGGGCATCTCACATGACGCTCGGGCACGCGACCATGCTGGCGTCAGGATTGTAATATACGAAGAGAGAGACTAGAGAATTGATCTGCCCTGTTTACCGTCTCACGGGACCACGAGGTGCGAGGCAGCACTGTCTGAGTGATGCGATGCATGGGGACACCAAGGATGATGGGAATTTTTGTAGCATCTACTGATACAATGGCAAGCCTGAGGGCTGTAGAATGAAAAAGCGATCAGCGATGAGACGAAAACGACCCGTAGTGAAAGAGATGGTATCAGAATGAATAATGATTCCGGAAAGACGTCTTTCGTCAAGGAAAATCTCCGTAGAGGGAGTCTTTTGGTCATCCCGTGCCAGAGAAGGAAGGATCAAGAGAGCTAGATGCGACATACCTTAACGAGCCTTGAAGTATTCATCGAGGACATGGCGAGCCTCAGAGTCCTCACCATATTCTTTAACTACAACGCACGAGCAACCCACGATCTTGCGAGCATTTCCATCGCGGTCAATCTTGCATAGCCCTGCCCATTTACCCAGGACTTTTGCATCCCCAACCTTGATCAAGGGGATGGTGTGCGTTGCGCAAAGCGCTTCAATAAGCTTGATGTACTCCGCCTCTGTGCAGGTCTCGACGAGCACACAGAGGTGGGCCTGACGCCTGTCCAGGGCCTTTGCACACTCGCGCAGGCCGCGAGCGAGACCGTCGTGTTTAAGAGACTTCTTTAATACTTGCTGATTTTTGTCGGAAATCAGAAAGATATATCGAATTGAGCATGGCTAATGTGTACCTCAAGTGCCTCCTCGACGGACAGCTTTCCCTTGGGTGCCTCTGAGACCTCGGGGGCTTCAGCAGCTTCGACTTCGACATTATCTACATTATCTCCGGCGTCAGACATCCTGAGTATAAGTTTAGTCGTTAGAATGATGGATATACTGGGATTTGTTTGAGATAGTGCAAACTTTTTCGATTCAATGGAGAGCCAGAATATCGCTACTGGTGATGTCTTCGTCCGCCTTCGTTGATAACAATACAAATTAAAGTTCAAGGTGTGGTCGGGTTATACAGATGGTTTCAAAGGCCGATCGGTATAATCCGAGGCCGGAAGTAAAGCTCAATTGACGCGTCCTGCAAACTGCAAAGCTTGCTCAAGAAACTCTGAATAATGGTTTGTACACAAATATCGGTACACGAACCTTAAGAGGGATTAACTATGATATAGAGTCTAGCCTATGTGCATGCGCTTGACTGTGCAGAACGTATGGTGCTCTTGAATACTCACGACATCCCTTCTTCCTGACTTGAAACTCCTCTCGACCGAAGCGCATGGTGATGCAGTATGGGACATCTCTTGGACCGCAAAGGATAACGCGGTAGTATCCATTTCTGCCGACGGAATAATCAAGCGGTGGAATTCCGCGTCGGGTCAAGTCATGCGCACAGCACCCGCCCATACCCTTGGTCTTGTTTCCCTGTCTGTCTCACCGGATGGGAGATATGCCTTATACAACAGTGTTGACGGGACTACATTTTTGTGGGACTTGGAGGCAGGTACGATTGTTGGCAAGCATGAGAGTTATACACGTCCAGGAGCAGAACCATGTAAGTTCTTTGTCAGCGTAATCGTTATATCCATGGTACATCCAACTTTTTCATACATGTCACAGCATGGTCCGTTTCCTTGAATCCGAGGGGAAGTACATTCGCGGCTACTGGTGGCTCGGGAAATGTTACTATCCACTCGGCAGAAGCGGAGACCTTTGGTGAGCAACGTACTACTCTGCAGAGTGGGCGCGGAAAGTTTGGAATGCGGTGCAGTCATGTGGGTATTCTCTGTCCGTTCACAAATAATTTATTCACGCCTCATAGAGCCCCGACGGCTCTCGGGTAGCGCTATCTGTTGAGAGTGGCCAGATCTTCATATTTGACCTCGCCTCGGGCACTCTAACCTCCACGTATACGTCGCATGCCATGGCTGTCCGCTCCTTGTCATGGTCTCCTGACTCTCAGGTTTGTGACACCAACATGAAATATCACACACATGATTGACCATGCTGAAGCTTCTCCTGTCGGCTTCTGAGGACAAGCGCCTTATTCTGTACGATGTGCGCACGACATCGTCCGGTCGGCCAAGCTCCGGAGCGGTAGCCTCTCTAACTGGGCATTCCTCATGGGTCCTGAGCTCGGATATATCCCCAGACGGCCGACTTGCTCTATCTGGGTATGCACATCGACAACTATGTTCACATCCCCGTTAATTAGTCATGACAGTTCTGCCGACAAAACTATCAAAGTTTGGGACTTGGCAGCTCGGGCAGCAGTCTCGACAATTGCTGATACTGGAGAGGTCTGGGCCGTGTCATGGCAACCTTCTTCCGCCGCGACATCTTCGAGTGCGTTCGTCACAGGGGGTGAGGATGGCATCGTCAAATGGTGGAAAGCAGCTGGGGCTAGTTGACACCGATTCTCCTATCATGACCGCCGTATTTGGACCCCGGGCATTGCAACTCCATTCGGGCACAATGAGGTACCACATGATGCATCGTGGCACACGGGTTGTCGAGGCGTAGAAGTATCTACCCCGAAAAAAGTGTAAAAAAAGAAACATAGGAGCCGGCTAGATAGAATAGGAGTCCAGTGGGTTTCCAACGAAAGGTACAGACGTAGATAGTACCAGAATCAAACGCCCAGATACTGCCCCCCTCCCATGTGTCACCTACCAAAAAGGTCGCAATTAATCTATGATCTTTCAGCACGAATGGACGAGGCGTTGGGTACGTCCTGTTGGGACACAAGAGTTCTTGGGGCCCTAAAATGAAACCTCGTGACAGAGCAAAGGGTAACGTGTGTTGCGAGGTATGATATGAGCGTCTAGGCGCTGGGTAGGGAGGAGGGGTTCGTAAGTGCGACGTAAGGATATGTCAAGGCGGTGATGGTGATGGCGATTCGGAAAGAGTCATGCCCGGTGCCCTTCCTTGTTGCACACCGGACAACCCAGTCTAAGCTTCGCACGAACCATCGCAGTGCTAAACATGGTATAACCGTCAGCACGGAAGGTACACTAACTTCGAGAATACGCACTAGGCAATTCTGGCACTGATACCCCTACTGGACCTTCCCCCGGAAGTTACGCTGGCTACCACCGGATCGGGAGGGGGAGGGAGCTCATCGCAGCAATCTACGTGCCGAGCATGAACGGCGTGGCGACATAGAAAAAGTAATACGACGGTCGACGGTGACTCTTGTAGAGGCAGGTCACATATTGGGCAGAGAGTTTTCGCTGATAGAACCCTTAGATCACAGCAGTACGGACGGGGCCTTTGGAAGACTTACAAGTGATGAGGAAACCACTTGTCTGGTCCCGATGCAACCTTTTCGCCAAATCAGAGCTATCACCGTGCATGATGGCTTGACATCCCTCTAGCAACGAGATTTGTAGGTTAAAATCGTGCAATATCTTTATGAGTGCAGGTTTCAGCCCGGGTATCTCTAGGCCATTCTTGATACGACGTATGAGACGAATGGGGTCTATTTCGGCCCCGACATTCTCCAGTAAGCCGCGGATGAACGCTAGAGGAGGGTAAGGCAGGATAGGGAAGATCGCGCGCTTAACGCACGTGGCCGAGTCTCGGAATATTTCAACAGATCCTCCCAGAGGTCGTCGTCATTTTGGTCCTTGGCAAAATCGATCGCCTATGGCGAGATGTGTGAAGGCCTGAGATTGGACGCAATCCGCATACGTACCCTGTTCACATCCCCCAGGCGTTCGATTATAAGATGCAATGCCTTCTTATTGTCACCCGTTCTCCCGAGTAAGAATACCATTTCAGGCACAAGATCTCGTTCGGTGCAAATTCTATACGCCTACAAGGAAGTGAATCCGAGTACTTAATAGTAATGAAGAAATTGAGGCTTACTGCTTCAAGGTTGAAATAGCTGCTCGCACGAAGAAAGTCAATGAGCTTTGCTGGGGCGTATTCTGCATAGAGTTCGACTAGCATATCGGCGAAATCTGAGATTAGATGTGCATCTTTCTCGAAGAGAGCATCAAGGTATAGGAAGAGGAAACGTGAACGACTCCGAAGCTGCTGCACGACTCTTGGTATCTTCAATCGTCGGTGAGACATTCGTCCCATAGTGACGATGATGAATGCCTTACTGGGATAGAATGAATGTGGTCGACAAGAAGAGTGATTGCAACACCACGTTCATTTGATTCAGTGTTTTTACGCTTGTTCATTAGCTCGTGGTCGAACTCGACGAGAAGCAAAGCCTGATCCTGCACCGCTGTAAAAAGGTTGTGCTCTCGGATGAGCTGGAAGACATTAGGTCGTCGTAGCCGGATAAAGAAGGGAAGCGCCTTCGCTGGCTGGCGGTTCGCGGTGTACCTTTAAGCTGTCAACAACGACCAGAAAAGCCCGAAATGCTGACTTACAGTTCCGCCAAACACTCCATAAGAATAACAGTGTCAGGTGACGCCGGGGTGAGAAGGGCAGTCGACTTTGATGAAGATGGCGTACAGCGGTCTAGCTCGGAATGTATTGCTACAATCACTACTGAGATATCATAGATATCTTTTGGCCACTCATTAATAGTTCGTTGGAGAGCCTGAGAGTGTATTTAGTCAGGTGGGGTTAGTCGCAGGCCTTCTTCGTACCTGCCGATCATTCGCCAAAAAGTGGGCAAGTATCATTTCATAGACGAGGTGACCTAATCTTGGCCTGTCGGTCGGGATATAAGGGATGATGGCCTACGAAATCAAGGATGAGCCATTTTGTTGTTCTCAATAGCTCAGACACGGACTTGCAACTGCTGCTTTTGGGCGAATACGAATATCCAATCTTCCCAACGTCTGGTGTCCTGCCCACAGACTTTTGAAAAGAGCTTAGCGGCCTTCGTAAAATCACCTGCAAAAGGTTCAATTGGAGCGTAAACCATGATATAAACATGTCCTTGCCTTCACCAATGAGATGCTCTATGTAGCGCTGTCCAATCCCTGTTGCGTCTACAGTCTCCAGGCCTTCACTCTCCATTATCTCTATTTGCCCTAGCGCCTCTTCGTAGCGCTTTCTCTCAACTAGCCACGCAATGTGATCCTTCCGGTCCCTTGGGCGGACAATAATCACGTCTTTGGGGCTAAGTACGAGGTAACCCTTGGTCTTCCCGGTGTCGTCCTGGTCAAACTCAGCTAGCACGTAGTCATTGCAACCCCATGACTGGAATCCCGTTACACTGAGTGCATCGTTTGCAAGCTCCTCACCCGCTCGAGAGATGATCCTAAGTTCTGGGCGTTCGGCGCGCTTACGTGCTTGCAACGTACGATCATCAGTAGCCTCATGGAGGAATGATGTGTCCACAGGAGAATAGGCTAACACAAGAAGGGATGTAGGAGCTGGTACGGGAGAAGTGCTTGAGGTGCTGGTGCTACGGGAATGCGCAGGGACAGGATGTTTGTGGTCGGTCATCACTGGTGAGAGGGGAATAACGCCAGCTATCATACAATCTAGCTGGAAAACAGCAGTGATCTCAACCAAAAGGGGAGGTTGGTTTGCTGATGCAGCAGAGGTTGGCGTCCTCGGTCGTGCCCTGATCCTAGCAACCTTGATAATATCTGCCCAAGCAATGAGAAGTGTGGAATCATCTTGCCAGTGGAGAGTGCACTTGAAAAGGTCTGGACGTGGGCTATCTGGCTGCCTTTCGATATAGGTGATCCTAGTTTGTGATGCAGTGTCATATATTTTGACGCCCTGGAAGGCAAGCTGGTAAGTGAACTTTCGTACATCACATGCACGAGCACTGACAACATCATTAGCCCACGCAATGAGAGTCCCTCTCCACCGGATGTGCCAGATCGGGCCTTCTCCTAGATGTAACAGTGTTTCCTTATGTCCTAGCCAACCTTTCTCATGCAGCACAAGAGTACCAGCCATGCCGCCACATACAACGGACCGGGACCCTCTCTTCGCGAAGTTCGGTTCGAGAGCCATGCTCCTTAGTGGGCGTTTCATATTAAAGATGTAGGACTCTGTACCAGAAATGGAGTGGATGAACACCTGCCCTGTTTTTGAGTCATTAGGTGGAGGAGCGAAAAGTAAGACTGGGATACCCACCGTCCATCGACGCTGTACCAATAAATTCCGCTGTGCTGTCGAAGCAGATGTCGATGACGGACGCGGCATGAGGTTTGAATGTCTTGATTCTCTGGCCCGTCAAATCCAAGATATGTACAAACCCATTGTGCGAGCCCAGCGCCTGCGTAGGGGTGTCAACAGAGATAGCTACGCGACTTATAGGGTCACTTACCAGGAACCTGGTGGATACTGCAAGTGCAGACGCAGAGTCTTTCTTGAGTAAATCTTGAAACGCACCACCGAACCGCTCATATTTTAAGGCTGGTTCGTCGTCGTCGTCATCATCCTCTTCGTCCCCATCTTCGTCATCATCGTCTTCCTCACTGTCCGTCTCTTCATTTTCAACACCATCGCCACCTCCCGTCGTGCCTGTTGCATCCTCACGACCAAGCTCCGGTTCGGCTTTAGTCTCCGGTGGCACACTTTGAGATATGAGAGGGGTGTCATTGGCACCAGAAGTCCCTACTCCATTGGCAGGGTGGCCTTCGACGTGTCGTGGGATGCTAGATGGTATGTTTGTCGCCACAGCAGCCATAGCGGATGCACCGTTCGGCGGTTGATCCCTTACAAGAATGTTGTCACCCTTGTCGAGTTCATTGGATTGAGCTTGGTCATCATCGTGTGCAGTAGACATGAAAAGTGAAAAGACAGCTGGACGAACCCAAGCCGTACTACGTGCGGAGACCCAGCTTACGCAAGTCGTGACTAGTGATTTCCCCGAACTCGTACCATGACCATGACCATAGAAGATTCGAAACCACGAAAATTACAAGATGTCGAACGGAGAATATCTCAATCATCGTCAGTGCACCTAATTGTTATTGTCGCAATCTCTACGGACCAAATAGATTCGACTCGCTTTGCCTTTGCGTAGAATACCCTGCTTCGGGCTGAGTGCTCTTTGTGCGTCTTTGTTTTCATACCTTCGTCCCGTCGGCTTGGCTCAGTTGGTTGTTCTAAGTCTTCGGATCGGCATTGTTTCCCCCTAGCTTGCGTGCTCAGACGTTTACTCCTCCGTTTGTTCTGCGGGCCGGGTTCGGCGCAATATTCGCGGGAGCTGGCTATGTCCTCGCTTCCGGCGACTCGAGGAATGGGAGTGGCATTGTTACAGGTAGCGATGCACTAGAACATACGACCTAACTGCTCCTCACCATTGGCTTATCACTGCAGCTTGGTCACTGAGCTACTTCGTTCTCGAGCAATTCTTACTCGGGTTTCAACGATCCAGCCGTCTCCCACGCAGCAAGCTATCTATCGCCCTTTCGAGTGCCACAGCGGCAACAGCCGTCCTGTATGGAACGGAACACTTTATTCTAAATGATGAAGACTCTGAACTGGACTAGACCACGTACCAAGAGTCTTCCATTTTGTGCAATATCTTCCCTCAGCGCCACACAATACATCTAATACAGCTATGTGGTTTTCCCTTCCGCTTGGTGGCCATACCTATTCTCTTTACGGCCCATTCTATCCGTCCAAGGCTATCACAGTTGTCATCATCCCTATGAGCAGCAGCACTTGAGAACTCAGGCCGATAGAGACTGTATAGTTCACCACCAACCACTGTCCGATTCGCACTCTCCATGAAACTGTCCAGGTTTCGCCTACCTCTTGGACCAGCCTCCGGAAATGCATTTTTAGAGAGTATCCAAGGTATGAGGACGATGGTGTTGAGGCAAGAGTGTGAGGGGTAGAATGGATAGTCGCCTTCCATGCTCGTTGGGGAATCTTCGCTCTGATAGCTGGCCTTGCCTTTCCCCAGGTGCAAGGTCGCCTCGCCACACGGTGTGATTGGCGGCGGGGGCGGTGCAAAGCGGCGTCACCTGCGCGAATAGAGGGGGGATCCAATCAGTTTCGTTATGCGAGGGTGGGCACGTAACCTGCCTACCTGCGCGACCACATGCAATTCGGGTGCTCTTTTTTCACAGGAGCAATCGATGCCCGCCGCGCAGGTGCCTTTGTCTCTGCACCCGTTTTACCTCGGCCTTTGTTCTGCGATTTCTCCGCTTCGGCTTCCCTGGCCGTCCACTTGCGGGGCCCTTCAAGTGGCGAGGCCTCTTTCCTGAGTCGCTGGTATTCCTCTTCTTCCCCCACCCTATTCACACATGCCTTCAGGAAACCATATCTCTTCCTGTACCGTATATGAGTATGGTTTCAAAATGCGAATTTGCTTTGGTGTCGACAACAAGATAAGCTTGCTGATAATCTATAATCTAAGCGCCAGTATAAATAAGACAGGAAAAACCCCACGCATTATGTGGTCGGTTCAGGAATAAGATAAAGACCGTTTTTGTTGCAATTTTACTTGTTCTCTGTGCACGATCGTTACTCATGACCAGAGTGTGGGACTGCGTGTAGAACCAATGGCACACGTTCTTTGTATTTGTTGTCCGAGTTAACACTCCAGTATTGTAGACAGTTTCCGCCCAGAACCGCATCTCCACATCATGAAGAACTGATCGAAGAGCTCTGAGGTGACGTGCGTCCCAGGGAGTCGGGCACTCTTCGGCAGTGCGGACGGTGATGTCGAGGAAATGTGTGAGGGGCTCATACGAATTGCCCTCCGTCGTGAAACCATCGGGGGAGAGCCGTGGGGCGTCCCCAGTCGAATCGTTGTTACCCAGTGAAGTGTGATGTTGTGGTAAACCCGGAGGTAAGTAGCACCTTCTGAACGTTGCCCAAGTCAGCTTGCAAGGTAGCTTCCTCGGTGGCCAGATCTACGAGTGTGGCACGGCTGAATTTGCGGAGGATCTGACTCTTCATTTCGGACTGAGAGCGTCGTGGACGGAGGACATTGCGTAAATCCATACTTGATTATTCTCAGCCTGGGTATCCAGAGCAGGAGGATTCGTGGCCATGCCGAGAGGTTAGTATAGTTCAGTCTGAAGAGCTCGACTATACCGTAGGCACCGGTGGTATCACAGCTCTCACCTGACATAGTAGCTACTGTTAATCTGACGACCATCCTGGCAGAGTGCGGCTCATACTATGACCGTCTTACTACCCCAACCAGAGGCGTGTAAATGCAGGAGTGCGCATGCACTGCCCAACAAGCCCTCGTTCGCGTCGGAGGCCCTCGCTCAAGCAGCAGCGCACCTACCCCAACCACTGACCCTTCGGACTCAGATGATGTCGGAAGTCACGGATGGGCCCTTCTTTCCGACTTCCAAAGTTTTTCCGGTCCTGCAGATGCAATAGACCGCTTTGTCCAGAGACAATCCACGCTGACGCCGCCGCATGTTCTAGCGCCGTAAATCGCTCTCAGTCACCTAAACTCGGGGTGACGCCGTTGGTAAGAAATGAGAGTAAATAGAATCCGGTTTTCTGGACCCCAAAGTCTGGCTAGGATGGCTGAAGTGGTCGGTACCCAATCTGGTGTTACCCTGAGGGTGAGAGGGTGTGGGTTCGGGTTGAGAGGCGTTCAAGTTGTTGTGACCATCTGGCCGCACACGGTAGTTGCAAGCAGAGTGCTGCGTTAGCTGCGATACTAAGAGGGAGCAACACAACGGAGGGAGGTGTGCGACATATGAGGCTTATATCATATGCAACGCAATGGGTCCACCTGAACTGGTGGAAACACTACTAGTAGGTGCTGTGTACACTGTCGGTTGCCGACCCACTGGAAGGTTCTCGTCCAATTAAATTTGTATCCTCATCCTCTCCCACCACTCCTTCCCAACCGTTTCTTTTCAAGTATTCTATGAAATGCGCGTCCTCCTCAGCGAGGTCCATCCCAGTCATGTGCGGCACGAAGAAAAAAGTAACCAGAATTCCTGTGACACCGCAGATGGCAGCGATGATGAACGTCCATCTAAATAGGGCACGTGTAACTCAGCTGCCCATTGAGTAAAGCCAACCCAGACCTACTCTTTCCCTAAGTTATTTTGAATGGGTGTGAACACCTGTGTACCAACTGCGGCGCCTGTCTTGCCAATCGCTGCCGATAACCCGTAACAGGTACCACTGCACCCGGTCAGCACCTTCCCAGCATTTACCTCAAAACTGACATACCGTATTGGGGTCGCATAGGACCTACGTGACAGAATGGTTGACGTGAGATCCTGCTTCGAATAGACTGAACCGGACTCACTCAGCACTGACGAGACCTAGCATATCTCCCGGGCCCTGCGTATGTACGGCTCAGTTGGGCCTGTGCTTTGATCTCCAAATAAATCATCAGAGGGCTAACCAGATTCCCTGATGACTGCATCAGTCCATAACTTGAGACAAAACCGACATTTTAGCTGAGATACCACTCCTGGCTATGTTTGGACATGACACACAATATAACGAAGAGAGGTATGTTCTTCGTAATTTTTTCATAAGCGAGCCCAATAGTTAAGCCTGGGTATGGGGTCAGGTACGCACTTCCTGGATCTCGGGGACTCTCACCGAAAATAAGGTAGCCACTGAACCCGAGGATCATCTAGTGCACTTGTTTGGTTTGAATATGCCCATGTCAACAAAAGAGCCTACCGTGTTCCGACGTCCCAAAGGGTTGCACAGAAGTGCGCCAATGAAAACTCCTGGAAGCGCGATGGAGGAGAGGAGTAGCTGCCACTCTGCGGTTTTCTTGATGTCGCCATCATGGATAACGCTCGATATAATGGTCCCCGAAAACACTCCATTCGGGAAGGTCACAAAATCATATAAAAACCTGAGCAGATCAAAAACAGGGAGCGATTATTTCCGGCGATCGACCATACCATGCACCACATGTACCGATCAGTGACCTCCAATATCGCTTGAAAACCAGGTGATATGGTACCCTTTCTGCGGCGAGGCATTTTGTGTCAACAGAAGCGAAACGGGACAAATTGTGCTCACTCTTAATAGCACCCTTGCGATAAAGCTTGGAGCTGAGCATCCTCAACCGGAAGACTAGCACGACAAGGGGAAGGACTATCCCAACGCCAAAGCAGACACGCCAAACCGTGGGAAGGTGATTCTCTCCAGCGATCGAAAGAACAATGAGGAATACAGAAGAAGCCAATGGACCACCAAACTATCGGGAGTGAAAATTGTGATTGGTGCATAAACAAAAATTGAAGGCAGCTCACGGAGAGGACGAAGTTTGTTACCATGATGAACACTGTGCACACGACTGCATCAGATGCAGCCAGACGACGTTAAGTATAGAAACTAACCCGGGCCACGCTTGCTAAGCATTTGCTCATTTGCTGCCTCGCTGGCACTTGTAGATGATGCGGGATATTCACCGCCGACACCCTGGTAGTAAGTGATTGAGGTCCAAGACATAGCAAGTGTCACCAGCACGAACAATTCCAGTCAGCCCTCGGGCAAAAGTCAAGAACCAGAACAGTCCCTTGGCACTGCCGTGTGCGCCGTGTGCAGCAGTGCCTAGGGTGGCACCGAGGACGATGATTAGCGTAGTGGACATGAGCGCAACCTTCCGGCCAATGCGGTCGCACACCAAACCGACGACCAGCTGCCCGATGATTGCACCTAAACGGAAGGTTAAGGCCTCGGCAAAGCACAGGTGAGGATATGTACACAGACCAACTAGTAGAGCGTTTGAAACCCTTGTAGAGACTGCCGGCGTGTAATCCTTTGGGTACAGGCGTTTGAAGACTACCTGCCAGTGGACGAATGTGAGCAGAATCCTAAATGGAAATACGTTACCTACGTTGGTCATAGTCATAAGATTGTTCTGATCTTAGCCATTATCGCATCGCGATATCAGTCTTAACGTGCTACTGACACAGTCGTGCAGGGAGACTCACATCCGTCACTTATGAGACCAAATGCTGCAGCTGCGATTGTAAAGTATGCGCTTATCCTCTCAGCGGTAGTGCTGTCCTGCTTGCCAAGATCCGGAACAACCTCCGCACTCGTTATCACCTCGACCCGTTCCTCGTTGTTACGGGGAGCCATGGCACGCTATCGGAAGTCTATGAAGATGCCCACCCCCGAACAGGAAACAATGAAGGACGAGACCTCCCTCGAGGAGAAATCTCGTCGTGACTATTTATACCGCAGAGGGCTAGTAGTACTCTGTCAACTGTGGGAGTAGAAACATGACGTCCAAAAGTAGATGCACACGTGCGTCTGCATATTGAACCAAGCTAGCGTGCTATGGTTGGGTAGCTAAGGAGGCCTAGTCAGGACAGGACAGACAGGACGGGTAGTGACACGGGCCAAATAGCCGGAACACTAGCCTGACCCAATTTACCCGATGCTTGGCGCCAAGCGCTCACTTCACGTTTAAACGTCTTCAAAATGACCATTGTAGTTATGGTGCGCAGCGAATATATTGGGGGGAAAAGTAATAGTGTGAGCGCTCGAGATAGAGCGTAGACTCCTGTTTTCTCTCGGCTCTTTGCGTACTTAATACTCATTTATCCGCTTACTAATATACTGGCATACGGATGCCTCCCAACAACCATGCCTGGTAACGATGAAACAAAAGTTTAGGGAGAGCTCTATCGAGAATATTGCAATCTGCTTCAGTCAGACTGCTGTCAATCGAATGAATGCACCAAGCTGATTGTGCGGCCTCACTGCCTCCTACCTTTGGGGCATACTCCTGGATAGGCTAACACTGGACATTTTACAATGTAATCCAATTCAGTTGTGGAAATCTAACCAGCCCGCCCTTGAGACAGTGCACGCGCTGCCGCGAAATCAGGAACTTGGCACAACATAATACTATACTTATCGTGGACTTACGCATACCAAAGGACATGTTTGGTGCTAAATTTGGATGTCGGACGTGCGACATTATTTTTGGACGAGATTTCCCGTTTAGCGTTCGCGTGGATAGCGTCGAGTGAATCCGTGAGATAACACGCTATCATATCTTGTGTCCGATTTGTTGGGTGGCACGGACTGTGTTCTAGCCTGGCGGGTTGAATGATACATCCCGGTAGACATGCCATCACGCCATTTAAGTATAGTTGGCAAAACAGTTCCTTCCTGCACGACACGACCCATATCTACCGATGATTTGCTCTCTGCCACCTGTCCCTATCCTATGCTGATGCGTCTTGCATGTCGGTAATCTTATGCATAAGAAAGGCCTTCCATGATACACAACTGATATAGTGGTTTGTGTGTGGTTACGATGGCTAGAATGATTGGGGACCGCACCAGGCGAAAGGCTGAGGCGGTCAGCCCTCCTCGCAGACGAACAGATCTTGACTTACACTTAGTTTAGTGAAATCTCCTCTGTTTCGCCAACGTCGTCGTCCCCATCATCGTGGTTGGTTGGCGATCGCTCTTTCTCGATAGGGGGTGGCGGAGGCACTTCTACGCTGGATGGAGCGACCACATTTACTGCTGTCAGCTGAGCATCCTCAGGTCCATCATCGCGGGCACGCGATGTATTATTTGCATGGCTTGCGCTGGTCTGTTGGCCCGGTGGAGGAGTATGAGACTCGGCAGTAGGAGGGAACTTAAACTCGCGATCCATGGTTCCATGTCTAGTCCGAGGCTGCGCTCTATTCCTCGTCGACTTTGTTTCTGCTGCTGCGTCCGGTGATTCGCCCGCAACGCCGCCTTCCTCTGGTGTAGGTTCAAAAACCTTGCGCGTTGGCTTCTGTTGTGCTCCAGAGCTGCCGGGAGGAGAGGGGCCAGGGGACGTGGGTGTTTGAGACGATGGAGGCATTGAGGCACGATTTGCCGCCTTTGCTGCCTGCGCACTTTGTGGCAGAGACGCTTGTGACATGGAATGTGGGCGTACGAAAGGGGCAGAGTTCATTGGACTAGACTGGGTAATGCCAAGGTAGAAAGCTGATATAGGCACCATTCTGTGGATGGGATTAATATGGCTGATCTCGTTAGGAAGGGGATATTCACTTCTTTTCGGCGTAACATGCCAGAATCCACTGCGGCTGAACAATTGGTATGCTTAGCTGAAGTGCCCGTTGATATTCCACTCCAGGGGCGCTAGAAATGCTTCCGGAAACCTGTGCACCTGTCGGCGTGGCGGCAGGAGTGGTGCAAACAAAGTGGGTCGTGTCAATCTGTATCTTATCGCTCCATTTCGCGCGCATCTCTTGCAAAGCAAGCTTCGCGTTCTCCAAGTGAACAGAATCCTGAACGTTACCGAAGCACACAGATATGCCAGATGTGTCGGTCATGGTATGAGTTCGGACTCGAATAAGATTTGACTGGAAGGTCCCAGCGGATGTACGCAGGACGAGACGAAATGAATAGTCGGTGTTGATATCAAGTCCTGACAGTTTTGTTGAGGTATTCTGGAGGGGTGAAGGTATGGCTGCGAGGCGTTGGCCGTTCTTGTATATGTCGAGCGATCGCAGGGAAGCCGTTTCCAGCTCAAGTGGGGGCCATTCCAGTGTCACAGATGTTTGGGTGACATTGCGAAGCTGAAGGGGTCGTGTCAGCACTGTGCTTCACCGAGAAAGACACACCAACACTGATTTGTGGGGCTTTAGGTATTCTGCGTCCATATTCCTCCAAAATATCGGTCTGCAGATCCCAGAACTCCCGGTCTCTCTTGTGTTCTTCGGCAACGTTTTGTGTAACGGAGATGTTTACAATGGAACCAGTGGTGGCTCCTGGCGGGAGGAGTAACGAAGGAAACTCGATCAGGTGAGCACGTTCACCCAGAAGAATCTAAGTAAAAAGGTTAAATTGAGAATTGACGTGCAAGGGCCAATGGACACACAGCCATGCCAGCATCTGGAATGCAGCTCACTTCCATCAGTTTCAAGATGCAGCAACATAGTGCGTACCCAGTTTTCCGACCGTGAACATAAAGCTATCTGGGGACTTGAGTGACATCTTTAGAATAAGGTCTACGAACAGACAGAATCAAAGCGACAAGTGAGCAGGTTTAGTCGGTGTGCCATGTAATCAAATTCCCACGGGTCATAAGTACAACAAAACATAACTACAATCTCAGGCTAGCCAAGCCGAGCTTTTTTCCTACTGTGCCCCCCATGGCCCGCGCTCAAACTTGCAAAGCTAGTCACGCTCCCGTGTGTCTGACCTTGCAAATGTTGCTGTTGAGTAAATTGCGCCGGCAAATGCTGTGCATGTGTGGCCTGAGCAGGCATCATGGACGGCGCATCGTCCTGCGTGATTCGACGGTGCGGAGGGAGCTGAGATGGGGAGTTGAGCTGCTGTTGGAACACGCTACAAGAATAGCTGTCATATAATCTGATGAAGCAAGACACCAAAGAACGACGAACTTATAAGTCGGCTTCGGGTCCTCTTGAAACCAACCATGCAATAAGGCTTCTCTGGCGTTCATTCTCTTGTCAGGGTCAAAAATGAACAATTTGCTGAGGAAATTGACTGCTGCAGGGGGCAGAGAACGCTGTTTGCACCATGCGTCGAGACGATTTGGGGAGCTGTCAAAGAACAGCGCTCAAAACCAAACCTCCAAATCATGAGGAAGAACGTACCCTTCCAATCGCTTCACGTTATGGTACTCTGGGGTGTTCCTCATCCCTGGCCAGCCCCCCTCTGCGACAATGAGCCGGCATGCTTGTGTACATAGAGCAAACGGAAACACACTACCCACCATCGGGCTTCCCAAGCACATCGATGACCTTTAAAAGTTGATCTTTCTGAAAAGGTACATTTTTCTTCGTATCTAGCTTCGCTTCCTCGCCTTTGAAAATAGGGCGAAGACTGGCCAACTCAGCCATAACACAGCCCACGGCCCAGCAGTCAACTGCTTTGTGGTAGTGCTTCGACCCCATAAGAAGCTCCGGAGAACGGTACCAAATAGTGACCACGACTTTGTCCCCCGCGAAAAGAGGCTGGAGGGGTTGGTACGTTAGGCGGGCAAGACCAAGATCACCGATTTTGACTATTCCCGTAGACGTGATGAGGATATTTGCAGGCTTAAGATCCCGGTGCAATATATGGGAATCATGGAGGTATAAAAGGCCATTCAGAAGTTGGTAAATTAGGGATTTGAGTAGGTCGTGAGGGATATGAGAGCGAAGTGTCTGTGAATAATGGTGAATTACTTGCTAGGGGAGGGAATCAGTTGCCTTTATGATGCAGGGAATGAGAGACCAACGAGAAAATCATGCTCCGCATACTCGAATACCATGTAGATCGACTTGTCCTCCAGTATGACTTCCTTGAGGGCGACGATGTTTTCATGAGATATCTCCCTGTTAAGCTATTCCGCATTGACGGAGGGACAGCGAGGCAAATGTGATTTACCCACTGCAATTTCACGGATTGCGCTCTGGCTGATACCCGTATATGTCGCTATATCGCCATCCTTGTCAGGTTTGAACTTTTTGATAGCGTGAAGCCTGGCCTCCTCGTCCTTGCTCTGGGCTTTATAGACACGGCCATACGTTCCCGAGGAGATGAACCCAAGGATGGTATATTTGGAGGTGACGCTACTATGAGCCTCATCACGTTTGGCACGGTAAATACGCATCACATCATGTGGTATTGCCTGAGACCAGTCGTCAACCATGAGCGCCGTGAGCCTGAGCAGGGTCCGGTGGTATGTGGTGTGACCCGGAGGTCCCGGATCGCCCTACTTGGAACCGGACCGCCTTGTCCCGAACATCTCAGACCTGAGCCTGAGCTTGCTCATTCTCCCGAACGTGCTTGGCCGCTTGGAAGCCAGTGTACGTACTTACTGGTACATGACTCGACGCAGAGTGTCTTATTACTACGATCGTTAGTCATTTATCCACTCGTTTTCGAAAGATACTGATATTCTCACAGCCGATGTTGGATCATACTCGTATGGCCTGGGCCACCCCATGAAGCCTCTCCGTATGCGGATCACCCATGAACTTCTCACAGCATACGACATGTTGGGTAAAATGGACGTTTTAGTATGCCCATTTCTTTCCGTCAAGTCTCTGCCTGAAACCATCTACAGAGGGCAGAGCGTGCAACTCCTGAAACCATGACATCGTTCCATACCGACGAATACATCCATTTCCTCTCCAGGGTCACCCCTGATACTGCAGAAGAGCTGACGTATAACGGCACGAGATGTGAGCTCTATTTTGGTCATGATTTAAGCAGAGCACCTACTTCAGTCTTTAAGTTCTTGTAGGGGACGACAATCCAGCTTTCGATGGCGTGTTTGAATTTTGTTCCATCTCCGCGGGTGGTACCATAGGTCTGAACCCCATAATCAGATCGCACCCTTACTGACATATTCAACTCCGTCAGCTGCCGCCAAAAGGATCACGTCAGGCGCGGCAGACATTTCAATCAACTGGGCAGGGGGCCTTCATCATGCGAAGAAGAGGGAGGCGTCCGGCTTTTGTTATATCAACGACATTGTGCTTGGAATTCTCGAGCTCTTGCGAACATACCCAAGAGTGTTATACATTGACATCGACTGTCATCACGGAGACGGCGTCGAAGAAGCATTCTATACGACAGATCGTGTCATGACCTGTAGCTTCCACAAATTTGGGGAGTATTTTCCGGGAACTGGGACCCAGGAAGACCGAGGCCGGGGAAAGGGGATGGGATACGCCATTAACGTCCCCCTCAAGGACGGACTGAACGACGACTCATTCAGAAGCATATATGAACCAGTAAGGAAGGCCACATGTAATCAATTGTCAGCGGAGGTGTTCACTACCCTCAGGTCATCGCTCGTGCAGTTGAAGTCTTTCAGCCTTCCGTGATTGTTCTCCAGTGCGGGTCCGATTCTCTCGCGGGTGACAAATTGGGGTGTTTCAATGTGACGATGCAAGGCCACGCTCATTGCGTTCGCTTTGTTCGTGACATGAACATCCCATTCATCCTTCTTGGTGGCGGCGGATACACTGTGAAAAATGCCTCCCGAACGTGGGCGTATGAAACTGCGTGTGCCCTGGGGATAGAGAACGATATTGACCTCAATCTCCCTTGGAATGAGTTCTTTGATTGGTTTGGACCTCGATATAGACTCGAAGTTGCAGAGAATAACATGGAGGATATGAACCTAAAGGATGGTTCCTTGGATAGAGTTAGGTAGGTCAGCAACCCATGTTTTTGTGTGCTTTCTCAATCGCAGTAGAGAGACAGCTTTACAACAGCTTTCTGAGCTACAGGCCGCTCCCTCAGTGGGTCTGCACGATGTTCCTCGAGAGAGCGTCGGACAGCATCTCGGGCTCACGACAGAAGACGAGGCGTTATCAAGGGATGAGCTAGATGATAAACTTGCCCGTAAGCTCTCTGATGTAGACGATGGCCTATCAGCTCTGATATTTTTCAGAGCACGCTCGTTACGTGTATCAGTTGCAGGAAGCAGATGCCCGCGAACCTGACTCAGATGATTCCGAAGACTTTGATTCTCATCTGTATGATTCCGCTGATTCCACCGCAAGCCGGAGCCGCCGGGGGCGGCAGCAACGTTCGAGACAAAAGAAACGTATGAGTATCATGTCGAATGAGTGGTACGATGTCCCACAGCTGAACCATTCCGGCTACTACGACCGAGGCAACGACGAGAAGGCCGGTAGCAACAAGCCGGGAAGAATAAAATACTTTGAAAGCAGACTTCGGTGGGATGCCGATGTACGGAGAGTCGTCGCTAGCAGCGACATCCGACTGAGCGTAAAGAATCTTATGGAGAGGGGTGGGTCGAAGCACGATATCATGGACATGGAGGAGGAATGTCTAGATGAAGAAGAGGGGTAGTATATCTCACGTTGTGCTTTTTACTTCTCGCCAGCACTGGCACGGTCGTCTCAGCTTGAGCTCGAGCGCTTGTGAGCATGAGTAAACGTGGCCCGAGGTAAGCAGCACATTAAATTCACGTCACGTCACATTCACGTGACGTGACGTGGCACTAGGGCCACATAGAACAGAACAAAACGCCGTGTTCAGTTCTGAGTGCTTGTTCCTTGCCTTATCCCCTTTCTGCCAATATGCCGACCAATTACGAGATTCTGCGCCAGAAGAATACGGAGCGTAACAAGAGGCTGTTGCAGGATCTGATGAAGAAAAACGCTGCCGAGGATGGGCGTGCGCCCCAGCCAAAGCAGACATGGACGGTAGGCCGCAAGAGCGCTCCAAATAAACTAAAGAAGCGCGTGCGACACGCCTCCGATGACGAAATGGAGGGGCCTCGCCCAATAAAACGCGCGCGCCCAGAAGCACCGCAAACTGGCCTGCGCCGTAGCCTAAGGAATGCAGGGAAGGAGACACCTGACTATCAAGCCGAGTCGCAGGCACGGTTACCCCGCCTGGTTGCGACAAAGGTGGGCGTGGACCATGATAGAGACCCACGTCGGCCCTCTGGAAAGAGGATACATGACCCGTATGCTTGGTGTTCTCGTCACTAGGGAAACAATAACACTGTTCATCACCTAGGAAGACATTCGGCCATATACCAGGTGTCCCAGTTGGGACTTGGTGGGAGAGCCGGTAAGTCTGCCTATGTTCGAGTCCCACTTAGAGATTGACTAACAGCGGAGCAGGGAGGATTGTAGTAACGATGCTATTCACGCGTATGCTTAGAATTTATAGCGACTGGGCTATGGCCTGATACGTTAAACTAGTCCGTGGGTCGCAGGAATTTCTGGTTCTCTTAAAGGAGCCTATTCCGTTGCCCTCTCTGGGGGGTATGAAGACGATGTGGACATGGGCGATTATTTGTGAGTGCCTGCTATAAAATAAAGGTATCTTGGTTAATAATTTTCTAGCACCTTCACTGGATCCGGTAATGTGTTAGTGACATACCTAATCACGCCTACTGACGAGCTCCTTAGGTGGACGAGCTCTGAAGGGAACCAAGGCGAATCCTAAGAACGTGTGTTCCCGTCACTTCATAATAGAAAATGTGAAAGACGTACCTCTATTTTCAGCTACGAACTGCACCTCAAAGTTCAGATCAAAGCTTTGAACATTCGTTTAACAAGGCGTTGAAGGTGCTGCTGAGCTATTGCTTGTTTATGACATTCCTTAATCCCCATAGATATCCTCGGAGACTCGGAAACCCGTTCGGGTGATCCGCGGGTTTAAACTCCTATCGCCCTACGCTCCTTCGGAAGGGTATGTCGTTGTCTCTTCCGCAACAACGCGTTTATAGACAATACATTTAAGATACAGATATGATGGCCTCTACACCGTTGTGAAGGTGAGTTCGCATGTATTAATGCAAGTACACTCTTTAACTGGGTAATCTAGGCGTGGATGGAGAAAGGTCTCAACGACGGCGGCTACCTAGTGTGCAAATTCGCTTTTCGGGTAAGCTTGGAGTGTCTTTCATTCCTTCGGCGCGTGACTTGCTTCAGCGGGTTCCAGGACAACCCCCCTTGCAAACGAAGGACGCGGAGGAAGCGGATGAGGATGATGGTATTGGTATTAGTGAAGAGACCCTAGCTCTCCTGCGCAGTCCCACACCCGATAGTCAGTGACTATCTGTTGACTCTAGACATAGGTACACTACCATATGCTAACTTGCTACGACAAACTGTTTTTCTATTTTGTTTCCCGATCCCCTACATACGTAGCTACTAACTAGATGTGTAATCCCTCTGTTAATATATGCCATCACGCGAGCAACCAACAATACGCCGTTTCGCCAAGTGAGAACGTACAGCAAGGGTTAAGTTGCAGCCGCCGAGTCGGAAGTTATGACACCACGTGGGTTCAAAGATAAGATAGTCTGCTACCTCTATCTAACATGGGCTGTATTTCGTATAAATAGAGTCGGAAGTCCCAGCTCGAGCTTTCTCTTTTATCAAGTGTGGTTATCTTCGGCGCTTTGAGTATATAGCCGCCCTCTGGTCATCCAAGCGCTGTAACTGTATCACTGTCATGCCCACGAATGACCAACCTCGACCTACACCCTCCCCCTCTATTCGCTCTGGTGCACAGGCGCACACCTTACCTTCTGATACTATCCGCACTCGCATCGTACGACTACGGCGAAAGCTGACAACTCGCCAAGGCTGGTTTGGCGACTACGATTATTCGTGGCTCTGTACACCTACCCTACCTTTCACCTTACCTGGACGACGACCGAAGCGATCTCGTGCACTCCCCCCATTCTACGCTCTTGATGCAGATTTGCCAATCCTCTTAGCGATAACGACCGGTTTGCAACATGCGTTGGCCATGTTAGCAGGTCTTATAACACCGCCCATCATCTTCGCAAGTGCACTCAATCTCGACGCTACGACCTCTGCGTACATGATTTCTGCGTCGCTTATTGCGTGCGGTAGGTCCCGCAGTGGAAGATTGTGACGAACAACTGACAGCTATGTACAGGAATTCTGAGTTTTGTCCAGATGTCCCGCATCAAACTCTTCGGAAACTATTATTTAGGCACGGGGCTTATTTCCGTAGTCGGAACTAGCTTTTCTACTCTAACCACTGCAAACTCCGTACGGCATTCATTGATTCCTGCGTGAAAAGTACCACAATGAACTGGGGCTACCCAGATTTTCGATGCGATGTACTCAGATGGTACATGCCCAATGATCACGGCCCCAGATGGCATCACATCTCGTGGCCCTTGTCCTGATGCGTATGGCAAATTGCTGGGTGAGCGAGGGACCATTTCTCGTGCATGTGCCTAACGCTTTCTAGGAACCTCACTCATCGCTTCTTTCTTGGAAATCTTCATTTCGTTTGTGCCGCCTAGAATTTTGCAACGCATCTTCCCACCCATGATTACAGGTAAGCGTTGTGGCTCACCCCTGTGTGTGAGGAAGTCACGCCAGACATCTCTTCCAGGGACCGTGATTTTACTGATCGGGGCCTCTCTTGTCGGAAGCTCGGGCATCCCCAACTGGGGCGGTGGCTCGAACCCCTGTTCAAGTCGGCCCAGCTCTGGCTTTTTTCAGCTTTGCCCCAACATCGCGGCGCCGCGGCCTCTCCCGTATGTACTATATCCGGGTACACCTAAACACTCCTTGGATTACCTTGGTGCAGATGGGGTTCACCCGAGTTCATCGGTCTCGGCTTCCTGTCGTTTGTTAGCATCCTACTCGTCGAACTGTTCGGCTCCCCATTCCTGAAGAATGTATCTATAATTGTCGGCTTAGCTGTGGGCTGCATCGTTGCGGGGGCTACTGGATATATTGATAGCTCAAGCATCGAGTCAGCTCCGTCTATCACGTTTTTATGGTGAGTCAGGCCGTACATCTCACACACAAGTGCTAATCTATCATCTTCTGCGGCTAGGGTACACACGTTCAAAATAGGTGTTTACGCGCCCGCAATCCTGCCTATGTTGGCGGTATACAGTGAGTGCGTATGAACGACAACCCTGGGCCCTGCTTAGTGATCGACCACTTTTAGTTTCTCTGACAATGGAAGCAATTGGGGATATTACTGCATCCGCCGAAGTTTCTCGGGTAGAGGTTGAGGGCGAAGAGTTTGAATCAAGGATTCAGGGTGGTGTTCTTGTAGGTCTCGCCGGTTTCACTTTGGAGAGTGTCTAAACATCGGCGTATTTCAGAGCGACGGCCTCGGAGGGTTTTTCTCCGCTCTCTTCACGGTTACTCCTTTGTCTATTTTCGCACAGGTATGTTTGTTCTGCCTAGTCACCATCTGCCAAGTGCTGAATAAGTCTCGTGATCAGAATAATGGTGTGATTGCCATCACTCGTTGTGCTAACCGAAATGCAGGTCGTTGGTGCTGCTTCTTCCTAATTCTCTTTGGTATCCTTGGGAAAGTTTCGGGTATTTTTCTAGCCAGTATGTCCTTTCTCACCAGGCATATAACCATTGACTTCTCTTTCTCCCAAGTTCCCAACTCGGTTCTCGGTGGAGTAACGACATTCCTCTTTGCATCTGTCGCGACCTCAGGCCTACGCGTTCTTGCTTATACGCAGTTCACCCGCCGTGACCGTTTTGTGCTTGCTGCTGCTTTGTCCTTCGGCTTTGGGGATCTACTTGTCCCTGGTATCTTCACTCATCTGTTTGATGGTGTCGACGCCGGAAAAGGTCTGCGGGGTCTCCTCGATTCCATCACAATCGTTCTCTAAGCACACCTTGTGAGCATATCGTACTAATTGCTGTCTCGGACTAACGATGCCTTTGAAAGTCCTGTCTGGTGGGATAGTAGCCACAATATTGAATCTTATTTTACCACAGGAGGACATGTCACCGGAGGAGCAAGACAGGGAGGAAGTAGATATTGAAGACGCGAAAGATACACATAGTGAGGGGGTAAAGACTGATTGACAGAGTTCGGCACGCGCATACCCCCTATGCTACCCTCTGGTCCCTGGAAATTTGGTGCCAAATGTACACGTATATACAAGTACGCTATCGAAACTCAAGGTGCTACATATGTTGCAGATAGACTATAGCCATGAATTGTGATACGACGAGGTCAGGCAGCCCATCTCCACGTCAGAATATGCGGGTATGACGGTCTATCGCATGTCCAAGGGCGGAATCCAATCGGGAACATTATCCCAGGAGAATTGCGGAGCCGCGAAGGCAGCCCGCACGCTATCTGGTAACAGGGAAGAATAATTCGCCGGTAGTAATGCATCATAGGGGTTCGAGCCAGGCTTGTAGGTCGACTTTGCGTGCGAGAAATCAGGAGCAGCGGACTTGGCTTGGGAATGAGGTGCAGCCAAGGACTTGTTCAATGATACAGCTTGGCCGGATGTCGGCTGTTGAGCTGCAACACCAAACGGAGAGGTATACGCAGTTTGCTGGCCAAATGCTGAAGTAGCTGTGGCTGGTTGACCGAAGGGGGGAACAGTCGGAGGCTGGCCAAATACCGAAGTCGGTTGGCTGAACGCCGATGACGCCGCCGCCGGCTGTCCGAATGGAGTCACCGGATTCGATGGTGCGGTGGATGTCTGGCCAAATGCTGAAGTGGAAGTGGGCTGCCCGAAGGCGGAGGTTGGGCCACCAGCGACACCAAATGGGGACGGTTGACCGAATGCGGACCCCGATGTCGAACCGAAGGCACTGGGTTGCCCAAAAGCCGAGCTTGCTGGTGCAGGGTTGACAGTGCCAATTGGTGATTGGGGTTGTTGGGCACCACCGCTGGTGCCGCTAAACGCAGACTGCCCAAAAACGGGCGCTGTGGATGCATTTGCAGCAGTTGCGAACGCCGATGGCCCGGGGCCAGCAAAGGCAGAAAAACCTCCGCTGTTTACGGGCGCGCCGCCGAAATTAGACTTGGGTACGGAAGGTTGACCAAAGGCAGGAGCCCCGAATGCAGAGGTCCCGAACGCTGAAGTTCCTTGTGGCTGGCCAAACGACGGCGTCGAGCCAGGATTCTGCATGCCAAAGGCAGAGGTTTGTCCAAACGCAGAGACGCCCGCTGCACTGAATGCGGATCTGGATCCTGCTCCTGTGAACGCAGAAGTATTGCCCGGTGCATCAGTTCCTAGGCTTTGTCTCTTGGCAGCTTCAAAGGCCCCTTTGATGTCGTTGCGCGCGTTGGCAAATACCTGCTCAGCATTTGCCTGAGCATTTTGCTCATATTGAAGCTTTCTCCGGTGCGATCAAGGTTTTTTTTTCCGCCTGACCAGAAGAACAGGTGATAACGCACATATTCGTTAATATTCCCGTTACGCATGGCCGTGACCGCTTTCAAACGGAGCTCTTCAGGCGATTCATCAAGTGGCGGTAAAAGATTTTTCTCATTTCTCGCAGGTCCGTAGGAGGACAGTGACCATGACGGTTTGTCTGCTCTGACGTCGAAATCTCTGGTCATGGTTTCGAGACTGTGAGGATAGACGTCAGTTCAGTACCCATTTGAAGATTAAAATATAGCCTGCCTAAACGGAATGGTCTTCGGAGGATTTGAAGGGGTCCACGTCGAACCTACAATACTATAAGGAACGGACGCGGCACTGGGGTGGTGGTATAACACACCAACACCACTGGGAGCTGTCCGTCTGTCACCCTGACCGCCCTGAGGGTGCTCGTTGCGACATTGGTTGCCGAACTTGCATGAACCACGTAAAAAGTATTGGCAGACTACCTGAACGGGTATCAGTGATCGATTATACTGATACACTGGGAGCCGTTCACCATGGTTGGGTCGGTGATACAAGGAGGTTGCTTAGTAGCGGGCCGCTAGGACCAGCGGGTTATATAACGCTCACCGTTCACGTTCACCACTCACTTGATGACTTCCCCCGGACCCGAGGCGTTGCATACACTTGCCGAGCCAGTCCGCGCTAGACTACGCTCTTCCCAAATTCTAACCTCATTACCGCAAGTTGTCTCCGAACTTGTGCAAAACGCGCTCGACGCTTCCGCATCCCACATTGACGTCGGGGTCGACTGCCAGGAATGGGAATGCTGGGTCAAGGACGATGGCCACGGCATCTCGAAAAGTGGCCTCGAACTACTTTCAAAAAGTTATGAAGCTGGGAGGTATAGTATGTCCCTCCCCAACCGCTCACACGCCCCGTCCCGAGCTGGCTTTGAGCAGATACGTCCAAGGCCTACAACTTGAGCTCCCTGGATGATGTTTGCACATTTGGATTCCGAGGTGAAGGTAGTAGCATGCGCCTTCGATGCTCTCGGACATGTTCAGTGAAGTTTCCCAGCTCTGGCATCAGCAGCTGATGTTTCATGCTTGGAAATCTCGTCCCGGACGACCCTGTCCCAGCAAACATGGTCTATCATAACGAAGGTGCACATATCTTTGTGTTATTTACCCGACGCTTTTTTTGAGATGTTGAAAGACCGGGCACTGTCTTTTTAATGGGCCAGCTGCCCGTTGGCGAATGGAGCGCCCAGGGACAGTCGTATATCTTCGAGACGTCTTTCACAACGTATGTAAGATGTGAGACTCTTCTTGCGAGATGTCTCCCTCACCTCTGTAGTTGCCAATTCGACGCAACTCTCATCCTCGCCCATCAAAGACGATGGAGTTGATTTGTCGAGACATAGAAACGTTAGCGTTGGTATTTCCTCGGGTGTCATTCACCCTTAGTGCCATTCGACGACCGTCAGAGGTTGGGTCTCTTACCGACCGAATTTTGAATATACCAAAGGTTTTTGGAGACCGCCTTCGTATGTTCCACCGTGCTCATAACGGAACTATCAGACGTCGTCCATACTTTCTGCCTTTCGTCACATCAATGGTAGAACCCTCGCTGATGTGAGTCCCCGCATGTGCCCATGATCCAATTTTCTGTAGTTGACTTTGACTCAGGAGGTGGATGAAATTTCTATGTCTTTTGGAACAATGAAGCTTGAAGGTTTCATTAGCCTCAGAGGAGCACTCACGAAAGTGAAGTGACCTGCGTCTGGACATCTATTTAAGCTGACGATGATATCACAAGTAGGCCCACCAATACATTTGTGAATTTTCACTGTTCGACACTCGCAAACCTTTTTGATTATTCGGACAGATATCAACCGCCACCCACTTTCTCCGTCTCATCACATGCACCGCAGCATCAATCATGCTTTCACATGTAGCATTTTCTCGAGGCGGGTACGGGCGCATTTTACTCTAGTGAGACACCTTCATGACTACTGACATATAGGTTTCAAGTACTGATACTACCAATCACTCTCGTCAACGTCAGTTAATGTGTTTCGTGCTCGGCCACGACTAGACGTTCTTTGCAGGTCCTCGGCGCTCACCTTCCAAACACGACCGAAAACCTATATATGCGATTAGCCTGACGATACCACCGAAGGACGTCGACAACTGTCTGGAGCCGGGAAAGTCATTAATACATGTTTCCGTAAGCACGCAATAACTTGAGGCAGATCTGCCCCTAGCTAAGCTACCATTTAGAATGAAAACGACGTCATGGCTTTTGTCGACTCTGTTGTTAACGAGTTTCTACGTCGTCATGGATTCCTTAGTACTGAAGGCATGTCTACGCCGCAGAAGAGGCGAAGAATCATCAGCCGGGATTCGTCTTGGGAAGGAACCAATGTCCCAGGTTCGAGACAGCTGTCTTCTTCTGCAGCCGAAGTACCATCCAATGCGTCGTTCATGGCCTGTGGCCTAGGAAACTTGCCATCGTTGCACGTCAACCCCGTTCGTAGTCTCGGTGTTTCCGGTTTTCTTTGTTTCTAATATCGTTATTATTGATCAGGACAATGGCGGCGATGACACAAATGGGAATACCTGGACGGATCCCAACCCCGGCGCCACGTTTATTTCTGAGACGAGCACTCGCTATTCGTGTCCCCGCACATTGCTAAGTCGCGAAGAAGGTGAAGATGAAGATACATCACAAGCTGCGGTGAAGCTCTCACGAATAACAATTGCTGCCGCTACTTCCGCGGACGATAAAGGCGAAGCCCCACAGTGGATGGTTGATGCTTTAAAGGTGGGTCTTGCACACGTGGTAGTGTCACTTGGAACTCACTGATGTCATGGAAGGACAACTCCGCATATTTTGTCGAGGAAAGACCAATACCCTCCATTTCTCGACAGCTCCAAACCGATTTCCCCTCCGAACACGAAGCGCATGAAGCACAACCTCGTCGCTTATTCGATGGTTCCCTTTCCATTTTGGATGAAACTTCGACATGGTCCCTTCAAAGGGGTGTTATCTCCCGCATGAAGGTGATAAGTCAGCTGGACAGGAAATTCATTGTTTGTGTTGTTGATGCAACCAATGAGAGTAATGAGAGCAGCCAAACGTCTGACGGCGCGAAGCGCATTCTGGTCCTCGTCGATCAGCACGCTGCTTCTGAACGGGTCCGTGTGGAGGGGTATTTGAAGACCTTATGTCACCACTTCCTCGATGCTGGACGCGATGGAAGCCAGAGTATGTTCCGCGTCAAACTAGAACCCCCGCGCCCGGTTCTTCTCAGCAGAAGGGAGGCGTCTAAACTCCGCAGCAGTACGCGGATATTGGGAAGATGGGGCTTTGACCTGAGTTGGCCGGAAACCGAGGACCGCGATCAAAACACCGATCAGGAGGTATATGAACAAGTTCTAGTACACAGCGTGCCACAAGTGGTGGGCGAGAAGGTGCACCACATAGTCCCCGTATCCGATCGATACTCACTCTTCCACGACTAGCTCCTCATGGGAGACGAGCTGCGGAATTTCCTCAGAGAACACACGGAACAGTCGGGAACGGATGATGTACTTCCGGCCTTAGAATCTGAGGGACAGGAGACCGATCAAGATAGCCCCACATGGCACAAGGCGCTTCGTTGGTGCCCAAAGGGTTTACTCGAGCTCGTCAACTCGAGGGCATGTCGAGGTTTCGTACGTTCATTTATATGTAAAGCGACTCAACTGACGTCGTCAAGGTGCCATCATGTTCAACGATGCTTTGTCGATCGATCAATGTGAGAGGTTGATGTCCCAACTCGCGGGGACTGCGTTTCCGTTTCAATGTGCACATGGAAGGTTCGTTCGTTCCAGAGCCACCTGGGGGGGTACCCGTTGACGTGACTTCCCCGTCGGCAATTTATGTACTTGTAGGCCATCCTTGGTAGCGCTAACTGGAACATCTGGTTCTGTCTCACGACGAGGCAGCCGGGGCAGGGGGATTGACTGGGCGGGGAGTGGGTCGTTATTGAGACTCGGAGGGAGTGACTAGGTAGAGGCGCGTTGAAAGCAATGAGCACGTCATGAAAACAAACCAATCACTGAGCCCAGAAAAGGTCATTTCATGATAAAACTGTGAAAAATATAAAATCCCCATGTCCTCTGCCGTTATTCTCCATGCGTCAGTTGAATTTTCCACGGTTTCGGCGATTCGGCGATTCGGCGAAAGACCGATTCCTGGCCCGGCCCAGTTGAACCCGTGACGTCACCGCTTCCCCGCATCGATATAAGAAAGGGAGCGCGACGGGGGTGTAGTGTGACCGCCTGTCTCTAACTTACCATGGGAAAATCAATCGCCAAGGTCGTCTACAAACCAGACCCCAATGCATCCGATGTCTTTATTGTCGTCGTTGATCCTATAGAGGTGAGCATAGCTGCTAGGGCCACGGAGTTTTGCTCACACTGCGCCAGTACAAAAAGTGGAAGGATGGAGGTGATTATTGTTGCACTTCGTTATCGACTAAATTACTGAATGTGACTACTTTCAGACAAGTATATTCCCTTGCATCCCGGTTCTTTTCACGTAGAGGTTGACAAAAACACTTCTTCAGGACTATCCCCCTAGTTGATGTAGTTGATGGTACGTGATCGTGGATCGTTTTGTCGCCATGTGCCTCATCGGGCGATTGGCTACAGCGTTCGAAATTCTCTCGTCAAACCAAGGGCCTCAAGGTCTCCTACGTCGTCCCTCGAAGCAGGAATTGGACAACGTATTTGGCACACACGTCGACGTTGACGTCATCCAGCGGATCTTGGAGAAGGGCAAGGAAGAAGCAAGTGAAAGTCTTACTTCCGGAAAATGGGGGAGCAGGAACGATTCGAAGGGCAGTGCTTTCTTAGACAGTAAGGGAGGTAACAGGACAACCGGGATCTGAGTTGAGATGAACACAGAGAAACATGAGGCAGGGATGTAGGACCGCGGCATGAGTTGCATGACTGTACATCATTGTAAACAACTACTTGTGCACATTCTTGTGAATGTAAATTGTTCACCAGCGCTACATCGATGTTACCTTGCCGGAGTGGTTAACGGGATCGCCTGCTAAAGTCATATGACTTTGCATTCAGCGGTTGGGCTTTGCCCGCGAGTGTTCGAATCGCTCAGGTAACGTTTCTTTTACAGCACTCGATGAACTACGTCTGGCTTGATTGTGATCCGGTATGGACTTTTGAGAGCTCGTTTTCATACTCCTTCAGCTTACGGTATATGACACACCAGGGACATGATGATGCCACTGCCATCCTATTAGCGATCCATTGCCCCAATATAAATCTCCTTGGCGTATCCACTGTACGCTGCCCATCCCACACATCCAGCGCAGCTCTCACTGAGCCGTCTGCAAGGTGCACGGGAATGCTACTGCCGAAAATACCAAGAACAACGCGTCACGGTGCTTGTACGCGTTTGCTGCCCCGGAAACTGTCAAGGTCTATGGTGGCGCCACGCGGCCTCTCCTACGGTCTGCGAGGCACGACCCCGAAATCCATGGCCCCGACGGGCTAGGCGGTGTTGAGGGACTTCCGTCAGCTGAGTCGGGTAGCGTGCGAGAGCGCATCGAGAGCCGCCCAGCCATCGAGGCCATCGCCAGTGCGATCAAGCAGACGTGGAACAACGGCGCGGGTGCCAAAGTCACCCTCGTTGCGTCTGGGCCTCTGACAAACATCGCGCTTTTCGTGAGTGTCTATACGGATCTCTTCGATGCCATCGAGCGGATCGTCTTTATGGGTGGTGGAATCGGCGTCGGAAATCGTTCCGCGGTAGCAGGTTCGTCGGCCCGTTTCAACTTTTTGTCTGCTAGTCGTTCATCTCATCTATTTTGAGGGTAGAGTTTAATATCTTGTGCGATCGTCGGTTTTCAGATTCCCATCCATTTCCTAGCCTTCCTCGTGCCTGATTTTGCGTTTGCGTTTGACTTGACACAGCCGAAGCCGCTCAGATCGTCTTAGATGCTCCGATACCGAAAGTGATGGTACCACTGAACGTCACTCACCAAGCCATCGTGACCGACTCTCTCCACGCCAATCTGATCAACCCGGCGCACACGACGCACGGAGCTCCGTCTGGCGCCGCCAGCAGCCGACTCCGCCATACGCTCTCGACGCTCATTTCCTTCTTCGGGGAGACTTACAAGTCAACTTTCGGCTTTTTGGATGGGCCGCCGCTCCATGATGCGCTGACCATCGCTTACGTCTGTCGGCCGGACTTGTTCACCAGACGGCGGTACAGGGTGGACGTAGAACTGAGCGGGATTCACACCGCAGGGCAAACTGTGGCGGACGTTTGGGGATACCTGAAGGCGGACGACACTTGGGGTAGGACGGGCAAGAACTGCGAAGTTGCGACCGATCTTGATGTCCGCCTTGTCCCGTCACTTTTCACGCTACTTGAGTATTGACGACCTCTCCCACCCAGATCGCTGCTTTTTTCGAGCTGTTCTTTGATTGTGTTGCAAAGTGCGATGAGGTTTCACCGCTAAATCGTTAGTGCACAAAAACTAGGTCATGGAATACATTGTCGGGTATGTAATTCAAGGAATGGATATGTACTGGTGTCCGTGAGTGAGCGTGTATGTTGAGTAAGTCATCATCGATCAACCTCAGAGTTTGCTTCAACCTCTTCCTCCATCAAGGAACATCTTGCTGAGTGGGCGTCGTTCCGGACGAGCCCTGCGCTTGCCATCGCGCATACTACGGATGGTTAGGTCAAGGGCGCCGTGCTCTATTGTCTTCATCGTCCCTGTAGCTCGGCCTTGCGAGCTTGGAGGGGCCAACATTTGAGCGTCATGAGATACTTTGAGAGCCTATCACATCCCCTGTTAGCGCTCCTATATTCGGTGTCAACAACGAAATACAGACCAGCTCCAGTTTAGGCTGCTCGGTCTCCGAAGGAGTCACGATCAGAGCATTGGGGGCTTGTACCTTCTCTTCTGTATCATGAACTTCTAGTGCTGCTTTCTGCATAACACGATTCTCGGCCGTCTAGCCAAGACTAGAAAATAAAAGAGTGATACGTTACCTGCAAAGAGGAAGAGAATGACAAAATCAACGCAAAGAAGTCTTCTGGCTTCGGCGTGTCTGGCGAATCAGGGGTCTCCCCATAATACACAAGCAAGTTCTTAAGATCCGCCTCGAGTGCGGATCCAAGCTTAAATATCGCATCAATGGTCACCCGCTCTTTCAGCATAAATGGCTTGCAGTATCGTCAGCCAATGCTGAAGGGAGATATTATCAGTACCGATAATCTTACCTCCATAACGTCGATGAATCGATCACGGACGGGCAATACTCTAACCCCCTTGGCCCTCTTCACTTCAACTTGGATGAGGTCGAGTCCAGTGACAAGAGTGGAGATGGAGGTCATTAATCCCGAGACGGATACTACATGACGATTAGACAAGAAGATCTCATATGGGGGAAGCTTACCCCGTGCAGCCGCTTCTATGTGGGGCATGTCCTCAAGGAAAGTCACAAGAGTTGGGTCCGTACGCAAAAGAACCCGGGCAACATAATGTAATAATGTCGGGCATTCTGGGCCTCCCTTCACGGACTTCGTCTCGCGTAACTGTCATTAGCGGTATTAAGCACGCAGAAGGAAAGCGGGAAGTGAATGCTCAAGTGACCTTCAGCAGTGCTTCCAACTTGAAGCCGCGGGCACCGCCGCGAAAGCTGGAACCGTTGAGGGCGTTGCCTACCGTAAGAACAGCCTGGAGGGCGTCAATATCATTCGAGTCGGCTAGGTAGACCGCACCTGGAGGACGCGCTTGAATTTCTGTGACGTTTTGAGTTCCCGTGATGCGCTATGGAGAATATCTAGTTCCGGTCGTATCTCTTCAACATCAAGTTCTAGCCTCCGCCTGTAAATCATGCATTTTAGGCGGTCGGCAATACTTTGAATATCCATGATCTGTGGCGAATTATGACTTGCAATGGCCACGAGAGTTAAAGCCCACCTGGAAGAAATACTGGTCTGCCTTTGCAAGTTTACTGACATCCTCGAAACTCTTGAGCCTAGTGATCTCTTCTGAAGTGGGCAACTGCCTCTCCATTGCCTTAAGGTCGTCCACTGAGAACGTCTCGTCGTCAACTTCCAAAAGTGCTTTTCGAATATCCACCGGAGTGAGCTTTATTCTCGAAAGCATGATGGCTACGGAGAGGTGAGTAAGGACACTACAATGGGGACGAGCCACTTGCCGATATTGTTAGCTCGTGTTATGTCTAACAGGGTCGTTACAGACGCTTTCCTCGTGGTGTTTGCTCGGTGCGATCCCGGATCTACAGGACTGTCGAGAGCGAAAGTTGATTCTAGGCCGTCTAGGGAGAATTGGGTATCGGAAGGGACATCATTCCATACGGAGGTTTCCAGTGCGGTAGACTGCAACTTGTTCCAAAAGAAGGGCCGCAGTCGCTTTGCTGGTTCTGCTCTGCGTGACTTCTCGAAACGAGGTGGGGGAGGCAGAGGCACGGAGCCGCTGCCGAACGTAGGTAAGGGTGGCGGCGGTGGCGGCGGCGGGACCCCTAAGCCATTAGCGTCAGAAGGTGGCGGTAGCGGCGGTGGCGGCGGCGGCGGCGGCGGCGGTGGAGGTGGAGGCGGCGGAGAAAAGGAGGTCTCGCTGATGTCCATCGTTGTACGAGAGGTAGGTGGCGGCGGGGGTGGAGGCGGAGGCGGAGGGGGTGGTGGTGGTGGCGGTGGTGGTGGTGGTGGTGAGAGTGGCGGTGGCGGTGGAGGTTGCGAGAATGTAGGCGTTAGCGGTTCAGGTGGCGACTGTAGCCCCCGAGGCGGCGACGGCGGGATAGATACCTCGTGAAGCCGGGCAGTCTCTTTAGGTTTGGTGTTCGCCGGTCGTGGTGGGGGAGGTGGTGGTGGGGCAACCTGCACTTTGAAGTCCCTCTCAGTGATGAACTTCGGCTTGGCAGCCAGCTGGATTTTCAAGTCAGCTATCTCTGCCTTGAGTGTAGCGATCGCCTTCTCCTTCTGAGACATGTTCTCGATCGCTCTCTCCGCGAGTAAAGCGGCGTCGACGTCAGTGTCTGGCTCCTTGGATTCCTCTCGTGACCGGAATCGAGAATACACAGACTCAAGAGCACGCTTAAAGTAGAGCAGTTCCTTCTCCTTCTGTGCATTAGTGCTTTCCAAATCTGCTATCTGTGAGCATAGTCGTCAACGAGTGGGAATACAACTCATTAGTGGGCGAACGGACGTGAATCTTATGATTTGCTATCTCGTCCATGACATTAGTCCACTTGGTTTTCTCACGCTCGCGCTTAGCTCGTTCGTCCTGTTTCGTAGTTGGGGCGAATGTGCCAAATTTAGTTCCAAAAACACAATCATATGGGGAAAAAACACACGATTTCGCGAGTCTCAATGGGATTCGAAGACTTCAACTTGTCGAGTTCGGATTGTAGTTGTGTGACCTGCTTTTCCTTTTGAACTAGACGCTGAACTAATCCATGGAAATTCTATCCAGATGATCAATACAAAGAAATGGTGGTATAAAATTGACATACCTCGGGACCACCCCTGCCCAAACCTCTTGATACGGAAACCGGTGGGCTCGTGGTTATTGCCTTGAGAGTAGTAAGCTCGGCTTTCTGCTGACTGAGAACTTCTCGTAATTGTAAGCTCTTTGGGCATCGTCAATTAAATGGGGTCCCTTTAACGTAGATCCGAGACGCACCTCGGTCGTCAAGCGCTCAACTTGACCTTGTAGAGTCTCAACTTCGTTGCGAAGGGCTACTTTAGTGTCATCCTCTGCGTCCCACAATTCACCTGGGCTGCCAGTGACGTCTTGCACGCTCGCTACGAAGTTCTTCAGAAACGTTTTCCAATCTCCCTGTCTGGATGATGTTGGCCTTGACCATGAATGGAGGGCTTGGCCGCTCAAGTCGTCGATAGAACTGGCTTGTTCAACGAAAGTTGTTATAATGGAGGGCCAATCTACACTTAAGACGCTAAAAAGGAATGACGATTCAGAGTATTGCGGAGCTGTGGATAACCATACTTTTCGCCTTGCTGCTGAAACAGGGATATCAGTGCCCTCAGAATTCTATTAACCTTGTCGTAATCCTCGGTGCGAGATCTCGTCAGGTTTACAAGCTCCTCCAGGGCTGACGTCAGTTCAGGAGCGTCGTGCAGACTGTCACCTTGGACGAGCTTAGACGCGCGCTCCCGCATGTCTTCTTCATCTTCGAACTTCTCTTCTGTGTATACGTCTAGCTGCGTTACCAAACCTTCAGGTGGTCTTATGTATCGCAAGGTCTGGCGCAGAGTAAGAGTAGGACAGCACTGCGACGGGACCTGATACTCACAACAATGACCTCATTTAAACCCCGTCTGCTGAATTCCTCACGTAGTAAAATTCGCTCTTCCAAAGACTCAGGGCCATTTGTCAGAGCATTGATTAGAACCATAGATGCTGTGCGGGCTTCCCAGGCGCCATCATCCTCGGAGGGACGATCCACACTCCCCATGAAGTCATCCGTATCAATCTCAGGGAGGCGCAATGACGTGATGAGTTCCTCGAACCGAAAAGCCTCATCAAATACGACTCGGTAATCTGACATAGCTGCCATGACCATCTTGTGGCCTTCGGGAATGGCTAAGACGCATATGGCAGCCAGAAGATCGGACACCAAAGCTCGCAGTTTGGACGAGGCATGGTGTAGAGAATAGGCGATGTGGGTGATTGTAGTAGGTGAATCAAGGACCGCATTGAATCCCGGCTGATGTGCTACATTTAACGTAAGCTAATCTAGACGCTGGTTGCTTGCTCACCTCCGTGTTCGACAAAACCCTGAGGATTTTCATGATTTCCAGGAGTACAGCACCTTCAATATCGGAGAGGTGTTTCCTCTTTCCCGCTCTTCCAACGAGGTTGGCCAGTGCAGCACTCAGAACACCCAATCCCCCCTCTACTCCAACAAATTCCTTCACCCAAAATACACGAGCGGTGGACAAATGAACTCGCAGCGAAATTAGATGTTTAACGAGTTTTGTGTCGAGGGCCCTGCCTTTAATACTGTCTACATACCACTTTGGGGACTTGCCTTCCTTTGGCTGACCCCTACTAGTAGTCTTCTCACCGCCGGAAGAAGCCCACCAGCTCGACCAGAGCCCGCCTGTGGTCTGAGGCTGAAGGGGTTGGGGCTCCTCCCTTGCCTTTGCCTCCTGGGCGGCCGTCCAATTGGACGCCATCCGGTCACCATTGAGGTTCGAGCCAGAGGTGGACGAAGAAGCAGCGGTTGTGGCACCCCACCCTCCTATTGATAACCGCCTAATTAAGCCAGAGTCTCCAGTTAATTGAGGAACGATACGGGGCAATAAATTGCTCGCGCTAGAAGGGCCGTATGTAGCAGAGTATGAAGGTTGTGCTCCGTGCAAGGGTAATTTCGGATTAGCGATTCTGGACTGTCTGTGTTGTTCCAAAAGGTACAACTTCCTGTCTCCGGAAAGCTGATGCATCGCCCGGCGTTGTGGCTCTTTCAAGCCTAGATCATCCTACCCGTACTTTAGCAACCTTGTATGGGACTTACACGTTCGCACATACTAGCATCTGTTCAAACTCATTTGTGTCCAATCCGTCTTCGCCGCTATCGTCTTGGCTTGTCTGAGAATGGGTGTCTCCGTTGGTTCGTCCCATGAGCTTGGGCTCGCTGACGCTCATCCGTTCGGGTATGAAATCCTTAGTTACTTTAGGAGGGGAAGTAGATGTCGAAGGGCGGAGCCAGCTATCAAACACGCTCGAAAATCGGGCTTGGGATAGAGATTGGCGCCATTCGCTAGGCGTAGAACTCAACTTCGCTGGCGAAGGGACTTTAGACGTTGCGTGTGGAGGGTTTTGCTTGGCTGTTCCACCCGCGTCCTCTTCCTCTTCCTCTTCCATATCCTGAACCGCCTTGATTGTAGATTCTGACGGCTCGAGTGACATAGAAGACGTGGAGCGTGGTCGAGAGCGACGATACCACTCGTCCGGGACTGAAAATCGAAAGAAACGCTTCGCCTTCGCGGAGAAGCCAGTCGGAGTCACAGGGGAAAGTAACAAGTGGGAGAAACCTGCGTCCGAAGTGAGTGTGGAAGCCTCTGGGAGCGATGAAAGACAAGTCGTTTTTAGCGATGAAATGGAGAAGGACAACCGCAGCTCACTCTCAACACCGCCTTCAGCCCACACTTCTTCTAATACATAGAGCACAAGAGCTCCACCAGGCCCCGGCAGTGACTTTGTAAGTCCGAGAGCGTCTAAAATTGACTGAGAAACATCTGCGACAGTAGCGGCCCACGAGAAGAAGCACTTCCAGGTGAAGCCATCGTGAATTTCAGGGACTCGAAGAAACGATATTGTGACGGAGAGCGAAGGATGTAGAGAGACGAGACGCAAGACAGGGGAATGAAGATGGGATGTCAATGCGAAAGACGAGAAATGACGCTCAAGCGAGGGATCCGAGGATGTGGTCTGAATCAAGGGAGCAACCCTGACCGACTCATCCACAAGACCTGGAGCGGGATCCGAACAAGTGAATACGAGGCAGAACGGATATCGAGAGACACATACCATCTCCCAAAGATTCCAACTCGGCCTCTTCCCACTGGCGACCCGGTGTCTCGTTACGGACCAATTGAATGGCCCAACCCTGAGGGTGCAAGTTACCGAGTATATCGGACCTGACTTCATCAAGGTTGCTTAGTGCGTTTATCACATCAGCGACCGTCCCGTGCTGTCGCACAGAGGCAAAGTGAAGGGAACCGGATGGTAATACTGTTGGTACAATGAGGATATCATCGGGCATTGGGCAAGGCGACGGTGAGAGTAGATATATGCTATAAGAAGCGTACACGGGCAAGACGACATACAAAGCAGCAGGACAGATGACTAAGCAACTTGAGACGAAGAATCGGCATCCACACCCGGGTGGACCATGTAGAATACGCGCATATCTCCGCCTTGTGTGCTACTTTCGTCCATAGATGTAGGTAGCGAGTTTTGTACATCACCTGTGATCTGGATAAGATAGTTGTCCTGTCGGCCGAAGGATGTGAGCACTCTCCGCTACGGGATCCATACTGGTAGAGGCACCTGACCTTTACAAGCTTTTTCAGGACCTTCGTGATGAGTTCCTTTTCGTACTCCAACTCGTCGACGTCTTGAATATCCTCTTCCTTTATCTCTAAGTACCAATCGATAAGTTCATCTCGGTCTATCCCCTTGCCAGTCTCCCGCTCGACAGCGGCGAGGTGTAAGACGATTAGACTTTGCAGGGTCATGTACTTGTCGTGCGTGATGACCATCCTGCGTTTCGAAGAGGTGGGCCCGTCAATTTGTGGTGTCTTAGGAGTCACCAGACCCTGAGCCTGTGTGTCGGTCGACCCATCTGCCCCTGACGGCTCAGCGTACATCTGCTCTGTCGTTTCTGTATCACCACCGCCGGACATTTCGACGTCTTGGCTGTCATCTTCGCTCATCTTAGGCTGCACGTTTTCACGAGCTATTGCTGTCTCCTCCTCATCGAAGTCTATGTCGTCTTGTTCGACGTGGATGATGGATTGTCGCAATAGACTGTACGCTTCTCTCACGAAAGCCGGCGTAATCTGCAAGATGGGTTTGTTCCCCTCCAAACACAAAAAAACAAAGGTACTCACCTCTGAAGTACAGTTCGCTCGGGCGATTGCTTCGCTGAGGCGAATCATGCTCTCAAGTTGACGAACCGTGATACGATAGGAATTTCGACCGTTGCCGGTTCCATCATCTTGGCGAAGGACCCTGTATTTCTCGACCAAAATATCTGCAGCTTCGGGTGTAAGCTTCTCAACGGTCCAAGTCGTCAGCGTGTGTGTCCAGCGTTTGTGAATGGGAACAAACCTTAGGGTTGAAAGTCCGAGCATAACGTATGTACCTCTGCAGAGCTTCCGTACTGAATTCCGGATGCAGTGCTTCATCTCGAAAACGGTGGACATTAACGATATGCTTCGCTATGTTGAGATCGACCTTCTCGTCACATTCATCCAGGACGACGAAAAATAGGTCGAAACGACTCATGATCGGAGCGGTCATCGCGACGTTTCCTCGAAGCGTCTTCTTACGATCGTACCTGCCACCGATGGGGTTTGCGGCGGCAAGAATGGACGTACGAGCATTGAGTGTGGCGTGAATGCCCGCTTTGGCGATGGATATGGTCTGCTGTTCCATGGCTTCGTGGATGGCGACTTGGTCCGAGATATCCATTTTGTCAAATTCGTCGATGGCGCAAATCCCGTTATCCGCAAGCATCAATGCGCCAGCTTCAATCGTGAAGTCTCCTGTCTCTTCGTCTTTCACAACCGCTGCTGTGAGACCCGCTGCCGAGGAGGCCTTTCCTGAAGTATAAACTGCACGAGGAAGGAACGAGCAAATGTACCTGAGAGAACCCGATCGGCAATTGAATGCACAGAAGCCAAATAACTTACTTCAGGAACTGTGATTTTGACGTTGACGGATCGCCTACAATGCAAATGTTGATGTCCCCGCGGAGATGCATGCCTTCTGGGGTTTGCTTGTGCACACCTCCCATAAGTTGAAGCAGCAAACCTTTCTTCACAATTTCGTGCCCATAGACCGTCGGTGCGATGCTCTCCACCAGTCGAGAGTAGATATGGTCCGACTCGATCATGCGCTTGAGTTCCTCAAACTCGGGCTCTGTAAGGGATTTGGCAAATGCCAAACCGTCATCCTCTCCGTCTTCATCCTCGCCTCGGACATTCGCGGATCCCTGACATATCGTTTAACGACAAAAGACGTTTCAAGAATCTCGAGGCGCATCTCACCCTTCCGTCCGCGTCATGTACCATACACGCCAAAAACGCCGTTTTGTACTGCAAGTCTCGGACGCCCAGAGCCTTCAAGCCAGTGACGCCACTTCCTCCGATGGAGTTGGCGCTGCTGGCACCATTTTTATTGGCCTCCCGCTGGAGCTCCGCGTTGTTGCCGCCAGGTAGCCCAAGCTGGCTAACATCAGGGACAACTATGAACGAACCAGTGAAGACGCATTTATCGCCAGCCTTCGCGCGTTCGACGAGCTCGGAACGAAGGATGACGTCCAGAGACCGGGGCATCGATCCCGTGGGGATTTCAGATGGATTCTCCTGAATCCGAACTTTTTGCCAGTCGGTGAACTTTGAAGTATCGATTTGGAGCTGCCATGCTGAGCGATTTCCGCAAGTCGGATTTGGGCATAAATTCGGCTGGATTAGTCAATGGTCTCTTAGCGGACAAAAGGAACGGTTATAGAGACACTGCCTGAGTACGAACCTCTGTATACTTGAATTGTTGCTCGATTTCGTGCACAAGGGCTCCGCATACCTCACAAATAAAGCTGCCGAAGAGGAGTTCTGGCCTGACCTCGCTTGTACGCGTCACAGTCCCGCTGATGCTCATCAAGGTCCCGATCTTGTCTGTTTTGAGATCTCTGATGGCAGAAACCAAGGGCAAGTGATAGAAAGCGACGCTGAACTCGCGGGATTGCAAATTCGTTGAGTCCATAGCGGCTGAAGTGGGATTGATTTTGAGGTATTCTGGTTCATATTCAGCAACTAAGTTGTAAAGAGCCTTCCGAAGATACGGCAAAAATCGATAATACTGCCTTTGGATGGCATCCGCGAGTACATCGTCCTTTTGCAAGAGATGGCCATAGTCGACATAGAGCGTAGCAAGTTGGTATTCGCGCATAGTGTGGATTTGCTCGACATAGATAAGCTCGCCATCATTGGCTATAGGGATATCGCCATCTGGGCCAGGGGTTTCGGAGAGGGCCACATCTCCTGTGAAGCTAAGTAGGCTCGCCGGATGTACGGTGCGATCGTGAAGCGGGGCAACTTACGTCTTCAAAAATGCTTCGAAAGCCTCTGCAACGCTCTCGCCTACGGCATCCTTCACAATGGGCACATCTCCGTTTAGTTGTTGCTGTTGTTCGGCCCTTGGTCTCCGTCTCCTTCTCGAGCTCGCCTCGGTTACATCTTCCCGGGCATCGTTCCCTTCATCTCCAAAGCTGAGTGCGTCTGTAGTACGACGCGTCGCTTGTCGGGTAGAAGATTGCGCATTGGAGGATAGCGAATCCTGTGGTGCACTGCTCGGAGGAAGAGACGAACGAGGGAGAGGGGGAGAGGACATTTGTGCTGGATTCATGGGGATGCGGCGAATGATGAATGAGTATCGCGTCCGAGTCGCGTTCGTACCTTGTATTGTACGTCCCGACAACGCGAAAGCACCGGCCCTTCATCAAATCACGTGATGCAAGAATCCATGATATTACGGTGATTATAAAGTAGTGTAGTGCGGGGTATCCAGAACAACCTTCTGTGGCCAAACAACAAATAGCAAACTCAAAAAGGTTTAGCGAGCAACCGACGTGAACCCAGAAATCGATGCTCGAAGTGCATTAAAGTAAAAGCAAGAAACTATGCGTGGCAGACTATGGAAAGGGAGAGAAATGAAAATCTCGGAATGACAAAGTGCCAGCGTGGAAACTTATCCACTCTTGCGTGCGTTGAAGATCAGATGGCAGGACATTGACGCAGGGAAGATAACCTTCGGTTTATCGAGTTAATGTTTTTTTCCGACGATGAACGTGAGAGGGACGACATACAAAACTATCTCGTACCTCCATACTCTCTTCGGTCGTTTCCAGTGCTGAGAGAATATCGAAATTTCTCACAATCGTGGCTATGGCTATCCTAAGCGCCATCTGAGCTAAGTTTTGGCCCCCACAGACACGAGAGCCCGTTCCGAAGGGCATCATATGCCGATTCATAGCTTCAAGTTGCTCCCTGTTGTCCCCAGTTTCCAGCCACCTCTCGGGAATAAAGGTTTCCGGGGCTGGGAATACTGCCGGGTCACGGTGTGCAGACCAAGCTTGGGTAGCGATGACCGTCCCTGGCGGTAAGGCATAACCCATCAAGTCGAACGCCTCAGGCACAGACGTTTTGGCACTCGAGCTCGGCACGATGCGCTCGAGTAGGCTGGGGGCGGCACCGTAAAGACGAAGACCTTTGAACAGTCCATTACAAGACGCAATAAGCATGAAGTTCGGCCAAACCTTCTCTGATGAACGCGCTTAAATACGGAAGATTCTGAAGGGTGGAGATATCCGGAAAAGTCTTGCGATTAGGCATAACCGTGTCCAACTCGGCTTGGAGTTTCTTTGCGACATCAGCACGGCGGCTGAGCTCCCAGCAAAGGTACGAGAGGGTCGTCGAAGTCGTATCGCATGCGCCAACGCTGGAGGGGCACATGACATAATTCAGTTGCCAGGTGTTCAGCAATCATTCAACGTAAGAAACGCACATATGACCCATGTGTTCAGAAATAACGTCCCGGTCAGAGGCCGTAGTAGTCGATGACCCTGCGTAATAGCGGAGGAGACGTTGAGCAAGAGTGACTCTGTCAGACCGCTCAGAGGCTCCGGAGACCATTTGTGACTTCGTCTCATAGACTCTTGCGCTGACGAACTGGCCAAGATAATTGTCAGTCCTAGTAAGGCATCAACTTACAAATCGTGATCACTTGCCTCTGCCATTATTCTGTCAGAGTCACATAGCTGACGCCAGCGGCGATTAGGAATGGTGCAGACTAAGTTCCAAGCTCGTTTGTGGACAGCACTCCGCTGGCGTGAACAAGATGAGTTGTAAGTTACTCATTGAATACTTTGGGCATACAAGTATTCCTCGCTTCGGAAAATCTCCGATTGCTGTGACCAATGGGTCTTCACCATCCAGAGCCCACTTGCTGAGAGCACCAACATGGTGACCAAACGAGGGGGCCGAGACGACGTCGACCATAAAGTGGCGAAAGAAGGTAAGACAGTCGATGGAATTTCCTTTAACAATTCCGTCGAGGATCTTTATAAGTAAATGAGGCTCATTTCATGATAGAAGGTGGTATTGGACGTTTCATACATTAACCAATTCGAGGGCAGAGTGGTGTATATCCGGCTGGAACTGAGCAAGATTGGTAGGGGTATAGTGTGGAGCATAGCCTTTCTTCCGGAAAACATGAGACGTGTGAGGTAAAGTGGTCATGCTGCAGAAAACGATGTCAGGCCGGAGCGGGCACTCGCACGCGGAAGGAACGATCCGTACGCATGGTCGTTATCATTCCTGTGGTATCGATGAGTATAAAGTTACCACCTGAGGAAGGAACACGGACGTAAGGAGACTCTTATAGTACGTGCTCTTGTCAAATTTGAGAACAGAGTAGACATTCTTCGTAGTGGAAAGATCGTTGAAGACCACCTTGTTTGGGCCAACACGTACGACAGGGCCGTACACCTCAAAAAGGGTATGTATAGTCCTGCATTGCTGGAGGCGAAGAACGTGTGTTGTGAGCCAAAAGTCCGATATTGCCGCATACCAAGGACCGGGGATATCGCAAAGAGGAGAAAAACAGAGTTGATATATTGCGCAAAGAACGAAGTAGAGAGCGACGAATGCACCAGCGATGGCGAAGGTGTGATCAAAGACGAAATCTGAGAGGGAGGGCATCGCGAGGAGGTTCTAAGACGGTGAGGGGACCTGACACAAAGAGGGAGCGCAGAATCGGGCGGAAAGAAAGGAAGGCAAAAGAGGTTGAAATCCCTCGGGCATCAGAGGGGGCACTTGTTTATATGCAGCGAAATAATACTCTAGGGAAGACCTGGCCATTTTGGACGACTTCTAGCACATTGTCTATGCCCAAAGAAGATAACGAATTGCTTGGATAGTCGTGTCATTTCAATCTGAGTGGTTAGCGCTTCACCGAGACCCCCATCACACTCCATCAGCGCTCAGCATCCGTTCCCCATCACCCATCACCCTTGGCCGGGGCACTTGAGTGACAGCGACCATATCAGATCGGCCCAAACATTATGTTGAGTGGATGCACAGCCTTGAGTAGCTCCGTCATGGAGTTCCAAAGTCCCGAATTCACAAAGATTCCGCGACAAGCTTGGAATTCAAAGGTGCAGAAAGAGTCGATCACGTCCATACATCCAGCCTCATGATGTAATGAACCGTGACGGTGGTCGATTGAACTCTAGATTAATGAAGGAATGGTGGTTGTGTTGGCTGACAGTCATATACACCGTTCTCGATCAGTGGGAAAGTATTCTTGTACGACTGGCGGGCAGGCTGAACATTTCTGAAAGCACTAGAACAAGAAATCGTAATGCAAACCGTAAGCACCACAGACGGGAGTATCTATCGCAGGAAAGGAACAAGCACCAGAAAGTAAAGCTAGAGACTCCTGCCAGTCACGGTCAGCGCGCGATAAATATGTGGGCAGAGTCGCACATCATCAGGATCCTCCGCTCGGACAGTCGACCCGCTGACAACGTGAAACATCCGTGAAACAGAAGCACCTGCTCCCGGACAGATGCCGCCCTCCTCACTTTATTCTCCTCTGTCGGACTTTACGACCGCTCTACCCGAGTCCGCCGCGTGCTTCGATATCTTGTGTCCATCGCGCCCGAGCCCCACGCCTGTCAAAAAGCATATTCGAATAGTTGCGCCCAAGTAGACGAATCCTACACTCCCCCAAGCCATCGCATTCCACCTCCAAACACTCCAGAAGATCTCAGGCCCTGCCGGAGACATGGTAGCGAGATGGCCCAAATCAGCAATGAGTAGACAGGTCAAAAGGCGCCTCCAAGTCTTCAAAGATGAGGTGGAAGATAACACGAGGTGTTCATTTAGGGCGAAGAGCAGATAGAGGTTTGCAAGTTGGAACAGACTCATGCTGATGGGTGTGTCTACGGCAACCCGGGTGACCTGGCTTTTTGTAGGAGTAACCAGGTCACGAAGGTAATAGCCCTGGTGAACGGCGGCATAATATGCCCCCGCGAGCGCAGATATGGGTTCGATGTAGAGAAAGAATAGTCGATAGGGTAGGGGGAAGGCATTGCTCATTGCACTGGCGGTATTACCGTGTCGCGGTAGGATAGTTTGTCCCGGCCTTATCCGAAAACACTCAGTCCTAATACAGCACGTCGTTGGGTAGACGCGTGACCAGGATAAGGCTGTCGCAAGCGATGTAGAATCCTCGATTCGAGGTCTTATTGCAAGCAGAGCTAGCACCCCGTAGAGGGACCGGTCACCGGTCTACACTAGACACCACACTACAGACAGCGGCAGCGAACAACAACTGAAAACACTAGGTTCAAGAAAATGTGTACAACAGCAAGCTCATGCTCTCGGTTCCGTGTTTGTGAGAATGTGTCCTATCAGGACTCAACGATTCTGCTATCTACGCAATAGATTATTGTAGAATCAAGGGCACCCATCCCGGACAGGTCTACGACGTGGCGACTTCGGCGGTAATTTGATTGGCACCCCAGTAGCAGCAGAACCCGCCGTCTGCGTTAGTTCCGAGTAATGACCTCCGCGCCATCTTCTGTGATCAGAATCATATGCTCCTTCTGTGCACTTCGAGCACAATTCTATTTTGGGTAAGCAATGATGTCAGAGGACCAAATCATGGACGGCGAATAGGGAAATCTACCTCGGTGGAGGCTGTCCATCCGTCGGGGAAAATCCAACCCCTTGGATTAGATCCTTGAATGAGGCATGGCTTGGGGGGCGTCAGGGTTCACAAGATCACGATGGACAACATATTTACCTCAATAGTAAAGCAATGTCCCGGCATCATGTTCCCAGGATCTTCGTTACCTGAGAACTTATGATTCAACAGTCGAACCCCATAGAGTAGCTTAACTTACGGTGATGCAATATCCATGGCGAACAGTGAAACACCTCGCCGATCCCATGACCCGTAAACTGACTCGACACCGAGTAACCCCGACGATCAGCTAAATCGTGTATCGCCTTTCCAATGGACTTGAAGGGTTGTCCAGGCCCACAGACAGCGATTCCAACGTCCAAGGCCTCGCTCGTCGTGGCAACTAGTTTTTTTCCCTCCTCGTCCTTGGTAGTGATATTATGCACCATCGCTATCCCAATGTAATCGACTCACCACATTGCCAACCAGAAATGTTCGCGACGTGTCCCCGTGATACCCATCTAAATATACGGTTATATCTACGTTTACAATGTCACCGTCTTCGAGACACCGACTGGACGTGTGTGAGATGGGTAGCAAAAACTGAGTATCGGCGACATACTCATCTGGAACTCCATGGGCTATGACGTTGTTTACGCTAGTACAGCAAGCTTTGGGGAAACCGGAATAGCCGAGAGGCGATGGATATGCTGAATGAGCCACGGTGTACTCGTGAATTGCGGCGTCCAATGCATCCGTGGAGCAGCCAACCTACCTGAAGGTCAGTGCTGCAAGTGAAATTACAATGCCGACCGGTCTTGACCTTCACCAGTGTACCTGCGTACTCCAGGACATTTCGGGCTAACCGGGCAGCGCCTCTTAATCGCCGCTCTCCAGAGCTACCGAGCTGTATGCGGCCATCACCGGGAGTAAAAGTTGTTCCACCGCCATGGTCATGGGAGGAAGGTGTCACATAAGGTGGACGCGGAATATGTGGGGGAACAGGCCGTCGGACAATGTGAGAAACCCCGAAAACAAAGGGCTCCGGTGGTAGAATAATCGAATAGGTACCAAAGAACTCATCACCTGGCTCTGCGATATCGGCTTCGTTGGCGCTTGTAAGAGTGGTGCACCATCGCTTTAGGGGGGCAATGGAACGATCTGACCCGGAAGACAGAAGGATTGGACGGCAATGGTCAGTGGAGAAGTGGCGGCGGCGGCATGTGTTCAGAAGGGTTATGCGAAGAGTCCTTGGAGCAAGCATAGGCGGTCGGCGTAAAACGGTGAGTGGTTTTACGACAAACGCGCGCCTGGTCAAAAGCGCTTAGGGCATACACTCAGGCTGGCCAATCAAGTCGCTAATCCCTCTCCCAGCGCTGTTTCCTTCCTATATGAGGCCCTCCTCATGGTAAACGTTTCCCGAAGTTATATGCGTCTCGTAATTGAGTGTGTCAATTATGTCACATGCGTGCGATAAGCAGGTACAGTGTAGGTATAAATGATGCAGGATAAGGCAATGGGTGTCTGGGTGTAAAGCGTGCCTTCCTGTGCCGAACATCATCCGTCCAGTGTCACTGGTCTCAGTGAGCTTAAGGTGTGACCCGCTTGGTTTCCAGCCTTTGTCCATTGCTTTGGACGAGGAGTGGCTAAGGCCGTCCCCGGTGATCGCCTCGTAGGAGACGAGGGTACAATGGCTGAGCTAGGTGGTCGAGGGGGTATGGCGACGTAGTGCTGATAGTCAGCACCCAACCAACCCCGGACAGCAGGGTGATCAATGCTTGGCGAACAGTTGCACGTGGCGTAGAGTTCCAATAATTTCGTGAAACTCTCAGTTGCATTAAACAGAGGGAGCGCTGGGACAATCATCAGACGCTGTCAAGATATGTACATAAGCAGGAATCACCTTCATGTAGGGTCCTGTATGCCTGCTTGTAGGAAGCGCGTCGACTCCACATCACTGCGCGAGCATTGGCGACAACCGACGATAACACCAGAATTGAAACTTACAGTAGGCACAAACTACGACGGCAGCGGTGGATTCTGTTAGGCTATGGACGAGTACACGACCTCTATTATCCAGGGCATCTTGAATGTATTTGCAGATGGTCGGTAATGAAAGAAGAAGAGCCACTTTGTTGGATGGGGGCATCTCGATGTGACTATGTTTGAGACCGATGTTGGATGGGAAGGTGGCAGAGGGCGACAATGATACGCAGTGCGTCAAGCCTAAGTATTCAACTAGGCAGGTAGCCTGTTCCGGGTCCGTGGGGAAGTCGCTATGGTGGGACTTATTAATGGAATGTCAGCCAGTGAGTTATATATCTGTCGTACCTACTCAGAGAGAGCTTCTCTGGTATAATGCAAGTCGTGTCACTTAAACCATTCAGAAAGCTAGTGACATCCTGACGGTGCCTACGCTTCCAGGCACGGTAAGTGGGATTGGTAGGAGATAGCTCGTAGTTGCACGCTTCAAAAATGAGAAGTTCTTTGATGAACCCATAATTCGGTTGTATCTGCGGACGGGCTGCAATAAAAGAATTTGTAAGCAAGCAAGTGGCAGAGGAAGATAAAGAAAGTAAATACCCCTCTTGATGAGGGCAATCGCCTTGTGGGTGGAAATGTGGTGAGCCGACATTACTAGTTCATGATGAGTTTTAAGCCGGCTATCGTGGGGTAGAAATTCTCACAATACGCAGCAACTATAGTGGCACTCCTTGAGATACCCATGAGACAGTGGACCAGTACTCTGCCGCCGCCATTTATGGCGCCCCTGATAAAGCGACAAGCTTCAGGAAGGTGGATGAGTATGTCCTCGTATTCGGAGTCTTGCACGGGTATCGTTAAGTGATTGGGCCCTTGCAAAGGATAATCCGGACATGCAGAAACAATGTGCGTTATGCCAAAATGTCGGCGAAGATCGATGGATTTTGCAGCGGAAAGACTGTGAGGTGGCTTCCACTATGAGACAACCCGAAAAGGAAACAAGCAGACGCGAAAGAAACGCGTACTTTCCGATGTAGAGCTGGCCTTCTATGACGGTGTCGATGTTGTGGGTCGCTGTATTGGGCATGGCGAATGGTGGAGGGCTCGAGTGAGAGGCCACAGACCCCCACGAAGGGCGTTTTAAGGGGTGAAAATGGTGGGTGAGTGGAAGAAGCGTGCGAAGGAGAACTTAACGCGATACGGGGCGCCGTAGCGACTTGGACCAAATGGTTAAGCCGGGCATACACTTCCTTTCTTAGAACCGCACCCGTTATCTCTCGCCCCTATCGCTCCCAATGGATGCCCCTTGCCCTATAGGGCTCAAACACCTCACTTTCATAAACGAATATATAATTCGGATTTGGATGGGTTATCGCTCCACGAGAAGATCCGGCCACCCCGGTTTTTTGCCTGCTTTAAGGTCACAGCATCTTTTTGCTGTCACTGTCGTAATCCCATGCGGTTATGGAAAAATTGTCCGTGTGACGTGAGGCCTTCCACGTTTGCGCGGCGCAGTCCTTGTGTAGGGTTGAGGGCAGCCCATCCAGGACCGCGATATGATATTGTCGTCTCGTCGCTCCATGCATCTGTCGTCACTTCGATCCAACTCCACATGCTGCCGCCACTTATGTAACCATCTGTTCCCAAATGAATACAAACACGAGAAGTATGTATCATGTGCGTCCCAACGGACCGTCCAGGTGTGAATGTAACGTTCGATATGGCCATGTAGTAACCCCATCTAGATTGCGTATCTTTCGCGTGACATGCGTGAAAATAGCTTGACGCCCGGTGTGGCACTCATAACAGTGCCGGGCAGATACCGGGCATGTTGCAAGGAACGTTCCGAGTGGGATATACTCATCGCATCTAACAGCATCCCGGCCTTGGCAGGAATAAACGGTTGCAACAGAATACCACAGATGCGTAGAGTTTCAAGGGACAGAGCGTACACCTCCCCTATAAGTGCCTGTGGTGTGTCTTTGGCCCATGGTTCAGTCGCGTTCATCATCATATTGGCCTGCGGGAAAGAAGTATGAACGGGTAAACACCACCGAATGAAATCCGGACGAACAGCTTTTAGTTGAGAAACAATGGCCTCTAGAGCCTCCGCAATATGAAGCTCCTCGAGATGATTGTCGACTACGGCGGCCAAACCTTCAAGGGGACCGACCACTTCTACGAGTTTCTCATCCATTGACCGCTCTGATGTTTCTCGAGAACGCGATTGAAAATCCTCGGGTAAACGCTTTCGAATGGCAGCAGACGTTATGCGTAAGTAGAAGTTCCCGAGTAAGGACTGCAGTTCCGAAGCGTTGTTTTCCAGTTGTTCGCTCGACCAGTCTAGCATAAACGTTCAATCCAATTCGAAGGCCTTTCTATTTGCGAGCGGGAAAGTAACTCACCGACGTCATCCTTGAAGCGGCCACCAATCCGAGCGAGGTAGTACCTGACTGGGTCTGCCCCTAGTTCATCGATGGCCTGGAAAGGGTCCACGACATTGCCAATAGACTTAGACATCTTCCGCCTATTCACCGTCCAATGAGAGTGAGCTAGGAGCCTTTTGGGGAGAGGTAGGTCTAGTGCTTGAAGCATGGCCGGAAAGTATATAGCATGAAAGCTATAAGCTATCGATGTGAGAGACCCGGAAATAGGGCGCAAAACGGAAACCCACCGCACGATATCTTTACCAACGACCTGAAGGTCCGGCGGCCAGCACGACTCGATTCTCTCTTTCTCCGCATTCCAAGGATATCCAGCTCCGGTCAAATAGTTTATCAGGGCGTCAAACCACACGTACACCGTATGCGCAGGGTCATTCGGGACGGTGATCCCCCAATGCAGTCGATGACGAGGGCGCGACACTGACAGGTCCTCAAGTGGCATAGATAACATATCCAGAACATTCGCATGTTGCTGTGGAGGGTGGATCACGTGGGGGTCCGACTGATATCGTGCAAGTAGGAAATTGCGGAAGTGAGAGAGGCGAAATTTGTAGTTCTCTTCCTCCGTCCACTCAACCACGGAGCCAGTCTCCTTAGAAACAACGATTTCCTCACTGGAACCACTTGTGGAACTCCCTGGACTCCCAAGACGTTCGACTTGGTTGTCCGTGTAGAAACACTCGTCGGAGATGGAGTACCATCCTTTGTGAGAACCTTTGTAAATCAACCCTTTCGAGTCTAATTCGCGCTACAACACCGTGAGAAAACTTGAAAGGAAGGGTTGCACTATCGCCTACCCACACGTGCTGCACGGCAAAGTGATGCTCTTTCTCTGAAGTTCGGATGAATCTGGTATACGAGGCGTCTGCTTTACCTGCGAGAACCTTTTGGAACAAGGCGGTCAGTATTGCGTAAACTCAACGGCGAGTAAATGAACACACACGAAAACGATCGCTTATACGGTCGCAGAACTCCAGAGGTTTTGAATTTTGTGCCTCAGCTGCTCTCTGAATTTTAAGGCCATGTTCATCCGTGCCAGTTAGGAAGCAGACGGTTTTATCTGGCCGAGAGAGCCTAGCGTGGCGTGCGAGGATATCCGTAGTTACCAATGTATAAAGGTGGCCAATATGGGGCACTGCAGTTGAGGTTAATAACGAACATTCCAAAGGACGCAGCGACTGTACCAGAGTTTGGATAAAATATGGGCGTGGTCAAATAATAAGGCTTATCATCACCACCAGAAAAAGAATGATAAGACCGAGTATTGCTTCTCAGAGCTGGTCGTGGTAACTGGTGGCAGACACGACGAGCGCATCGTCTCAAGAGCATCGTCAATCGGCGCTTTCAGCAAATGGTTCGGCCAGCACTTAGGTGCCTTCGGGGGGTCGGGTTAGGGTTAGGGTTATTTACCCATCCTCGATTCCTCAGACATTTACGGGCGAACAAATCCCGACCCAACGACTGCGCCAGGAGCGCCTTCTGCACTATCGACTACTATGTCCGATTCTTTCGCTGACCTTTGGAGCTCTTCTGCCCCTGTGAAACCCTCGCAGCCTGCTCGAAAGCTGGGTGCGAGTTCTGTACCATCGTCGGGAGCTCTTCGCCCGAAGTATGACGCGTTTGCTGCGCTTGCGGCGTCTGGGTCAAAGACTCCTAGTCCGCGCTCCCTAACTCCATCCGCCCCAGCCGCTGTGGCTCAAAGATTGAACGGCGGTACAGCGCCAAGCACGTCAGGAGACGCGTTCGGCGATCTACTCTCGGGATCATTTGGGGCCAATCCCAGTAATGCCAACCTCAGCATCGCAGAACAGGCGGCGAGGGCTAATACGCGAGTAATCCAGCAGCCCCGCATATCGCCGCAAAATGCGTCCGCGTCTACTTGGGCAGGACTCGACTCCCTCGCAGGGGGTGCTTCTTTCTCGTCTCCACTGCAACCCAAGCCTGCAACCCCAGAAGTCGACGATGACTGGATTTTTGGCTCTGCCACTGCTCCAGCACCCAAGCCGCCGAACGATGACTCGGGACTCGGGGACTTTGTTTCCCGTCCAAAGCCTTCGGGCCAAGCTCTCCCTCCGCGTCCGTCCAAGGCGAACTCTTTGTGGGACCTCGACGGTTTCGATTCCGCATCTGACCAAGGCCATCGTATATCTTCGCCCGCATCAAACTTACCGCCTTCCCGCTCTGATACCCCCGGCGATTTTGATTTTGGAGATCGTGAAGGTGTTTTGCTTGACGATGACTCCGGCAGCGACGACGATATATTAGGAGATCTAGGCAAACCCGCACGCGAGCAACCCACAGGGCATTCATCGAATCTGGTATGTAAACGTTTTATGACAAGGCAATGACCCACAAGTTCTCTGACGGTCTCCATTCTAGAATGCCGCCCCTACATTTAGACCCGACTCCCCTCCACCTCATCTTATTGGCCAAATTGTTGAGATGGGATTCTCTCCTGACCAGGCTCGGGCGGCTCTTGTTTCCACGGAGTCGGGCCTTGACGTTCAGGCTGCGTTAGAGGCTTTGCTTTCGGAGCCGTCGCGGTCCTCCCCGATTCCTGCCGCACCACGCGCGTCGGGAGGATCGCGCGCAGCGCGCGACCGTTTCCAGGACGATGATGGCTGGGGAATTGAGGAACAAACGCCCGAGCCACCGCGGCAACATCCAAGACAGCAAACCTATCCCGCCCGGGAGCGACCTCCTCCTACGTCGTCCGAAGCCCATTACCAACAACAGGCCGACAAACTCATAGCACAAGCCAGTGAAATCGGCTCTCACATATTCCAACGAGCTAACGCGTTTTGGAAAGAAGGAAAATCGAGAGTGGCGAAAGCGTATGAGGACCGCGCGCCAAGCTCGCGGGTGGGATCCACGGGGTACAACGAAGGGCCCAGCGGGAGGCCCAAGTGGATGCAGGAGGATCCCGAAAACGATCATGTCATTTCGCCTGGAGAGCCTTCTCGGACTAGCTTCCGGGATGAAGGGGCCGACTCTATTCCGATGCCACCCAATCCCCCCGCGCCGACCAGAGCACGTCCTCAAGTTAAACCTTCTCACCTAGACCAAACCAAGAAGGTTGACCTATTCAGCGAAGACACAGCCACAGCCTACGTGTCCCCCTTCCGTCGTGGCGCCGGTTCTCGCACAGCTCCCGCTCAAGCGGAGTCGCTTCGCGCGCGGTCTCCGGTTCGCCTAGCCCAACGAAACGTCATCTCTGCCTCGCCTTCTGCTATCTCCGCCTCGGCTGGACACAAGGCGTCCGGTACTGAGATGTTCAAGCTCGGACGCTTCGCAGAAGCCGAAGTAGCCTATACGTTGGCCATCTCCCAATTGCCGGACTCACACCTGCTGCTTGTCCCCTTGCTGAACAACCGCGGACTGTCGCGACTGAAGACGGGAAATATGTCTGGCGCCGTCGAGGACTTTACCGCTGTTATCGCCCTCGTTGGCCCGTCCTATCACCCGGCGCGAGAGGCCAAAGTGGCGAGGGAGGAGGACGGCGCGGGCGTCGACTTGGGCGACGCACTCGGCAAGGCGTGGCGCCGGCGGGCAGAGGCGTACGAGGGCAGGGAAAAGTGGGATCTGGCGCGGCAGGACTGGGAGTCCATCGTCGGAGCAGACTTTGCTAGCAGGCACCGCGGCGAAGCCCTGAGCGGAATCGCGCGTTGCAAGAAGATGCTTAGCGTGGGCGACGCGCCGGATGTCGTCACTCCGTCCGCGGCGCGGGCGAACGCACCGCGGCCCACGAAACGCCCGGCGCCACGCCGCGGGCCCACGCCGCCCTCCGAGGCGGTAACCAGGCTGAAGCAGGCCAATCAAGAAGCGGAAGCGGAAGAGCAAGCGCGTCTCGAGTTCAAGGACAGCGTCGACTCGCGGCTCGCCACGTGGAAGAACGGGAAGGAGACGAATCTGCGCGCATTGGTCGCGAGTCTCGACACCGTGCTGTGGCCGGAACTCGGATGGCAGAAGGTCGGAATGGCCGAGTTAGTCACGCCTAACCAGGTGAAAATTCGGTATACCAAGGCTATCGCCAAACTACACCCCGACAAGGTGCGCCCCCGTTCCTCCAAAATATGCTAGACACGTTTCAACGCCCGCTGTTTTTTTCTTTCTTTCTCGGTAGCTTAATGTCAAGAACACTACGTTGGAACAAAGGATGATTGCTAATGGCGTATTTGGTGCACTGAATGATGCTTGGAACGCCTTCAAACCATAACCTCCTGTAGACCGACCGGCATGTTGTAGGACAACTATGGCACTTTTTTTGGTTTTGACCTCTTGCCATAACTTTGTAGCATACGATAACGGCGCATATGGTCCAAGGCCCACAATCGTTCCCTCGAGAGTCCCATTAAATTGCGTACGACTCAGATCTGTACCATAGTGGTCCCAGCTCATGAACACAACTCCCACCTCCCGCCGCCGTCCTCACTAACACACCAAGCACGGCCATTATCCCGCAGCCACTCCAGGGCCTCTTGAACGGCCCATGCGGTGATCCGTTTCCATCGATCGTCTTCGCACTTTAAATAATTCGTGATGTCGTCATTCGTTGGACCAGGAAGCGGTAGGTGACGTCTCCGTGCGACAGCCGGCCCTAAAAACGTGTTCTCGGTTTCTCCCTTTTGGCGCGTCTGCAGCGCTGTGAGCGAGCGAATCGCCCTTTCGACCTGCGTTGCCAGGTACAGCGTAGAAAGGGAAGCGTATACCTCCTCGTCTGACGGAGGATCTGAGAGGTCTTCGATGCGATCGGCTGACTGCGAACAGAGTCCCGGGGTCGTCGTCGTACTCGAGCGACAGCTGTCATCTAGCAAGGCCGAACGATACAACATACTCGAGTCTAGCACCGAATGGGGATCGGGGAGAGAAAGAACGGGCCCATCCCACAAGATGATACTGCCGTCCTGGTAGAGCTTGCGGATAGCCCAAGAGAACAAACGCTTGACTTTTGGGGCAGACCCCTCGGTGCTCGACGTCAGTCCCTTGCGTTTCCCGGCAGGGTCGGGGTTTGCCGCCCCGGACGGGGACCTTCTCGTCCTCTCACGGCGACGCGCCTCGGTTTCTACTACCCTGCGCGCTAGGACCGCGAGCTCGGGGACACGGAGCAGAAATGAGAGTGTACAGCCAAGCACGGCCCGTCCTTCATCGTAAAAGCCGGGACGCCGCTCGACACGTGATGCAAGATGGGATCGCGGTCGCGGAGTGCAGAGCGCGTTAGCGCGGCGCTGCAATCGTGGAGTACGTTCGCGTTCGCCGAATCCAAATGTCGTCGTCGGACTTTTTTTGGTCGGCGTTTTCGGCGTTTGGTCAATGACGACGGCGGCGGCGTCAGAATCCGAATCGCTTCCGCAGGCTGCGGACTGAGGATCGAAATTCAGGTAGCGGAGATTGTCCATGAAATGTTTCACGTATATGCGGAACGTATTCTCTGTGAGGTTGCGACTACGAAGACGTGAGGGATGACGAAGGCGTGGGGGGAGCTGATGTCTTGAGAGTTAGGAATGTATTTTTAAATGCAGAAAAACTCGGACGCACAGAGGGGTCCTCGGACGATTTCTGAGGGCTCAACGAAGAGGACGAAGATGGGGTAGAATGGACGCTAGGCGTTCGGGCGGAAGGGGAGGCATTAGTTGTTGCAGATTTCGGGGTACGTGGGACGTCTTGGACACCAACAACGACAGTGCTAGGTGAAGAAGGGATGACGAATTCCTCGGACACGAAGTAGTGTTTCTCATGCAAAGCGACGACTTGCCGCCAATGGTCAAGCTCGACTCCGAGGCCATGGCATCGCTCTACGCGCTTGTCGTCAGAACGACGACGTCTCCAAGAACGAGTTTCAGTATAGACGCACCGATTGATTCGCCATTAATTTCTCTTGAGTTCCGCTTCGCACGTACTCTACCTTGAACTCTGACCACAGAACCAACGGGGATAAGGGGAGTTCTTTTTTTCGTCGGCGCTTGAGCTGAACGGGGAGAGTCCTGCTTTTCGCTCGCTCGACCGCCTTGAGTATCCTTGTCGACGCGAAATGCACATTCGATTGTCCCGGTCCCATCGTCCACTGTAAATGGGTTTCGACGTCGTTCGGCAGAGGCAAGACGGCTCACAGGTGTAAAGGTCACGATTCTCGTACGCAGTGGCTCCGACTACTATGGCAACCAAGGAGACCGATCTGCACGGCACGCGTCCGAGGAGATAATATGGAAGGCCTATCAATATGAGTTGGAAGCCGCGTCGAGAGTCGAAAGTGCATCCCACCCCTGCCATCACTCTCCGACATGGAAAGCGCATCTTTGATAAAGCAAGTCGCGACAGAGTTCTTGCTCATAAGCCAGTTGACTAGTTGTTCTCTGGTACGATCGCCACCCGCGCTAGTGGAGCTCTGTTCGTTATCTACACGCGCCATAGTGTTACACGCTGCTAATACAAGACGACCCGTGCGCAATCGCGTGCTTCAAGGAGAGGGACGCGTACAATCATGTGACCACCGCGTGACGATGATAACGTACGCAAAACATCAATCCACTATTCAGTGTCCTTTTTCCTCTTCTCCTCGACAAGCTCAATATTGTCTATTAACACACCTTTAAGAACGTCAAGCCCCTTCTTTCCGCCCTTCCCGCCGTCTCCACCGCCTTCATTTGCTTCGGCGATCATGTCGTAGATTTCCTGAGAGACGTCGCCTTGCACGACGATTTCGTCAATGCCAGCTGCATTCTTCGTAACGGACCCGCCTGTCGCAAATCGCTGAGCGAATAACTTGGCGGCCTTCTTCAGATCGACACCTATCTATAGTGTTACAATCGACCCGGGTGTGCGGACACAAGTAACCATACCGAAGGCCTCGAGACCACGAATTGAGGTCACGAATTTGCGCTTATTTCGCTCGATCCGTTTAATGACGACCTACAAAGAGAAAGGTAAACGGACAGGGGACTGCGAACCAATGAAGGTTTTACATGAGAGGCCTAAGATGTTAAGTTTGTTAGTGGCCAAATGTGGCCGTCCGAGTCTGCAAGAACACACCAATTTCTTTTTTCTGGCTGCATCTGCTTTGGCATCTGCTTTTGCCTCTTTCTTTACCGTTTCTTCCTCCAATCTGCTCTGTGCCTCTTGACTTATTGTTCCGAGCTTGGCTTTCAGAGCCACTTGAGAATTGGACGTGAGGGTGAGCAAGGGTACCATCAGAAAGTTGTGTACGCACCATCGGAATAATACTTTTCATATAGGTCAGGCCGTTGCGCTTGTAACCACTCCTTGCATTTTGAGAGACTATTGCCAAACTCGCAGTACTCCGGTGGGTAGGTGCAGACTAATTAGCCAGGTCAACGATCGGACGATAAAGTAAGTTCCAGTGCAAGAGTTTGATCTAACCGCCACAGTAGAACATCTGCACTGGGGGTGTTGCCCGTTTTTCAGGCTGCATGGATGTAGCCCCGTCTACTGTCGTTTCCATAATGACAAGTGTATGATAAGCCTGAGATCGGATCAGTCGGTCTGACGGCCTTCCAAGTCAAGGCACGTGAAGCGTGAAGGGCGAATCACGGCCCGTCTTTGTTCCAAGTACACTGATGCTGCTGCTGCTACAACGTACAAACTCCAATTAATCACTGCTTGTCTCCCATAGACCTAGACTGATCCCCCTCGGTCCCCAATCACTTCTTCCCACCGTATCGTAGCTTCTTGCTTGCCTCGCCGTCAGACGGCGGTTCATAGGGTTCTTGCTTATCTACCGTCCTATATTCCTCCGACCCAACACCCGCCTGACTGAATTTCCCGGACGGCGGCTGGTGTGGTCGTTGCACTTTGTCCGAAGAGTCGTCTACCTGATAGGTAGAAGCATCGGCTGGGGGAGAGCTGTCTACTTCCTTGAAGTAGGACTCCGCAGAATGGTCTTCACGCGTGAGTGAGGGTGAGAAAGAGGTTGAGGTTGAAAATTTGCTCGAGGTGCGACGGGCAGAGATGAGAGTGGCCCGAATATTATGGCGAGCAAAGGAACGCATTGTATGAAGTTGGAGGTGAAAAGGAAAGGTCGGAATGTGGGCAGGTCATGGGTGTTATGCATGACATCACCATCACGAAAGGCTCATTTCAATTTCACACCCGTGCCAACATGAGCATAAAACGATATTTCTCGCAAGTGTCCACTTCCAATGACCAATCACCGCAGAAGAAGAAAGCCAAACCATCAGACTCACCAGGTTAGTCTTTTCTCCTCAAAATATTTGACTGTTGTTTTAATAACCGACAGACCTTCCCACCCTTGACAACGAACTCCCTCCTCTCCTCGATCTCTCGTCACCGTCCCTGTCTTCTCATGCTTCGATTGCAGAACATTTCGACAAAATCGCGGAACATTTATTCCAGTGTTCCTATCTAGTCTGTTACTCTACCAAACCAAACGGTAGCCCCAAATGGGAGCTCTACGAATTCCTCGAGTTCGAGTTTTACATGATCAAGGTTGGCTGTCATCCCGACCCGTTCACACATGACGAAGTGGAACAGCGGCTACCGGGAGTATGGTTAGTGCAATTTTCCCCTCCCCTTGCTGCTGTGTGCCAAACTCAAGATGACCAGGTACTTTCATCGCGTCCCCCGATACAATGGCAAAGCTTCTGCAGCTTATCGTAGCGGCTCTCGAAAAGGACTCGATTTGACTATCGGAACGCCAGACACCCCTGCTTCTTCCCGTACTTCTTCTACGTCCCCTCCAATTCCCGTTCGGGGTGGTATCCTACTGCGATCTCTCCGAAGGGTTTCCGACTCGTTCGTGGTATCGGGTCCTTCTCTCCTCGTCGACGAATTATTGCGGTGCAGTGGGTCTCCTGGCATCGCCGAACTCACTGAAAAGTGGTCCGGCGACATATCTGCTTTCCGAGCACCTCCGTCCGAAAGTCCCGTTTCGATGCCAGCGGCTCTTTTCATTGGCAGTAAGCAGACGCACACTTCGTCTCAGATCTACAAGTCCTCGCGTATCGGCATCGATCTCTCGAACACATCCTCGTCGGACCGGCGTATGGAATACGTTTGCAAGCCATACCGATTCTACATCCTCCCACGACTTCTCACCGCGAACGGTCGCGGGCAAACGTTCCTCGGGGTGTACGACCACTGCGTAGATACACTTCAGGTTTCAAAATCGTCACTCGCAGGCAGGATAGCTACTTTGACTGGTCTCCAACCGCAGACCGTCGATAAATACCTGAAAGCATACCGAGATGCACTTGCTTCTGGAGAACTGGATTACTTCATAGGGCCGCCCGGCAAGGGTGCTGCTTCGTCCCCGGTACCTTTCTTGCAGCTTGCGGGCGCCTGGCGACGGCGCCAACTGGCGGAATAGGTCGCACATATCTTGAGTCTCTTCTAATCGGCTGGAATACAGGGTTAGCAACTTAAAGAAGAATGTTAGATCTAACGGTTCAAGATCTACACGATTAGATAACAAAGCAGTTTCATATGTTAGCGATGAAAGAACCTCAAAACCAATACCATCACAGTGCTTCTTTTCTATGTTTCCATACTCGTCGTAATCATCACCTACACAACTCATCTTACCCGTCGAATCCATGATAATATCCACGATAATGTAATATACAATTGCCCCCATTCACCACCACGTGAACTGCATCGTGCTTACTTGGCTAGCGGTTCAACTGCGCATTGCAGACCACGACGCCGTCCATTCTCGCCTTCTTGCCTCGAAATATCACTGGAATCGGGCTACTATGAGCCACCCTAAGCAGTTCATGACAATGCCCGTAGCAATATCCAGGACTACTGATGGATCCGTGTTAGGCGTTTCAGTGCTGGCGGTATGGACGCAAGTTGTGTAGGTAGGGAGCTTTTTCCGAACACCTGCATTCTATTCTAATCTGCTACTGCATCCCAGGAAAGACACCCGTCATGATTCACTGACTGATGAACTCTGAATGGGTCTTCGTCATCATGCCGAACCCCAATGACAATGAGGCTGAGTACAGGTGCTCTCTTCCAATTCAGTTCTCATCATATGCACAAATCATAAAACCATGGCCGGGTGTAGTAGTTGATATTCTGTTGCATCGAGTAAGTGTCGGATCTGCCTTTTCTGATTGTGTTGACTGACACCGGGGAATTGGACAAGGTAGATTGAGAACGGCTCTGTAAATATTGGAAGCAATGACTGGTTCAAAGGCTGTCTAAGGGTAAGTATGAGCCTTTGTTGCCAACTGGCTAGTGTTTCGCGACTCTGTTATTTGAGAATCATCAGAGGTTGCTTATGATGAAAATTGGTGTGCTATTCAGACATTGCCATCACTATGTACTTGAATGTTTAGCTATTTCATGGCCAAACCACACAAAGCCAAGATTATAGGTTTCGCATCAAAGATCCTAATAGGAGAAGTATAATGAGGGTCTCGAAAGGGTCGGTGGGGGCATGTGGCCGCATTAATCGTTTACAAGTAAGGTAAGTTTGATCTTTTAGTGTGTTGCGAGCCGGCGGCGGCGTGCCGCCTCATTACAAGCTTCACGAACACGTTCAGCTGGCTGGTGTAAGTTCCAATGGGATGCAATGTCATGCGTAATAAATTACCTAACGAGGTGTCAGTGAGCGTGAGTCCCATCAGTAACAGGTGTCTTGGGACATACGGAGGGTGAGGTTTCCAGAATTGGCAAGGTCGTAACAGGCGGCTACTTCGCGCCAAAAAAGCGTGTGAACGCGGAGACGATAGTCTCAGGGTGGCTGACTGTCAGATCATTCCCACCTCCCTGAATGGTGATGAGTTCTGATTGCGGAAGAAGCTTTTGTATCCGAGCGGCATATTTGTAGGGAACGGTTTTGTCCTCGGTGCCCTGATGGGTAGATACGTCCAGGCGTGTACTGGTGAGACAAGGGGAGAGATCTCACCCAGATAAGCAAAATTCTGCGATTGGACGCGCCCAATGCTTCGAATGATTTGTGTAGACCCCGAATGGGGCCATCTCTGAGAGAAGAGGCAATCGCCGCATTGTAACCTGGAAGATGTGCAGATTGTATGCGCACGATCTGAACCAGGGTAGAGTTCAGTACTAAACGGACTCGAGGTATGGGATCAGTAGACCTCAGATACAGGATCGCTCGATGAAGAGTTTGCTAGTCGTTGGAGGTAAAACTAGATGATAGAGTTCAAAAATGGATACACGTGATACTAGAAATGACCAACCCGGAAAGGAGCGCTTGATGTCACTGTTTGAATGAACGGTGACGACATAAATCTCGTTGTTCTTGACAGGTCTCCAGACTGGGACGGAATTAACGGACCAAACGCACTGTAGATACGCAACCATACCTCAACCAGCCCAGTTGGTGCGATAAGCGCCACCTTGCTATCGACCAAATCTGGGAAAAAGGAAGTGAATGCCGCCAGAATGCCGCCTCCCTAAAAAAAGGCAGCAGGAATTGGTTGATGGCAATGGCAAAGTAATGAAAAGCGACACGCACCATAGAGACACCAGCGACGTGCGCGTTAGTCCATTTGACATGTTGCATGAGGAGCGCAAGCTGAGTGGCGTATAGAGAGACGTCGTAGGTAATCTCAGGAGCGTCCGAGTAACCGCGACCATATAGATCTACTGATGATCAGATTCTGGCGAACCAAGACGAATGCACATGCACGCATACCGTACAAAAGTACTCGGTAACCACGCGACGCGAGAGCGGGCGCCACATCCTTCCAAATTAATGAAGGTATGGATAACCCATGAATGAGAACAATCTAAACGTGATTGTTCGACCAGACAACGAGATTGCGAATAGACGACTGAGTACCTTCTTGCCAGCTTCAGGGCCGATTAACCAATAGCGGACCTGGAACACAGAGTTGGGAGGATGGGGTTATTAGAAAGTGGGAAAGTTACGAGTAGTAAGATGCACACCCACATTACCAAAGGGAAGGGAGACATATGCGCCGCCGGGATAGTATTCTTCTGGATATATATCCTTTGCCTTGGTTTCCGATCCGAGGCTGGCCAAGGACGGGTAGACGCAATAACCTTGTGGGGCGAGAGGGAATTGAGAGAAGAAATAGGAAAGAAGGACCAAGGACGTGATGAGAAGGAAGGACAAGGTGAGACATTGATATGGGCTGGCTGGGGGCATACTGGAAGGATGGGGGCTAAGCACAGCTGCAGCCTGTCAGGCCTGTCAACTTGGAGGTGAGTTGGGGGGGGGGGCAACTCGCGGCGCAGTGTATGGCTGTATGGGCGCACGGCAGGCTTATGCTTTGAACGCGTGGCGTGGCACGATCGGGCGTTCTAATCAGGTAGAGGTTTCCAAATTAGGGAGTAAGTTCTGTCCCCGTGATGCGACACTGCCATGACACGTGAGCACCAAAACGCGTTTGGCGTTGGCGCCAACGTTGGCTGACTTTGGTCGTGTTTGGGCGATCATCTCCTCTCTCTCGTCATGGTCCTCGATGGTCCCGTCCTCGCACTGTCAGACATCATGCATGGAATTGCACCCAGCCCTGCCGCCTCTGCACCCCAAGAAGATGATACTGATAAAAATATCCGAGCTGAGAGTGCTACACCTGAACCTTTAGACTATGCGCAGATCGAAGCCATGCGCAAGAGGGTGTTAGAACTCATCGTATCCGGTGCTTCCAAAATGAGCGCTTCCTCCAGAGAGAAGGAGCTCATCGAAATGGTGCGCTTTGTTACGCGTTTTTCTGTGACTGGCCGCTGACTCTTTCAAAGGTTATTCGACTAACTTCCGCCCATACTCCCGATGTCGCACAGTTATACACACAGGCAAAGACCATACAGGAGCTATGTCGTCAGCGGGATTTCGTCATTAAGGAAGTGGCTGAAGAACGTGCTCGTTGGGAGGCCGAAAGACTCGGCTTCGACAGGGTTGCAGAAGCACTCATCGCGGGGCGAAGTCACGGTGGTGATTCCACCTACCGTGAGGAGGTCTGTCTGTTGCTTTTGGTCGATAATGCAAATGACGTTGACCCCAGATCTCAGGAGTTGGAGCGTCAAGTTGCTACCCTCGATGCCGACAACAAGGCTCTTCGTCAGAAGGTGACTTTTTCTCTCTGAGCTATACCCGTGTGCTCATTTTTCTCGTCTTAGCTCTCCGAGTACCATGTCAGGGTCCAGTCAGTGGAGGCAGAGTTGGCCCAACTGCGCCCCGTCCTCCTCATGCAACCATACGCACTCACCCATAGTTTCTCTCCCTCGCACGACCATTACTTGCACTCCCCCGCTCAGAGGACTGATATCTCAAGACGTGTGAAGAGACGAAAACAGGGTGACCAGGATCAAGAAGCCACGGAGGAGGAGGCTGACACTTCCATGTTGGCCTCAAGCACACCTCGAGCCAAACCAAGAGGTGACTACTACCGACGTAGAGACACAGATCAGTTCGGGGACAACCTAAGGCATAGGAAGCGCATTCAGAAGAAAGGCGGTGCCACTCTTGCGGACGCGCGTGCCGAGCACGTTCTTCTTGCAGCACGCAGGGTAGGAAGGGAACGAGCGTCGATCCTAGCCGCTGGGTCAGGTTCCCCAGGCAGCCGCGACAAAGAGGACCCCAAGAGAGACAACGGCGGCACTGATCCTACTCCGAAAACCCCTCGGAAACATCAAACCGTGGAAGTTGGTAATGGGTCTAGCACTGGTGTTATCTATTTGAATAGCCCCATCCCTGCGACGGCAGACACTGCATCAGTAGAGCATGTCTCGTCGGATTTCTCCCCAGCGCGGACGCCCCTCGCCTCCCGGAAGTCATCTCGAAATAATGCAACTCAAGAAAGAGTTGCCCGAAACAACCCCCTTACCTCTCTGGATTCATTGCTCACTGCTGCGTCAACCATTTCTATGATTGAGGAGAACGACGGCGATGGCGAGGATGGCAACGGCAACGGTGACATCGTGGAATCAGATCGTGGGCCTGGTACATCTACAAAAGCGTCGACGCGACGATCGCCAGTCGTAGCTCCGGCAAGTCCCGCACCAACGAAGCGCAGACGTTTAGCAAGCAGTCGACCTGCCCGTTCTCTCACATCTGTCACTGCATCCAGCGGCAAAGGTCCTTCAGAAGCTGCAGGAAGGACGCGCTCCGCCCTTGATGTTCTTGCTGATCAAGCCGCCGTATTTAGCTCACAGGAGCATGACAATGCGTCCAGTAATGGTGGTGGGAAAGGGATGGCCAAGGTTCAGGTGCCCGATACGAGCGGCATCGGCGCGGAATCCAATTCGATTGATGATTCCGAGCGACAAAAACCCCCTTCACGAAGTCGAGCGCCACAAGCAAAGGTCCAATCCAGCTCACGACTGCTTTCCGGCCCGACATCTCCCCCATCTGCCCAGCCAGCTACTGAGACAACCCCCAGCCACGGGCCACCTTCACCAGCATCAGAAACCCAACGACTGTCATCCTCACCTAAACGCGTTCCCCCACGATCCCCGGCGTGCTCATCTGCGCCTCCCCCTACTGAACCACCGCAAGGCACGGTGACTACCACGCCAAAAGATGCCTCACCTACTGACCCCACTTAGCGAACGTGTGATTTATTTGCGATTTTGTGCAGTGCTGTATCCTTTGTAGTATCTACAATCTTTATGTCATCTATGTATTTCACCGAGCAGTAAGTGACGTTGCCAGGCAATTGTGTGCATTGTATCCAAAGGGACCTCTGACATGTGAGCGCCTATGCCAATCACTGGCACTTGTTCTCTCAGGGGCGGACATCATTAGGCACACTTTCCCTTGTTCTTTGCCAGTCTTTTAATGTGGACTTCTGGTATCATGGTTTCGAGTCGATCAGCATATTCCCCGTCGTCTTTAGCATACACTCCGAGTCATAGTTCTACTCCATGTATGACATCCGCTCGACTGCCTCCGTGTGCGTGTGCTTACTAGATTGTGATGTAGGAGACAAAGAGCGGCACCAAGCTGGATCAGACACTTGCACGTCAATGGGACCATCTACTACACCTTAGACTGTCGAAACCAAAGTTTCCGTCGGATGATAACTTCCGAGGATGTGACCGATCTGGACAGCCGAGCGATCATCGAGGATTGTGGCCTTGAATATCATCAGTGGCTGGAAGAGGCAGACATAGAGGATTTGCCGAACGACCTGGAACTCGTTGTTTATTTTGATAATCCCTATACCAAGACACCAATAGGAACCTTCATTTCGTATGAAAAAGGAGTCAAATTTACATGTTACCCTCCAGAGGACACAAGCGTCGCATCATCGTAACTCGTCCCCCGTTTTGAATCACATTCTGTTCTCACCATCTGACAGGAGTTCTGATGACGACGACCTACCTGTGGTCGTCACCGTGCATCCCAAGCAATCCTTCTTGCTGGCATCGGAATCGTATCCAATGCACTACGCTCGATCTCACCCCAAACAAGAGAGTGCCTTCCTTACGGCTCTAGTTCACAGCGCTCACGGTACGGCGTGGCACTCGTGACAGATGTACGATTGGGGAACTGATTTCTGTTTAGAGCATATCTCCGGGAAAGGGGATGCTGTGGGGAGATTTAATTATCTCGAATATCGGCGTACCATTGATATTTTCTTGCAACTCAAAGGTCTGTGACCGATATCTCGAGCTCACGATTGTACTCACAGTTCATGTCTCCTCCTCCCCCCTGCAGCCGTATCAACAAATTTAGACTTTACAATTGTTGCAAACGGTGCCATCACTTGGCACATAGCGAGAATTTTGCATGAAATCGATCAGCACCACAAACAAAGAGAGGAGACAAGCAAGCATCATGTTCAGCCCTTCTCTAGACCATCGAAGGTGCTGGATGGTCTTCTGTGTTGCGTGTTTTTTGGTGTACACCTTATATACCGAGAACGCCTTGAACGAGTGCACCATGCGCGCCGAGCTCCCCTTGTGGACTTCCGGCGGTTCATTGAGGAAGTGCTGCTGGAATGGTCCGGTAAGTCAATGCTCGGTCGGCGCTCGGTCTGTTGTTTACATCCTTTCATCCAGACGTGAATTTGCTCGTGAGTCGGCCGCCTCTACGTCCGGCTGGGCTTGATTCTGACTGACGTTTCGCTGAAGGCGACTGTTTTTCTAGCGTGCGTCACCGTCGCAGTTGTGATCTGAATAAAGTGAACGTTCTCACATTACTTGTAGGGCCAACGTAACCGCTCTAGCACTTCCAGTAATTTGAAACTCGAACGATGGTGGTGGTAGCCCTCACTGATTGTTCTGAACAGGGAATCATAACATTCCAACGGACGGCAATTGTGACTTCCACACTCTTTTCGCTACTAGGAATTGTGATAGGCCTCTACCTCACATGGGGACACCGTGCCAGGACTAACGCTGAATTGGATGGCTTCGTAAGTTGAAATCCCAGGTCGGGGATCGTTGGGTGACCCAACCTTTTACAGCATGATTACTTCGGAGGAAAATTCAAGACCACTGAGTCGGGCTGGGTATACAGTACGTATTCCAATACAACACTGCGAGCATCGATGCTCTCGGTGCCCATAGCCTCTCTGCTTTGGTCAGTACTGTGCTTCATGATGGCACTTTCAGCCTACTGTCTCCAAAGGGTGGATATTGGCAGTAAAATTATGCTTGGGTTGGAAATAGGTACTTTCGTACTCGTATCCCTGTTCACGTTGTTCTTCTTCCCGGACAAACTCCGAGAGTGGGACAAATAGTGCCAAATATACAATAGAGACAGCAATCCACAGTCGAGTGAGCGGAGGACATTCCACCATAGTTACTTCTCAGCATGCCTGTTCCTTGGGAGGCTCTCATTCCTTTCGGTGAGGGCACATCTGCCTACGTTTCCGGATGACGTTCTGAGAGACACTAGGTCTGGTGACCGCGATGTTCGGTGCTGCTGGAACGTTGTTTAATGTCTCCAAACGGGCACAAAACCAGGGCAAGGCGAGTCAAACACGCTGTACTTAGCCTGTACCCTCCCTTTACGCTATTTCGTTCCAGCCTCCGAGATATCATATCGATTCTTGGGAGGAGATGATGATGGACAGAGACCAGCGGCTCACCGGACATGCACGGAAACAAACGGTAAGCACCCGGACTTCATTCTCTCTCTCCTCACTTCACCGGATTGACATCTCCCTTTCCCAGTCCAACCCTACTGCCCCCGAAGGATTTGAAACAAACAGTGTTTGGTTCGCAGAAAGGACACAATAGACAGTAGATGCATGCGCTCTCCCGCGTACCATGCAATCTTAAGCTTAACTGCTCATTTTCTCTATCAACCATTGCCGTACTTCCTCTACTTGCCCGCAACCATCATAAATCACCTCTTTGTCAAGGAAACCGTATTTCTGGCCCTCCAGCTCGCGGCCCAATTTCTCCAACTTCGTCGCATCCGACATATCTTCTGCAGTTAGCGAGCATGATAGGATGACACCGTGTTTTGAGTGTATCTTTGCCGTCTGGGATGCCGTCAGCCTATTGCTCAGAAGGTTCTCATGGTTTGACTTGCCACGTTGCCCCATCCGAAAGCCCGGCTGATTGAGTATGTGAACTCTGGGGTCTGACCAAATGCCCAGTTCCATTCCTAGAGAAAGTTGGTCAGACAATACTCGACCTCGTAATTGGGCCCAAGAGTCTTTACGTGGAGTTCGGCGATGCCCTTTTGGATGTACGGTGAGTCTGTGGCGTCGCTCGCCTGAACATATTGTACCTAGCCCGGTAACCAAGAAAGAGCAACAAGTTAGCAGAGCGAAAGTTCTTGCGACACGGACATACGGGTTCCTTTGCATGGTACTCTTCGCGGAATGCTTCAACCATGGCTTTCACGAACGTATCATGAGTTATTGTCGGGCTGAACTCCCGTAAATTCTTCACTGGCGAACGAACTGATGCGACGCCCCGAGTCACCATTGAGTCCTGCGAGCCTTTCCGTCAATCCAACTTGCGTACCAATGGAGCACGAGAATCCAATTCCCGCGTACTTTTGAGACGTGCAATACGTCGCCTAAGGTGCTGAGCTGAGACGATATGAGCATCGTGCCATGGTGGTACGCTCGATCCTTCACAATCTTGTACGCAGAGCCAGACACGTGGATATCGAAGAAACGCGTTCATGAATTGCATCCCAACGGCCCATAAGAAACTCATCTTATAAGGCCCAACGCAGACGTCGTTGCGTTCGTTTACCCATGCGTCAATGTTGAGTGAGCGCACGGCGCGCAGGACGAGCCGCGCGGTAGCATGTCGGTCGAACGAGCTGCGGGGAAGGTGGATGGAGAAATTGGTATTTCCCATGTCCTACCCTCGAGAAATGAGCCCACCGAACGCGAGAACCAAAGGGCACACACGCACATGATACACCGTCCCCCCGCCACTGCGTCTTCGTATGAAGGGAATGTTGGCGCTATGCAGCTCATAAAAGTTCACTTCTTTCCAGGGATTTTGGTTTCGGCCTATAACAATGCATGGTCTGTCGCGGTAGATGAGCAGGAGGGGTTCGTGAGTTGGCTTCTCCTTAAACAGCCTGCGACGGAGTTCAGTTCGGGTCGTTACGGAAAGGAGGACCGGCATATACCAATCCTCGAAGGTGAGGTTGAAATAAGGGTTGCTGGACTGCGAAACGTAGATAGTGTGCTTTGCGGTCAGCGAGAGCGGCAGAGAGGTTGAGAAGTGGCGTTGACGAGGGCTCCGCTGGAGGAGGCCCGTCAAAGCAGAGATCATCAGGGTGTATCCCGTTGTCCCGTAGAGTCTCTACATAATACCGACACTTCGACCCGAGCACTCTCGCTGCTTCTTATGTACAGTGGCCGACTGCTCCCACTACTGTAACAGGGTAGATTTATTCGTCTATTTCCAGGCAGTAACAGTAGAAACGGACAGTTGTCTAGTGTCACTACGAATGATGCGCATGCGGGTCGCCCACAGAACGGCAAATATATTCCGAGCTCATTTCTGCATACGGCCAAACATTGGGTTTTCGACCTCATGTATGGGTGTCTGGCCAGGTGCGGTCCCAGGAATGGTTTTAACAAGACCCTGGGAATTGATGGGAGAAATGAGTAAAAGATTAGTACGGGCACAGGTGCAGAATCTCGGACCAGCTTCTCAAACATGCACTTGTTCAGCGCACGCTCGGGCTTTCTACAGGGAGCATATGCCTTGGTTCGCACTTTCGGTTAGTGACTGCCGGGGGGGTTCAAACTGCATTTAGAAAACAGACCTGGTTGTTCAGTTCCAAACAGTCCCAATGAGCTTCGAATTGCTGGAGGCAGTTTTCACGCATCTTGCTAATGCTATCAAGTAGAAATATCAAACGAAGTGAGACAACATATCGTGAGCGTCAGCTGAAGAGAGATACGAGAAACTGCGCACAGGTCGGTTGCACATCTTGTTACCCGTCGGCCTTCCTTTAGGCAGTGAGCAGGGTCTCGATTTTCGGCCTTGCAAAGCATAAAGTCCTCTGTACGAAACACATCCTTACTTCGACAGTCGCCGACCCATTAATACGTGTGACCTACCATTGAACTCTTTGCAGTACGCGCCAATGAAGAAGGCGGCACTCTTCAAGGGAGCACTAGTAGCACCAAGCTCATTGACCTTCGGGATAGAGGCAGGTAGAGGGGTAGGATCGACGAAAGGGTGGGACGAGGATTCACCAGGGTGAAAGGAGTTCATCGTCGCCGCTGGTCGCTGGTCTCGGCGTTGTGTCGTGTAACGCGCTCGTGAGTTTGGGGTCTCCGACTACGGGCCGGGCATTTCCTATTTCTGGAAACAGGTTGCCGACGCCACAACCGCGACGCGACTCTCGCACTCGTACACATGGTACGTCGTGTCCCAATTGTCCGACGCGATTGTACTACATCTAATTTCATCTAGCCACTGAGGCCACATCCAAAGATCTTCCAAGTGCTCGTGAAGACACACAAATTAACGATTTTCCTCTCACTGCCCAATGCAACACCCATTTCGGCTGTGAAAGAACAAGTCCTTTCGGCTTTCTCGGATGATGTTTTCAAGGGAATTCGTGGAGTACCCGGCGTTTCCAACGCGGACGATTTTGCGCTATCGCGAGAGGTTATGGAAAGGGGAAGGAGTACTGCATCATACGAGGTTTTGACGGACGACCAGCTCCTGAGGGATGTCGTCGGTGATTGGGCCGTCCTTTTCGTACAATTCAAGAACGAGTCTGGTGCGTACAACTTGTGGCGATCAGTCGATGTGGGAATAACGTGTAATCTCAGGCGAAATACAACCGGTCGAAGTCACAGTCCCTTCACTGGCTGAAGACGACGACGACGTGTCTGGTATGATGGGTGCCGCTATCGACTCGACTATGGACGTAGATGAAACTCCCGAGGAAAGCAGTGTAAGAAAAGGTAAACGAAAGGCAGTGGACTAGTGTCATGGGATCTATGTGGTCTAGCGATCCATAGGTGCAAGATTCCTGATACCTTTTCGTCGCGGCCCCACGCCCTAAAGACGCCCGACAGATCGCCACGCTAGTCGCACAGGAGATAGGGAGGAAGGGCTTCTAATTCTGAGACAGGGTCATTGCATCAGAAATGGTCCAGTCCAGTGCTACATAGAGTTTTGTACTCCAAGATGCACACAAATTGGACTTGGACAACATCGGTTCGGCGCAGGCATAGATAGGCTAAAATTTGTGGTCGATGAAAACCCACCGGATGCAACCCGGCACCATCTCCCACTACGGTAGTGCCGACAAATAGGTTATCTTTGACTACTGGTCAACCACTCGAAAATGCAGCCCATTGTACCAGTGTACAAAGTTTTCAACATTACGTTGGGACTATGAGACAAAGCTTGCGAAGAGGTGAATCTGCAAGCTGTCATCAGTAACCGTCGGTCTGTCGGGGTTTGTCCTAGCGGCTGAGGTGTTCAAGATGAATTCGACGGCATTGTTTTCCATGGACGATGCTGCAAAGGAAGTAGGGCAGCAGCTACTCGGCGACCCTCTTCCGATAATAGGTTGTACGTCGTGCAAGCATTCCACTGTGTAATTTCTCGAGAGTCAGTAAAACAATAACCACAGCGGATGAGGGTCCTCTACCGAGTCCATAATATCGACTTGAATGCCTAGCTTGTTTAGATGCTGTCGTAGAGGAGCTGGCAGGGGGTTGACATTTTTTCCAGTTCCGACCAACAGAATCTCTGGCAAATAGGAGAATGATTCAGAATCTGTACGACCTAGGTAGGGGTTAACTAGAGGCACGCACCAGGTTTCGGTACTACCACATCAAAGACTTCAAATTTGGTTTCGTCCCAACCTTTCCAGAGGGTTGGCGGGACATCCCAAAGGAGCACTTCTCCCTCCAAGAAAATGCACGCAGAAGGAAATAGTCTTCCATCCTGCAGCAGTAGTCCGGCGGCTGTCATGGACTTGACCTGCACGGGAGGAGGGATTTCACTGGCTAGAATATTCGTCAGATGAGGCCACTTTTGGTTTCTCAGAATTGTTGATGTGTGCAATGCCCTCAAAGCAGTTCGTGAACGGAGTACGGTTGACAACATTTCTGGTGATGCGTTTAGTTGAACTGAGTCGTCCACGACGACCGTGCCGTTTCCGATGTTGGGGTACGGCCCGGTTCTCGGGTCGAACGGACCGGATGTCAGATACACTTTCTGACCTTGACCTTTGACCACGACCACCAACCAAAAGCCATGGCTGGTGCATCCGCTGCTGACGTTCGTAGCATCCTCTCTTTACCCAATGCTTCGACATCGGCACCTACACAGCCGAAGAGAGCCACACCATTGGCGAGGAAACCTTCGGGCATCTCACGCGAGCTCTACTCTCTCATTGGCCCCTCGGCGCCTACACTGGTCGCTCAAGCTGCCAAACCTCGCCTCAAACAGAAGCCTAACCTTGGTGGTGGAGGGAGTACAAAGTGGTATGTGACTCACCTTTTGCTGGATGTTGTCCCGTAACACGGCTCAGGGAATGGAGGTCTTTCAAGAACCCTGCAAGAACGGATGGACTTGAGCTGGGTCACTGGGTCAAAGCCAACACAGATCCAAGTGCTGGTACGACCTCATTGTTATTCTACGGTCTCTCGAGTGTCAATTCAAGTCCCTCAGAGTATCCATTTGCGAGGTACAATGCCAAGTCGGCAGACTATAATTACTCCCAGGACGAATACACCAAACTCTTGGAAGGTGGGGACTTACTTATCCTTTGGTGACAGCAGTCTCACGCCACTTGCAGACCTTGAATGGACAAAAGAAGAGACAGACTACCTCTTCAATCTTGTCCGCGAATATGACTCTCGGTTCTACATTGTAGCCGACCGATATGAGTTCGCCACAGGGCCGCCTCGTTCGATGGAGGTGAGTTGTGGCAGAGTATCTCTATCCACTCGTTTATAACCCGCTTCAGGACCTGAAAGATAGATATTACAGTGTCTGTCGCAAGCTCATAAGAAGCAGACCTTGGGCGGGAGATGAGTCCAGTAAATCGCAGATCATATCGACCTTTCAGTTTGACAAAGGTTCGCAATCTCGATATATCTTACCCCCTCGTGCTTCCCTACCGACGTACTCCTGTAGAGCGCGAAGTAATGCGGAAGAAATACCTCCTTAGTCTCGAGAATCGCACATCCAAAGAGCTTGCGGAAGAAGAGGCGTTATACGTGGAGCTCAAGCGCATCGAACAGAACGAAAAGCGTTTCAAACAGGACCGTGAACGGCTATTGCGCACGTTACTTGGAGCCGAGTCTGGGCTTCCCGACCTTCCGATTGACGAGGACGGCCCCCTGGGCGATCCCAAGAAAAAGAAAAAGGGCGTCGCCAGCGAGTTGGATAGCCCAGCGACGCCCTCGAGCTCTCTATTTGCCTCAGCTATACCCAAACGCGCGCAGTCCGCTAAATCCGCAGCGCATGGTGCGTCGTTGTTGCATCACACGCACTTTCGTTCTCTCTGACCGGGCGGTGTCAGATGCATTGCACTGCATCCAGCGCACGGACGGCACCACTCCCGCGGGCACTACTACCAAGGCTACGCACCAAGCGGCGTATCTTCGCTCGTTCCGCCTTGCGTACCCCAAAGCGGCAGTCGCGGCCAAGGTCTCCCAGATTGCCTCCGAACTCGGCGTCTCGCTCTCGCGGCTCGTGATGCCGACACGCGATACTCTTGCGCAGCACGAGGCGCTCCTCGAGGCCATCACGGCGCTAGTCGAAACGAAGAAGGTCGCCGACCGAGCGGATCAGGAGATACGCACCGCAAGGATGCGGCTGGGCATGCGTGAAAGCGAGACGCCAGGCGAAACGCCCATGGACGTGGACGAGGACGGGCAAGCACCAGATACGCCTGGCGAAGGGAGGGCTCAGAGCGTGGTCAGTACGCGCAGTGGGCGGAGTAGGAAGCAAGTGGGTCTTAGTGATGTTTTATTCTCGCCAATCCATTGCTGACTGACCTGCTCTTAAGACGGGGACCACTAATGACAGAAGGTCGATGTCTGTATCTTCTGTTGACACATCGGCGACATCGGCGACACGCGCTGGTACCAAGAGGCAGAAATTCAGTTGAAGGCATATGTACTTCTAGTAGGTTACATTGATTTATAGATCGCCTTTGGGCACATTCGCAACGTACAACCGCGCCGTCTTTCAAGAAAATTCGGAGGTATCTCTTTCGCACAGCGTAACCTTTCACCACACACCCAATAATAAGACAAGGTACACCCGAGGGTCACGCCGTCTTGACATTAGACTTTGGCAAGAACTATGCATGTTCGGGAGGGAAGATAAACCTGATACGAGGTCAGGAACGTGAAATGAGGCGTGGGCCGTAGACCGCCTACCTGCAGCCAGTTCTTTCGCCCGTTCCACTCCATCGGCGTCGTGGTGAATTTAACATTTACGTCCACGTTTTCGAACCCTCCGTATTGTTTATCGTCGCTACTGAACACGATCTTGTACTCCCCAGCCACGTTGACGCCAACGCGGTAGTCCGTGAATGAGTTGGTAGGGTGAAAATTGAATATGAACAGCAAACCAGCCCTTTCGAAGACGACGACTTTATCGACCTCATTCTTGAGCGAGACCCACGCTTGAGACGAGTCGAGCCAGTTGTATTCCGTTTCGAGGTGGTTCATGGCAGCGTCAAAGTTGTTGAGGAATTTATACCGCAGGAGCTGATCGTCGACAACGTTCCACTGTCTCCGAGCATACTGGAACGAGTTGCCGTTCCCTTCTCGCGGGAAATCAAGCCACTTGACAATTCTGCATTTAGCTGGTGCTGGCTACTTGGACCGAAACTTACCTCTGGGTGCCCGAATTCGTTTCCTTCAAAGTTTAGATAGCCTTCGCCGCCAAGAGCGTGGACAATCAGACTACAGTTAGTAGTTAATTGGGCTGGCTATGATGGCAAGGGATCTGCGGACCGAATCATCTTGTGCAGTGCCAAGCCACGAGAGATGATGGGTGTCATCGGGGTCATGTCCGACATGTTGGTGTCTAACATCTTATCAAAGTCTGCCCGTTTCCAAGGAGAGATGATACCTACACATCTCCTTGTCCATCAACCAGAACGCGAGCGTTTTGTCACCAACGAGAGCTTGGTCATGGCTCTCTGCATAGGCGATGCTTTTCTCGAGGTGGCGCCGGTTCGTGAGTGTATGGACGATGTCACCAATGTCCCATGCATCGTCCGACACGTGTTTGAGGAGCTTGATCCACTTGTCTGGAATGGCCATGGAAAGTCGGTAGTCAAAACCAATGCCACCAATATTAGCGGGGACACCAAGAAGCGGCATTCCAGAAACATCTTCGGCGATGGTGATAATATTCGGGAAGAGTGTGTGCATAGCATCGTTCGCCTATGAGACCATACATTAGTGTTGTGCATAGTAGACTTCACCCTGTAGATACTTACCAACATGAGGTATACAACGCCTTCCTGGTCGACACCATCACCAAAATATTCGTGGTAACCGCCTGAAAACCCAGTTCCGATGCCATGGTGGACGTACATCATACTCGTGACGCCATCAAAACGGAAACCGTCGAATTGATACTCGTCAATCCAAAACCGCAAGTTGCTCAAGAGAAAACGCAAGACCTCATGAGAGCCATAGTTGAACAGGCGGCTGTCCCATAGCTCATGGCGGCCTTTGCTACCTTCATGGAAGTAGTGGTGGTCGGACCCGTCAAAGAGATTCAAGCCGTCCAAGACGTTCTTGCAAGCGTGCGAGTGGACGACATCAAGAAGAACCGTAAGACCTAGTCCGTGAGCAGTGTCTATCAGCTCTTTGAGATCCTCTGGAGTGCCGTAGCGGGAGCTGGCGGCAAAAAAGCTGGTAACCTGATAACCGAATGCTAAGGCCAAGACAATATTAGTGCTGGCGATGAGGTAGAGAATATACTGACAAGCATAATAAGCATGCTCCATTATTGCCATAAGCTGGATGGTATTATATCCGAGTGCCTTTATTCTTGGTAAGATGTTGGCCGTGAACTCCTTGTATGTGGCGACCTTAGGTTCTGAGGACGATATGCCGACGTGTGCCTCGTATATGCGCAAGCTCCTAGGCTTGGGAGGTGCTTTGTTTTTGAAGACATACCGAGACTCAGGGGGCGGGTTCCAAAAACGGGCATCATAAATGGGTGATACGGCAAGGTTTTGGGTGACCCGCTTGATCCAAGCAGGAAGGCGTTCAATCCGCTCTCCAGAGGGCAAAATCATGGAGATCTAATAGCACGGTCGTACCTCAGGGTGCAGATGTTTGTATATCACCGACCTTCAGCTTGGAGTCGTGAGGAATAGCGCAAACACCCGGGGCCCGGGGAGGGAGTGTAATCTCCCAAACACCGTACTTGTCCTTCTTCAAAGGGTGAGAGGTTCGGTTCCAATCGTCTGGAAGTTGTGGCGAACTTAATGAGCCAAGAGGAGAGCCGTGTTGGGTTGGAGACGAACTAAAATCGCCTATGAGAACAGCCTCTATGGCGTTCGGTGCCCATTCTCTGTAAGTGACGGATGCATCCTCGTTGATATTGAAGCCGAATTTGAGGAAGCCTTTAGTGAACGAGTCGTAACCTCCTTCGTGCTCTTGTATAGAGTTCTTCCACTTTATGAAGGACTGATACCTGTGAGCGATTGCAGGAAGGAAGGGTTCGAGCCAAGGGTCAAGGTTGAGTATCGTTTTCTCGTTGTACGACATGGTCACTGCAAAAAAAAAAGTAGATTGGTCGGTCGGTTGCCTGTAATAAGAGGAAAAATACCGTGACGTCATCGATCCTACTCGCTGCCATTTCCGACAAGAGCCGTAGTAAAATCTGTTGAGCGCAGCCATCGCGATCATCACGCACCAGGCGAAACGCGCTCAGCCGAGTCTCGACGTCCCACGTGACATTACCCCACCTTCCACGCTATCATTGACATGACCGCGGCCTACTGCGGATTCTCTCACACTCCAACAACCATCTTCTCTCAATGGAAGACGAGAAAGTTGGTAGTGCGAAGGGTTCACCTTTGTCAGACCCGGTGGCCACACCAACCGACTCTACCAATTCTAGGATCAAAAAGATTGTCAAGTATTCTATCTCTTTCGGCCTTGTTTGGTTCATCGTCCACTCGTGGTTCATAATCCCACCTCACTATATATTTGCGGGCGATCCCCCCTCGTATACGAGTGCTTGCACCCACAGTAAATATGCTTGGGTGACAGATGCGTTTGCTCCCAAAGAACCGCATGTTCCCCATGGTCGTCTCGCTGAGAATTTCTTCCTGTATGTTTCTCGCTGCGCATTTGCCGTGATAACGCTGACGTGTCACATACAGCACCATACCGAACTCGGCCAGTGCGATCGCAGCATCTCGCAAATACGCGACGAAGCCTCATCTTGCAGGTTCGGAAGGGGACTTACGCACAGCCAAATACTTCCTCGATCTTCTCCGACACGAGCTCTCCATCCCGAAAGGCACCGACGATCCCGTCTATCCTGCTGGATCGGAAGCCTCGCGTAACGCGACACTCTCGATCACGAATTTGACAGAACCTGCGGCTTGGATTGACGTATATTACCCTGTTCTCAACACCCCCTTGGATAGGAGCCTGGAGATCCTCGGAGATGATGGGCTTACAGCCTGGAAAGCAAAGCTTGAGGAGGTTGGGGATGAACTCGACAGTGATGCATATACCTACGCTGACTCCGTCGGTGCATGGCACGGGCTGAGCAAAGATGGGGAGGCTGAAGGCAGGCTCATTTTTGCAAATTATGGCAGAAAGCGCGATTACGACGAGCTCGTCGAGAAAGGTGGTGTTCTTTCTTTCTACCCTGACCGCTTTTTGTCTCCGCGATTGACTCCGTTACCCAGGCGTCGACTTCACTGGTGCAATTGTACTTGTACGATATGGTGGGGTCTTCCGTGGTCTGAAGGTAATTACTCTCGTGGCTTGGACCATTGGATACATTACCCAACTCTCATTACCCATAGGTCAAAGGTGCACAGGAACTTGGAGCCACTGGAGTCTTGATTTATTCTGACCCTCGGGACGACGGTACCGTTACGGAGACAAACGGATACGCTCCGTGAGTCCTATTCACGATCCTTTGTGCTCTTGCATTAAAATATTAATAGCTATCCACACGGCCCCGCCCGGAACCCGACATCGGTCCAACGTGGCTCTGTCCAGTTTCTCTCGATCTATCCAGGAGATCCGACAACCCCCGGTTACCCTTCTTACGAGAACAGCACGCGTACGGACGGTTCAAATATACCGAGTATCCCAAGCCTACCCATCTCGTGGGCAAATGCGAAAGTGTTACTTGAGGAAATTGATGGCAAAAACAGGCCTGTCAAGCTCACTAACCATGGTAAATAAAGTGTCATTACCGGTAACACTTTCAGTCCTCCATGACCTCTCTATAGTTGATACCAAAATCACGCCTATCTGGAATACCATGGGCGTGATCCCTGGGCATATTAAGGATGAGGTCGTGGTCGTTGGCAATCATCGGGATGGTGCGTGTTGGACCTGTACAGACTCCCCGCAGCTAAGGCATTATGTTTCGTATAGCGTGGGTTCTAGGCGCAGTCGACCCCAGTTCTGGCACTGTCTCCGTTCACGAAGTTGTCCGTGGTTTGGGTGCTTTGCTCAAAGAAGGCTGGAAGCCTCTAAGGACGATAGTATTCGCTAGTTGGGACGCAGAGGAGGTAGGCCAACGATAGCACCTCTTTTTCAAATACTTATTGATATCACCCATCACAGTACGGCCTCATTGGCAGCACCGAGTGGGGAGAAGATTTTGCGGAATGGATCCAGAAACACGTCGTTGCCTATGTTAATCTCGATTCCTCAGTGTCTGGCTCGAAATTTGGCGCCGCCGGTTCGCCTTCGCTGGCGCACTTCATCCGTAAGACGGCCGAGGACCTACCCCACCCGACCGATCCCAAGCGCACACTTTGGGACGCTACTACGGACAGTGGTCAGCTCTTCGGCGAGCATAACGACATTGATTCGTTGGGCACGGAGGTAGAAACTGAGGTCGTGGATTGGATTGGTATTAGGCCTCTGGGCTCGGGGAGTGATTACACTGTCTTCTTGCAACGGCTTGGGGTGCGTTCCTTCAATCGGGTCGCTTTCTAAACGCTAATCGATCGAATAATTAGGTCGCAAGTGTGGATTCTGGGGGGTTTGGCAGCACTCGCTCCGATCCTGTCTATCACTACCATTCCGTCTACGATTCCGAGAGGTGGCAGGAGGTTTATGGCGACCCTGGTTTCGTGAAACACGTGCGTATAGCAAGTTTAATGAACTCTTTTTCGCTGACCTGCCTACCCCAGGTGGCTGTTGCGAGGAACTTGGGTCTACAAACGCTCCGCCTCGCTACCGCGGTTATTCTTCCCTTTAATACAACAAATTATGCCTTTGAATTAGAGTACCACCTCAGCAAGTCAGTAAAATTTCTGGTCCTAAGAGTGCTTATTGACCACTTTTTACAGGGTGGAAGAGCTGGCCGCTTCATACTCGACAACCCCGAATCTCGCACCTCTTCGCGCGGCTATCAAATCTCTGCAATCCGCGAGCTTAGAACTCGATATTGAAAAGCTGAAGGCGGAGCGCGTGCTTAAACGCTTGTTCCGAGAGTGGCGGAAGCGCCATCAGAGCGAAGTTAAGCAAAAGGATGGCTGCTTCCGACGCCTCATGCGCCGCCTTAGAAGCTTCTTCATGGCGGAGATTCACGAATATCCTGCGCAGATGGAAAAACAGCCCGAGAAGAACGAAGCAGATGCCGGGATGCATCGGAATGGCGATGAAGTCAACGTTGAGGACGGACATTGGCCTCACCTGCCTATCCCACATAGGCCCAAGCATCCACACTGGCCACACTGGCCACCCCACAAGCCGCGCCACCCACCTCACCGGCTTATCGAGGCGGCGAAGGCAGCGCGCAAGATCAACCAGAAATTGGCTTCGTTCGAGCGTGGGTTCATCCATGAGGATGGTATAAAGGATCGTGAATGGTACAGACACTTGGGAGTTGCCCCGGGCAAGTGGCTTGGTATGAGTTTACACTGGTGGCGATGTGGGACGGAGAGGCTAACCGACTTGTGACAGGATATGGGGCCACGACACTTCCTGGCCTGACCGAGGCGATTACCATCGAGAAGAACATTACGCTCGCAGACAACGAAGCAACACGCCTGATAGAGGCTGTAGAGTCGATTACGACTGCATTGCGTGCTTGATTTCGATGGAATTCGATCCGGTCGACCATTGTATTCGATCTACTCCCGATTTGCAGTACTATGTATTTTTTGGCTGGCAATTCAACTTGACCGCCATTGAGTTCTCGTCTCTACCATCACAAACTCGTCCTCGCTGGCCCGAGGATCATATCATATCTATAGCATGGGCAGCGCTCCTTCCTCTCAGCGCGGCGGTAAAGCCACTCAGTCTGAAACTGCTCCAAGAGTGCCGACAGACACAAACATGCCTATGGACATGGCACAGGTAGCTTAGTCCCGCTCTAGATCCGATACAAGCTTTTATTGGACGTTCGCCGTTTCCCCAGGTTGCTAACATGACTAAAGAACACCTAACTACATCGAATCCCGAGCTACGTATCGAGGATGCACATAACACCCGCGGAGCGGCGCTCATCCCGCCTGCCATCAATTACGATACCAAGAAGGGCGATACATCACAGTCGAAGGTAGGTGCATCTTTTCGCGGCTAGTCCCTCTCATTCTGATCGATCAGCCAATCCGAAAGAACGCGGCCGCACTTGCTTCTTCAACGACGTGTGCAGACGCAACAAACGTCAGTGATCCGTCCCTTACGGTGACATAGAACATCGAACGTTACTAAACTCGATGCTTCCAGTTCGCCACAAAATACCCAGAGCATGCGACCGGCACACCCTCTTCCCCACTTGGAAGTATTCTTAGTCTTGGATTCCCTAAACCCCCCGATACGGTCTCCCAGCCCCAAACGCTCGCGACGCCACAAGTCGTAACTTCCCCATATACCCGAGATGCGCCTAACCAAGCCCTGGCCCTTGACCGGAACATTCTTTCTACCGTGAAGCAGGCCGACACGAGAAACCCGAAGGTTGGTGTACGTCCCCGGAAGCGGCCCCCCCGGATGGGTAGAGGCAGAGGCAAGGACAAGGGCACCGATGCCCCAGCTCTGGAAGAAACTGAGAACATCCCTCCTCCCGCGACCCGAGAGGACAAGTCATCCCACCACCGCCGGGGGCGTCGACCTGGGCGGGCTGGAACTAGAGCCGTGAGACGAGGAAGATCAGAAAACAGGGCAGGAGGGACAGAGACAATTGACAGCGAAGAAATCGCAGTTAGTCAGTCGGCTGCCGAAGGTGTCAGCGGGGATAGCAAGCCTACTAGCCGACGTGCCAACGCTGGCAGGACCCGCGGCAACGGACGTCAGCCCTCTGCCAGTTTTCGGCCTAGCAAAGCCCCCAAGCATTTGTCGTCTCGCGCAAGGGCCGATACCAACGTTCTAGGTGCTCTTACCATATCAGAGGCGGCGCAAGACGGTGTCTCGCCGATCGAGGAAGATAGAGAGACGCTAGAAGTGGCTAAAGTCAACCACGCGAAAGCTGATGACGAAGACGATAAAAAAGACCGAGTCGTGCCTGTCCAAATCGCGCCGCCCACTGACAATGGAACCCCTGTAGCGCTTAACGAGAGGGCAGAGTTCCCCGTGCCGACGACAGAAGTGAATGTGTCGATTGTGCCATCACTACCATCCTCAACTCGCCGCCGCGCGAAGGAGTATTTTCAGAGACGCACACGTGAGCGCTCGGTCGATGCGGAAACTGGACCACCACGCAGAGGGGCCATGGTAGCGGAACAGGGGAGAGGAACGAACGGAGAGGAACCCAATCCACGGCTCCGCACTAAAGAGGAAGCCAGTACCAAGAAGCGACCAGCAAGATGGAGCGTGCCTGTGTCTAATAAGAATCACGACCAGTTTGCATTTGATCCTGAAGCATCACCCTTCACACCCAACGCGACCTCGAGTCCGAGGCAAGGGTCGCTATCTTCCGTTGGGGTGCAATCATTTTCCTCACCAACGCCCTTGCCCCCTCATGGCAACCGCAAAGTTGCGCCATTAACATTAGTCCAGAGGCCCGGCAAAAGCAATACGCTAGAAACGATCGACTCCTCACAGCCGATCCCCGTGACATCGCGTGATACCCAGGGTGAACAAGGGGTTACTACTTACGCGTACTACGCAGGAACGAACCAGGCTCAACTGCAGGCGGAGCAGTTGGCGATTATGCGATTGCAAGCTTATTACAGCTGGTTGGCCGGAAACATCCCGACCCCAGTAGGTGCGATAAGTGCAACCGAGCACATGGACATGTCAGGAGGTGGCGGCGGACTGAGTGGCGGAGTCGCCCTGGGACGACAGGGTGGATTGGGTCGTGGCCGTGGGAAGGCACAGTCCCGCAACGCAAGTGGGGCATACGCACACCCAAAGGAGCATGTCGTGTACTCGCCTCGCGAGCACGAGCGAACTCAGTTGGCTCCCGGGACTATTTCTCAACGAGATAGTGAACCCGGGACGGCAGGACCCATGAAATCGAAAAAGGACGAGCCCGACGAAAAGCCCGAAGTGGGGGCGCAAAGAACCACCCAGAAATGGGATGGAAGCTGGGGATTACGTGAAGCGCTTGGAAGAGAGGTTGGATGGAACTGGGGAGGGGACGGCGCAGGTGTAGGGGGAAGCACGCGGGAAGCACGGGAAGCACGGGCTGAGTCTTAATACGATGCGATCCGGTTGGCGGCCACGGCTACGGCGGTGGCGGCGGTGGCGGCGACGTAGCCTATTTTGGGACGATCATTGGATTGATTTAATTTGGTTCGAGTCGATCTCGCAGATGCAGAGCAAGATGAATCGTACTACTTATTGCGCTCTCCCTGCTCCCGGGGTTTCTATTACTCCTGCCCAGTTCTTCCTAGTCTGTAATAACCTTTAGTCTCGTCACTTCTTCCATCCCACCACAAAGCTGGCAGGACCGCCCGTCTCAGCCATCTACTACTTCCTGTGTCCGTGGTCTCTGTAATGCCTTACGTCGATATCGCTCAGGGTAGCGACTTTGCCTCATTATGGTACATCACCAACTCACCCACCGGACACGTCAGTAGTTTCGACCCCGACAAGCCCACCATCGTCCTCCTACACCCCTTCTTCCTTGATTCCACATGGCTCGACACCCAGTTCGGTGACCCAAGATTGAACGAGGACTATAATTTGATCGCGTTTGACCAGCGAGCTGCGGGCAGGACACTCTCGCGACCCAACGGCAAACAGGATGCGTGGACGGACGCGGCAGACCTTGCGTTCGCGTGTCATGTGCGTTTCATTTCCTCGTTTCACGGAGACAAACAACCTCTAAAATTTAGACGCTCTAAAGGCGCTATGGTTGCCGTCCTCGCATTTCTGGGCGAGCGAGACGACGGGCGCGAATTTGGCCATTCGCTTTGCTGCGATGTACGCTGTTTCTTACTTTCGCGCCCCCCCAAAGGATTGAACAGTCGGCTTTATCGTCCAGGTTCCCGCATATGGTGCTAAGCCTGACCATGTTATCTGTCCCGTCACCAACAGAGTATGTCTCTATGTCGTACCCCCAATGCTGCGCCCTTCTCAGCACAACGCGATCCTCATGGTATGAAAATTATCTCTTCACAGACTCGAGGCGTACTTCCATACATGCGATGAGCTCCTCCACATGTGGGCACATGCCGAGGATCTCGATACATTGGAGTTTACCTTGATGCAGGTCATAGCGTATATCACCGGGCCAGTACGTATTAGTATTCTCGCAGCTTTTTTTCTTCTTACGGCGAGTCGCTTGCTTGCGTTGCTGACACGGATGCTTTTATCCAGGATGTGGACGCTGACTTGGCGGATGAAGTATGCGACTTGCTCGTTTCATCGGAAATGGGGACCGTCTTACGTTTTTTGAACAGATCATAGCGTATTTTGAAACCGCTTACCCCCCATTCAATCGCGCCAGGCTCGCGCAAATCGGCAACGTGCTCATGAACGTAAGGCACGGCGTACATGTGGCCGCGATGATGCTTAGTGATTTGTGACTTCCCAGAGGGAGGCATTATTAAAAAAGGAGCTCGCAGCAATCCGGCAACCCGTCCTCCTTATTCATGGGGACAAGAACCAGATTCATCCAATACAGCACGCACACAACATGGTCGCCGATCTGGTTAACGTTAAAGGTGGTGCAAAGATGTACACAATAAAAGGTATTTTCGACTGGGATGCTTCCGCTCGCGTGGCCGAGATGGTAACGGTTGCTGCTGCGGCATAGGTGGCCAAGGATACATCAGCGTGGTGCCGACGACGGCGTCAGTCTGCAATCGGGTGTTTCTCCAATTTGTTTCGCGTCTACCCCACGCGCGATCCGAGTTACGACCTCCAGGCGTGCCTTTAGAGGTGTTCATCTCGCGTGGGCTGGAAATTCTGGCAGAACTAGCGGACGACCCATCGATCGCAGAACGCGATCCACTTTCACCGATGTCTTTCTCGCGCATCTCTGTTGCGGTGCAACAGTTACAAGTCGAGAACTACATGGCTGCAGCCAGAGATGCGAAGAAGGCGTTTTCGCCTCTAGGCTCCGACGGTCGGCCAATGCGCAAGTGAGTTGGCGAATCCGCGTGCAGATCGGCCCCAATGAACTTTCGCTGACTTTTTCTTGTGTTGCGTCGCAGGTACTCGGAGCGGAAGCATGATCACTGGTTCCAAGGCGACCGGAGTTGGATGTCGTATGTCGGTAAGGAAGCGTCATCGTCGAGTTTTTAAGTGGTAAAGAGATTGCTGACGAGAGGAGCAGAGAACATCCCGGAAACTGAAGAGCAAACTGAGAATCCGGAGCAGCACGTCGGTGGGCCGACGGAGGGGCAAATACAACCGGCTTCAGAAGAAGTGATGTTGACCAGTGCCCAACAGCGCATAGCGTTCAACCCCGGAACTGTGGAACGAATGGAAAGGATCGTCGGGAAGAGTGGCATCCAGAAGATGACGGGGGCTATTCCATTAGTGAAGCTCGGTTCACGATGATTGATGAGCGATGGGAGGGACGCATGCGCGGATCTAATAGCGTTATAAGAGGGTAAACATATGCCTGTATAATACGACATAGGGTACCATGTGTATACAGTATATACGTGCTGCACATTTTAGATCGTCTCTAGTTTCCACTCAGGCCTTATCTATCGGCGTACTCGACGGCCTTGGGATCGTCGGCATAAATGTCCTCCTGTGTGAAAACAACAACGGTCTGCACGGCACGTACATCATAGTTCGATTTTGACCTACCGGTTGAGAACCAGCCCCTTGAGCGCTTTGATCTCCATCCGGACCTCCTCCTCCTCGATTGGCATCGTAGATGGCGGCGCCGATCCCGGCAAGCGGTGCATCGCCGACGCCAGCGCGTACGTCTTGGTGGTCAAGTAGCCCGTAAAGTCGATAAATGCCTCTAGCGTGTGTTGGAAACGTTGCGTCTGACGCTCAGACACGGCATGCGAGACGGAGCTTTGCAGTTTGGCGAGCGCGGGCAGGAGCGGAGACGTCGGCTGTGACGCAGGATCTGGAACGTGGTAGGACCACCTAGTCGGCTCGTCGAGAGAGCCGGGTTCCGTGGGACGGAAAAGCGGCGCGTCGTTGAGCGTTTTCCACAGCGATTCCTGGAGGATCGGATCGGTACTTTCTTGGGGACGAGCGACCGCTGAGAGCGCAGTGCTATCGACACACATACCTGATAAGCATCGTCGATGTTCAGGAGGGAGGGCAGCTCGGTAGAAAAGAGAACCCGGAAGATCTCGTCGGCCGTCGAGGGCTTATTCTGCCCCGCGAGGTCGGCCAACGCGCAGCGAAGCAGCGTAACGTGCGGGACGGCACGAGACTCCCGCTCGCCCTGTGCGGCCGCGACGACGTCCCCGAGATTCTTGCACTCCGCCCACGGGTCGAGCTCTTCCCAGGGGTCGGGCCGCGGGAGCTCTGCGCACGCGACTTTTTGCTCGTCCTGGAAGTCGCGCAGGGTCTCTGCGAGCTTCGCGAGGAGGTCGTTTTGGTGGGCCTTGAGCGAGCGCCGTGCGAGCGCCGATTGAGTGAGGCGGGGAAGCAGAAAACGCTGCAGGGACAACCCCCCGATCAGTGTGTGTGTGTGTATGTAGAGGGGGGTGAGCAAGGTGCAGACGCACGTAGTAGATGAAGAGCAGGACTGTGGAGCCCCCCGCGATCCACGAAAGTAGCTTGAAGGTACCCGCAAGAAGGCCGGGCAAACGGGACGGAGGTGGCGCGGGGTACATGCGAGGCGGCACGAGGGGCAGTTGTGATGGCTTGCAAAAAAAAGCACGAGCCTGGTAAGGATCGTGCGGACGAGAAATAGGGAAGCGGTGAACTGCGCACCATCTCGCGTAGGAGTAGTTGTATCTCTCCGTCCGTCAGACCCTTGTCCGTGAGGAAGCGGCGTTTGGACTCGTGGTCTTGGTGTACGACCTGAGGAGAGCTCAGGAAGTGCCGCGCTCTGTCCAATAACTCGGGGCGGTCTGGCACAGGCGCCGTCGTCGGTAATGGGGACGCATGCCCAGGTGGTGTAACGGGCTGTGTCGCACTCGTCGAAGGAGGTTCAGAACTGCCGGCGGAGGGTGGCGAGTTGTCTGCGTCGACGGTCATGGTGAGGGTGGAACGCGAGAGTGGCTCGGGCCGGCAGGTCGACCCGGAATACCGTCTCTGGGTGACCCACTTGCACACCCTCCGGCTGGTTCTCTTCCTTCGATGTTTGATTGTGACCTCATAACGAAAGTGCGATGCTATCATGTCCTTCGATTCAACCCATGCTGAGGCCCGCAACTACCATAACTTGCGCATGTGTCTCGGTGTCTATGAACAAAATACGCGTCTTTGTACGTTTCAGCCGTTTGACTGATTCGTAGCAGAAGGTACAAGCGAAATGCCATTCTGCCCTACGGTCGTACTGCTACTTTCTGACAAGCCCCACAACCTTCGGCCATGTGGCGTAGATGCCGGCGACAATGCCGGCGATAGGAACAACATCTGTGTGACGGGAGCACAAAACGCTCAAGTTCAGCCGCCCTCCCCCCAAAAAAACACGGACTCCAAGGTGGAGGCATGAGCGCATTCTCACCTCACTCCACCTCCAGGGAGGTGTGTTCTCGGGCTCATCGGCCCATTGCCATTCGCTGAGCGACCTTCGGCCAATGTCGTCCGAAGTCATCCGGCCGCGGAGGTCCGGACGTGAATTCAAAGACCGTAGTATGCCGAGCGTGTAGAGCTTTCCCGTCATCAGCCAGAAGAACAAAACGAGGTGGCGACTCTCCTCCTGAAGACCAGCTCGTCGTCAGTCGTAGATGCTTTTGTGAGGTGGTACCCCGGGAAACTCACCGATTTAGAGTCGTACAGAGAAACGGCAACGATTTGAAATGCGCTCGGCACTGCCGCTGATTCCCATGTAGCGGCCACGATGCGGTCCAATGCTTGGTCTAGGTTTTCGAGCCCCGTTTTGGACTGACACAACCAAGCCATCACTAGAGCGAAGGTTACAAGGCTCATGTGCAACAGGCAGGACGTACGTATGGAGGTGATCGTGACGTCCAGGACTGAAGAATTTCCAGTTCATCATCCAGCCCGACAAGAGACGGAACAAGCTGAGGATGTACCCAGAGATCCAAAAATCCAGTAATTGAATGAAAACTTGGCCTAGAAGGCAAGTCGCTTCGGTCAGCAGTGATCGCTATCTTAGAGAATCCTGTGCCTGTGCACTTGCCGGAAACGAACGCTCCTCCCTCAGAGGCTGCAATGCCGAGGATGATAAGTAGATCATCAATGAAACCCAGCGCTTGCTCACACTGTCATTCACACTTCCGTGTTTCGAGCCCAAACCCAGGACAACGGACTGCACTCCATCAAGTTAACTTGGAACAAGCAATTCGACAGACGCATACCAGATACACGTTCGCGATGAAAATCGTTACGAGCAGAAATGCCAACGGTGCGGTGACCCATTTTCTTTTCTTCGTGACCTGTGGGAGTGTGAGGGACGGATATCTCATTTAGATCCTTTTCTGCGTACCTTCCAACATTTCCGAATCAGTGACGTTTCGCAGATTGTGCAGATTAGGCCATTGAGGAATAGGTCGGCCCAGACGAGCGGGCTGGTCGACTGTGGATTTGTGTGATGGCCTTATTCACGCGAACAACGAATTGCCGAGAGGTCCCCCTCACCCAATGCTCAGAGTATATGAGAATATACCAGAGTTTATACGCTGTATGCATAGTCTGTAACCTTCACCCGTGTCAGGTTTGGCTTACGGAACCGAAGAACACCACTCACAGTGAGAGCCCAACTAAAGTCAAGACGTACGTCTTCATCCGCATCGTGTCGTTCAGTGGACACTCCCAGTATCTCGCCGCCTGCGCAAATATGACACCTTGACAAACAGCCTGTAAGATCCCTTCGATGAGAATCGGCCCACCGGTAGGGACATCGATCTGGGACGCGAGTGAAAGCGCCATCGTGTCGTATAGCGACGGGAAGCGAATTTCGCGGGTAGATCATCAATGCATAATTTTCAGACGGACCAAGTGGGAAGACGAGAAAAACGACCAGACGGAGACAAAACTAGACGAGGCGCAGAAAAACGAAAGCTTCCGCTGGTGAGCACTTTCCTGATGTAGAACAGCCTCTGGCAAGAATTTCCGGAGCAACTGTACAATCTGGGCATACTGCGTGTTTGATGTGTAGATGAAGTCAGTGACAACTCATGTTTAGTCCGATTGGTGGGGATGGCCATAGTATCAGAAAATAGTGTCCAAAATCTGGCAGACTGATATGCTCAAGGAAGCCACTGAATTCCAAACGGTCGTAAAATATTTGCCATAAGACAAACGCTCTTGGTGTCCCATATACAATCGAATCTCAGGGAATTATTGTAAAGGCACCCCCCTCGATGAACGCAGAGCGGATTCTGCAACAGAGTGGAGACAAGTTCATAATCGCTGTTGGACTCAGTTTAGGGTGTCAGGTAAGGTGAGCCCTGGTGGCGGCTCGGAAGCGATGACTCCTATGGGCATAGGAACTTGAAACCGAGAATTCTTCCGTGATTAGCCCAGGGATTAGCCGCCCTTGCAGTGACCGGCCCGGTCTATTGATGATCTTTTTTTTTTTGAAACAATTTGTATTCCGGAGCAGTAACTAGTTACAAAGCCGGTCTTTACATAAGTAAAACTTGGTCGGGTGGGTGGCAAAGGCGACGAGCGTATTGATGATCTTAGCTGTCCTATATACCAACCTCCGGCTCGCCACTGAGTTGGTGCATTCAAGCCGCAGCGTAGACTCTTTCCAGTCTAGAGCCCCCGCTCCCTTCCTACTTCCATGATACTGTGACGTGATTAGCAGCGAGTATGGAAGGTTCTTACGACAGTTTGCATCGAAGCTGAGCTCCAGTGCTGATTTTCACTTGCCATCAATGATTGGGTTAACCCTGTCAGACCCCACACTTGAAATAAACTTCGTCTATGGAGTATGGGATATTGCCTCACGTTCCTCCCAAATCTTGTTGTGAGACGAAGGAAATGCGATTGCGAAAACGGCCAGAGCTCTATGCGCTCCGCCTGATCCACCACTGCTGTCTGCACTGCAAAAAAGTAAACTTCGTCGACACGCTGTATTAAGGTGACGATAGGGAGGGAAACTCACTCCCGCCGTATACTCGTGCAATGGACACCCTTACTGCTGCAATCTTTGTATCTCATCTTTCGAGCGGGTAACAGAGGACGACAGTTACACTCCTTGTGCTCAGTCGGAGGTACTTCGCGATCTGACACCTGCAATACGGTATATTATCGATGACAAGGGACGAAATGAATGTTCCGACTGTAGTGCGGTGTGTCCGTCGCTCAACGCATGTGTCCGGAAGTGTAGAGATATTGTGTTGAAGTACAGTTTAAAAGTGCACCATATGAATCCGACAATTGATAGCGAGCAACGCACCAGTAGATACGCAAAATCGGAGGCACATCTACACGAAAGGGGTCTCCAGAAAACGGTACAAGCGAGTCCATTGGGATGAAAACCCCAACCCATTAGGATGGATGTGGTGTCAGCGAATCGTAAGAGGGTGCGTGCTCGTAGGGCGGTGGAGGAGGTCCTGTCAAGGAAAAGCGCTGCCGCTGAGATGCTGATTCGGCATATTCGGCGATCTCTCGTACGAGCTGCGCTCGTTCAGCATCTGTGAGCACTGCAGTATGTCGCGGCATGCGACCGTAAACGATTGCACGCCGCACACAAAAAGCGAGGAAGATGAGTACAACGATACCCCCAAGGGAGGCAAAGATGATAACGGTCAAGCTCTTGTGTGCCTGGCTAGACGAGGGAGGTGTGTGAGGGGTGTCATGGGGTGAAGTTAAACCCGAAGTGGGTGTCGCAGCTGGTGCATCGTTCAAGGAATGAGTGGAACTGTGGGTGTGTGAAGGAGTGTGGTGGGCGTGGTGCGATGAGTGCCTGGTATGTGGGGGAGCAGCGGTAGCGGCTTCCGCGGGGGAAGACGAACGGCTTGGCAGAGTGTCGTCATCCGTCGAAGTGGCAGGCAAGGATACGGCGGGACTAGTGCGGATCAAGTGTGAATAGGAATTAGTCGGCAACGGAGGAAAGCATATGGAGAAGCTCACGTGGCAAGGATAGCCAATGACAAGAGGTAGCAGAAGTGAATGACGCCGCTATACATGTGACGATGTAATGAAGGTGAAGTAGGTCAACGGGTGAGTTGTATTGAAGGTATATAGAAAGAAAGGGGGAGGGGGAGGGGGGAGGGGGGTATAGAAAAGAAAACTCACAGAAGGATGCAAAGATAGCGAGTTGCGGCAGCGAACCCATCCGTGCGACCGCAAGCCGAGATAAAAATATCACAGACAGCGAACACGGACGAAGGGGGTTAAAACTGCGATCTCCGTAACGAGATCATGGGCTCGGACTCGAGAAGGGCAACGCCTTGTCCGAGATGTAGACCTTTCAGCTTGAGCGGCTCTCAAGATCACAGCGCCTAGCTTACTCCCAACCACCGAACCACCGAAGGCACCTCATGGGCCTCATGACTAACCCAGTATTAGATAAACATTTCGGAAAGCCGAATGTCTCGGATATCCCTCCGCCGGTCTGCATAAATTTCCCTCTCCCACTCTCGAACAAAAGTCTTATCGTTTGCCTTCCCCTGCCCTTCTCCCCACCTCATGACTTCTTTACTTACTCGCACTGCCGATGGCCTTCACCTCGACCCAGACCTAGCTCTTCTGGAAGCACTCACGTCTCCGTCTCTTCCACTCAGGAAGGACAATTTCCGACGCCGCGATGCCGAACTTGATCCCCTTTTACTCGCTGCAGCTGCCGCTTCTGGGCCCAATGTTACCCGCAACCACTACGCTCATGATTTTTTCCCTGGCGTTGGGCTTCCGAAAGCCGAAGGCGCTTGGGACTGGTCCAAGTGGGATGGAGATCACGCCGGTACAACAAACCAGGCAAAGAAATTGGTCTACGCCAGCAGGCAAGGTCCTCGAAGCTCACGCACACAGGTGGGGAAAGAAAACGCTGGGTTGGAGTCGGAGATTGCGCGGCCTCGCTCAAGTCTTTCCATGGGCAAACGGGAAAGAGGTCATTCACATTCCCTCACGGTCCCGTCGGTTACTTCAGCCCCACAGCCGAGTCCCACCACTCCGGTCAAAGTCACATGCATGGCTCGCACCCGTATACCCACCCCTCATGGTACCGCCTTCCTCCATCTATATCATAACAATCGCGACAGCAAAGAGCACCTTGCGATTGTTGTCGACCCCTCTCAGTTTTCCGGCGACGTATCGTCAATACCTACTCCCTTCATTCGTAGCCTCACCCTTGATTCCGTCTGGAGTGATTCGGAGACAGAGATGGACCGCTTGACGCGAGGTGCATACGTAAGGCGACTCACACCAACCTATCAGGTTGCGTCCTCTCCGGCGTACCAGAAGGACTTACACGCACCCAACATGATCCCTGCCCCTTTGGTACGGATCCACTCGGAGTGTTTCACTGGGGAGACCATTGGCAGCATGCGTTGTGACTGTGGTGAACAGCTCGACGAAGCTATCCGACTCATGTCACAACCCGTCGTAATATCGTCTTCAAGCCCGTCGGAACCTTCGACGCGCATTCCCGGGCGTGGCGTCGTTATATACATGCGTCAAGAAGGTCGTGGTATCGGCCTTCTGTCCAAAATACGGGCCTACAATCTCCAGGATCTTGGACATGATACGGTCACCGCAAATTTGATGCTTGGACACGGGGCCGATGAACGTAGTTATGAAGTCGCCATCGCTATTTTACAGGACCTTGGTCTGGGCTCGTCAACTGGACAGGGTGTGCGCCTTTTGACGAACAACCCAGATAAGGTGCGCGCGATGGAGAAAGAAGGCCTCAAAATTTCAGAGCGTGTGCCAATGATACCTCGAAGCTGGAAGAAGAAACAGGAAGGGGGTGATGTGGAGGAGAGGAGGGCTGGTGCTACGATGGTAGGTGGAGATGCTGTCCACGGAGAGGACCTAGAGAAGTACTTGAGGACAAAGGTATTGCGGATGGGACACATGCTTGACCTGAACATGAATGGGTCGTGATATTCTTATTGGGATTTGTGATCACTTATTCGTAGAGATAAGTTACCAAACGAAATGAAAGCATTAATTTGTTGTATTTTACCTCTTATCTTGATTCAGTATGTCGTTGACGCGCTTTCCAGCTGAGCCTCATGTACGACCCTCTTGGTTCAGCCTCTGCCTCGGGCACTCTCGAGGGCGGCTTCGCCAGCACAGACAGCGTGCCACCTTGGCCGACAACACCACACACCCCCAATTCTACTATACCAAACCTCCGCCCCGCTCCAACACCTGATAGAATCCCGGACGGAAATCCATTCGAGAAACGGGCTCAAATATACGGTCAGCCAGAACCCGGCCTAATCTCTCCGGCCACAAATCCCACTTCAAATGGAGATCACCTCGAGAAGCCAGAGCCGTACTTGAGGGTTAGGTTAACTGGCCTGGATAGAAACAGGCGAGATATCCTTGTTCGGTTCGACGCGCAGGTACGTAGACTCACACCTCCCCCACTTTCGAGACTTACTTTGTCCTCGGATGCCGTGTCCCACAGACCAATCTATCAAACTTCACTGGGACTTCGTACCGCAATGTGTCGCGGTCATACTTCGAGTTTCAGCAACTCTACGACGCCCTCACACACAACAACCCGCAGACTATCATCCCCGCTCTTCCACTTGCACAGACCTCCGCTCCAACTGATGAGGAAGATGACAGACTTGTTAAAATAATGCTGCAGAGGTGGTTCAGTCGTGTATGCGAGGATATGATCCTCGTATATGATGAGGAACTACGATCATTCATCGAGAGCGACTTTGGATACCAACCAACGCCGCGGCCGAAACGGAAGACGTCATCTGGTTTTAGTCTCATACGGAGGCACGTACCCGATGAGGACGAGGAGCTTCAACGGGCTCGCTTTGAGCTTACCAAGTTAGAGGGTCAATTTTTCGACTCGGCAAAAGCTCTTGATCGGGTGTCTCTCGCGAGGAAGTGTGAGACGTCTTATCATCTATTTTTTTGCCATATTTGTACTGATATATGTGTCTGTTCCTCACCCAGCGCTCTCTGTCGCTCATGCAGAGATGGGTAACAAGCTGGTCAACGTTGCCACCACAGAAACGCATCCACCAATTGCAAATGCCTTACGGAAATTAGGGCGGACTTGGCATACTCTCGCAGACCTCGATCAGGCACAGGCCATCAGTGAATGCGTGATACTGAGTGACTCTCTAGGATACCAGGGTCTGAACGCCAGATCTGCCAAGGAGACGCTGCAGCAGCGCACATCTGTCCTCGAAGAGTATCAAGCAGCCGTAAAATCCGCAATTTCCAAACGAAGGAATATCGAAAGACTGAAAGCGAGCGCCAACATCCGCCCGGAGAAAGTTGATGAGGCCCTGGAGGACCTAGAAGAGGTACGTTACTCGCACATCCATAACTGCGTGAACTCACAGCAAGTCGCCAACAGGCGAACAAATACGAGCAGATACTGGTCCGACGTGCCGACGGTATCTCCCAGAATCTGCACCGCGCCCTGCGAACCCACGAACGCATCGTTACGGACGATATCACAACAGCACTTATCGAGTACACCCGCTCCTCGATCATGTACGAGCGGCAACTCCTCAGGGAACTCGAGTCCCTCCGACCGGATGTTGCCGGCTCCAACGCGAAGACGGTCCCCAGGACTAACGGAGTTCCGAAGCCGACAATCATACCACCCCTCGAAGATGACCTCAAGCCCCTTGCGCCACTGGCAGAGCCAAGCCTCTCCCTAAATCGCGGTTCCGTGCAGTCACCAAGCGTCCCACCGGGCCTCGTTTCTGGGCGTCCCAGCGTCAGTCAGGCTCCTGTGCCCCCCCAATCTCCAGGCGCAGGGTCGTCCAAATCCCCCCTCATCCCATCCCAGCCACCCCGGTCCCCGTTCATCACTCAGAACAGTTCTCCGGTCCTACCAACCCAAGTGCGTGGCGCCGAACCGCCTCTTGGTGGGCGATTCGTCGATGGCACAAAGTCCATGTTTGTTCACTCGTCACCCTCCGCACAACTTCGTACGCAGGCCGACAGCGCCGGATTGCCCTCGGCTGCTCTGCGGTCTAATCATACCGACCCACTTTCGGGTGGGCCACTGGGTGCCTCTGATCCAATCCAACGTCCCGGAACGACAGACGGGACACCGCGGAGTGGGAGCGACGTCGATCCGCTTGGTGGATTCCGTCCTGCTTATATGTCCGCATCTGTGCGAGTGCAGCCAACGAGGCAGAGGTTGGACGCACGGGAAGCCGCAAGCAAGCTCGCGAACATGTTCTGAGGTGCCTCACGCTAGATTTTAGTCTACAGTATGGTTATGACTGGGGACTAGAAACGGCAGGTCTTAGGCTACATGAATCGTGTTTCCGTATCATACTTCATGAAACGTGCTCTTCTTCTCACGGCTTCTTTTGAGGCGATCGTTGCCCGCAAAAGTGTCAGAATATGGACAGAATATTCCGCGGGCACTCGTCAAGTCAACATCTTATTAATTTTTAACTGCATCTGCGCTTCGATGTCACAATAACGTTTTAAGGATCTCGACAATCTTGCTGCCGATCTCTTTCGTCCCAATATTTCCGCCCAGGTCTGCTGTTCGCAGCTCCAAGCCGCCAGCATTCTTTGCGTCCAATGCTTTCCTCACAGCGGTTTCAATAAGCTGCGCCTGCTTCTCTAGACCGAGAGAATAACGCAAAAGCATAGCGGCACTGAGGATAGTGCCAATGGGGTTGGCGATGCCTTTCCCTGCGATGTCGGGTGCAGAGCCGTGAATGGGCTCATAGAGGCCTGAGGTGGGCTTGAAAGAGTGCGAGGAGGGAAGCGAGGGTGCGCCCGCAAGCGATGCAGACGGGAGGAGTCCCAGAGACCCTGGAATGACGCTTGTCTCGTCGGAAAGACTAGAGGTGGCGCGTCATCGGAGAGGCGCGATGAGCAATTATGTCCCCGGACGTATAGAGCGACCACGGCGGCTCACATGTCTCCGAACAGATTCTCCGTCAGGACCACGCCATTGAGCTTCCGGGGGCTGGAGACCAGGAGCATGGCGGCTGAGTCGACGAGCTGGTGATCGAGCGCGATCTGCGGGTATTCGCTCGCCAGCGTCTCCGTCACGACCTTCCTCCACAAACGCGAGCTCGCGAGGACGTTCGCCTTGTCGATGGAGTGGATCGGCAGTGGCGGGTTCGACGCGAGCGCGATCTGTGCAGCCACGCGCGTGATCCGCTGGACTTCTTCCACGCTGTAGATCATCGTGTCCCACGCGACGTTTTCCTGCGGCGCGACGTTCTGCTCCTTGCGCTCGCCGAAGTAGATGCCCCCGATGAGCTCGCGGATGACGATGATGTCGACGCCCTTCGTGATGGACTCCTTCAGCGGGGAGTTGACGACGAGCGAGTCGGAGGCAAAGTTCGCAGGCCGGATGTTCGCGTACACGCCCAGGGCCTTGCGGAGGGCAAGCAGGCCAGCTTCCGGGCGCACTTTGCTGTTGACGCCCCACTTTGGACCGCCGATGGAGCCTACGTGGTGGTGGAAGTGGGGGGTTAGTTAGTGTCGTCGAGATTCGCAAGGGGGCGCTTTTCTCGTACCCATTAATATGGCATCTGCTTCTTTGCACGCTTGCAGGGTGGAAGCTGGTAGCGCTTCACCCACCTCATCGATCGCACACCCCCCAAAGAGGTGCGATTCCAGCTTGAGCTCAACCTCCGTCGACCCCGCAAAGACCGTTTTAAGAACATTGACGGCCTCGGCGACAACCTCGGGTCCTGGCAATGTTGTGATCAGTTAGGTAGCGATGAGAGAACGTGATATATCGTTCCCACCGATCCCATCGCCGGGAAGGACTACCACACGGAAACTAGGTCAGTGTATCAGTTAGAAATACACTCTAGAAAGCTATGTGACAGGTACGTTTTGGTGACCATAATCTGCGCTTGTAAGTAAGGAGGGCGATCAGTAGATGGATGTAAAGATTTTAGTGATTAGATATCTGTAAGGTCTGTGTGCCACTTTGGATCAGTAGCCCGATAAGCGTTTCGAGTGGAACATGACGACCTCAACGACAAACACCGCTTGTAGAAATCTTGTGCTCGATGCTGGACCTTTGCTTATGCTCTCCCCACTTCGGGGACTAGCTGAAACATTCCTGACTGTTCCCCAGGTTCTCGAGGAACTCAAGGACAAACGAGCACGAGAGCATTTTGAAAAACTCGGCCTGACCGCAGGTATCAACATCAGGGTACAGTCCCCCGATTCTGAATCCCTAGCCCACGGTGCGCACTTTTATCTCCCGATCATCCCGGTGGCACTGATGTCGGATCCCAGTGACACAGTTTGCGAAAAAGACGGGAGATTATTCCGCCCTATCACATGCAGACCTCTGCGTCCTGGCATTAACCTACGCGTTGGATAAGGCGGAAAAAGCACAACCGTCCGGAGAAGAAGTACGTTGGCCCCTTATTTCTCACATTTCTCTCCGCCAATCGACCCTAGTCTGGCACATCTGCGGATGCCACACCCTCCAATAAACCAAAACTGACACTCACAGAAGACTTTACCCCCTCTCGTGGGAGAGACAATGTGAATGTAGATCGGAAAGGCTCTGAGGACGAACACGATCTTCAAGATAACGCGAGACCATTGGATGATGTCGTAGAATCTCTCGGAGAGGCCGTGGGGCGTCTGGAGGTCGAAGTTGTCCCTCTGGACGAGGACAGCCAAGTGGAGACGGGAGCTACTCCACCCTCCCATGACCAAGAACCACCTCATGCGAGCGTTTCACAATCCCCTCGTCCTCTATCGTTTGAAGATCCCGTTGGCGACGACGATGGCGAGGGTGAATGGATAACCCCAGAGAATGTATCCCTGCACAAAGCTCGAGCGCTGGGCCTCACGCCATCTGACCACGACTCTACCTCAGCTAAGGACAAAGAGGTCATCCCCGTTGGGTGTATGACGGCGGACTTTGCGATGCAAAACGTTTTATTACAGATGAGCCTCAGCCTCGTCGGCATGGAGGGGAAGAAAATCCAGAAAGTTAAGACATGGGTGTTGCGTTGTCATGCATGCTTCAAGTGCGTCCGCCATTCTCCTGGCATCGCCGCTGCTTATTTCCATGCAGAATATGTAAGGATTCGTCGAAGAAGTTCTGCCCATCCTGTGGCAATCCCACCCTACTCCGCGCGTCCGTTACTATATCATCACCTTCTGCGTCCTCAGACGCACCTGCTATGCAAGTCCATCTAAAAAAGAACTTTCAATACCGCACACGTGGTACCATCTACTCCATTCCTGCGCCTAAGCCCGGCTCTGCGAAAACTGGAAGCGGTGAAGGCCTCGTTCTTCGTGAGGACCAAGTAGAGTATATGCGCGCGATGAAAAGAGCAGAGACTCAGAGACAGAGAGATGACAAGAAGCTATTGAGTGGTGCCCTCGCAAACGGTGGAGAAGGCAAGCTCGGCGTCGGTAGCTGGTTGGATCCGGATTGGGTCCCGGAGATCATGACTGCAGGGCCGACGGGTAAAGGGAGGAGTTCAAAACAAGGCGATGGCATGCCGACTGTCGGGTATGGCAAAAAAAATCCTAATGAACGTAGACGGCGGAAATGAGGCAAATCGCCTGCTCCAAGCTGGCAGGACGGTGATTCGAACAAGTCGTGTATTTGAGCTGTAGTACATTAGTGCTTCCTGGTTCGCATACAATTATGTGCCCAAACTCCTGTTCATGAAACGCCTTTTCTGGAAAGACATCCACCACTTGCTCGGTTTACCCGTCCCGTCAGCGTACAGTTTCTCAACAAGTCGAGCGGCGAGTTCCTGACGGACTTGTACTAGATATTGACGAAGGTAATCTGACAATTCCATAAACGACAACACTCCTTCAAGAACCGTAGAAGATTACCTGCATCGGCGCGGCTGGCAGGCGGTGCGTAGTGCGCATTGAGAAGAAAGTTGGCGTCACCGGGAATCGGAAAGTTGTCGACGGCGAGAGTGTTAAGGGTTTTTGTCGCCTCGATTTGAGTAGGCGGGGTACGTGCACTGCCAAGCTTCGCAAGACAATCCGAAATGAAGAGAATGAGGATGATCAGGAGGCGATCACCGGGTCCTTTGATCTCAAAGTTCCGGAAGAGCGAGTTGGCGCGGAAGAGGTCCAAGGTTTCATCGACGATGTCGCCCTGCTCATTACTCGCTGATATGATAGCAGATAGGCGTTCAAGGGTCAACGACAATGAGGAGGATGCAAGTAAGGCGACTAAACACCTGCGACAGGGGCGGGTCCGCGCAACCTAGTCTTGATTGGATAGATCCCAAGATTTCCGACCTGCCGGATATCTGGTTCCTCGTTTAGAGCGGAATGGTACGCCTGTATACACCTGAGCATGTGTCGCACCCCAGACACACGTTTATGACGGGATATGGGCTTACCGGCATGAGTATTACTTCTTGATGGTGGTCGTGATTGATCGTAAGACGCGAAGTGTTGTCACGATTCTCGGGCCGCCCCCGCGGAGCGCTGAGCTCTGGCGCGGGGAACGGAGTGACTGGCGGGACAAACTGGCGGGACAAACAGGACAACGTTCAACCGAAGAACCACGTCACAAATCCCCCTATCTTGCGGGCAGCCATGGAGGACAACCAATCCATGACTTCTATCAAGTCCGTAGCGCCAACTCCGGACACTCTCGCTAGTGCGTTCTTAGCTTTAAATCCAATCACCGGTTGTGTTGAACACTTCGTTTACAGAACTAATTAAACGTCTGCGTATTCTCACGTTGTCGCTGCTTCCCCTTGAGGTCGACCCGCAGAGTATCAATGACCCAACGAGCAGGATTATAACTCCTAAAGTCATTTCTGCGTATATAGCTGCAGGGGGAGACCTTGTCGAGGCAGTACGTCACTCCGAATCGTACATTTATATTTCAATATTGCTGACTCTGCCGACAGTTGCCCTACTGCCTCCTTCGTGCTCGTCGCGACTTTATGATCGAAGCTAACCGCAATCCCGCTGACTACGGAGAGAATCGCGGGCGGGGCAAGTTGTCATCACTGCGCTGGTCACGATAGGGGCTCATCATACTTTGCAGCCATTGCGTGCGAGGTCCTCGCAAGGAGGATCGTCCACAAGTCTCCAGGAGACAGAATACCTGCCCTTCTGTCCTCGCGATACAAACACCGTCAAACCGACGGCGATATTGAGGTTAGCAGTGCCATAGAGTTGGCCATCGACTCTCACTGGTAGGTAGTTGCACGAGCTAGACTGTATCTCCTAGACACTGAGTGCCCGTTTAGCACCATTTTTTTGTCTTCGAGCGAGGCACAAGATGGTTTGTACTAATCTCGTTTCGTTTGGCTCGGGCTCTGATTCTTACCGTAGTAATCAACGCTCTCTGGAAGGGAGACTTGGTGCAAAGAAACAATGAAGACCTCGATGTTGATTGTGAGTGTCGCATGTCAATACTGTGCCCCCCCTTCCCCCTAACAAGCAGTAGATGTCCCTGCATACGACCATATGGGTTCATCGTTCTGGGAACACCTTGACCCTTCTCATATCGCAATTCCCTGGTATGTGGCGCACTCTGTCGAAGCCGAAGGCTGTTTCTACATTTACTTTCTGCCGCAGCTACCACAACATCCTCCGCATAGTCGTCTGGCTGTTCTTCCTCGTCGTTTATTCTCAAGCTGGTACGCCACCTCCTCACTCTCAGGAGCTACCGATTTATTTCCGCAGTCCGTGAACCTCTTGACCGACTGGATCCTCTACATCGTCACTTCGATTTTTGGGAGGTTTTATTATATGTTATGGGTCTAGCCTTTCTTTTGGACGGTGCGCCAATCCTCATCTCCACCGAATGTAGTACCGAGTCGTGATCACTAGATTTGCACAACGTCTGTGCCCTCCACTGCCGCTATTCTTCGTATATTCACAAAATCTACAGATTTATAAAACTCTTCGCCTCGCAACATGGCGAGCCTTCGGTTTTTGGCATGTTGTAGCTATTATCACGGACGGGCTACTGTTGGCTGCCTTTATATTGAGAGTCTACAGTCTGGTTTCCCATGAAGGACACCGAGATCAGCTTCGTCTCCACAGTTTTCAGGTTCTAAGCTGCGTGGCCCCTTTCATCTGGTAGGTGCATAGCCGTCCTTGAATTACACTGTTCTAAGGGACCCGACTACAGGATGAGTGCGTGTCTTCTACCTTCCAATACTGCTTCGTGTCAAGTCGATCCCGTACAGAACTTCTTACCGTGTTCGATGGCTTTAAGTATATTGGGACCATGCAGATCTGCGTTGCCCGAATGCTTCGCGAGTCTGGTATTTTCTTTGCTGTATGCGTGCAATCAGGGTGGTTTTCACTGCGCTAAGAGTATTCCATAGCTCTTGTCCATCCTTGCGATAGGTTTCCTTCAGGGTTTGTATGCTCTCGACGCAGCGGATGGACAAGTGGAGTCCTCGTCCGTAGTCATGCATGTCATGGTGCAGGCCCTGCTGCAGTACGTTGTCTAACTATCAAAGTCCTCATTCATTGCTCAGATTAGCTGTGAGGTAGGTCTCCTAACTACGAAAAGTTTGCTGGCAGGTACGTCTCTCATGTTTGTACTGTGTTACAAGTCCGACCATGATTTTAAAGCACTGCTGGCCAAATACTTTTTTATTTCTGGAATGTCACCACGGCTATTGTGCTCCTCAACGTCCTAATCTCCCTTTTCTCGTCTGCGTACTCTGATGTGGGTCGCACTTTCTGCTTTCAGAGAGATTACTAGATGTGACATCCACTTGTATGCGCAGGTAGTCGAAGATGCGGAGGCGGAGTATCTCTCGTTTTTTGCAAGCAAAACGGTGGCAATGATCCGTGCGCCGGATACGTATGTATATCCCGCACCATTCAATCTTGTCGAGACATTCTTTGTTGCACCTTTGGAGTCAGTCCGTTCCGGCGTTCCTCCTCGCGAGTAACTAACGAAAGCTTTGTACAGATACTTTTTGAGCCGATCAGTTTACAGAAAGGTAAATCGTCTCCACTAAATTTCGCTTACATACCGATCTCGAATCGCAGCTCAACCGTTCCGTCATGAGTGTCCTGTTCATTGTCCCTATGACAATGATCGCACTCTACGAGTCGTTGTCACCGAAGAAAAGATGGTTGGACGACTTCATTAACGGACCGCCGCTGGAAGACGAAGATAGCCCTCTTGCGCGTGATCCTGAAGTGGATGGAGAAGATGCTGTAAGTGGCTTAGGCATAAGTAGGGTTCCATTCTCCGAGCTCGTCAAGGCATTTCCAAACACTCATGAGGTGAGCTCGATTGCCGTATTCAATTGCCCGCGCGGACAGATTTGTTTTGCAGTCAACCGAGACTAGCATTATCAAGGAAATCCATCAGCTAAAGGCACAGTTAGACGCTTTGACGAAACGTTTGGACGAGAAAATACTTTAGTCAATTTCCAGACTGATAAGATGTGAAGGCCGGGCTAAATGAGTTGAGGCGAAAATCTAGCTATGTATATAGGTTCATTTAAATTGTTGATACAGTACGGACAAATTAGGTGCTTGAATCAAGTATCAAATTGCCGTGAATTGGCCGCAGGGTCACGAGTAAGTTGCGTGAGCACGCCCATAGCGTGTACAAAGAAAGGGCGGATTTCGTTGATTTCCATGGAACATAAATTCGGTAGCTAATGGCCAACCGTGAGCACGGACGACAAGCCAATGAGTGCAACTACGTACACTCAATTCGCTGTGGTCGATTTTTTGAAGACCCTCCCTACTCTTTGCCTGCCGAGCTTCGCGGATATCCTTGAGCAGTGATCTAACTTTGTCCGAGTTTTGGATGTCGTCTGATGCTCTATTGACAACACTCATGAGGGGGGATACGGGCCAGAAACAACATGGATCTACACATCAAGCAGCAGCTTTGCTATTTCAGCAAAGCGGAAGGGAAACTGGCTAAATTCTGGGCGACTCGTTTCCTGTGTCAATCTATTCTGAAGGAAATCTGTTCGGAACATGAGCGGTCTCAGACGGGACTCGAGCTCTACCGCACCGACGCTCAACCAGTCAGGAGGGACAATATGGCATTTCTTTTTCGTCTTGAGATTCACAGCGATCCATAAAGGTAGTTTCGCCTTATTCGGTGGGCGTAGGGGGCCGTATGCTCCCTGATAACCGTGTTCAGACATTGAATGACAAGGATTGAACAGTCTGGTCGTACAGAAATAAAAGCCGTGCGCTCCATGGAAATGAGAGGGATAATCTCTACGAGCTCTTCAGATGCGATAAGTTCAAGCTCCGGTGGTGTAATTGAGTTCCTCAATGAAACGGGCAGTGCCATGACTTGTAGTTCGACTTGAACGGTCTGAGTCGAATGTTGCAGGTTGCCTCGTTTGGCTTCGGTTCTTTGGAGACAAGATCAAGATAAGATAAGATCGTTTGCTCCCGTGATCATCTTACTGATCATGTGATGAGACGCGTTGTTGGTATTTGGTCACAGTTGGTGAGTTTGGGTAGCATACACTCTGCTTGTCACTTTCTGGGTTGCTGTTTTCTTTGTCCCCGTCATCATCGCTGTAACAATATCCTATGTTAGGGGTACGCACGAAACAAGTCTTCTCCTACGGGCGCAGAAAACGGCGCATAATCAATGACAGCCACGACCCATTCGATGATGTCGAGGAACCCAAGCGGTCACCTGTATCTCACCGCACCAGAGAGCCCATGGTCAGTGGCCATGCGCTCACCCCAACTTTCTCGCCATACGTGTCCCCATACCATCGTCCAAAGAGGCGAGGTGGAGATAGTAAAGCGGAACCAGTCCTTAAACGTCCCTCTGTGCCAGGTTCTGGTCGCCAACCTCTCAGCTCTCACTCTGTAAACGTCTCTAGACAATCTGCTCTCGGTGGTCCCAGCAAAAAACCGTCACTCTCAGGTTCCCGTGCTGCATCGAGGGCACTCATTCCCCAATCCCCAGTTATCAGCGTAGAGATCCTCGTGCTGAACGAGAACGGCAGGAGGCTCAGCCTAGAAAAGAGGTCCAAATTGAATGTGCGGGTCGACCAGAAAAAAGCCCTGCACAGGGGGTCACCCGCCTATCGGCGAGCTACTGCTACTAGCATGGTTGTAGTCTCTGACAGTGACGACGATGATAGCGACGATGCTCCATCGCCACAACCCACTCGACGAGCAAAGAGGTGGCCGAAGGTCATGATGTCATCAGATGAGGAGGATGTTGCCGAACCCCCAATTTACCTTAACTCTTCTTCCACTTCACCCGATCCCAATCCTTCTCCCAAGCCGACCTCGACGACGTCTGATATCCTAAAATGTCCAACCCCCCATCATTCGAAACTCACAATGCCTCCCAAATCTCAATTCTGGGTAGAAATTACATCCCCACGACCACCAGCGCCGTCACAAAGCCGACCCCAGACACGTCCACTTTTTCATTCTCCTCCTGAGCCATCCCGTAGCAAGCCCCGTCAGCTCACGCCTATGCGCCGCAAGGGACCTACCTATTTCCGGCTACCTCCGTCCCCGTCGACTCTTACAGATGTTGATATTTCCTTTGACCTCGACGGCATGACGATTTCCTCGATCTCTTATGAGGACCCTACGCCCACGAACCAACCGGCTCATCTTCTTTCCCTGTTGGATGAGTGCGGGCAAGGCGCCCCCGTAGAGTTCTCCGCTTTCATCGAAGCGTTTCCCGTACATCCCATTGTTCAGTCGACCTATTCTGGGCCAGTTGCTTTCCAAAAAATCGGGGAGGCGTCGTACTCAGAGGTCTTCGGTATCGGTGACGTCGTCCTCAAGATAATCCCCATTCGCGACGAAGAATGCTCGGTTAGAGATGATGTGGATACCCCCGCTCCAAGTGATGCTGAGGATGTGCTCAAAGAAATTGTCGTAACACGTGCTTTGGGCGAGATGTGTAATGGTTTCGTCAGCCTTTTAAAAACTTACGTCGTCCGCGGAAAATATCCTTCTTTACTACTCGACTTGTGGGACAAATACAACCAGACCAAAGGTTCAGAAAGCGTTCGACCAGGTGCGACTGTCCCTACTTCACAGCAGCACCTTCATTGCCTCAACTCGCCCAGACATGTTGGCCGTGTCCCAGGTGTATGCTATTATTGTATTGCCCAATGGGGGGCCAGATTTGGAGGCATACACGTTCAGCCAGCCGAGCAAGGCAGGCTGGAGGCACGCCTGCAGCCTCTTCTGGCAGGTTGTTCGCGCCCTTGCAACGGCGGAAAACCTAGTATCTTTTGAGGTGCGTTACTTCAGTCGACGTTCTTACCTTGACATTCAACACCCATCTGTAGCACAGAGATCTTCATTGGGGACAGATTCTCGTAAAGAATGTCCCTTCGAAAGTACTCGACCGCGGAAGCGCGTCAACTCCTGGCGTGTGGCTTCCTATGGACCACCCAGCTCATGGTGTCAAGGCTACCGTGATTGATCTCGGACTTGCGCGAATGGATGCGCGTGCCGATGACGGCTCAACAGAGATCCGTTGGACGCCCTTCGACGAAGAGATATTCGAAGGCGAAGGTCAGTGGGTTGTTTTCGACTTGCTCGGTTCTCTGCTCATTTTGCATTCCAGGAGACTATCAGTTCGACATATATCGCCTTATGCGCAAGCATAACGGCGGCCACTGGGCTGACTTTCGTCCTCTGACTAACGTGATGGTATGTCCGCCCCATTCGGTCGCATTGCATTTTAATAACACTTCCAATTACTCGTAGTGGTTGCACTACCTGCTCTCCAAATTACTCAAGTCCAAGAACTTACGCCCGCCGAGAAAGTCCGCTACTGCAACTGTGAGCCCAGGGTTCACGGAACGACAGTGCTACGAGTGTCTCTTCAAGATGGAAGGGCTGCTCGCACAGTGCGTGCGGGAAGTGCGGGCACACAAACTAGTGACTAAAAATGGTCGACGGAAGTTAGTCTCCCCCACGAAAGACGTCACTGTGTCCACGTCAGAGCCACAATGCGCTGGCGACGTACTTAAATTCGGCGAGACAATGGGATGGGTATGATCTAGAAACTAGATAGTTAGCAATGCTGTGTGTGTACCAGTGTGTTCTTCTCTGTAATTGCTATAATCTCCGGGTTAGAAATATCGGCTCTATATTTCAATAACTCACTGCCAAAATGACAGACACAACAGAACTAGACAACGAGACGCAAAACGGTGACCATTACTAAGGTCAAAACATTGTGGATCGGGAATACCGGTACAAACGAAAGCATTTGAAACAGCACAAACCACAGACAAACCGAGAATGGAATAAAAATAAATTATCTGCAATACCCAGATCCGTCAGCCTTAGGTGCGTGGGCTGCAGCAGAAAGAGAGACCCACCCCAATAATGAATCCGAAAGACAGGTATCGTGGGAAAACGGTAGAGAGAGAGAGAGACCAAGAGGCTCACGGCAAGGTAGTCTTTCGCAAAGGCCGCGCGTGCGATGAACGTCCTCCTGAGCCCGAAACCGCAGCATGCGCCGCTTGGCGCGTCACGGCTGGGGCCTTACCTGGGTATCGCGCGGCCACTTTTGAGGAGGAGGACACGCGTTTGCGGCGTGGCGAAGCTGACAATGTGGGGGCCTGCGTAGGCGTGCCGTGCTTGCGAAGGAAGTATCGCGGCGTCGTGGCGGCAGCATTCTGGCCTGGTGACGGGGTACCAGGCGTCGGAGCCCCAGAGCCCGTGAGCGGTCGACGTGCGCGATTTCGAGGAGATGGTGATGGCGGCGAGGATGTGCGCACCCCATTGAGGCGGCGTAGAGGAGGCTGTGAGGGACTGGACGCTGGTTCCGTCGGCCGCGGCGAACTGGGGCTGGGGGGATCTGTACCACCTAAGTCGGGGTTGGAGTCGAGCGCCTGGGAGGATGGAGCGGAGAATCCGAGCTGTGAATAGGTTGTGTCTTCCATTACAGGGGGCTGGGAACCGCCATCTAGCTGGGAAGTGGGTACATCGCTGGCGATGGTAGGCCACGTCAGAGAACCTTTTGGAGTAGCCAGAGGCGTGTCGATCGACGGTTCCGTCCCTTGAGATTCCCCAGCCAGACCGTGGAAGGTGAATGGAAAAGGAATGGGTAGAGCAGTTGGCGAGGATGTACTGAATCTGTTGGGTGTGGGTGTGACAGGCGTTGGTGTGTTGAGTGGGCTCTTTTGGAGAGCCTGGGAGCTGGAGGCGCGTTGTGAGAGGTCTGCATACCCCACATCGCGGAACGGTCGTTGTCGCTGCCGCTCTGGGATGATAGCTGGTTCCGTCGATTTACGTTCTAGTGGCTTTGATCTGTTTGGGATCCCTCCAGTCGTGCCATTGTCACGGTCTAGTTCTAGCAACGATGCCCGGAAGGGGTTCGTCGCGTCGCTCTGGCTCTGAGAACGTGCATCAATCGCAAAAATGTCGTCTGGCTGCTCGTTTTGGCGTTTTGTCCGCTTGAGGGGTCTAGCGGCCAGTGAAAGCTGACGAACTCGGGGGATCGAGGGGATCAACGGCAAGATGCTTTCGTACGCAAAGTCTCTGACTTTGATGCCATGACGGGCCAACGACTCAGGAGAAGACTGAAGTTGTGATTCCTGTCGCTGCTGTTGCTGTCGCTGTTGATTGGCAAGAGACGGACGCCTTGCACGTTTCGAAGGAGGTGTTGACGGGTTGGACGATTGGGCGCTTGGAGACTTTACAGGACACATTTCTGAGGAAGAACGACATCGAAGACGAGATCAGGCCTCAACTTACGATGGAGGATGATTGAAAGACGCGGAGTTCATTATTGTTGATTGGGTTGTCGTCAAGGACCAGCTCTGAGACAGAGTCAAAACTCATTATCGGGGCGTTGGTCCCGAGCCGCCCCGTGTTGGCTGAGAGCGGCGTTGGATGCTTAGTCGAATCGTTTGAAAGCACTGTTGATGTGAATGTTATGTTCTGGTTCTAGTTGAACACGCAAGCAAGCACCGAAGCATTTAGACGACCGTGTCAACTTGTCGTGGACCCGAACGTGTCCTGAAAAGGGTTTCAGCATAGCACGTCTCCCTTACGCATATATTCACACATTCACATCCGACTCCCAACACGGCATCTCTGGATGCTCCGTCGCGCCTGGAAACCTATCATCGGCGCTACCGTCCTTGTTGCCCCACCCGCATATATCTACTATAGGTATACGGTGAGCAACAAAGATCCTACTTTTAGCATCAATGTGAGAGCGAAGGGGCCGGACGGCAAGGCTATCATGGTCAAGCATTCCTTCCCTCTCCTTTCTGGAGCCGTCGTCGACCAGAGGATCAACGAATCTGCGACATTCACTAGCCAGCCTCCCTCAGAGGGCTTGGTTTGGAAACACACCACCGCACAACTCTCCTCGAATGACCCCATTGAGGATGCACACGCCCAAGCGGTCATCACCACGGATGCCACATCTTCGGATCCCGCCCGCAACCTGCTCTTCTACGCCGTCATGGACGGACACGCTGGTTTTCACACGTCCAGGCTACTCTCGCAAGTGCTCATACCCGCGGTTATTCTTGAACTGGGCTTGTTTTCTGGGAAAGGCGGTGCCTCTACCAAGTCATCGACCATACTCGATATCCTCAAGTACCCTTTCTCTTTCTCTCGCTCTCTTCCACGATCGGAGGCACCGCAAATTGGACAAGTAGAAAAGGTGTCGCAGGCTATTCAGCGAGCGTTTTATAATGTCGACTTCGAGATAGTAAATGGACCTCTTCGTGTGCTCGCGGCCAACGTCGGCAAGCTCGACAAAACGGACGTTCCAGATCTCAGCCAGCATCCTATGGGCGAGGCGTCTATGCTGCCCGCCCTATCAGGTGTGTTGTATACGCGCTTCAACGCTCCTACCAATCACCGATCTTCTGTGACTTCGTACCAGGTAGCTGCGCGTTAATGGCACTCCTTGATCCATCAAAGCGAGACCTCTATGTGGCTTGTACAGGGGACAGCCGTGCCGTCGCTGGGATCTGGGAAGAAAACGAAGATGGCGCGGGTAAGTGGCGCGTAGAGGTTCTCACTGAAGATCAGACCGGGCGCAACCCCAACGAAATCAAACGGTGTGCCACACGGTTCATGCATGCCGTCAAACATTTTCTCACCCGTGTTTATTTATCCAGGATACGATCAGAGCACCCTGCGAGTGAAGCCGAAGATGTGATCTCCCGCGGACGCATTCTCGGAGGACTCGAGCCGTCCCGGGCCTTTGGCGACGCCCGCTACAAATGGCCTCGCGAAGTGCAGGAAATGTACGCCCCTGGATATCCCATTTGCATCCCCATAGAGCCTAACCTTGGGACCCATGCAGATTATATAGAGCATTTCTTGCAGGCACGGGCAGAACTACGCGTCCCACGCCATCCGCATCGAAAACACCGCCGTATGTCATCGCAACGCCAGTCGTCACACATCGGAAACTCTCCCTTCCCAACCCTGGATCATCGAAGCCGGGATCGTCTTCCTCACTGAAATTCCTGGTCCTTGCGACAGACGGACTCTGGGATGAGCTCTCTTCAGAAGAGGTCGTTGCACTCGTCGGAGGCTATCTATCTGGCCTCAAGGGTACCGTCCCCAAATCATCTTTGCAAACACTCGTCCCTACCACCACTGGCTCACCAACGGTGGAGGGTAAAGAGCACACCAGGGGAAGCGCACACCAGGGCTCGTGGGCTTTTGTAGACGACAACGTCAGCGCTCATCTAATTCGCAACGCGTTTGGAGGTGGCGATGAGGACGGGCTGCGGAGGATCTTAAGCATACCTGCACCTTACTCGAGGCGGTGGAGGGACGACATTACAGTAACGGTAATATGGTGGGAGGAAGCCCAGGAGAGTAGAACGAAGGCAAAGCTCTAATCACTGCGTCCCGCCTCCGAGTTTACTTTTATTTGGCTCAGCACCAGATCTACATGCTGCGATAACGTAGGTACAGGGCAAGGGGTCCTTGGTCCATGCGAGGTCCAGCCCTAGATGATGGGCCTCTTCTTCCCATGCCGTCCCTGCATGGCATTCTTGATGCTACCCGTGCGAGCGAACGGGCCAGAAGATCCAAATCGATACTTGGAAATCAAGCCTTGAGTGCCATGCCGTCGCGTCGTCGAAGAGCGCTGCAACGGCCCATCATCGTCATCTGGTGACTTTCGTTTCATGCCCTGTGCAGGACGTGTAGATGGCAAGCTACTGTGAAATTGACCGGATGGTATCGAAGGCATAGATGACGACGGTGTCGACGATGTACGAGGGGTAGGTGGTGCTTCTTCCGGCTGAGTAGAGGGAGGGGTCTCGACTTTCTCACCAATGTCTTCAGCGTCGTCGTCGTCGTCGTCGTCGTCGGCATACTGTGAGAGGCTGAGCAGCGCATTTGATGGCTTCAGTGGTGTTGGCTTCTTTACGGCCTCGATTTTCTTCCTTAGAAGGTCAGCCTGTGGGTCGCGTGTGGGTATCGCCGAGCGCGTAGCATTCGAAGACGATGGGAGCAAGGGTCCTATGAATGGCCGTTTCTCCACCTCGTCGGCTCCGGTGTCTGGGGCCGCTCTTTTCACCTTATTCTTGATGCCATTTGGCGAAAGTGGCGACAACCGAGATACCGACGTGACAGCGGCCTGCAAGCCCTGCCCGGGCTCCCTCATGTAGAATAAAATGTATGCGTTCTTCAAACTGGTAGGTGACCTAGGATGCCGTGTCACCAAGTCGTCATTCATCTCGTACCACTGGTCATTGGATGCTTTGACGTGAGCGTAATAATGCCCGGAATTGGGACCACTTCCGGCGTGTGAGATAACACCGTACAGCAAGTACGAGGGACCATACTGCCCCTCACTTACTGCATGCGCTAAGGAGAGGCGTTCGTCGTACTGGACAGGGTGCCCCATTTTACGCCCAAGTGGAGAAAAGCGTTTGAGATGGATAGTGAGTGCTTCAGGTGCGTCGTGTATGGTAAAACGTTTTGAAGCGACCACATGCCTCTTACACCTGACATGAAGTGAGCATTTGGTAGAAGGCGCCAATGAATTCAATGAACGCGTACTTCTCGCACTTATATTTATCAGCGCCTTTCAAGCAATCAATTGCAGTGAACTTGCGCAGAGCAGTCCGGAGGGTATCAACGCCATGGATGTCGACGCTGAGATCGAGAATACTGTCAAACGTGTCGCTATTGTGACCACACTCTCCACAAGTCACTCGGGAGCGCAATTTTCCACCGAAGATCTTGTGTACCCAGGTTGTCTCCGCGAGCTTGGGGTCGACCTTTCTGGGGTAAAGGTCAGTGCGCGGTGCAAATTTCCGACCCATGACAATTACACTGACGACGAATGCCCTGCGAGACAAGACTTTTGTAGGGCGTCGATAGCATAGCGAAGGAACTCATGAGAGTCCTCTTGACGACCACGGCGCATGTGACCGGCAATCACTAAGACGGGAGGGATGAATTCCAATCCAAGGAAACTACAGACTAACTCCACCTTGAAGTCGGTTGGCGATCTGATATGGGGTGAACGCGTGCTTCCTGCGACCATGGGCCTCTTCCATGACGGTTTTCAGCGAACAGGTCATGCAAAAACCCGTCTTCACCCGACCTGAAGGCCATTCGGCTCCCCATCATCTCAATAAAATGAAGATGCACGTACAAGGCTGTGTCTTGCTATGGGAGTGCAGGACGTGCAGAAGAGGCGGGGTGTGTAATAAACACTGGAGGGCACTATTCAGGAAACAGCTATTGCCCGTGTTGATCAGTCCAGAACCAATGGTCAATCCTTTGGGCCAGGTCGTATCTACCGAACCAGTAAAAAGCGCTGTTATCTTTTTACTGGTTGGCGATGGCCCAGTCGGAGGGATGGAGCCCTGGGCCACAGTGTGGGCGGCCGCTGGAACCTAGCGAGGTAAGGTAATGAGACGAAGTAAAAGCGTGGGTATTGAAAGGTCACCTCCGGTTTGGGCCTAGCCTTTGGTGAGCCATTCACAGGATCATATTTGCCCTCTGCGACCAACAGAGTTCCGGAAGATGACCCTTCGACAAACTCGACCACCGGGGGTAAGAGTTTGTTAAAACTTTCAATGTCTTTGGCTGGCCGGAATTGTGGTACGCTCTCGGATGGTTGATGGGGGGCAATAGAAGCAGGATATAGTGGCAATGCGAGCATCCCAATCGAAGAGAATGCTGTTCTAGGGAGCACGTTTATGAAAACACGAGGGTATAATCGAGGAGACAGAATGAGAAAGAGATTACAGTATGGACATGCCCGTGCCGTGAACTGAGCGAGTCTCACGTTCGGCAATCTCCGGGATTGTTTGTTGATTAGACAACAACAACAGTAAATTAAACCAAACCAAACTAAGGATACATGCAGAACATTATTATTATCGTATCGTATCATACCGTATCGCTACATGCGGCAGAGGTCACCCCTGTCCGACGAATTGTGTGCTAACATCCTGCCAGGGCATCTGCATCCAATCTCTTATTTCAGGACAAGGGTTCATGTGTACACCGACATCACCGGCGAATTCGAGCCCTATCGAGGGGGTATAGACTGGGGTCAAGGCTGGAGTCGGCAACATGGGTGACGAGTATTGCGAAGAAGTAAGCGAAGGTGCTCGTGGTGGCGACAGGAAATACCCAGTGTCGAGGCCGGGTGCAATCCGCGGGCACGGGGAAAAGATTAACGGTGAGGGGCTGGAGAGCCCTTGGGAGAGTCCATCCAGCATACCCGTAGAGATGGCTGTGGTGACATGGCCAAAGGTGAGCTCTCGAATGAAGGACGTGTCAATGACCCTACAGGCATCTTCGAGGAGCGGGGGCAATGACCCCCAAGCGTCTGGTAGACTGGGCAAGGTGTTCAACTGATTCGAAAAATCTTGGATCGTGGCCCACCCTTCCTCGATTTCATTGGGTCCCGTCGATTCGCCAACCTTTGTGAAGGTGTCTTTGCGTTTGAAGACCTCGAGATATTCTTCTCCGTGCTTTTTGAGATGGGTCTTGAAAGCGGATGATCGCAAAATACTAGGTAAGTAGAAGGTGGGCCTGGAGCATTAATTGGATAGCGTGCTGCGACCCACCTTGACTTACAGCCCGGAAAAAAACACTCGTATGGTTGTCTGGGGCAGTGCATCTCTTTGCGATGACGCGTGCAGGACGACGGATCACCAAAAGCGGACCTGCATCCAGCAAACCCGCATTTGAACGGTTTCAAGCCCGTACTAGATGACCCTTATCAATGACGAATTTTCAAATAAATACAGTATGTTAGCTCATACTGGACGTTTTCATGAGTCTTCAATGCCGTGTATTGAGCGAAGCGCTTGCCGCATTTCTCCACTTGACAGCGATAAGGCCTGAACGAAATTGAGTGAAAACCCAGGGAAATTTATGGGAGAAAAGTGCACACTTGATGCCAGCATGTAGGCGAGCGTGTCTGGTGCAGTCGGCCTTTCGTGTGAAGACCTTCTGGCATAATTTACATACATTTTCGGGCTTAGGCTGTTAACAACTTCAGAACAATCCACAGTCGAAAGATCGAAAAACACTGAGCGTACAATGTTCATGATAAGAATGCTATAGTGTAGTGGTTCGTAAGGCCGTGAGGAATGAAAAGGAATGGGATGGACAATGCGCAGCACTGTCGTTCGATTGTGCGTAGGGGGTTACGTTGTTTAGGACCAGAAACAACGGAGCCGACGGTGACGGGGAGATAGGTGCGGGATCCACGCTTAGCGCATAGTTGCCTGACTCCCCCGCGGTGCTCTCTTATACGCGCAGTGACAGAGCAGTGGCAATCATAGTAACAATTGCTGTTTCGGAGCCCATGGAGGGTAGTATAAACTAGAGAGCGGTCCTCCCGGAGTGTGTCGGCCAGGCGACTGGAAGACAAAAAAACAGCAATTGACAAGCTGATCGAGTGTACGAGAGAGCATAATTAAGGTGAGACATATAGCGACGCGATTGCGTAAGACAACAAGGATGCGAGGAACAAAGGCGAGAAAAATCAAATCAGAGATCTGCTTCCGACACAGACGAAGAACACCTCCGAATACTTTCACAGGTTTCCCAGCCCTGGTCCGTCAATTCTCTTCGTCACTAAATCCTTCATCCACGGGGCGATACAATCCAAATCCGCCCAGGTGAAAGATGCATATTGGCTCCTCCCAAACCCAACAACTAAATCAAGGTCTTGCAAAATGGGTCCATCACCCCACGGCGTACTCGTCTGAGGGCTTGTGATTTGAGCTGTCAGCCTGGGGCAGTGTTACAGTGTAAGCAGTGGGAAGTGCATCAAAAGGACGTTCTTGTGCTGACATAAGCCCACCGACCCATTGCTGCCCATCTTCCTCGAGATCGCCAGACATCAACCATCGTTTATCCCCTCCGCCCGGTGTATAGAACGGATATGCAGCATGCGAAGGAGCCGGGTGAGGGTGGGTGAGGTGTTCATATGGGTAGCCGTTCCTTGACTTTTCTCTCGAGAAACCCTCGGATCGGACAGATGTCATTTCGATACCAGGTGGGTGTAGGAACGCCCGAGCATTTCTGTTTACAGTGAATGTACCGCGCGGGTTGTTGAGCACACCAAGGGCGAGTATCCTCACATCGGCTAATTGGACAACAAGCTGGGCGGCTAGTTAGAGCATAAAAACGTTTGAATCGTCGGTCTGTACCCTAATGTGGGTCTCCAAATGTGCCAAGTTACTTTGCAGTCTGAGTGTGTCGTGACTTGAGAAAGGGGTAGATAAATGAAAGAGAATACATTGCGTACTTCATGTCGTTGAATATGGAAAGGGGGTTGTAGTTGCGGGAAGTCGCTTCCAATTCGTTGGCCGAACCATTCTTGTTAAGTACGATGTACCTAGCCAAGGCCTGAGTATTCCGACGAAATTGCAGGAATGCGGTTCTCACTTTGTCCAGGACTCGTCCGTGGTGCAAGTTGTCATGCTGCGGTGCCATACTCTGAATAACAACCTAAGTCCTCATGCATCATGGGTCAACAACTGAGGTCCGGGAGGCGGAGGTGTGCACGCACTTCTTGAAAGTTTCATGCCAGCTCGATTCCCTTTTCCATTTCTGCCATCCGGGCAAGAAGCGCCTTTGAAAACACTCTTGCCACTCAACCTCTTTAATGTTTGGGAGTGTGGTCTCGAACAACAAGAAACGAGGCTGTGCCCTGCTTAGGATATCGATCCAATTCTGTCTAGGGACCGTCGTTCGTACACTTAGGTGTCGCAGGGAGGGTTCGTATGTCCCGCTATGAAGGTTGCGGAGGATGGGAGTTCTCCATGGGTTCAGGGAACGATCGGACGCGATGCTATGGAGGCGACGTGATAGGGAGGATACGACAATAAGGGAAGCCAGATCCAACTCTTCCAGGACAGCTGTTACTAGTTCTACTGGGAGAGATTCAAGGGTAATAGGCATGGCTGATGTCGTCAGAAGAGATGGGATTCACTGTATTTGTAACAGGCGCCTCATGTGATAAGATTAGATGAGTCATATCCTTCCAGCCGGTCGTATGTTGTACTCCACTTTAAACTTCTCAAAATCCCCTTCCTTTGCTTTATATTGTTCACTAAGGCCAGTGACGACCTTCCGAATCTAAAGGGGAAACAGTCTGTTTACGGAAGACACCCGACCAATTCTATGTAAAACTCACACCATCACGATTTGTCTGCAGGGCAGTCACGACGTCTTTGACTGTCCTCTCGACGAGTATACCACCTATTAGGCGGAAGCATTTTCTGTCTGGTTCTTCGACCAGTGCTTCATTCAGCGTTGAGAGAACCAGACTGGGGCCGTGTTTACATTGAGTGATATGCGGGGATAACTGCAAACGTACACATGTTCTTCCGCCTCTTGTTCGAGCTCTCCGATTTTGGATGCGAGGGTTTGAAGATCGTTCTGGAAGCGCGAATATGTCTGTTGTATTTCTATCTGGTGGTCAGATAAACACTGCGGTTCTCTGATGAAGCACTCGTGCCCTGGTCGGATAGTGGCGAAACAGTGGGCGCTTTCGGTTTCTTTGAAGATGAAGACGACATGAGTGGAGATGGGAATCCATGAGTTCTGATTGGTTGGACAGGGTAGTCACGATACTCGTCACGCTGGTGTGACAATGGTGCTTTCGGAGGCAAGCGGGGGTCGACGATGACAATGAGCTCGACAGTCAACATGGCGTTAGCGCGCCGACCTTCTCTTGGGTTGGCTACTCGTCTTTTGCTTTCTCCAACTAACAGCACACCACCTATATCACTTGTCGTTCTGCGACATCTCTCCACTTCGCGGCGAGCTCTGCAGGCTCAACCAGCGCATAACCATAGCCACGACCCCGCCAAATCTCCGCGACTTGCAACAGGGACGTATTCTGCAAGGGATGAACCAGCAAAGTATGTTAATCCATACGAGGGAGGGCCCAGTGCTCTCGAAAAGGCTGCCCACCTGTTCTTCTTCACTGAGATTGCTCGGGGTTAGTTCGCAGTCACCACTTGAATTGTCTCTGTCGTATCTGAACCGTCGTCATTCCAGGCATGTGGCTAGTCCTAGAGCAGTTCTTCCGTCCCCCGTACACAATCATGTATCCCTTCGAGAAGGGTCCCCTCTCACCCCGCTTCCGTGGAGAGCACGCACTTCGGCGTTACCCCAGTGGCGAAGAACGTTGCATTGGTTTGTATGCGTGTCCTTGAGTTCATCCTCGATGGTTGATTCCATCACTACTAGCGTGCAAATTGTGCGAGGCAATTTGTCCCGCTCAGGCTATCACTATCGAGAGTGAAGCCCGTTTAGACGGTTCCCGTCGTACAACAAAATATGGTAGGTGCACCGTCGGTATTATCCTGGCGTGCTTACAATGGCCTGGCGTCCCTCATTTCAGATATTGACATGACAAAGTGTATCTATTGCGGATTCTGTCAAGAGGCCTGCCCGGTGGATGCCATCGTCGAAAGTGAGCCACATTGCTCGTGGGTTAACTTATCTGACTCAACGCATATTATAGCACAAAACCAAGAATTTTCGACTGAAACACGCGAGGAGCTCCTCTATAACAAGGAGAAACTTCTCGCGAACGGGGACCGGGCTGAGGCCGAGATCGCTGCCAACCTACACGGTATGCGTGACGTGACTACGTACCTTCCACCGTGCACCCTTTGCTGAGACGACCGCCTCACAGCTGACCACCCCTACCGATAAGCCGAACCAGGCGGGTCTGTGACGATAGACACAATGTCTGGCTCTTTGTGACGCGCATGCGCTGTTGAGGGTCCTCAACATTGTAGAAGTAGTGCCAACAGAACAGCTGTGGACGGCCTTAATATAACACTTTTCCTGAGTAAATGAGGAGTTTTGCGTTCTCTTTTGGGAGTCCACCAGATATTCTTCGGTTTCCCCCCTGTGTGAAATATGATAGGCCGTGAGCAGACATTTGCGTGAGTCCGCGAAAGCCACATCAATGGGTGGCGGCAGAGTGCCACGTGATCGCGGCGCGTACCAGGTTCAGACTCGACGCGAGGCTTCCGCCGCATTCCGCCGCACAAGGTCGTCAAGATGTCCTCCGTGAACGCACCCACGTTCAGCCAGTCCCTCATCGTGAGTTCAACATCCGGTCACGCCCTTCACTCGTTCACAATTCCCAGGCGGGAGGTCTCGCTGGGACATCCGTGGACCTATTATTCTATCCGATAGATTCCATAAAGACACGTTTACAATCCGACGCCGGTTTCTACAAGGCGGGAGGATTTAGAGGCGTATACAATGGTGTCGCTAGCGTCATTGTCGGGAGTGCTCCTGGAGGTATTCTCTTTCTGCCCTTTGTCTGTTTGTGCCAGCTGTGCCAACTTCCCGCACCCCGACCCTAGCTGCCGTTTTCTTTTGTACCTACGACACACTCAAGCGAGTTCTGCCAACCCCTCCCCACCTCGCACCGGTCAACCACATGATATCCGCATCCATAGGAGAAGTGGTGCGCGGTGCTTATATGCGACTGTTCGAATCGACCTGCTGATCGTTCGCACGACTGATTGTTGAAGGCAGCTTGTCTCATACGTGTGCCGACGGAGGTGATCAAGACTCGGTCACAGGCGTCCTCGTATGGCACAATGGCCAATTCTTCGCTTGCAACCGCTAAACTGGTATGGAAGTCTGACGGATTAAAAGGCTTTTACAGAGGATTTGGTACCACTGTGATGCGGGAGGTAACGTTTCCCATCCCACGCCGCTCCGACAAGCACTTACCATGGTTTCGGTGAAGATACCGTTTACGTCTCTGCAATTTCCGATGTACGAATTTTTCAAGCACCGCCTCTCGCACCTCCTATATCACAAACCGTCATCCTTACGTCCTTATGAGGCTTCGTTATGTGGGAGCGCAGCTGGGGGGATTGCCGCTGCGATTACGACACCATTGGATGTGCTGAAAACCCGCGTCATGCTTGATCTTCGGGTGAGATTGACCGGTACCCGCTTGGGAGCCCTGCACCTTACTAGCTTTGTGCCAGGACCCTTCCCACCCTGCTTACCTGCCTCCTCTGCGCCGACTCCGACAGATATACGTCACCGAGGGGATCGGATCGCTATTTGCTGGCGTTGTTCCTAGAACCATGTGGATCTCTGCTGGCGGAGCCGTGTTTCTTGGTATGTACGAGTGGACTATAGACCTCCTGGGTTCTTCTCCCGAATCGTAAGCATGTGGTACCCATCGTGACCGCGTTTGAACCCGTCGTTGTCGGCGGTTCCATCACCGCTTGCGGTTTCTTTTGGCGCAGCACGACGATTTTGGCCAGGGGTCTTCATTATCACAGTGATCTCTTATCGGCGCTTGTATAACCCTAATAAGTTTTTCTGTTTCGCGCTCATCGAAGCAACCCCAGGGAGGCGGATCGTGACCGACTGCGGGAGAGAAGACAGCGTACGCTCCCACCGGTGTGAGACGCTGAGCAAATCCATTTACAGATGCGTAGCGCCTTCACGTCTTGTGGTTTCCCCCTTTCCCCGTTGAGACAAGAAGCGGAGAATGCAATCAAAAGCCCCTATCTGCAGAACCATCTCCATACGTGAATAGCCTGCCGCGATTTTATCTTTTTCCCGGCTCCCCGTTTCAAGTTTGGAATTTTTATCAATTGAATCCTTGCCCATTCAATCTCAATCTTCCGTCAGTCGCCGATACGCGATCAATTTTAGCTAAGCTAAGTCCCTGTGGGTCGGTCGTGCCAACGCGGTCGCCTCTTCGCACATGTTTATCATGACATCAGGAAGTACGCATCATCCTTTTCTAGGTGGGTTAAGCGTTGGCGCCACCAAACCATGTGTTCGCAAAAACTTGACTGCTTCCCTGGGCTGTCCTCATATGAATGCTGCGATCTGGTCCGGATGCCGAACACCCCTTTTGATACGTCCTGTCGTTCTCTCCGGGAAAACCGAAGTGACCTAGGCCCCATCCCCCGAAACGGCCGATGACAGAGAACAGAGTGGGGCGAGAAGCTGTGGTGCAGGGAGGAGAAATGGTTTCGGCGGCTACGCATCCCCGCCATTGTTCGAAGGCGAGTTTTTCGCTAGCCTCGCTATCGGGTCCAGAGTCGATCCACTCCCACGACCGGCTCCTAATCTTGGCGAGGCTTCTGTGCACCTTCGGACCTTATAAAGCACCTAAGGTCGTTTCAGCCTCGAGCAGCCACATATCGACACCCGATGGCTTTCGGCGCTGTCTGAGTTCCGGGGCCCCGCACTCGGTCCGTTCATCCCCGTGAACTCGCGAACTGAACTAAAATTGGATTGATTGTTCAAAGTACCATTTGGGTCTTCTCTCGGTTGAAAGCTTGTTTCGTTTTCGTGTGTTTTTATTCGCTTTTCTCTTTCTATTCTCGTTCGGTGTGTGTGTGTTGCGTCATGGGTCGCGCGTAAACCCCGAGCCCGCATGATTACGCGGCTATCTCAGGTACCTGGCTACTTGTAGAGGAAATGCCAAGTTTGAGGTGTCAGTTGGTGGTGGTGGTGCCTGCTGTTCGCTCTAACTGATAAGGCTTAATGTAACATCGGCTTCCGCGCGATCAACGCTTATTTGAGGCGGACCTTAGACCTTAGACCTTAGGTACCTTGGTGGGAGTCACAAGGCAATCCATCCAAAATTGTACTGTATTTTTGCGATTCGATGAAAAACAGTTAACTCGAGCGAAAAAAAAAAAGGCAAAACCCAAGTCCAGCGACGAACCCGATCACCAGCCCTTTGGGGTTTTCGGCGACCCGACGGCGCTTGCGATGGGCGTCCGTCTCTGAATCTGAATCCTATCAACGCCTCGAGGGACACCATCTTCGCCCGGAACGGACAGATCAATTCTAGGCGTCCTCCACTCTTTCGGGATAACACACACATGTATGTATATAGTACGGAAACAAAATAATTTGTGACGATCTGGGAGGAGAGTGGGTCAGCGCCCCCCCCCTCCCCCCCCCGCACAGATCGATCCGGACAACTACTCATTCGCAATTACGAGAATACGTCCTGCCGCGCGCTCGCGCGGGTTCCATGGCAAGTAATGGCACGCCGACTGACCTTGCGCGAGTTGGAGCCTTCCATAGTGGTCAATTTGCTTCCGCGCCAATGATGGAACCAGATCAGATCCTCGTACAATACGAAATTTCCGGCGTAAGCACGCATGACCGGGTGCGGGTGCTTTCATTTTTGTCAAAGTGTGGACATGTGAACGTTCTGAACCTTGGTTTACGCCGGTTTTTTTTTTTTTCAGAGAGAAGTTAGAGGGTATTATATTCAAGTGCAGACAGCTCTAAGCGTGAACCGAAGTTTCGCTTTCCACATAGATTTTTTTTTTTTAACGAGGGCGACCAGAGAGAGACACATACACGCATCTATTGATGCTTTTTAAGGTCCAAAAAACAGAACAAAAAAAAAATCAAGAAGCAAAAAAAAAAACACAGCGCAGGATACATACAATTGGACTGGTAGTCAAATTATGGCGGACGGAACAAGAGGCAGGGTACGCCACATATATCAGTCGGCAGGTTCGGGGGCGCGGTCACGGATGTCCTCCATGTCAACGTCTCTTTCGAGATCGCCCTCGGAATGTGCGTGCCGAGACACATCCGTCTCCGCGCCGGGACCGTGGACCTGCGATCTCAACCCTGGGACGTCCCGTCCATAGTACACGTCACGGGGGCTACGTCGAGGCGGAGGAGAGCCAGAACGCGATCGTGGTGATAGCGACCGCGACGCAGCTGGATGGGAGCCATGCGGCACGTCATTGCGGTATCCTCGGGGCTCACGGGTGTGAGACAGATAGCCGTCACGCTCGTCGACCGGGTAGCGTGGGCGAGAGCCTGCGTAAGGGGGACTAGTGCCACGCTGGATGACATCAGCTCCCTCACGCTCACGCTCTCGCTCCCGCAATCGCTGTCCTCTTTCTCGTTCCCATTCTTGCCCACGGTCTCGATCGCGGAGTTCTCGTTCGTGGTCACGTTCAGGCTGTCCGTAGTTGCTGAGGTTCGTGGCGGGTCCCATCCGCTGGTGGTTGTGGACTTGGTTTGACCCCCTGGAACTTATTGGCGAACGCGAGTGAGAGTGTGGAGCCGGTGAGTGGGAACCCGACAACGGCTGTGAGGGTGGCTGTAGCCGGGGAGGTTGCTCATAAGCACTCGAGCGATGTGCCCGTCGTTCGCGGTCGGAAGCGTGGTACCCGGGTGGGTATTCGCGATAAGTAGGAGACAAAGCCTCTGGTGCGACTTGCTGGGGATGAGAATATCCAGAAGACGGCGCTTGTGGGGGTCCTGGTGGGTGGGCTCCTCGAGAGCGTGAACGGAAGGTCGGGGGTGTCGGAGGGGGGTGGGTGTATGAGTTATGCGAGCCTTGCTGCCGATCGTAAGGATGCGAGGGTTCTAGGTGAGGCGCAGATGGCATAGGTGGCGGAACCGGCTGACGGGAATCCCTGTGTCCAGAGGGATACCTGGAGCTCGCGGACGTCGGGGTGTGGCCACCAGGAGTCGGAGGAGGACCAGGGGTCACTTCAGCGACTTGGACAGGTTGTCCGTCTGAACCGGTGACAACCCTGATAGGTATGCCACGAGACCTGTACCAGTCCACGGCGGCAGGATCATTGGGGTCTACGGCAACGGGATTCGGCTCAACGGGCTCCCTAGACTGATGGTGGTTGTGAGGCTGGGTGTGAGGCAGTGGGTAGGAATGGGCGGGGGGTGTAGGATGGGCGTTGGGGAACGATTGACGTGAGGAAAGACGCTCATAGAGAATACTACGGGCGAGTACGTTTAGAAGAATTCAAACGCATGTCACATTGCACACGCGACGTACGCTCGCTCTAGCCGAAGGCGCTGAATATTTCGTTTCGACTGAAGGACCTTTACTTGGAGTTTGTCATTGTCCTATTATGAGGCGTAAGCCAGCAAAGCAAGGATAGTGTCAGGTTGACTCACCATTTCTATTTCCCTGACTTTTTTCTTAAGCTCCCTGTACTTGGCCTTGTATTTGGCATCTTCTGCACCGGCTGCAATTCCCTGTGTATAGTTCTTTGATTTTTGTCGACTATTTACATGTTGAGCCGATTGGGGATAATGAGAGGGGCCAGGAGAGGGCTGACGGGACATTGCTGAGGTCAAGTGAGAGGAGTGGAAATACGAACAGGATTCGAGGTGGCTGTAAGATGGTCGAGGTTGACAGAGAGGCTGTTTCGATATTCAGGCATGCAACGCCTCGATATTGTTGGTATTGCTCTCACATTCGGCGTTTTGCGTGCTGTCTTAGACGCTCAGTTCGCCCGCCACCCTTGACATGCTTGACAGCTGTCTCAACCCCCCACAAGACAAACATGCTCTGTAACAACGAGTCAAAGAAATATCCCCGTCTGTGGCTTTGGTCATCCACTCAATCTTCCAGCCAAACAGAGGCGGTGACCACAGCCTAGAGTTCTCAGGGTTATGTTAACAATAAGCGGAGCCGTCTAATCATAGACATGGCAGTTGCGTTCGCAACAATCAGTGCTCCGCACCATCTGCCAAGGCTCTCACTAGCATTTTGCACGGAAGCATGTGCATCCATATCGGCTGATGTCGACCTAACTGTGAAGCGGACTATGACTCTGCGGATTCCTTTCAGAGACAAGAATAAGCTCAGTATCTGCAGTTGCGCAGCTGTTTCAATTTTTGTGATACTTGGAATCATTGTCTTAATTGGCGCAGATAGCCAATCCTAGGAAATCAAGCACAGGCATGAGTCAATCTTTCGCTGCGCCAACGCCAGGGTAAGGGTCTTCTGTGACGAAATACGCAATTCGAGCTGACTTGGTTCTCGGATTCGGTTCGTATCAATATTACTCGGAGATTTCCTTATACCTAATCCCGAGCCTGGTTAAAGAGCTCTGGATGTGAATGATGCTCAGGAAGCCGACGTATTTGGTGTCAATTAAAACATTGGGCCTATCATAGATCACGCTTGACGGCGGCGGCGGCGCAACGGGCACGATCTAGAGAAGATGCATGTAAGCGCAGGCCTTCCAGAATGTGTGCCTTGGGCCCAAGAATTGGAAATTTTTAGTGCAATCCTATGCACTCGACATGGAATACATATCCAAGAGTAGTTCCCATCACCGATCGGTCGGATTCTCGAAGAAGAATTGGATAGGAGTCATTGGTTACACTATCTACTTGGATTCCACACAATCATTGTGCACGGCCGGTACGGACTTGTGCGACGCCGCGCATATACCCAGTCGGGAAATGTCACGTGAGGCATCATTACCAAACATGCAAAGTGCCATTCTCCGCTCCGTAGACGTGTTCGTTCGCTACAGTATACACACACACACATACACACCGACAGTTCACCATCATCTCCCAGTGGGTCTTCCAACACCACATGCTCTTCCCTGACATTCATTTCGAGCTAACCATGGCATGCTTTTTCCCTTAGTGTCTACCCTTTTCAGGCAGTTAGTCACATGCGTCGGATCTTGTCTTACCCTCTGACCAACGACGACTTGCATAGGGATATGCCCCCAGCGGGGGGCTTTGAAGCTGTGAGGTATAAACGGAATCTTCCATTGCGCGGACCGAGTGGGTTAGCTATTCTTGGCGGTGTGACCGCCCTGTGTGCATATGGGTTCTATCGTGTCGGAAAAGGAAACATTGAGAAGAGGTGCGTAACTTTTCCAAGGAAGCGCGAATGTGCGAACGGACCCCGGTGTGGGGGACGAAAAACGTGTCAAGTGATGTGTCGAGCCCAACGGGGAACGTGGCGCTGTATGGGATCCGGCCGCGTGACATTGCGGTTTTGGGGAAGTCTTATCATGTCGAAGGATCGCGGCGTGGGTTGTGGCGACCGAAATCGGGAAGGATGACTGATTGAGATGCAACTGTGTTGCCTTTTTATTTTATTTTATTAGGGAGCTGCAACGCGAAAAGATCTGGTCACGCATACACCTTGTGCCGCTGCTACTAGCGGAAGGGGACAGGGATGCGTACCGACGAGAGCAAGCGGCATTGGCGCGGGAAAAGGAGATAATGAAGGACGTGAAAGACTGGGAGGTACGGTGATGGCTCACTTGACAGTTTCCTGATTGGCTCACTGATAGCGCGTGTTGGTGTATTGGAATACCCCTGGCCTGAACCTGTTCAGGCGGGAAAGAGCGTCTACAATAATCCGCGTTATCGGTCATCCGAATACATTGTGGTCTTGTAGACGGATTCGAGTCAAATTGTTGACCAGTGTGTTATTGATTGATTTCCCACTGTTTCTCTTCCCTTCTGGGGGTTGTTTTAGGCAGTGTGATGTTTGCTGTGAATGAGTGTGTCCAAGTGGCGGTGCTGAAAGCGGGCGCCAGGTTGCTGGTAATATGTTTAGGGGCGGTCATATATACGCGCCAAAATGAAGAACCGGCCTTACCCGATCAAGGAGGAAAAACCCCTTTTAGATTGTCTTCGGCCGGGTACGCGGGTAGGCGGGCGGGCAAAGGACCGACGTCTGTCGTTCCAACAAACCGCTCGTGCCCTCGCCCCCATCGTTCGAGTCAGGCGTCCCATGCACAGATTCTTTAGATCTCCCTTGCGCAATTTATTTTCATTTTTATTACCACCGCATTCTCCCCCGTCCCTATATAATCGTCTCCCCGCGCCTCTTCCGTATTCCTCTTCCGTCCTCACTCGCATGCGATCTGTCTTTCACCGCTCTCACCATCTACACTATAATCAATCTCCCTCCATGATTGACAATCCTCGCTCTCCCTTCCCAGACTATCCCCATGACTCTTTCCCTCCAGAATCTCCCGTCTTCGACCAGGAGCAGCTCATCTTTGGTCCTCTCGAAATCGATGACGGCCGCAGGCCAGACCCTGCTCTCTCCTTTCCGTGGGACGCAAACGGCGCCCTCCCTTCCTCCCCCGCCACCGCTCATTCGGTCACCGCCTCCCCCGCTTCGTCGGCCAGTCTACTTGACTTTGGCACTTCTCCTCCGTCTAGCGATTTCAGTTTCACACCTGGTTCCTTCCCGGGTCTGAATGAGGTCAATCCCGCCTTCGTCGACCTGGACGATCGTAATCTATATTCGAACTGGCTCGTGGATGATCTATCCCTCGCATCGTCTGCCCCCGTTCCAATCTCCGCCACACAGGGTGCTCAAGCCCAGACTGTACTCACTGCATTTGGCGATACTAGCTCATTGGCTTTCCCCAAGATGGGCCCCTTCTCCCCCTCTCTCGAATACGCTGCTCTGCACCCCCTCCCCCGCTCTGTCGATGACACTCCCGTCGCATCCATTTCGCCTCCTTTGATCTCACAGCCTTCATGGGCCGCACAGCTCTGGGCCCGTTCTGACCCTACCGCACCCAACGCGTCCCCGTTGCCACATCTTCTTCACCCCCCAGACGAATGTGACAATTTTGCTACGCAGCGTCCGCTGCGCAGCCGCAGAGATTCTTTGTCCGCGCATTCTATCTTCCAGTCTTCAAGCGCACCTACAGGACGTCACGTTCACACACCTCCACTGGCGCGTGGATACAGCAGACGTGCCGGTTCAGTTAGCGTAGATGATGACCACGATGCCACTGTGCGACGGAAGAGGAAGGTCTCTGACCTGGACCCATTGGAAATCAGCGACCAGACACGGCAGGCCGAAGGCAGTTCGTCCTTTCTCCCGTATGACTCGTGGTTATCCCGCTGACATGACGTCGATTATTGCTTAGTTCCCCAAAAGTCTCTTCTGCGACCCCCCAAGTTGGCTCCCTCCGCTTGGCAGCTGTACTTTACGGACTGGATTCAGCGACACCAGGCGTCTAGCACTCGGAAACTTAATGTGGCGCAGGCGGCAAAGGAAGCCGGGGTGGAGTATGCTAGGCTAAGTCCCCAGGAGAAAGAGGTATAGTGACTTTCTGCCCCGCAGCCACTCAATTAACTAATTCATTCTTATTTAGCCGTACAAGCGGCGATCTCTCGCCATGAAGGAGATTAGAGAGCGAGAGCTCCACACTTATATGAGCTCGCTAACCCCAGAAGATATCAAACGCGAGAACACCTTCCGTGCAGCGCAGCGCAAGGCGGGCAAATCGCGGAGAGGCAACATCAAGGACCCAAATGCGCCGAAGAAACCGCTGAGTGCCTACTTCATGTTTCTGCAACGTATTAGGTCGGATCCCATTCTGGTGAAGGAGGTATTCGGTGATGAGACGGAGACGACCAAGCAGAGTGTTCTAGCTGCGGAGAAGTGGCGTTCGATGACAGACGAGGAACGGAAGGTGTGTGGCGGCTTTAACTTTGCTATTAATTGTTTCAGCTGACATATTTCGGTCTAGCCCTTCCTCGCCCAGGCTGAGCAAGAGAAACTAGAGTATGAATCTGCGCGTAAACTGTACGAAGAGGGCACCACTAGCTACTGCACCAGCATCAGTTTCAGCGTCTTGCCAGAGAGCCCTTTCAACTCCACCGCGGCAGTCCCGATACGGCCGCTCCGGCCAGTCAAGAGGGGCGTAGTTGCTGTCGGCGGCACCCTTTACGATTGACCTATTCCGGGGTAACTCCCATCTTGTTCTTGTTCTTGGGGACCCTCCGATTTGTGATTTTCTGTTTTCCTCTCGCCAGGTGGCGAACCCCCCGAATACACGATACCTGCACTGTATGATATCTTGCTTTCTATCTCTCTCTCTTTGTTTTGGAGGGGCTCAATGGGGTCGTTCTATTCTCGCTTAAGCCCCATCTTGCAGCACGCCATCGTTCCTTTGGCCTTGACAGCCTGACCCTTGATGAAGCTTAACGGACATAATTGATGATATATACCTGTATACCACACCTCTGTATTGTTAGGCCCTCCACCTACAACGTTACGACCTTTATGGATAGATCGAATACAGGAACTCTTAACGAGATATGGGCAAATGGAGGACCATTTTCTGATGTGGAGCGCCGTCTTCGTCAAACTGTTCTCCCTAAGATAGAAGTGATGATGAGAGAGTTGGCCGAGCTGGGATACGGGATGCCGATACTCACCTCAGGGGTGTATCCGAATCTGGGGAACAATAGAGGACGAGGCTGTGAGAAGAAGAGAGGAAAGTGTGAAAGGGCAATTGAGCTTACTTGACGTAGAACGCCATGGCCGGGATTTGAGAATGAGAGACCACTTTGGCAGAGGTCTCGCCGCGTGACAGCGCGTCGGTGGCGGCCCAACGGTGGAGTGCGAGCACGAGCTCGCGACCGAAGTGGAGTTTGCGGTAATCTTTGTGAACGGCAAGCCGGCTCAGTTTGTAATAATTAGCAGAGGTTCGGGAGGCGCGAATTGTCCCAATCGGTCGAAGAGAGGGCAAGAGGCGGAGCAAAAAGTGCTCAGCTGTCTCGTCTAGTCTGTGAAACGAAGCGAAGGAACGAGCGAGCGGAAATAAGCAGAAAAACCCTTGACCGCGAGAATGGAAAAGAATAAACACAACTCGTCGATCTCGGTGTCGAGTGGGAAACCCTGTTCGCGATGGAACACGTCTATGCGGACGTCGTAGCATTGTTGGCGTAGCTGCTCTCGGCCGGATTGTCCCACGGAAGGTATTCGGATGATTTCGTGTTCCATGCAAAGATATTGATATTGAGTGACAGAAGACAGACAACAGACAACAGACGACGCTTGCCTGGCGCTGGCGCTGGCTCGGCATTAACCGAACCAGCTCACAGCGCAACACGGAACGGCCAAACGCCAAACGCTATACGACGACCAGCTAACGGTAAAGGGTAACACGCGTTCTTCCAGTCCCCCAGGAAAGCGCGCTCTCATCTCATGACCCTCGAACCCTTCCTCGCCGCAGCCAACTTCCTTATTCCACACTCGACACTCTCCTCGTCGCGTTCTCTTCTCGCGCTCACAACTCTCATGCCTCGGCTCTTTTCTCATGCCGACATTTCATTCCCCAACCACTCAAAGGGGATTGAGAAGGAGATGCAGATGCAGAAGGGGAAGGGGAAGGGGAAGGGGAAGGGGAAAGCCGTGCTCGGAGATGAGCATGACCCGTTCGAACACTCGGATTGGTTACACACCCCTCACCGTATGTTGTCGTACCCCATTTACCACTGTATTGACCCCGACACTCATCTCATCTGTGGCACCAACAATTTAGACCCTCCTTCTCTCCGCATTATCAGCCCTTGCTTCCCGCGACACCGTACACGACCCATTTTGTCCGACCCTACCGTCATCTCCCGCTCGGCAAGACATGGTCTATCCGGCATCTGGAAACGCAAGCACACACGCTCTTTCACCTTCCAAGCGCAAGCGATCCAGTATATTGACACTGGCCAGGCCCATCATGCGCCCACCTCCATAGTCGATCGCTTCGTTAACGGCGAGCCCTTGCCCAACTCTTCCCACTTCGTTGATCTCAAGGCGGCCTGGAGCGCGTTTACGGAACTCCGAAAACGGTCTGCTCCACCACACCCTTCCGTGGTTCTCGCATTCGTTGATCGAGCACTGTCCATCATTGAGGAGACACTTTCGCACGGAAATAATACGCGCGAACTCGTTAGGTGGTCTGTGCGCTTACGGCGCACCATCAGAGAACTCGGCGATGCCCAAAATCTTCCTTCATATGATTCTGTTCACGCGCTATGTCTTTTGACCCGCACAGAAGCTCTGCTTGGCCGTTTTGATGAAGTAGCCTCGCGGTTTCCCCGTATATGGGATCACCGGACCCAAGAAGAAGCGTACCGCCTTGGTCGTCCTGAACTTAGGATGGTTGAGACCGTCTTGCAGGCGCTTTACCACCACCGTGGCGCCGTTGCCGTTCTAGACTTCATCGTTTCTCAGTGGCTCACTCTAGGCCGACTCGTCAACATGTCGCCATCGCGGCGCTATTCTCGGGTCCCCGCTAAGCTGAACGATATCGCCTTCAAGATATTCGACCGCATTCCATCCCCGGTGGCGGTCGTCGCGAACAAGCGTGGTAAACCGGAGAGGGACGTCACCCGCACTGGGTCCTTGCTCATCAGGTACCTCATCCGACGACGTGTTCCTGAGGACGCCCTAGCCGTTTACAATGAGATGCGGCGACAGTCAATCGACGTCACGCCTCCATTGAAGCTGTGGCTCGTCCGTGCTCTTGCTCAGGGCCATGCCATCGAGCAGGCAAATATGCTCTTCTCCCAGATATCGGCGTCGGCCCCTGTCGGTCACGAGGACGAACTCTTCCTTGCAACTGCCCTTCACTTGTTCTCCAGTCAAGGCGACACCAGCCGTTCCGAAGCTGCTTTCAAGGCCCTGCAGGACAAAAACATGGCCGGCTCCCGAGCGATTGGGTTGCGGCTCCTTGCGCACGCCCACAATGGTGACGTCGACACGGTCCTTCGGTACTTCAGCCATCACTTTCCACGGGGTACCAAAACGGAGGGGCGACCGGATATCTACCACTATACCGCCGTCCTAATGGCGCATTCAAAGGCGGGTGACAGCGAAGGCTTGAGCAAGTGGTTCGGGAACATGACCGCGGATGGCGTGGTGCCTGACAGACACGTCTACAATATATTATTGGAAGACCGTGCACGACGCGGAATGCTCGGGGACGTTGCCGCCATCATCAAGGAGATGCGCGTTCGCCATCTCTCTCCGTTGGCCGAGACCTACACTACAGTCATCACTGCCCTTGCGAAACGCGGAGATCCTGTCGCGGCCGAGGCTTACTACAAAAGAGCCCTCAAAGAAGGCGTCAAGCCGGACAGGCAGATGGTCGCGTCCCTGATGGCCGCACATTCCGAAGTCGGGTCGTGGAAGGGTGTCATCAGGGCCTTTGATTACATGGCCTCGTCTGACGACCGTCACCTCCGGCCGCGCATTGACGTCTACAATATTCTTCTGAGGGCATATGTGCTCGCTGGTTCACCCTTCGAGGTTGTCTCTGACGTCTTCCAAAAGATGGAACAGTCCGGTGTCCGGCCAACTGCGCATACATTTTCAATCCTTCTCATGTCTGCATGCGACTCGGGCCGGATGGACGTTGCGATGCGCGTGTTTATGGAGCTGGATAATTTCACGCAGCAGTGGGAAACCGGTTACAAGATGAATGTCTACGCCCTTACCATTCTCATGGCTGGATACTTGCGCTCGGGGGACCGACTTAAGGCCAAGGAGATCTATGATGAGATGCTGCTCCGTGGCATCAGCCCGACGTCTGTCACGTATGGTTCTATCCTCAACGCTTACGCGGCTGAGGGGCGGCAGGAGAGCATTCAGCTCGCTTGTGACTTTATGAAATCGCTCATGGAATCCCCTGACGAATCCCGCAAGTGGCTCTTGACCTCGTACGGCAGGTTCTCTGGCTTCGAGACCGTCTACGGCCCCCTGATGTCGATGTTCGCCCGCAAGGCCAAGCCGGAGCAAGTGGAAGAGCTGATGGACGACATGGTCAAGGCAGGGGGCGAGCGGACGCTCGCGACCCTGACGCTCTTACTCAACGCGTACCGCAACGCGGGCAACGCGGACGAATGCCGACGGGTCTGGGACGAGGTCCTCCCCGCTGCGCTGCGCTTCTTCCAAACCGGGGGGCTCTTCGCCGACGGGTCGGATCCAGACCAGCCCCGCCTAGACCTGCAGCGCAAAGCCAACATCATCTGCGTGCCCCTCTCGATCCACATGGACGCGCTCTCGGCCGCCGGCGAGCACGCGGAGGTCGCAGACGTGTGGAAGGCCGTGCGCGCGCACGGCTTTGCGCTCGACTCGCACAACTGGAACCACCTGATCGTGGCCCTCGTGCGCGCGGGCGAGATCGAGCGCGCGTTCCAAATCGCAGAACGGGTCGTCGTTCCCCTCAGCCAGCAACAACAGTTCCGCCGCCGGGTGAGCCCGGCTGCGGCCCCCCTACCTCGCGAATCCGCGCCGCGGACGCCGTTGTCATATGACGACGTTCCTGCGCCACAGGATCCGGGGACCGGCGTAACGGGTGGCGGGGCGGTGGCGGACCTAGTCGAGGCGACGACGACGCCGTCGCGGGTGTCCGTTTCGGCCAAGGAACGGGCGTCTGCAGCTGTGCATTTGCAATTCCAATTGGCAAAAGCGAGGGTGGCCGCGGATGGAAACAACGACAACACCAACAACACCAACAACGGGCCCGCCCTGAATCTGAATTTCGAAATGGATTCTGGCGCCGGCGGAGGGAGGAGTCCCGATTTCGCGCATCCGTTGCGTGTCATGCAGCAGATCCTACCGTCATGGGACGCCTGGCAGCTCCACGCGGCCGTCGTGACGGTGCTGATGAACGTGCTCGATCAGCTGGAGGCTGGGCATATGATTTCACCCATTCCACCGTGGCATCTTGCGGACGTGGCGTCGACGACGACGTGGCAGGGCGAGGAGAGCGAAGCGTCGGCCGCCAAGACGGTGCTTGGAAAGATAAACGCGTCGTGCCCCCAGACAGTCGCGATAGTGAGGGAGTACGAGTACAGGATGCGCGTTCGCAGGGAGTTGGCGATGATGGTCGATGAGGGTTAGTTAGTTAGTTGATGGCGCGCCAGATGGTAGTTTTGCACTAGTACATTATTATCCACTCCACTTCCAAAGTAAACTTCGAAACATGAACGATAGCACACACGCAGAAAGAAAAAAAAAGAAAAAGTAGAAAGGCAAGTACTTGGTTAACCGTCCTGCAGTCCGTAATGCTGGGCAAGTGACAAATGCGTGGGCGCACGCGCGCGTGCAAGTGCGTGGAACATACATGGCACTAAAACCTAGCCACCATCCGAGTCATCATCATCATCAGAACCCTCGGATCCTGCCCTGCGACGCCGGCGACCATGTTTGCCCGAGCCATGCCGATTTCGCTATAGGTTATGTGGGGTGCACATGGCTTCCGTTTAGTTTCGAGCAAGGCGTCACGTCATGTCAAAATGGCGTACCAGTGGTAGTTTCTGCCCCTGATTTCCAAAAGCAATTGAAAGCGCTGTCGTATCTGATGTGTTCCGGGTTAAAACAAAAAAACTTGGAAGGACCATGCAAAGGGGGATATGTTGCTCCGTAATTGTTTTTTTTTTTTTTGGAATCATTAATTCTACATTTATTTCCACTTACCCGGCACACCAGGAAAGCGCTTGGCAGAGAACACGTCAAATGCCTGTGTATATGTCTGGGCGAGGATTGGTGAAACGTGGTTGTGGACCTGAAGTGCACCATTTCCGGGCGCAGGTGGCCTGCCAGGTGAGACGAACGTGGTCAGCGTGTCACATGGCGTTATCGCGCGCGCAAAAGGCAAATGCGATAGGGAGTAAGACTACTCACGCGCCAACGTTCATGAGACGTAGCCTGAGACGAAAACACCCTGTACAAGCGCGCCACCGGATCAAATCAGCGTTTCGTCAAAACTCAAAAAAAAACCAGAGAGGGTCGGGTTAGGTGGGATACGCCATACCTTCGGTCCTTATTGACAAATCCTGAAAGAGGAAAAACACGCCGGGTTTGCGATGTTCGTCGAGTAGACGGCAAGCGTTCGCCGACAATGGGCCGACCAGTGTACGGGTGTAAACGTGCCCTGGTAGTGGAATGTTCGCGACCGTGCTTGAAGAACTTGACGGGGATGCCTGCTCATCATGCATCCCCTGCTGGGCTATTGACGCGGAGGCATACATGGATTGGTCCGATGACGTGTGATTCGGATGTCCAGCGTCTCCTCGGCTTACGGGCGTCTCCTGAAAGGACCGCGCGGGACTAGAGTGGGGGAAAACACGCGCGTGCGTCGGCGATGAAACGGGTTGTGACCACGAGGGTTGGCCTTCTTGAAGCTCAATGTTCTGGAATTGGTTTGGTAGTGCACCGGAAAGGGAAGTATCAAAGGCAGAGGAAACAGACGTGGATGGAACGGAGGAGTGTCCCTGGGCGTCTAATGAACCATACGATGGGCTGGACGCCCACGTGCGATATCCATTTGTACTAGTGTCCTGGGTGGCTGGTAAGCCATTTGGGTGCCAACCATCTGTAGGCGCTGAAGATATCGGAGGCGGGCCAGCGATCGCGGTGGTCAACCCTGAGGAAAGGGGGCGAGTAGGGTATGTATGGGCAGTTTGGGCGGCTGCTGTGACATGATAGGCTAAATCGGGATTATCAACTAGGGCATCATAGGTAGGTGCAGGTTGCAGCGTTATTGTGTTACTTCCGGTGTCGTGCTGTGGTTGTGCGTAAGGGTAACCGCCCGTATCATACCCTGTCGGGACAGGGGGCAGTCCGCTCATCTAGATCAAGGCCCACATGTCAAGAAAAGAAACGGGAGGAAAGCACGCCAGCGCTAAGAACAAACCTGATCTTCGCCAGGAATACGCGTCGGATATCTGGAACCTGGTGGAACGTTTGTCTGGGAGGATGTCTGTTCTCCGGGATGCGGAGTCTCAGGATAATTTGGTCTCCGCTTCTTTGGAGCGTGGGCCGCACTGTAGCGATCCGAGGACGTGGGATGGAGAACAAGGTTCCTCTCGGATTTCCCGTCTGAAGACCAGAGATCCGCTGTAACGACGAAAAAAGAACAGTCTATGTCGCTATAATCACCGGGGAGGATCAGAGAGAGGCAAAGCGGACACAGCATAAGAGTACAGACTCGTCGTCCACCAAGGATTGATCTTCATTTTTTATGACCAATTTCGCGACGGTAGCCGGAGCCAGTGGTCGCCGATCCTGAAAGGAATAGAGTGTTCACGAGTGGAGTGAGCCAAGGAGCACTGTAGGTTGGCGTACTTTGTCCCCAAAGCCGCACATCCGTGCTCGAACGGGCTCTTGGATAACCTCCAAGGTGTAAAATCTGTTGGAGAGCGTCGGTGACACGAAAAGCGAGCGTTGACGAAGAATGCGAACCTCCGGTTACACCAGGAACCCCAAGATTCAGGGCCTTCAGCAGGATGAGATGTGCACTCTCTGTGTGGAGACAGAGCGGTACCGCCACGTCGGTCGTTGAGTTTGTGGATCATCCGAGCCGACAGTTGCGCCAGCGTGTGTGGGAGAGGGTGAAGTGGGAGAACGGACGAGAGAGATGCGTGCCGGGAGAAGGAATGAGAGGCTTCCCACGACCAGATGAGGTGCAGAGCTTGACGTGGAACGCAAGACGCGCATTTACACTGTACAGCGAATTCTCACTTCAAGATTTAATTTCTCGCAAGACCACCGCCATGGATCAATCCTTAGCTAGACGAACTCTTCAAGAGCTCATAAAACGTGAGGATATCAAAAACAAGACCTGCGTTGATTGTGGAAACCCAAATCCTCAGTGGGCTTCCCTAAGGTTCGCGCTGCCGTTTGGCTCGCTTTCATTGACACGTAGTCTAATCGATGCTGTGCTCCCAGCTTCGCCGTATTTATATGCTTGCAATGCGCTGGGATTCACAGAGGTTTCGGCGTGCACATTAGGTGAATTTGTTTACGTCTATGTGATCGCGCTGGACTTTTTCGACGAACCCAACCCGTCCATAGCTTCGTCCGTTCAGTATCAATGGACACATGGCAAGAGGACCAAGTGCGCAGGATGCAGGTACGTCAAATGGACGTGCTGTCTGGGCCGTTCTTTAATACAAAATAAAAACTTAGATAGGAGGAAACGGCCCATTCCATGAATTCATGCAGTCATACACCCCCGTGGAGCAAGGTGGTTATAAGGAGAGCATGTCAATCCATGATAGGTATCATTGCTGGGCGGCGACACAGTATCGGGAAAAAGTGGTGACCTTCCAAATGGATTTTCTCGTCGTATCTGACATTCTATCTAGCTAGATGCGGATCTTCAAGATAAGCCCTGGTCCCCTTCGGCACCACCAGAGGACTTCACATCTCAACGTAACAGCGTTGGCACCCCCGGCAGTCGCCCAGCTTCTGCCCAAGGTCTGCGAAAGTCGCGTGCTTCCGCCCGCACAACTACAAGCACGATCTCACGCGCAGACTCCTCTTCTCCGTCCCTCTCATCCAACCCTGCCAGCCCGAATCTGAGCGGTAGTAAACCAGGTGACCAAAAAACGGCCAACGAGGCATACTTCGCGTCACTTGGTTCCCTCAACTCTTCACGACCTGACAACTTGCCACCCTCACAAGGCGGGCGCTACCAAGGGTTCGGTAATACTCCCGAGACGCCAGCTAGTTCCCAGCACCCGTCTTACGGCCTCAGCTCGCACGCGACCCCTACACTGTCGGAATTTCAGGACAATCCGATGGCTGCTATCTCCAAAGGATGGTCGCTCTTCTCGTCGGCGGTGGTAGGCGCATCACGTGTCGTCTCGGAAAACGTTATCCAACCTGGCGTCGAGCGCGTCACTGACCCCACGTTGCATGCGAGCGTGCGTGGTTACGTTGGCGAGGCGGGCCGCCGTGCAGGGGAGGTTGGCAGCTCCGTTAACCAGTGGGGAAAAACCCAGCTTGGCGTTGATGTTGCGGAACAGATAGGCGGTGTCGTGGGTACCGTACGTGACCGCGTGGGTGGTGGGCCGACGCGTAGCGGGTACAGCTCCGTATATTCAGGCGGTTCGCACGAGGAGGAAAGTTCGGCGCTCTATCGTGATCATGACGACGACGAAAACGACGATGACCTCTTTGGAGAGTACCATGGCACAGGCGACCGGCATCCTGAGGCAACCAATGCCCGGGTGGGAAATACTAAGCTTCCCTCCGCTGGGCCGGCAAAGGCAGCTGGTGGCTGGGACGACGAGTGGAGAGATTTTTAATTTGTAGAGCTGTACTTGTACTGCATACCCGGGCCGGTTCGTACATTCTCATTCTCCGTCTCCATCAGCGCATCGGCAACAACAATGCCAGCACCCGCATTCCTCACACCATTGAAGCAGCCGTTATCCAAAGAAGATCTCAGTACCGCCAACGAGTACCTGAGCACACTCACACCCGAGGAGGTCTTGCGATGGGCGATAGAAAACGTTTCGGATTTATATCAGACGACATCGTTTGGCTTGACGGGGCTTGTTGCAATTGACATGTTATCAAAGATAACTACTTCACCACCACCTCTGATTTTCTTGGATACGCTGTACCACTTCCCGGAGACGTACGAACTTGTCGAGGTAGTCAAGGCTCATTACGGTGTACCGGTTATTGTTTACAAACCTGAAGGATGTGAGAACGTGCAGGAATTTGAGAGCCGATATGGTGAGCGTTTCTGGGAACGCAATGAGGGAGGATATGACTATGCCGTGAAGGTTGGTGGCGATAGAAACATGTAACGACGAGCTAAAGTTGAGACTTATTGTCCCTAGGTTGAGCCTGCGAGGCGGGCGTATGCTGAACTCGGCGTGAAAGCTGTGATCACCGGTCGACGAGCTTCACAGGGAGGTGCACGCGCGTCGTTGCAGCCACTCGAGGTGGACGAGACGGGACTGCTCAAACTTAACCCACTCTTCGCGTGGAATTTCACGTTCGTGGACTGGTACGTTAAAAAGAATAACGTGCCGCACAACAAACTACTCGAGCAGGGTTACCGGAGTGTTGGCGATTGGCACAGCACAGCGAAGAGCGGAGAGGGCGATGCAGGGGAGCGGGCGGGGCGATGGGCGGGGCGCGAGGATAAAACTGAATGTGGGTTGCACGAAGATTACTTCAAGACTAAGGCCCAGCAACGACCCTGACCATTGCTGTAACATGTATACGTACTACCGTTGACACCGCACAGTTCGTTCCCTAGAGCTACAGACTCGGAGATCGTTAACTCGCTAGCGTGTCAGTGCTTTATGTACCGCCTCGCTGCCACGGTGAGTTGTGACAATCAAGTGCGGTGTTCACAGCCAGCCCTTATGCACGCCCCGGGCGTCCCAACAGATTAAACTGGCAACTCGGGGTGGGGCGTCTTCCTTGACCTTGACAACGTTTAAATACTACTCTGCTGCCTCCAGTGGCCGTCCCATTCTTTCAGACCACGACTCGAAATCCATACAAGATACCTTCGAGGGCCTTCTCCTCATGTCTCTCCTCAGGTACCTCAGTGCTTTCCTATCCTTTGTCCTTTTCTCTCGGGGCTCACCAGCTCCATCCGCTCGTTCTCTCCACCCAGACCCGACTTTGGGCCCGATGGCCTCCCAGTCCTCCCGGAGATAGAATCGGCTGAAATCCAGACGCGCGTCTTCACCCACCGCAGTTTCGCTGCCCGCCCGACCCATGTATTCGAGGACTCTCCCGAAGACCCGAGCCCCGATAACGAGCAGTCAGTCATCCCTGCCAATCGTTTGCAGCACGATGATAATAATCCGCTGAAACCAAAATAAAGGCTTGAGCACGTCGGAGACCAAGTCCTCGGTCTGATTGTGACCGATCTCCTGCAGAAGTTGTTCCCCTTCTTGCGTGTCGGCCCATCGACGGTACGTATGCGATCAGCGACTGCACTGCGCCCCGTATTCCCAGGCGTCTGACCCCGGTCCCGGTCCCGGACCACTGGGGACCCTTCCTTCCAGAAAATGCGGGCGCTCGTCGTTGGGAATAGCACGCTCGCGACCATGTACGAAACGTGCCCTATATTGCGCCGCACTTCTGCGAGGCAGCTGACGCATTTATCTCCCCTCTCCGTTGGGCCCTTCCCAGCGCCGTGCAATACCGGCTTCCCGAGCGTCTTCGACTCCACATCGCACAATCCGTCACCCTTAAAGCGTCCACCCACGTGCAAGGTACGAATGGTCGAGACCGCGCCCCGCGCTCGTGCTCACACCCCTGATTCTTGATTAATTGCCCCTACCGTCGCGCACCGTCCACGCACTAAGCCGACGTCTTCGAGGTATTTGTCACAATCTCTATATCCCCCCCCCCTTTCTCCCCTCTACCCCTGCCCGGGATGGGCGCTCTGAATTTTTTTTTTTGTTTGTTTGTTTGGCCCAGTCGTACGTCGGTGGCCTGTACAAGGACCAGGGGTTAGTCGCCACGAAGGCCTGGCTGGACAAGCTGTTCACGCCGTACGTGTGCGAGGCGTACCGTATCGTGCGCGAGCAGCATGGCCTGCCGCCGATCGGCGTCAACAACGAACTGCAGGCGGCGACGAGCACAGGTTTCGCGCCGCCGACGCCGCCGCCGGAACCGCCGCGGATGGACCGCCTGACCACGACCACGCTCGGCCATCTGGGCCTGTTCAACCAGCGCCTGCAGCAGCTGAACAAGTCGATCGAGTGGGTCTTCGACGATACGATCACGGAGTGCAACAGGGCCACGCCCGTGTGGGCGGCCAAGGCCCTCATCGATGGTGCCTGCTGGGGTTACGGCCGCGGCAACACCAAGAAGGCGGCGAAGAACGAGGCTGCCAAGCAGGGGCTCAGGCGCATGGGCTTCTACGAGGTGAGTCCCCGTCCGTCTGCGTGCCGTATGCACCAGATTGCTGTCGTTGTCGCTGTCTACCGGTACTCACGCGCAAGGCACAGGATTACTAGCTTGTCTCTTCAGACCGGCGCCGGAATGTGCCAAATGTGCCCGTCTTGCTCTTGTGTGGAGACTCAAGCTTGTAATTTGTTCCGTTATGACCGTGGCCGTTATTACGACACTCATGTTACCATCTCATTTCCGAGGACTTTCTTTCTCCCTTTGTATGTGGCCAGGAATTAGCAGCGAGAATAGGATACATATCTATACAAAACACAACCCTACCATTGGCGGGGAACAATACATTAAACTTTGTCCGTTTGGTTTTGGGGTCCCTCACCACACAATTAATCATCGATAAAAATACGATCCACGTCCGGCCACGCCTCCTTTCCGACACCTAGGAACGCCTTTTCCCGCTCAGCCCAATACGCAACGTCCTCGTCGATGCGCAGCGGTGCCCACACCCGTTCACCAGTATCCCCGTCTGTTTCTGCCGAGAACCAACGCGGGCGGTGCGGTGGCAGACGGCCTTCCTCCCGCGCCTTTCGGGTCGCCCGTTGATGGTCCTCTTGGCGACTCTTGAGCACGTTCGCGTGTTCGTACCGCCCCAGTTCGAAGGCGCGCTGATCTGGGCGTAGGCGACAGTCCGTCGGGGGTAGATGGGGCCTGAGCGTATCCTCGGGGAGATTGTTAAGCGAGATCGCGAACGGGGTCAGGTTGAATGGCGCGAGAGGCTTCTCGGAGTTGCGCCACAGAAGTATGAATTCGGGTGTCGAGGAAGGCGAGTTTGGTCCTCGTATGGTTTGGTCCGGATTTAGAGAACCTGAACCGGTGCCCACCCGGCGCATGATGAGCTGGCTATTCCAACGCCCCGCGATCTCATACGCAATATTGCCGGCGGCATCTGCGACGTAGCCCGAGATTTCGTACGCGTCTTTGCCACGCCAACCTCTTGGTTTGAACGTCAGCAGGCATTGATCTTTGGTTCGATGATTGGTAATCTGGAGGCGATGAGTCTCTTAACATGTGGGCGGGGCAAGAGGTGCGAAATGAACGCACGACCATATCGCCATAATGGTCGATCGTCGGTGATCCAAGTATAAAGCCGGAAACATTCGTGGTAACCTTCTTCCAACTATAGTGTTCCATCGCCCGTTCGGACACCGTGTACTTGCTTTTGTACTTTGGGTACGTCGGGCCCCATTCGACGGGAAGAAGGATGTCAACATTTGCGACGCCCGTCGGGCGAATTTCAAAAGATTTGCCCGTGAACTTATTTTGGGCGTCTACCTGCGTGAGAAGTTCGTTGTCATTATCGCGCTCATCCTCAGAGGTTGATTGGTACATTCCTCGCCATAATATCTCCACCTGGGGCCTTCGGCCCAACAGGCTGATATCGGGGGATGGTGGCTCACTTGCTCAGAGAGGTAACGGTACTCCTTGTCCAGCCTAACATACTCAAACGTCTCGCTCTACAAGGCATAACTTTAAGGGGAAAGAAGGACGCGAAGAGAAAATACTTACGAGCATGGGGTTAAACGGCTTCGCGATGCGTCCGATAGTTGACGAATAGTTCGACATCGCGAATGCCGCCACAAATGCAATCCGACGTAAGGGGTCGCGCTCTCCAAAGGCGGCATCCACTGGGAAGGAAAAAAAGGTACGTTCAATGTCACACCCTCCGAGGAAATAGCGGGAATAGGACTAGTGCTTACGACACTCTGAGAATTCCATGTCTTCGGCCTAGAACAACTCTCGTCAGTGATCAGGCCGTCAGGTAGGGGGATGAAAACGGCCATACCATGCGCTGCAGCATGCTCGTGGGTTCGTTGAAGAATACAGGGAAGCTTATCTTCGTCAAGTCCTTGCCGATGCTATGCTTCAAAACGCTCCAAAGACTAGTGGGTGGTCGATTGTCACTCTTAAGATCAAGTTCTTTCCGCAGGACCCTGTATCCTTCGTATTGACCTTTGTCAATGTCCTCGGAAAGCATGGGCTCTGAGTGTCCAGCAAGTGCCTCGTTCACGACGAGGTTCGGTAATGCATTCGACTCTATCGCGTCAAAAAATTCGTCTTCTTCATCCGTGTCGATGACATCGCCCTCTTCGCTCGGTCGGGCAACACCCGTAGCGCTTACGGATGATGGCCGTTGTACGGAAATGCGACGCGCAACAGAGGGTGGGGTGGGCAAAGCACGGCCAGCAATCGATCCATAACTCGCGCCAGCTTTCGCAGATTCAGGTGAAGACTGTCGTCGGTCCACAAAGGTAATCGGGACCGCAGTATCTGGGGTAGGCTCCCTAACTTCGGGTTCTCCTTCCATTGGAGGTGGCAGAGGAAGTGCTGAAGGCCGTACCTTGACCGTGCCCAAGCCCTCCCCGCCAGCGATACTCGGATCAATGCGACTATGCCTTCGCGAATGTCTGCGGAGCTCGCGTTCCAATGCTTCTCCCTCTTCGACGACGGATTGCAAGCTCTGTTCCCAGACCATCTGACGTTCCTGCTCGCGCGCGAACCGGGCTCTCCACCAGTCATCGCGTTCTTTGACCATGTAGAGATAATCATTTAACATGCCTTGAACAGTTCCAAGAGATTCTTTAAGGGCGCCATTTAACTCAATAGCGCGGGCGGCACTAATAGAAGGGGACGACAGGTCGGCCAGAAGCTGGGTCGTGAGTTCAAGTTGAGCGGCGGTGGAATTGCCCTGTAGCTCAAAAAACGACTCATGAGGGGGGTTTTCAGTGTCAAGGTGGCGGTCTGTGCTATCGTTGCCTGAGGCTGCATCCAGTCGATCGTCATTACCCGTATCGAGTGACGGGGGAACGCCGTGAACCGGTATTTCGCCACCTTCGTCGTCAGTGGGCACTGCAGAACTGCTTACTGACTCGGCGTCTCGATCTTGCTTTAGGGGGTACGGTATGGATAGGGTCGAGCTGACGCTGCCTCTACCAGAATGCCTGGAAACGGGCGAAGATTCACCCTCGTTGGGCCTGTGTTGGTGTTTGGTGTGCTCGATGGCTCTGGATATAGCTTGCGTCCAACGAGAAGCCTCAACGGGATGGTTGGCTTTCATGTACCACTTCTGTACACTCGTGTGGCCCCGCGAAGGGGTGGAGTGAACTTCAAAGCGCAACTTCTCAGTACCTGTTGGAGGACGTAGAACGGCGGTTTTCATTGAAATGGAGCCACGGCTTGCTACTTGCTCGTCTTCCTGATGGCGATAGTCTGTACATGTGCTAGGGGTGAATGGACGGTGTTGGGAGGAAGAAAGGAGCCGTACAAGATAGGACACCATCTTTGAGTACAAACCAACGCGTGCTGTATCCCCGGGCGACATTTGTATATTTGTTAAGATATCCTTTCAAGGTCGGTGAGCCGATTATGAGATTATCGGTGATGAGGGTGGTGTCATTGTTGGCAACTAAAACAAACTGTCAATACAAGAGAAAGAAGGTATGGACTGTACTCACATTGTCGCAGGAATACGCGCATCTTGTCATCTTTGCCGACGACCTCTTGTACGGGACGACCTCTGCGATCCCGAACGAAAACGTCTGCGCCAGCGCGTACAGCTAACTCCACGACTCGGATATCCTTTCGCCTAGTGGCCTCATGAAGTAAAGTTGTACCCGAGGCGTCATCAAGGTACGAAAGGTCGACCAATTTGGCACGCGGGGAAGATAGGAGGGAGAGGAGTGACGGTGATGGCGGGATATCGCGGGAAGAGAGGACGTAGGTGCGGAGCAGAGATCGGTAAGACGCAGTAAGAAGTGAACGAGAGTCTAAAGAGGATAAAGAATTGGAACGTAAACAAAAAAAAAAAATTGTTGCAGCGAGGACAAGGTGGACATACCGTTGATCACGGATAGGACGTCTTTACCCCTGGCGACGTCAGTGCACGACCTGCCGTTGGTGTCTCTGAGGGTGTCATCAATGGTGTCTTGCTCTAGGAGTAAGTTTACAACGTCAGCGCGACCAAGGGACGCAGCTAGATGGAGTGCTGTGGTTCCCGAGGCTGGGGGATGAATGGCGTTTGGAGAAATGGATCTGTGAGAAAGCAGAAGCGAGACAGTTTCGACTAGGGAAAAAAGAATGAGCGAATGTGGGATTGAGGGAAATTGGACGCACCAGAAGCACAGCGGATGGCGAGATGGAGGGCGGCGGCGCCAAGATCGGATTGAGATTCACGAGACGCACGACGGTCGTTGGCGATGCCGGCAAGAAAAGGGTGGATGAGAGCGGGGTCACCTAGGCGACCAATATAAAGAAACAATAAGATAAATAAGAAAGGAAAGTACCTGTACGAAGAGCTGAGAGGAGCTTTACTTGGTAGAGTGGCTCGGACATGAGGGGCAATGTTACGATGATGATGACATTACTTATTCCATTCGACATCAATCAACGGGTGGCGGTCCCCTCTTCCGCTCCGACCCCGAGTCTCCTTAACTGCTCTCCCCGTCCTTGGCCTTCACTCCAGACATCACCATCGCCCGTGCCTCCCCATCTACATCGTCAAAGTTATCCTGCATCACCGCCCTCATCGAATATAGCCACACGCCAACAGCAAAAGAGCTAATGGCCAGCCCCGTAATTGCATTCTTCGCCCTATACGGCTCACGTGCCCGCAGCAACCCTCGGGACATCTGTGGTGCAGGGCATGATGAATAACACACTCTGACTTGGTGAGAGCGAAGGCAAACGTACGTAGCCACTTGGGCGGTAGCTTCTTGTTGCAGATTTTCGGTCCACGTACTGTGAATCACCCATGGTGTAAAAAAAGGTGATAGTTTAAACAGACAAACTTATGGGCGGATGCTGACCACTGCTGTATGCGGCGTGACCGTGATTGTGACCGTTACCCTTTATACCCACCGAGAGGGTCTGAATCATGAGGAAGAATATATATTAACATGGTCATTGATTGCACAATCTCTAGACTAAGACGACCCGCCACTTAATTCTTGCCCTATCAGAGGTAGTTATCCTCAACAACGTGTATGGACGCCACAGTCCAGAAATTCACCCACCTTAACAAGCGAGTACGCGCTGTAAGCGATCCCTAAAACGCCAAGGGAGAACCCAGCCTTGTAAAGACCTAACCACAACTAAATTACTGTCTTTCCAATAGCCGCGAAAAAATCTGTGAGGTACCCATATAGAGGCCTGAGCGAGCAGGGCGGTAGTAAATTGGCTTGTGAGAGTGCTTTCAACGGTGAACGGCGCATGGTGAATAATAATTCCAGAACCAGAGGTCAAGACGAACCTGATACAGCCTTTGCTTTTCGGGGACCAGGTTTTTTTCTACACATCGGCAAAATTTCAACACAGAAGCACCTAGTTAGAAGAGATCGACGACAAACTGTAAACGAGTGCGTCGAGCATGGTTGCAGTTGCCAATGAGTCTGAGTCTTCGGTGGTGAAAGTGGGAGCGGGCAAGCAAGTGACAGCAATTCAAGGCAAACCGGCAACACCCGACTGGCGCTCGAACAATGGTCTCGGCCCGCCCGACGCGACTTAACAGAACGTGCCCCAGCCAGCCAGGATGTCCACAGAACGCGTCCGAGTCAAGGTATGCACTCTACGCCTGAGTGAATCCCATCTCACGCGTTATTGAATTTCAGGGCCTTTCTATCTACAGGCCTATCATTTATGGAAACACTGCCGTCGTGTTGACTCCTGAGGAACGCGAGGTCCACCCTTCACGTGAGCACACCCATCGGTGGACGGTCGCCGTACGCAGCGCTGCATCCGCAGAAGAGTCAGATATAGTCGGTGGTGCCGATGACCTTGGCTACTTCATTCGCCGTGTGACCTTCAAACTTCACGAAACATACCCTAACCCTTCGCGGAGTAAGTGGCGACATTGTGGCTCGTTTGGCACGGCCAACTTCACAACATTTGCAGACGTAGACAAGCCCCCATTTGAAGTCACCGAAACCGGGTGTGCCCTCAGTTGCCCCCCCTTCCTTCTTTGTCTCTAATAATAATTATTCTCGACAGATGGGGCGAGTTTGAGATTCAAATAAGGATTACCTTTATACCCGAGGCAGGGGAGAAGCCAATTCTTCTATACCACCACCTCAAATTACATCCATGGACAGCATCTGGTGCGGACGTGGAGGTACCCCCACCTGCTGATGTCGCTGCTCAGCTTGGTCCTGTCCATTCGTGGCAATATGACGAAATTGTCTTCACCGACCCCTTCCAGCAGTTTCTCAACACGCTCACTGCGCATCCACCCACTCCACTCCCTAAAGCTCGTCGGCGGCCGGTACCCTTCCACGTCGCGAACCCCGGATCTCTTGACGCAAGCAAGGGAGGTGTCCCCGAATTTAGTTCGGCGATGGAGAAGGAAGAGACCCAGCGTTTAGAAGATGCAAGGAAGACGGTCGTCGGAGAGCAGGAAAAACTTCGTGCAAGCCTCATTGAGAAAGAAAAGGAACTGGAAAGGCTCAGGAGGGAGCTTGGTGAAGCATGAAATATTGTCCTTGGTGTACGATGTGTATAACTACAGCTTGTTTACGCCCTTCCCAACACGTAATACAATGGGGAAAAAAACGCTCATCCAGAGCCGCATCAATGCCACGGAGCCCAACCAGGATACATTTTCCCCTGTGTGCGTCAGAAATAGACATGATCATCGGGGTAGGTGACAACTCACGAGGTTCGCGTTGTCTGTCGCTTCTTGGATGAGCATCTGCACAAGATTGCTCGTAGACACTTCTTTCTCGACCCGATCTTTGCTCGTTCTATAAATACCCCTTAGCTTCTTTTCAATCAGGCTCAGGGCATTCTTTGCAAGCACGCGCAGCTCGATCGGAGGCCTGTTATGGGCATGCCGCCGGTGCGTTTGTCGTTCCTGTAACCATTCGCCGTTAGTGTTTGGTCATGGCCTCTATTGTCAGGGCACATCCTACTCACGATTTTGCGCTTTTCATCTTCCCACTCGACCAAGGGATCGTGAATGAATGGGTCCAGCACCGTCATGAGCGTATCTTTGTTCTCGCGTAATAAACCCATAGTGATCTCGCACGCGATGCGAAAAACACCTGAACATAGACATGAGCAGCAACGAAACGGCATGTGCACAGCACTAGCCTTCTGCTCCAGTAATCCCGAGACCATCCAAGATATTCTGCGTGAGTCTGAACGGCACCCTCTCTGGAACTTCCAGCAATTTTCCCTGCTCGTGTTAATCTCAATAGCCAAAGGCGCACGCCAAAGGAAACTACCTTTTCGAACAGGCAGTTAAAGTCGACATGAACCACGCTTCCGGTATTGGTGTCGAGTAGGATGTTCTCGCAGTGCCTATCCCCAAGTCTACAAAGCACGGTTTAGAGTATGTCCCCCATACGTAGCACCTTCCATACCCCAAGATGAAGCCAATCATAGACGTGACCGCTGCACTCCTGCTATACACAAGACGGCTAGCAAGCCACGCTGATGGCTCAGGGAAGGTTTCTAGGAACCATTCATGGAATACTGGACTAAACCTGTCGACCACTGTATCAGCAATGTTCCATATGCGAAGTGATCACGCTTGCATAGGTAGGACTTCACTCGCAAATATCTTGCCTGCCTCGTTGTCGCCTGCCTTCTTGATCCTGTCGAACATCGCTGACATCTCTGATCCCTTATTTTTTGCAAAGTGAGGATGGAGTTCGGTTGCTTTGACATTAACGTACCCAGCCCTTTTGTCCCCGCGCTTCGTATAATGGAAGAAGGACGTGGCGTATGGCTACCGTGTCAGGGACCCATTGAATAAACCCACACTCCTCATTTAGCGTGACAACGCCGTAAGTGCGGATGTCTGCGCAATATGAAGACGTAAGAGGTCTGCCTATAGTAGCGCGTAATATATGAGGCCTACAGAGCTGGCGTCGGCGAGAGTCAGAGTTCATATTGAGAATTTTGTTGATAATCGAGTTGAAGTCCATGAGCCTAGCATCTTTCCTCAAGTCGTCCTTCGGTTTGCCCAGGAATGCGTATGTCTGGCCATCGCTACCATGTATGGTGATTTTACGAGGCCTTGCGAGTGACTTCATGACTTCAATGTCGTCCGAAAGACCTGCAATTTTCGTTTTCTCATAAACCAAAAAAAAACGCAATAGAAGAGAAATGGTTTACTATTGAATATTGGAATATTTGGGCGGAATGGTTGGTGGAGGGAGTTCGTTGCTGCGGACGTCGGGGGAAGAATAACTGTCAATGACTCCTGCAACGGCACGATCAATGGGGATGGCATAAGCCTCGCCAGCTGCGGTATGTCCCTTTTCATCGAGAGTGTGTTCTTTGCGTCAGCGCCTACGTTTCTGGGGGGGTCGGGTGCTGGAAAGTCGCAGAGGGCAAGAAGCCCATTTACCATTGCGACAGAGGCATTGATGAGGCCCGGAACATGCTTCGATTCGTTGGCGCAAGAGCTCTTCTCGAATCAGCACCCATAGAACACAGGAGCACGTGCGAACAGCCTGACCTTAAGCCTCTCAAGAATGTTTCTCCCACGGCTCTCCCTAGTCGCATTGCGTGATTTCACAACTGACGCGAACAACCAGAGAGTCTGCTGAGGAAACTCTTTGATTACAGTTGATATTAGGCGCGTCAAGACTTCGACGACGGGATCATGTCTATGACCAACACGAGAAGCGATTTGGGGAAATGCGGTATACCACTGGAGTGTGTTAGGTGTAAGCATCGGAGGCTGGTCACGCGGCTGACCTTGAAGGCGGGGACGCTACTAATGACCCGAGAGATCTCGGCGCTTATTTTTGTGAAGTATTCGTGTGTGTTGACGGTAGCGTCTTCTCCCATATCCAGCCAGATGGTTAATAGGCGCGGAACCGTCTGGTAAATGAACTTATTCCCGTATTTCATCGCTTTCGTGAAGCAACGGACGGTCGACAACCGCATTCGTAACCCACTTCCTATTGTGAATGCGGGTAGGTGGAGGAGGATGGAGAACATACCGGATCTTTGGATCGAGCGGAGGTATGGTGTCGAAACAGCGGTCCTGGTACTTCCCGTAGTAGAACATTCCACTTTCCCATCTGCTGCAGGGTTAAAGAAGTCGTGGATCCACAGAAACAGGGCTTACTTCTGCCACAATTCCGTTGCTTGATGGAATACCTTGTGCACATCCGATGTTTCGTAGCGGTCAGACTCTTCCATCCAACGCGCCCGGAGGAGCTCGGCCTATGGCCGAAACGTAAGTTTGAAGAAACACTATCGTGCCGAAGATCCTACCTTCGCTTTTTGTTGCTTTAGCTCACTTCCGTCTTCGGTTATGTCGATCACGTCCGACTCGGGCGGGCTATCTTGTGCACGAGTGGTTTGTAGATAATGTTCCAACTCTTGTAGAGCACGCAACGGCTCGCCAGTTGCTCTGATCAGTCTGACTTTTTGCATCAACGAGAATGCTGTGCGTGACTCCTGAGCCTGCAGTATAGCACTGTATGCTGTCTGCCAATGCCCTGCTTTCCGTGCAATCTTGGCGCTGATTAACCAAGAACGACCAATTTCTCCGGCAAGAATACCGTAGCGCTGCCGACTATCCAACGCGTCAGGATTTATCTTTTGGGGGCTCTGGGAATTGCTGACCTGATGCCGTGGGCAGTCCGGCGCATGCTCAGGATCGGCTCCATGGTCCTGAATGAGGGTAACGTAGAGTTCAAGCGAGTGTTCAGAGTTTTTGTTAGTCCATCTTGTGCTGAGCTTCTGCGTGCCATACTCATCTGTGCTTGCTCAGATGAGAATCGGTGGATCAGTTCCACTTCGTGAACTAGATGGAGATTCAGGACTGCTTCGTAGGTGTGTCTGTATTCTCTACCCCCGGATGCAGCGATGGGGTTACCCAAAGTCATACGCGCCCGAGCAAGTGCATCAGCGATAACTTTTGGGTCTCCTTCCCGAATGGCCAGAAGGAGGGAGGCAATGACGACGGGTGGTGTTGACTCCCCAGATCCGTCAACCAAGACCCGGACGTCGTTCCAGTCTCCGATAATCCAAGCGCTCTCGACTTCGAAACCGACAAGCGACTGTTTCCAGTCAGGGTTACGAGTGAGCACGCCTTTAACATGAGTTCGCAACGTATCTGGTACGCGAATAAGCTGGAGACTTTGCGAAGTATAAACGAATACTAACCATAGTGACCCAAATTACGCAAGCAACGTAAAAGGCCAATGTGATATTCTAGGTTATCCGGGGACTGCTGCAAGCGGAGCTCCCAGCAACTCTGGGCAGAAGTCCATCTTCCAGTGCTTTCGTGTTGGCGGATCTGGTGCTCCAGCGTAGGAGACAGTATAAGAGTCGAAATGCCTTCCATGCCATCTGGTTCATCTAAGTTACAATAGATCTCGTGGAGTCGTTCGTAGCAAGATTGGATCTCAGCGCTATCCGCATTTCGCTGGCGGAGAGAAACAAGATGGCGTTCAAAGCTCATCAGTGACCTAGCATACGCTTTGCACTGAAAAGCCGCTTTTGCCATGAGGTCTTGGTCAACGCTTGACAATACCGAATCAATTCTTGAGAGCTGCTCGGCGGCACCAAAGCGGTTCCCTCGTGATCGTTTCGCCTCGCTCCTCTTATCCCCGAGATCCTTTCGTGTAAGGCGAGCCCATTTATTAAGATGGTCCAGCAGCATAAAAACGACCTGGAGAATGAGTTAGCCAATGAACCCCTGTAAGAGGGTACTTTACCTGAGCGCTTAATAGCTTCTTGTCTGCTGAAGAGGTCGACCCCTCGTTTACTTGATCTTTGAGGACCGCGAGGATTTCAGATCTTATGTTCCATATTTTGTCTTCATCACCAGAGACAAGTGCGTGGAGGACCAAATGGGGTAGCAAGTGGTGCGCCACGCCGACATCTTTGTTCCGGACAACGGAACGAAACGGCTGGAAGATCTTTAGAGCCACTCCCTTAGCCCCAGAAATCAAGCAAGTGGTCCATTGTTGAAGCCATTCCCGGTAGGTTCCAAGTTGGGGATATATGGGCAGTTCGAATGTCGGAAGAGGCTTCTCCTTGATTGTATAGCGGCTCTCGAGCAGGGGGGTAATGGTCTCGAGTACGTGTTTCGGGAGGCTGTCCCATCGTGTTCGAGCTTTGAGCGAGGCCGAAGTGGTATATCTACCCGAAGACATAAGCGACACGTCGAATTGGCAAAATTTAAGCATTTCTTGAATTGCATATGCCAAATTGGTTTGATAGCCCATATCACTTGTTGACCGAAAAGCGCTCACAAGGACATCTTTGATAAGGTGCATCACAAAGAGAATGGACTCTTCTTCCTCAGTAAAGTCCTTGAGGACAATTGGCCTTGAATCGCCCATACCAAGGTCGAGTCTATCTGGATCAAGGGCACCAATTGCGCCGATACATTCGAAAGCAATCAAGCGGATGTCTTCTATACCGTCGACATCTCGGCCCGCAACTGAAGATAAGATGCGAAGAGTGCGGCCGATAAGTGTGTTAAAGGAATCCCCCGAGGTACCGCTTTGGAAGAAGTCCCTCTGCTCATCTAGAAGCGACATTATCTCTTTGAGAGTCTGTAGTGCCACTGTCAGACTGTCACTGGAGGCGCGTTCCAACAATCTGTGGAGCCTATCCTCGACGGACCAGCCTCCACGTATGGTGCGTAGCCTGTGTTGTACGTCGGAAAGCGCCTCTATACATGATAAGTCAACAACATCATGAAGGCAGTCGGGATCAACGCGGTTTCCAATATCCAAGACAAGGTAGCGCAATATGTTGCTAGCGACGTCCCGTCCGTGGGGGGATAGTGACTTCCAGAACGAGGCTAACGAAGCACTAGTCGGCCCTGCGTGTGCTAAAGTGTCTCTAGGGTCCAGGGTCTTGAGGAAGACAAACCAGCTATCGAGCGTTACATCTGACAATTCACGGACGCCGAGAGTCACTTGTAGGGTGGCCATTATCTAAGGATCATTAAGGGCCGAACAGACATCTACGTACTACACAGCGCTTACCTGGGGTGCAACAATACTTATTTCTGACCCAACGTGAGTTACTAGTGCGCCGAAACCGCGCAAGGTCTGTTGCTTAGATGCCATGGTTTCGCGCCCCTGGACGCCTTGTAATTTGTCTACAAGGTACGAAATGAGGCCCAAAATATGCGACTTCAGGAACTTCCCGACGCCGCCAACAGAAGGCGTTTTCTTTCGACCCTTGGAGGAGGGAAGGATCCCCTCAAGTTTGGATAAAGCTTGCATGGCCTGATCCATTGTCAAAGCATGATAGAGGGAAGGTAGCATTGCAAGCATACCTGATGCACTTTCTTGGCATCCTCGGACCCCAGCAAGAAAACGAATGTACCCAATAATTCTACGGTACAACTTCGGACCAAAGTCTGAGCGTTTATGCTACCACCGCTAGGCGTCGGCATGATTTGCAGAATAAATTCAAGCGCATTGTCCGTTTGAGTTTCTTCGGGAAGGAGGAAAACCTGTGTCAGGATGTCCTTTGAAAAATCCAAAAAGAGAGCTGATGGAATGAAACCCAAGCTTTGTGCGATCTTGTCAATCACGACGTTGTTGCAACTCGCAAACAGCGAAGGAAGTGTGTGAACCAGGGTACCCGATATAAACTCGGATGGTTCTTGGGAAACAAGACGACAAGTTTCCAGGAGCAATGTCGGTTGCTGAGGCCACTGGGTGATTAAATAACGGGAAATTTCGCCAATGTAAGGGTCAAGCAACTTATAAGGCGTCTTTCCGTAAAACCTTGCCAGTGACATCAACTGTGGCATTTGGTAATCAGCTGATGTGGGGTATTGGTTACCAGATTTACCTGCATGTATGCGATACCTTTCAGAGCGGGATTAGGATCGGCAAGGCGAGATATCAGGCAGCTTATTGCAACGCTCAGGAAATTAGCCGTTGTTACCCTGAAAGACGATGAGTAGACTGTTCACGACATCAGACCAACGTCCCTGACCTCCCGACACGCCCAACAGTTATGAGAACTGTTTCCTTGACTGGATCTCGTGCATCCCTCAGCAGTTCATAGAACTTGTCAAAGACACTCTCTGCGCGAATCCAAGAAACCTGTCCAACACGATTGTAATAGGAAATGATCTCCACCAGGACCTGTCTGGGTAGATTCAGGACATCGTGAGGGAGGGCGGACGAGCGCGACACTGACCCTGCGCTGAGCCTGACTGCTCTCTCCTTATGCGCCAGTGACTTGCACATCTTGGTAACAAGATCGTCCATTTCCTCCAATCCAAGATCGATCGAGTGATGCCGGACAGCATAAGATAGGGCCTGGTTCCCCCACTTGCGTACAGTAGCTGTAATCTCGCTTGAGTTACCTCGCAAAAGTTGTCGTATTGCAATTTTATAGGTCGAAAGGAGCAATAAGTCTTGCCTCGCGGATCCCAAGCACTCTGTATCTTCGCCATGCGTGAGAGGACAGACAGACTCAGACAACGCTTTTGCAACTATAACCCTCTGTTGAGCGTCATAACCGACGAATGACTTCCTAAATCTGAATGACGAACAGGGCCCCTATTAGAGGACTGGCTACTCACTGGACCACTCTTTCCCGGATGAACTGGCAAACGGCGGCGCCAGAATAACTTGCGCCTTGGTTAAAGAGAGAGCTCACCTCCCTTGATTCCTCCGGGTCCGAGAAAACTGATTGCATGAGCTTCCGTAGTCGTTCTACGCTCGACGGGAGGCCCATGGAGATGTCTACATTGCTAGCATCGGTAGGTCCAGATGCTAGCTCAGCCAAGCGATGTTCTATAGCGTCAAGCTCGGTGCGTGCGATATCACAGTAGGTATTCGAAGACAAAACCGTTTTGGCGACGTTCAGCGCTCCTATACCGAGAAGCGGAATGATGCGAGAGATGTATAACATCGCCAAGTTCTTTATTGCAAGAATGAGCACTCAAAAGGTATTCTGAAAGCACTCTGCTTGTACTTACGGTACCACTCTCATCGTCGCTCCCCATTTGCGTCATAGAAGACACGATCGCGAGATTGCTAGTGCTTACAGAGCGCTCTTGAGGCTCCAGGTGCTCAACCAGCAGGGTACGTAACATGTCGTCCTCCATCGAGGTATATTGACTACTCAACCGATGGAGCAATAAGCGAGAAAGCATCTCCGCATAGATATTTCTTTGGATAGAAGTACGTTGCACACCCATGAATAGTTTTGTTGTGGAACAGATACGAATAAGACGGGTTGCCTGTGTCTCCGACACCATGGGCCAATCCTTATTAGAAAGACATGAGTCGAAAACGGACTGCATCAGTTTTGATAATCGATGTGCGAGGTCTGCATAAAGTGGCTGCGCAGAGACGGGAGGGATCGTTGATTGGGTCAATACATCAAAAAAGAGACAAAGCAAATCGACAGCTTCGGTGGGGCTTCTGAGAAAGACGGATGGCACATCTTGTATATTGGGCTACGCTCAGGTTAGCCAAACGCAACGATCCCCAGTAGAGTCCGAATACCTTATCCGGTATAGAAGCGACCTCCCTGAGATGAGGTTGTCGAAGTGGTGATAACTCGAGCGGAAACACCAGTGTGGGGGCCCCGAGTACCATGGCTAGAATGTTAAATAAGAACAAGAGTGTAGCTGGTAACGCTCACCTTCACCGATGCACAAGCAACCCGCATAAAACCTTCGAAAAGCTTCCCATGTAGGATTTTCTACGCCTCCAGAGCCTAGATTATCGCCCAAGTATCGCACGACCTCTGTCGCGACTGATAGACACTTGTCTCGTAATTGCTTAGGAGACGGAATGCCTTCTTTGACGCTTATATCGCCATCCTGGCGGCAATCTAGTACATGGCAAAGGATTATCAACCGCACTAATGTTTTCAGTGCGACATGAGAGGCGGTGTCAAACAAGTTGGAGAATCTGCGGAGGAACAGGTGGAAGACATCAACGGTTGCATTTACTAGGACAGCCTTTTCATGTAAGATATCCCACGCCCCTGCACCGACAGAAGGGAAAGAGGAGAGGACATAATCGGAGAGGCCGGACAAGATTGGGATCCAGGTCTCTATGTGCGGATGTTTGACCCTGTACGGGTGGCATGGTTGGTTGTCTGCTATAGTTTGTAGGAGAAAGTCCCGTAGCGCAGCAGGTGAATCAGTAGATGCGGAACTCTGAAAGGTCAATAATGGAAATGGGGGTGAAGAAAGCGCATCCATGGGATGTCAGAGTCAAAGTACTACGATACACGACGCGACGCGCCCCATTGCGACGCGTTCCCAATAGTACTATCCCACGGTCCAACCTCTCAAGTTCGTGCCACACCGCAACATCACTTCCGGCCGGCCCTCCGCTTTTCTCTAGCCTTCTCCCGTTCCAGTGCCTTCTCTTCCGCCCTTTCCACCTCAATATTCCCAAAGACTTTTTTCATACGCTCGTGGTAGGACTTGTCCTTCTCGCGCTGCCTTTCCTGCTCTACTGAAGCCAAGAACCTCGCGTCCTTCCGTAACTCCCGGATGGCACCCTTCTTCTCTTCTTTATATTGCTTGCGGAGCTTGGCAGCCTCTTGGCGCTCGTGATCGGGGTCACGCGCACGGAGGTAGGACGAAGAATGGCTTTCAAACTTCGGAATAAATGTTGGAATTGGGATGGGTTTGTGTGCTTGGAGGCGTAGAGGCCGGCGTGCTTGGAGCGAGAACTTCAAAAGCTTTTGAATAGTGGTTATGGTCTGAGTTATTCGGTCCTGAACAAAAAATCAGGGACAAGGAAACGTGGGTGAATTCTGGGCATTACCCGAAGCGTAGGACATAGGACGTCGGAATTGGCATTGCTAAGCTCCTCCAGAACAGGGCTGTACAGTTCAACAAATCCGTCTAGGGCCTTGTATGATTCGGAAAACCGGGCCAAGAGATCAACGGCAAGGCCTAAAAGGTCAACATTTGCCTGTGCGCTGATTTGTTCGTCGCCGATGACAGTAACTAGGTCTGGTCGGTTCACCGACAATTTTGCCGCCTCGCCCTTATCAATGACACAGAGTCGTTCCTTGTATCGTAGGGACGAAAAAGTGCTATCCCTCGATCCAATGGAAGCACCTCTCCTCGGCGACAGAGATTGAACAACGCCGATCAAGAAATTGATGGCTTCAGGTACGAACCGCTTGGATAGGCTCTCGTACTGAAGAAAAAGTGTGCATAGGAACAAGCCGCTGGCGGCGTTGGCAAGAGATCTTATTCGGCACAAGCCAAGATAGGATCCCATCAGGAGGCGCGCCGAAGAGACAACTATGTGATGCATATCGCTTGTCGGCCATAACGCTCCCAAAACCCGCAAGAGGACCAGTTCGGGAAGACCAGGCCAGGTCTTGGCTCCGCAGTTTAGACCTCGCTTGAGATTTTTGTGCATCAGCAGCAACTTTCCGATAAAGTGGTCTGCGATCTGCCTAGGGTAAAGTTTGGTAAGCGCGCGAAGGTGAAGAAGCAAACCGGAGATGAGAGCTAATCGTGGACTTGGAGGCGATGCCACGTGGAGAATATGGTCAAGGAGGACACCTCCAAACGCCTAAATATTTTTGATGTAAGGCAAGGGGTAGGGCCAACACCATCATAAATTCGAAGCTCACCTGTAGCTTTGAAGGATTATCTGGGTTTAAGCTGGGGTGATGGAGAGTGCGGATGCGCTCAATGACTGTTAGACTGTCCTGTTCCGTGAGACCACCAATGATGTCGAGATATTCCTCGTGTGATGAAGGACAAGAGAATGTGTAAGGGAGTTCATTGAAACTCGTTGACCCGCCGCGCGATCTTTTCCCCGAACCCGATGTTATTGGATCCGTCGTACTAGGAAGGCCAGACCAAGGAGGGGCGAGGTCATGCTCTCCACTTGTATGATCTTCCGACGTGCCGCTCCCATTGTCGCTGCCATCATACTCGGAATTGCCGTCTTCGCTGGCACCATCCAAGTCTGATCTTAAGCCCACACCCAGCATCTCCGAGTCATCGACACCACTGAAGTCGTCTTCGAGATCGTCTCCGCCAATGGGTCGCTTTCGCTTTCTTGGTTTCTCGCCGTCACTGATTTCGCCATCATCCTCTCCGTTCATTCGTCTAATGCGCTGACGCTCTGCCTTTTCCAGAGCTTTTTTAGCCTCCAAAGCTAGTTCCTCCTCGGTTTTGGTTCGATCTTTTGGTTTCGACCGTTGATCGAAGACCAGCTCTTGCACAAATTGATCATACTGCTGGTCATGATCTTCCCCAGAGGCTCCAAAAGTTTGTGAGCCAACGCCCTTTTCAATGTAACTCGACACATGGTCTGGCCCCGAGAGCAAGTTACGAATAGTATCGAGCTCGCGATCGAGCTGGTGGCGTATGTCATTGGCTTCTTCTTGTTGCTTCCGTCTCAGAGCCTGACAATTGTGCATTGGACATCGTTTGCAGGTATATAGAAGACATATGAATGTACCTTGTGCTCTTTGCTCTTCGCAATAACCTCGGCCATCACCTCTGCCCTGGATTTCGGACGTTCTGTCTAGAGGAATGAAAATTAGCTTAGAGAATATCTGATTCATACGTAGACCAACTTCACTCTCGTCCTCATTCTCGCTTCCAAACCCTCCAAAGTGCGACTCCTTAACAATATTGCCATCAATCTGACCTAAGACCAGTCAGTACAAGTAAATTGACAAGAATGGATTGCGGACCCTTTGCGTCCTCTTCATCACTATCGAGCCTGAATCCTACATCGTCGAAATCATCGAGTTTGGACAGGCTTTGCCCATAGTGGGTCAGATCGACGTCGTCCTCAAGATTGAAAGTACCGTTTGAGGCGCGCTGCCTCTCACGTGTGAAACGTTCGAGCATACGTTCTTCTGGCGTAAGAGTAGGATCATTTTCGCCGAAGCGCCTGTCAATTATGCCGCCAGCGCGACCCTTCTCCTCGAACTCTTTGAGAAGAGTTTTCTTTCGCTAAGATAATGCAATAAATGCTGAGCAATGGGACGGTGAGAAGTTATACACTTCACTCACCATATCGATACCTGCCTGCTTGCTCTGTGCTGGCTTTCCGGACACGCCTTTCAGCTTCCGTCCTCCGACATCATGCTTCAACTTTGTGACCTTGACGTCAAATGGATTCAACTTTTGCTGGATCTCGCGCAGCCTAGCGGCACGTTTCACAGTGTCCTTTTCCTCATTTTGAGCGCGCCTCCGTTTTCTCCCAGATCGAGAGAGACCGGCTTGTGATAACGCCGACTTGAGTTGCGATAGCTGCGAGCCTTTGCCCATGTTCGGTGTATGGGCGGGTGACGCTTGGTGACAATAACCGATCCGGTATAATGCAGCCACGGTGCCGACCAACTCCGGAATGGGTTCTGTGTACGTCTGTGTACTGTGTTCGTGACTGACTCGGTGTACTCGGTGTGTTTCAAGTGTTCGGTTTCAGATTACGACTTCACTCACTTTACATCCCAAGGCCTGCGGCCTGAGCGCTGAGCGATAACTATTCGGTCATGACACCCACCTTACGCTCCAACACCACTCCGAACGGCAGGTCCGGCACCGAAACAACCCCGACGAAATCGCCTCGTAAAGTCCCTCATTGCACCAAATGCCAACGGCCCCGAGCAGGCCACCCTCGCCAAGGATGTCCTTACATTCAATCACCGCATTGTGCGGCACAACCAGCCCGTCTAGACTTGTCCGCGTCGATGGATTCTCTCGCTATTTCACCTGGGAAAACTAAACTTAATGAACGGCGGCGTCTATCAGCTCACGGGACCACACTTGCGTCCCTCTCCACGGAGTCCGGCAACATCCTAAACAGGCTCATTCAGCCCGAAGATACGTGTGAAGATTTCTCCCTCGCGGATGGGAACGTTGGAACAGGCGCTACCCCGGAACTTCAGCAAAGTCCCAGTGCTTTCTCAAGGCCGCCCTTCAAGGAGGGTAGGATTATGCCGGGAACACTTGTCACACCGGCCCCAAGCTTTTTGACGGAGACGGCTCCGCTAAGGGAAACGTCCCAGCCCAGCTGCCACTTCGATAGCAAGGCGTCAATCGCTATACCACCGCCGATAGGTGCTCCTCCTCTTGCCCGTTCCATGAGCGTGGAAGAGAGGGCTGCCTTCTTGAATGGACTCTCAGAGCTGTCACGAGGGCCACCTGCCACAGTGTACTCCATTCACGTGCTCGAGTTGCAGCACATGGCCGAATCTGCAACAAGGCTTGGATTTCACACAGGCGTTGTACTCCCTAAGACGGGTCCCAGGGAGGAAGGACTGCTGGTCCTTGGGAGAGATCTCCGGGCTGTAGAAGACCTAGCTGGAAGGTTGTCACAGGAAAGTCCCAAGCAAAGTGGCGTACGTGCGATTGCTGGCGGGGTCGTTGCAGGAGCAGTGGCGACTTTTACTGGACTAGCCCTAGCCTGACCGTTGTGTTTCTCTTTTTTTTTTTTTTTTTCCTCTGGTTTATTGTCGCACTATGTCCTCCCAGCTTCAGTTCTTGCATTGACCGGTTGTAGCATAAAATAAATACAGCAAATAGTATACAGGAATTTGCTAGGGTCCGTGTTGATTACATCAATCAAGATTCACGCATTCGGTTCAAATCCCCGGACGAGGCGATAGAAAGGTATGGATACAAGGTACATGTCAGAGTTGGTCACAGGTACAAAACGACTGAACCACATGGCACACCACGAGTTGAGACGTTCGCGTAGGGAATGCGGGGCGGTGTAACAATTATGTAGTGCAGCCGGCTTGAGCATCGCTAAGCGTATTGGATACGTGAGATCAATGGCAAGTGAGATTCCACCATGCTGCTGGGAGGTACCCCGTCGGGATGGGCTGGTTTCAACCAGATCAACAGAGTGTGTATGGACTGCAAGTAGATAGCGTAGACAGATCACAAATGAATCGGTTTTGATATAGATTAGATTCTCGATTCTCTACACATTGTGTACACACAAGCTGAGGAACAGCTATGCGATATTTAGACCTACTTTGTTTATGACCCCAGCCGACAGGAACTGGGAAGACACACCTAAGGAAGATCAGGGTACAACAGCCTCTTGCAGGAAGGTATCAGTGCCAAAAATTGGGAACAGGCAAGTTCATGACTATTCAGCTAAATACACAGCCAAAGGACGACAAGTGATAGGACGCAGAGGATACACCGAGCATGTGCAAGGTACAGCCTCAGCGCTCATGACTGCTGTAAGAAGTTATAGTGCTAAGCGATTTATTACTGTATTTTCATTCCACGACATGTAGACATCTTAAAATACAGAATTTTTAACACAAAATAATAGGATAGTGGATTATAAGTCAAGAGTGTGCCGTGACGTTTCACGGTGCCGAAGGTCGTTCGGAGATCCAATTGTGGGTGGCCCAGGGCAGAGAAGGAGGGAGGGAGAGCTAGTGAGAAATGAAGGGGGTGGAGAGGAGCAGGCGGAGAGGTCGGGCAGGGCAAATAGAGGGCGGCACAAGAGCGGGGGAGAGAAAACCTGATTGGGAGGGATCCACCCCTTCCCCTCAAACTTCGAATTCCCATGGGAAGAAAAAAAAAAAGGGGAGGGAAGGTGGGTGGGCGTGGGCGGACAGGTCGAGGAGGGTGGCCAGATCGTCGGGAATGTAAGGAACCGATGGGACGGCCATAAAAAAAGAAGCGTGACTGTGACATGTGGTGATGTGCTAGACCGAAAAAGGGAAGCACAGGATAAGGTGACCCGAATCGGGTACAAAACCCCGCGGCGTGATGACACGGTGACCTTCCAGGAAGCGCTTCCCTTCGACCCCCACATCCTCTCACACTCAACCATCCTGTCCTCTGTTTCTTAATTTTATTGTCTTTCCTTTTCGTACGTCGTCTCTTTCATCCCCAAGCTCTCTCTCCGTCTCACACCCTCTTCCCTTTGTCCGTCCCCATCCCTTTGCCTATAGCCACAATTCGATGGACTCTTTCCATTTCGACTCCTTCTCCTCATCCCCATATTTTGGCTCATCTGCACCCCGCACACCGTCCCCTCGCACTTCCATCTCTTCTGACGAAGCTCCTTCCCCCGCTCCCTTCAAAGTAGAGCTCGAGCCCACTTGCGATATCTTCTCTGATCACATGGTTGACGATCACGCAGTACCTTCTAAAGGTCATCATTCTCTTTGGCAAGGTCTATCCCACCAATCCCTGCCTTTCAATGGCTCGCGCGGTTCTCTTCTCGGCGAGCTTTACGACCATGATTTACCTGTCGAGCAATCCGCTAATATATATGACCATCCCAATGAGGGCGGCGAGTGGCCTCCTCAGCTCGCTCGTCCACTTCACCCTCCTTCCCAAGACTTAGCTGCTGTGCGAAGGGCCACCTACCCTTATGTCCGCCAGGATCGCGATGCGTCAGTACCCTATTCCCAAGCGTCGTTTATTCCCCAAGATTGCGAGCCAATGCACAGTCCGTATTCTCGCGCTGATACCCTCTATGGGGAACCCCTTCCTCTCATGGACAATTCCCCTCAACTCATCTCTCTCGGCCCCGATAACCATTCTTTTCACCCTGGTCATTATGACGTGTCTGTCTCTTCGTCCCCCGCCTCTTCATACGTCGAGTTTGAAAATCTCGATCATAATGTAAAGCTTGAAGAGTCCGCGCCAGTCATTGTTCCCTCACAAACCTGCCTTTATCGTCCTCCCTCATCTGGCGCTATCCACCCCATGTCGTATCTTCCTCAGACTGGTCTTCCGGTCCAGCACACTGACGACGCTGCCTCCAAGGAGACACAATACCTTCGTCGCCGGTGTTTCAACTGCTCTCAGACCGAGCCACCCAGCTGGAGACGCTCTACTCTCAATCCTGGCAAGATCGTCTGCAACAAATGCGGCCTTTACGAGCGCACCCACTTACGTCCGCGACCCTTACGGTTTGATGAGCTCCGGACAGGCAACAAGTCGCGCAAACAATCCAAGAGCGTTTCCAGTTCCGCAGCGTCCAAGTTGATGAAGAAAGAGGTTGAAGCTCAGGCGATGTCTCGTCGTGCGTCTGTGTCTTCCTCTTCGTCCTCGGTCCACAGCAGCAGCGATTGGGATGACTCAGGTCCGTTGACGAAAATTCTGACTCATAGTTCGGTACTGACTAAGCTTTGAAGTGTCTGTTTATTCTTCGGGGTCGGCACCGCCGTCGTCGTACAACTCTCCCTCAGTCACTAGTTTCGCCCTACCGCTGGAACGTTCTTCCCAGTCACCGCCTCTAGGCTCTCGTGATGGCGGGATTCGCCTCCCCAATGCCCCTCTATCGGACATTGCTTCCCTTCAGTCCATGCCAGCGTCTCCGCGGAAGGCTGCGACATCGCCTGATTTCGGCTTAACGCCTGCTATTCAAGGCGATTACTACGGTCGCCGGACATCACTCCCTATGGATATCCCGAAGGCACCTATTGAAATGCCCGAAATGACCGGCTGGCAGACCGTGCCAATGGCCGGCTCTCCACCAAACAGGTCAACCAAGCCGAGCGCTTTACGGAAAGCAGTTGCTACGTGAACTATTTTTCCAGTCTGGCCCCCTCTTGTCGCGCCCTAATTGCTGTGAGATATACGCTTTATCTATGTATTTATTCTATTTTTTTTCTTTTCTTTTCTTTCGCAAAATGGCTGTTCCGTTGCTCACCGATCGCCAGCACATCCGCATGTCCTCTGGAGCGTTTTCTGCCTGTGGCTAGTCGCTTCGTCATTGTACTCATCGGCAATGTATTCATTCCTATCTCGCATGGCGTATTATTTTCCTGCTCGACTGACGCGTTTGATTAAATTTATTTCTTGTGGTGCCTTCTTGCTTGGGACGTTACATCCGGTCTCGCTTTACAGTCTTGTAATGTAATCTTAGGTAGAAATAACGAACATCGATGAAATGAAATGGCAACAACGGCGACGGCGGCCATGATAAGGTTTCGTGAATTGCCGCCGGTTGTGGTATAGTTCATAATTACAATGTCATGGTGGCGGTTCGAGCCGAATCGGCTGACTGCACCATTATGCTGTCTGACAGTTGAGGCAGTGGTAACCAGTGCCAGGCAGGGACTACAGGAGGGATAGGGGACGTGCTTCATGAACTGATGGGGATGCGATGCGTCGAATGGTTCGTAATGTCATGAAACACTAACGAAGAGTCAGCCACTAGCGCATACAGCCTCCATAAGGAAGGGCGCAGGGATGCCGTATAGAGCTGGTCCGGCCCAAAGGCTTAGTGATATGGGAGGTTGCCCAGCCTCTGCGGCGCCATTGACAAACGCATGGAAGGCGCTGATTGGATTACCGCAATGGTGGAAAAACTCCGAGAGGCAACTAGTGTAGGCGCGTGGGCATAATAATTTTAGGACGACGGATGGATGGACCGGAGCTTAGACGTGTGGGAGGGAGGGGCGAGAGATACGATGCCCAGCCCGAGTTCCCCTACGTACGACGAGTCATTCCCGCAACAGAGGTGAGAGTGGAAACTCTGTTCCGTCAAGCTCGCGGTATTTGGCGATGGCGATGGCGATGGGGTGGCACATGGGAAAGAGCGCCAAGTATCCGGGTTCGGTTGGATAAGGGATTTTGGTTATTTTTGTTTTTACCTTACCTTAACCGAGAGCGGGCCAGCATGCCGGGATCGAGAGAGAAAGCCGAGTTGGCCGCTAAAGGGATTCACCCGTGAACCTCCTCCCCCCCCAGATTGCTCGATTGGCTAGGTTCGGGACCTGTCAGGTCGATGAAAACGTCAGGTCAGGCCTAGTCAGGTCAAGGGACAAGGTGTATTGCGTGCGCGTTCTTTCTTCTCTGCTTGCTGCCTCTATACTGGCTTTGGGCACTTCCTTCTTCCTTACGGCACGCCACAACAAACAAGAGGAAAACAAAGGACGAGTACATCAGTGGGCGGTTGCCTAATTCTATTGCAATTACAATTACACTATTACGCACCGCCTTTCAGCGGGGCTTTAATCGGCCGCCGCCACTACCTTGGGATCGGTTGCATTCAGTTTCCAATTTTTGTTCCCAAGGGTGCTTCCCAGAACCTTGATCGGGAACGACGCGCACACACGTGTTCGTCTCCGGGCGGTGCACTCTCCGGCACAAAATAAGCAAAATAGTCTCTCTCCTCCGTGAAATCGCACACAATCCGCGGACCCCACTTAGTTATCAGGAACCAGTCGACGTGAAACGTGTACAATATTACTCTTATAGGTCAATACATGCGATGCGACTAGGGTATTGGAACGTATATATTTACCGTACCCTGCCAATGGATATATGTTCCTTCGTACCAAGGTATCACGAGGGTTGGCGGTGGGGACTTTAGTCCTAGTGCGCAAAACTACGTTCAAAAATGGGACAAGATAAAAAAAAAAAAAACCCCAGACACAGCCCTCAGGGCCTGTCCATCGGCCAGTTGTGGCAGTCGCCTGACGAATATCTCCGCTTGTCTCACAGCCCCTTCATTCCGGGTGGCGGTGTCCCTGACCTCGTTCCCATACACCTCCACCTAGACACCAAGAATGTTGCGCCCCCAAAAAAGGCAAATCCGAGGAGAACAGGGACTCGGGGCATGGGCGTCGCTCACTGGGAACCCCCGTGCTTTCTGCTGGATTCGACCACCTTTCCTCTTTTCTTCTCGTCCGATTCCCACACGACGAGGCGTGAAATCGCCGAAAGCACCCGTGCCGCCAGCCGAGATGCGACCCACTGGGAAAGCATTCCCCCTGGGACGAGGCCGACCAAGTCCTTCAGGTCCCAGACATCCCTGTGATGGATGATCCTTCCCTGTTCGTTGAACGATAGTCTGGTGAAGACGTGGAGCTTCAGGTGGAGGGGGCTAGGGAGGGGGAGACCAATCCCAGGGACTGTGAGCGTCGGTAGGGACGGTCCGCTAAGACTGGAAAAAGACACATGGGAGCGGGTGGACGATTTACGCTGTGCCTCTGACGTGAGAGCATATGGTTGAGCGGCGTTCATGTGGCCCATATAGCGCTCGGAGTGCAGCCCAGGAAAGAGAAGTACATTGAGTGTGTGCTCCACAATGCATCGCCTGTGTCCATCTGACAAGAGTATGATGATGTGAGCAAACGGCCAAGCCATCGAAGAAAACCAAAGATAGGAGAGATAATCGAGCGCCCGGCCCTGTCAACGCTGACTCACCGAAACTTTCGTTCTCGCACACATCATCAACCTCCGTCCACATCCGGGAAATCTGAAACCAGGACTCTCGTTCCGCCGGGCTGTGAGCCCAGCCACAGATGCTGCGCAACAGTGACGTGGGCTTGGGAGCGTCTAATTCGGCTAATTGTTGTGAAAGAGAGTGGACATCCCCAATGGCATCGCGAGACGTCGCAGTGATGACTGGATTCTCGTAACTGGGCAGGACGGAGCAACAGTCAAGATGTGTGAATGTGAGCGAAATGGGGATATGAGGCTTACACTGGCAGAAAATTGTATTAATAGCCGGAATACAATTAATCCAGAAACGGTGACTTTACCTGCATCCGCCTCATAGAATCGGCTGAGCGTGTCCCAGGACACAGGATCCACCTGGCTATACACAAGGTTGCAAACTTCTATCGCAGCTGTGTGTCGTGGGACGAGGGAAGCATCTGACCTGCTGAGTTGACGACGAAACTCTGTAGAAGGAAAGACGATAGTAGAGGCCATAGGCGTAAAACGTTATCGCGAACTGGAGTGAAAAGATTGAGGCTAGAGATGATAGCAGAGACTGTTTGGCAATGCGGGACTGTGCCTTTACTTGTCTTGTCTTGTCTTGTCCTGTCTCCACCCTCTTTGTCACGTGTCAAAAATCGTGCCCTTACCAGGCCTGAGCCAGCTGTCACGGTCTTAGTAGCTAGACAACTTGCCCATGTCTTTCCAGAATGCACCCGTCACAAAAGGTCTTTTAGTTTTTGAGCATGATTCTAGCACACACACTCAGTCTAATCGGTCGGCACTCTCGTAGGAATTATGATGGCCCTCGCCGTCTCGTCCATCATTGTTGCAATATTCGACGTGAAACAATCTTTTCACTTGCAAGTACGCACCTTGAACGTTTCGTCTCGGGTCTTGAGCATCAACAGATAGTCTTAGCTTGTCCCACACATATCGAGGGATCACCAGGTAACGACGACTTGTCGTTCACCAGGCGCTCCAAGGTCCTCACACACATTCTCGTCTAGTATTGGCGGTTCTTCGGTCACCATGTTGCGTTCTCCAATTCGAGCGAGCTCTTTCTTTGGGAACTCATTATCTACAACATCGGCGTGAGCATTGAACGACAATTTGGATGCGTGAAATATGCCGTGAGGTTTCTAGCCTCATGATAGTTTGTTTCCTCATGTATATTTCAGTCTTTCCTTGTGGTATCCACGCTATTAGTCACCGCACTCGAGCTTCTGTCGCTTCTCGCGCTCCATCGGTCTGGCCCCAGTTTCAATGTTATGCCTTCTGGTCCAGTGGGCCTAGCCTTCAGTTTACTATTCCAGTATTTCGTGCTTGTGCCTGCAACATATCATTTTCGCGTTTTCGGAGTCACGCTCTCGAACAAAATATTTATTTACACACTCGCTTTGCAGGTAAGCAGCGTTCTTGAACCCTTGCCTTGGGTGAACCCGTTCTAATTTCATGTCCGCCTGCCTCGTTTTCTAGCTTGCATTCAGCCAGCCGTGGTCCACCACACTCGTCGCAGTTCTCGGACTTTCCACCGGGGCCCTATACCGCTCCGATATTGCTAATCTGAAGGGTTATCGATTGCCTCCCTGGTTCATCCGACTGTCCTCCCGTTATTTGCTCTCGCTTGTTGGAGAGACCCGGGCCGTCCGTCGTACTAATCGCGCTTTACCTGTTACTGACCTGTCCGAGACGGCACCTCGATTGGAGGACGAGGTGGTTACTACTGCGCACGCCCTACGCCCGGAGCGTACCACTCGCTTAGCCGCCGGTTCACGAGAAGCCGCCGAGCAACCTGGGCCATCAGTCATGCGGGAATGGGTCAACGAGCTTACCGGGAGGGTAGACCGTGCTTCTACAGGCATCCGCGTTCCGACCGAAGATGAGATATCTCAACTCATGGGTATTTTTCCGGATGTGCAGAGGGACGTGATCGTCGCCGCTCTCCAGCGCAGGTAGGCTTATCTCGTATCAGAGGTTTTCGCGACAATAATGATCGGCGCAGCCCAAACATTGAAGGCGCAGCAGAGACACTTCTCAGTGCCTCATGAATGTGATCAACGCGGAACATACCCTTGGCAACGCACTATCACCGGGAGTAATCACCTGAGGCTCTGTGTGTAGTCCATCCCCGAGACATACAAACACTATCTTCTCTTCCCTATGATCACATTTGTTGTAGCCACATCCAACATCATTCAGTTGTACATACAACAACAGGGACGTGTACACATGTTGTCATGGCTCCGCCTCTTCCTCAGAGGGCGCACCTTCTTCCTCCTCGCCCATGAATGCGGAGAAAGGGACGGCATACAATCGGATGACTGGCTGCGGAATGAAATGAATCATGAGCAGGGTAACGAGGAGGCATTGGTGACCTCGGTCAATCGCTAGCCGGCACGAGAAGTGCGCCAGAACCGCGACCGAGAAAGCGACGCCGAGAAGCAAAAGAAGGGCACGTACTTTGTTTGGATCCTTTACTAGGACATATTTGCCTTCGGGCATCTTCAAGCACAAGTCGGCGACTGTCCTAACTATCCCCCAACCGTTCGCCAAGGAAACATTGAGCTGAGCGGCGAAATCCAGCGATCGCATGGAGGCGGTGCTCAGGATGACGTGCCGAGTGTTGTCGCGGGGATTCGCCCTTGAAACATAGCTATCAAAAAGTTGTGAGCAGCGTGCAACGCAGGTCAAATTTCAGCTCGTGGCATTTACCCAATTTTCATCTGTTCCGCACCGGCTAAGACACTCTGGACGGCCCATTTCGCGAGCTTACAGCTGTTATTTTTCATCTCAGTAGCAACGACCGCTCCACGCTGAGAATCTAGCTTTGAACGCCAATCTGGTGCACCCCCAGCTCCGGCTGCACGGGGATCGAACTCATTCAGCGCACGGACGGTGATCAGGCCCTGCCCTTGCAGTGGGTTCCCTTGACCGGGTAGATAAGCATCCACCTCAGTCCGCACGCAGATTTTGATGTCCTCGTCTTCTGTGATGCCGAGGTCGAAAACACGGTACCTATATCCACACGAGGCAAGAGGTTCCGTCTCGTCCGGACCATAAAATGGATTGGGCTTCTCGAAGTCTATCGCGGGTGGAGGGGAGGTCTCGATGACGGACTGGAACCCGAAGTTTTGGTTGATATAAGTCGCCTCTAGGGAGAGTGATGTCGCAGTGTTGATGGAGGATGTTTCGGGGACTTTTTCGTTTGGATTGTTGGGGTTCGGAGCGGCCGGGTCTTGGGGCGGATCCGCCGCGTTTTCATTGACAGTGACCGTGTCAAAAGGGCCACCATCCCTCTTGTCAAAGAACACCTTATCGCCCTCACGGACAATGACGATATCCCAGGGGTAGACAGAGCGCGGTGCACACATGAGGACGCTTAGAATGACGTCCGTCGCGTATATCGCCGCCGTGCCTTTGGACGCAAGCTAATAAAGTGAACTCAATACCGGAACGCTTGAAACGTGGGATAGGACGTCGATACCTGCTGTATGATAGGGTCATCTGACGTAGTTGTGTTGTACTTGATCCGGTCAACAGGTTGAAGGGGACGTTCTGTCTTGGTGGTGATACGATCGTAAGCTTTGTTGTATGGACAAAGGCGACCGTATGACTCGCTAATGAGAATCAGTTTTCCTGAAAAAGGCATCGAAGAAGAAGAAGGTACAGTTCTTCAGGCTCATCGACTTCGAGCCTCAACTTCGCGAGACGATGGAACTCGATCTCCTCCAGCATCTGCCAACTGGGATCGATAGCCACTGAGGACTCGCGCGTGCGATTGTTCTTGGGGCAAGATTGGGCATAGTATTCGCGGTGAAATATTGACAACTACTTACTTTGTCCCAGTCACGCCACCCTCTCCTCCCGCCCCGCTGCCCCCCACCACGGGTGTTCGTAAAACCCCCACGGCCGCCCCTCTGAGAACCACGCGCATTGTAAGAGGTAGTACCGCGGCTGGTGCCCCTTCCTCTCCCAAACGCACCACCCCGACGGGGTGCGCTAGCCTTGTTGTCCACGAGGGAGAAGCTTGATTCGTCCTCAACCTGGAAAGCAAACGCGCTCGGAAGGCCACTCCCGAAGGCCTGCACGGCATCCCTACGACCGCGAGCACCGGTCCTGGGATTAGTAGCAGCGCCAGATGCTGCCTGTCGATTATCTCCAGAGATATCGTTCCAGTCGGCGAATCGACCGAGTTTATCTGATTTTGAATAAGGAGCGTACGGGATATCCTTGAACTTGAACGTCTCAGGGAGGTTGGAGGACGATGGTCCCCAGCTACCGTCTGGATTATCATGTATCAGAGGCAGTGAGAATGAAGCCATTTCACTTTTTCACTTTACACGATCAAGTAAAAGTAAGAAATAAAACAAAATAAAATAGGAAATAAGGCATCATCGCGAGTGTGGCGTGTGAAAACCTAAACTACGTTCGACACGCTCGATACACCAAGGATGAAGTACGTTCAGTTCAGTTGGCTCAAGCGCATTTTCCCACTCGTCTGATGCAGCGTTGTGCGAGAAATCAACAAAATCAACGAACGGGAGCTCGAGTTTGGCGTAGGTGGTGCCTCTTGGCATGACGAATATAAAGGTGTGTAATGGACTTGCCATGCGCCGGTTTCACAGTCAAAGGACTCACGCCCTACGACCCATCAGATTCAGCCTACGTATTCATAGGCGGGCTTAATTACGACCTGACTGAAGGGGATGTGATCACAATATTCTCACAGTAAGCTCATCAAGTTTCTCTGCGTCATTGTTTTCCTATGTGTATCGCAGATATGGCGAAGTCGTCGACGTCAATCTTCCTCGCGACAAGGAGACTGGGAAAACCAAGGGCTTTGGTTTCCTCATGTATGAAGACCAGCGATCTACCATCCTTGCGGTCGATAACCTCAACGGCGCAACGGTATTAGAAAGGACACTACGAGTTGATCACGTTAAGAAGTACCGGCAGCCAAGAACAAAGGGTGAGGACGGCGAATGGACAGAGGCCAACGAACAGAGTCTCAACGCCAAGCCCAAAATGAATGGTGAGCGTTTACAAGTAAATCAGCCCTCTAAATCCGCTGATACCTTGCTTCAGAAGATCTAGGTTCCGAATCCTCAGGGACATCAGAACCTGATATTGATCCTGACGACCCCATGCGCGATTACTTACTACAAAAATGGCGAGAAGAACGAGCTGGAAAGAAAGCCAAGAAAGCCAAGTCGAAGAGTAAGCACAGGAATGAGACCCCAGAAGAGAGACGGGCTCGAAAGGAACGTAAAAGGGAGAAGAAGGCGAGGCGCGAGGTCACAAAATCCGACGGTTTGAAGGGTGTAGAAGCGTTGCTCAGGTCTCTGGACAATCCTAGGAGGCACTAGTCTAGACGGCGTACATGCTACTACCTGTATTTATGAGAGAGGACAATAGAACGCTCAGTGGCCCAATTGAAACCCATATGCGGGAGGGGTAAGGACTATCTCCGCGGTATCCTCGTTTGTTAGATCCACACTCTCAACGGCCACTGTGATGGGCGCAAGGCGTGCTGAAGGGTTCCATGAACCAACAGGCGCCCATCTGTCTTGAAGCTTGAAGGTCCGAACAGGATGCATGCTTCGGTTAGTAACACATCGCGCCGTTGTCTAATACATTACCATCTCTTTCCTGTCCTGTCCTTACACGTCTTTAGACACGCATAGAGCGGCTGATACCAGCCATTATATTCACAGTCATCGCCAACTCGATTCTGTTCTACCCTAGAACAGGTCACTCATGTTTCTATATCCCGCTCTCTTTCTAGCTGCAGCAAGCGCGTCGATAGCCCCTGCATTCGCGTCGAAAAATGCGCATTTTGTTCACAAAGCTCGTAGTGATACTGTCCGGTGAGTACAATCGCTTCCGTGCCCACTATGGCGGTAAATCTAACCCATTCGTCCATTTAGCCCAGCCTTCTTAAGTAGAGCCGACGACGTCCCGTGTATCTCCCCAGACCCAGCCAACACTGTCACCGATCGCTTGAACATTGCTCTTAACTCTTCTGGCTCGGGTTTTGTATTACAACTCTGTCCTAATGCTCGCTACATGATCCAGGCGCCGATTCTGTTCGTTGCGCCTAACCAAGAGATCAGCACCGCAGGCTATCCTACCGACGACTCTAGGGCAACTCTTGTTGTGAGTGGCCCAGTCTCAAATGGACAGGGTCACACAACCGCTGTCGATGGTACCTGCCCAAATTGCAGTGGCGTCAAATTGCGCAACATCCAAGTGAGCACCTTTAAATTCGGGCTGTTGGTTTCCTCATCTACATTTCAGGTTGATGGCACCCGTGCCGGCGCATCTCCAACTATTGGTGGTGCAAATATAGAGATGGGTGGCCCAAATTCGAACCAGCTGATTGAATATGTGCACTCGTACGATCCACGCAGTTGGTCCTGTCTGCACATCGCGGAAGGTGGTCTCCTCTGCAACAACGTCATAGTTCAGAACAATGACATCGGCCCCTGTGGCTCGGATGTATATCAACAATGGGCCGACGGTATCAGCGTCAGCTGCCGTTCCACTATCGTTCGCAACAATTTGGTGAACGACCCGTCGGACGGTGGTATCGTTCTGTTTGGTGCGCCTGGCTCGCTTGTTGAGAACAACACTATCTGGGTGACCAACGTGAGCCATAATTATTGCATGGCTAACCCAGTCCCACCGCAAACTTACCGTCGCTCTAGAATACATTACTCGGTGGCATAAACATGGTTGACGTGACACCGTGGGGTGGTGATTATTCAGGCACCATCGTGCGGAACAATACGGTCATTGGCGGCTTTGCCACAGACTCAGAGTCTGCCACCCAGTCTGACGGCGATAATGTGGGCGATGTTATTGTCAAGTCAGTTATTTCCCTGCGACAGTGTCACCATTTCTGACAGGCACCGTAGGATCGGCATAGCGATCGGACCTCAGGCGTGGTTTGTCGACTTTTTTGGCGCGAACGTCAGCTCTTCGGGTACCGTCCTAAACAATAGTCTCACTGGCGCATTCGGATACGGTATTGCTGTTACCTCGGCTCGTAACTTCACCGTGCAGAACAACGTCCTTTTTGGGAACACTTCATTCATTGGCTCCCGTGGACCGAACTGTAGCGCTTCCGATCCTACGCCACAGAGTGCCGCCTTTATCGTCAGCGCGGTGAATGTAACTTCGTCCACGATCCAGTCCGAATTTCAATCCGTGCAGGACGCCAAAGGGTTGACCTGCGTCCAACCTCTGGATGGCGATTACTGGCCGTATGGTGGGAATCCCTCTCCAGGAAACTTTACCCCGCCTATACCTATGCCGGCACCATCCCAGTCGGCACAGAGCTCTGGGCCTGGAGGAAGCAGCTCTACAGGTGCCAAGGTTGGTTTGGCAATCGGCATCGTCGTCGGCGTCATTGCTATTATTGCGGCTGTGATTTTCATCCGAAGGCGGGCGGTGAATCGCCAGCTCATGAAAACAGTCTCGAGGGCGAGGGCCAACGCAGGCTTCGTGAAAGCTGGAGAGGCGTTCTCGTAGCCGGGGCTCGGGTTGCGAAATCAATTGCTCGTTTTTTTGTCTGCCGGTAATATACGGACTACATTCGATATTAAATACCTGTTGTTACCGGGTTGGTTGATAGATGTTGTCTTTGTCTTTGTATTTCTGTCCTCTTCAACCGAAAATGTGACAAATTCTCTTCGGATGACATAAGCTCATACTATTCCACCGCGCCGCGTCTGCCTGCGACTCGCTGTTCCTCTTTCTTTAACAAGGTGTCACGACCTAAACGAGGGATTTCACCAACACTGTGCCCATCTTCTTTATAGACTACAGCGCAAATGGATAGCAATCAAGGGTAAGTCCGATGACTCACCAACCGGAATCGACCCACGAGCACCTGTCTTGGCTTAGGTATCATGGTGTTACACCCCCCATTTCGACCAGCGAATCGAGTGAGAGAGAAAAAGAGGTAACTGCTACTCTCATGGAGGAATTGCGCCGGCAAAATACAATGGAGAGTGAAGAAGAATCAAGGACAAGGTGTGTACACTTCACAGCGAGCATCCCACCTCCGATTCTCTGTCACCAGACATTTCCCCTCACTCGGCATTACATTCCGGGCTTCATCTCGGGTTTCATTCTACCCAATAATTACGATTCGAGTTGTAGACTGCAACTAGAGTAATGGATGTGTTTCTGACGTGCTTCCCACCAGAGAAATTGTGCTCGGACGTCTCGCGGCCCTTGTCAAATCCTTTGTCAAAACAGTGTCACTTGCCCGCGGTCTCTCGGAAACTGCAGCGGAGGCTGCTGGGGGGAAAATTTTTACTTTTGGGTCGTATCGTCTAGGTGTACATGCCCCAGGGTCTGACGTCGACACATTATGTGTTGTTCCGAAGCATGTCTCTCGGGAAGATTTTTTTGATGTCTTCGAAGACATGCTCAGGAACGCAGAGGGTGTGACAGAGGTTTCCGTAAGCTACTCGGGTCTTGCTTCGTGTGTCTCAGCTGATTTTGCTGGCATTGCCAGGGAGTTCCAGAAGCCTATGTTCCCATCATCAAGTTAAAAATCTCGGGAATTCCCATCGATTTTCTCATGGCTCGTCTTGCGCTTTCGTCAATACCGGACGACCTGACCTTACAGGATGATAATTTGCTCCGTAATTTGGACGATAGGTGCATCCGAAGTTTAGGAGGTAGACTGTTGTCCCACATAGTCTACGTGAGGTGTTGACAAGTTTTCAGGGTCTCGCGTTACGGATCAAATCCTTCGACTTGTCCCAAACGTGAATGTTTTCCGCGACGCTTTGCGATGTATCAAGCTCTGGGCTTCAAGTAAGAACGCTCGGACATGTGCTCTCAACCTTCTCAACCTATGTCAACGTTACAGGACGAGCAATTTATTCCAACGTGAATGGATTCCTTGGCGGGGTGGCCTGGGCCATGCTCGTTGCGCGCATATGCCAACTATATCCTAATGCAGTTGCAGGCGCAATTGTCAGCCGATTTTTTATTATCATGTATCAATGGTGCGGACTATACCTAACAACGTTGGAGCTTTGACTCACACCCACTAGGGCGTGGCCACAACCTGTACTTCTTAAACAAATTGAGGATGGGCCCCTCCAAGTCCGAGTGTGGAACCCAAGGGTACTGGAATTCGCAACAGTTGTGCACGCACATTCTAACTCATCTCTTAGTTGTACCCCGGTGATCGAGCACATCGAATGCCCATTATCACACCCGCGTATCCTGCTATGTGCGCCACCCATAATGTCACGGCTTCAACACAAATGGTTATGACGGAGGAATTTAAAAAAGGCGCGCCTGGAACTCTAGCTGTATACAAAAGTCTTACTCACGCTTCCTTTCAGGGGCAGACATCGTGGATAAGGTTATTGTCGGGACGGCAGATTGGGCAGAGCTTTTTGCGAAGCACGATTTCTTTCATAAATACCGATACTACCTCCAAATTATCGCATCAACAGGCGAGCATGACCTCCAAATCAAGTGGTAAGTATTTCTCTTTTCGTTCTACTGCTCTCACGTTCTTTTCACGTCGTAATTCCGCAGGGCCGGAACTGTTGAGTCGCGATTACGGCAGCTGGTCATGAAACTGGAACTTGTCGACTCTCTGACCCTTGCCCACCCCTTCGTCAAGGGCTTTGAGCAAGTAGCATACTGCGTGTCAGACGAGGAGGTCCGCCTTGTTGCCCAGGGTGAAACAACAGAAGCCATTTCAAAACGGAAAGCTGAGGACATCGAGGGTGTTGAAGGTGCACGGCCAGTGTATTCGACGACCTTTTACGTCGGGCTCGGGATCGAAGCCAAGCAACGTGCGTGGATTAGCAAGTTCTAGGACCGGTCCTGTTGCTCATGGTTCCACTTATCATTGAACAAAGCCGGCTCAACGGGTCCTCGGAAACTTGATATCTCTTGGCCAACTACTGAATTTACTAAGATGGTTAAAAGCTGGGATAAGTTTGACGAAGTCAAGATGGGCATTTTCGTGCGACACATTAAAAGGTAGGTGGTGTGATTCCCCTTTGGCCCCTGGGTTTACTTTAGATGTAGCTCCTCTCTACCTGATGACTTGTTTGACCCCGGAGAGCGTCAACTCAAGCCAGTTGTCAAGAAAAGACCGAAGCAGGCCAAGGTGCGTGGGGCGGAAGGATATGCTACCTCCCTTCTCACTCTGTGGATTATCCCTTACCTCAGCCCGCGGAGAAGACAAACGTGTCACCGGACCTTCCTGCTCCGAAGAAGCTGCGGTACGCCTTGCAATGGACCTTTGATGAGACGCCGTCTTGTTTTGATGCGACATTCTGAAAGGCCGTCATATAACCTAAGCTCAGATTTGACACCGCCTTCTGCCCAGGCCGTGAAACCTGTTGAGAACGGGACTTTAACAATTCCTTGTACGCCCGAAACTGCGGTCGTCGTTACAGCAGCACCAAAACCAGTATACTCTGTAGATATCAAGGATCCGACCAACATCAAGTCACAACTTCCTTTCAACGAAGGCGTTGCTGTTGCGACTGGCGCAAGTGTCCCATAGTAAATTGCTTCCTGGGAGGCCCTGTGGTTTTTTATTAGAAGGACTTGCATCCCCGACTGCAGTCCGTGTATCGGTTATCAAGTCTTGCTTCTGGTTCAGTATTGACCTGGATTTATTCAATTCCATCTCTAGGGGCTACATCTGACCCTTGCCAAGATCGTGGTCCAATCCTAAGACCCAACGGTACCGATTCTCCTTGCTCTGGCTTGTACATTCGCTGTTTTCCTGCAAACTTTCGCACCACAGGGCGTAGAGTATCTACCATTGTACTTTCCGTGTGCCAAGTCATACATGTATTCCTATTCGTACGGATTTTATAAATAATATGAACATGATGATAATTCGCGTGTGGTACTGTCCGTGTGTACATACAGATGAAACAAGGTCCGAGGCAGTGACATCTTACAGAGTCTTACAGAGCCTCCTTGTGGGGACCGGATTCACCATATGTCGGCTGTATGGCACCAACCAACCCATCGTCGCGGTAAAATAACTGTTCGCTGGGGCTACTCAGGTTCCTTGGCCCGTCGCCATTAGGGACTCCCATAATCAGTTTTGGACCCAATGCAGTGAAGTCCAAGGAATTTCCGACTTTGAAGGAGTCCGTGCTCCAGATGCGCTGATAGATGAACTGAGGGGATGAAAGATCAACCTCTGGTGGGGGAACCGGCCCCACCTGAGCCGGCGCACGAAGCCAGAGGCGGATGCGATGGGTGGCCCCCCGGGGAGTAGAAGTGACGGGAATAGTGCTGAAAGTAAATCAGTTACGGGAGAGACGAGATGAAACGGAACCATCAAGACGTACTAAAGAACAAAGTTCAGGTGCTCCGGGGGACAGTCCAAACTGACGATGAAATCACTGAATAACACACGACCAACTCCGCAACCGTCATATTCGAGACTCAGACTGTAAACATGACCGAGAACTTGTCGCCACCTGGTGCGGAGGCTTGAGAAAAATTCAACGGAGATGCATGGGTAGCTGCGTGCCTGATAATGAAGTCCATAAGGGCCCTGCCTACGACGATCTTGTAAAGGAGCGTCTGTGAATTGACGCTGCGCAATCTCGCGAAAGTTGCATCTTGGATCGAATAAAAATCTGGATCCTTGCCTATCCACAAGGCATCTTCGGCGAACAGTCGATGGTCGATATCGCCAGCGCGCAGCCAAACGCGTAGCGAATATAGACTTCCCTGCGGAAGGGATGACCTAGGTGGGTAAGCGCTATTCGTTCTCGGTGTGTGAGCAGCGACCCGTAGCCTGAAAAACCATGCGAGCACTCACAAGACAACGAATTTCAGTTCTCGTGGATCAACAGTCAGACTAAGAGTTGCGGGTTCGGAGATCGGTCGCTCAAATACACCAGCCTTCAGGGAGAGATAGAAAGTATGCTCGCGCGAAAGCTCGCGTAAAGGTTCAATCCTACGGTAAAGCGACGGCTCAGCGCTCAGGAGGGACATGCACACGGAGGTATCATGAGTGAATCAGACAAACGTGATGAATAGCCGAAGATCCACGCCCCCGATGTTCAGGCTATACGAGTGAATGACCTTGTGTACGTCTGGGGTGGAAAGGCTGAAGGGTATGAGACTCGTAGGAGAGCTCAGGATCGCAGACGAAGCTACCTGTCTATGGAACGAGATAGGGCATGATTAGGCAGTGTTGGCAGCTTTCTGTTCATCGTTCTAGGGACGGGAACAAGGGCTCCGTCAGTTGTTTGAAGAGAATAGACTGATGGGCAGTACAAGTCGGCGTCAAGTGCCGTCGAGCTGCTTGCAGGTCCATAGGGTGTATATGTTGGTGAAGGACCGCTGGTGGGTATTCGGACCATGAAAGACTGGGTGGGGACAGGTTTGATGGCGGCGCTGCTTTAGCCAAGACGGTCATGCTCGCTCGATCACGGACTTCATCATCATTACGGACACCTCGCAGGCTGTACAGCACTGGTCTGGCCAATACCGTCAAAACATTCGAAAAAGACAATCGATGGCCCGGTTGGGAAGTCGTCATTGGCATCGAAGTGCACACACAAATCAAATCGCGCGAGAAATTGTTTTCTCGTGAGTACACTCGTGTCAATTCCTCAGAGTTAACTCAACGTGGCGCTCATCACACCCAGATACATGGACACCGGATCTCGGAAGCACGCCAAATTCTTGTGTATCTCCTTATGACGCCGCCTTTCCGGGGACACTACCCGTGAGCAAAAAAGAACATGTTACAGAGAAGATTTTGTCGTTAAAGTTGGGCGTGGCCATTAACAGCGCCTCAATCCTGCGTGCATCAGCCTTGTTCTTAGAACGGCTATTGCTCTTCAGTCGGATGTCCAGCACCGATCAGCGTTTGATAGAAAACATTACTTCTATTCAGACCTCCCTGCAGGGTATCAAATCACACAGCGCTACCGTGAGAATCGGAACTCCACCTGTCCGATACCACCTTCTCACCTTTTCGCATTAGACCCAATTGCACGCGGAGGAAGTATTTTCCTTCCTCAAAGCAATGTTTCCGTTCGCATCGAACAGATACAACTCGAACAGGTACCTTCAACGTTCCTCTCTTCGTAGAGACACACGACGGGTGTTGGGACTACCAGGACACAGGAAAATCGATGTTCGAACCCCGCCGCCGACTCTTGTCAATAGATTTGAACAGGGCAGGGATGGGCCTCATGGAAATTGTATCGAAACCAGACCTAAGGTACGGCTCGAGATCACAACCCAATGGCGGTGTACTCGGCTCACTATCGTAGATCCCCAGAGCAGGCAGGTGAATATGTTCGAACGTTGCAGGCCATGCTCAGATCTATTGGAGCGAGTGATGGAAACATGGAGCAAGTACGTGGATCTCTTGATGGCTTATCATCGAGGCATTTTAATTTTGCCAGGGATCTTTGCGTTGTGATGTGAACGTATCTGTCAACCGCCCAGGACAATTGCCTGGTACACGGTGCGAAATTAAGAATCTCAACAGTGTCCGCTTCATGATTGCGGCAATCGGTAATCCCAAAATTAAATATCAATCAGATCTCCTACTGAGAAGCTTCCCGTATTGCACCGTTTCAGGCTCGGAGGTGTACCAGCAGATTGCTATCCTGGATACCGGCAAATCGGTACCCCAGGAGACGCGCGGTTTTAATGAAGATACAGGGGAAACTTTCACGCTACGAAGCAAAGAGGGGGCTCCGGATTATCGTTATATGCCTGATCCCAACTTGCCGCCTTTATTTTTAACATCGGTAAGGAGCTCTAAATGGGCGGACGCCACGGGGACCTACTCACTTCCCGCTCAGGAACTCATCTCGTCCATCCGCGATGATATGCCTGCACTTCCTGATGAAATCAGAGAACGCTTGGCACTCCATGGCCTCACTCGACATGAAATGGATGTTTTGATGGCGGTAGATTCGGGACACGAGGTTGGCTTTGATGGTCGACAGGGCTATGGGGCTGTCACATATTTTGAAGCATTATTGACTAATGGCCGCAACTCTAAGACCGTCATCAATTGGTGAGCTTTCAATTACTTAATAGCTCGATTGAGGGATGAACTCACTGCCATAACTTAATTGATGAAGGATAATACACGAGCTTCTAGGACAACTGGCGCTACGAAAAATGGTGTTTCGCGAAAACCCTGTTTCTCTGGAGCAGATGGGAGGCCTGATTGATATGATCCAAAGTGGCCGCATGACTGGTACGAATAGTGACCTACTATATGATACTAGACTAGCCTTTTGACCGTTGCTTAGGATCATCAGGAAAATTGTTGTTACGCCACATACTCGATAACCCGTCGGCCGCGGCTTCGACAGAACTCGCAAGGCACCTCGGTCTCTTAGCGGCGCGGGAAGACAGTTTACTCGAACAACTTTGTGTGCAGGCGATAACCGACATGCCAGAAGAGGCAGATGCGGTGCGTCGAGGGGTCCCTAATGTCATCAACAAACTCTTGGGTCGGGTCATGAGATCCAGTAAAGGGACCACGGATCCCCAATCCGTCCGAAGAATGCTCGAGCAACTGCTCTCTCCATCATGAGACCTTGATCGCAATCTCACATTGTCATTGACACTACACTCAATTCAAGCTTATTACACAGACCATTCCTTTTTCTTACGCTCAGTTCCAAACACCTACACTGTTACTTTCTGTGCAAAGAATTGCATCCACTCAGCCTCTCCCCACGAACTGGAAACCTCATTGGCAAGTATTCCATCCCACAAAACCGAAGGGGAGACATGAACCCCGTTCTGCCGGGAGAATTTAACTACGTGATTTTTCGTCAGAACGACGCTACACTCTACTGAGAACAACCTACTGGTGTATTTGAGCTCATCTGTGACAGAAACACCACCATTAGGAGTGCTCTTCAGTTTCAAGAGCTCCTTGAATGCTTCAACCTTGTCACCTGAGACACCTGTCTCGGCAAATAATGCCGCTAGTTTCTCACGAATCTGGATAGGTGACAGGTTGGAAGTGGGGATGTCATAGTATTCCCCCTGTCTTTGAAGCAACTACTCGTGGCTCGTCAGGAAGGGTAGACGCACGGCAAACTGTCATTCGGCCTTACAAGTAGTGAAAAGGTCCAGAATTTCTCTGGGGCAACACGGGCCACCTGTACGTCGTATCAACTATAACCACAATCTGAAGATCAGTTCAAGTGCACTTACCGCAAGACCGGCTTCGTGTGTAAAAGTCGAGCTACCGTGCCACGGCTGAACTTGATTCCTAAAGATGATCTTTATCTTGCCTTCGTATTTACCACCGGCGTCGACCAGTGGCTTCACGATCTTGTCAACGGTTACAGAAAGCTTCCCGCTGATTACGAGAGGAAAGGGATCAGTAGAAGCAAGCGCTCATAGTGATAATGTTAACCTGAAAGGGCAGACATAATCAACTAATAACTGGATAAATGAACGATATTGTACGGTATGAAAGAGATGCTCACGAAATATATCGAGAGTGTGGGGCGCATCCGGCTTCCCAGCGATCAGGAGTGGTCGAAGTGACGGTTGAAGTGCCATTTTATGACGTAATTAGCTAGACGAGTAATACTTAATTAATTAATCTTTTTATCGCGACTCGCTCGGACAAGGATTGTGATGCCCGTAACTTACACCCAATTCTTGACTCTCATAGCTACTGCATTGCGTGATGAGAACGGCCTTGACCTCTCACACCTCATTCGCCCAATAAACCCCCATGGCAAGGATCTTGTAAAAGAGTTCCGCAATCCAACGGTGCGCAAAATCGTCTCTGTATTACTATTCGAGATGCGACAGGAAGATGCAGCGGCAATCCCTGTCTCGATACGAAGGCGCTATAGAAGGCCCATGGGACGAGATAGCGATACAGTATGTCCTCGTCATTACGCACGTCGCAAAAAAGCGCTATGCCGACGCGTTCAAGGAGCACACGCAACTGGTCAAGTGAGCGCACAACTCTTCCATCTGTGCTTGGCGCCAGTGTCTTACATAGCCAACTCATCAGCTCGTTTCTCCGTTTCTTCACCAACAACAGCGGCTGGACACTTCCCGCGTTGTTTGCTACCCTTCGCGATCTGCGCGACCTGGCCTTCGATGTGAGGGTCTTACCCTCGAACTACCCCAGAGCTGATATTTTCGCAGGCGGATTTGCAAGCACAGGATTTGAGTCAAAAGAGTGAATGCATGGAGGAGGCTGCTAGGATAATTTCCAAAGCATTTTCCAACTGTGTCACAGACAGGTGCCTACCATTGTGTGCGCGCTTATGTCCAAGAGTTGACACTGCTCCAGAACCTCCACTTATCAAATGTCGAGGAAGTGGGGTGTATACTATGTCGTTGGGCTGGTTCTCAAAAGCTATTTTCGGGTGAGTCGATCCCTGGCTGCGTAATATCAACATGTGGATCATCTTTTAAAGGTTCGACGAATCTCACTCGCGAAGAATGTTCTCAGAGCTCTGGAGGCGAACCAAGATATCCCTCCATTACGAGAATACCCGAGAGCTCATCAGGTAGTAACTGATTTACTCACTGCTCTCCAACAGAAATTGATATCAAATCAGGTGACATACAGATATTATTTGGGCATGCTCAGTTTCCTGAACGAAGACTACGCAAAAGTAAGGCATTGTGCTCGAGATCGTCATCCATTATCATTATTGAAATCGGAATCAGTCTGAGCAAGAACTGACTTTTGCATTCTACAACTGCCACTTAGAAGCTCGTAACAACCAAGAGTGCGCTCTATATCCATGGAACTGTGGCTTGAATTCACGTCTCTTGTTGCAGGCGCATACTGACCTATCTGATTCCACTACGTATCTTACGCGGCCACCTACCTACTGCCGGTCTTTTGAAGCGTTTCCCGGTTTTAGACGAACTCTACACGCCTTTTATTTCTGCTATTCGGAAAGGGGACATCCAAGGCTTCGATGCCGCCCTGGACAAAAGTGAACGCCGTCTGGTAGACCTCAACATTTGGCTCACGCTCGAGAAAGCTCGAGAAATTTGTATCCGAGGGCTGTTTCGACGAGTGTACGCTAGTGTCCAGTTGATTCTCCGAGCGATATTAACTCGCGTCTTAGCTGGGTAGTGTCGGAAAAGACCAACCGCATTTCCGTGGCAATGTTCCACAGTTCGCTACGGGTTTCCGGCATGGAGGTTTCTTCTGAGGAGGCGGAGTGTCTCGTAGCGAATATGATCTACAAGGGCTATATGCGGGGCTACATATCGCACGAGAAACAAATGGTAGTGTTGGCAAATACTAATGCCTTTCCTCGACTCGCGGATCGCCCAACTCCATTTACGCTGTATTAATCCGGCCGCCATCACATCCCCTTTCTCCTTTCGGGATTGGACATAAGACCCCCTCTTGTCACTACCTATGCGTCGAGATTAGCTGAAGCCACCATGCACTGCTCCAGCTTTGCCATGCGTTCACTTGTTGCTTTGTTTAAACCGGTCTACTAGATGGATTGAATACCCTTTGCCATGCTAGTACCTGGTTCTTAGCTTATTGTGGAGTGTGGTAACCTTGTCTAGATGTCGTCACGCACCTTGTAAATCAAAGGGCGGTTCTTCTATCTATCCCAGTCTTCCAAAGCAAACGCGAGAATACTGAAAGTAGACGCCGCCACCGATGTACCGCCTGCGAGACCCTCCACTTCTCCGCGGACGAACCGGACGAGCCTATCCAGCTCGCCTTGAATCTCGTCAATCTGACCAGATAGCCGCCTAACATCTCGCGATGCCGATGGCATATGATGGGATGAACCGTCGTCTTCGTCCTCGAGGTCCGACTCGCTGTCCGAGGTTTGAACAACCACTTCTCGTAAGGACGTGGCGAATCTGATCGCAGTACTCCTTTCCTGCTGCCGTACGCGCCGACTGCGGTGCAACTTGGATCCAATTCTTGGAGAAGCCTGTACGACTCGGCTCCCATGCGTGGTGAGAGCGTCGTGGAAACGCAAGGCGATGTCGAGGATGTCGAGGATGGCTTGATGTAACGTGGCCATCTGCGTGGAAAACGTTAATAATGATGATCTACGACACATGGACAACGACTTAGAGACGGACATCGTCGTGCAACAGGCACTCGCTTTCCAGCGCCTTGAGACTAACATGCACTGTCTGAGAACCATTTCCGGTGAATTGCCTCGAATGTGACTGACTGTGACTCGTGGAGACTGATCGTCTCGTCAAGGGACCCTGCCAGTTTCAAAGATGCGTGGAACTTAGACAGTTGTCGATGCAGAACCTGCTCGGTAGGGTTGAGACGAGAATACAAGAATAAACAACGCGTCCACCGACGTGAGTCATTATGAAACTAAGCAGGGTACTCCATGAACAGACTGTCAATGCGTGACACAAATAGATGATAGCACAGGGGCTTACTTGATGAACCAAAGCAATTTGCTTCGCATAGCGAATGCAATTTTGTCATTGGGTCCTATTGATTCGCGGCGAGCTGTTGTGTTCCACGTGTGCGCACTCTCTAGTACGCCCTTGGCACGGCGTATCTGCAACAAGAAGATGAAAACAGAGCGATAAACACTAGAACTATGTAGGCCGAAAAGGTATGTGAGGGGGAATGGTGCAGCATATTCCACGAGCAGACCATCCAAAGCTTCGACTGTTCGTCTCAAGGCCTGGTCTCGTGATCCAGAATACGAGAAACGGATCAAGGTTGGTTCCATTCGATTGGTTGTGTACTTCTGCACAATATCACGGAATGTGTTATTTAAGAAGTGGAAGTCACTCCATGCTTGCATTGAATCCATCTAGAGATATTCCGCATTAACGTCGCGCGACGATAGTTATGAGTCAGAGCGACAACTGACTTTAGCGAAGATAATCCCTGAGAAGTGTGACATGGCATCGCCTTTCCACATGAAGTACAACTCCTCGATCGCGGTGAGGTGCAACCAAAGGTCACACTCGCTAGCGATCATTTGGGCCAGTCGTTTCTGAGGAGTCTGACAATAAGGCAAGATAGTGTCGTGTACATATCTGGATAAATGCTCTTTGGAAGTCTTGACAAGTGCGCCAGTGTTGTGTTCTTGCGGCAAAGCAGCGAAGGTGGGCCAGTCTGTCATCCACGCAGGTTTAGCTTCCGCATCATCGCTGAGCGGAATATCAAGGATACGTAGAAGCCCGACCGCCTTCCCGGCTCGAAGGACATGGCTTCCCGTGAGACTCAGAGATAAAGGTACAGACTCAGACGAATATGCCTCTGTGTCTACCTCGCGTATTGTGAAGCCTTCAGTCCAAAAATCCGGATCGAGTATCGGCAAGCCGGTAGCTTGAATGAAAAACTCATCATCCAGAGTAGTGAGACTATCGGCCCCTTGCCTAGGTGCTGGGTCCCGTGTAGGCATCCCATGTTTCAGCCACAAGCCGACCATTGACCATATGGGCTCCGCTGATGCAATAAAAACTTGCATCAAGACTTTAGATGTCTCCGTATCGCCATTCGAGGAGCTGCTGTCCGCAGCGGTAAGCAGTGTGTCCAGAAGGAAAGTGGAAACGGTGAAGGGGGAGAACCGCATAGGGAGATCGAGAAGCATCCATACTTCCAAATTCTTATCCTGTGTCTTGGTAGCCCTACCCATCACCTTCCTGAGGATATCCAGCAGAGCATCGAAAGCGTGCGAGAACGAGTCACGTATTGTCTTTTCCAAGTTAAGGAGGCTAACATATAATGGAGGCCTACTTCCAGCCAAGGATAGGATTATGTCACGTTCCTTGGCCGCGCACCAAGAGTTGAATTTATCGATCTGGGTCTCCACTGCCTCAGAAAAAGCCTCCATAGTGCGAGTCATCCGACGAAAGTGACTGGTCGCGCGCTGTGCAGTTCCTCCAGACACGCAAGTAACAAATCGCCTGAGGTGCTCTATTGTTGATGCCGTTTGGGAAAAAGACCGGACAACGGATAGTTGGGCCATCCTGGTTAAATGAATGATCCGCGGCGCATCCGAAGTCGGCTGCGGATGGGCTTGAGCCCATGGACTGGAAGATTAACGACAAGACATGCCTCGAAAGAGAAGTTTCCATCGTCAGACCGAGCCCATCTCAGGAAGGAATTCTTGTAGCCTTGAAATGCCATCAACACCTCACGCACCGCGTCATGTTCGTGGATATACTTCTGCAGTTGTAGTTGGAATAGGCAAAGTAGTAGCAAAATTCGTGAGAGCGGTGACTGACAATCCTATACAGGCCATCGGGTGTCAACGGATATCGGTCACCTAGGACCCGAGCGGCCGACGGGCCTGCATAAGAAATCAGTCAAACGCGTCGAACTGTAGTGACCAGACAACATGCCAAGCGAGGAAGCATCCTTGAGTGTGAACGGACGCGTCAAGGAAGCATCAGTCTGCCACTCTGCCCTCCAGTACTGCCTCCGTTGCAAATCTTCGATCAGCTGCCGGTGGCCAAAAGTAGAGCTGGTGGACACATGAACAGAATCTACATTTAGATCCAGGGTGGGCTCAGCTTCGGAGGCTGGAAGTGAGTCTGTCGACAAGAGGGAAGGGGAGACGGCGCCAAAGTCATTAAGCAGCAAAGGAGAGAATGGTGGGGTACTATCAAGGCTCCTTGTTTCCCAACCTTCGACTGTGCTGCCAGGTGGAAGGCCATAAACACCTTCCCAATGTTGCCCCTCGAAAGGTTCCTCATCCAAGATATTTTTCCAGCTAAACGATTCTGACTCCACGCGGGGAGCTATGCTGTTTACTAGATAGTTCTCGGCATGCTCTACAGTCTGATGTGTGGGGGGGACGGAAAGATGCATCTTTTGGACATGCATCAACATAGGAAGGCAACCGCGAGGAAAAGAAATTACCAAGAACGACAGATGATCAGCTAGGCGTGCGGGCTATCCCAAAGAGTCAGGCAAAAGAGCCTGCGCAAGTGGTAGGCACAGTTACCGTGATTTCTGAATCTATGTCATGTATTTTCTCTATTTGTGATTTCAATAGAGTGAAAGAAAGTTGGAGAGCATCAGCCCACGGGTCCTGTGAGTTTACTCTTGCCCGTTCAGCGCGACTACGTCCAGGTGAGCAGATGGTAAAAAAACAGTGCGAAGGGAAAACAAACCCATTAACAAGCCTGGCAATATCGCTCATGCTGGAGCTTGGCGCAGCTTTCACATTGTAGTCCAGACTTCTCATAACCGTATCCACCATTGCACGGAAGACGCCCTCATCGTCGTCGGGGTTCAAACCAGTAACTTGTGATACTAAAGAGTGACTCGAGGATGTCAAGCGGGAAATCTGCCTCTGTGGGAAGCGGTGAAAAGGTTTAGAAGTTGGAACGTTGCCTATGCGGGATGCTGGTCTGCCAGCGGTCGGAGTGCTAGAAGGTGGCCGATTTGTTGCACGCGAAGATGGTCGGTGAGAGCTAGCACTACTCTTGGGCCTTACAAAATCATGGTGTTGATGTTGGGGTCCAACAGATGCGTTAGACGGGGATCTATGCCGGCGTGAGCCATCAGTGTAATAGCCGGCTACGCTCGCCGGTCTCGAGTTTGAAGCAGACATGATGTCGGAGAGAGTGGCGTGAGGACAGTTCCACTGTTCGCGTTGGTGTCACATGACCATGATAAGGTATCGATCTGATACACTAACGGATGAACCTCAATACTATGAATAGGTCAAAAGCTCCACTAAGCTTTCCCGCGCCATGTCTTCTATTCACCTTCATGAGGAGCTTGCTCAGACGAAGGCTACCGTCGTAGTCGAGACCCGTTTTGGCCCCGTGACTGGTGGAAGAGCGACGAATGGTGCTGTGGTATTTCTAAGTAAGTTTACTGACGTCAGCCCGATCCTACCGAAACGATTTGAGTCGCTAGAACTGCCTTATGCTCTTACGCCGGAGAGATTCAAGGATCCGGTCGCTCTACCCCCTGAGTTTCGCTATCAAAACAGAGAATACATCGCCGAGAATTCTTGTGGGTTTGGAGTGTCACAACGTTCTTGCCCAAACTTGACTCCCGGCTAGATGCGGTACAGCCATCGAACGACGGGCAAGCTGCTGGTATGTGTTGGTGCTAAACACGAGCCTTTCCAGTGAAAATTCATAGACTACGATGGGGTTCACTAGGCATAAAGTTCGAGGACAAAGTTGGCCTAGGAAAGCCAACTGAAAATCCGTACGTAGGGTGCGAAAGGAATTGCTGGCTTGAGCTCTCATACTCTGAGTAACAGGCTCTTTTTGAATATTGTTATTCCTCCGTCGTTCCCCGAGAAAACCGACTTTGTTGTGAAGGTCTACATTCACGGCGGGTTCGTCCAGTCCCTCCCCGTGACCGGAGACACTACTGACACACAAACCTGTGAGGAGTTTCCTTCAGTTTGGATCCCCGCATGGCCTAGGAAGCCAGGCCCAATACATAGCCGCTGAGCGCTCTGAAGTTTGGGTGAATATCGGTTATCGCCTTTCAGCGTTCGGCTTCCTTGCCTGTGACGAGCCGAGAATTGAGGGAAATTTTGGCTTCAAAGATCAGTGGGTGGCTTTGGAATGGATCCACGAGAACATCAGTGCATTCGGAGGTACGGCAGATATACTACTTCGGGCCGTGCTGAACTCGTCCTAATAATTCTCAACAGGTGACCCAGAGAACATTCAAATAACAGGTTTATCAGCAGGTACGTCTTATGCCAACTCTGGCACTTAATTCGTCTGAGGTACGGCTCGGTAACTGCAGGTGCTCACTCTGTTCATCAAATATTACACCACGCCTCGAGGCTGCCACCTGGTGTGAGGGCACCGTTCAATTCCGCTGTTTTGCAGTCGAATGCCATCGCGTAAGTCGCACGGCCTACCTCGTCATACTTCACGCGACCTGGCTTCTAGGATGAATCCCAAAACACCGGAGCAACTGCGGCCTCAGTTTGCAGCGTTGTCTTGGGCCCTCGGATTAGATCCAGATGCCGTGGACACGCTTTCTATCCTACGAGATCCTTCGAAGATTAGTTGGAAATCCATTATCAAGCTCATTGACAACGAGTCGTTAGGGGTACATGGGATATTTAGGGGCTGTCTTGACGGGGCTTGGCTTTCGAAGTCACCGGATCCTATGACTTGGCAACGTACTGGAGGTCTCGCCCGTGGGCTTCTCGAACACGGGGTGCTCTCTGTCATCGTTGGGGATCTTTCCGAAGAGTGGTACCTCTACTCCATTGCCCACCCAATTAAGCAGAAGCAGGATATCCGGCAATATCTGGAAAGATACTATCCTACTGACATCGTCCAAGGTATGATCAAGGTTTACTGGAATCTTCCAGACGACGTTGGAGCCGAGGAAATCGAGAAGCTGTTTGGGATCATTCTGGGCACTGGCCAAGTGCACCTACCTGTTCGGCTCCTCCATAGAGATCTCCTCCAAGAGAATTATCCAACGTTCAGATATACGATCAAATGGACGCCAGAGCAGGTGCGACCGAAAGGCAAGTGCCGCGAAGCGTTAACAGTAGAGTAATATATCGGGCTCACCTGCCATACCAGGCTACGTGACGCACGCCACAGACAGGGCCATATGGGCCTTCCGCGTTCCTGATCTGACCAGACCCCAATTGGAGGTAGCCCGTTCTTGGCTCGATGCGATTGGCCAGGCAACTCAAGAGCTAGAACACCAACATCTAAAAAGACGTGACTTGAAAGAAGTACTTACACTGCAAGTTGATAAGAAGATTGAGTGGGCGGTGGATGCGGTCTGGGACGATGCTACGAAGATAAGAAAGTTACTTCCTGGGGAGGTGTAAGGCAGACCAGGGGAGGGGTTTGAACCGCGACCACCACCACGGCGGGTTTTCCCACACCCGGGCAAGGGACCCTAGTCCGCGAACACCACCGGCCTAATATAACCAATAAAACACAATTACCCACCTCATTATACCAGACGAGAGAAGCGAACTAGAATCCATGAGAGACCGTGCCCAGATACTCAACGAACGACTGTGAGAGCCCAAATCTAAACACCCAGTGAACAGCCGAAAGAACCACTGAACTAAACACCCAGTAAACGGTCGTAAGTGCCCAGATTGTACCAAAACTTGCAACAGCCATAAGAGCGCAACAATGCAACACACACAGGAACCCTGGACCAGGATTTAAAACAACTGGAAAAACCGACACACTGCCCCAGTACCAGAAGACGTTCCAAGCGGCATTCAAATCCTTACGAGGGACTCCCACACCCAACGCCATAACCAGTACTGTAGCACCACCAGACACTAGCACGGCGCCACCATCAACTAGCCAGACAATGCACTGGAACCGCAACCACACCCTATCTTGCACCCTATGAACATTGAACATGAAATAATGTGTTCATCACAGACGTCAATGTAGCACATCGTTATACACATCTGAACCCAGCTAATCACAGTAGTATTCATCAATACTAATCCTGGACACCATGCAACCTTTTCACCTTGGTCTGTTCCCACTTAATACCACCACCAAATCAACTGCCAGATTTGTCAACTGAGGTTGAATAACTTGACTCATTTATTGCATTACCTATACAACCGTTTGTTAGAACAAACCTGTATGAAACATCCTGAGAAACGTGGAAAGACCTGAAATTCAGATGTACCACTACCAAGAGGTTTCAGTGCAGGTAGTAGTCCACGTGCGGCCGCACCTCCTAACCCTAGGTTCCACGTGACTGGGTCCTACACTCAGGCAGGCTCACAGCTGATCCCCGGCTATATGTGCGCTAGATAGGACGATGGTAAATCTCCTGCTATTTAGCACCTATTTTTGCCGGTATTTAGACAGGCCGAAGACATCAAAAGAAGCTAGGTACTGGAAATAAAGGCGCCTTCCAAAAAAATGTAAGGCAGACAATCGTGTGAATACCCGAATCCGTGGAATATTCCAAGGAGGGTGACACGGTTTAGTCTACGTAAGATAAAGGGCCTTTCTCCTCCAGCGATGGCTCCTTACTCAAATTTGGCACTGGTCCTTTAAACCACTTTCTGGCAGAAACAGCCCACGACAGGGCAGCGTATATGAACACCCCCGCGATGATCACAACCGCATAATCTCGATACCCGCAATTGAGTGCAAACAGAGAGGGGAGGACGATAGAGAACTCACTCATATCTTTTGCATCCGTGTGTTGCCCAGACGGGAATAGCAGCAATATGTTGATAAAAGCCACCCACGCGACAGCAACTGCTCCGATCGGGTTAGACCACCGCCCGAGAGAAAATGACCCTGGAACAAGCTTATCGCGCCCTGATGTGATACGGAGGAAAATAGGTGCGGCATAAGATGTATACAATCCGATTACGGACGCTCTGTGGGAGGCAAGATTCTGGATTAGAGCGATGGATAGTATCAGTGGCAGATAACAAGATGTCACCCTGCTAACGATGCGAACGCCGCAGCGCTAAACCCAAGGAGGCCACATAAGGATGCACAGAACATGACCAGCCAGACAGCATTTACGGGCGTCTGAGTGTGGTGGTTGATTCGCTTCCACCACCGCGATCCTGGGAGCGCATTGTCTCGGGCGAATGCAAAGACAACGCGAGAAGCATCTACGCCCTGAGCTGCACCAGTGACGAACTGCCGATACTGAGCCCAGCTATGGTTGAGATATGAAGGAACCTCACCTGCACAACGATAATGCAGCTCCATATCGCAAGCGCTCCTCTCTTCCCTAGGACATCCAAAAATAGTTGTCCCATAGGCAGCGGTAGGTCACCCGAGAGGAGGTCTGGTACTGATGCCGTTGCAAACGAGGCGGCGATAAATACCAACCAGCCGAGGAGTTGCGTTGCCCCGACGCCAACCATGATGGCGATGGGAGCTGCTCTAGCTGCTCCAGCGACCTCTTCAGAAACGTGTGCAGCCGAGTCATCTGGTATCAGAAGCCAATTGCATGAGGTTCAGTCATCGGAGTTGAAAGATGTCTTACACCCAGTCAGCGTCCACATCGGCGAAGTAAAAGCCAGGAGAAACGCCCAGCCGTCTTCTCGTGGTCAGATGTAAGAAGAAAACGAGCAAGGCTAGCTCACTATTGGACCATCCGGTGTTGTTCTCAAACAGAGTGAAGGCATCTTTCGCTGAGACCCTCTGGCCATCAGAGCATACAAGTAAGACAATAATGGCCGCTACGGTCGTTCCAACTGGATCCCAATGAGTAATACAGCCTTTTGCGGTTGAAAATGGTGACTCACCATTAACGACCACGTAGAAGAGGTTCAGCCTCGCCAAGGTACGAGTGGCGGCGGAGCAAACTACGCCGTGTGATACCAAGATGGCCAAAAGAATCCCGTACGTCGCACCAGCGCTGAGAACGACAGCTCCATCGGAGCTAACGGTAATTGCAGTGGTGATCATTTGCGCACTGAGCTCGTGGTGAATTCGAGGGGGGGAAAGTGCTGAAGCGAGGGGAAATGACCGACCATGTGTAGTCAATAGAACAGACCAACGCAATCTGACCGGTCACGTTCGCCCACCCAGTGACCCAGCTCGCTAACGGGGCGTACTTCGGCGGAGCCAACTTGGAAGAAAAGTAGTAAAGCCCGGCACTCGTCCTTCATGTTGTTCAGCTATCAAATAGGAGATTCAAGAAGATGGCACATACGGCATCGCAGATGTCAGTTCAGCGAGAGAAGCCGCGACACACAAAACGAACGGGCAAGGGATCAGCCAGCCCCAAACCATACCGACGTGGCCGCCTGACCAATTAAAGATGCCTGATTCCTTTCGTTATTTAAAGACAAGTACCTGCAGCTAGCGGGAACGACATAGTTGAAGACACCGAGGCGATGATACCCATGATGGAAAAGGAAAAAGCGACGGTCTCTATAAGCTGTACTGTCTCAACATCCAGTGGCCATCCGTAAGATAATCAGACTTACAGAGAATTCTCGCTTGAACTCGCTCTTGTAACCCAGCTTAGCAAGGAAAATGTCATCTGCGCGGCGGACATTATCCGACTCGGAGCCGTTGTGCACTGGAACAACGCCATTCGATACTGCAGGTTTCTCTTCGTCCGTAACCATGGTGAATAGCGGCAGGGAAAAGTGGGCAAGAAACGAGAGCAAACGAGGAAATCATGAGAAGACTAAATACGCAGAACCCCGACGAGCGTCTTTCTTATACAGGGGCATAGTAGTCATGCAAGAGATAGAGATAAGGTCCGCGGCGGCGAAGAGAAGAGCACCATTTCCAAGAGTGTCAGGGAGCGCCAAAATCCGTATCACCGGTTTCAGACCCAAAATGGAGATGGCGGATGTATCTCTGGCAGAAAAGCACTAAAGAGGGCCACATTTTAGGGTTCATCGAGTAGCTGAGACCTAGAATGAGATTGTATATCAATTATGAATGCGCCCAAAAAGAGTTTTCAGAGTGCGAGTAAATATATAGGGGAAAGTAGGTGGCTTGGGCTGATAAGGCAGCCAGTACCGTATGGGGATTGCCGGACCAACCATGACCGGCATGACCATGACCAGCCTCAGAGCTGCCAGACTATTATCATTCCGGTCGATTTCCCTCACTCGCACCTACGTTGCAGTAGGGGGCAGGCCGTATCCTAGACCCTCTCTTGCCACAAGGGCACCACCCGCTGCTCAAGCCAGCACCGTAAAAACCGACGCGTCAAAAGGGAACTCTGACACAGTGGATGGCTACCCAACCACTGCCAACGAAATACAAGCTGACATCTCCGCCCAAAATGATATTATCAACAACACCCCTGCCGAAAGCGTACCTTCGTCCGCCGCGCTCAGCCTCCCCCCCCTTCTTGACGCCCCTCCTCCCGGTGGTGCCACAGACTGGTCACGCAGCTACCATGGCTTGTCAACCCAGCCGTTTCCTCCAGAGGTGACCAACGTTCTGCAAGCTGAAATCGACTCATTGGACATTGAAATCAAACCAGGCACGTCGTTTTGTGTGTTACCGTTGCTGTCGCTTCTGCTGAAAACAGCGTTGCCTTTAAGACGGCTTGATTTATCTCCCCGAAATCAAGTACCGCAGAATCTTGAACAGGGCATTCGGTCCTGGTGGTTGGGGTCTTGCCCCTCGTAGTGAAACCAATGTGGGGCCGAAAATAGTCAGCAGGGAATATGCCTTGGTTTGTCTCGGGCGGTGAGTAACATCGTACTCATGAGACACGAAACATGCGAACCCGAATGTGATAGCCTTGTTGCCATCGCCCGCGGTGAGCAGGAGTACTTTGACCAATCTGGAATCCCCACCGCTACCGAGGCTTGCAAAAGCAATGCCCTGATGCGATGCTGCAAAGATCTTGGAGTCGCAAGTGAGCTATGGGATCCTCGATTCATCCGTGAGTTCAAAAAGGCGAACTGTGTGGAGGTATATGCAGAGCATTTACCCACGAAGAGAAAGTAAGCCTATATTAACCTTTCTTTCTGTTCCCTCTTCTGACTTCCTCCTGACAAGGCGCAAACTTTGGCGTCGTAAGGACCAACCCAAGTTCGAGTACCCTTTCAAGGAGTAGATGTATGGTCCTCCCATATCATATTTCCCTCCATACATACCTTATTCACTCATGCGTAACGCTGTCAGGACATTGTCTCGCATTAGCCAGTTAAATATTCATTGAATTATCAGGTACAAGGTGATTCGTGACGTTGTGAATCATAGCTGGCATTACGTGCATGGCCCCAAGCGTGTACCCACTTCATTTTGCTATTTTTTCCCCCTTTTCCCCTTTCCTTTCGTCGGCGTGGCCCTGGTGGCAGGAGATGCAACACTGGTGCTTGTACCAAATACTGTTGGTTCAGCGGTAATGGCCGCGGGAGCGGGCTTGGCCTTTGGGGTCTCTGGCTTCCCTCCGCGATGAGCAAAGTTCATGATGAGGCTACCAAGAAGGCCAGTCAGGACGTAGAGTGCCCATCGAGGGATGACACGGATTATGTTGTAGTACTTGGTCATGATGATGGCTTGCCATTCCATCACGAGCTCTCTGCAGATGATGCCGCGTCACAAGCCCTGTACGTACAACTACGATGAGGAGACACACCTGCTGCCACCGGGAGCGAAACTGGTTTGCCATGGGGGCGTATGTTCCCACATTCCTGACTTGACGAATTCGCGCAAAAGTTCAGATTTCAATCGAATCTGGGTGGCGCGCCAAAATCGGAGAGTTTGCCCTCTGTCGGACACGGCGACTAGCACAGGTGCACTGCATGACAGTCAGCGTTGTCGGGAACACGCAAGGATGACGCACTTCCAGATAGCCCATTTGGTAGTGATATACGTGACATTCATATAATCGATGCGCCCCCAACGAACATGGGGCAGGTCGTTTTCAATTAATGTGGTGTTGTAGGCTTCGTCGAATTGCTTGTCTGCATACAAGGATATGCCAGACCCTTGAGCGGATGAGGCCGTGCTACAGAACGACGACTGGTGAGTCAACGACCTCTACACAATATTGAGAGCCTCACACGATGAGAAGCCACACGCGGCTTTTCTCCTCTTCCTCGGTGAGAACTTCGTTCACAATGAAGTCGTTGTAATTGTCGTCGGAGATGAGTGGGACACGTCTGTCCCATATCTCGGAATTGTTTTTGGCGGCATCCAGGCGTTCGGTAATATTGATACCCAAGCGATTGAAGAGCTGGGCAGCGGGGCCAGTAGAAAGTATGTATGACAAACTGAAGCGGGACTCGCCCTCGCGTGGTGGGGGTACGGAGGTGGTCTTTGGGTCGAAAGACGAGGCTTCTTCAGTAGCAGTAGGGACGGCCTGACCAGGGGTCCAGCCGGCAGAGAAATACTGGGCGCCTGAAGGCACCACGAGTGTGAGGGCGGCGAAAGCGAGCGTTATCAATCTCATGGTGGTGGGCGGTCGTCAATGGGTCAATGGTCGGTACTGGTCAGCGGGCGTTCCTTAAGCTAAGCTGGGACCTGTCCGTATTTCCTTGATTGGTCAATGAGAAAGCCGGGGCTGTTGCTACCGAGCATACGTTCCCTCCGACAACCACACGTCCCTGAAAAAGTCCATGCAACCTTTCTCTGCTCCGGGCAACCAATAAATGAAATGCTCCTTCTACGCTGGCGAACGGCGCTCGGCATTGTCCTATCTTCCCTCGCCCTTCCTTTTGTCTCGACCGCTCCCACAGATGGTACGTGTCCTTCACATTATTTTCGGCTTTTCGCAAATATGTTTGACACGCGCCTTCCGCCAACACAGTCCCCTCCGCGGCGTCCTTCTACGTTCCTTCTTTACCCGACCTTCATCAGGACCCACTTCACCCGCTCCATATCTACGCCGGGCACCTAAATGCTGATCCCAATGCAGCGAGATTGCCGGATACTACGGTCACCGCACATATCTATTTTGTACTCATCAAAGCTCGCCGTACTGCAGACAGGGAACGCATCATATTTTGGTTTAACGTGAGCGTCACTTTTGGTGCCAGACGCCGGTGGTCTCTAACCGCCTTTCGTGCAGGGCGGCCCTGGATGTTCGTCATTCGATGGTCTCATGATGGAGATTGGCCCTTGGCGTGTAGACGGAAACGGGGGGTTCAAAACGATAGAAGGCGGTTGGGAAGAATACACCACGATGGTTTATGGTGAGTGCTACCATTACCGTTCGTCTGCCCTATCTTTTACTTCAGCGTGTAGTCGATCAGCCTGTAGGCACCGGCTTTTCGTATTCCAGCACAGACCGCTACGCCCATGACTTAAACGAGGTTTGTTCAATTTCACAGTACTTTCTGCCCCCCCCCCCACCCTCTAACACACCTCTAGGCCTCTGAACATTTCATACAATTTCTGCGTAATTTCTATTCTGTATTTCCGGAGTACAGAACAACGGACGTGGGTTTTCTCCTCGTGCTTACTTCCTCCAGTATTACCGCTCATCGGCACCAACCATAGACCTATATCGCGGGCGAGAGTTTTGCTGGTCAATACATACCCTATTTCTGTGAGTCTGGGTCTTCATGGCACACAAAGGCGTTCCTGAGGATATGTAGCGGAGGCGGTCTTAAACTCTGACCTTGGCATTCCTCTTCGTGGATCGGCAATCGGGAACGGCTGGATTGATGCACGACGGCAATATCCCGCATATCTCGACTATGCTGTGAGACATGGCTTAGTGGAACTAGGCTCTGCAGTGAGTTCACGAACACGGGAGAACCGGCTCTGGCTTGCTTACTTCTCTTTCAGCAATACGACAGAGGGAAAAAAGCTACCGACGAATGTGTGGCCGTCTTGAATGAGATGAAAGGGGAACCGATAAACGTTGCGCCGTGCGAAGGAGTCATGCAAAAAGTCGTCGACGAGCCTGGTGGTGCTGAGTATGTCTCTCCGCTTTTCTATAAGTTGTCTTTGCTCTGTATTCACAACTTCACCAGCGAGAAGGCAGGCCTATGTCTCAACATTTATGATGTTCGCCTAAAAGACGAAAACCCAGCATGCGGGATGAATTGGCCGACCGACCTTAGAAACATCACATCATATCTCCGAGTATACCCGTTTTCTCTCCTCCGGGCTCTCGGCCGCTCGCTCATGCATATGCATATAGCGACCCGATGTCGTGTCTGCACTTCATGCCGAGGCAAAGTCGGAAGCTTGGGTCGAATGCCAATCGCGGATCCATCGTGAACTGAACCTGAAAGATTCTAATTCTTCAGTGACGGTGTTGCCGCGCATATTGGAAAAGATTCCCGTCTTGCTATTCGCCGGAGACCAAGACTTAATCTGTAATTACGTGGGACAAGAAAGCATCATTCAATCGCTGACCTGGAACGGAGACACGGGGCTTGGAGTATGCACAGGGACTTCTTCCCCATTGCAGTCACCAGGGCTGATTGTCTCTGCAGAAAGTAGAAACTCAGACTTGGGCCGTCGACAGCACGCCTGTTGGTACGTGGGTTTCTTCGCGGAATCTGACATATGTGAAGGTAGCATCCCCTTGGGCCATAACTATTCAGCGTTAAACCACCCACTCATAGATTTTTAACGCGTCCCACATGGCCGGGTATGACCAACTGCACGCGACTCACGACATGATACTACGGTTCATGGGCATGAACTTCTCTGCCATCACCGATGGGACAGCGCGGATCCCGAGCAGCGTGGGTAACGATGAAAAACCTTCATTTGTCGAGAGTACGCCTGCCTCAGTCACACCCACACCGTCGACGACAAAAACGCCGGAACAAGACAAGGCAATGTGGGAAGGTACGATAAACCCCTCCAGTTTTGAGAACCTTGTCTCACGGCCATGTAGCCTATTACAACGCCGGATCGGCTGCAATTGTCCTCGTGCTGATAGTCGCTGCCCTTGGCACGGTTTTCTGGTGTCGCATGCGCAAGCGGCGACTTCGGGGGCTACCCATTTCAACGAATGAGGAAGAAAACATCCCACTGACCCAAGACCTGTCTAATAAATCAGACCCACTAGACAAAAGTGAATTCCGCGCCCGGAAAGGTAAAGAGCGTGCTCAGGAAACTGACGCCGAACCCATTTTTGATGTCGGCGATTCAGACGAAGAGGACGACGGACGCACTCATTAGTCCAGAGACACCTCCATATACCTATAGAACCCACTATTTTATTTATTGGAGCCGGGTCTATGGACACAATATCGATTCTTTCCTTGACGATACAGTAGATTACTATATCGAAAGTGCAGAACATTCTAGTGTTGAAGGACATGTTCGCGCTATGGTTTCACTGAACCGTCAAGGCCACATAGTGACAAGATACGGCAAGTTTAGAAATATAACGCTGCACGACCGCCCAGCATCGAGCCCTCTGCCCCGCCCGCAAATCAACACCTCGCGGTGGATATGACAACACGAAACAGTGTGAGGGCGAGCTGCAAGCTAACGCGCTCATTCTCGTGAGCACCCCAAAGGGGCACCTCGCTTCGTCGACCCGAAATGAGCGTCACCAGAAGAAACAAAACCTCTGTGCCGGAGCTGACGTTTCAGAAGGTCGAAACGAACACTTGAGAATTTTTTTTAGTCGAAACCAAACCGTGTTATATACTCCCTGGCTGGCCCAGCCGGTCGGGACTCGAAATTTCTAACGCCGACGCCCTTCCACTTCAATCGCGACCCACACACACAATACCCAGATGTAGTGTAGTGGCCGCGCACAAGATGTCGTACTACTACACACCGAGACGGTCCCGGCTATCGGCACGACCCAGAGCGCGAGAATCTATTTTTCCCGGAGGTTCTGAACTGCACCGTGAGGGCTCGCAGCCATCATTCAGCCCCGATCTCCTCGAAAGTGTCCGCGCCATGGAAGATTGCTGCGAAGAGGCAAGCAAGGAGACCGTGGTCCCACCATTATTACCCACCGCCGTGGACTTACCCCTACCCCTATTCTTACTTACAGGCACACGAGGCTCAACAGCTCTTGAGGAACGGTACTTTCGATCTTCCACGTATGGCGCATGTATTGGACAACCAACGGGTATAAAAGTCGCCGCGCGGAGTTTAACAGATGCCCACTTAAGACCGTCATTTTTCAGGTGTTTTTACTTGTAGATGAGGGTACAGTAAAGAAGTACAAGGCCGACCTGAGAGACGAGATTGAGCCCCAGATCACCGAGCTGGTATCACGCGCCGAGAAAGGCTTGGAGGCACTGCAGAAAAAGCGACTTCTGCTGCAGACCAAGGTTTCCCTCGTCATCATGTGCCTGTGGTGTAGTCGGTACTAAGCGTTTGGAATCAGGTCGAGACGGCTCAATCGAACCCCCGACCTCCTTCTACGTCAGATGGGGTAAACCGTCGTTTGCAATTGCTCGTAAAGCAGCAACAACGACTAGAAGCGCAAGCTAGGGAACTGGAAGCGGAGATCTTGGAGATGGCAAGTCCCAAACTATCTAGGATGTCCGTCCACTGTCCACTCACCAACAAGAAGGAAGCAGATCAGAAACGGCGGTAGACACCACAAATTATCGTCTTTGCATTACCGAGCCGTTTTTCTATGGCGGTTTGTACGTGTGCCGACGACGAAATGGCGCAGATCAAAGGCAATGGCCCGAGGCGAGGTTCCCGATTCCTTGCTACCTTGTCGAGACGGTTTACGCGTTATTCGCGGCGCCTGTGGCGGCCTGTTTGCGTCCTTATGAAAGTGATGGGATGCGTGCGAGAGCGTTCGCCTTTCACAGGCGAAAAACTGGGTGATTTACTCGGGCCTATATAACAAGCTCTTCTACTTGATATAAACCCACACCCATGGATGCTTGCTCGTGCGCAAGCTTTCTCCGTCGTCTCCAGTCTTCGAGTGGTCCCTGTGGTCGCTGTTTCTCAGCAGTCGCTTTTTCTTGAGTCCTAGCAAAGAGCTCCAACGGTCCGTGGAGTAACTGAAGCTCGTCAATGACCCTAATCTCGGATTGCAGGCGTGCAGAAAGGCGCCGAAGGAGCGGATGGGACTGAGTGTGCTGGAGCAGTGTCACAAATGTCGCATCGAGGATCGCTCGCAGAAACGCTAAAATCTTTACAGCCAGCCATCAGCAAACGCTTTTTACAATAGTCCTGAACGAACCTTATCGAGAGGGGGAAAGTCGGCCCCATCAGGACAGGGTGCTATTGGGGTTACTATTGCAGTCGTTTTTTCAGGTGACTCGATGAGGCTAGTTTCACTAGAGGAAATCTTCCCTAGCCAATCATCGACTATGACTAGGATTGGGATGATACTTTCGGCATGATTTAGCTGTTCCTTTATTGCCAGGCGTAGGGCTGCATCGGAACTAGGATAGGACACGCAAGAAGCCACTATTGAGGAGACCTCTGCGTCGGAAAGCGTGGCATCTATTTGCATGTCAGGTGTACCAGAAGGTTGGCCGTATTCGTGAATCGAACGAACGAGCTTGATTACTTCGATTTCTGGTATATCGAGAACGTTCTTAAGAGTCAACGCGACTGCGCGCTACGAAAGCACGAGCGTAAGGGACTAAGTATCACCACCATACACGAATGGATAAGTGCAACGCACCCAGTCTTTACTTTCTACGAACAGTTCAAGAAGGCTGTAAGATAGCATGCCCGCAGACACCACGCGGTTCTCCAAAAGGTAACGCATTATCTTGGGAGGGTACAACGTCGAGGTAGGTGTTGAAGAGTGTTGAAGAACGATGTCTAGGATCTCCCGTACAAATTCGTGACCAAGTATGGGATCATCCTGGCCGACATGAAGTCAACATTGACATGCCCTAGGACTGGATATACAAGACGCACCTCGACACCAGCTGAGGAAGCGGTTTGGTTTTCGAGCCACTCAAAGAATGCGAAATCAGCTGCCTCGAGATCATTTTGTCGAATCGTGGACCGCAATTTATTGAGTAAATCATGACGATCAGGACTGAACGAAACTCCCAACGGTCCGCCATTTGGTGCAACGAGCCATTTTGCGCTACTTGACGCACGGCCCATAGCGGTTGCAATCGTGGAAGTTGCGGGCGCGGTCACCGGGATAACGAAGACGGCGGAGCGCGACCTTGACGATTTGCCTTGAGGTATTGAGGACAGCGATAACAAAACTTGAGTGTTGGATGCGGGTATAAGTTTCGAAGAGATGCCAGCTTTTGACGCCGTGAGGTCGGTCGGAATAGGAAAACGATGAGAGGCAACGACGACGGAATATCGCAAGTCCCAAAGCAGCACTATAAGGTCCTGCGACTGCGCCAAGCCGCCGCAAAGAAGAGCGAATGAAGAGCCCAAAGAGAGGATACACACAGCCATTGCATTATAATGCGACAAAGTAGCCCCAGAGCTCCTCTCGATGAATGACAGACCAGAAAGCCTCGTGGGAGAAGGAATCGGCAGCAGTACCAACGACTCTGGAGACACCGGGCGTAATTCGAACGATCTCCACTGACCGTCGCTTTCTGAACCACAGGATATTAACGATACATACGCAGGAGGGAACAGGGAACGAGACTCACGAAGACAGGTGATGTAACCCGAAGGACTGCATGACGCTTTGATAACTGTCTGAAGGTCGATTTGGTTGACCAGTCAGTCGGCTAGCGTTCACCCAAGTATCTTAATACTCACACCGTCGACGGGGGTTTCCTCGTTGAGAACAGTTGCGATCTCGTCCTCGTAGATGGACAACACGCAAACCTGAATTACACCTGCCGAAGAAAAAACGAGGACGAGATTGGCCAACGGCGCAACCAGGTGTGGGGGCAAGAACGTCGCAGAGACCTTGTAAAATATGAAAGATGCCAATAAGGACGACTTGCTATTTGGCCTCCATTCTGCTTTCGGCGTATCTAGGTCGATGCCCATCATGGTCACGTCACCGCCAGGAGAGAGTAAGAGTATGCAATCGGGGAGGTCCTCGGGCGCATATATTCGCGATACTTTATGGGGCACCTGGAAGAGTGCCGGATCAGAGAACCATCGATCATGTAAAAACAATACAGGCGACGCACAGTGATAGATGACTTCTTCTCCTTGGCTCTCCCATCCCTCTCGGACGCCTCGTCCCACGACCAAACCACTCGGCCATGATCCTCCGTCCTCACTCCAGAAGATTGTTCGACCGCAGCGTAGATCCTCCGGAATTTCGTCCCATTCTCCGTCAGGATGCGCGAGACGGAGGGACCTGCAAACGTTGTTGAAGGTCCGAGAGCATAAGACCCCGCAACGTGACAGTCTGATATCTGAGCAAAATCTGGAGGTTTCTACGTGTAGGTTCTGCAAAATAGAGACGACTTTACGTCGAGAACATGGACGCCGTCCCCCTGTACAGTGACCGTGGCAAAACCTTCCCTTGACTTTGCTTTTGCACCGATCGACGGTTCGTAAGTCACATATATGCCATGATGCGATGGTGACCCAGACAATTCCCGCCAAGGAATATCATAGCTGGAGAGTAAAAAGGGTTCACCGATCGCCACGCTCATCTATCAAGCGTAGCTTCGGTCAAAATTAGAAAAACTTGGGGTTATGATCTTTTGGTAAAGGAAAGCCCCAAATAAGCCCGACACTAGGGTTAAGGCTTCGATGCTCACGTCGAGCAAGCATTAGACGACATTTAGACCCTCAAACAAACCACGGTTCGTATATTATCGATAGAACATTCTATTATATCCGATGCTATCTTGATATTATCAGATCTTGCATGAAGGACGGGGTATAGTTGGGCTAGGGTATGATGAACGTTGTCGGTCTCATTGTTCCATAATTCGACTTCTGTAAGGAGGGAAGCAACCCTCGACGCTTCTTCATCCAGACAAGCTGAAACAGAATCAAGGATCCCATACAGGCGGATAAGCCATCATTTACCTTTGAGTTTTTGAACGTCTTCGTGTGAAGGCATCGGTGGCTGCGACAGGAGGGCGACGGACTGCATTAAATCGGCCTGTAATCGAAGCCACGACTTTTCGTGCTCTAAAAATTGATGTATGATTTGAGGCAGACGGGCACCTGTACCCGTCTGTGCAACAGCATCATGGGTTAAATACAAGCGGTGCTGGGACCCGACGCAAGGCCGTACTTTGGCGAGATCGTCCAAGAAGAGGACGAGCTTCTCTGCTCCCGAACGCGCGGTGCAACTCTCGAGATTACTGTCGCCGGAAATCGTCTCTCCGAGTGCATCGCCACTGTCCTGGGGGAAAGATGATGGCAGAAGAACGAGGGAGAGCTACGGATCAACGAACTTGGCCGCTCTGTCGAACAGAGGACAAAGTCTCTTGTAAATCAGATTGCATAAACAACCACGATTGCACCTGTGCTGCGATTTGAAGAGGGTCGTAAATTTGCCCCGGTAGTGGGGCGTGGTCCTCAGCGGAGTGCGAGTGCGAAGGTCGAGTTGTGGGTGCAGACTGGAGGGGAGATGTCATCTAGAAGGGTCAAAAAAGGATTATCGCTCACCTGAGACTCGACAGCGGGTGTTGTCGAGTACGGGTCTCCGCGAGTTATATCATCGCCTAAAGTTGATCGAGGTGCCTTGACAGAGGCGGGTGGAGGGCGATGCTTGGTGTGGGGTTGGGGTCGCTTAGATGGTGCAGAGCTCGCTGCTCTTCGAGCAGTTGAAGCGGTGGGCTGAAGGTACGAAGGCGTTTTGGCTGGAACCGGGAATTACAGTAAGGTACGGTGTACGATATGTGATATGTTTTACCTACAAGCCATGGAGAGGCGGGTTGTTTGCGCGGGTGCCGGAGTTATGTTGGGGCCCGTTCAAGCTGACAACGAGGTCGGTGAGCGCGCGTTATAAACATGACCTGACATGGTCACTGGCAGTTCGGTCCCCAAAACGGCTCTGCTCCGTGTTGCAACCAAGCCCCACTACATGTCCCTCCTGTCGCTCATCGTAAAGCCTCTGGCCTATCTCGGCCTCCCCGCCTACCTTCTCCATCGTTTCTCGCAGTCATCACCTCTCATCAGATATCACCTCCACAACATTCTCTACGTATGCAGCCTCAGCTTTTGCTCGACTCTCGGCTTTTGCGTGGCCTTTCCTCTTTCCCTCGTGGGGAGGCGATATGATGTCAACTACGTTGTTGCTCGTACCTTCTACGCCATCTTCAGTCGGTTGGTTGGAGTGGAGGTCATAGTGGAAGGCGAAGAGCATCTCAAAAATCGCCCGTGTGTGTTTGTGGGGAACCACCAAAGCATGCTGGATGTTCTTTGCCTCGGAAGGTGTGTCACGAGTCCTGTTTTTACCTTCTTGGTCTGATCTTAGGGTCAGCCTCTTCCCGGTGAGAACCCGGATAATGGCCAAAAAATCACTCAAGTACACGCCGTTCTTTGGTCAATTCATGCAGGCCGCAGGCGCTGTGTTTGTCGACCGAGGCAATAATGCTGTCGCAGTGCGTTCACTTAAAGAGGCCGCAGAGGATATCAAGAAACGCCAGACCTCGATTTGGGTTTTTGCTGAGGGAACACGTACTTCACGCCCATATCACGACATTCGACCCCTCAAGAAGGGCGCTTTTCACCTTGCCGTCCAATCTGGCCTCCCGATTGTCCCTGTAATAGCGGAAAACTACTGGAACATCTACCATAAGGGTGTCTTCAACCCCGGCACCTTCAAAGTGAGAGGTACTGCGACGTCCTTTCCCTCGCGGGTCGGAGTTTGTTGACACTTGGGTGATCAGTGCTTCCACCGGTTTCAACAGAAGGGTTGACGGCTGCAGATATCGGAGATCTCGCCGTTCGCATTCACCAGCAGATGCTCGAAACCTTACGCGAAATTTCTGACCCAAATGCGCCTCCGCCTCCTGACACGGCCTCTGAAGTCTTTGCTTTGTCACAGACTGCGAAGGATGTTGACGTTACAGTCGATAAACCCCCAACCCTGAAGGAATCCACACCAGTTCCCTCCACTGCTGACGTGACAGCACCGCAGCCACGGGACACTGCTGAGGAGAGGCCATTGACACCACACTCTGAGGTGACTTCCGAAGGGAGTAGCATCCGACGAAGCGAGACCGAGGAAGAGGAGGGCATGGTTATGGTTGGGCGGCCCCGGTGAATATTTGTTAGTACAAGGTCGGGCGGAGCAACCGGGGAGGATATCATCATATATCGAGTTCATCACTGGTCCTCATGTTCTTGGTTTCCGAAAGTGTGACCTGGAATCACTTTTTTTAGAGTTTTGGGGACTGTCCATTATCGGGAGACCCTACTTCGCTTGGGCAGGCGTAGATTTAACCAGGAACGGCCGCTTTCTTCGATCGTCACAAGACGTACACAATGTTTAGAAGTACCGTTATGTTGCCTCGTCACCGTGTTGCTCTTCGAGAATGGAAGGCTATGCCGTGTCATTGATGTAGGCGAACAGCCGACGCAACAGGCTTCTCACCCTCACATACTTCCGGGTTATCTATTCGCGTGAGGCATTGCAAAACCATTTAACGCGTCCCATCGTGGCAAGTTACTAGCTTACTCCACCCACTAATGAGACGACGAACCCCGAAAACCGGCACCTTGGTCGCGCCACGATGTCTTTAAGCTTGCCAGCACACTCCTCGCTATCATCCGAGGTGTGGGAGCAGCACGCTCAAATTGTGGGGTTGGTGTCGGTCTTTCGAATTTGACCTGGCCAGGATGTACCTACCTAAAACTCTAATCCGTTAAGGAAGGCGCATCGTCGCACGCGCTCTCACCGGAGCATGACACGACTCAAGACTTCGAACTTGGAGTCTCGATGCAATGAACATACCATAGACCTAGACACAAAACTGCTTGGGGCAAATAAAAGAGCACATATACAGTATTCAGCGGAAGGATCATCACGGGATGGTGTCATGCACACCTGTGAATTTCCACTGGCCTGGAGCGTGACCGTCAAATTTCGGTTTCGGGTAAAGCAGAGGACACCCGTGAACGTAATGTGCTGTACTCCCAATTGTAATGGGACCAGAACGGATCTAGTCCTAGTCCAACGCTGCGCGTGCCAATGCATTTTCCGCATCTGCGCGTAGATCTGTTCTATAAATTGAAGAACATCAAATACGCGCCGCAGAGACAGTCTTTACAGCGGCATCTGACTAGCTGGCGCGTGCCCGTGTGCATTTTAACATTCGATTTTTATTCGCGGTGTGACGATGATGACAGAGTGGTTACCAGGCACGGGGCGTAAAATTACAGCTGTATTGACAATAGTGCTGACGAGATTGACGTGCGCGTCCTACTCTGAGAATGAGGATGTTGTCAGCAGAGCAGAGATAAGGATTTCCAAAACGTTCCGCCGCGGCATGGTAATGCGGAATCGAGATGGAATGTGCGTCGGAGAGCAGCGGCTCACCCTCATGTGTGTGATTCCATTGGTGGGTTGGTGGTCCGCTAATTCGCCAAGTCGACCACGTTTGACGAGGAGATCCACGTTTGTGATACGTAAAGACGCGTCTACGTTTGCAAGTTGCCCAGCGAGGAAACACCTCCTGGAGAACCCCGGCATGACACTCTATAGAATAGGTGACGTTCGGGCAATATAATCCCCACCTTCAGAGCTCCATCTCCCCACCTCCTGTCACCTACTTCAGCCTCCTGCGTTCGCCCCTCACCCACACTCTATACCCCATATATCCTACCTCTTCTTTTGTTTTTGTTATAACATGCCTTCGACTAGGAGTCGCATGCTGCCTGGTAAATATAATCTCTCTGACCTGTGCCATACTGTGAGCTGATCATATCTCTTTCATGTCAGAATGTTGGGGTCACCGTGGTGTAGGCCATAATCGTGCCCTAGCCATCTTGTTGTTCTTCTAACATCCCTTCGCACAGGCTTCTGCAGTATATCCCGAAAATACACTGGCCAGTTTTGAAGCTGCAATCCGCGATGGCGCCGAAGGGATTGAGAGCGGTATTTAGTGCCGTAGCTATACACGCTGTGTCCCGTAACCGCTTCGGCAGACGTCCACGTCTCTCGTGACGGTGTTCTTCTCATGTTCCATGATCCCAGTGAGTGCCAACCACCTAACATTTCTGACTCCTTGATCCGAAATCTCCCATTCTTTGCAGGTCTAGAGCGGACGACAGATTCGAAAGGTATATACCAATTGCTCTAGAACAAAAAAAAACGGGTTTCTTGACATTTTCAAAATTTTTCCGTTAACAGGGCAGATCCGGGAGAGAGACTGGTATGGACAGGGCGGTATGGAGCATGTCCGGACAGTCAAGGAACCCAAACAAGGCATCCCAACGTTTGCGGAGACAGTCGCTCTGTTGATGAAGGTTAGTGCAGCGGGAAAACCGCCCCAAGTTGTCCAAGCATTAACGCGCTTCACGAGTAGCCCGAGAATCAGCACGTCAAGTTCAACATTGACGTAAAAGTTTACAACGAGCCAAAACGGGTTTTCACCCTGATGGATAAGATGATTACATCGTACCCCGATTGGAAGGACAAGCTGGCACCTCGTATCATTCTCGGACTCTGGCACCCGCGCTTCCTGAGCGCCGCCAAGGCTTACCTCCCGTATTGCCGGCGGTCGCACATCGGTGCCGGTCCAGATATCGCACGAAAGTATTTCTGGGATGACTGTGACGCGTTCTCGATGTGGTTCCCAGGTTTAGCCACCGCAGACGGCGAAAAGTGAGTGCTGGTAACGACTGCCAAGGCAAATTGTTTGTTGACGCGCATTCGCCAGATTCCGGCACGAGTGTAAAAAGGCTGGAAAACAACTCATGGTATGGACCGTAAATGATCCATATCAGATGATGGAGGTAAGCCCGCCCTATACATGTGAAACGAGGAATGAACGAACGTGGGCGATATCAGGCTGTAAGATGGGGTGTTGATGCGATTTTGACCGACGTGACAAAAACGTGGCTTGAACTACGAGCAGCGCTTGATGGTAGGCACGGTTTCTTATCCGCTGAGGCGTGGGACTGATTCGGGTGAACCTTAGGTGACTACGATAAAGTTGGCGCCCGTTACACGCGGTCTTTCCTGTGGACCGGGCCGTTGTACTACGCCGCCGTGCAATACGGCCTCTTCTTATTGGGCAAGCGAAAACTAGAAAAAATTGCTGGATCGTTTGATCACGTTGATAATGAGGTTAATACCCGGGCAGCGATAGTTCGCGTGCGTGTTTGAGGTTGAGGATAGATAGAATCGAGCGTGTTATGTACATTAGTTCAAAGCGTGATAGACATCATCATCTCCCGCCTTCCTTTCACGTGTGACTCTTGTTCCTCTTCAACGCTGCCGCAACGGAGGAGGCGGTGACGGCACCTAACTTAACACTGACTCTCACCATGGACGCTAAACCTTCGCTCCGTTATCCACCCCTTACACCTCCTTCCCGCACTCGTTCCCATAGAAAGCGCCTTCCACTTACCCGACTGTCTTCTGAGTCGACGCCCGCTCTCCCAGTTTATTTGCGGACAGAAGACTTACCTGACGACCGTCCTCCAGACTATCCGGAGAGCGCTCACGAAGCGGACGCCGATACTGATACATCCACGTCAGATTCACTCCTTCCCCTTCCTTCGCCGCGTCCCCGAAGAGGTTTCTCGCACAGGAGACGCCATTCTGCCTCACCGGTCACCTCACCCTCTGGGGACCCCTACCTGGACTCTTTGCTGGCCCGCAGCGTACACGCGCTTGAAATGTCCAATGCGCTCCTTCAATCTTCCATCAGCACGCACACCTCGCTTTCTGCAGTCCTCGCCGTTGACTCCCCTGTCACTGATAGTTCCCTCGAGGCAAGGGCCCGCGATCTCTCTTCACGCATTCGCGTCAACTCGAGGGTCCACGCTAACTGGATGGACGATCTCGCAGTCATCTCAGAACATATCACGACCGATTCCCAGCCAGACGCTCTCGGCCTGAGTCTCGCCCATGAGGACACCATAAGCAGGAGTCTCCCAGCCGACCCTTCCCCCGTGCAGCTACGCGTACCTCATCACCGGAACCATTCTTCCTCCGATTTGCGCCAGATTGAAGCGGACACGGTCGATTCGGTCGAGCCTCACCTGCGTCTTTCAACTTGGTGTCGCAGCCGTCTCATCTCGCCGGCTCCGCGGGCCTTGACACAGTATGTAGAGTCTAACGCCGATCCGGACGCAATTCATCTTCCATCTACCCTTGGCCTACGTTCCTCATCTTCTACTCACTTTCCATCGGGAATATCCTCCCCACCCCCACCCCCAACCCCGCCCGTGGCACCAGCACCCTCCTCTCCATCACATTCCGCAGCACACGAGCCCTCAACCGCAGCGTACACACTCCTTTCTTCCTTTCTAGCTAGGCGCTCGTCTACTAGCTCGGCTGGTTCACATGTTTCGTCTCGCTCTCATTCAGAGCGCCTAGTAAAAGCCACCGCAGAAACTGCCACAACTTCCTCTCGTGCGTCCAGTACTGTGATTCCATCCCGGTCTCGAACCCCACGTTCCAGTCCCCCCCGCTCGCGTGTGGGTAAGCGCTCGCTGTCTCTACCACCCGTACCACCTCCCCTTGTGCTCCCAACCCGTCCGCTAACTCCCCCGACCGAAAACCCTTCCCTTTCATCACTCTCATCCGCATCCTCTTCCAATACGTCCTCCGATCCCCACCCCAATCCTGTTCTCAGTCTTCAAGCACTACGCAAAATCCTGGACGACCAACCACGCCCTCCCCCGCCGCACGAACCACCAGAAGTGCGTGCGCCACGCCGCCCGGCCTTCCTCCCACGAACGCCGCTCCGTGCCCCGACTCTCGGGACGTCCACCGCGACCGCGAGCGTCTCACGCCTCTTCACCAAACCCGTGCACATGCACTCTGGGTCGTCGAGTGGGGGACCACGCCAGTCTGCGCTCAAGAGCGGGCTGCGCACGCCGCAGAGCCCCGCGTCGTTCGACGGCGCACTGCTCGCGCCGCCCGGTCCCAGCCGCAGCCGCAGCAGCACAGGCCCCGAGGGGAGCTCTGCATCGAGCGCGCGCTCGACCCCAAAACGCATCTCGTTTGCCGAGCTGCCGGAGCCTTACGGGAGCGAGCGCGGAGGGGGTTCTGGGCGCGGCTTCGAGAAGAAGCGTTCGAGAAGAGCAAAAAAGCGGGGTGGGAAAGGCAAGGGCAAATCCAAAGGCGACGCGGAGGCCGGCAGCGACGGCAGCGACGGCGAGGACGACAATAAAGGATGGTGGGCAAAGCTGCTCTTGGGAAGCGGCAGCGCGCGGAGTCTGTCCTTGGGCCGATCAGAAGAACGGGTCGAGTCTCGTATAGCTAGAGGACTGGGTAGCCGCGGCGGCTTTGGTGGTGGGATTGAGGACTGGGCGATTTAGCCCTGGATATCAATTACGTGTCTTCACTGGTGAGTTGGATCTTATCCATCCGACCGTTATTAACGGCCTCTCGCTTAATCCAACTACACCCGTCCATGGGAACACAGCTTGCACTTACGTCCGCCTGTCATGCTTACGAACTAGATCTTGTGTGCTTTCCTCCCGTCGGGGCTAACGACGGTCAAGACTGCTTTCTGTTGATATTTCTGTATGCGATACCAGGATAACATATCGGTGTATTATCTCGCGATTGGGGGTTGTATTTTTTTTTATAAGGAACCGGAACAAATTGCTTCTAGTCTGTACATTGCATCTTGTCTTTTATTCCCACATCTATATCTACACAGAGCTTTTGGAAGTGCTGACAGAAAAATGAGTGTACATTAGAGTGCATGAAAGGAGCGGCAACTACGAGAGCAAGCAAAACAGAGTGAGGAATGAGTGTGTGCGATATTAAAAAGCGTCATATGGGGTCACCGGAAGAATTAGAAGGGAAGAAACACAGAAGCACCACCTACATAAGTGAGAGCGCATACCAAACCACCAAACCGCCCACGGCGCCGGCCATGAATTGTGCGGGGAGCGTCGCGGGCAGCCCTCTGCCGCGCCTGGAGCTTTCGATCGCGGCCTTGTAGACCTCGTCCTCGATCTGGTTGACGTCCGCGCCCCAATTGAGGTTCCCGAACCGGAGGGCGAACTTCTCCGGCGTGTACGCGCGGGTCTGGAACCGGACGCCGAACTCGTGTAGGTCGACGTCGTGGGGCCCGACGAGCAGCCAGTGCTCGTTGTCGATGAGCATCTTCTGCAGGCGCAGGCCCGCGCCCAGCACGGCGAGCGCCGCGGCGGGGATGTCGGCCGTGGGCATCTTGAGGAACACGACGAGCGGGTGCGTCGACGACGTCAGCACGCGGTGCACGTACTCCCACGGCTCGCGCGTCGCCCAGTCCTCGCGCTCGTCCACCGCCGCCTCAGTCACCTGGTCCGCCATGCTCGGCGGGGTAGGAGCCGAGACCGAGCCCGAGCGATAGTCCGTGATTCTGGTGCCTGGAAGGGTGCCGGGCATTATTGGCCGCGACGAGTGCCTGGCTATTATAGCACAAGATTGCCGATCTGGGGGTGCCGAGGAGTTTTGCGAAGCTGTGATGTCGTGTGTTGGTGCTTGATGCAGGGGCGGCGCCGTGAGGCCGTCGGGGTGCTTGGGATCGATCGGTGGACATGATGCAGGCGCAGAGGGAATAGCGGGGGTGCTCTTCTCGTGCACGGCGGCATAGTGCTGCGCCAGTGCTTCGAGTTGAGGAAACTCGACGTCTTCGTTCGCAAAGAACAGCGGATATATGTCCCTGAGACCACCGCCGGCCCAGGTCTGCGGGGGCAGCACCGATTTTGATGAGCCCTGAATGAAGTCTGGTTGCGGTTGGCTGGGTAGTGGATTGACGTCGTGCATGTAAACGTCAATACTGGACCGGTCGGGGGTAAAGGACGGGGTCCAGTCTTGCGCGGTGAAGTACCCTTCGGAACTGGAACCTGAAGAGCTGCTCTCATCACCATCACTCGTACAAGGCCAAGCCAGCTGCGTGGCATTCTCCATACGATGTCCAGTTCGTTCGAACTGTCCCACCCGGACGCGCATTCCCCCTACTTCGGGAAATGTAACGCTCGGTTTCCACATATATTGAAAAGGACCTTGCGAGGAGGCCCTCATGGGCTCTCGGAGTGTGACTGGCTCCATCTGTTGATCAGGCTCGAGTTCCGTGAAAGGCTGAAACCCTTCGATAGTCTCCATGTCCTCAACAGGAACCATGCGTTTAAGGACGTGTGGCTGCAGGCTTGCACGGCGGAACCTCTCGCGAGGACAGCTTTGCTCTGGGGAGGGACCTTCATTCTCGCTTGAGCGACCGGAAAGCTGTCGACTGTCTTGCAAGGACGCACGACGAGGGTAAGAGCGTCGGAATGTATCTCCCCCAGGTGTCCTGAGAGAAGAACGTCGCACTTGGGACCGGCTGTACGGTTCTGCACCGTCACGAATGCGGCGCCGATTCTCTAGGTGGAAAGATCGTCTCAAGGGCATCGGCACGTCCGTAAAATGAACTGAGCGCCGCTGGTTCATGCTGTATCGTTGTGGCGGCTGCTTGTCTGGAGCCAGTAGAAGAGGGTCCGGAGATTCACTCCTGACGGACGACTGAGCGCATTCGGTCGATGTATCGTGCATGTTCGAACACGTAACAGTTGCACAGCTGGTGTTGGAGTGGAGGCCTGTGGGCTCTTGATGGGCACCATCGGTGACTAGTGTGTCCGCTGGACATCCGTAGAGTCCATCTTCACGGAAGTGTATGTGATGAGGTAACCCGCAGTCGCTACAGTCATCGCCAGTCATGGATACGGGACGAGGATAGAGAATATAGTGGTGTCCAGCACCAAAGAAACTTCAAGAAAGAGAGAAAGGAGAAGGGAGCAAACAAGTTGACCACACGGAACGTAGTCATTGGATTGAAGAGATAAACAAGGGTAGATTTCCTTATTGGGAATAATCAAAAGGTATCGAGTCATATACAACACAACACAACACAACACTACACAACACTACGCCCTAAGAGGCGCTCATTGTAGCGTAGCCTGAGTCACGATCAAGCTCACGTCCGACCCTGCCACAACAAACATGGACGCGACGTCCCCGAAAGTCTTTGCGACCTCTGATTCCAACGATGTGTTGCGCTCGGAAACCAATTCATGGAGTTCACGCTGGTGTGAATCGACAGCCATGCGCCTCGAACGTCCTGCTACTACCAAAAGTGGCCTTGACGTTCGCGACGCTTCGCCCGCCAACTCCAGCATCCTATGGAGTGGCCGAGCTGCCGATTCTCTTTGGAAGGAGATGCGAGTCAACGCTGCGCGAACCTCGTGACTAAATGAGGACTTCGGGGACGTGATACGGTCCCAAAGAAGGTTGTCGGCAGTTTCAGATTGAATGCGAACTTGCGTGCCCTGCTGGGAGTACACTGTATTGGGAAACGCGACGGTCTGTCACCATGTCAGACACACTTAAGAGGTCACTCGGGCGTGAGACTCACGTCACCGTAGTGGAATACGGGCTTGTCACCAACGGTGTGCACAGATTCCCTGCCATCGGACTCCAGTCGTTGCAACCGTATGACGGTTGCGCTGACCCCTTCGTGCATACATAGCTGTATCACGAAGGACAGAGCAAGACGATCATCCGGACCACCAAAGAAGGGGAGGAATATATGTGGATATATGGAAGAGCTGGAATCGGTCAAGAACCCGCGATCGACGAACAGGGCTACGTCTGACGGGCTGTTCGCAAAAACCTTGCGAACGAATTGTGAACGGAGGACTGCAGCAGCCTCATCATTCCCGTTTGTCTTGGGGAAAAGTAAATCAAATGGATTGTACGGTGTTGTGTGAGAGCCGGATGAAGAGCCTGTCGCAGAAGAAACCGGCCAGGGTATGACGGTCATTTGTGAGCCATTCTCGCGAACGTGATCTGCCACATGGGTGGAAAATTCATCATAACTGATGACCGAGAGTGCAGCGGACATCAAGAAATGGTTAAGGCGTCCAAAGGTCCGAAGAACGGACAGAACAGGGTCATTGTGGACGAGTGTGTCGGCAGCCTGCGACTTCAGTACAGCGGACGTCCGCTCTGTTAACTCCACCAGACGGAGGGCATCTATAGAGATGGTGGGCTGTTCAGGGAGATAAGGGACGACAGGCGCTTCGGAATGGGTGGAGACCTTGTCTATGGAGGACTTCTCGGTCACAGGTGGTAGAGTACCCATAAAAGGGCGACGGAGAAGTTGGATGAGAGTCATCGCAGACGGGAGTTGTTCCATGGAGTCGAGGATAACCGCGAACTTGGAACGCGTAAACTCTCCAGACGTGGTAGTCGGTCCAGTGCCCGGAGTGTGCGCCTTTTCCAAACTCGTGCTCGTGCCACCATGAACGCGGACGTGCGGGGGGTAGACGAGAATGGTGAGGGGAGTCGTGATAAACGTCAACACTATTGCATGAAGGACAAACATAGAAAAGACTCGTTCATTAAGGATCCCGGCCTGAAAACCGACGTTGAGGACGATAAGCTCGACGAGACTAACGTGGGTTGTTAACGTAAGTTCAATTGGGGAATCAATCGGATTTACCCTTTACAAGACATGAGCACTCCAACAGCGCCAGATTCGCGAGTGGTGAAGCCAAAGGCCTTGGCTGTCAAAGAGCACGGAATAAATTTGGCTAAAAATGCGACTACGCAGATGAGAATAGTGTAACCCCAAGTGAGGCCGGTGTCTAGGAGACTGAGATTAGTCCTGAGACCAGAAAGGGTAAAATACTGTCAGAAAAAAAATCGATATGGAACCATGAGCCATGCAGCGAGTACTACAAAAAGGAGTGCTACATTACCTGGGGTAGGAGCAAGAGACTGATGAAATCCTCCATCTTTTCTACGACCGAGATAGCGAAACCGTTGTCTTTGGGTATGATCAACCCGGCAAGGAAGCCACCTAGCGGAAAACATGTTAGAAAAGTGGCAAAGAAAAGGAAGAGCTAATGACCGAAGATAGCGTGGATGCCGATAATGTCTGTAAAGAACGCCGACATGAGGACGAGGATCAATGTTACGGTCATCATAAACGCAGTAGGTTCCCCTTTTTCCAAACTGCCCGTTCTTCGCGCAAGCCACCTAAAGGCCCATTTTCCAGGAAGGAGAAGGAAAATGGTAAATCCGACTCCTGTCAAAAGTACATAAAGGGCAGCAAGAGCAGTTGACGCGTTGACCAGGGCTACGGTAAGGGCCAAGAGGACCCAACCGGTGACATCATTGCCAATGCCGGCAGATAGGGCGAGGATACCAACAGTAGTGTCCAAGAGCCTGATTTCCGTAAGGATACGGCACAGGACGGGAAATGCGGTGATGCCAACAGCGACAGCCACAAACAAGATAAAATAGCCATATTTAACGCCATCATCAGCAAAGTTGTTGTATATGGGTACCGCTATCGCAGCGCCAAGACCAAGTGGAATGATAAGACCCGTGGCTGAAATGGCGAGAGATGCTTTTGCGTTTTTCCTGAGAAGGCTCATGTCGACTTCGATGCCGATGATAAAGAGGAAGAAGACGAGACCGAGGGTACTGGTGAGAGAAAGGACATGGATCGAAGCCGGAGGGAAGATTGTGTTGGTGAAATTAGGAATGCGCCCCATTACAGTGGGACCAAGGAGGACGCCACCAATAACCTCGGCGATTACCCGGGGCTGACGGATTCGAGCAAATAGGAGCGAAAGGAGTTGAGTGAAGCCAATGATAATAACTGGTAGAAGGGAAATAAGTCCAAGGCGAAGGGAGGACTGTTCCAAGACATACCGGTTTGTATCACCCATAAGACAAAAGGGTCATTAGGATTGTACGTTGATGGATTGAGACCAGCAAAGATGCCAGCCTTAAAAATGAAAATAGAATGGATAAGAGACCGGGTTCGAAATATAAGGTCATACCTGTTGAGGAGCAGCTCTGCGAAAGAGTACATTAGAAGCGTCAGCGATATCCCTTGAAAATTGACCCATCTGAGGAGGGTCGACGGAGGGAGAGGAGGAGATGCTATCGTTTCAAACGCTCCTCTCCTTTATGCGTTATTTTATATTTACTGACCATTACGAAATGCATTTTCCGTAAAGGAGTGGCTGAGAGAGCGAGCCAATGATCATTTTCCCTTGGCGCCGGGATCAGGGTCAGGGCAGCCGCTGTCGGTTCACATGATAATCTTCGAGCGTTTCTCCCTCGATTAGCATCCCCGTGACTGCGGACAAGTATATACGGCGTTACTACAGAGATGTCATGACCTTCAGAGAACTGCCCAGGGCCCAAGGCTAAACACGGTCACTTTCACGAGTCAGAACTGCAACCGCGACAGCCTGCCACCAACGAGGCTTGTCAAGCCGTCTCCAGGCCACAAGAGGGACGACATACCACAATGGACACATTCAACTACAGTTCCAGCACGCACTTGTGCTTTGGGAACGCGACAAATGCATGTCGAACCTTGATAGTTCATGTCCTAATGGATCGGTCAGAATGAAAAACCCAGGAGGCAGGGTCGTCGACACTCACCTTGGTTTGAATGCATCGAAGACAGCAAAGCTTCTCGTATCCAGTTTTCTTCCATTTTGCGATCAGACTGCACGCGCGAGAGTAATCAGAATAAAACCCCGTGGATACAATATAAACTTCGTGAACTCGCTTCGCATCTGCGTATTTCTCTTTCAAGAGCCAGTCATAGAGCTCCTTGCTGACTGCTTCTCGCTTGTAGTAGAGCTCATAAATGTATCTTGAACGGGCGTGTGATATCCGCATGATTGGCCAGAGGGATTCAGACTTGCGCTTGCCCTCATGGGATTCATTCTCGGCATCGCGCATCTTCCTCCCGTAGTCGTCGAGGATCTTGGAACCTGTCAGCTAGGGTATATGACGGTGTGATAGGTCAATACTAACTGGCTCAATCTCTTCGAAGCCCTCAGGGGCTTTCTTTGTCCGGCTTGTCCTAATTTTTGGCATAGCAATGAGAGGAGCTCGAGGGGTAAGGTGAGTAAGTGAGGTCTCCGGTGACACCGACCGTCATGTCATGGTTCGGGTGTGCGCTAGGGGCACGTGCACCCCCACGGTTCGACTTTGGCAACGAGGCATCCCCTCCTTCGCCATAAAAACCTCTCTTTCCCGCGAACCAAACCCTCCTCAGACCCTTTCCAACTCGTGGAACACCGCCTCCTCCATCGGGGCGCTTGTCGCTCCCCAAATTTTAACGATGGGCCTCGTTGTCCTTGCTCTACGCTGTTACCTCGTCTTCCAGAACGTCTTCATCACGTTCAAAACCCTCAAACTACCGCCTCCCTCATCTCGAAACAATGGCCAACCAAGCGTCCGAGCTCTTACTCAGAGAAAGCGCGATATGAAAGGCTGCATGGCAATTTGGATCGTTTGGGTAAGTCGTGTGCCCTTTGAGCTCAGGACAAGTCATTAACGCGTTGGTCCAAGTGCTGTCTGGCTCTTTATGAATCATTAGTGGAGAGAATAGTTTGGATCTTTATTCCGTTTTACGACGAACTCAAGTCGGTCATCCTCATCTTTCTCATCCTATCCCGCGCCAGGGTATGTGCCCTCGTCAGTCACTTGCGGTTTCTTGTGACTCATTTTTGCCAGAGCGCCGAACCCATTTACCTCCATGTCATCCGACCTCTTCTCAAACCTTATGTGTCGACCCTCGACGCTGTCCTCAGCTTCGTTCACAACCTCGGCGATTTTGTGCTCTTGATTGTTTCTCTCCCCTTCACCGCAGCCATCTCATGGTGGTACGGTCCATCTGCAGAAGAAGACCAGACCGGTCTAACTGAGGTGGACTCGGAAAGCGTGAGAAGCTACGGAGACGAGCAACCTACCACTTTTAAGAGTAGATCAGATTATCTCGGCCACCACAATCTCCGGATGCACCCGACATCTTCCACAGGAGATGGCCATGATACCTATCCAAGTGGGGCACCCCAGGAGACAAATTCTTCCGACACGCTACATTCCCGATTCTACGCAGCTCCCGATGCATCATCGCAAAATCATCAAATCTGGCATCCTCCTCCGTCATCATATGAAGAGCCTGATGACGGTGAACATCATGAACCGCCAACTGTCATGCCGGAGCCCCATATTCCTTCAATCAGCGTTGATAATTGGCGGGCCTACCCCCCATTTCCTTCTTCGTACCCTCTAACACCTGTGCACCAACCACAGATCAATATGCCAGAGCCTGTTCATCCTTCCCAGTTCGGCATTATTCGCGAAGACGGCACAAGTGGAACTGCCACGAACGACCAGACCGACGGAACCCGGCAGGGTTTTGGGCGGTCGCTCCTGCCGCCGCGTGAGCCTCTGAACCCCGGCTGCGATGGTGACTTGAGCGACGAGACCAGAAATCTCGGGGTTCAAATCTACGAAACTCGTTACGTTACATCAAGCGACAGCGACGAAGACATGGACGACTACGAAACTGAGGAAGATTCATTCGAAGTTACCCTTCGGACCCCCCAGCATCGACGTATTCTCCGCGCTGTGCCTATGGACCGTGAAGTTTCCAACGTTTCTATTAATACCGAAGCCACTGTGGCCTCGTCGGCGCCAAGTGAGACAACCGGTCTGACAACAGATTATCATGCATCGTCTTTGCGCACGACTACTGTCACCATGTCGCGCAGCTCATCGACGGGCAGCTCGAGTGCTGCAGGGATGAAGAGACCACTTCCTCATTACAGAGTTGGTATTCGCCCCCGCGTGCGCACGGCAGACAACAGGAGTCCGAAGAAGATGGGGTCCACGAGAGCTATTGGACGCCTCACTGCTATTCCCCGCCCCCCTTTTAGGCCCACACCTGAAGGCGCGGCTTCCGAGGATACGCTAGACGATGAGGACCGCAAAGACACCGATGTTACACGGGGGGATGATGACGTACTGGCTCGCAAGCGACGACGTGTAACCGCCGCTCCGCGGACCAAACGAGTGGCAAATACCCGGCCTGGTCCGCGTAGCGCAAGGGATCAGTCCTCGGAATCCAGACTGGGCCAAGATAACAGAAAGTCTCGTGTCGCCAGACTTCCGGTTGCTACAAAGACTTCCTTGAGGAATGTTAATCCCCGCACAACGGGCACAGGCTCTTCCGGGTCCACTGTTTCCCCTCGCAAAGCTCACCAAGCTACGAGGAGGAATGCCATCCCCATTTTTCGACCTTGAGTGTTTGTTAGTCACTAGTTTCTGCTCCGTTATCGCTTTGACATTCTGCACGCACCACGAATCCGAAGTAGTATCTCAGGTATCCTTAGACTTTGCTCAGCATATCTTGTAAAATATCAGCCGTCTCGCCACATCTATTCATCCTCAACAGTTCGAATATACAGCCATCTCATTGTTCGTCTTTTGATAGGATGTGCATCAATTGTAATCTCCTAAGTCTGTTGTTGTGTTACCTTTGTGCCTCTCCGAAGCTACTAGCCAGGTCCATGCTCCGATTCCGTCGCGGTCCTGTTCGTGCAGCCGGAACTACGAAGTGAAGCGCAAACCAACTCCCGCGATTAGACAGCGGCATGGGGAATGCACTACCAGGTAGGCGGCGCTCCGCAAGCGAGCTAAAACCGTGGAGTCTCACTCGGTTTTTTTTGTTTGATTTATTCTTGTACGTCGCGTATTGAACCCCATTTGTACATTCAAGTTGTATCTAATCCTTACTCCGCGAAGTTTGTTTGTTCTGCCCCTCCGTCACGCTTACTCCCCAACCCGAGAAAGAGGCTAAGCGATATGTCAAGTGTCGAAAGATATAAGGTGCATTTCGTGCCGGCCGAGGGCACAATAAGTCTCACGTCCCGGTATTGGTTAGAAACGGCCCGTGCGTTGTTGCGACAACACCCTTCATTACGACAATCACAACTTCCAAAGGGTCGTGACAGCCGTGTTTTGGGTCGCCCGACGTCGTGAATGAGATCTTCCTCGGTGGCAAAACAAAACCCTTCGAAACACAGCCACCTTGTTCGCTGGTTGTTCACGCTCTTGTGAGGTAACTAACTCGCTTCTTCGTATTGTTGTACCTCTGCAAGATACTGGCAACGTTCTTGTCCCGTCGTCAGTAGCTTGAGTGTCCGTGCTTGGCAACGCTCGGGCTGTCGATTCTCCTCCCGTGATGCCGCAAGTTCTGGGCCTTGTCTCATTGTCTCTTTATGGCTATTGTATCTACCGTTTGATGGGCACTATGTTACTGATGGCTTTCTCTCGTACCCTCGCCACGACGTCCCGACTCTGGTTTGCTACAAAAGGCCACGCCCGGAGGCTAGCCATGGCTCGTCAACCGGCTTTGACAGCAGCGTAGTTCCTGTGGAACTACCCTCGTGTCCCCCCGAGCAATCGCGGGCGTTACGCTATGACCAGTTTCACGACAACACTACACCGGATGCAGTGGGTTTCCGAGAGCAATAAGGAGAACACCGTGGTACGTGCTCGCCGCCGGGCCGTGGTCCTGTACGCTTTGTATTCACCAGCCGGGGTGTAGTGCGCTGGCGCACCGTCACAATCCGGAGCATACTACGGCGCATTCCGAACGACTCCTTGCGCCTCTTCTTGGGTGGCCCCCGTCGTCCCGCCTTCGCGGACGATTCCCGTAGCAGAGCCCTCGGGATACAGATTCGCAACCCGGGCTCCAGTTGTCCGCCGTTCGCCCCCCACTTCCGGGAAGGCCTCCGCTATCAAGCGGTCGAGATCCGGAACCGCGCATCGCCAAAGATCGTCCAACTCGTCCGCGAACAGAACGCCGAGCGGGTCTTCATCTCGCCGCCTCTCTACGGGGACGGTTCTCGAACAGGCTGAACCCCTCGCCATGCGACATGACACAGGTTATCAGTACGACGAATTCCTGGCCTCCTTCCAGCGCCGCATCGACGGGATGACAGGTCAACGTGGTGGATGGGGATTCTAGAGAAATCAGGGACAACTTGACATGTACACTAGTCCTATTGTATTGGTATTAGCCTTGGTACTTGTAGCATAGAGTCACGGTAGAGTAAGGGGATCCTTACATAATAGACGCCAAGTAGAAACTGAAAGGATCAGGAAATGTAAATCTCGGCCTGGAGCCTGACTCGTCAAAGCGCAAAGCTTTAACGTTTAGCAATGGTAAGTGGGTCTCTGCGATGCAATTTCTTCGATAGTGGTAGGGGGGACCTGCCAATGCTAGTGACTGGGCGTGAAATTGGCTCGAGGGGCAAGTGGCCCACGTGTGTAGACGCCTTGACATCTACGCCGCACGCCATACGCGGCCAGCTCCCATTCCTTATACCCCCTCTTTCTCCTCACTTTCGCCATGCCCAGTTCACGACTAAAGAAACACACATCCATTGACACCCATACTACTTCGCAGCTCAAGCCAACGCGCTCTCCATCCTCTCCGGAGCCCAAGCCGCGAAGCCCCCAGGAACCGTATTCGATGCCCAGCAGCAACCCTGCCAGTCAATATACACTCATGGAGAAGCTGGGAACAGGGAGCTTTGGCACTGTGTACAAGGCCATGCATAACGAGACGAGGCAGATTGTCGCTATCAAACAAATCGGTGCGTTGCTAGCCCCAATCACCACACCCCTCCTACGCTCTCAGCTTCTCACGTTGCTTCTCCCTGCGCACAGACCTCGAGGATTCAGACGACGATATTTCTGAAATTCAACAGGAAATCGCCAATTTGGCACAGCACGAGTCGGAATTCGTCACCCGTTACTATGGCTCCTTCGTTATCAATTATAAGCTCTGGATCGTCATGGAGTATCTAGCCGGTGGTTCTTGTCTCGACCTTCTCAAGCCGGGCGTATTTTCGGAGGCACACATCGCCGTAATCTGTCGTGAACTTCTTCTGGGCCTCGAATATCTTCACGGCGAAGGCACCATACACCGCGACATAAAGGCTGCGAATGTACTTCTCTCCGCATCGGGCAAAGTCAAGCTTGCAGACTTTGGGGTCGCTGCACAGCTGACAAACACGCTCCGCCACACCTTCGTTGGCACACCCTTCTGGATGGCGCCGGAGGTTATCAGACAGGCCGGATACGATGCCAAGGCGGATATGTGGAGTTTGGGCATCACTGCCATCGAAATGGCCAAGGGGGAGCCGCCCCTCGCCGAGTATCACCCGATGCGCGTGCTTTTTCTAATCCCGAAAGCCAAAGCCCCTGTTTTAGAGGGTCCCTTCTCACTGGCATTCAAGGACTTTGTGTCTCAGTGCTTGACCAAGGATCCTGCGCAGGTATGTCCACCACATCCTCCTCCGGCCAGACCCCGTTGCCTACGCCCTGTCAGCGACCGACAGCAAAGGAGCTCCTCCAACATCGTTTCATACGAGGCGCGCGCAAAACGTCCTACCTTACCGAGCTAACTGAACGCTATCAAGAATGGCGCGCTCGTGTCCCTGTGCGTGGGCAGGCTGCTCAACCCTCAATCCGGAATAGCATCGCGTCGTGGGACAACGGTACTCTGAAGAGCGAGTGGAACTTCGAAACCATCAAATCTACCGCCGCTATGGGTTCCTTCCGCAACATGGCAAGGGACCTTGTTCCACCCGACTTAATTCCGGACGAAGACGAGGAAGTGGTTTCATTGTTCGAAACCGCAGAGGACGGCGACTCTCTAGACACCGGCGCAGCAACGAAAGGCAGCGACCTCCCTACCAACCTTGGCAATCCCAACCCGGAAGTCCTTGCAGGGCACTCCACAGTTGTCATACGGTCCCAATTAATATCACCGCATGAACAACAACATTCCGTGCCACTGGAAGACGCCACACCGTCTGATGCGTCGAATACTGGACAGACGGATGCAAATGCCGGTCCGGATCTTGGCGATCCGCCGGCTTATGTGCGGACTCCAAGGCGGTCGTCCTACGCCGCGCGCACTGCGCCGAACGGCACCATCGTCCGAGAAGCGGACCTCGGCACTGGAGTTGACACGATACGTCCCGTGAAGAAGATCGACACGACGGGTTCCTTACGACTGTCATCAGAATACGTTGGGAGCATCCGAGCGCGTGAAGGGCGGGATGGTAGTGGCTCCAGTTCCTTGACTACATCCCCTACATCGCCCGTGAAGGACAAGTCCAACTCTGCACACAAGCGCGCGGCGAGTGAGGCAGCGAGAACAGGACGGTCGCTCGTTGACGAGGTCGTTCTGCCCGCCTTACAGAAGGTGAGTGCCGAGCACATCAGCTCGGTTGGTTAGTGACTCAAGTGTTCGGCAGGCCATATCTGACGATATGGACGCGCGGGAGATCGAATCGCTCAGCATGTTGTCGCGGGGCTTCCAAGAGCTGAGGGACGTCAACCCGGAGCTCTCGTACAACGTGATCCTCGATATTCTTGCCGGCTTAAACGAGTACGTGTGGAAGAGGTACCATGTCAAGCATTTTATCTTACCTTTCTCTTTCTTTCTTTTCTTTTTTTTCCCGCCAATTGGCGTTTTCCTGCGAACAGGAATTCTGCTGTACGGCAACACGTGCAAACCTCACGGGGACTCTTCCCACACAGACGAGTCACAAGGAAGAGCGAGATGACAAATCGCGGGCTTGTGGTAACAGAGGTGGTCGAGGACATCGCCGGTCCTTCTGGCGCTGTGGCAGTCGCCTCCGCGACAACGCCTGGGCTAGACAACGGCGCAGACGCCTCGCCCGTGAAGCGGTCACCTATCGCCGAACTTCTGTACATGCGGTGGCTAGAAGGTCTCAAAATCAAATGGCCAAATATACTGTCGTAAAGCCATGAGGCCATGAGGCACGCACACCTTCGCTAGAACCTAACCCCTCCCCCATCAAATTTATTTTTTTCTTTCACAGTCGTCGTTGTATTGTCACAACTACCTCCCCCTGCAGGCAAACTCGCCCCTTTTCCGGCCGCCGCATGCGGGCATACACTATTTCGGTTTAGAGCCGCTTTCCCCCTGGTTTCTTTTTTTTTTTTTTTCAAGACGACGCATGATTCGAACCCGATCAGTCACGGAATACCATCATATTCGCCCTACGATCGTGTTTTTCCTTCCATTCGATCCGAACTGGCCCACTTCTATGCCGCCGGGCCTGCTACCCGTACTGTACGCGTCCCTCCTGCTCTATTCTTACACGACAAACCTTATATCCACCCACCCTCCCTTCTCACGCTCTGGGCTTTTTTCTTTTTTTCCCTCTCTCCTTCTATTCCCCGCGGGATTGCCCTGCTTGGCCTTTCTGGGCGTGTGTGATTACTACACGCGCCGCGTTACGATCTTTTACGAAACAGGCATGAAGACCGTAGTCGGAACAGCTACCTGTAACATCTTTTTAGGAATGTTTTATACTAACGACATGAGGGAAATGAAGAACCACCACCACCAGCGATTCTTGTTGGTTAATGGAGTAGGATCCGCGCCGCATCTGTGCGCCCAAACTCTTTCTATTTATATAATGACGATATCTTTTGGCCGGCATGCCATAAGTGTGCACAGAAGCCAATTATCCCATGTGTTTGCATCGCGATTGGGAAGTTTGATAAATGCAACAGATAGCGAGATGTATGTTGACGCCGTCAGTGACGTGACATCTGGAATTCGGATTATCCTGCGTGCTACAAGTAAAATGCTGTTGTCCGTCTATCGATCGTAATGAATTCGTGAGCGTGCGAGATGGAAGTCCGGTGAGAGGCGAAGCAAAAAGAAGGGGTTTGGGGGGAGGGGTTACGCAAAGGTATGTACTAAAAGGGTCCAAATTCGTTAAAGGTTCGGTCTGAAGAAGGCCAGTTCAGGGAATGTTAGTTCGATCAAACAGTGACGGTCCCATGAACCGACGCCACCGACGAGAGCGCAATGCTACACCACTGCCCAGAAACTGTTCACGAGCGCTAGAACGGCCACCAACACCGTGAGACGGCAAGGTGAGTACCATCTGGGACTGGCGTTGTTCGTCTTTACGCCGTTATCGGGCGCAACGCTGGCAGCGGGGCTGCTGCCGCTGCTGGTGCTGCTCGTCGCGCTGGGCGGGGTGCTTGTGCTCGAGGGGGAAGCAATGAGTCCTGCACCGCCATTTCCGCCAGCCGTGAGGATCACCGGCGTGGCAGGGCTTGTGTCATCCTTGGCATTCTGATAGGCGCCTTGACCGTCCATCTCAGCCACGGAGGTAAGTGTCCAGTTGTTCTGCTTCATGAGAGGGTAAGCCGTTATGAACGCTTGCACAGATCCAGCGGAGAGCTCGTGTTCCAGAATCATGAGGCCGGGGGTCTTGGGGCCTAAAGTATATCATTGAGCTGCATTGAACTTGCGGCAAAGGGTTTACTTACCTGTCAGCCATTTTTGGAATTTGGACTGGATCGCCTGAGGATTGGTTCCTCCGCCTTGACCAAGGGACCAGTCTCCAGTGCTGTAGTCGGGGTATCGATGAGGAGATGAACATGTGCGATCAACACGAGGACTGCACGCACTCCTGATTCCATATGACAGTCGTGAGACCAAATACCTCTTTGGCGATAGCCGTGACTCGCGCGTCGGTGTCTCCATATGGTGGCCGCCAAAAGCGAGCAAGTCTTCCTCCGGTAGAATTGTATATCACTTGAAGGGTCCAGCCCAGTTGAGCGACAACGTCGGCGTTGGACAATGTAGTCATATATGGGTGGGTCCAGGTGTGTACCGCGATATCGTCCTGATTGGTCTGGAAGGCGATGTTGAATTCCTTCCAGAACTGGACGATGTTGACGCCGATGTAGAAATGGGTTGCTCTGACTTGGTTCTGGTGGAGGAATGCATACAGAGTATCGGACGGCTGAAACAGGGCATGGCATCAGAACTCGCCACAGACTCAGGCACCGCACCGCATGATCGGCGCCTCCAACCGACAGATGCGTTCAAGACGTGGGGGGAACTCACTGGAAGAGGGCCATCGTCGAAGCTTACACCAATCACCCCCGGCGGTGCGTCCCAGACCTGACCGGCGATGCGACAACCATACGTCGCAGAGCAGACTTGGGGGCTATTGGGGTTAAGAGAACCATAGGTGGGGTTGCCCGCGCCCTTCGTCGCTGGCGGATAGTTGGGGATTTTACCGGCCTGTACGGCAGTGTTGAGGGCATCCTTCCAGATTTGCGGCATGGCGTTCGAATCCGGAGTTGATGCGGGATACGCAGCGGCCCAGGCAGGAGTGCCTACTTGGGGAAAGGCAGTTGGGGCTGCCTGGCGCCTGAAGAGGGCATGAGCGGGATGGTCATCTTCGTGGTACCAGCGATCGGGAAGGAGGCGTTGAGAGACATGATCATGGGCATGAGAGTCATGAGAGGGAATGATAGCAGCAGAGACAGCGGAGAGGAGGGGGATGCCAGCGAGGAGGAGGAGAGAGGAAAGCATGGTGGGAACGGGGCCGGCGAGGGGACATAGCAGGAGGAGGATTGAGCAGCCTTATAGTGTGGTAGATCGCCTAGTAGACTAATGGCCAACAGTGCTTTGACTTTGACTTGGACTTTGACCTGACTCTATTGGGACTGATGTACTTGACTGGATCCAAATTACTGGAACCTGGCGCGCTTCTCTGCCCCTGCCGCCCACGCCTGCCGTCCGGCTCCCGACATACAGCACATGGCGCGACGCACTTTATCGTCTCATCGCGGCTGTTGTGCGGAAGGAATGGTCACATTGTGCAAGATAGTGGTAAGAAAAGAATGACAACAGCTATTTTTAGAGACATTCACGTAGTTAGAGGAAAGTAGTAGGGACAACAACAATGCCAACATCAAGCCATGTCCGCGCTTTGTAACGCTATGTTCAAGTCCGTGTGTGCGAATACAGTCTGAGCGTGTCATTCAGATAGCATTTCTCATGACCCAAAGCCGTCAAAGGTACTTTAGTATAGCAATCCTGGACAGCAGAATCGCGAGACAAGGACACCCGTCAGTGCAGCCACAGTCAACGTGAGCACGGTTGAGGCCGAGTTGGACGTCAAACCAGCCCCATTGCTTTTAACAGAATTATCTGGGTTTGCAAGAGTGGAGGCTACGGAAGAGGTGCCGCTTGTCGTTGTTGACAACGAAGTAGTGCTCGTGGACGTAGTTTTGGAAACTGTTGAGGCAGGGGGAGGTGAGGTGTAGTCCATATTTCCGAGGATGTCAGAGGCTGCGGCGTTGTCGGGTGTTCCTTGCGCATTTTGATATGGAGCATTCAGTCCGTCCATTCGAGCTACAGAGACAGGCTTCCAGTTGTTGGCACCAATCAATGGGAAATTGTCGATAAAGGCTTGAACAGACAAGTCAGAAAGTTCATGTTGCAAAATCATCAAGCCGGGAGTTTTAGGACCTCGTTTCCAGAAATGAGCGTGTCACTAGCAATTGTATGAAGATGAGTAGTTACCGAAGAGCCATGTTTGCATATTGGCATGAATCTGAGCCGGAGTCGTTCCGTTCGAGGTGACGTTCGGGGTGACGTTCGGGGTGATGATAGGGGTGAGAGTCCAATCCTCGGTGCTGAGTACAAAGCAGGTGCCATTCAGCAAAACCGCGACCACCATAGCAAAGTGCGTACGTACTCTTGGTTCCAGATGATGGTTGTCAACCCAAGGACCTCTTTCGCGATCGCGGATACGCGGAGATCCGTATCGCCGAAAGGCGGTCTCCAAAACTTGGGCACACGCCCACCGGTAGAGTTATGAATCAGCTCCATCGTCCAAGCAAGCTGCGCGACAACATCCTCGTTGGAAAGCGTTGTCATATGGGGATGCGTCCAGGTATGCACAGCAATGTCATCTTGATTCGTGTTGAATGCACGAAGAAACGTTTGCGGATTGCCGACGATATTGACCCCAATGAAGAAATGCGTCGCCTTTACATTGTTCGCTTGAAGGAAGGCATACAACTTTTCTGATGGCTAAAAGTAAAGAACAAGGACAAGCCGTGAGTACATGATCTAAGCGGGCGCCGCTTCGCGTTTGACGCGGGCCGCGGGCCGTAAACGCAACTCTTGTGACGTGATTGCAACGCAAATGGAAGACACTCACTGGCAGAGGGCCGTCATCGAAACTGATACCAATGACACCCTGAGGGGCGTCCCAGACGTCGCCTGCAATCCTGCATTTGTAGGTTGCTGAGCATACTGGGGGCGCATATGGATTATAACCAGAGGGATACACGGGATTCCCGTTGTCCGGGTCAGAGGAAGGGGGTATATTGGGTATCTTTCCAGCCTGTACTGCAGCGCTGAGCGCGTCTTTCCAAGCTTGTGGCATCGCATTTGCGTCAGGAGTGCTCACGGGATACGCCGCCGCCCAAGCTATCCAAAAGGGCAAAGATTTTCGAACACGGTCAGAGCAGGGCAGCAACTGGACAGGTAGGGTAACGGACTGGGAGAGCCAACCTGTGGGTAGGTTATCCCATCTGCGGGGGGGCCAGTTCCAGTTTGTCTGCGGAAGAGGGAGTGAACAGGATGGTCTCGCGGATGAAACCAAGTTTCTGGAAGGGGTGAGCGAATCTCGTGTGAGTGGCCCGGATGAGCGGCACCAGTACGGGCAAAAAGCGGGGTTGCAAGGAGAGTGAGGGAGATCCAAGATACAAACATTACAATTTAATTTTTTCTAAAAAGGAGGGACTAGAAGAAAGGAAAGGTGGATGGTGAATTAGAAGGAAGAGAATGGAGAACGGAGCACTGGGGGTCCGAAGCTGGCCATTTCTATATGACCTAAAGTAGGCGGGCTACTCTGACCGCCCTGTGTATTGAACGGCGACGCTGACACACAAATATCTAGATTAGCCGATTACTCTGAAAAAGAAATACAGTTTCCAGGCGGTTTAACACCGACCGCAATATGACCAATGGTACTTGCTTGCCTTTTCTTTTTCTCGGAGTCTCATTCGCACCATTCGCGTTAACCCCGCTGGGTCGGTGCCGTCGGCATACTGTAGTGTAATAAAATTCACATGATATATATATCTCATCCTTTAGAGCATGTATTTATATCCTTTGCGCCGGCCGCCCGAGGATTCGCGCTGCTCTATTTGTTTGTTCTCGTTGGCAAGGACCTGCCTAAAGATGAAGCACATTACTATACAGAGCCCGTTGGTCGAAATGCAGATCGCGTAAGAGCGGTTGTAAGTCGGACCCCACGATTTTTGCCACACGTATCTGCCCGTGCGCGACGACCGTCAGCGACGGAGGCACGCACAAGAAACGAGAAGCATACGTACGAGCCAGCTATGTTGCCGAGCTGCGAAAACGCGTTGACAAACGCTAGTGCCACGGCGCGTTTCGAAGGTGGACGGGCAAAAGTGTTGGACGTCCACGTCAAAAAACAGATAAACCCAGCATACGACTGCGCCATCAGGAAGCTAACAGGGACGCCTAAGTGTCCGAGGAGTAGTATGCTGAAACGTTGGAACATACAGAGCAAAATAACGAGCTGCCAGCCTCATCGTCGAGATTGCGATGACGAAACCGATTATTCCGACGAACAACGGGATAACAATGTGGAAAAAGCGTTCCTCTGTCCTATCGGAATGCCTGTAATACGGAAGTTGTCAAATCCGGCCCCAAGTGATTGCGCAGCCGCTAGGACTAACTCACCTGCAGACGGCAAATGCCACTATCGTAGCGAAGATCCACGGAGGCGCGCAGAGTAACAACGTCACGGTAGGGGAGTATCCGAGTGTTGCCGTGAGCGTTGGGAAGAACGCATTGAATGACAATGAAACCACCAGACTGGTGAGTGCCAGCGCTAACCAGTACACCTTCCAATCACTCAACGCTTCGAAGAAGCCTGGAAAGCGGGACGCTTTACGCTCAGTCTCCTCATCGTCACTAACGCCGAAATCCTCTAGCATGCGGAGCTGCGCAAGCCGCACCTCCTCAAGAGAAAGGAAGCCATGGGAGTTATTTGGGAAGTCTGGGAGTATGAAAATAGCGAGAAGCGCGACCACAATCGTCAGTGTGCCTTCAATATAAAACAGCCACCTTAGGGGAAGTACTGTGAGAGAATGATTCGCGCGAAACTTGCACGAAGGCGACAGACCTCCAAGCTGCGTGGCCCAGCTTCCCCTGCATCCCACTCAGGATGCTTGAGGCCATGAGCGAGCCAAAGGCATTGCTGATGAGATTGCCACACGCCAGCAGTGCAGTGCGGAGCCCAAGTTCCGAGCGCTTGTACCACTTGGATAGAAGAAAGAGGGCACCAGGGAAAAAGGCGGCCTCCACGAATCCAAGGAAGAATCGAGTGAGAAGAGCTCCGGTAAAGTTGTGGGTGGCACCTGCGAACGATGTTTAGAAAATGAGCAAGCAAACAGAAAGTCAGGCGCTGACCTGTCACGCAAGATATGACACCCCAGAGCACCATACAGGCAGGGAGATATATGGAAGGCCTTCCAATATGGTTCAAAAACATATTGCTAGACAGGTCAATAAGAAGGGAGAAAGGCGGACTGATGGGTACTATGCCTACGAAGGTATTTGCATTAAAATGTAGCCGACATAAAGGATACTCAGAAGTGTGTTGAATTGTTGACCCTTCAGATGCAAATCTGCCTCGAACCCTTTCAAACGAGCGGCACTGAGAGCATTCTCTTGAGCAAGCCTGAGAGCTGAACTGATGACGTAACAGGACTTACGCAGCGTTATTCCGGTCGATCTGGGAAGCGGGAGGGCCGGGTCATGTCATAAATTAAGCTGGGCCGCGCGAGACAAGGACGACCAAGACGCACATAGTTGAGAATGTAGATTAATATGAGTATGGACATTCGCGTGTCCAGCTTACGAAGGAGCTTCCGCTCAAGTCTGAGCCTTACCTCCTTGCCTCCGAACTCGGCGTCGATGTCTAGAGGCCCATCTGGGGACACAAATTGCTCCTCACTGACTTGTTCTACCGATACCTTGGCCGACTTTATCGAGGACGGCATGGTAAGGCGGGCAGAAGGTAGTGTTCGGAGTCAACTGGGGGTCCACGTCAGGCGTAGAGCTTTTATAAAACCGGGTACTATATGCGTACGCGATAGCCTTATCTTCTCCGTAGAATGGAGGATTCCCTGCGTCCCACGTCTAGTGGAGTAGCACAGCGCGTGCGAACCCGATGGGTCCTCTGTTTCAGCTGATCGTAATTGCAACGTATGGCGGTCGCCACCTTAGTTCAACAGCTGCCCCCACTGGCCACAGATTACCACCGAATCGTCTCTCCGACTCTCCGTATTCCGTCAGATACCTCGGTCACCATCCCAGTCGGTCTCTTAGCGTGTCAACGTACGTATCGTAGAGATCATTGCTACATTTTCTGACCGTCTTTGAAATCAAAGGAGACCCCTTGCTTCGCTCCTTGGACACCTCGATCATATCGGCGTCTCTGCTGAAACCCTCTCCTCCGCCTTCTGCAAAGAAAGGAAGTCATGTAAAGCGGGCAAAAGCCTCTTCCGCCCCTACTTTCCATTACCCTGTTCTTCAAGTCATCCTACACGACACCATTTTATTCCCAGAGGGTGGAGGTCAACCTACCGATATCGGGACCCTGACATCCGAGGACGGTAGGATCTGGAACGTGGAACTTGTGAAGAGGCACGGAGGCGTAGCCGTCCACTACATCGGATCCGCAGAGGATATCGGTGATGTGCCCAACGTCTTTGCACAGGGAAAGCGCGTCAGCCTTGAGCTCGGCCAGGCAGGCTTCCAAAGAAGGCTTGATCATGTCGGTCTTTCCTACTCCAGGCAAAAAAATTACCACACGACGTACTCACCGATGCACTCCAGATGAGCATGCACACCTCACAGCACCTTCTTTCTGCTGTCATCGAAAAAAGCCTCAAAGTTCCCACTCTTACTTGGTCGCTTACGCCGTGGCCTTCTCCCGCGTACGTCGATCTCCCCCGGCCCCTTACTGCGGCAGAAGTGAAACAGGTACAAGACGAGGTCAATCGTTACGTCTTCGAGGGACGGCGGGTCTATGTTGAAGTGCAAGAGTTGCGCGCGGGCCAAACGGGTATAGACTCTGGCGACCCGGAGGCGTCTTCTCGCGAACTCGGCCGGGGGCTTCCCAGTGACTATGCCGGCGGCGTGCATCGCATGGTGATCATTGACGGCGTCGATCGCACCCCTTGCTGTGGCACGCACCTCCCCACTCTCGCTTCGCTGCAATTGTTCCTGTTTCCCGTCTCGCCGTCTTCTTCCTCCGGCCCGTCCCGGCACTACTTCGTGGCGGGGCCGCGTTTGCTAAACCATCTCGGTGGTGTCCAGTTGCTGCTCACGCGGACCACGGCTGTGCTCTCATGCGGGCCACCGGAATTGCCGGAGCGCGTCGCCGTTGTCGTCGAGGAGAGCAAACGGCGGGAGAAGCGCATCGATGATCTCGAGCGCGAGCTGGCGGGCTTGCTGGGCGTTCAGCTGGCAGAGGAAATGGTGCAATGGCGTGCGGCTGGTGGCGAGAGCAAGGGCAAGGGCGAATGGGTCAAATTCGTCAGCAGGACGGATGATTCGTCGAGTGCGCAACCGTTCTTGCAAGCGGTCACCCTTGCCTTTGCAGCGCACTGTTCGGGTCAAGGTGGTACCGCAAATCGATACACACTCCTCCTTGTTTCTTCCCCCTCTTCTCAAACGTCCTCATCTACGACTGTCGTCATGGTTTTCGGAGACGAGGACAAGCGCGTGAAAGCGGTTGGTGAAGAGTTGAAGAGGCAATTTAAGACGCTAAAAGGTGGGGGGAAGGGCACGCGTTGGAGTGGCAAGTTTGTTGGGGTGTGGCTGGCTGACAGAGAAGGGAAGACGGCATCCTCACTCTTGTCTCAGCCTCTATAAGCCTAACCTTGACAAGGAATAGCAAAGAATGTATAGATAGAATTGCATGTAACATGCGGGCTATAGCTTTGTGGAGAGTATACAGTATTACAAATGACGATATACAATGATCACGGACTTGAGCAGAAACCAAAAGATATTCACACTTGGAAATCCATCCACAAGTTAACTTTTCGGCTCCCCGGCGTCTTCGGATATCGCGTACTCTCCCTCAGAGTCGAGTCTAACGTGGACATTTGCTTCTGCACGAAACCAAGAAAAAAAGAAAAGAAGCTAGGGCTAAGAAAACAACCAATCGTGTGCAGCATAGAGCTTACCTGAGAAGCGGTCACGAAACGAGAGCTCGCCCTCGCTTGTGCTCATTGAATCACCATCTGTGAGCCCCCATTCCTGCTCGCCGTCGACGCTCCCATCCCACCAAGCGCCATCGCTACCATAAATCGACTGAGCCTCTGGTTCATGCGAGTCGTGGTACCCGGGGAGGTAACTTGAAGAGGCTGTAGGGTCTTGTTCGCCCCCCTCGGTCACCTCGTTGCCGCTTGCATGGCGGAAGGGGTCGACATCCATAGTTTCTACGTCGATCCCGTCGCTATCCATGAAACCATCTTCATAGTCTGTATCGAGGTCCGAGTCTCCTTCGTATTCGGTGGGGACATACTCCCCGCCATCGGAAGACTCGGTGTCCGAATCTACGGGACGTAACTCGGGAAGGAATTCGTGTCTGCATGTGGGACAAGTTCCGTGCTGGACGGGTACGTCAGAAATAGAGGTGAAAGAAGCACACGAGAGAAGACGCACGCGGCCCTTGATCCACTCCGAGAGGCTGAGGAAGACACGATGGGTCAAGTGTTTGGTGAGATTGAGGGAAGCGGACCTACTCTTCCGCACAAAAAAGATGTCCACATCCTCCGACTCTTGCAACTCCTGCGACAGTCTTTCCGTATAGATCATCTTGCCGTTGTTCGAGGGTGGTTCGGAAAGTCATCAAACATATTGGACAAGAGTCGTCCAAGTTGGGGATTTCTTGAGGGGGCAGAAGGTCAAGACTGGCTAGGGCATTGGCTACGATCGGGTCGATTAAACCAGGTGCACTCATGGTGAGAGTACAATTGTAAGGAAGGGGTAATGGTGGACGCCTGGAACGCGTATCGACTCAAACTCAGCCGAGCGGTAAACAAAGTCGCGTCGCATCACATGACCCTATCTAATCAGTCGTACGTCTCTGCAAGTCGACTAACAAGATATTCGTCCGCCCTCACAGGCTTATATTTCGCCTCATTTCCCGGTCCGTGACAAGTAGGGAGGCACGAAACTTCCACTCCCTGGTTAGGGTTGCAGAAGAAAGCGATTGACTGACGAGCAGCCGTCATACTCTCTCCGTTGGCAATCTGGGCGGGAGGTGCGACGACACGGTGTAGAGTTGACCGGAGAATATCGTTTGTCCAACGAGAGAGGAGATCACCTGCGTTCACGACGATCGTTCCGGGCTTACAAAAAGAAGAGATAAGTCGAGCATTAGTGCAGAAGATCGAGCACATACTATTGGCTTTGCAGGCTGAAAATGCTTCGTATGCGGGTTCTCAACCTCAAGTCCACCGACACTGTCTTGGAAGAGGAGGGTGACAGTGCCATAGTCTGTGTATGTTGTGTGAGCTTTCCGTTCTTCCACTACGCGGTCGAAAATAGGTCCTTGCCCGAGTGTGCACCGGCGCGAGCCTGGCCTTCCTTCTGCAACAACGAGGTCTTGATGGAAGGGTATGATAACAGTCGAAGGTTGTGGCACTGCTCGTTTATCTTATCTTCGAAATACATCTCATCTAAATCTAAACCAACGGCGATGGAGCGCATTACAATCGTGTGAAGTTCATGGCAAGTCTGAGCAGATTGGAATTGCGAACTCAAAACGAGAGAATGGGCGTAGTCACGTACTTGATAGAAGTTCAACATAGTTTGCTTGAAACCGGGGGCATCCCCCTCCTGGGGCCATTGGTTTTTCCAAGTTTTATCCCAGTCGGTACCAATCTCCATGGTTTCCTTTGTGTCAGGGGCTTTCTTGCGTAGCTCAGCGATCTCAGCAGCGTCTGAAGACTGGGTGACACGCTCCCTGCCAATCGCCACATAGCCGCGATTGGAACGAGGGTCTTCCCAAGCGAGCCTGTCCTACGGTACTGTCAGCATATAAGCGTCAGAAACCAACGGTGCACCAACTTTGACAGAAGACGGCAAACGGAAAAATTCTGCACTCTATTTCAAGGGCTATTTTAACAGAGCAAAACCTCGTTTGGAAGATGCTGACCTTTCTGAATACAGCGTCCACAGTGCTTGGCGGAATGCCATGGCCTTCGAGATAGATGAATCCGACCTCCTTGAATCCGTTCACAACTTCGTCGGCTGTTTTCCGCTTCTCCGTAAGCGAAGTTGCATGTCGGTACTTGCTGAAATCAATCAGAGGGATTCTGAAAGTCTGATCGGAGCGAACGTCCTTTCAAAGACTGAAGATTAGAAGGCAAGTTAATGAGAAGAACTCCGACCACGGACGGATGCGAGGGTGGCCAAATTCCTGCTCCTGAAAAGCAATGCACGACGATTTGTCGATCTGAGAGCGAATATATACCCAGCCATTATTGCACCCAGGGATTGAAAGCAGACAAACCGGACATGTAGTGTGGTGGGCGTCTGACCGCGATACAAGAGGCTCGGCATTTGCCATACTCCCCTTAAGAAACACTCGGTTCCTTGCCCGCCGTCCTAGAATGTCGACGCCAACCGACAACATGCGTGGCCCTTCTGGGAGCAGGAGGGGACAACAGTACGGTACCCTTAATCGCAATATCCCTTACAACACGAGTTACCCGGGTCAACATCACCTGGGGCCACCACCTCCTTACGGTGATCCCACCCCAAGTCTCGCCCCATCTCCCCTCTAGTGAGTATGAGTGATGGTCTGCCATACTGTGTTTGCTAAAGACAAAAAAAACTAGCCCTAGAATTCCGGTCCACGACGAGGAGTACGCTTCCTATGTGTTCCTGGTGTAGCGCCTCACCGTTGTGGCGTGTTTCCTAGCTCCGATTCTGCGCAAGGTGTCTCGCTCTTGGGCACAAACAGGTCCAGGAAACGTGACAACAGCCGGATCTCCCGCATTATTGTCCTGCTATTCTGTGCCCTCGTGTTTGTCGCCCTGTGGTCCATCGCTCCGATCATGTCAGTAGCTATCGAATTGGAGACGGAGGAATGGCAGCGCGTGCACAAGGAGATGCTCCTCGATATTGGGAAACTACGGGAGGAGAAGAGAGGTGTCGCGGACGAAGTACAGCAGCTGCAGGTCGAACGCGATGCGATGCGCCGAAAATGGGAGAACGAGCGCGAAGCAAACGAACAAAGGAGACGCGGCCACCTCCCCTTCTGGGGCGAACCTCAACTTATGACTGCACACTGTCCTAAGGACCGCTTCCGGCGGTATGAAGTTCGCATGTACAACCTTCTTGTCGAAGACGACTGGTATACGATGTGCATGAACGAGCCTATTGAGATCGCCGGGCGAAGGTTTGCATCCCCGCACTCGTGTATCAACTATGTATGTCCCACCGTATCTTCCAAACGATTCATTCTCTTTATAGCTTCGATCAGGGCCTCGACGATGGCGTACGCGGTTACTTGTCTTTCGAAGTGAACAGGCGCGAATGTCCTAGGACTATATGGGACCGAGTATGTCAAGGGCCCTTCTCCCTCCCCACCATCAAACTTACTCTGTCCGTCTTTCAGCTGGGAAATATCTTCAAGTGATGATACCTATTGGAACAAGCACGCGAATTCTATGAAGCAAAACAGAACGATCGTAGTCTTTCGCTAGTCACGGTCCCATTTGGGAATTCTTGACATCTCGTAGTTGTATGCGTATCCCTTGTTTCTTCTGTTTTTAAATTTCCCGCAATAGGTAAACTCGCCTGTTAGTACTTGTCCAGCTAGTCCCCACATACGAGCCAAGGGGAATGTGCACCCCTACAGTAGTATTTAGTCCGAACTGCATTTGACCGTGATGTGCACCGGAATCGAATAACGGGCTCGGCATTTGCCATAGTCCCTTTAAAGGCAGCAAACACTCAGCGGCCTCGTGCCAACTATCCTAGGATGTCGACACCGACTAGCAACATGCCTGGTCCTTCTGTGAGCAGTGGAGGCAAGCATTACGGGAGTTTTAACCACAACATCCCTTCCAACACGAGTGGTTCACCACCTCCTTACGGAGGCCCTGGCCCGTCTCCCTTTAGGTGAGTCCGGGCGATTGTCTGCCGTACTGATTTCCTGAAGACGAAAAAATACTAGCTCTAAAAACCCAGTCCACAGTGAGGGGTACGTTTCTTATATGTTCCTGGTGTAGCGCCTTATCGTTGTGGCGTGTATCTTAGCTCTGAACCCGTGGAAGAAAGTGCCTCACTCTTGGGCACGAACAAATCCAGGAAATGCGACAAGAGCTGGATCTTTCGCCTTGTCGTTTTGCTATTCTGTGTTCTCATGTTTGTCGCCCTGTGGTCCATTGTCCCGATCATGTCGGTGGCTATCCGATTGGAGATGAAGGAATGGGAACATATGCACGAGCGCATGCTTCTCGACATTGAGAAATCCCGGGAGGAGAAGAGGGTCATTACGGACGAAATACAAGAGCTGCAGGTCGAATTCCGGGAGGAGAAGAGGGCTATCACAGATGAAATACAGCAGCTGCGAGTAGAACGCGATGAGACGCGTCGAAAATGGGAGAACGAGCGCGAAGGAGACGAGCGAAGGAGACGCGAACACGTCCCCTTCTGGGGCGAGGCCCGACTCATAAGCGCAACGTGTCCTGGGGACCGCTTCCGGCGGTACGATGCACGCATGTACAACCTTCTTGTCGAAGACGACTGATATACGAGGTGCATCAACGAGCCTATTGACATCGCCGGGCGAAGGCTTGCATCCCCGCACTCGTGTATTAACCATGTATGTCCCATCGCATCTTCAAAACGATTCTTTTAACATCTTCAATCAGGGCCTTGATGACGGAGTGCGTGGTTACTGGTCCTTTGAAGTGAATACGCGCGAATGTCCGAGGACTATATGGGACCGAGTACGTCAAGGGCCCTTCTCCCTCCCCGCACCAAACTTACTCTGTCCGTCTTTCAGCTGGGAAACATCTTCAAGTGATGCTTATTGCGTCAACCACGCGAACTATATGAAGCAAAATAGAATGATTGTTGTCTCTCGCTGGTTCCATTTGAAAAGTCTTGACGTATCGCACTTGTTTCTGTATCCCTTATTTCTTCTGATTCAAGGTTCCTACTATAGGTAAACTCGCTTGAATACAAACTACCTCGTATATTGTGCTCATCTGGCTAATCCATAACAAGCCAAGGGGAATTCGATCCCTAACTATGTTTGCCCATTATCATGACAAGGGCGTTGTCCTGTTGATATGTATTATTGGGACTGGCTATTGACTGCCTCTGGCGATCTGCAGATGACTTAAACACGTCTTTCCGAATAACTCAGTGGGTACTCGGGCTCAGTCGATTTATGTGATCTCGGTGCTGTACGATTTTATTAGCGTGTACGACCCCGACGATTGACCAGCTGACGACAATGAAGTTCATGGCGTCACTGACGACGCTCGCAGCAGCCTCTACCGTGACGGTGATGCTGCCAGTACCGCAAAGAGCAGGGCAACATCGCGAAGGCGACGTGGGCACGGTATGCTCATATTGTGCAGCGTCGTAAGTAGATAGCTGGATTACGAGCCACAACGCAAACGCGTTGTGATCTTACAGTAATGTTTGCATCATTCATGGTGCTCTTCGAGGTGTCCTTAGCCGACGCGTCAATTACCGTGCCACATTTCTTTCATGAGGGAAATGGGTATTTGAAACAATTCTCCTTACCTCTTATCACCACCTGGTCCGTTGGGGCCCCTCTCGTTGGGTGCTTGGGACACACTACACCACGAACCGATGCAATCATCCCCATCTTTTTTGGGTTGATTCATCATTCCCAACCGTTTCACTTTCTCTATGGGAGATGCACAATTCCTTAGACACGCTGAGGGTTCGTCTCTTCAACACCCCGGGCTAGTAGAAAACCTGGGTGGTCTCTCGGAATGGCTCTTGGGTCTCCCCTTGGGAGAGTTTGTAGCCGGGATCCTGGCCCCCAACACAAGTCGCCCCACGCAGAAAAGACCCCCAGTCCTTGAGGGTGCTAGTGCGCAACCCCAAACCCTGAAAGGGTCCACGAGGATAGGGGCACAGGGTGAAAACTGGCCGGGAGAAAGGACGGGCTACTGCCCTCTATTCGGAGGTAGGACGTTAGTAGGGATAACCCAAACTACAGGATGTCTAGCCCTCCATGCCATGCCATGATTTCCACCCTGGTAGTGGCCCCTGCGAGACGGGCGAGCTCGGACAGTTGCACGGGGATCCGGAAGCCAGCTACCGAGTCACGGGAAGGTGGGCCGCTGTCCCGGGTACACCCACTGAGCCATGGCCATGCGTTGGGAGAACCGCGCGTTGGGCTCGAGGGTTCAATATCCGCCGTCGGTGACCCCTAGAGTGGGTATAGCTGCTCAGGTTGTTACCATGGTAGCGAAGGTGATCGTCTACGGGAAGTGCAGCAGGGTGCGAGTCCCCCTTGTGCCCTTTAGGAAGGTGGCTGCTACCCGGTGAAAGGACGAGGTGTGATCCCTAGGAGGGATCACCAAAAAGCCTAGACATAAAATGGTAGCTAACCGATCAAGTGGTCTGTAGGACACGCTACCTGAAAGGGTCGAAAAAATCCATTACCTATAGGGGAGGTACCATGTTACCAACAAGGGCACGACTTGACCCAACGGATGGATACTGACGCGTGGGTATCCGCAAGGGACCCCTTTAACCGTGCTTGCTTGCTTGATTCAGACTAAGTGTTCTTGATGACAATACGCGTCTCACACCTCGATCTAACTTGAACGGGAATTCTACGCTGTAAAGGAACTGTGCAGCACCTTGATATCTCCGGATCTGGTTTAGACGACAAGATGCAGCTCGTCGCCGCTGCGCCCAGTGTATGGGCGGCGTGTTTCCAGGTAGGTGGAACTCTTATATTAAATTATGATACAAGATACAATGAATCTACCCTACGCAAGCCATTTCGCAGGAAGCCTCTCCCTGTACGGTAAGATCGCGGATCTTTTAGACGGCACCCAAGAAACGGGTCTCGGATGAGCATGACCTCTGACCTTTCATATGCATGCCTCCTGACGGTCCCAGAGGACGAAGAATCCGCGCGTGCGCACTTGTCCCCCTCGGCACGAGATGGACAAATACCAGATTCAGACGATGTAACTACTTATTCAGCGTGTAAGCATCTTTGCACGATACAGAGGCTTCTCTTACACGACTTTGCGAGCACACGCGTAACTGTTAACAATCTAGATGATGTACAACGTTGATTTGCAAAATGCCGCACACGATAACATCTGTCTAACCACGTGTATAAGCGACTGCAGGAGGAGAACGCAAGCGTCTGAAGAGCGCCATCATTGTTTTGCCGCCGTCTGCTCCCCATCTGGGTCGATCAACATCAGAGTCTGCCATTAGGATTTGACAAAAGAGGGGCTTACTCTCCAGCAGCCACCTCTGCGCAGCCCCGCTCAAATTCCTCCGAGGTTTGAACCTCGCTCCACCGTTCCACGACGAAATCCTAGGGTACCGCGATGTTAGATCTTATAACAGAAGTGATCTTCACGCTTACCTCTACTAAGGAGTGCAGCTCGTCCCATACCACAGAGGCCAGAAGTAAGGCAAAGCACGACCGTGGCGTGATAGTCGCCATCATGTGCTCTAGAGCGAGGGTGGCCAGCCCCGGCATCCCATATCGGTGTGCTATCTGATATACTGAAAGTGCCGATGCGGGTGGTGGGGTCGAAGTTGGGTGAAGATGCGGGTCACCGGAAGACGGCGCTGCAGACGTGCGCAGGTGTGGTCGCTGAGGAGCGTTTGTGTAACGCGGCGATCCAATAGGCATCGGCTGCCCCGCATGGCCCGTCGAAGGATGTGCGGGAGGTCGTACGGGGATGCTGATGGAGGGGCTGTCGGGGACAGTACCGCGCCGCGGCACTGCGGCACTGGCAGAGCGAAGGGTAGACGAATGCGGCGCCTTGGGGGCAGACGACGGCCGTTGAACAGCACTTCGCATAGCTGGAGTAGTGGGCTGGTTGCCCTGGAAAGTGGGCTTCCCCTGGCTGGATCCGCTCGCGCGGCCGTCTACAAGAGAATGAGCACTGTCACCGCTCGCTGCGCTGAGACTATCGTCTATAATATTGTTCTTGCTAATCGTCTTCCAGTCCCACTCGCTGTCAGTTCCTCGCGCACTCAGCCAGCGCGCACTCCAACCCGCACCAATGCCCTCCACGGCCGATCGTGGATCGTCCTCTTCCTTGAACAAAAGCCAGTTCGCGTAGACCCATTTTAAAAGCCAGTAAATGGTCACGAAATCGGCCTCTTCCACAACAATGGTATGAATTTTGCGTTCCCCGGATGGCGTTGTCTCAGCAAATGCAGAGGAAAGCATGGAAGAAAAGTAGTCCGATCGGCGTATAAGAATATCGGAATGGGCGTATATCACGCGCTTGCGTGCAGTTATCTTCGGTCCACTTGGAAAATGTGAGGAGGACGAGGAGGAGAGCTGGCTCTCCGAATTGGCAGTGTTCGGCGGGGTAGGAGACGCCGGTGTTTGGGAATGATCGCGAGAGGCCTTCTCAAGACAGATAAATTGAACGTCGCCAGTGTCTATGACCTGATCAGCTCCGTCATAGGAAGAGTATTGGAAAGGTCACCGACTGGAATTATCCAGCGAAGCTTCAAGTCCCTCGAGTAGATCGCGGGGCACATAATACGCTGAGGGATGCTGGGGAAAGAAAGGTCCGGTTGGTGTGTGAATCTGTATGCAGATTACAAACGAATCTGTTTGACGAATTCTCGGGTTCTCGAGCAGTGACGAAAGTGACGGTAAGGCACATTCTGCGGACGTTTGTGTTGTCAGAGCACGTATGGGGAAAATCAAATTAAGCGCCCACGCCAAACTTCATTGTCCTGTCTAAACGTCCAATCGGTCTGCCAAGTGTCCCATGCCCAGTCTGCCCTCGCACCGCGTTCCCCGACGCGGTCATCTTGGCACTTGATCGCAGCTAACATGGATGCTAAGATCTCGTACTCAGCGTTGGCGTAATCCAACATGAGACTTGTCACATAGAGGGAAAGTGTGGGGAGTTGAGTAGTGGCAACCTCTACATCAGAGAGCGTCCGCGCTAAATAACCTCGATGAGACCGAAAGAGAAGGAAAGTCGCCTGCCTCGTACCAATTTCGAGCTTATATTTTCCATCTCCGAGCATTGGAGACTCCTTGAGAATTTCAAACTCGTCGCGGTCTGGCCCAACCCTCCCTTCTGTGGTTTCGTTCTGACCTCTATCTTCCACAAAGTCCCGAAGCTTCGCGACATCGTGAACGACCCACTCAAATGCCTGGCACACACGCATGGCATATCAAGGACAATTACAAACAAACCCGGGATACGAGCTCACCGTGAATGACCAATGTCGCGTCAGATCATCTTGACTCGCAGAAGCGACGGGCGCACCAGTCGTCGAAGCACGTTTGACTGCTGTGTGCGCCGAATGCCACATTGTATTAGAAGAGCTGGGTCCAGACGAGGGTCTTTGTTCCCAGGATTCTTGTCGAGCGGTACCCATTGAGTGAGAAGACAAAGAACTCTGAGAGGAGCGATGAGAATAAGTTGACCATGGCCAATGTGGTCGGGACAGGACGCGACCAGCTGATGGTGCAGGTGAGGAGAGTGGAGAGCTGTTGTGTGGCAAATGCTCAGACATCGTTCCTGATCGCGACGGTTCTAATCAGAAAGTAGGAGGACATGTCTGCTTAGCCCAGGCCACTAGTACACTCCCATTTCCCACGACTTCGATCAAACAAACTACCGTACCAACTACCCTATCCTCTCATCATTCTGCTCGCCTTTCAGTACGTCGCCCAAAAGGGCTCTGGGAAGATACTTTGCATTACTGTGCTGTTGTGAGTGAACTGCCACAAAAGATGACCGGTGCCACCTACTGCGCCAATGCGCTAACGCGTAGTCTTGCTGCCATACCGCGAGCTGGTTTTTTGTGTCGCTAAGGATCCAGGCGTCGCCATCTCTGGTGTCTCCACGTATATGCTTCAAGTCTACCTCACGTTCTTGGAGCGTATCGAAGATTGCCGCACGAAGATACGAATTTGAGTAATCCGCCTCAGCCGGAGAGCGGAAAACCAGCGGTTTCGTAGAGGGAGAGCAAAAGAACACCTATTTCCAGAGGTTCTGAGTGTCACATCCTAGTCCAAGAAATTGGTGCCAACCAGGTTAATAAAACCGTGAATCGAATCAAGTTGGTCGGGGGGAAGGTCGTGGAACACGCGACACTGGCCGAAGCTCCTCTGCAACGTGAATAGGATTGCTTTTGCAGGACGCGAATCTATCTCCCCTGCGAAGTTCTCAAGAGGTGGGGGAAAAATCAGCGACCGGATAGGACCGTCCATGAAGCGTGCTTCTGCTCACCACTGCGACCACACCTTCGGGGTTCATAATAGCCTTTAGGTCTTCCCAAAACTGAACAGTGAATAGATGTGCGGGAACACCGCCGCCAGAGAAGCAGTCGTGTACCGCATAGTCATACTTGTCGACATCGCTGTGTTGCAGAGCTGTGAGTCGTTTCTCGGCAACAACAGCGCGGGCGTCCCGTAAGAATACGCGCTCACTGCCCAGATCGGGTAGCCCGAAGTACTGGCGAGATGCATTATATACAGCGGGATCAATTTCGATGACAGTGGTGTCAATTTTCTGTCTTGCGAACGAAGAGACGGCAATACCAGCTCCCAGACCACTACAAGGTGTCAAGGTTTGGTTGTGATAAGGCCGGATAGGCGCGAGAGCCTACATGAACAATGCTTTCTCCTGGCCAGTTCGAATGGCTCGATCACTCGTGTCAATCAAGCGAACAGCTTCTTGCAATACAAACGCGCTATAAATGGAATCTCCAAGGGGGGTCCCCTCGGCGTCTAGCAAAGGAGCACCGCTAGCTCGTTGAGAAAGTTGGTCTCCTATCCAAACGCCACCTAGGATGGAGTGGGATGCGCGGAGATATCTGAGCGAAGAAGGGTAGCTTTCAGGTATGTCTGGAAACCGGGTATCGGATGATAGAGTCTCTCCAACAACTATCATGCCCGTGACAGATGGTACAGAGGATAGAATCCGCAACGGGAAGCTCGGGTGTGTGTATGGCTCTGTCAGAGGTTGTGGTAAGGTAGGAGAGCCTAGCCGCCAAAGCAGGAGCGGAAACAACAGGGCTGTGAATCCGAGTACAAGACGCGAAGAAGAAGATGGTAACGATTCGCCTTCGTCGTTTTCTCTGCTCGGTGAAGAAATAGAAACAAAGGCCGAAGAGGAAACGTAAAGCGCGAGCCCGATTCCGCCAAGTATGAAGAGCTTGGAAAATCGATAAGTCAACACGAAAGGAAAAGCATTTTTGCCACCTACGATTTCATTATCGGATAGTCCAAATCGATACGAATCAAGCAGAGCACCCCAGATTACTTGGAGTCCAGTAACACTCGTGGCACATGCTGGTAGGATCGAAAAGCGTGCTGTGGAATTCCCCGATGAGTAAGTTTCGAATAATGCCTAAATACCACAACTCAGCTAAGACCTCCGAATAACAGGAAGTCATAGTACGCACTACCATCCGCTTCACCATGGAGACACCGATGTAGAGCACTGGAAATAGTACGACCATATGTGTGAGCGTGGAACCAAGAGAAGGGCTATCAGTCCTTGCAGCGTAAAGTGCTGTGTAATGTGAGGAAATAGGGATTGAGGCAATCAAACCACCCTGGATAGCGAGAGAAGGCCATAAAGGCGGGACAGGTCCAAAGGCCCCGGTGAACGTCGCTACCCAGACGACCTTGTCAAGGTGGAGATTAATGGGAAAACTCCCGTACAACGGGTCTAAGGCTCGGACATATAAAAAGGTAACAAGCGAATGCAAGATCATGAGCAAAAGGATGGGGAAGACAAGGAGAAGGTAACGACGGGACTTTGGTTCCTTCGTCTGGGTTTGTGAAAGCTCTGCTGGTTTATCTGAAATAGGCACAGCCCTAGTTTCCTTTCCCCGTGATTGCGCAGCATCGCGCCGCGTTTTTCGTTGCCGTGGAGGCATTTCTTTGCGGGTTAAGGTGTCCACGACCACCCTGGCAAGTGGCAATTGGCAAATTCGCGGTGATACGGCCCGTTGCGGTCCGACAGTGCAATAGACTGCGACCGCCGCGGCCATCTTTCGTAGCATCACCAAAGTATTTGAAGAATGGACCAATCTCGCGATGAGCCCGCACTCGTTTTCGATAGCTTCGACATTGACCTGGTTGTCAAGGTGTTGTCGCACACTGCATTCAGTCTGTCCCGAAGTCCTCTTTCTCGTGAAGCATCTAACACCGGCACAGGCCCGTTCTTTCTCTTTCTCGTTCCTGTCTTCTTTTTCTTCCAGGGCCACAAACTAGAGGATCTCCCCATCTTAATATCTTCTGCGTACCTCATCTTGGTGTCACTGTTTTGTGCGTCGTCTCTTCTATTATAAATTAGTCGCGAACCCTCTTTCCTTTCAGGGTTTTTGAAATGGCACTCTAGGCTGTATCGCAATCAAGGAAGTCTGATCTTCGGGCCAGGTGCAGTCGACTGGGGTGAACAAATTGTGCTCATCACTGGTGGTACGTGTCAACCATAACTCACACTGCATCTACTAAGCGACGTCCAAAGGCGCCTCTGGCGTTGGAGAGCTACTTGCCAACACGTTGGCCGTCCGCAATGTCACCGTCGTTGTTCTTGACATAAAGCCCATTGTTACCGAAAATTGTGCGTACCATCTCCCGAACCCCTTGCCGTCATTGATGTCATTGCCATTAGATAATATCACTTACTACCAGTGCGACGTCACCAAATGGGAGGAAGTTGAAGCAGTTGCGAAGAAGGTTATTGAGGAGGTACGACGCCCGCGCTTTCGCCTGTTCGCAAATTTATTCCTGTATTAGATCGGCCACCCCACCGTGTTGATCAACAACGCTGGCGTTGTTCAAGGGAAACTCCTTCTGGATCTCACACCTGAGGATGTCAGACAGTCTGTGTCTCGGATTTTATATATCGGCAAACCGTCAATTCACCCACGTCTTAGAACCTTTGGTGTTAACGCACTAGCTCATTTTTGGACTTTGAAAGCATTCCTCCCCGAAATGGTCAGAAACAAGTCTGGTCACATCGTTAGTTGTGTTAAAATCCTCGTTGTTGTCAACATTGCTCACCAACGGGTTAGGTCACCGTCGCTTCCGTCGCAGGTCTTGTCGGAATGGCACAGATGAGTTCGTAATATGCATGCATGAAACGTTTTCGTTCTCTGACCGAAACGGCTGTAGCTGATTACAATGCCTCCAAGGCTGCCATTATCTCGTTGCACGAATCGTTGCGGTACGAGCTTGACAAGCGGTGCGTAAAATGCAACAAGATGACAGGACAATGTCTAATATTTGAGATCTAGCTATCACGCACCCCAAATCCGTACCAGTCTCATCATCCCGGGCCACATCCTGACACCTCTCTTCTCAACCGTCCACCTCCCTAGCGGCTGGTTCTCCCGGTTTTGCTTCCCATCCTTAGAGCCGATTGCCGTTGCGAAGGCAATCATCACAGTCTTGGACGAGCAGCATTCGCGCACGGTCTATTTACCGTTCTATGTGAACTTCACACCGCTACTAAGCTTACTTCCTAGTTATCTGAGGGATTTGGCGCAATGGGTATCCTCGCTTCATCCTCCTTTGCGTCCTTCGCTGACATACGCACAGGTTACTGGTGCAGATTATGCTATGGATGGTTTCGTTAAAGTTTCCGGTCGCCGGGAAGATGAAGGGCCCGTCCCTGATCTCTCTCATCGTTCTAAAAGCGAGTAAAACGCACACAATGTACGGTAATGCCGTGGAACCCTTATCTAAGTGTTGTTTTTTGCGAGAGGATACACTACTGTTCATCCCACGGGCTTATCAAACACTATGCAACAGCAAGCGCTCGCCCCATCATGGTGACTGAGGAAATCACTTGCGCGCATACAAGATAACTCTTGCGACAGCCACTTGGACACCTTTTTAAGTCATGTCGTGTCGCAACTTGAAACTGCGATGCGGGGTTTGCGTTACTGGGTGAACCGTCTGTGCCGAACAATCATCATACTCGCACGTCCAGGGAACATCGGTGGACGAAGAATACATCGTTTGGAATTTAGCGATGCCAGCAGTCAAACGTTTGAGGTACTTAACAGGCTGCATAGTGCGATAGGTGAGACCCGACGTAAGGCATATGAACACATGGTAGATGGACGTCGAAAGGGTTCCATCCCAAAGGATAACACTCGAACTGCTCATGCCTTGATAGCATATTTTCTCTTGGGAAAATGACTATCCTTCTTACGTTGCTTGAGCGTCTTGAGGGACTTCTCGTGCTACCAAGTAGATGTAGGAAAGGGTCGACTGTGAGAAACGGAAACTCACTTTGGTCAACCGCCGCCGAATAGCACGGGTTCTCTTCGGCCGCAAGTCAAGGGGAAGGTATTTTTTGTCCTTGTAGTATTCTCGGAGGTTTTGGCGTGCTTTCTGGTTGGTCACAGTGAGTACCCGTGCGATGGACTTGCGCACGGTGTTGCTGCACGCAGATCAGCCAAAAAGTCCTACAGATGAAAGCAGCGAACGTACATCTTGGTCAACTTTGACGCCGCGCCGCCAGCGATCTTCTGTACCCGCAGTTTTAGAAGCTCTTCCCTCAGTTCCACGAGCTGTTTTGACAAGTCATTTTTGGACCTGATGAGTGGGCCCCAGTTGTCAGTAACCTGCGTAACTTGCACCGAATTTCTGACGTACTTTGACTGAAGCTCATACGCCTTGACTTTGTTTGGCATGATGTCGGGGAAATCGTGGGGATTACTTTGAAGACGACGGACACAAAGTACCGTGCCAATGCTCGATTGGATTAACTATACAGTTTTTCAGCCACACTTTCCACAAGCATCAGCCGGGCCGGCACGATCCCGGTTTACCAGCCACGGTCTGCCACGGTCATGACTTCCTCTCGAAGAAGCTTATTTCGTCCTTGTATTGATCTCCACGACGGGCACGTAAAGCAAATCGTTGGTGGCACATTATCAGAGAATGACCCAGGGTCTTTAAAAACAAACTTCGTTGCAAAGTATGCTACTGGGACTACTTCCATGCTTTTAGTATGGCTGAGCCGGTCTGAAGAGAAACGCCAGGAGATTTTGCGCTGCGTTACAAAACACATGGACTAGAGGGTGGCCATCTAATTAAACTTGGGCCGGGGAACGACGAGGCGGCCAAGGACGCGCTGAGAGCTTGGCCAGGTCTGCTCGAGTTTTGCTATCGGTCTTCGCTAAGTCATCAAATTACGGCTTAGGGGGATTACAGATCGGAGGCGGAATAACTGACAAAAATGCAATGTCGTGGTTAGAACATGGAGCCAGCAAAGTGGGTTGTTTCTGCCGCATGCCTGTACAGAATCGTTAGAGTATTACTCGTTAAGGTTATCGTGACCTCGTACTTGTTCCCTGGACAAAAGTTCTCTCTCCAAAGGCTACAGACGATTTCTTCCCTCTTGGGCAAGGAGCACTTAGTCGTAGATATCAGGTATGTGTCGTTTCTTCGCATCGTGCTGAAGATCCGGCGCAAACGCAGAGCAGTTGCCGGCGACGGGGTGATAGGTGGATGGTCGCAATGAACAAATGGCAGGATATCACAGACACCGAAGTTTGCCGAGGCACGGAGTAAACACCTTTCTGCACTGAGCTGTCTATGCTGAATTGTCCTCGATAGAAACATTAGACTTGCTTTCCGATTATTGCAGGTAGGATTGCAATGCACCACCCTTAAATGGACAGCTCATTTAAGGCCATAGTGAATTTCTTGTACATGCGGCAGATGTGGAGGGCCTCTGCCAGGGAATAGATGAGGATCTCGTCGCTCGTACGTCTCTTTGGGGTCCACACTTTTTCAGTTCTAACCGGTGCAGTTCTTGGGAAATGGGTCAAGATACCTACAACATATGCAGGGGGGGCTAAAGGTAAGTCTGTCATGGCCGTGATCGCTTTTCTTATCTATGTCCAGATATTTCGGATCTGAGCACGGTCCAACGACTCTCTGAAGGGAGGGTCGACCTGACCTACGGGAGGTTAGCCACTGTTCCTCACAGTACGATGACTTGTTCTAATCGAGGTGTCACAAGTGCTCTGGATATATTAGGAGGGAGCTTGGTCAAATTTCAGGACCTTGTCGAATGGAATAAGACTGGTCTTTTGGGGACTTAGACTTAATCGCTTCGCCGTGTTGCAGGGGATGTGCGCGATTTCATTTGGCACTCTCACGCAAATGTGATGACTGCTTGTATTATGGCTTCCTATGAACAAAACAAATGCTTCAGTTTCGAGGCTATATCGGGCCGCCGGAAGGATCCTTAGTATTTCAACGAAGCTTCCAACATCCTCGTGATATGCTCCCTTCCATCCTCGCCGGCAACGTCTCCGACGCCTGGTGCGAGATCCAGGACGCGGCGCTGAGGTAACGTCCCTTCTACGAGCATGGGAACGTCCTCCTTCGTATATCCGACCGCCTCGAGACCTCTTGGCACACCTAGATCATCTAGGAAGGACGCGATAGCTTCGAAAAGATGAGGGCCCACGGCACTGTCCGGGATAGATGTTATAGATTGGTCAAGAAGGGTTGTTTGCTTGAATACAGCGAGTGCCTGGCGGTGCCTATCGGGGGAGGAGGGCGCGGTGAACTGAAAGACAGCAGGACCCGTAATTGCTACGCTGATCCCATGGGGTATAATAGGGTGGTCGACGAGATAGCCAGCGTGTTGGTACTTAGGGCCCTTCTTGTTGAGTCCAGAAATCTAGAAATGTGTGGATTAATAGACGTTGGCACACCGCAAGCTGTAACATTACGGGGTAGCTCATGCCGTGACAAAGGTGAACGCCAGCATTACCAAAGCCAATACCAGCAAAAGACGCAGCCAATCTAGGAAGCAATACATGACTACTCTTTGGTCGTCAGGGAAGGACATGGACATACAACAATTGGCGGCGAGCTTCGATGTTGTCCTTATCCTTGGCTACCTTAGGAAGGTACTTCACGGTTTGCTCCAGAGCCCAGAAGGAAAAGACGTCGGCGACAGGGTTGCTACCTTGATATGCGGGTCTGAGGATGGGATTTGCTGGTCTTGGCGAACGTTCCGTATACCTGCGACTCGTTAAGAAAACTTGAAAGTGTGCGAAACCGGTAGGTGAACGAACGGAATCGCGGTGAAACTTTCCAAACTGTGGAATAGCACATCGAGGCCGGCACTGATGTGAACCGCTGTAGGGCACGACTCTGTGTTGAATGTGTCAACGATTCCAAGAATGGGCCTCAAAGCACGGCTAGCAATTCCCGTCTTGAAAGACTTGGACGTGATATCGACGATAGCGGCACCAGTCGTTTCAGAGCCAGTTCCGGCAGTAGTTGGAACTACAGTGTATAATTCGGGATTAGCGTCAGTGGGCATGCATACGGCACACGTACTTGCTATTAGAGGACGTAGGGTCTTCGAGATAGCGAGGCCCTTCCCTACTGGCGCGTTAATGAAGTCATACAGGTCTGCTTCCTTGTACACTGTGAACCTTCAGCAGAGTCAATGCGGGCACCGCGTATATGATAATTGTTAACACACAAATTAGCTGCCTTAGCGGTATCCATAACACTGCCGCCACCAACGCTGCGTTGCGGATGAGAACCAGACGGTTGTCTTCAGAGATGGAGCTACGCACGCAAGAAAATGGGAGAAGTCGTGCTCTCTCGACCAAGCAATCGCCTCTCGCCAACTGTCCTCTGTTGGCTCTGTCACAACTTTGTCGAAAATCTCAAAAGGCAAATCCTGCTGTGACGAGAGCGACTCGATCGCCTTGGGTGGAGGTCACGTGAGGATAAAACACGGCGTCAGTAGATCGGCGTACCATCTTCATGGGAAGAAGGTTGGCAACGTTTGGATCTGTAAACACGGCTACCTGTGGGAATTGTAAGCGTTATGTCCGACCCAAGAGGCGAGAACGGACTTTGGTTGCCTTCATGTTCTTCAAATCCATACCGACCTCACGGGTAACACCATCTCCAAAGCGAAGATTGGATGCGGCAACCTAAGCCGGGATTTTAATTGTGACTATGACCGTATTAGTACAAGAAAATACCTCAAAAGCATACTCCTTTTCGACCTTGTCGACGGGTGTCGCGAGTCTCCGTAGCTGGTTGGTGATCCCGTGAGCATTATGGGAAGCATGTGGTCCGTGACAAGGACAGCTGGTGTGCTGGGAAGCGTTTATGAGCCTGAGGATGGCAGCACGAGAAGGAACTGGGGCCATAATGAACTGAGGTGTTTAGGTGATGACACGGTTGTGGTGTACGGGCCGGATAGTGCCGGCAATTTGACGCGGACGAAAACTCCCACGGATGCTGCTAAGGCTGCCCTTGAGGTAGACTTTGCATCTTTGGCGTGGACACTCTCCTCGCTTCGCCGCATTCTTTTCTTTCTTCTCTTCTCGGTACCATCCTTTCGCTCCTTTGTTCTGGGAGATGAGGCCCTCCGTTCTTTCCCTCTCTTTCGTTCTTTACACAGCCACTGCATTTGCTGCCAGGTTCCCCATAAAGAAAATCAGTAAACATCCTCTTCAGCCTCGGTCAGGGACCGAAAGCGTATCTGCTTTCAGCCCTCATGTCTTGGCCTCGTCTTCCGATTCTTCTGCGGACAGTTCTGACCTCAGGTGTGTGTGTCTTATTCCGTTTGTATAAAATCCCAACGCTCAGAATTCTCTTCAAGCACCGTCAACGATATGATTTACATCACTAATGTGCGTTCTGAATCTTTACTCAACCCTTTTGTTTACCCGCGTTCTAGATTACCCTAGGGGGAGTAGGTACGTGTATTCGACCTTGGTCTCAAAGTGGGAATGCTTATTCGTGTCCAGACTATAGTGTGCAACTAGACACAGGTTCATCTGACCTTTGGATAAAGGGCTCAACCTCACCATTGCCCAACTCCAATCAGACAGTCTGTGCTTACTCGACTTCTCCTTACCGCGTGTAAATTGACTCGTTGCTTGTCTAGTCAACCACTTATAACCTGACGGTGGGCCTTCATTCCCTTACTTAATAGTAGGCCTCAGCTTAATCGCCCTATGCAGTATGGAATTGGATGGGCATATGGGCACATATCCTATTCTGCCGTACAATTTGCTGGGTAATTATCCCAACCTACCGTACTGTTCATGACAAAGCCTGACATCGTTCTGTCTCAGCATATCCGTCCCGAGTCAGGCATTTCTTGACGTATCTAGCGTTCAGAACCCTGCAATCAACTATGGCACGAATGGGATCTTGGGTCTGGGCTTCACTTCTCTTTCTACCATCGATGCACTCGTCAACAACACAGGTTCTTCATCTGGCCGTAGTCTTCTATACAACCTCTTCAGCGACAACCCTCGGGAGCCCAATTTCATAGCATTCTCCCTGCAAAGGTCCACTGACCCTACCAATGATGTCGAAGGAACATTCCTCATTGGCGAACTCGACCCCGACTATGCTGCCGTCAATCAGACTAGTCCAATCCCCACCTTTCCTATGACCAGCCCCAAACGCTGGACCGTTTTGGTAGAGGCTATCTTAGTCGGGAATTCCGTCACTCCCATGACTACCACAGTGCCAGATGCACCTTCGAACCGGGCAGTGGCCTTATTGGATAGTGGGACATCTTACAGGTGTGTCTGCATTTCCTCTCGGGTGGCCTCATAATTTGACCACCTTGCAGCTATGCATCCCCTGATGTAAGCAAGGCGATATATGGAAATATCCCAGGAGCCCAGCTAGACTCACAATCCGGTCTATGGTCGGTCCCGTGCAATGTCGAGATCGATGCTGCCATACAAATCAAGTAAGGCACCTTTATGAGTAGCTGTGTACACCTGACTATATATTTCTCCAGCGGTCAAGTTTTCCCCATCCATCCATTAGATCTAGTTCCAAAAAGCACCACTAATCCGGGTACATGCGTGGGCTCGTTTGTATCCCAAGACATTCCAGCCATTGCCCCTGCGGCAGGTAACTTGTACGCCTTGACTAAATATATATCCACCGCAATTACTAATCAGAATTTAATGAATGTGAACTTCTAGTGACATGATTGTCGGCGATAATGTCCTCCGTTCTGTGTATTCTGTCTACGACTTTGGTGATTTTGACGCTTCGGGAAAGATGGGAGCTCCATACGTCAAACTCCTTTCCGTTGTCGACCCGAATCAAGCATCCAAGGATTTTGCAACTGCACGAGGCACCGTTGCTCGTACTAATATCACCTACAACGCAGCAAACTCGACGGCAGCATCATCTGGAAGGACTACCGTCTCTCTGTCGGACGACATTACCAATACCCTAAACAAGATTACCACTTATTTCCCCATCATGCTTGCGATTCTTGGGCTGAATGCTGTTGTTATTCTCCTACTCGCTATCGCGGCCTTCATCTATCTCTTCCGCCGCCGAAATAAACCACAAGCGCGGAACCGGAGAAATGTACGACCCTTGCAGCTTGAAGCGCTGTCCACAGATACATTTACTCCTCCGTCCGAATCGCTGCAACGTGGAGCACCGCACCATGTTTACCAGCCCGTTTCTATGGCACTCACCGACGACACATTCGTCCCTCCTTCACCTGCTTTCCACCATGATGGAAGCGGAGGGTCCAAAGCACAGTCATTCGATGGCCGGCCCAAGTCCATTGCATGATGCTCTGGAGGGATCGGGGGCTCTTAACTGTGCAGATACAACGTTGTCATTAATTTCTTAAGCTTGGACGATCTACATATGAGGCTGTATTTAATTGCCCTGTCATGCGCTGCCCTGGCTCGTGTTGTCCCACTGGTAGGCGTATGACACACTGATTTTGCACCATCGGGTCCTGTATGGTCCCACACATGCACTCATAGATAACCCCACGTCGATCTTACACAATACGGGAGTCATTCGCGGACATTTATCGGATTTTTTCGACCATTGTTATATGCTACATTAATTGGGGACATTTCTTGAGTTGTCAGTTATTGTAACCTTAGCCGTAAACTCGCAACACGGTGCGTAGCGCTCTTAGGATATCCAAGAAGCACGACCAATCTTTGAATCAGTTGGCGAAAATGTGATTATATAAATGAAGGGTTGTCTTGAAGATATGAGGGATTATAGCCTGTACAGTAAACCTACTTTCGACCGACGTGGTAATCTCAGTGGTCAGCCGTGTCTAAGAACAACTCGGCACGTCTTAGGATATCCGACCAAGGTTCGGATTGCCCGATATTGGTAGCACCGAGTCCGCCAGGAGCGGAGGGACCTGACATGGCGATAGGAGTCTGGAGCAGTTGGGTGATGTAGCGTGCGAGGGACACATGGTCCTTCTTCTCGAGCGGCGTCAACCGTTGGAAGGCCGAATCCGACTCCCAGACGTCGAGAACGGTGTCGTTCTGGGCTAAAAGCTCCAGACATTGCCGCTTGTCGTCCGGCGGCGCCACGACCGCAAGACGGAGCAGGAGCATCCAGCCATTCGCCGATACCGAGCCGCCGCGCAGGGGACCCTCCAGCACCGCGCGGGCTATGCGGAGAGCAGACGACATGTCCCCGCAACGGTTGCAGAGCCCGAGCGCCGCGGGGACCACGTGCCTGTTCGGCACGCTGTTTTCGCGGGGCTGCGCCATGAACCACTCTACCCAGGCGGCCGCGTTCTCCGACCGCAAAGGGGAGGCCGAGCCCCCTTTGGCGAGGGCGGCGTGCGCGCGAAGCAGTTTGGGCAGGTGCCACACGCGGCAGATGGGTCGCAGCTTGGGGGAATCCATGGCGAGCTGCGCGTAATGCACGGCCATCTCTGGGCGGCCCGCTGCGATGCAACTGTCCAGGGCCTCGTCGAGTATGAACACGTTTGGTTCGACTTTAGGTGGTGGTGGCGATGGCGGACGGTCCTCGCCCGGCCGGGGGAGCCCACAGATATCGCGCAGGATGTCAAACATGAGCTCGTGATCCGACGACTCGCCACGGGCGAGCACCTTGACGACGGCGTCGACGGAGCGTGGTTCGATGTGATGTTCGGGCTGCCTATCTAGGCTGCGCATGTGCCGCTTCCAGACGTATTTTGCGTCGGATACCGCTTGCGCCGTGGCCTCCGCATCTTCGGGGTCGATGCGGTCGGCCGAGAGACACAAGAGGGCGCTGTAGACTTTTGGGTGTGGCGCTAGCGGACCATCAGTGTCTAGCTCGTGGAAGACGTCGAAGGCCTTTTGATGCTTCCCGGCTTTCCCGAGAATGGTGATGTAAAGGGCGATGGGGTATTGAACGAATGCCGAGGCCTCTGTCTCGCCACTGGCACGGCCTTCGACCAGGTTGGGGGACGTCTCGAGTTGCTGCTTCAGCTCCGTGTAGATGGAATGCGCGAACCCCAGTTGCTTCGTGAGCGGCTGCCAGTCATCAACAGTAGCATACCCACTCATCAAGGTCGCATATGTCCTGATGTTTGGCATGAAACCGCGACGTTTCATCTGGACCGATGGGGTATGTTGAGTGTTCGAAGAGGTGATACGTGGGGGGTACATACGTCTGTGAAGACACAGTATGCTAGGTTGTGTTTCTTCGCGTCCATGCATTGCCGTATGAGCGTGTTCCACACTTTTACGTTTTGCGCGTTATTTGGAGCGTTTTGGAGCATGTTGACCGCGAGATCCGTAGCTCCTTGTTCGCAAAGCGCGATGAGGCGCTTGGAAAGTTCATAGGGCTGCAGGGTGCGGCGTTGGTTTGACAGAGGTTGGCCGGTCTGGGGACGATTCGTTGCGTCAGTGGAGCGGGTGGTATCTGGTGTTCTACGCGGTGCTCTGGGTTTTTTTATGGAAGTAAATGAGCGAGATGTTTCCCGAGGGTACAATCGCAAGGACGACGTTACAAAGATGCGACTTGGACATAGTGGAACTGGCAACATTTGGGAGACTTAGAATGGCTCCCGTGCCAGGGCCGGAGACAGCTCACGCGGGCGACGCGCCACACACGGGCCACACATCCGCCACGGGCGGACCGGGCTCAGGCTTCTTCGCCGTCCGACCTTCTGCACCCACAAGGGGATGTTATACTCTCGACCATGATCGTAAGACCAACAACGGCTTTACCACAATTGTGTCCGGACCCAAGGTCGTAATTTCAATATGACCAGGACACCCACGTACGCAGTCGACTCTTTTTTTGGAACAATGTCACCACGGATGTGTGAATTGTGATCTCATTTCATTGTCTACCACTACGGATCATTTGGACAAGCTGAGATCTACTCGCCGAGCCAAAAAGGTGACAAGGAACAGAACACCAAAAGCAATAGAAACAACCTTAGGCTTCTGCAGATGCGCCGATAGCGGAACTTTATATGTCACCTACTCGACTTTGTCAGGAACAGTTCAAATGCCTCTTTGTAAACTCACATAGATCAGCCCGTTATGCTTGTCTGTCAGGTTCTCAAATGATAAGGCGACACTAGGGCGTCCGGTAGTATCAAGGTATGTGATGTGTGTCGAGTGCTGTTCTGCAAGAGGGGAGAAAGGAGGGAATAGTCCAATGTCACTGTCAAACACGGGTGAGCGGACAAATCGAGTTGGCACATTGTTCGTGCTGGCTTACGTTGCACCTTCTGGCAATATTATCTTCACTTCCGCCTGGTCGACAACTGCACCCGGAATGACAGTCTGGACCGGAACGCCCACGACATACAGGCCCGTGCTAGCATCATATCCAGCCGAGTCTGCAAGTGGCGAGTCCCACCCGAGGGTGAATGAATAGTTCCAGCCGCCCAGAAGAGGGTACCGCGGGCGCATTTCGAGGGTGCTAAATTGCTTAATTTCGGCAGCTTTAGGTACGGATGGTGTGAGGCGCAGTCGCGACGTAGACACGTTTCCATTAAGATCATAGTAATAAGCGGAATGAATACCGGGAGGAAGGTGAAGAGCCAAAGAAGGAATAATGTGCGGCGCCAGACGACTGAAGAACGTTTGGCTTTGGTGTTCAATACGCGCAAAATGACCCTTCAATCTATCAAAAATGTTCAGAACCGACTTGGTAGGCTTAAGCGGGTCGGACATACGCAGGACCAGCGTTGTGCAGGTCAATATCGTTTTGAATGTTGAGGTTGGCGCCCCAATGGCTAATTTCTGCAGTGCGCTTCAGAGACGTAATCTGCACAACCGGGTGTTCAAAGTAGTAATGCACGACAATGTGCTTCTGGTGTTCCCCGATGAATCCAGTAGACGCGGATGGCGGGATGTTGCTGAAAGGGCCATAGGTGATCGTGGCGCTCGACTTTGTCGCGACATTGTCGGTTGTAAACGCGTCCAAACCCTCAGGGGTAGTGTACGAGATAATGCGGGGCGCCGGCGCACTGCGCTCATGTTACACAATGGACGAGACCGTTCGTGAGACTGACACGTACCGCACTTTGATCCTTTGAGTCGCGGTCTTGTATGGACTGAGAACGAGTAAGTCACCCTCGTACTTGAGCGATTGTTCGTCTTTCTGTGAGGCCTTTTCGGGCCACGGATAGGTGGTATGGGTTAGGACAGTCTCGACAACAAGGTTGACCGTGCCATTAACACCCAAAGGCTTTGGCAGGTCGACTATGTACGAGTAAGTGCCACTGCAGGGGGAAAGGACGCGTCAATGTGGGCAATGTCGTGTGACAAGATGTATACAGACTCGTGAGGAATGAGCGGTCGAGGGGTCACAGCCAAAGGTTCGTTCTGGCCCTTGAGTTTTGCTTCGAACCAGCTCGTGGACTGGGCCTCTTTCTCCCCGAGAGTGACGAGGTACTGTTGAGCACCATTATCAAGCGCCCGAATAGCGTACGTTGTTGTGACGTGGACAAGAGAACCACCAAGGTCTACGGTGCGTACGATGGCGGTATTTTCAAACGAATGGGATGCAGCGGAGACAAAGGACCATGAAAGAGAGGCCAAGGCGAGAACTGGGAGACGAAGCCAGCCACGCAGGGCCAGAACCGGAGCCATTGAAGAGACTGATGAAGGTCAAGTGTGAATAGTCCCAAGCGCCAAGCGGTAGTCTAGTGACGTGTGTCTACGCGCTAATATTATGTAATACCACCCCCTACCATGTCCACATCGACCCTGGGTTGCGCAGCGGTTTATCCTCTCGCACAAGCCCCGCAGAAACTATTCGCTTTAATTTACGCGCACGCTCCTCTTCCAACAGTTGTGCTTGCGCCTTTCCTTCCTTCAGTACCACGCTCATTCGTGAGTCTGGGTGGGTGCGGATACCAAACTTAGCGCGTCCTTTTATTTCTAAACGCTTATGCGACCTTGGTCCCTTGGTCACCCAAGCTTCGGCTTGAGTATACACATAGTCACATCAGAGCGGGAACAGGCGGAGAATGGACGGGCTTTGACATACAGACAACCATCTTCCGAGGGTCGATCCCCTTCAGTGCTGCGTGAGATTTCGCAATGACGAGCATATTGCGAATGCGCTTGCTCGCCCGCTTCTCGCTGAACGTCATTTGTAAGATGGCCGAATCGATAGGTTTTCCAGAAATCTGACGGCCGAGTTTGTTGAGCTTCCGATGTGAGATTTTGAAATTTGCGGTCGAGTATTTGTGCTACGCAAGCAGTGAGAAACTGGTGGACGCGATACACTGTCTATTCGCGTACATGATCACTCCGTCGTGCGCCGGCCACTTTCGTGTCGGCTTGTTGCGCCTTCTCCGCCTCAGGAGTTACTGAATCGAAGATGCTTTGGCTGTCATCCTGAGCTTCTGTCCGTTTCGCGGTATCTATTTCGCGACTTGGGCGCTGCTGTCGCAAACCTGGACTCAGAGTAGACCGGAACCATTCGAAGGGATTTGTCCCAAAGGATGCGCTATGGAAACGTTGCATTTCAGAATAACGAACACAGCGACCGGTGAGGATGCTTACTGCCTACGCGAACCAGACAGTAGTAAATGGGATGTTGAGGCATGTTGTCGAGAAGAGATAAGGCGACCCAATATCGCAGCTTTGTAGACGTGTCAATAGGATCATCAGGGCATACGAATGTGTGCGCACCCGTACTGAGTGCCTCGCGCGTAAAGCGTGGCATGACCATGGTCGTCGTGGTGCAAGTGTGCGGCCGGAGAAACCCGAGGAGTGGCCCTCAACACGAGCGCGAACGACAACCCGACAATCAGTTTCTTTCCTTCAGCCATGCTTTTCCTCGGGGGTATATTTTATATTGGTTTGCTCCTCATAAATGCCATAGCGGTCCTCAGCGAGGACCGTTTTCTCGCTCGCAGTGCGTGTCCACTTGTCGTGGTTACTCAGGTGCCTTACTCTCTTCGTACAGTCGGATGGTCATCCGTTCAACCACCAAATAATGTCGGTTTTCAACAAAACTATGATAACAGCGGTGGATACGGGAACCCTGTGCAAGACATTGGCGTAAAAGGCAGACTTATCAACCTCATAAGCGCAGTAAGGACCGTCATGCGAAGTACGTGTCACTTCTCTCTGCGCATATGAACAACGACCGACCCCGAACAGTACCACTCATAGGGATTAACATAGTAGTCATCATATACGAACTCATACTCGGGAAATAATGGTTAATACGTGTGCGGGACACGTCTCGTTCTGGTTTACCGTCTGACCTTTCAACGACCATTCAACTTTCGATACTCTGTATCGATTTGCTTGATGAAATCTTTGATTTCATGACCGTTCTGTATACGGATCAGCTTGTGTTGCGCAGCAAGTTTGGGATGGGCTGCTGACCTCGCAGTCCTTCCAGGTCCCATCATGTACACAAACCTTCTCCCCATTGATAATGATAGTGCAGCTCTTGCTGTGGAGTGGATATATGAGAAGCTGTCAGCGGCGGAGGAAGGGAATCCCACGACGTACATTATTCCCATAGCCTCGGTTTTCTTGACGCTCTCTTGCAGCAGCTGTACACCCTCTTCCCCCGTTCCACTGCCATCCAAACCTGCACATCGACCAACTTCGCTGCCACTCCAGTCGATTTTGGCAGTGCGGGCGCATTTGAACGCTACTTCCGGTCTTCCGATTCTGTCTTTACCCTCGTAATTTTGGCATGTAACGAATTCCCACCACGTCTCCAATGGCGTATATTTTGCGGCGCATAGTTGTTGCACGTTCCCGGCGCATTCATCGGGTCCATGGAGGCAGGTGACCCCGAATTCTGGATCGGATGGATTGAGTCTGTTGTGAAAGAGTCAGTACAAAGCCGGTCCGAAGATCGAGGGATGATCATGCCTAGCAATATAAGCGAGAGAAAGGTCGATCTTTTCGGCAACCTTTGGGATGACCTTATCGAACAGAGTTTCGCAAAGGAGGGCATCTGGACAACGTGACATGACGCCTAGCGTTACCGGAACCCTGAGCGTATTTGTGAAAGAACTCCACGATTTCTGTGCATCTGTGACAGAGCCCGCATGTGCTGTGGCAAAAAGCAGCGATAAGGTCTGTAATATGCCTACGGAGAGCATAGTCGGGCGTCGTCGTTGTGGTTGATATGAATTCAGTTCTGAGAAAAGAAAGTGGCAGCTGTACTCAGAGTTGCGTCATTTACGCCAGCCCATAGCGACACTGGCCGGTGGCCACACTGCCCCTGCCCCTCACATTATCTACCTACACCGTCTCTGTAGTCATGCGTGCGATTATAGTAAAACTATGTAGATTAATGACGCCTCTGTGCCTCGTTCCACCATCGTCGGGCTTCTTCGTCAGACGCTGGAGGCTCAAAATACCGGCATCGGGAAATGAACGCTGTCACGGAATATCAGCCTATCGCATTCCCACGGACAATTCTGTGGCACCCGCTGACCATCCAAAGAGCGTCTCCGGACAATTTTTTCGATCGCGAGCTCATTGCGCACTTGTCGGGACTAAAAAAAAAAGAGAAGCTTAGAACGACACAGGAACCGGTGGGTAATCTCAGATACCTTTGCTTCGTCCGACACACCAAGGGATGACGATGAATGGTGTGCTCCATCCCCAAGCCGATCCGACCGTCCCGTCTGTGTCTCAGTCGTAATCTCGACACAATAGTTGATGAGTTCAGTCCGACGTTTCCAATTTTCTTGCCATGAAGTCAAACGCTCGGAGCTCCCAAGTAATAATAGAATAACCCATGCGTACCGACCAGCTCCTGCCACAGATATGAACACGCCTGTTCTTGGACATTTCCCGTCCCAATTACCCCCATACGATCGCGATCGCGGAACTGAGCTGTGGTCCGGTTTATCCTCATCGTAACTGTATCATCCAACTTGCGGTACTCCTTGAGAAGTTCTACGGACAATTCACGCCTTTGAGAAACACCACCAGAATTGGAGTGACGGATCGGAAAGTCCAGAAGAAGACGAACCTTTGAAGAGTGAGAGGTTATGACAGGTGGCAGGGGTGACATGCACCAACTGCGACGGTTGAGAGTGGGATTGGATCGCAAGGCTTCCCAGCGCTGGCATGGTGCGGGGAGACATGTCTCTGTTTGAAGCTAGTGAGCGCCTGACCAGGAATTCGGTTTGGACAGATTCAAGGAATGTTGTTGTTTGTAACAAACCCGCCAATCGGTATCAATTGCTTACTGGAAACTGGCGCCATGGCACAAGTCCCGATCACTCGGACCCAAACGTAACGGGCTGATCAGAGCCGTTATCCTGGATCGGATCCTTTGTATTCTCCAGTTCCACAACCGTCCATGTCTGTATGTCCGCCGTGATGAGACGACGCTCAAACGCCCATGGATATGGCAAGAGGCTTCTATACCAATAGACCGTGCTATTGTCTTGCGGCGCAGCTGCCTCATGCCAGAGGATCAACTCCGCTAGGTAGAGCTCCCCTACAATTAAACCCTGCCGCGTGGCGCTCTATCCCCAACGGGGGCTGCTTATCTGATGGAGGCAAAGAAGGGTCAGATTGAGACTGATCGGCCGATAGTCTGGTCGTGTCGTTTAAAGTGACCACGCTCCCGGGGTTCTCTCGCTTGTAGCCAAGAGACGACATCTCGTCTTTGGTTCCGGTATCACACCAATCACACATGTTCCATATAACAGAGCATGCAACGGCCCAATTTTAGGCAATGAAAACAAGGACGACAGGTAGCGGGTATACAAGAAAACGAAACATGAATGCGAACAAACAATTACATATCGTATCATTCATCCCTAACAGCTGCTACCTTCCATGGCTCGAGAGATTCATGAACAGATTGTCCTCGGACACACTCATCGGGTTTGAACTTCTTCCTACTCTCTCCTGGACGGTAACCGTGGTTGCGTAACATATGCTTGTGCCTCTTGGAGGGATCCTTAAAATGGTCGCCACAGAAATCACATCCATGAGGGGATGCGCCAGTACTGAAAGAAAGGCTAAGCTCAATAGGGGAAGTGCGAAACAAAAAAAAAAAACTTACTGGGTGTTCAGATGACATCCCGCCACATTTGATCGTTGCGTGAAAGTCTTCTCACACCACGTACATTGAAACCTCCTGCAATAGGCGTTATCGCATTAGGACAAAGTGCCAACCAAATTTAGTTAGCACATACTTGATGCAAAGGTGTGTCGCTTCAATGTGCCTCTTGACCAGGTGCTTTTTGGAAGAGTAGTCGCATGGCATCGGGGTGCCGTTCTTCATTGTTTGCCATGTGCAGCGCCACGGTGAACTACTCCCCTCGGGACATTGCTCTACATGCTTGAGCCACTCCTTAGTATCGTATTTGACGGGGAGCTCGATAACCTCGAGCTTGATTCCAGATGGAGAGAAATATTCGCGTTCGAAGTTCTGTTCAGCTTTAAACCCGCCGGAAGACTTGTTAGATGTCCATGGCGAAGGTCTTTCCTCCTTTTCGACGGTGGCCATCCCTGAAGGGGAATTTGTCATTTCGACGTCGTTACCGTCAGCTCGGACCGTGAGTCGATTTCTCTTTGCCTCTGGCACATTACTGGGGTGCGGAAGGCCGATGCTGTCACCGTCGGAGTCTTCCTCATCTGATTGACTGGATTAAGGTATCGGCATTAGGAAAAAGGGCGGAGAAACAAAGGCCGATGAGACTGACTCAGAGTATGCAGGTCTAGGCCTCTTTCTTGAAGAGGCGGGTGAAGTGATCACATCCCCCGCGGGGGCAGACGACAGTAGTGGCCTGTACAAAATTATCGCACTACGTCGTGGACTCATGTGAGGTTGATACTCACCTGAACGACTCCACTTCTCTCGGCACCCACTTCTCAGCTGTGCGAGCTCGAGATCCGGACGGTCGTAGTGACGAAATAGTTTTCAATGTGTAGCGGTCATCCTTGATGGCACATGGCGGCGACACGAACCGCCTGACAATTTTCTGGCGATAAGGTGGATCACCGCAGTCAAGATTCCTGCCGACCCCGTCCATTAAAGCGCCATAAAGAAGAGGTCTAAGCTGACCTGTTGTGGCACTCCGACATGCGCACTCCACCAATAGGATAGATCAATTGCTGGTGTTCGTGGCCAGGCGGTGTGCTGGATCTATTGTAGCGGCTAAGGGCAGACAGTAAGACTATATGGGTCGGTAGTTCAGAGAACACATACCGCATCGCAGCGGCTTTGAGAGTCCTCCGCCGCGCTTGCTCTCTCGCAGCTTCAAGAGCGGTACCTAAGAGTTGGGGATGATGATCCTCGATGTCCGCGTTGATGCCCTCGTTTCTGAGAAAAGCCCGTAGCGGGGGCAACGACTGGACGGGACGCGGATGACGCCGAGGACTATAAAGCCGAAACATCCCGTCACTGTTCCGTCCATTCCACTTTGTAAGGCACTCACGGTGACTCATAGGTACAGGAAGATGCAGAGGCATAGCTAGGCGCTGGGGAGGGGAACTTCAGGTAGTGTTCGCGTTCCGAGAGCAGGGACATGGTAAGGAAGGAGAGACACATAAGAAGGGGGATGCATTGTGGGTTTTAAGTGAAGTAAGCGATATGCCGCCACAGGACATTCGGCAATTGAAGAAATACTGGATGGATCCCGATGCTAGCCGATCGTATCGTGATGAGTCTTGCAAGTTACCAAATATGCCGGAGGGTCTTGTCTCCGGCTTGTGGCGAGACAATCACCTGGAGCGCCAAATTGCTCCAAACGGTGATGTGAAGGACCAGGCCTCAGTCCACGAATCCCGAAAACAAGAAAAGCAAACAGCAGGCAGGCACCAACCTTATAAATGCCGTTCCAGTCATAAAGCTGTGACTACGATCACAAGGGCGCCCATAAAAGATTAGTGCAAACTGCCAGTGATGAAAGCCAGGAAAAGCCGAAGTGGCGAGTGCTTTCAGCATTGATTACGTGGGAGGGTACACGTGGTGGGGATAAACCGATGACCAGGGATTTGGAACCGCTCGTCACTTAGCGCCTTTGTTGAACGATTTACCATATTTAGCGCCATGCCACCGAACCGGATTCAGTACTGAGATTAATGGTGGCGTCGCGTCAAGGGTGCAAAGAATCTCCATTTAACACGATTGCCAGCAGACTGATATGATTGGCTAACTTTCTCCAGCTCACTTCTAGAGTGGCAACATTTGTGGCAGACTGTGGTTGCTTAATTGGAACAACGTACCCTCAGGTTTTGAAGATGGCCAACGACGCTGGTTTACCATCATGTCAAGGTAGGGGTTGTTGATAGGTCTCCGGAAAAGGCGGCAGTACTCCAGTCCTCCTCTTCTTGCGGGTCTGCTTTGGGCGTGGTATGAGCTTCCTCGCCAAAGCGCGATTCAAATATAGCTGCTGGTAGAGACTTTGTCTGCCCGAACGTCCTGTGGGTGCGACGGAGGGGTTTTATAGGCCGCAACAGGGCAAGGTCGTTCGCTCCAATCACTGATGCACTCTGCATCCCCGTATCGCTCTCCTTGTCATTCTGTTCCCCATTGCCATCACCAGAAGGTTCTTCTGGTTCATCGACTGAAGATTCGGCACGCATGCGTTTCTTATCGGATAGCGAAACAGTGGAGGATGGAGATCGAGAATAGACGGCGCGTATGGTATCATAGGAGGAGCGAAAGATCGGGGACTCGTTGATCTGGGTTGATGTTGTATCCTGCATGGCCGATGCTGAGGAGAATCTGTGGGTGGCATAACCTGCGGAAACGCCTAGGTTGGAAGATGAGTGCGTCTGACGGGTATGCGATAGCATAGCAGGGGCTCGGGCTCACTCCTCCTTATGCGACTTCCTACGTTCTGGAGACGAGCGTTGAGGTCTTCAGAGATTCTTGAGAGAGGACATGAAGAGAAGAGGGAGAACAAGGAAAAACCCACATATCAGATGCAGGGGGTTGGAGGGAGGAGTTACTAGCTGTATGCGCATCTTGGGTCAATGGTCGCTTTGACATGATCGTCGTCGTTGTGTTCAAGACCGGGCCGTGAGAAGCCGAGACGGGTAACAATGGCCGAGTAGTGGCCGTTAGTCGTGGCGTGGCCACTGGCAAAGGCAAGGCGTGTTGGCTGCCAGGCGGCCACCTCAGAACAGCAAACTGCAGGCGGTCAAAACGTTCAGCTCAGCTGGCGCCCCAGCATTGGCGTTGGCAGCAGAGAAGTGATGCCTTCTCTTAATTTCTTGTTCCTTTACTCTTTTTGCCTCTTCTCCACAACCCGTGCCCAATCCATATCAACATCCACGGCGGTCCCCCCTCTTCAGTGGATCAATCTCACAAACCTTCTTCAAGGCCCCTCGGCTCCACCCCTCAAAGATGCATCGATTGGCTATGACAACAGCACTCGTACCCTCATCATCTTTGGCGGTGAATCCCAAGGCGGCCTTCCGCAGCAGCAGACCTACCTGTCCGTATTTCCTTTCTTGCTTCTTATGACCTTCTTTGAGATCTATCATCCCACCCAGCCTCAACTTGGATACTCTTGTCTGGTCTTCTCCGAGACCCCAAGGCGGAACCTCTACTTTACCGCCCCCGAGAAGTGCGGCTATTGGAGGTGGCGATTTCGCCGCGAGCTAGTAAGTTCACCTTACATCGGACTCCCAACAGCCTCTTATCGGTATCTCAAGTCGTAGCGGACATGTTGTAATCGGGGGCAAGGGTTCCGATGGAGAACCCCTATCTGACGTTTGGGTGGGTCCGACTGGCGCATTCGCTCTCTTACTTGACTGTATACTCACGATTACCACAGGAATTTGATTACAATAATCAGTTCTGGTCCCGTGTGAATACGTCATCTAGCCCCGCTAGCCCTGCCCTCCTAGGCGCGGTGGGTGGAATTGATACCAACATCCCGTTCAACTCTTCCGGTTTGTCAGGGCCGACCAATACCTTCCTTATTATGGGCGGCGTCCGAAGTTCCGGTTCGCAACTTAGCCCTGCCCCGTTTTCCGAAGTCTGGAAGCTCGACATTTCCGGTACACTTTCATCTAATCTCATAAACTCGCTCGTCGGGACCTGGTCAAAAAAGTCTGTAGGCAACAACTCTGCTGTCAATGCCGTATCCGGAGAAGGTGGTACCGTCGTCAAGCAGCAATTAGTGGCTTTCAGTGGTTGCATCGGCACTCCTAGTCCTAACACTTCTTGTGCCCAACCGTACTCCTATGTGACTGACACCAGCACCGGACTTTCCATCCAGCCTGCTCCCTGTGCTGTACCTCGCATCGGTGCTGCGGTGGCGGCAAACCGGAATACGTTTTCATCGAGCTTCCAATCCCAAGTGTTTGTTTTCCTCGGATTGTTTAACTCCTCTCTCTGGGACGATGGAGGCGGTCTTCAAAAAGGCGAGGTGGTAAGCCGAACAACCTTTTGTTCGGTGTTCGTTCACGCAATTCCTGATTAGGATGTGCTTGATATTAATGGCGGTTCGTGGTCTCGTATCCTCCCTGCCGGCGACCCTGGCAAGTCTGGGAATGTATCGTTTCCGCAGCCTCGTAGCGGGGCAGCTTCGATCTCATATTCCTCAGGGCTTGTGGGCTCTTCCCGGGCCTTATACGCTGATACCATAGTTTTCGGCGGCCAAGATGGCTCTGGCAACTACCTGTCTGATATGTGGATACTCAGGGCATACGGCACATCGGTATCGCAGTCAGGGCAACAATGGAGTGGCTTTGGCAATGGAAAACTGCAGACAGGCGTGGATGCGAACGGCGCAGGTGTTACCGTACAGTATATTTCTACTTGTGCAAATGACATAGGCACGTCGCAATCAGTGTCATCCTCTGCGTCGCCTGGCTCTTCGACGACTCCACCATCACCTTCATCAGCACCAGGTTCTTCGTCTGGTGCAACCCAGCTGTTCGACACCTCCGTTACGCACAAGTCACTGGCTCCAATATCTTTGGCGCTACTCCTTCCGACCATCATCTTGTATAGATTATCGCTGCCATCTACCTCTGGTCCTCCTCCGCAACAATCCCCTGGCCCGCTATACGTCTCTGTATTGATGTTAGTCGTTGCGTACGGCACTGGCTTGACTTCTTTGGTATCCTCCTTTACATCTATCTCGAGCGGTGCGGCCCTCGGCAGACGCGCAGAAACCTCCAATAGGGTCATGAAGACCTCACATGGAAAAGCAGGGCTTGCTATGTTTGTTGCCCTTTACGGCGTTGTCCCTCTTCTTTTCCTTGCGTACGTTTTACGTTGGCGACTGTTCGCTTCCACTCCGAAGGAGATCGTTGGGAAGATCCGGGCCGAACGATCCCGAGCTGACTCCTCCGACACTGCAGAGAAGCTTAATTCGTTTCGAGGTATCGCCGACACGGGCAATCAAGGCGGAGTACGGACACGCTCCCCTGTCCCGTCTCCTGGACACACCCCTTCTCGGAGGTACCTCGGACTCTGGTTTCGAAGCCGAGAAGGACTCACATCCAGCGAGAGTGCCCCGGAATCTGAATCACCTGTCCCCCGTACATTTGAAGTCGTCAATCGGCGGACGCGCAACCATAGTGCCAGCGGCACGCTCAACATCTATGAATCCCCCCATAGGTCGCCTCCACCGCCTCGCAACTTGAGCGATCTTAGTTGGCTCGAGCGCCGCCGAAGTGTAAATGCTGTGGTATGTACAAGGGTCGGGGGTTCAGGACGTCTTGCTGAAGTGGATGCTTGTAGGGTGATTTGGACTATGCCTTGATGCAGCTCAATAATCGGGGTATTACTCCGACGCCTGCGACCACAGCCCATTTCAGCGCTCAGGGATTATCAGATCCACCGTCTGCGAAGCTCCAGCCGCCACTGGTACCACCAAAAGGAGAAATCGCACTTCATGTTCTCATGCATATCCTGATTTTGGCGTTGTGCATCCTTTGTCTGGTAGAGCTATGGCACCGAGCACCGTTAGCGCCTTTCGTGGCCTTTCTGGTCTGGACAATCGCGTTTTACGCCTTTCTCGTCATCATGTCGTGGAACGGACGTCCCCAGCACTCCGCCTTGACATTTGTTCTCGGTCGCATCCGGGGGAATTCACGGCCCACTGCCGCACTAATCGCAACACCAAGCGCTTCCCGTCCCATCTCCATGGCGGGCACAGATCAATTCCCGTTCCCTCAGGAGCCTCGTAGCCCTTACCTCCACCAGCCATTGTTCCACGCCGCGGCGGAGGACGCGACGTCTTATGCAGGCCTACGGTCTGAGACGGAGGAGATTGATTCAGATGAAGATGAAGACACGCGACAGCGTCGTATTGAGGATGAAATGGCACGCCGCGATGTCTCAATCGTCACCGTTCCAAAGCGCAAATTATGGGTCGCCAATCCGTCATGACACACATCCCACTCTCCGCCACGCCTTTTTTTTTCTTTTGCCCGGCGCCCCCGATCCTTTATACCCCTAGTTTCGCTTTCGCAAGACTTTGCGTGTTAATGGGTTGTCTCACCATGTTGTCGTCGTCCCTTCTCATGTTGCATCGGATGTCCACCTAAAGTTTCCCTCTCCCCTCTCCTCTATCCTCACTTACTGCCATTGCTTATTTCCTGCATAGATACTTATCTGCGGACATTTTACGCACATTATGCCGCTGTACTTTTTTTAAAAAAGTGATATTAGAAAACCCATCTACAATACCATGTCCGTGCTAGCGATACGATGAAGTGTGGAGACTGGCGATAAGCATTCATGCGGAAAAATAATAATCGAAGGGTGGCTGGTAAACGACGGCAGATCACGGTTGTCCTCCGACAATTTCTCGTCGCCACCTATCTACACGCCCGAACTTCGTCATATCCTGCGCGCCAGGCGGTGGACTTGCGGGAGCCGGGGGAATCATAGGCATCACCTGTGGGAGTGCGGGAGCGCCAAAGAAGCCAGAACCCATCAACGATGGAGGGGAGAACATCATGCTTTGTTGTATTTGCGCCTGCAACATGAGTTGCTGCTGCTGTTGCTGCTGCTGCAAAAGCATGTTATACTGTGTGCGACGCTGCTGTTCTGGGTGGAAGGCGAGGGGACGGTCGTCATCGTCCTCAGCATTTACGTGACCCAGTTGGGATTGCGAAGAAATGAAACGCGAGACCCGCAGACCTAGTGGCTTGTCGTCCTCGTCCTCATCGTCCTCATCGTCGCCATCGTCGACAGCGTTACTGGGAGTCCCTGAGGCCGATGGAGGGTCAGACCTGCCAGCGTCAAGCGGTGGGATGTCCAGCAGCTTGGATTTCGTCAACAATTGCGACAATGGTTTCTCTTCGTCCGAGTCCGAATTTTCGGCGACCGGGAGGCCAAGGCGAGTCGCGCGTTGGACAGCGCGACCAACGGTGGCGGCCAGAGGCATGTCTTCTTCACTGTCATCGTCACCTACGGGCTGGCTGCCTGACTGAGTGGCAGAAGCACGTTGGCGCCCCCGATTCGGATACCGTGGTCCGACACCGGTGGTACGAACTGGTCCATCCTTCTCTCTGTCAGAGTCTCCGGAGTGCCAGCCATCGGCACTAATCCTTGGGGGAGGAGGCTGTGTTGCGTCCACATCACTATCCTCGCTACTGGTCTCTGAGTCGTCGTTGGGAGGCGGTGGGGCACCTTTAGTGATCCCTCTAGGAATGGCAGGCAGTACGGGGGCTGCAGCGGGCCCTTTGGGTTCTTCGACGGGGACATCCTGAGGAACTGCCTTCTCTTTTCCTTTCTTCTTCTTGTATTTCTTTTGCAGCTGCTCAGACTCGGCAGCTTCCTGTTGTCTCTGTGCCTCCGCCTCCTTTGCCTCGATTTCCTTGAGTTTTGTCATCTCACGTTCCCACAACGTGTCAACACCGAAGACTGACCGCGCGGCACGTCCACCCGGTGAAGGTTTTAATCCTGGTTGATCTTCATCGAAGTTGAGAAGGGGTTTCCCGCCGAAAGAGCCCCTTCGACCAAGGTTAGGGCGTGTTTCTGATCTAGCCAGGATATTTTGTGATACCGGGCGCGGATTCAATGAAGTAGGGTCTATAAGTGTGGTAGAGCGCTGCATTGGGCCGCGCGCCATCATAGAGGGACGATCATCACCAGTGAATACTCTGAACGGCGGCCCGTGTCAGATGAACGGTATAACATAAAGAATTAGGGAAACAACGTGCCTCTGCTTACTGCGCATGGTAGCCTTGCGAAGTTCCAGTTCATCGACCAGGCTACGCCCATACAACTTTCCAGCAGGCCGACCGGCGCTTTCAGGCTCGTCTACGACCACAGTTACAGGGCGAGCGGGTTCCTCTTCAGGGAATTCCTCAACAATTTGTTCACCATCTTCTGTAGCCCGGCGGAGACCAGTGTCGATGTCCGTGTATGCGACATCGCGCTGGCCCCCCACCATGAGCGTGTTCCTGAATGTCAGCTGAGACAACGTAAGGCTGGCACGGGGATTAGGCGTAAATGAATTCGATGCTATTGGGACAGCGGAGCCTGAAGGGTTGCCGAGTAGCCCCGCAGAGGATAAACGACGACCAGTGTTTGAGCGCGCTCCGTGTGGAAGAGGAGGTCCATCGGTCGTAATTTCAAATCCTTCTCTCGTCTGTTCGTTTGGTACGCTGATGTTCGTATTCTGGCCTTGGAGTGGGCTTGGCATGACAAGAACCTTAGGGCGCATAAGTTCAGCAGTTGAATACAGTCTTTCCCTGATGGGCTGACGTTGGACTGGCGCTCCACCCATGAGCGAAGCGGCATCAGGATCACGTAGCATGGAGGCATTTGAGAGCGTTCTCCTGTGAGCCAGATTGGCCGGATCAAGGCGAGACGACGGGGACGACGGGCCATGGAGGGTGTCCTCTGCAAGGACGTTTCGAGAGCCAATGGAGCCCATGGTAGCCACCGACATTGATCGCGCACGGAATTTTGGATCGAAACGCGAAGCTTGATCGGGGGTCGGGGGATCTATCGCGAAAGGATTTGACTTCTCTTCTACTTCAGAAAGGTGACCTTTTGAGCCCATGCTAGCAGAAGACATCGGACGCTCGCGAGACGGACTGACGAGGCCGTCGTTTGGACCAGAAAATGCCGAGTGGACCGATTGCACTGGAAACGGAACTGAGTGAAGAGGAGGTGCAGCTGGGATGCGATCTATAGCGTCATGGGTTGACGAGGGTCGTTGACGTAGCAGGGGCGGTCGAACTTGTTGATAATCCCCGAGTTCGAGAGCAGATCCGAGTGACCTTCGCCTCCTCTCTGGTGCAGCAGTCGACGCCGAGTCAAGAAAAGCACCCCCCACGCCAAACGAGTCTAAATTTCCCATACTCAGAGAACGTACGGACCGATACGAGGATGCTTGCGTGGCCGCATGGGGGTTGGGGAGTGTCTCGACCTTGTTTTTACCCTTGCTATTCTTTCTGCCACGGGCCTTATCCTTTGGAACGAACGTGTCCAAACCCCAGGAGGCGAGATCGACCTCTATTTCATCCTCCTCTTCTTCAGGGACATCGTCTGAGGCGATTGTGTCTCTCCCAAATGGATTCTTGAGCATATCAGCCGAGCTCGGCGCCCTGCTGTGTCCCATGGCGGAGTCCGCTCTCGTACCACTAGCATTATCCCCCGGGAGATCTACGCTGAGGTAGTCGACACTTTTCCTAGGCTGTGGGGGAAGGGGAGGGATGCGACGGAGGTGAGCAAAGATGGCGCTTTCATGAGCGGAGCGGAAAGGCTTTTCTGGATCGGACGGGTCATTGTCATACTCTGGTATGCAGAGGTCAGCCCAGAAGTAAAGGGTAGAGTAGTCTGGTCGAACCTATGAGGGCAGCAGCGAGTTGAAGACGTGAAAACGAGGCCATCAACACAGTTCTCAGGTGTTGCTCAGTCGTGGCTTGATCAATGTCTGCCACGTGCACATATCTGCGACCAGCCGCCAATGCCAGTGGTACATCACTCAAGTGTAACCTTATTACTGCCAGACACTTCTAAGACTCTATGCTTTCGCAGGCGCAGGCATATCTATGCCTGTCATTGGGCTGGGAGTTTACCAGAATCCGAATTGCAAGCCAGCTTGTCTTGCTGCTCTTCAATCTGGCTATCGGTCCGTCGCCGACGAGCGTCGCCTCCGCCTCAACCTTACATTCCGAATATGATTACAGGCATATAGACTCAGCTCGTGCATATAAGAACGAAGCACAGGTTGGGGAGGCTGTCAGAGATAGCGGTTTATCTCGCCAAGACATTTTCATCAGTATGTACACTCGCCTCGCCACTTATCCTGATCGATCGTGCCATATGAATGGTGCTGTCGGGTTTTAGCGTCCAAGATCAATAAGATTGCTGGTGGTTACCAAAGCTGCCTTAACGCTATCGATGACTCGCTCAAGAATTTCGGCTTTGGTATGAGGGCTTTCACCTCTAGATTATAGGTTATTTATACGAGATCATCATCTTGCGATAGATTATCTCGACCTCTATCTCATACACAGCGCCTACGGAGGGAAAGCTGCCCGTCTTGAGGCTTGGGAAGCACTTTTGGCCGCCAGGAAAGCGGGTAAACTCAGGTCGGTTGGAGTGTCCAATTAGTGAGTAAAAAGGTGTGTATGGTGGGGTCCCACATGACTGAAAATGCCTCAGCAATGTCAAGCACCTCGAAGAAATCCGCGAAGCAGGGCTCGAACCTCCCTCCGTCAATCAGATAGAGGTAATTTTCGCCTTCTGAATAATGACGCAGATATCCGCCTTGTGCTAATTGATTCCATCATGCATGCTAGCTCCACCCTTTCTGCCAGGAGAGCTATCGTGGATTACTGCCGCTCACATGACATCGTCGTCCAAGCATATACTCCCTTGATCAGGGGAGAGTTCGGAATCCCTGTGCTGCAAGAACTTTCGAAAAAGGTGACTGGTTCATATTTTCTTCCGCAACCTTATTTTCGGCTGAATGACGCATTTCCTCTAAGTACGGCAAGAATCCGGCTCAAATTCTCATTCGCTGGTCCCTTCAGCACAAGTAAGACCTCCTTTCTCGACTAACTACTCCCGGTATATCTAATCCCGTACCCAGATTCGTTCCTCTTCCGAAGTCACAGAACCCAGATCGCGTACGTTCTAACATCGAGGTGTTTAACTTTGAGATAAGCGGAGAGGACATGGAGAAACTTGATCAACTTGATCGCGGCAAAGATGGCGCCGTTACTTGGAATCCTATCGATGTCGACTGAGGCACTGCAAAAGGGGCTGGCTGTTCTCACATCATGATGTCGAGGTAGTCACGACGAGTTAGATGGGGTCAGAATCAGAACGTCGATAAAGAAAATTGTAACAATTGTGATGGCATTGTTTTTTTGTCGTGATCCCACGCGTTCAAATCATTTAGATTGAATTTTCTACAGGTTTCTGCTTGGAGTTGGTGGAAGGTGGTGGGATGGTGGTGCTTTCGCTTTGCGTGGTTATCTGGGGGCCTTGCGTCTTGCACTTGCATCTGACGTGAAGACCCCACTTTGATTTATCGGCACTGGCAAGCTATCCCAATCACCGCAAGCGGGCAATCAGTCCGCAGTTTTTAATTTATTTTGTTGATGTTATTGTCGTGATGATATATCGATGATATGTTGCACCTGGACACTTCGAGCTATCCTACTGATCCGACCACTATGGGGTCATACCGCATGTACAATTCTCGAGGCAACTTGAATAGCCAGGCACATGCGCAGTGCGTGTCCTTAGACATTTGGAACAAAACTTGGAAGACTCAAAAGTTCGGGCCCGCATACCTTCGCCGTTAATCTATCTCCTAACCGTCTCACCACCTTTATCTTACAAGTCCGAGTTATCTCCCCTGTGTACACACTAGTGTTTTGAGGGCCTCCTCTGCCCTCCGTCAGTTCAATCGGTTTCCTACGGCCTATATTGTATGGATTATGGACGTCATATACATTGGGGTGTTTTTAAAGATATTATAACTCATCGTGGATGGGGAAATCGTCGTCATCCATCTCCTCAATGTCGATCTGAACCTTGTCCTTCAAGTGGTCAGGTAGGATCACGCCAGGTTTGCCGTCAAACACTAGTGGTTCGTCCGCAACTGACTCGGGCTTAGGCTCGTACTCCGACTCGTCGAGGACTACTGGATCCACTGGTGGCGCAGGTTTTACGGTGGTGTCAGTCGGTGCGGTCTCGGAGACACCAAGTGAGCGACGAAGGACGCGGTCCACACGGATAAGGAATCTGGAATTGCAAATTGTAGTCAGGACGGTGCGCGTATGCGCGCACTATGTTTCCAACACGTACTCATCAGAGTCGGGCACCTCGAATCCAGAGCGCACAAGGGCACCATCGATCAAGATTGCGGCGACTTCCCTGAGCTCATCCTCTGCCTCAAGATCGCGTTCTTCCTCTTCTCCTGGTAGTTGCTTCACACGACGCAGGAGTCCTTCAACTAGTGGCGAGCGCGGGTTCAGCTCGAGAACCTTTTGGCGCTTCGCGAACTCGAACATGGCGGTGTTGTCCTGACCCCCCCTAGTCGTTGCGCTCATGATACGCTGGACGTTCGCGGTATAGCCACCCGCGTCGGCGACTATGGCACAGGGGCTAGTCACCAGGCGATCGGATATGATAACTGTAGGACAAAACATCAGAAATATACGATTACGAAGGATCAACAGGATGCGAACCATCTCGAACGACGTCTTTCGCTTGCTCCTTTAGCCAACTCAGAAGAGGCTCGAATTTCTCCTTGGCCTCTGCTTGTCTAGCCTTCTCTTCTTCGGGGTCGAGATCTGCCCATGGTGTATAATTAAATGCATGCAAAAAGTACTCCACTTTCAGACTCACCCTCGTCTCCGAATGTCAGCCCGGCCTTAGCCGCGTCCTGGAAGGGAATGCCTCTGGAGCAAATTCAGCCAGTGAATTGGACTATGACATTGATACTCACTTCCACTTTCTGAGATGGTGGAACATGACTTCATCGAGGGGATCTGTGAGTAGAAGCACCTCGTAGCCTCGCGCATGCAACTTTTCGACGAAAACGCTCTTCGCCAATGAGGCGGCACTCTTGCCCGCATCAGAGACGTAGAAAATTTGCTTTTGTCCTGCCTTTTTGTTCTCGATATACTGCGGGCGACGGTCAATGGCTGCCACACTACAAATGGCGAAAGCGTACTTCATTCAACGATGTGCTATTACGCTGGTTTGTCACAAAGCGAACCAGCGGGACCAGCTTGTCGCCGTTTTTCGAATCCTCAATGGCACCGAGTTTGAAAACGTTGGCGTAGACCTTATGAACCTCGGGGAATCGCTCGGGTTCATCTTCCGCGATCTTTGTGAATGACCGGATGATACGCCCCAAAATCGCCTGCTTGATCTGGCGCAAGAATGAAGCATTCTGGAGTGTCTCACGGGAAACATTCAACGGGAGGTCGTCGGCTGAAACAACGCGGTCAGCCCAAGTTCCTCGAACCGGAAGTAGGAATTCTCGCACCATCAATGATAGCCCTGACCCAGCTGGCCCACTTCGGTAAATAATCTTCGCCAAGATCAGACGTGATGAAGGTGCGTTTGACCAGGAGGCGTATCCCATTGGTCAACGCCTTTTGAGACGACTGCCAATACTCATCCGGTAGTCTTCCCGGGATATATAGAAGAGCACGGAAGGAAACACCAGATCCTAAATCGCCAGAAAAGTGATTCCATGCTAGGGGCTTCGAGGTAAAGTCACGGAAAGTTGCCTGATAGAACAGCTCATATTCGATGGAAGTGACGTTTTTGGTGTCTCTGTAGGCGTGTCCTATGAATTAGACTTCACACGAAAGGCGAAGGGATCAGTACCTCGTCCAGATAGGGGGCTGCGCGTTGAGGTGGGCCCAATGGTCAACCATGATTTTCTTCTTTTCTGCTTCCTTTGGTTGAGACTCTTCCACCTCTTCAATGACAGCTTCATCCTCCGAAGTTTCTGTGGCCTCTTCATCACTAGCGGGTGACTCGGACTCAGTTACTGGCTCCTCAGGAACTTCCTCCTCGCGCTGTTGGTATAAGTACAGTGGGAAAGAAGACGAGAACACGGAGTGCTTGTTGATGAGCTCGATAACGGTAGGATGGTCGAGATACTGAAGAGCATCGGACTTCAACACGAGTGTGATCTCCGTGCCGCGCTCCAGAGTATTACCCCTAGGATCGGGATAGGTCGCGAAGTCGTTATCGTCGCTGGAAGAACTGAAAATGTATTGTTGGGGATTGGGGTTTTCGGACGTTTTGGCGGGGACAGAAGCAACGTAAACCTTATCAGCGACCAAAAAGCTGGGGGGTGATCGTCAGAATAGAGGACCATGGGAAACGCGACAGGGAGCACACCTGCTGTAGAAACCGAGACCAAATGCACCAATCAGGTTGCCGCTGGAGACTGACTCTGGACCATCTTCGGCCTGCGCAAGGAATTCCGCAGTCCCGGATTTTGCAAGAGTTCCCTTTTCAAGTAGGCGGGTTAGGCAGGGCCATGGACACCTGGTCAGGATGCGCACGAACCAGGTTCTTTGTCATTTCCTCCGGAGTCATACCAATTCCATTGTCTGTTGTGTTCCATTTCAGCGCTCTAGAATGGTTTGAAGAAGCTGAACGACGTACCCGTGATAACAATGCGTCCACTTGATCCATCCTCTGCAGGAAGGGTCCTGACGGTGATGTTAAGAGGACTGGTGCCGTCCCAGACTTCTTTGTTAGTGAGCGAAGTCAAGCGAAGCTTCTCCAGAGCATCATTCGCATTTGAGATAAGCTCTCGCAGAAATACGTCGCTAGTGGGGAGTGAGAGAGTATCTCCAAAGAATACGCGGCCGAACCAACCGGTGCGAGTAAAGACTGGTGGATGACGCGTTAGCGGCGGCAGGTGCATTGGAAGACGGATATACCTGTTTATGACGATCTTGCGAAGGCGGGCAATGTCACTCTGAACACGCGTTCAGCAATGAGACCGAACGTGTGACACCAGGTGAAGACGCACTTGGTAGTGGTGTTTCTCAACAGTTACCTCTGGATCTATGTCCTGAGCTAGAACATGAGACGCAAGGATGACGCCAGCAGCGAGAAAGGAAAGCAACCGCATCTCTGCGGGCGGAGGGAAAGAGAGGGGCGAAGATAGAGACGAAGTGAAAGAGACGAAGAGAAGGGTTGTTATAGAGCAGAACGTGTTACCGAAAAGCTGACGTGTCAGTCTCGGTCGATTCGCATTCACACGTTGGTCTAAAGTACTGTTCTCCGAATCTAGCTACTACCCACTCGGTCTCCCACATGCACAGACAGCTTCGGAGCGGATAATCGTGACAAGTATTCCTGTATTTCGCTTGCGGTCAGAGTATGGTCACGTTGTTCCTTGCTTAAATACGCACCCGCACCCATCGTTCTCTCTGTTCCGGAACGTGGTCAAACATAATATACCGCTTGTCTCCCTGAGACATACGATCGGTAAATGACTTCCGCGGACAGGGCAGTGCGCACTGACCTTCAAGACCTTTTCCATTTCTGTAATATCCACGTTCTTTGCCAATTTCTTCATGTCGACATTGCCCCCACCACCCTCACCGTCGTCTTCGTCGCCATCGTCGTCTCGCTTGACCCCTCCCTCCGTTCCCTCGCCCCCGATCTTCCTCAACCTTCCCCAGAACTCAACGAAAGAGTTTTCGTGTAGCATGTCGTTGAACGCTTCTCGTGCCGCCGTCGTTCTTGTGAGCTGCCATCCGTCAAATTCTTGTTCAAGTTTGAATACATCAAACCCCAATTTTGTAGCAGGGAGTGAGGACAGGAGGGATGAAACAGGAAGCGCGGTAAACTGCGTGGCGAGTGAAGGAGCATTGGATAGGAAGAGCGCATGCAAGCTGTCCAAGTGTCTTGCGCGTAGTTGGCTAACATGTGACTGAAACAAATGGCGCTGATGGCCCAGAGACAAGGCGGAATATTGAAAACGCGGATCAGACTGCAGCTGTGCAAGATATGATTCCCATGTTGCCTAGGCAAAACGGTCAGATCGCTGCCCATGATAGAAGGCCGCCCGTACCTGTGGTTCCCGTATAGCATCCGTTAGAAGAGTCCTACATAGAAGGCAATGCTCCTGTGAGCGCCAGCACAGGGCCTGCGAAATCTGAAGCAGGTAGCTCTGGCGCACCTAAACTGCAGTTCTCCCTCCTCTTTATTTAAGTCGACCCTCGACTTCTCAATATTCGCTTGCACCCGATCGCGTTCCGCCTTGATCTTCTCTTCGCGCTCTTTAACAGCGTGTGCCTTTCTATCCTTGCGTTTCTGGGTTTCATCAACTCCTTCAACGGAAGCAATATCAACCACTGGTTTTTCACTTGGATCCGGGACCGTTCGGTTGGACTGCGAATTTAAGAACGTATTAAACAACTCTTCACGCAGGGAAGACGAGCCAACAGCATCGTAACGAGGGTCGGCAGATATTGCTTTCTTAACCTAAGTACAGAGAGTCAGGAGAATAGTTGGGCGAACTGAGAGCCTACTTGCCTCTTTCCAAGCAGCACCCTGTTGAGCAACACCACTCTCTCTGAGAAGTGCGAAGAAGTCTGCCTCCGCTTTCTGCGCAAGTGCGCGCTTTCCTGAGAAAAACGATTTCAGGTTGTGAAGACAAACACACCACAGGGAAGAACACGTACTCTCCCCGAGCTCCCTGAGAAATTCTCGAAATCGTTTCTCCCTCTCCCGATCGTCCCTTCCCCAGCCATAAAACCGCCTGTCCTTCTTCCACTGTCTCCGGAAATCGGACCAGCTTGTTCGCGTGCTTTTCACCTCCGTTGCGAGAAGTCGCTCAAACTCTTCCTTGGGGTCCTCCTTCTCTTTTTTGACCCGCGACGCCCGAAGTTCGCGAGCACGCTCTCGACAGTACTCGTCAAAGGCCTCGCGACGTGCAGAGACGGAGGGAAGGAGTACATAACGTGGATCAGAGATGAACAATGGAAGTGACGTATCCCACGGGTGTAACGGGTTGATGTCCTTCTCCCGGAGTAGGGTCTGTGAATAGCACGCGTGAAAGGGTCCCAAGGAGAACTGCCACATTGAAAACATACCTTGAATAGTGCCTTCCCTTCCTCAATGGAAAGGTCAACACGATCCGGTATGGGAACTTGAGGAGCGGCTTCCTTAGCTTTCTGTGCTGCCTCTGCTTCTTCCTGCTGTCTCCTTTTCTCTTCTTCGGCCTCCTTGGCGAGCTGTGCAGCAGCTTCCCTCTGCCAGTCCTCCTCCTCCTCGTCTTCTGTTCCTTCTCCTTCTCCTGGCGCGTCTTCCTGGTCTTGTACGCGTGGCTTCTTGGCAACGACGGATTCGTCCGATGGAGAGACATCTTCTGCCTTCCTCTTCACGACCTCTTGCACCTCCATTTTGATCCTCTCAATTTCACGCTCCTGCTCGGCCGTTGCATCCCTCTTTACCTCTCCTTGGGACTCTTTTTCCGCTTGGACTTTGTCGTCCTCTTCCTTTTTGTTGAGAAGCTCAACTGCATCCTTGATCTCGTCAGGCACGGTCCATACACTCTCTTTCTTTGCTTTGTTGGTGTAGAACACGTTCCCCTTATTAGTTGTCACACGGAGCCAGTCTGTCCCCGGAATGGGGGTTTTGGATTTTGGCTTCTCCTTGGGCGCAGAAACGGGCAGTGCAGGTAGGGGTCGCACATAAGTGGACTCTCTGGTAAAGGTGTTGAAAAAGTATATCTGTTCGGACGGACCTGACAAGGGTCATCAGCGCCGAATACACGGACATTTCTGGGTATCTCACCAACATGTTCTGTCCATCCAGGGGGTAGAGGGGGAGGCACAGCAGCAAGGGGATGTGGAGGAGACATCCAAGAGTAGACCCGGAATGAGACCGGAACCGGAGCAGGGGCCGAAGCTAGAGTCATTTGATTCCCACGCGCCACGCATGGTCAAGAAGGGAAAGCGGCATCGCGCTGCAGTGCAATGGCACCCGATCAACGTCGCCCATCTAACACAAAGATGACAACAGTTCCCATAGCGGAACATCTCGTACGTACCAAGCACCCATCACATCAGGGGAACGTTTGCGCCCTACAGCCATGTCGATGGCACTTTATGGCTTAGTGAGGTGGCTGTGACTAGTAGTAAGTCGGCGGTTCTGTTCACCGGTCCACGCTGCATGTGCCCTTCGAAACGCCCATGTCATATCTATGTTGGATTGGATTTCCAAATTTCCGGGACCTGATCTTAGCCGTTTCCGACAGATGTCTGATTCCCTTGCGTACCTCTGAAACATCATGCCCAAGGTGCTTAAAGGCCAGCACCTGATGATCCCTCTTCCCCCATCTCGCACCCACCTCTACCTCCCCCACACCATGTCGACCTCAGATCACAGTTTCGTTCCGCCTTCTGCCACTGATAGTCGCTCACCTTGTCCTGCTCTCAATGCACTCGCGAATCATGGCATCCTGTGCGTGTGTTTATCGGCATCCGGCGAAGCTTGGACTGACGTCTATTCTGCAGGCCCCATGATGGACGCGGTATCACCGCCTACCAACTCATAAGTGCCATGCGGCAGCACTACCACGTCTCTCTGCCTTTTGCCACCTTTCTGAGCGTGGTCGGCACCTTCATTTGTGGTCGACGTTTTACGATCGACCTCGAAGATCTGGCCCTTCACAATCGCATCGAACACGATGCATCGTTGACTCGAGCCAATGCTCACCCAGATGGCCAATATGCACCTGTCTGTGTGGACAAAGGACTCCTTCAAAATTTACTGGACGCTTCTAACAATTGCGACTTTCTCACATTCGAAGACCTCGTGCGGGTGCGCGCAGCCCGCGACGAAACACTGCAAAGGCCCCTCAGTAGAGCCCACGGCGCAATCTCTCGAGGAGAGGTCGCACTCACTCTACAAACACTTTGCGATGATAAGGGACGGGTATCGAAGCAATTTATCCGAGAATGGTTCGGGGACGAACGGCTACCAGAGGGGTGGTCGAAGCCTGCGACTGCCACGGGTCTTGTGAGCACAACCATAATCGCCAATCGTGTAGCAAAACTAGTCAAGGAGGTGCCACCCACCAAAAACAAAAAAGTGGATTGATGTAGATAGCACCGGTGTGCCCGGTGATTTGTACGTACATATCTTACTGGAGCTCCTTTGACGTGTAATATGTAATATGCGATCCTATCTCCACTAAACCATCATCAGACTTAACGGCGGGGATTGACCTCCATTCGTTGGACAGGCCGGAACCAGAATGGAACCAAATTCACTATTTTTATCACTCGTTGGGAACTGGATCTCATGAAACACTTTGCTATCGCGTTATCGAATTAATCACATCTGACCCTGAGTATAGTCGGCGACGCGAGATCGATTGGCAACGAGCAGGGCCACTGACCCCGCAAACCGTTGACCAAGAGTCCTCTAAGCCTGGCATCGATGGGCGTTGTCGCACGCCAGCCGTTTTATGTGCGCATAGGACGATCCATCCCCTGTATGTAGATCACCCAAATCGTAATTATTGAGATTCACATGTGTCTACGAAGCGTCTAATTAGTGCCGAACGAATCTTTGGCTTCCGTTTATCCGCGTTTCATTAAATTCCATTGGGGGGTATATCACACTGTCCGGTCTCACTGAGAACCGGACATTTGTTCCCATTGAGGCACTCAATGGTTCGAAACATCATTTAGTCAGTTGGCATATTCCATGCGTCCGCTTGGTGGAACCTCCACTTCAGTGTGTCACGGATGACCTATGTGGAATGAATTTGCCTTAGTTCACTATCTAGCCTGCTGCTCTCAGTTCTAAGCATTCAAGTCGATCGTATTGGCTCCGGGCCTCCTCGCTACCACAATACTCAAGATGGATAAGGTTCGCAAATTGAATGGATGGCGGTAGGTCTTTACATTGGAAGAACTCGTTCCGTAAACTCGTTCCGTCGGCATTATATTCCCCGTGGCAATTCCTACGGAAGACAGACGAGAAGAATTTCGCTGATGGAGTGTTCCCCGCGGTTGCCCATCGTTTTTAATTTATCGTACAGATGTCAATTTCCAATTAAAATTACAGCCGCCTCTACAAATTATTGGGACTTTGATCACTTTTTTTTTTTTTTGGTAATTTTGCAAGTTGCGACGCTGTAATTTGTCGACAGGTCTAGGGAAGAGGACCGTGTTCCCTTTATACCTCCGGCGACTGTCCAGTCTCTACAGCGCGTGGAATTAGGTGGTGACGGTTCGTGGAAGCTCTTCCCCTTGTTTTCCGTTTGTTGTACAACTGCGCCAATTGTCTTGGCGTCTAGGCCATGGGTGTTTAACAAGGAGTGGGTGCTGCAAGCGAGGAGCAGGGACACGGCACAGGCAACCCATTCGAGTGCATGACCACCGTCAAGGATTTTTTTCCACCCGTGCCCGAACACCATCAAGGCCAACCCAGATGGGAATCGAGGAGAAATGACGTCGAAATACGAACACCAAGGAAAACAAGATCCCCCGTCGTCCAAGGATGGTTTGTGCTATCCCGTGGGGGGCAGGTTGCCTTGGAACGTGTTTACTATGCTCATGACGCGCAAGAGCGGCTCGACTTTTGACGGGCAAGTCAGATGGTCTACACTCGCCTGCCTGTACCTGAGAATGGTGCGCGTGGGCCGCTCGTATTGGTAACAAGAAGGTGTGGCATCAGAGAGCGCTATCGTAGTAACTACACAATATATCAATCGGTGAAAACATCTGAGAGTGCGTGAGACTATAAATGAGTGGCAAGCGGTACATGATATCGGACAGAGTACTATTCATACATAAAATCTGAGGACGGAGAAAACATCAGATATATGAAGAGCCAAGGGACAAGAAACCCACTTCTTGTTGATCTGATACAGCAGCAGATTGAGATTAAATTTAACGAGGCCATTAAATAAGGAGAGTGACGCCCTGTCTTGATATTGAGCCTGCAAAAGATCTTCTAGTCGAACATCAGCGGTTGCCATGCGATTTGTGATTCCTAGAGTGTTGTTGAACATCTCAATAGTGAACACTCCAAGCTGGTTTGAGGAGATGACAAGATCGATCTTGTCGAATTGCCTTGGGGAAAATTGGTCGACGGATAAGAGTATGCCTCTCTCGTACAGGTCTTGTGCGCTATACTTGAACGAACCAAACTGGGGAGTCTTGCCTGATTTCTGAAGGTCCCTGAGATGGAAGTACTGCTTTGTAAAAGGCATGATGATCCGCTTTTTTCTAAGTGAATGTTAGTGAAAACTACACTAACAGGTACGGGACAGCTGCGTACGATTTCCCTCTCTGCATGGTTGCCATGGCCACTTCGACGTAGCTGTTATAGCTATTGATCTGTTCCTCGAAGTATTTCTTGCGTTCGTTGAGGTGTTGTAGAGCTTCTGCCATGTTCTCTATCTCTTGTTGGCGCTGGAGGCGCATGCGATGTTTGCTGCGGACGTCATGAGCAATAGCGTTTAAGATCCCTTGATATCCGTCGCTGCGTGTAATTTTCCCTTGCTTCTCTAGCTCAAGAAGGAAGAAGATTGCGTGTGCTTTCACTTCACGAAAAGAAAGCCTGGCCTAAAGTTAGCACCTGTTCCTCAAAAAAGAGGTAATTGACTCACGATCGGATATCCTCTAGACGATACGCAGATTCTTGTACAGCCGCGGATGGCGCGCGCCTCGGATGGCGGAGGCGATGATCACTCTCCATTTCGGATTCAAGAATGTCCACCCACGTCGTTTCGTGTTCGTCTGAAACGGGTTGCATAAGGGACTCCACTATATCTTTGGCAGGTTGAACACGAAGAATGGCGAGGACAGTGCGCTTGGCTTGCACCCAGAGCGTCTTCTCTTCGGCGCGAGGATCTAGATGGTTGGTTAGTTTCCCCGCTCCACCCACGAATGATATCCCTTGCCTCGGACGTGGGCAAAACGGTTCGTCAATTCCAGGGTGATTGCCCGATCCCTAGCATCTTTGAGTTCTTCATTACCGAATTGAGGTACACCGTCGAGCTCTTGGAGAATGATCCGCAAAGGGTCATCACGACTCGTGCCCTAAGGGTCAGATCAGAAATACACGAGCATGTCCAGGGAAAAATAGCGCACCAGACGGTCAATATGCTGCGCAAGCAAACCGTGCATGGCGTAGACTTCGTTAGGTGAGATGTAGATTGGCTTTGGTTGCACAGTGACGTCTAAAAATTCGTGGGCGTGGTATTGAGTTTCCGCGTCGGGGACGTCGGCAACTGAAAATCCGTTGAGACGCATAAATTATGTACGCTCACAGAATACCTACCTTCAAGAAGCCAGGCCGTGAACTGTGAAATGGCCTTTTTCATGTATTCGTTAATGGGGATGTAGCTCGGCATGTCATCCCCGAATTCGGACGCGCTTGTTATCTGTGCTAACACTTTGGAGATCTGAGCAAGGTTTTTGCGGGAACTGACATCGACAGTGCTAGAGACGATATCAAAAGTTTCGGGAGTACTTAGATTGCAGAGAAGTTTAGCAAGTTGGAGAAAATGAAATCAGGAAGGATTGGTGCCTACATAATCGCTGGATTGATATAACGATAGAAGATGAGGCGACCGATACAGACGGCACACGCTTCGTCAGGGGCATCAGGGAATTTACTCTGATTAATGTGTCGTCGGGAATGTGTGTGGACGAGCAAAACGTAAACAACTCACTCTAATTGCCACGAGGGTCTCACGAGCCAGGTACCTTATTCCGTAGGGCATCTTCCTTGTCGATTGCGTAACGGCCGTTATGAAGGCTTCCGTCCACCACCTCAACACTTGAAGGTCTAGAAGCAATATAAGTTACATGACTATTCGTACATAGAGTCCACCTACGCCGAATGTACTCCGGGCGTGTGACCGGATCGTTGAGGGCTTGCGTGAAGGAAATGTCCTTTAACTTTGAGGTTGCCTTTCCGGCGCGCATCTCCTCGAGGTCGATTCGAGCGCGGTATATCTAGAGGGGGTCCGGTCAATTCATAAACACGCAGGGCGGAGCCTAGGATGCACCCACCTGCTTGGGGTCGACTTCCAGATCCAGATCTTCAGTCGTAACGACATCGCGTACCAAAGGTTGCAATGTTTCGCGAATATGTACGGTCTGCTTGGGTCGGATGTAATGAAGGGCAATATTGATATACACTGGATGTCCGTGAACTACGTCGGCGAGTGTTTTCGCGCACTCCACCTCTTCTGCTATTGAGAACTGAACACCATGTTACTCCCTGGCGAACCAAACGTTAGAATAGACATCGCACCTGAAACAACTTGAGGAGTAGGTAGTCCTCCCTGCGGTCTTGCCCATACCCGAAGAGTGTAAGGACGACCCTCTCCAGGAGGCGGCGGTCCTTCTCGGGTACGTTATCTCCTGATATTTCCAAAAACAGTTTCGCAAGGTATTCGCCACGGGACTGCAGAAGGTAGAATAGCTGCTGGTAGAGTTCTAGCTTTCGCTTCGCAGCGTGGTCGAGAGTGCTTGGTCCTGCAAAAGGGTCCCCGTGGGCAGCAAGTACGGACGCTCTTGATGCATGTGCCGCTGCGGTGTCAGCCCCGTACTTGCGCCGTACCTTAACAAGCTCTTCAAATGTCTTGACATTATGTACGACGAGTGCGATTTTGACATCCAGGTCGTTGACGTCGTTCTCAAGAGCCTGATTCTCACGGATTCTCTCGACGACTTGTTTTCGCATACGTTCAAGGTCCAACTCCTCCTGGAAGTCGGCCTCAGAGTCGTCCAGAAGGTGCACGAAATTCTTGATGGTCCCGACAGTGACATTTGTTCCCACGGTGAGTTGCCGATACTGCTCTCGTGTCTCCTTCGCGCGGAACAAGGACTGAATCTTGACGACTTTGTCTAGGTTCTCACGGTAATATTGCATCTTCTCACGGAATTTTTTGCGCTGCAGGACCCCTCTGAATAGCGCTTGCAAGGCAGAGGCAACGCTATGGCTTCTGCGTAGATGATCGCGCCAAGCATGCCAGTCACGACGTACGAGAAATCCACGTGCGACGGCCTGAAATCCAAGAACATCGGGTAATGAGAACTCCAGGCGTTTGATCTGCTCTCGGTGACGATTTCTTGACAGAGCCGCGCGAGCCAATGCCTGAAAACCACCAACTGACCTCGCAACTTCAACCTTAGCCAAAGTCTTGTGCATTGCTTTGTGGTGATGTTGCGCTAGATTTGCCCGTGCCCGTGCCTGGAGCTGGACGACGACCGGGGTTGCTTTCCGCAGCCCCCGGATAAGGACTAAGAGCCGCTTGCGTGCCAAATATGTCCGAACGGCAGCCTGAATACGGACCACGATGTCCGTGATATTCTCCAATTTTGCAAGTTGGGTTCCTATTCGCCTTCGCACCAACACGCCAGCTGCCTGCGCTTGGAGTGCAATGATAGATCCTTCCAGGTGGTCCAAGGCATTGAGTTGCCTGGCTATTGCCGCCCTTCGTATTGCACCTCGAGCTGCCGCTTGAAGTTTGACGATAGAACCAAATACCTTTCGGGTAGAGAATACTTTCATTAGTTGATCCTGCTTCCGTTGAACAATGCGCGCGCGAGCTTGAGCCTGCATTTTCGTGACCGTAAAGACACTGCGCTGAAAAGCTGAGTGCAACCTTGCTAGGCGTCGGCGAACTAGAAATCCCCTAATTTGTGCTTGGATCTTGACAACATTCTGAGAGCGGCCTTTGACCCGTCTGATCCACGCGTGCCATCGCCGTCGTAGAAGACAAGCGCGAGATGCGGTCTGTAGTGCAACGACCCACGGTAATAGACTAGCTTGCCGCTTCCGATAATAGGAAACGGCGCGCCGGACAAGGACTCCCCTGCTTTGGGCCTGGGCACGGACAATATATCTTTGAGCTAACTGGAGGCGGGCCATCTGCGTTGCCTGGACCTTTCTCGCGAGAAATCCACGAGCAAGTGTCTGAACTGATATGATAGACGGCTCGTTCTCCAGCAGAAGGCGATCGCGTACTGAGAATAGATGAGTTACCGATACGAAATGATTAGGTGAGACAAGCTAACTTTCTTCCTCGGTCTCCTCTGGTTCCTCGTTTATCTCTAAGGCAAGTTCTCTGCCAACATTTCCAAAGTTTGGCATGGGTACTCCAGCATCCTTGAGGCCTTTCTGTGTCTTCTGAAGTTGATCATCAGAGAATTTCAGACGACCGACTAAGTTGCCAATCCGTTCAGCCAGGCCGCGACGGGCGAGGAGGTGGCTAAAAGGAAATCAGCCAGCGCGACTGGCGAAACGGAGACCATTTAGTACCTCAGCGCGTGTATGCAGTAAATGACCTTAGGAAGGTTTTTCTTCTCATAAAGGTCTGTGAGTTCAAAGATGAAGCTCTATTACAAGCCATTAGTATTTCAATGGGCCAAGAGGAAGTCGGCACGCACCTCAGGGAGACCGACGTGCCTTACAAAGTTGAAGAAGTAGTTGATATTGTCTGAATGCCGAAAATCGAGTTTGGGGGCTTCGTAAATTCTACGAACGACGGCTTCACCCTGAAATACCCTGACGAGTTTGGCGAGCACAACGCCGTTCCGTAAGGATTCTTCCATGTCCACGATTCCGAACCCGAGCTCTTCCCCAAGGCAACCTTCGATCCACTGCTGTGCTTCACCGACGTGACAAAGGTACTCATAGGCTTGCATAAGATGACGTTGAGTATCTGCCCAGAGACCTCTCATACTTCGTGCCGCGGAGAGAGGCGACGATGTGGGAGAGTCAGGAAGTCTGTCACGGGATAGCTTGAGTCGACCAGGGATACCCGCAACGCCATCTGGGGTCGTTGCGCTAGTGGCAACAGTTTCGGCAACAGTTTCCCGAGATTCGCGTTGCTTGAGGGCTCCTCTCCTCTCAAGGCGTTGTTCTCTCCATTTTTGCCTCTCCTTCCGGGCCTTGTCCTCCTCGCGCTGCATTTGTGCATCATCGTCTGCCTCCCAATTATCGTCTGCATCCCCGCTGGCGATCCTAGGGAGGTGTCGCCCCAGCTTCCGTCCGACAATGAGGTTCTCGCCGTAAGTTGATGCCTTCTTGCTGGTCATATATGGGCTCCTGTACGGGCTCTTGTATGGGGCGGGACGCATATTGGAAGATGGCATCGAACTAGACTGGAGGGAATCGTGGAGTGCCTCAGCTCTTGTCGAGATGTTGCCGACAACGTTGAAGGGAATGTCCCGAGAACGAGAGTTTGATGTCGCACGGTGCGAGGGGGAGGACTGTTCCCTTCCAACGTGATCGGTATTGGTTATGAGATCTTCGTACACAGAGGTAGGACGGATGCGACTTGAGTTAGACAAGTCCTTTCGGGAAGAACCGATGCTCCACGATGGCGATTCATCTTTCAGTGGAGTTGAAAATACATCAAAAGAGGCAGATGATCTTGCGGCCTTTGAAGGGACATCGTTCACAGTGCGAGCACGTGAGCGTGCAACATTCAACGATGGTAAGTCTCTGTTACTGTCACCAGAAACCTCTGATAAAACGGCAGCAGAACCCGTGGTGGGTGGGGTAGAAGATGGAAGACGAATCCGGTCTGTGACGTCAGCGAGGGGGGAGGCATTAGAAGATGCGGGCGCAGGGTCTGGATTAATCACGCTAATACCGGTTGCATTGGGTGACAACGGTGAGGCGATTATCGGGGCAGGTGCCGTACGAGACCTCGAATAGGTTATAGTCCGCCGAACACCAGAAAGGGCCTGTGTCCGTGATGGAAGAGGCGAATCCTCCGTGGAGCCCGATGAAGGACGGAACGATGGGGGTGGAGATCTCGAGCCCGACGATTCCTTTGGGACACTGGGTAAAGCCTTTTCATCCACAATAGCCTCCGCCCGGGCACGTTCCTCCCACTTTCCGCGAACAGCATCGAGACTATTGCCGACACGGTGGGTAGGTGTCCATCGCCGGGTCGTGCTTGACGTTGTGGACGTGCTATTACCAGTGGTGAGAGAATTGACGGTCGAGACCGAGCCAGACCTCGAAAGGGACGCGGTGTTTGTAGAACCGCGCTCGAGGAGACGGGCCTGATAAGCGAAACCTATGGATGAATTAGGCCGAACGGACGAGCTAGAGGCTGAAGAGTCAGATCGCTCCATGTAAGTCGTGTCAAGTCGTAAAAATCGTGAGTAATAGAATAGCCCCCAACAGGCACGAACAGTGTAGTGAGGAGGTGAGTAAGTTGAATGAGCAAGGAATGATGTTCAGGTTCAAGTTTGCGCTCTTGCGATCTTTGAGCGTTTGACCCGGAACTGCCGCCAGAGCGAACCAGGGCGAGCGCGATTACGGTCACTTACCGTTTAGGTAGGTGACCCCGACCTTCCAAGCCTCTCCTGGGCGCGACGCGTTGCTCTTCCGAGACGGTGGCGGCTCTTGAATAACCAATGTCTGCTTCGTCTAGAACTTCCTCACTCGAATCTCTTATTCACTCTGTCATCCCCCAGTCTAGGGGTGACCATGTCTTGTTCAATGACCTTCTCGTGCATTGTAAAGATGTTCTATCTAGGTAAATAACGCCGTTAATAGGTCATTGACGATTAACCCCCACAACCCCCAGCCACATAGGGCAAAGTCGAGAAAGGGATATCGGCCATCTAGCAGATCTCGTTAAGCGTCGCCGTACGAAGATAGACTTTCTTGCTGTGCACCGCTTAACATATACGCTTGCATCAGTTTCTCAGAACCGCCCTGACGGTGTTTCGTCAGTACAATTCACGAACTTGTTATCTAGATTACTGGAACAGGTGCCCTCCCTCCAGTGGGCGCGCAATTTGATTGCTACTGATCCCGCACATAGACCGTGCTGTCACGCAAATATGACGCTGTCCTATTTCTTCATACTTTGGCATCCTCCACTCGAACACCACTCCTCGTTCCTCCTTTCCTTCCGTCCCTCGCACCATCGCCTCCCATCACTTCCAAAAACACACCGGCAGTTTCACCGATTGACACGATACCGCCATCGCGGATTAAAACGGGCCGATCTAGAGCAGAGCTCCTAAGAGAAGTTCGCGCTCGTTCCGGTATAGCACATCGCAATCGGTTTGGACCCTACTCATAATCGGGGAATAGGATACCCACACATCCCAGAAATTGCCCTCCTCAGAGATGCGTTATACCTCCTCCAGGGGATATCGGGAAAGCATGTGCGCTTTGCAACAGGCAAAGATAGAGGGTCAGAAACGAGCCTTATTTTCTCAGAAGACCATGTGCGCGCGAATGTCTGGCAATGGCTTGTATTTTGACCTTTCTCTTTCAGGGATATATATCAACCCCAACTAAACAGTTGATACACAAGTTGTCCGAGGTCGGACACCTGTATATTCGTGTAGATCGTTTCATCCGAGAACGTGAGGCGAGGTCTGGGATTGGCATGATTGAACAGAGTCTTTGTCATCACCTCCAATCCCAATTGACGGAGTACTATCGCCTCATAGCCGTCTTGGAGTCGCAGTTGAACATTGCCTCTAACTCCCAAGATCAGGATACCCAGTCCCCGACGGCTGTAATAACACCGGAACCAGACATCCGAGCAGAGGAGAGTGGCCTTACTCTGAGGCGATTGGATGTATGGGTCAATGAGTGGAAGCTGCGGATGCGTATGATGAGTGTTTGTGTAGAGGCCGCCAAAGGTACTAATATATATCACTGCTATTAATTAGCTCCACTGACTTATTGAAGATACGCACGGTGGCGCTCTTGTCAACATCATTCACAGCTACACGGAGAACGGCGACCCATTTGTACGCAACTTTACAGACCAGCTTCTTGAAGAAGTACGTGTGCTTCGGGGTTTTCCTCTGAACCGACTCAGTGTAGTCCCTCATTAGGTGTCAAAACCCTTCTTTGAGACATTGCAGAAGTGGCTCTTTTCTGGGGAGTTGTACGACCCTTATTTGGAGTTCTTCGTCACCGTAGACCCAGAACTTGCCCATCTACAATATGTGTATCCGACGACCCTTGCAGCAGGGACAGGGAATATGACGGGTGATGGCGGTTTCGGGGGCTTACACGTAGACCAGGATGATTTAACGGGAGAACGCGAAAGTGGACTCCGTCTGTGGCAGGGAAAGTACAAATTTCGGCAAGAGATGTTACCTGCATTTGTCGGTGAAGGGTTCGGAAGTAAAGTAAGCTATATAACTTCATACCTAGATTGCATTAATTAATTCCTATATTCACAGATCTTCTCGACCGGGAAGAGTCTCAATTTCATTCGGTATAGTTGTCACGACACGGACTGGATCGCCACTCGCGAGAAAATGAGCAACACCCACGGAAGTGAGTCGCATATATGAGTATTTTTGCTCCCGTTTGACCGAAAGAAGCCTTACAGTACAGTGATATCTTCGGGCTTGAGCGCTCGATAGACGCCGCCTATCGAATAGCCAGCCAGCGACTGTTCGACATATTCTTTGATAAGTTTCGGTTGTTGGATCATCTCCGAGCTCTGAAGAACTACCTTATACTTGGCCACGGAGACTTCGCGGATCAGCTCATGGAAACGATCGGGTAAGATAGTCCGGCATTATATCCGTGGTACTACTTAAAATGCAAGGCCCACAGGCCAAGCCTATCGAAACCGGCGAACTCGCTGTATCGACATAACCTAACGGCGACTTTGGAAACAGCTATTCGTTCGTCTAATGCACAGAAGGATCCGCCGGACGTCCTTAGACGCCTTGACGCGCGGATGCTCGAATATAGCCAAGGTGAAATCGGCTGGGATGTGTTCACTTTGGAATACAAAGTGGATGCCCCGTTGGACACTGTTCTTGACCCAGACTCGATGGTCAAGTACCTAAAGCTATTCAATCACCTCTGGAAGATTAAGCGGATCGAGAACACCATGACAAGGGCGTGGGTGAGGACCGCTGGTTCCACTAAGGCCTTTGTACGAATCCCGGGTGGGTCTTGACAGGGCTCTGGTCGCACTACGATTGACATTTGGAGCAAGAGCTTGAGCCGGAGTGGCACAAAATTCGCCTGATTACAGCGGAAATGATCCACTTTATACGACAGATGGCGGCTTTCTGTCAACTGGAAGTGGTCGAGTGTTCGTGGAAGGCTCTCGTAGACTTCATTAACAAGAAAGAGGGCGACTTGGACGCACTGATTGGCGCACACCGTGCATATTTAGACCGCATGGTAAAGAAAATATTGCTTATTGGGCCTAAAGCAGGCAGAGAGGTCGGTCCTTCTGGTTTCCGAGTAGTTACAGAACTGACGTGCACCGTTCATAGGAAAGCCTACTCAACCAAGTTAAGGAAGCATTTACGCTGATTCTGGGGTTCAACGATGCGACGGTGAGCAGGGATTCCATGCGCGCCATTGAAAGAGTGACGACTCCACGACACAGGAACACTTCTACAACCTCTGCATGTCTGAGTCCTCTCGGAGAGACACTGAACTGGATCAAGAACGTGTAAGTTTATAGGTTCTGTCGTGCGACTGGAACCAACCTTGTTGGCAGGGAATCTACACTGCCACCAATAAGCGCACGGGTCCGCAGAGATCCGAGGCTCTGTTGAATGGCCTTCTACAGTGCAAGGAGTATGGCACCTCCTTCTCAGAGAAGGTTCAAGTCATCCTTCATGCACTGCAGGCTCATGTCGACCTCGACTGTCGATTTTTGGGTATACGATTGTCGTTCTCAGATTTCTACCGAGCCAAGAAAGATTTGCAGGTGCCACCCAAGCCATAAGAAACTTGCATAAGTCATGTACAGTTACAGGAGTTCTTTATATTGTATATAGTAATTGCGAGACTAAAAGAGAGTCGACCCGAGGGGAAGAGGTGGACAGACAAGATAGAAACATCCTAATGGTAATACGTCGAAGGCCGTGTAAGATGATGCGGGTAGCTGAGGGACTTGTCGATAACGCAGACGAGAATGAATTCAAGGCGTTAACGAAGCACGCAAGCGCTGCACAAGCCATAGGAAACTTGCATAGGCAATGTACAGTTACAACAATTCTTTATATCAACTACGAGAACCTTTACCCCGCTCCAGATGATTGCGTTTGGATGTGTCAGTAATTCAGATGGTACGTACGCATATCTAGCTAGTGACCTCTTTCTCTTTGAGTGGCTTGTACAACCTCAACATCAGAGAACTACAAACAACTGAGACCGACCTGAGACGAACCCCAATGTGAGCCAGAAAAAAAAGTAGGCGTCTGCAGAACCCACTTACGATAAAGCCATGGCAAGTGACGCCCACACAGGATCGAGCCGGGTATTCCCAACCGGGTACAGCACACCTGCCGCGATCGGGAGCAGGGCAACGTTATACATCAACGCCCACAACTGGGGAAGAACGCCACCGTCAGCTCTACTGCCATACATCCCCAGCTGCCGCACTTACGAAGTTAAATTTCACGCGCCGAAATACGGTAATAGACAGGTCCACAAGGGTCAGCACGCCACTAAGATTCGACGAAACAAGGATGAACGAGGCACTTGAGAGTGCTACGTCACTCCCCGATCCGACAGCAATAGAGACATCGGCCGCCGCCATTGCCTACCCACCCGCCAGTGTCAGTTTCATCAAGGACGGTAATGAATACTTTCGCACGCACTGGTGCATCGTTTATGCCGTCTCCAACCATAGCGATTATACAACGATTATCCAACCTTCTCCCAAACAACCTCCCTAGCTTCGATCGCTGCTTCTTCGGAGCATTCTTCTGAAGCCAACGAATCTTGTCTGCCTGTCCATCAATGTAATAAGCTCCCAGGGGCAAGGACGGAGAACTGCGAGCCTCACCTTCTCATGAGGTAGCACGCCTGCTATCACATTGGATTCAGGTATCCCGATCTGCCTCGCCACGGCCTTTGCAGTCGTTACATTGTCACCAGAGATCATCCAAGTTGCCAGTTTCTTGGATTGCAGGTGAGAGATTACCGCCTTGGCATCATGTCGAAGAGGGTCGGCGACGGCAAACGAAAACACGATTCTGAACGGGCTCGTCCCCGATGCTTCAACCGCATCATCTTGACGAATGGCGAGCAGCACAACACTTTTCCCTTCCAATTTCCAAGACTCTAGACGACCAGATAATTCCGCGGGGACATCTACCCCATATTCTGCCATCCAGGCTTCGTTTCCGATGATCGCTGAGCAACTGATGTCATGAAAGATCGCCTTGAGTCCTCTCCCTGGTACTTCTTCCACCGAGGTAGCTGTCCGCGAAATGCCATGGTTACCTTCACAATACAAACGAACGGCTGTGGCCAGAGGATGGGTGCTGGATGCCTCGATCTCCGATGCCAATCCAAGCACGGTCTCGCGGCTCCATGGGGTTGTGGCACAAAGGTCTTCGATATCAGTGACGGTTGGCTGGCCACCCATTGTCAGTGTTCCCGTCTTGTCAAAGGCGACTGCGTCGAGCCGTGCGGCCTCCTGAAAGGCTTCGCCACCTCCACGGACCAAGATTCCGAACTTCGCAGCCATTCCGGAGCCAACGAGAAGCGCGGTCGGAGCTGCAAGGCCAATTCCACAAGGACATGCGACGACAAAGACGGCGATGGCAAATTCGAGGGACCATACCGCTAGTAGAGAAGGGAATTAACGGGCTATTACACAAGGAGGGAGGCGATGCTTACGCCATCCGCCGACGTCTTTATCAAGGTAGCTGCGTGGAAGGGCACCACTCAGTCCCAGGCTAAGCCATATGGCCCAAGTAAGGAGAGCAAGTAATGTAACGACTGGCACGAAATAGCCTGTCAGATTGTCCGCGAAGCGCTCTATCGGCGCTCGTTTTGTTTGGCTGTCCCGTACCACATTGATGACGTGATCAAGCCTATTCTCACGTAAGACTTCAACCACAACCCGAGGACGAAAGGCACTTACATGGTCTTACCCTCCGCTACGTCAATTCTCACGTCTATAACCTTCCCAATGTTGATTGTTCCCAAGAACACATGATCCCCGGGACACTTCTTGATCGGCTTGGATTCTCCAGTCACCGAGCTCTCATCGAATAGTGATTGCCCGGATGCAACTGTCCCATCCATCGGGGGTGTTGAACCACTCGGCACTCGAACGATATCCCCGATTTCCAAGAATTCTGCAGGAATTTTCTGCACTCTTGAACCAGGCTCCGACAATTGAACTACGGTTTCTGTGCTCGCGTCGCCCATTTCTACGTCTCCTTCAGTGCTGTGGAAACCACCAAGTAACCTTTTCTCGTCTGATGAACCCACGACGAGTGCTTCGGCCGGCTTCAAATTCGATAGGCTATTAATGGCGTCCCCTGTGCGGCTCTTGCTGTACGCTTCCATGTATCTGCCTAGGCTAAGAGTCAGGTGTACCGTTCGTTATGACAGCCACGTGACATACCAATTAGAAGGAACATCGTAAGAAAGACGACAGAATCGAAATACGTTGACGTGTCGGCGTGACCTTCTTTGGATGGTAGATTTGATGCTGAAAGGGCGAGCAAGACAACGGAAGAGAAATATGCCACCGAGACTCCGGACGATATCTGGAGTGTTTTCGTTAGTTGTATGGGAGCCTGGAGAAGAGACCCATACCAGCAAGTTCATGCTCCCGAACCGGAGAAACCGCTTCCATATAGGAGTGCGACTTCCTCTTCTCCACAGGGCATAAACCTCCTTCAGACTTCGCCTATGGAAACTTCCAGCACTGTAGAACATCACTGGTGTTGCCAAGAAGAACAGCGACCACTCGAGACGTGACGCATTCCCCGACCACATTGGTTCCATCAAAAATTCTCTGGTAGGGTCCTGGGGCGAAACTAAGTTCATGAAGACGACACCGATTATAAGAGTAGGGATGGCAACAATGACAGAAAACCCCAGGCGATAAAGGAGGCTCCGCTTCTCCTTGGCTTGTATCAACCGAGCACGGTCTTCGAGAGAGAGGGTCTTATGTACTGTGACCTTGAAGGGGGGGCTACTGGATGACACTATGGTGGATACAATGTCTCGTATGGTGAAGGCCGGTGGAGATGGTTCATAGGTGAGACGAAGAACGGGATCTTGGTGGGTTGGTGGTTCTACATGTGTTATCTGACTTATCTTTTCGAGGCATTCCGTAATCATTTGGGGACATTGGCTGGTGGGGTTCTATGAGTGGCCATGAGTGAGGTCATTGATTACGATGACTCACTCGCAGAACATGCCCTCTATACGTAGAGCAATGGTACGTTGCTCCCGTGAAGTCCCCGAAGCATCTGGTATCGCTTGGACGGGTTCGACGTTCACTACAGACACTTCGTATCCTGCAGATTCGATAACGTCTTGCACTTCGGGAAGCAGCTTCTCGCTTTCCACTACCAATGTGGCAGAATTGCCCAACAGATTGACGGAAGCATCTGTGACGCCTCTCAGTTCGGAGAGTAATCTGGTGATGGTGGAAGAGCATGAGGCGCAGGTCATCCCCCCTATGGAGAGAGAAACGTGGAGGGGCCCATCCATTTGGATGTTAGCTGTTCCTGTGTCCGAGGACCTAACCGACAGAATGTTGGCCTCATATCCGATGGCTTTAATAGTCTCGAGTACGTCACTTGTGACATTTTTGTTATCCAAGGTGACAGCAGCAGAGTTTCCCAAAAGCGAGACGGATACATCACGCACACCAGATAAACCGGACAGCGCTGCAGTTACTGCAGTTCCGCTTGATGCACGAGTCATTCCGCCTACAGAAAGTGTGAGCCGATGAGGTGCATTGTCAGGGTGACTGGTCACGCGATTTTCGACTACTACACCCTGGGAACGGCGATACCTCTCTGGGGGTGTCACCTCTACTGTTTCGAGTGTATTGGGTCCATTATTAAATTCATGCTGGCAGGTGAGGCATTGTTCTAGATGCTTCTTCTCCTTCCACGAGCGGGTGGAAGGATTAGATGGATATGTCGAGTGTCCGCGGCCTGCAGGCGCAGTACTATCCGCAACATCAAATCCAGACTCTTCAATGGCCACCTTGATAAGGGGAGATAAAAGGGACGAAGGGTGACGGATCACTACGCATTGGGAGAGAATTGAAACGTGGACAGAGTAGGGGGGTGGGACAAGCACTTGAAGGGCTTCCTCAATGGTCCGGACGCAACTATGTTGTCATGATGCTTAGTACGCCGCAACTGGCGACTGATGGGACGCACCTTCCACAATGAAGATTGGAAAGCAAGACCGTCGTCGTGACCTCACTGCGGCCACGGACCGACATTAATGCGGGTGGATCTGATTCAAGTGGTGGGTGGAGCGTAAAGACTGATAAAATATTAGGGTGAAAAAACGTTGTTATTAATACCAGCAAGAGAATTCGCAGAATTGCCTCAGAATTACCTCATCGGGTGGTGAGGCATTATCAGGCGGGCGGAGAGGCAATTGTGCGAACCAGCACACCGGACGCCCGGGTCGCAGCCTGACTAGGTTACAGCAGTCGTGTCATCTTAGTCACGTCGAGTCAATTAATTGACCTAGTCAAGGGTCAGACCTTTTTTGGAAACCCATTATCTGGTAACGTGATCATGGCTCGCGGCAATGGCCAATCACTGCATGCAAAGCAGAGTTTTCACGCAAATAAAACCCATAGAAAACTCTGTAGGAGTGTTAACCACTTATCAAAGTTAATTTTTCCCGGAAAACCCTAGAAAAAAGGGTTTGAGTTCTCAAAAAAAAAGTTTAAATATTTTCCAAGTCATGTGAGACTTCCCTCCCAGAGGCAGGGCCAGGTCGGGACAGGGCTTCGAATGAATGGAAGTCAGTCCCTGCCAAAGGAGCTGGGAAAATCTCACGTGATCAGAAAATAATCAAACTCTTTTTGTGAATGCCCGGGCCGTTATTATAACAACTTAAACTCTTTTTTTCAAAGTTTTTCCGAAAAATAAACTCTGATAAGAGGTTAACACTCCACAGAGTTTTCCACAAGTTTTATTCGACTGAAAACCCTGCTTTGCATGCAGTGAATTGGATTACAGCCGTTTTCTAAACGATGGAGCACTAGTTCAAAATAAGTTGAGTAGCGGGCTTTCGGGAACTCCCATCGGCAGAAATGCCGGGGGCTTACCTTTTTAAAAATAATATTTTGAAATAATATAAAAAAACGTAAGCCTTAGAAACATGACAATAAAAAAAGCGTAAGTCTTATCTTTTCTCCAATTAGAAATTGAACAGGTAGTTATCTTTGTTCTCCGCAGACACCGCTACCAACCCATTTTGGTACTAGTGCTCCATCGTTTAGAAAACGGCTGTAAACAAGAGGGGCGGAACCGGAAACAAATACCGGGGGTCGAACTTTGTGTTTTTCGGTAGGGCTCCCCCCCTTCCCGTTATAGTTCGTTTCTCCCGCATATGTTTTTGTTTTTGACACGTGAGCTTTGCACTGGGTCGCTGGGCTGGTTACTATTTCCTCCAATCATACCGCACCTTCCTATCTACGAGTTTGACTTTGAAGCCGTCAGGTCAGGCCCATGTCATACCATCACCTCAGCCACACCCCCTTTGTCTCTGGCAAAAGCACTGTACTTTTACCAATTCCTAAACACCATGCACAGCCCCTGCGAGCCTCTGGTTGCCCGGAGTCCTAGAGTCTGACCCATCCCGGTCCTCGACAGATGATTCTGGAACGATTCTATTACTTAGTTTGGCTGCGCTCGGGCTGTGTCAATCGCACTACTACACCTGCTCTCTCCCGGCCTTGCAGTGCTCTTCATACTCACTCACTCTCTGCATGCCTCCACTACTGCACTTCCCGCGTGCACCGCTTTCCCGCTGTGAGGTTAGCCCCAGCGCTGAGCCTGAAACTCTCCAATTTCGACCCGTCTCGAGCTACATGCCGCGCGTTGGCGCGCGCGATCACATTTTCTCCATATCCATAGTAGGCTCCGCGCAGCCCGTAGTTGCATTCCGAGCTTGCGCACGTGCGGCCTCAGCGGCTCGAGCACGACGCGTTCCCGACCCTGGCGGCTACCCTTGAGAAGTTACATGCTGCGCGGAAGCGAGCGCGACCGAGAAACGAATGCTATCTGAGGTGGCAAGACAGGACGATGTGACGTCGAGCAAGTTGGTAGGACCACGATTGGGCCTGACTCGAACCGGGAATCACATGAAAAGAAGGGGGAAAAGGTGGCGACACGGTATTTGTATTCAGCATAGATTAAATACAAGAGTCTTCTAGCTAACGAGCCGAGGTGGGCAGAGGAAGCTAGAAAGAGTGAGGTAGGGATAGAGTAGAACGGGGGAACACTGGCAGGACGAGATGCGGAGATGGCAAGGTACAAGTGGCTAAGACACAAGTATATGGTGACAGCAAGGAAGAGAGCCGAGGCAAAGGTACTGGAGGCAGGGGTGATGGCACGAGAGCAATATCGCATGGAAGATTGAAAAGAGTCGATCAAGAGAAATAGACTGAGCTTTCTCCAAGACAAAGAGGGTGAGACCTAGTTGTGGCAACGCGTTGTAGACATGTTTTAGAATGGAATTAACATAGTCTTGTGTTTCATGATTTTCAGCAGGTAATAGAACTATTTTACTCGATCTTCAACACCAAAAGCTAGGATGAATCGAAATCAGCCATTAACGTGTCTATGCTGGCTGAAACCTGAAAACCACTACCACTTGGATGAATACCATACAAATCGATAATCACGGTGTGTGAGCCAACTGTACAAAAGGTGTCTCATGGGTGACTAAGTAATGATTAGATTGGAAGTGACTTATACAAGGGGAAAAGGTGTTTGAAGAGAGCACGCAAGCGCTGCGCAGGCCATAGGAAAAACTCGCATAGGAAATGTACAGTTACAACGATGGTACGTACGCATATCTAGCTACCCGCCTCTTTCTCTTTAGGTGGCTTATACAACCTCAACATCAGAGAGCTACAAACGACTGAGACCGACCTGAGACGAACCCCAATGTGAGCAAAAATATATATATAGGCGTCTGCATGGTTCACTTACGATAAAGCCATGGCAAGTGACGCCCATACAGGATCGAGCCGGGTATTTCCAAAAGGGTACAACACACCTGCCGCGATCGGGAGCAACGCAATGTTATACATCAATGCCCACAACTGGGGAAGAACGCCACCGTCAGCTCTACTGCCATACATCCCCAGCTGCCGCACTTACGAAGTTAAATTTCACGCGCCGAAATACGGTAGTAGACAGGTCCACAAGGGTCAGCACGCCACTAAGATTCGACGAAACAAGGATGAACGAGGCACTTGAGAGTGCTACGTCACTCCCCGATCCGACAGCAATAGAGACATCGGCCGCCGCCATTGCCTACCCACCCGCCAGTGTAAGTCTCGCCAAGAACGGTAATGAATGCTTTCGCACGCACTGGTGCATCATTTATCCCATCCCCAACCATAGCGATCATACAACGATTATTCAATCTTTTCCCAAACAATCTACTTAGCTTCGATTGCTGCTTCTTCGGAGCATTCTTCTGAAGCCAACGAATCTTGTCTGCCTGTCCATCGATATATTAAGCTCCCAGGGGCAAGGACGGAGAACTGCGAGCCTCACCTTCTCATGAGGTAGCACGCCTGCTATCACATTGGATTCAGGTATCCCGATCTGCCTCGCCACGGCCTTTGCAGTCGTTACATTGTCACCAGAGATCATCCAAGTTGCCAGTTTCTTGGATTGCAGGTGAGAGATTACCGCCTTGGCATCATGTCGAAGAGGGTCGGCGACGGCAAACGAAAACACGATTCTGAACGGGCTCGTCCCCGATGCTTCAACCACATCATCTTGACGAATGGCGAGCAGCACAACACTTTTCCCTTCCAATTTCCAAGACTCTAGACGACCAGATAATTCCGCGGAAACATCTACCTCGTATTCTGCCATCCAGGCTTCGTTTCCGATGATCGCTGAGCAACTGATGTCATGAAAGATCGCCTTGAGTCCTCTCCCTGGTACTTCTTCCACTGAGGTAGCTGTCCGCGGAACGTCGTGGTTACCTTCACAATACAAACGAATGGCTGTGGCCAGAGGATGGGTGCTGGATGCCTCGATCTCCGATGCCAATCCAAGCACGGTCTCGCGGCTCCATGGGGTTGTGGCACAAAGGTCTTCGATATCAGTGACGGTTGGCTGGCCACCCATTGTCAGTGTTCCCGTCTTGTCAAAGGCGACTGCGTCAAGCTGTGCGGCCTCCTGAAAGGCTTCGCCACCTCCACGGACCAAGATTCCGAACTTCGCAGCCATTCCGGAGCCAACGAGAAGTGATGTCGGAGCTGCAAGGCCAATTCCACAAGGACATGCCACGACAAAGACGGCGATGGCAAATTCGAGGGACCATACCGCTAGTAGAGAAGGGAATTAACGGGCTATTCCATGAGAAAGGAGGCGATGCTTACGCCATCCGCCGACGTCTTTATCGAGGTATCTGCGTGGAAGGACACCACTCAGGCCCAGACCGAGCCATATGGCCCAAGTAAGGAGAGCAAGTAATGTAACGACTGGCACGAAATAGCCTATAAGGTGGTCCGCGAGGCGCTCTATCGGCGCTTGTTTTTTCTGACTGTCCCGCACTACGCTGATGACGTGATCAAGCCTATGCCCACGTAAGACCTCGACCACACGAGAAGGACGAAAGCACTTACATGGTCTTACCCTCTGCTACGTCAATTCTCACGTCTATAACCTTCCCAATGTTGATTGTTCCCAAGAACACACGATCCCCGGGACACTTCTTGATCGGCTTGGATTCCCCAGTCACCGAGCTCTCGTCGAACAGTGATTGCCCGGATGCAACTGTCCCATCCATCGGGGGTGTTGAACCACTCGGCACTCGAACGATATCCCCGATTTCCAAGAATTCTGCAGGAATTTTCTGCACTCTTGAACCAGGCTCCGACAATTGAACTACGGTTTCTGTGCTCGCGTCGCCCTTTTCTACGTCCCCTTCAATGCTGTGGAAACCACCAAGTAACCTTTTCTCGTCTGATGAACCTACGACGAGTGCTTCGGCCGGCTTCAAATTTGATAGGCTAGTAATGGCGTCCCCTGTGCGACCCCTACTATAAGCTTCCATGTATTTGCCTGGGCTAAGAGTCAGGTGTACCGTTCGTTATGACAGCCACGTGACATACCAATTAGAAGGAACATCGTAAGAAAGACGACAGAATCGAAATACGTTGACGTGTCGGCGTGACCTTCTTTGGATGGTGGATTAGAGGCTGAAAGGGCGAGCAAGACAACGGAAGAGAAATATGCCACCGAGACCCCAGATGATATCTGGAGTGTTTTCGTTAGTTGTATGGGAGCCTGGAGAAGAGACCCATACCAGCAAGTTCATGCTCCCGAACCGGAGAAACCGCTTCCATACAGGAACGCGACTTCCTTTTCCCCACAGGGCATAAACCTCCTTCAGACTTCGCATGTGGAAACCTCCAGCACTGTAGAACATCACTGGTGTTGCCAAGAAGAACAGCGACCACTCGAGACGTGACGCATTCCCCGACCACATTGGCTCCATCAAAAATTCTTTGGTAGGGTTCTGAGGTGACACCAAGCTCATGAAGACGACACCGATTATAAGAGTGGGGATGGCAACAATGACAGAAAACCCCAGGCGATAAAGGAGGCTCCGCTTCTCCTTGGCTTGTATCAACCGAGCACGGTCTTCGAGAGAGAGGGTCTTATGTACTGTGACCTTGAAGGGGGGGCTACTGGATGACACTATGGTGGATACAATGTCTCGTATGGTGAAGGCCGGTGAAGATGGTTCATAGGTGAGGCGAAGAACGGGATCTTGGTGGGTTGGTGGTTCTACATGTGTTATCTGACTTATCTTTTCGAGGCATTCCGTAATCTTTTGGGGACATTGGCTAGTGGGGTTCTATAAGTGGCTATGTGTGGGTCCATTGATTACGATGACTCACTCGCAGAACATGCCCTCTATACGTAGAGCAATGGTACGTTGCTCCCGTGAAGTCCCCGAAGCATCTGGTATCGCTTGGGCAGGTTCGACGTTCACCACGGATACCCCGTATCCTGCAGATTCGATAACGTCTTGCACTTCGGGAAGCAGCTTCTTGCTTTCCACTACCAATGTGGCAGAATGGCCTAAAAGATTGACGGAAACATCTGTGACGCCTCTCAGTTCGGAGAGTAATCTGGTGATGGCGGAAGAGCACGAGACGCAAGTCATCCCCTCTATGGAGAGAGAAACGTGGAGAGGCTCATCCATTTGGATGTTAGCTGTTCCTGTGTCTGAGGGTCTACCCGACAGGATGTTGGCCTCATATCTGATGGCTTTAATAGTCTCGAGTACGTCACTTGTGACCTCCGTTATCCAAGGTGACAGCAGCAGAGTTTTCCAGAAGCGAGACGGACACACCGCGCACTCCAGATTGTGTGAAGTGATAGGGTGTGTTGTCAGGGTGATTGATCACGCGATTTTCGAGCGCACCCCGGGGAAGGAGACACCTCTCCAGGGTGTTGTTACATCTGATGTTCAAGGGTATTGCGCCCGTTTTTCAATTCATTCTGGAAGGTGAGGCATTGTTCTAGACCCTTCTTCGTTTCCCACCAGCGGAGGGAGTTACTGGATGGGTCAGGTTACCGTTCGAGGCCTGCAGGGGCAGTAATATCCGCAACATCAAATCCAGAATCTTCGATGGTTCCTTGGCAAGGGGTGATATCAAGTATGAAGGACGACGGATGATTACTCATTGTGAGAGAATTGATGCGTGGATAGAGTACGGTGATGGGACAAGCATTTGAAGGGCATCCCCAATGGCACGGACGCAACTAGACCGCCACGATGCTTAGTACGCTGTGACCGGTGACTGAGGAGACACCTCTTACTATGAAGATTGGTAAGGAAGACCGTCGTCGTAAGCTGCGGACCGACATGTACTTCTGTAAATATTAATAGAATACTGTTATTAATACCAACCAGAGAATTCGCAGAATTGCCTCAGAATTGCCTCCGAGTTATAGGGTGGAGGCATTACCGTACTAGGACAAGGCAATTGTGCGAAGCAGCACACCAGACACCCCTTCTTTCGGGGTCCCTAAACTCCGGGCCGCCGTGGACTCGGAGCCGGGCCACTGTCGGACTATCGGACATGATGCATGGGTGTTGTCAGTGAGACAAGACCATGAGCAGTACATTGCATTGGGACAGACCACCCCGCGTCTCCTTGTTGCACACTACTGATAGATATTCCCCCCGCTCGAGCTCTATTCTGGCTAGGTCCTCCACGCCTTCTCCCACCGGCTCTCATACTTCAGATTTATATTTCGGAAATGAGACTCCAAAACCCACCATAGTCCTCGGAATATGTGCAATGGACATGAAAGCTCGTTCAAAGGCGATGAGGGAGATTCTTACACGCCTTGTGGACAGAGCGAGGGGAGCCATTGAGGTCAAGGTTTTCGGAGATAAAGTCATCCTCGATGAGGGTGAGCCGAGATCTCCCTGATTTGCGCGCTTCTTCTTGACACCCTGTATGCATCCGGTGCAGATGTTCAGAACTGGCCTAGATGCGATGTTCTCATTTCGTTCTTTTCCAAGGACTTCCCCCTGGATAAAGCGGTTTCTTACGTGAAACTTCGACGCCCCTGCTGCATAAATGAGCTAGTGCCCCAAGCTCTTCTGTGGGACCGTCGTTTAGTGGGACGCGTACTGGACCACATCAAGGTACCTACTCCAAAGCGTTTGGAGGTGTCTCGCGATGGCGGACCCAAGGTCGAAAATGAGCTCAAAGAATTCATGAAAACTAGGCTTGGCGTCGAACTGGGCGACTTCCAGGTTACCCCTGAAGTGACTCTACGGGAAGATGGAAACGCCATCATCATAGATGGCCAAGTGTTGGAAAAACCCTTTGTGGAGAAACCAGTGAGTGGTGAGGATCATAACGTTTATATATACTTTAGGGATGGTGGAGGGCGCCGCCTCTTCAGAAAGGTAAGTAAGCTTTCAGATGTAACCCGAATCTTTGACGGTGGTGCGAAACACGTTTCAGGTCGGAAATAAAAGTAGTGAACCGGACCCTAGTTTGATGCACCCGAGGACCGACGGCTCTTATATATATGAAGAGTTTATCGACGTGGACAACTCGGAGGATATCAAAGTTTACACCGTTGGTAAAGAATATACCCACGCAGAAACTCGCAAGTCACCTGTCGTTGATGGAGTTGTGAGGCGTAATACTGATGGTAAAGAAATTCGGTGAGCGGACATTATCACTTGAATGCAGGCCACATTAACCCTTTGTAGTTTCATCACCCGTCTTAATGATGAGGAGAGGTCTTGGGCCGCAAAGATCTGTGATGCATTTGGGCAGAAAGTTTGCGGCTATGATATGCTCCGCTGTGATAACGGAGCACGGAGTCAAGTGATCGACGTCAACGGCTGGAGTTTCGTTAAGGGTAACGAGTCCTATTATGGTGCGTGTATTTGGCAGATTACAAACCTTCAGCGCTTGGGTAATGTTCTTGCTTCTGACCCACATCCTAGACAAAGCCGCTGAGATCCTCTCGGCCCTTTGTATTCGCATATCGGCGGCCCAAGATCGACCATTAATCAATTCCGAATCTACCACACCAGAAGTACCAACGTGGCAACTGAAAGCAAACGTGACCGTCTTTCGCCACGCCGACCGGACTCCGAAGCAGAAGCTCAAGTTCAATTTTCCCATTGGAGAAGCATGGACACAACCATTTGTTGCCCTCCTTAATGGCGAGAAAGAGGAGATTATCCTTCGTGAGAGGGAGCAGCTCAGCCGTATCGCCATTGCAGTCGAGGAGGCCAAGCAACTGGGGGCGGACGGAGAGGACCTGACTAAGTTAACTTTGCTCAATAATGCGTTATTTAGCAAGATCGAACTCCCTGGGACTAAAGCCCAGCTAAAACCTGTGTATTCAAAGAAGGCAGCAGGTTACCCAAGGAGACTAGTAAAACTGACGCTTGTGTTTAAGTGGGGTGGAGAGTTCACCCACTCTGCGCGTTATCAATCCCGGGACCTGGGCGAGAATATGAAGAAGGACATCTCCATCATGAGTGCGTTTTTAACCGCTTTCGTAACGAACGTGCGTCGGGGCTGAGCAAGCGCGCAGACAAGGACGTCCTCAATAACGTCAAGGTCCGTTCCGCGCTTTAGGAGGACAAATACAAATCTGACCACTTATTTTACCTGTTTTTGGAAAAGATATACACATCCTCTGAACGCCGCGTCATTGCCTCGGCTGAGATTTTTGCCGCGGCGCTTCTTGACCAGCACCAGTCCTCCCTGTCGACGAGTTCGACACCCAGCCGTTCTGGGCGATCATCTACCGATGGCGGCCCCGGGCATACCATCACTCCCAAGTCTTCAATGTCCTTGAGAGAAGCCCTCAAGCTCATCGTACGCAAGGACCTTCTGGACGACTCGAATGCCGCCAAGGACCTCATGGACGATGTGAAGAAACGGCTCAAGATCTTGCTGCGGCCTGGGGAATCAGAAAAGCGACCAGAATTGATTTGGCCGAAGAGCATGAACAAAGAGCCCGTAGAGGTCTTGAAGGTAAGTTCGCTCATCGGCACAACATACAAACAAAGAACAGACAATCTTGTACAGGAGGTTATCGAACTGCTCAGCGGTTTCCGAGCCATTATGGGTCGGAATTTCGACACACTAGAGATAGAGAAGATTCAGGAGCGATGGTAAGTTACGTCACATGGAGAAGATGCATTAGATCATCTTACCTCACTTTTGTCTAGGTGTTGCGGAGACGAACCTTGGCTCTTCCGAGAGCGTTGGGAGAAGCTTTTTGAAGACTTCTGCGATGTAAAGCCAGAGAAGTTTGACCCATCGCGTGTAAGTACCAGTTCTGGGCAACTTATTGTGATAACGTGATGTCCATGAATCCGAACCGGCATTGCCTAGGTATCGGAGCTATACGATACGATCAAATACTGTGCCCTCCACCATCGCACCTTTCTCTTCGCCATATTCGATGAGAACTGTGGGCAGGACATCCACCAGCCTCATGACCGTAAACTGCACGAATTGTATGGTCGTGCCAAGGCATTATTCGACCTCGTGGCCCCGCAAGAATACGGCATTGAACCTGAAGAAAAGTCTCTCGTCGTCCTTACATTCCCCCGACCCAGACTAATTGAGGCACTTTTCCCAGGGAGGAGATCGGCGTCCTCACCTCGCTCCCACTTCTCCGGAAAGTGGTCGAGGACCTCGAAGATGCGCGCAATAATGGCGGGAGCTCGTTGACGTGCTACTTTACCAAGGAGAGCCACATACACACATTGGTAAATCTTGTGCTTCTGTCGGGCCTACCAATAGCGAATCGACGAATGCCTGAACTTGACTATGCGGTATGTACCGAATTCTCCGTGACAGATGAGGTTCACCAATATCTCGCTTACTGATCGCGACAGTCGCACATAACGTATGTGTCTTCCATGATTATTCTTGAAATGCGAACCGACTGCCCTTTTAGATTCGAGTTGTACGAGCGTAACTATGGCAGAAGTAAATCAGACAAGGAATATTCTATCAAGCTCTCGCTGAGCGAAGGTGCTCATTCGTCCAACGTTCTCGACTCTGCCCTGGATGCCCGACACTCGTTGAACGTACAGCAGCGACGGTCAGCCCACCCGTGCACCCCGAATCACTGGATAGATTCTGATCACTGTCCATAGAAAATTGACCCAGCACCTGCCTTATAGCCTTGTCATCGAGAAGCTGTCGAAGCACTTTGGCCGTACGCAGGAGGTACGTCTTGTGGGTGGGATGGTCTCCGAAAAGGCTGATTCCGTGCTGTAGGACGACGACACAGGCCCAGAAACACCTTTTGTCCTCGAGGCATTGCCCGCGACAGTTGCCAACGAGAGCAGCAGGGACGACCCCTGAACGCAACTCTCGTGTGCCTCGCTAGATTCTTTGCAATAGCCACTAGATTCTTTGATTGGGTACCATGGTATAATACTTGACATTTCGGACTGTATAATGGGTACAAAGTACGATGTAGACAGGAGAATGTAACCAATAAGGCTGTTTGTCCCTCAAGTTGGCTGGGGGGCGTCCTCCCATGCTTCTAGGCCTAGTCGAGCACGTATTGCCTCAGACTGCTCTGGTTTCAGTTCACGAAAGATCAAACTATGAGGTGGTCCCTTTGTGTTTGCCATCGAGGGGTGGTCCTGGTCAAAGAGAGCCGATGCCGTCTGAGAGAGCATCGACGACTGGGTTGCCAGTGCGGCGAAGGATGACGTAGTATCATGGTACCTGAGACAGAGCCTCGAACCACGCTTCTGAGCGGAGCGTAATCAGGTCACTTACAATCTATGCGATGTCGTTAGCACAACCGCGGGGGATGCAAAAAAAGAGATGCCCGCCTGAATGCTTCTCTATTCAAACAATCGCCTTCATTGATTTGGTCAAGCGCATCTTTCTTAAAGGAGGCTTTGATGTAGTAAAGGATGTCATACACATGATGCTCTTTTGATCTGGTCGATCGGCACCGCGCGTTAATTTCAGACTTTCAACAATGTTCGACACAGCGGAGTAACTGACCGCCACGGATTGAATTTTGGAGTGAGGTTGAAAGATCCATCCTGCTGGGAAATTAATGGGTGAAAGACGTCGGTGACAAAATGCACGGCCGGGGGTTGGTCGGGGTAATTGTGGGGGAAGGTAAGACGGAATTTCAGGATAGAGTCGGTATAGTAGCCTCATGTCCGAGTTGACTTTAGTTTGCAAAGGGGGGTCAGAAATAAACTCAGGCAGAGCAGGGCTCACCCTGGTGAATGAAGAGGACAGCGTCCCAAATAGATGAGTCACCGACCAACGGGATGACATACATGCCAAGGGGACAGTGGGACTGATATCGTAAAGAGGCATATTCGAGGGATATCGCAACACGGGAAAGGGGGTTGGCAGTGGGGGGTTGGGCCTGGGCGGACGGTCGCGGCTTCGGGCTAGACTTACGCCGAGGCGGAGGTGGAGGTTGCTGTTGCTTCGACGATGTGCCAATGGCTAGGCCAGACCCGGATAGGGTTAAGGAACTGAACATCGCCGTCAGAGTGTTGCGGTGGTGAGTGATGTACTGCACCGCACCGCAATAACTTTGGAGCGACCACGCCAAACGGGAGCCTCCGGAGCGCCTCCGAGCCCGAGTCCCGAAGCTGATATATATGTCTGTCGGACCGTCGCATCTTGGCATCTCTACCTCCTACTTCCACTTCCGACTTATACCATGAAAGTTAACGTGTCTCAAGAAGAACTCGAGGCGTTTGACCGCGCTACCATCCGTGGTTCTATCGAGGGCATCGTTGGCGGTCTAGCCATATCCCTCCCCGCCTCATTTGCCGCACAACGTTACTGGCCTGCATACCGTTCCCTCCCACCGTCCCTGAAGGCCCTCGGAGTTGTCCTCGTCGTTGGTCCTGTATGGGCTATTCAAACTGAACGCCGAGGTGTCGAATTTGACGAGGAACATAACTGGTGAGTTTCCATCATACGTGCGAAAATTAGGGTGGTGGCTAACAGCTAACGTCCACGCCAGGAGAGGCGTCGGCCGCCAGCTTCTAGATAGTGCCAAGGCTCGCGAGTCATCAGGGTGGGATGACCTGAGTTCGTCGGAGAAATTATCAAAATGGGTCGCCCGCCATCAATACAAGGTCATCCTTGGCAGCTGGGCCACGAGCATGGCCGTCGCAGGGACCATCATCATGCGTGATAGGTATGGTTACTCTCCACGTTGTTTATTCTACACTCCCTAAACGTGACCGCCCTCCCCAAGGCACCAGTCGAATTCTCAAAAGATTGTACAAGCTCGGATGTGGGCCCAAGGCCTGACAATTGGAATCCTCATCGCAACAGGGATCATCACACATTCCCAGCGTGCAGAGGCCGCAAAGCACCACGCCGTTGATCACTCGTGGCGCGAACTCCTTGAGGTGGAAGCCCGGGAAGCCGAGTCACGCAAGATCAAGCGATTCAACCCCGCTTCAACGACCGCATAGAGAGTAGAATGCCCTCAGAACCGAACTTCGCACCGCCCCATGATTACGATACAGTACTTGCATTTGTATTCTGCTTTATTATACGGTGACGGTAAAAAGTAATAGTAATGGAGACTTTGTCGCCCTCTTAGATGGTGCAAAGGCACTTCTCCCGATGGGGCCCAACTTTTCTCGGAAAGGTGCCTATCGATATGAGAATAGCTGTAATGTGTCTATATGTATAGATTACTGCCCCAATATAAACTAGATTTAAAAACACATTGCCCTGGATGAGCGTCAAGGCCAACAGGCGGATGCGGCTTAGCTTAGTGTATTTATGTCTCCTCATGACCTTGCCGCCCTCCCAAGTAGAGGCGAATCTAATACCAGCACGCTCCTATATTTCCACCCACGCGGTCTAGAGGCGACCTGGTGTGAGGAACTCGCCATAGGTCGGTGGGTTGGGCAGCGCAAAGTGCAATTTCCAAGGGTAGAGTCGTGGTCACAGGGAGTATGAGGGTGATACTGTCGAATTCGGATACGAAGACCGTACATGCAGTTGTATCTCCTGGACATCATAGCGAAAACCATTAAAGCAATGCTTGTCAACAACGCAAACAGGTGATCGTCCACAATTGACCACTTTTCAAATCTCGCCTGAGTAGCCCTCAGGCATCAGAGTAAAGTCAATGCATCCCACGGAAATTCTCCCAACCGGGCCTAACAACAAAACGAACGTAGTCAGCACTCAATGGTACTGATTTTGTGGGGGTGCACCCACCAAATCGCTCGGCCCATGGCGGTACATGGAACTCTCGGTCCAAAGTTGGTGCTATTGGAGGTGGAAGTTCCTGAGCACCTTCCACGTCTTCAAACAGCGGCATGTCCTGCCGACGCCTTGCATCTTCCCACGTAAAATATATGTGACGGTCCGTGAGCTGCATGCAGCTGATCGAGCGCGACCTAGCCGAGACGTTTTTGGAGGGCCGCGCGAACACAACCCTCGCCGAAAGACCAGGCCCAAACGTAAAAATGTAGAGCCCTTGAAGCTACAACCAACTATTAACACGTACAGTCACAAGGGGAGATTGTGAAATACGTACGGTTGCCACACAGACACGACCATGCTCGAAACCCAGATAGCAACACATATCCTGTGATCGAATGCTCAGAGAAAGGCCCGCCCGTTCGAGGCTGGTCTCTCCACGACAGATACGCTCAAAATCTCGAATGAAAATAACACGGCCTTTATGAGATAAGACGACGAGATCGCGCCCGTCCCTGGAGACATGCGCTATGCGAGATGTGAGCACAAATCCCTGTGTGAGCAAGTGAACACACCCGCGATGAACCTCGGACGGGATTTATCTACTTTGGGGGAGACAGAGAGAGGTGTGATAAACTTATCCTTGGATACGAGGACCGGATCCTCTACGCGCTGACTACACCGTATGGTGGCGTCCGCCAAAATACGCAGGACCTTACTGCCGCTCCCCCGCGAAAACACATGTACCGCGTTCGGCTCGCACGCAAATGCGTGTCGCTCATTCACGTCGACGTAGCAGAGCTCCCGGAGACCGATGTCGATGGTCTGCACGAGGGAACACGTGCGCACATCATGTAAGAAAGCGTGCTCGCAGCTCCCGCATATGAGTGTCGGGTACGCGAGCCGGTACATGCAGGTGAGGTTGGGAAGCGCCAGCAGCGCCCAGGGACGGAACTGTCCACGCGGCGTGTACTGACGGTACATCTTCGCGGCCCGGGCGGACGCGTCCATCTGCTCGCCGTCCGGCGGCGAATGGGCGGCGACCTCGCCTTCGGCGGAAAGGTCGCTGAGCAGACGCCAGACTTCCTTCTCCCCGCTGATGCGGTCGAAGACGAGATACCCGTTGTCGTACTCGCAGTGGGCAAATGGGCGGACGTACGACTGCAAGCGACCGTTTGAGCACGCAGCGGATTCAAAGGGGCAGGACAATAAACTCTCGCACCTGGGGAAGGCACCACAAGACGGTGCTGGAAAAGAGGTGGATCACGGAGAGTCCGCCAAACATGTGGGTTGTGATGCATATCCCGGCCGCTTCATCGACCTTGATGCGGTGGACGTTAGAGTCCGGAGGCGACAACACGCGCGCAACAGCACGCCCTTTTCCCTCCCAGTTTTTGCGAAATTGAAACGACCTGTAGCCTTTACAATTGGGGAAATGCCGTTAGTGGTGGACAACGAGTGGCAAGATAGACGCTGGACACGGTCCCCGCCGTATCGATCAAGATGCCACTTACAAAAGTCCTTCCAACTCGTCGATCCTGCCCAAGGCCGGCCTGGATTCACAGACAGCGCATCCTCCAGCAGCAGTGTTTCGGGTTGTATGTATTCATGTAAGAGGGCGGCGCGATGAAAGATTTCCGATTGGTTTGTGGTGAAAAAATCAAACCATTGGCGAGACAGGATTGGTAAGGAGAGTAACGACGGTATCGGAAGATGAGAGAGAACCCTAAGCGTAACCTCGGGAGGTAGAACATACAACATGACAGCGACTTGGGACGATTGTTCACATGGACTCACACCCAGAGATTAAGTACCCAGGCCGAACGTAACTTAGCTGCGGCTGCGCATTATCACACTCGCATCTGGTGCCGAGTATTACCAGAAACAGTCATACCCTCTTTAGACTCGGCGTATCCTCTATGACATTCTGTACGCCTTGGCCCCATGCAGCAAGTTCGCGCTCAACGAGCACCATCTCGCGCACCTTGCGCCAAACCTCGCTGCTGCTAATGCGCTCCCCGAAGCCAATAGCAAGCCCGTCGCGGGCGCAGATAAGCGTACCGCAGGCAAGGCGCAGAAACGCCGTACCAAAGGGCAGAAATGTGAGCACCTCGCTCCCCTCATTGGTACGAGGTGCCGGCTCGTTCGCCACGAGCGCGAGGGTCCGGGCAGGATGACCACATGAGAGCGCAATGTTCAGTCCCGTCACAGATGCGGACCTTGCACGGATGATCCAGTCTAGAGCATCTTGTGTCAATTTGAGAGGGAACGCAGAGGGGAGGTGCGATTGACGGAGGCGGGTTCGTGCTGGGAGAGGGTGTGAAGACGATAGCGCCTTCGCAGAGGTGGGAGTGGGGATAACCCTTTGGTTGTCAGTTGCTGAGCTTTGGAGAGTCCAAGTGTATCGTCGTGAGACACGACACTGTATAGTAAGGGGTGATTCTGACCCGAAGCCTGGAGTGAGGCCGCTTTTTTTGCAGCGCTCCTCGGCCTATTCGCAACATATCCAGTACAATCGGTGGAGGCTACTACTGCGGACTTGCGTTTAACGCAGCGCATCAGAGAATTCTCTGCGTTAAGGGCCAGATTTAGTTTTCAACCCGGTCGTCTGCTCCACGTAATACCTTCTGACGAGGATGGGCAGGTGTCACCACAGTTTATTCTGAACCACGCGAGCGCCTCTCTAGGGACCGGCTTGGGTGGCCCTGAGCAAAAGGCGCATTCGCAAGCGAAGTTATACGTAGCGGATAGTGAGCCTTTCTTTCGTGGAATACGACTACGGTGTTCGTCCTGCATGAGTGGTTGATCAGCGTGACCGACAGAGACTCAGACACACGGTGGCACCAAAGACGGCGAAGTGAGTGTGATAGAGCTAGTCGCGAAGCTGAGTAAAGCGGCCCTCGCAAACAAGCAAACCAGGAGCATAGTCTAGCATAGATGCAGACGCGCTCTGGATATCATGTCCACAATGCCGGCTGCATTGTTGACACCAAACAGAACGAGCTCTTCGAGAACGGTAAGCCCCAGATATCGAACCACCGCTTGGGCGAGACGGGTATGTAATTCTGCAGCTTTGGGTATCAAAGACGTCCCATCAGTGCGCCAGGGTTACAACAGCGTTCTGTACAGTCAGGAAAAGTCGATCTCGTGTCTGCTACAAAAGGACCCCCATAGCAGTGACCAGATAAGGTCTTATCAGTCAGGAAATATAATCAGATCAACGGGCCGCGGGCGCTAGCCATGCCATGTCGCCCTCAAGTTTGAAACGAAAAAGAGCATCATCTCCTCAGCCAGTCGAGGAAGCCCCAGTTCTCTCACATGCGGCAAAGCGGAAGCAAAAGAGGGCGCTATTGAAGGAACCCACAACCGTCTCCGAGAAACGGAAGAAGGAGGAAGATATCTCTACTCCTCCCGTGAAACGCCAAAATTCCATTTGGGTGGGCAACTTGAGCTACAAGACCACCCAGGAGTCTCTGAGACGCTTCTTCGATGGCGTCGGTGAGATAACAAGAGTGCATTTACCCACAAAGCCGGGGAAAGCGCCCCCAGGCGAACCAGCGAGACGAGAAAACAGAGGGTGCGGGTCTCTCTGTTGCACTCTCTGCCGTTTGCTCTTTTTACGACTAACCCGCAGTTTTGCATATGTGGACTTTGCTACGCTAGAGGCCAAAAAGGCTGCTATCGTGATGACAGAGTCGCCCTTAGACGGCCGCCGCCTTCTCATCAAGGATGGTGCGTGCCCCCGACTCCTCAGACCGTTTTTTGCACCATAACCCCTCCCCCCCTTAGGCGACGACTTTGAGGGTCGCCCCCAAAACACCGGATTATCCGGCGATGGGGTGGCGGCTCAGTCCCCATTTGCGCGAAAACTACTCTCCGCGCAGAAACAGCCGCCGGCCCCCACGCTTTTCCTCGGAAACCTCGGATTCAACACGACGGTGGACTCGATCCGAGGCCTTCTAGAAGCGCATCGCGCGCAACCGAAAAGTGCTCCAGACCCCACGGGAGAAGAAGTCGGTGTCGAAGCGCAACCGGACCCTTGGATACGAAAGATCCGTATGGGGACGTTCGAGGATAGCGGTCTATGCAAGGGGTAGGTAAACTTTCATCCCAAAACTCAAAATGCCCATACTCACTGGTGAGCATACCAGGTTCGCGTTTGTCGACTTCACGAGTATGGAGCACGCAACGGCTGCTTTGGTACTCCCGAAGAATCACCACCTCGACGGGCGTAAACTCGTTGTCGAATACGCTTCTGCCGACGCCGTGCGTCGAGGCGGCGGTGCTGGCCCTAGACCTAAGAAGGTGTCTAGCCTAGCTGCCACCGAGGGGCCTGCCCGCCGTGAGAGACGTGAGTCAGCAGTCGGCAATCTCGGAGAAAAGAAAATCAGTCCAGAAACAACTATCTCTACGTCGGGGCCACGGGAGGACGAGAAACGCATGGATTCTGATCGAAGGAGTGGTGCATCTAAAAAAGCTGACAACGGGACAAGGAAGTCACGCCCCGCCCCGGGAGCAGCATTGGCGCTAGCGAAGCGAGAACGGGTAGCAATTGTACCAAGTCAAGGACAGAGGATAACATTCGACGATTAGATCCATGCTAAGATCCAGAGCGTTGAGCCCCAAAGCTGGTACCACATCTATAAGTACGGCTACATGACAATAGGTCATACATGAGGGGAGGATACTTGTGCCCTAATCGTCGCTGTCATCTGCTTCGATCATGCCAACTTCGTATTCCCCACAGACGTCCCATCGGGAACCTTCTGCGGCGGCTGAGACGTACTTCACGAATCTCATGACACCTTCGTCGCGCAATACCAGCAAAAGACGGTTGAAGCCGGGTTGGGACGTCAGCAACGTCGCATCCTCGTCCTCCTCGTCGCTATCATCCATCTCAACCTCATCGTTTTCGTTCGAGCTGCCCGCGCTGCCGTTCCCATTGGCCACATGACCATCCCCATTGTGTGCCGTTTTCTTGCGGGAGCCGGACCGGTACACGGCAGGGTCGTCTTCCTCTTCATGAGGAGCCATGTAACACTAGCGTTGTCGAGGTTAGATAAATTTGCGAAAATATCGAAGCGGATACACACCTCCCACCCGCCCCACTCTCCGGTCTGCCACCCGACAGGCGGTGGTTCCCTCACCTCTTCCCTCGCCTTGCCCTTGCCCTTCGTCTCCTCGACTTGGTTCGCCTGAGGCGTCAGCGCGAGCACGACGTCTAGCCTCGCCTCTCTCTCCTCGCTCGTCGCGAGGGTGTAGCCGAGTCCAGGACAGAACCTCCGCGCCTCGACCGCATACCGCAGGATGAGCAGTTTGGACACGGCCGCGAGCCACGCGCGAAATGCAGGCGATGGGAAGAGCTCATCTTGCAGCGAGCGAATGAGCGCCTGCGGGGGCTGTGCGGCGCGCGGCGACACGGCCGTCGACCGCCCGCCAGGCGTCGGGGGCTCGAGCACATTGTACCGCCACTTGTGCGGCGGGCCCTTGACGCACCAGCCAAAGCCCGTTCCGGCAGTGTGTGGGGGGATAGGCGCGGGGCGGTCCTTGCCGAGTCCGTCGCGCGCGTCGAGCTCGCGCAGGCCGGCGTCGAGTTTTTCCGCGATCGGCGCCAGGAGAAAGTCGTGCAGCTCGAGCGAGAGCTCGCCCATGAAGCGGGAGGCGAGCGCCTTGATCGTGCGGTGCTGGAGGTACGCGGGGTTCAGGAATTCGGAGAGGAACGAGACGTGGTCTTCGGCGAGCGGGGTGTCCGGGAGCGGTGGCGTCTCCGACCCGGAGTATGACTTGAACTCGGTCGACGTGGAGGTCTGGTGATGGCCGCCATCCACAGCATAGGTCTACTCGAGAATTAGAGACGTGACTGGGGATTACTCACAAGTTGCTCGCGCGAGCTCGGAAGGGAAGGGACGGCCTCAGCCTCAGCCTCGCCCTCGTAACCATCTTCGTCCGGTTGGGCGGCATGGAACCAGCCGCTGATGCTCAGACGCTGCCATCCGTCCTCGCCCTCGCCGACGACGACCTCCTCCACCGAATGGAAGCTCCTGCCGGGCTGCACTTCGAAAAGTATGAATTGGTTCCAAACCGGTGGGATGCTTTTGGTGGGGATGGGCTCGGGCTCCAGCGTGCCGTCCGCGCCCTCCCTGACGGGGTACAGCTCGAGCGCGCCGCCCCACTCCTTTTGCCAGAGCTGGTAGTGCGGCAGCGGCATGTACAGTATGTAGGACACGCGCCGCGTGCCGATGACGTCGTCGTGGTTGAGCAGGTGGCAGCCCTTGCGGTAGGTGTTGACGGACATGTCCTGTTTAACGCCAGAGAGGGGACCGCAGCCAGTCACTTCGCGCAAGAAATCACGGAATTTTTGCGAATAGAGCGCATCGCGGAGCTTTATGAGGTTTGGAAGGAGCGCAACTTGTTGTTCTGTGAGGTAGGAGAGCGATGCGAGATCCCCTGTCTGGTTGACCTAGAAGAAACAAACGAGGGAGAGAATTTAGGGAAGTAGTGGGGGACAGTGGAGAGGACGCCCCTCGCATACCTTGTATATGTCGGTCTCTTTTTCGGTAAAGTGTAGCTCACTGAGACATTCGTCCTTGACTTGCTGGAGGAGATCGTCCTGGAACAATTTATGGACGAGCGCGTGCTTGAACGGATCGCTTGTGGAATAGGAGGCGGCCATTCTGCCGACGTGGGTCGCGTCGAAGAGATCTGGCGCAAAACAGGCGGTCAGGTCTTGAGGGTTTGGCGAAGTGGGACTGGACGTAGGAGATTCGTGCACGATTTTGGGCCTCTTCATCCCACTTGCCTTGGGCTCCGGAGAGGGCGACCGTGGGTGAGTCCTGACCATCACAGCTGGACTTTCCGAGTCAGACGGTGGCAAAAGCGAAGAGAGGCGACGACTCTTGAGGCTTCGGTTATGGAAAAGCCATGAGCACCGAGGTACGAACCGTTCATTCGGGGCAGTTGGGGCTAGACCGTCGTCGACTGGAGACACGCGCAAGTCTCGCCCCGAAGCGCGCTTCTTGCAAAGGTAAAAATAATCACGTTAAAAAAAAAACCGTAACGATGCAATCTATTGGTACAACATGAGAATGAAAATGAAAGTAGTCTACCTAGTTAGAACCACGCAGGATGCACATATGGAGCTGGAACACGTCACAACAGGCCCAACACTGACAACAGTACGGGATGGGGATAGGGGGTAGCGACAGAGTAGAACATTAATCTTTGTACTTTTCGAGCACACGAGGCAACCCTTCATCGGCTTGCGTGGGAAGTACTATTCGGCCGTTACTGTGTCGGTGTCCCCGGGAATGCGAATGACGGTGTTGGCGTGTTGGATGAGGAGTGTTCGTATGTATCCATGCCTCTCGTGCATTCAGTCCTTGCACTTCGCGCTCAGAGAGAGGGCCCATGGCGACGGGGGCGTAAACGAGGGCAGTCGACTCGACACGGGGGTCCGCGCGAGGGGTGGGAGGGGTGAGGTTGGGTAGAAGGTATATGCGCTGGAGTGCCCCATCTTTGGGCTGTCTTGACGGGATGTCTCTTGAAAGACGGGAGATGTGTAGATAATAATTCGACACCACGATAACGAGATGCAGCTACGAAATAATTTGTCATCAGATGTCGGGGATGAATGGTTCGAGTCTTCCATTCTGGAGATCAAGCTCACCCGAATGACAATGACAACAAACATAACGCCAACAAAAACCATGACGGCCCTCTCGAGCCATTGCTCACAGTTCTCTGGGCTGAGACCTATCTCGGCCAGATCGCGCATAAGGTCGCCGTGTCGTGAGAACTCCTCGCAAATTCTGGAGCGGAGCGAATGAAAGCTGAAGGAAGCATATGTGACGAAGACGGTAAAAATGGCACAGAACGAGAAGTCTGCAGCAGAAAAGTCGCGGTAGAAACGAACATATGCTGGTGCGCCCTGCACATCAGAGGGAAGTCGAAATGGCACGATTAGCTACGCATCCGATTACTAAGGTGAAGGGTGCTGACTGACTTTGACAATACCAGTGAAACCGATAGTGCTGGCTACGGCGGCTGTGACGAAGTATGCGGCGGAAATGCCACCGAGAAGACTGAGGCTGTTGACGGTCCAAGGATCCAAAGACCCTTCCCACTCGCTCTCAGAGTCCCATTTAAGGGAATGCCAGAGAGTGAAGACTTGAATTGCAAGAATAAAGTTGACGAGGGCCCCTATGAGTGAGGCTACGAGGACCACGGTCCTATTCCAACGTGGCATGACAAGAATAAAGGAAAGAGGATGAGAGAGAGGAAGAAAGAAAGGAAAGGGGCACGGGACACAACAATGAAGGGAAGCAACGACGACGGCAAGAACGGAGGTCGGAACGAGGATAGATGACTAATCTTGATCAGCTAGGCTTAGCTCAGGTAACGGCATTCATCAGTCATCCATCACTTCGTCACTATATAAAATAAAATAAAATAAACCACAAAACGAAATTTCGTCCAATACGGTATTAATGTAAATGTAAACATAGAGTCATTACACAGGTTCGTTCCAACGCTAAATAGTCCAATATGTCCAATGTTATATATCTCAACGATACCATAATCTACTCAACGCGCTTTATCACCCGTTCGGCGTTACGCAGGACGCTTCGAGGACCACGCTTCGTAACCGCCCAAAGGAAGACCAGGATGACGATGATAAATTGCATCCACAGCCAGAGCTCTAGTACCATTCTCGTCACCCGACTTCTCTTCGGCTCTAGCGGCGCGACTGCGGCTCCTGAGGTGCTTTGTAGCTCATTCGAGGCGTCGACTCGGACCAAAGCGAGGCTCCTTTCTTCCGCATCACCCATCGTTTGAACTGCAGCCTGCGCGACGGCGGGCTTCAAAGCAACTACTTGACCCTCGGCAAGACCGTTTCCAGACTCGGGTCCGTGCCGATCGGGAAGTCGCCTCACAGGCGTGGTATAGTGTAGACGTCTGTCCACCCAATAGTGCGTTCGCGCCCGTATCGTGTCTGAAAGGCGGTGCTGGTGATCCGTTTTGCGTGCCATCTTTTGAGGTGTTTTCTCTAGGTCCTGACACGACTTGGGTAACTGTGGTTCATCTGGCAACGGGTTGGAAGACAATTGGCTGTTATGGAGAGGGGTCGTAGGTACAGGAGTGGTGGGGCGCGAGGGTGCTGGCGGTCCAGAGAGGAACACATCATAGAGACTGCTTGAACGTAGATGGTGATTTTCCGCGTAATCGCCACCGTAATCGCTTCCCAATTCACTCCCAAGGGTATGGGCACGAGAGGCTTGCTGAGAGAAAGGGCTGCTGTCAGACAGGTCTAATAAGGAGAGTGCTGGAGAGGAGGAAGGATAGTTGATAGGTATTGAGGGTCCTGCATCATCTGCGGTCTGTTGAGTTGGGGTATCGAACAGCCCGACGACTGTTTTCCGAGCTTTCAGAGGGACACTCTTCATAGGGCCGCTACTATCCGCCGTGTCCCCCACTTCAGGTCCTGGACCCTTCCCAAAGCTGAGCTTTCTGAGGTCACCGTTGATGGAGCGGCGCAAACTTTGAAAGCGCATTGTGACATCCGAGTCTTGCACGGGCTGGCCATCGCGCTCGCTGTCCTCAACGACTTCAAGTTCGACGTCAGCCTGCTCGTCGAGGAAGGCATACAACCGTCGAATTCCTTCGGCCTCGAGTTGCGCTTCATGGAGCTTCGTCGCCGTGCCACGTTGGCTCTCCAAGATCTGCTCGTTCGTAACTTCGAGTTCGTGGACTTTGGATACGAGCTGGGCAAGCAGAGCAGACTCCCCGGCGTGGGGAGCGGGCGAAGTGGAGCGGGAAGACTGAGGGGGGAAGGTATAGGCTTCGAGCTTCGGGGCGTCCGCACGGGAGTCTGAACCGTCGTGAGAAGGCGTGCGCGGCGCCGTGTCTGGTGCGGTCGGTAGAGCGGGTTTTGCAATGGCGAGTAGTGGCACCGGGCGGCTGCTGCCGCTACTGCCAGGCGCAAAATCGCGCACATTGCTTCCGGTTTCGCTGAACGCCCAGGAGCCTCCGCTATTGGCGCTGCGGTGGGCCTTCACCCTCTCGTTCCACTCCTGCTTCCGCCGCTTGGCTTCCTCGTCCCCGCGTTCCACTTGCAACTGCAGGGCGTCGCTCCGCGTCCTGTATTGATCGAGCTCCTCGCGCAGCACGTCGATCTCCTTCTCGAGTTTCCCGAGCCGGCGGCGACCCGCAAGGTTCGCCTGTGCAGATTCCACCTCGAGATTCTCGAGCTTCTGGAGGAGCTCCGTATTCTGGTCGGCAAGAAGTGCGAGATCAGACGGCGAGACCGAGATGCGGCGCGTGTGATAGGCCTTTGGATACGGCAAGGGGCTCGGCTGGTGTTCAGGTGTGGGAGCAGGCGAAGAGGATGGGGTGGTACGAGGGGTCATAGAAGGGACAGTGGGTAGACGTGCGAGAAGTGCCTTGTGCCTTTTTTCAAGGGTTATGTTACTGTAGTATAGGTTTTTCGACAACTCTGAGGTCATAGACAGCTCTGCGAAACGAGGCGTAGTGAATCATCAGTTCATATAGGGGAAAAACCGACGGCTTACCCCTCTCACGATCGCGTATGATTTCATTCGCGTGGACAAGAAGGGACGAAAGCTCTTCCCTAGACCTTCCGTTAATCCATTCCTCAATGGCAGACGGAACAGCACCGGAAAAGACGTCGTTTGCTAATGCGTGGATACGACGGGCGGTGACAGAGCCAGACAAGTTGCTTGATTCAGGAGATATCAAAGTCTCACCGTATGGCGGAGGCGGAGATGGCTTCTTGTAAGTCGGGGTGCGAGTGCTCATGGTTAAAGGGATAAGGTTGGTCGTTACGATTCATCAAAGGAGTGTATCTCGAGTATCTAGGGTGGCTAACCACCGGTCTGACTTTTGAACCGGACTGTTCCTATGATCGGGACCTACATCATACACCATTCTGTACTAAAATGATTGCAAGATTACACTATGACTTCTGTGACTGTGATCCGAATGACCCAAACGAGAATGGTGTTGTCGAGTTGTGAGCGAACGTAAATCCGCCCCCCGTTGCGGCGTCCTTTGGAGCCCCAAACAAAGGCTGCGCAATAGGCCCAGAACTCTGCGGATTCCTTGCAGTGGAATCGCTGAACACGCTCCCTGGAGTAGGAGGAACTGCTGAGGGAGTGGAGCCCGACGCTCCAAATGTGAATGTAGCGGGTGCCTTCCCTGTCTCGGATTTTGGATTTCCTGTTCCAGACACCTGACCAAAAGAGAAAAGTGGCTTCGCATTCGTAGCCGGCATATTTGCTGGTGTTGATGCGAATGATATCGATTTGGCACTTCCAGGCTCCGGTGCCTTTGCCCCTCCATTGGGAACCCCGAACAGTGTTGCGGAACTGACCGAAGCTGATTCCTTTGGACCAGACTGCCCCCGACTTTCCATACCGGCGCTCTCGCTAGGTTTGACGCTGGACGCTGGACCGCTTATGGCAAAACTACTGGGCTTGCTACCGCCCCCCACCCCAAATATTGAAGAAGATGGGGCTATTGCTGTACTCGAAGCAGTCGTGTTGGAAGAACTTGTAATAGGTTGCACAGATGGTGCGGACGAACCCATTGACGTGCCAAAATTGAATGTAGGCTTTGGTAGATTAGACGGAGTGGGGACTGCAGGGGGGTTGGATGGAGAGGTGCTAGGTAGTTTGCTTGAAATCCCAAAGTTGAACTTCGGTTTCTGTGAATCACTGATGCTGCTTGTTGGAGGGGCAGCAGGGTTGGAGCCATTGGTAGTGGCCATGGTGGAGTTGGAGGGCTGCGGGAATGAAAAGGCACCGCGAGGTGTAGCACCTGAGCCATCACCTTGAGAAGTGAGTGAGCCGTTCGTGATAGGAGTGTTCGCCGGCTCTTTCGTTTGTCCGAATGTGAACGACGAGGGAGGAGCTACGAGGCCATTCGTGTTCGAAGGTGGCGCAGCTGTCAGAGACGGTGCCCTCTGTGCAAAGAAGTCGGGGATGGCCGGGTTAGATGCTGGAGGGCCACTGCTGGAGGGCGTAGGAGCTAGATTATGGGTTGCGGGGATAGGCGCGGTGGGGAACGAGAACGAAGGACCAGGGACCGCAAGGGTCGCCTTATTTTCAGGTTTGCCTTTGGTCTCACTGGGGCGAGGGTCCGAAGACGGTGTGGGTATCTTGAAGAACGAGGGGGGATTAGCAGAATCGGCGACCTGAGTATCGGCTTTCGGAGGCTGGGCCACAGGGAACGCAGGGGTAGGTGTCTGGTTGACTGCAAGCTTTTCATCGGACTTTGCGAGTGTCGGAGGGGGGGCCAACGGCAAAGCAAGTGCGGCCTTCGTTGCCTCGACAACCTTTGCTTCAGCATCTGCTTTTGCCTTCGCCTTCTCTTCTGCTTTCCGACGTAAACGAGCAATCGCCTCTGCTTCGATTTCCTGCTTCTCCCATCTCGAGTAAGACCTAGATTGGCGCAACTTTGGGCTCATTTCCGCAGGTTTCACCACCGAACTGCTATAGAGCGACGAGACACGGCGACCGTACTGGGGTGGCGGGGGAACAGAAAACGATGCTATACGAGGACTGGCGATCGCAGAAGAGTGGCCAGAAATGCGGATTTTGCGAACGGGGCTGCCAGTGTTAGACGTAGAAGCCCAGAGGAGTTGCTTGCCGGCATTCGATGAAGTTCTCTGCTTGCGGTTAGGACATAATGACTATAGCAACGTTGATAAGCATACGCACTACACGATCATTTGGCATCTCGGGCTCGGCAGAAGACTTATCTGAGTCTTGCCATGCTAATTCATGTGCTTCCTTTGCTGCCGTATATTGTTCCTCAGTATACCATCGCTCGACGATCGCTGTCACGGATGCAGACCGATCCGGATGCTCAGAATCAACAGGCTGACATAGGATGAGACACATTCAACCTGACACAGATAAGGCTCACCATATTGAATTTCAGGCGGTCCTCTTTGATAAGTACCTTCCGCAGTCTCTGTCCATCAGGCCCAACCCTAAACTGAACACCATGAGCTTCCCATTCCTCCCCAATGCGCCGACCTTTGCACAACGGGTCCTTCGGTGTCTGCACATCTTCCGCTGATAAATCGGTGTCTGACGTGGCAGACCTGCGGCGGAATGCCCTTCCCTTTCCCCTTGGATTACCGTAGTCGGTGTCCATACCTGGGGAATCAAGATCCCGACCGCGTTTTTGACCACGGAATATGTTTGCCGATTTCCGTTGTCTCCGCTTACGATGGCGAGAGAGCGCGGAATCGACATCTTCGTTGTGAGTCATGTCATCGTCGGCCCCAAAAGTCGATTCCACCTCTGTACGGTCACGTTTCTTGGCCCCGCGAGAAATCTTGACGTCCGATCCGTCGACCTCCATTTCAACGTCATCATCCCCCCACACGTACTTCTTAAGGCGGCGACTCGATGCCTTTCGACGTCTTTTGTCATGGCGATTCTCTTGTGAATACTGCAGGTCGCTGTCGTCGCTCGAGTCTGCCATCCGCTTAGACTTCCTTGTTACAGCCGCTGAGTCCATTTCTATACCGGGGTCATGGCCAACGTGATTACTAGAAGGGTCTTAATCATAAACCACTACATGTGGGCTTGAATCATACCTCTCTAGTTTGGCTTCGTGCTGAACCCTTTGCCTCTCGTCGTGTGGAGCAATATAAGCATCCCCCCGAGGTGGAAGTCGAAGACGGGAGTTTGACACGTCCGAATGTGCAGAGGGGAAGGGGATGAGGACGCGTGATGGCTGATTTAGTGTACTGCCGGGAAATGGTGACCGTTTCGTGCTGAATAATAATAATGATTGAAAATCAGAACCGGAACGGAACTCGCCGTGAAAAAACACACATCGGTTTGTCACCTTCGTCATATCCAGAGACGCGAAGGGTAGCAGGCGGAATAGTTTGTTGAGAGGGTAGGTCGTGGGTTTCCTCTATCAAATCCATCACAATTGTGGGGTTCACCGAGAATGGAACAACGCACCTGTTCTTGTTGAATCCTGGCTGATAGGATTTGACTGGTCGAGGATTGACACAGTCCGTATTCTATCCTGCACTTTCCTTTTATCCTCCTGAACAAGTCTAGCGGCAGCATAAGCCACGTTGAAAGACCGCTGGTCGTGGTCCGGAATTCCGTATCGTCGACGCATAGATCTTATTGGTACCAATTTGAGTAAGATTTTAAGGCGGGGTAGACGCGAAACACGCATACAGCTTGTAGTGCCTTTCTTTCCATCGTAAGAAGAAAGTCCGACCGTGACGAAAGGCGAGGAGGAAGAAAAGCGTGCAGACTCCAAGTGCGCAAATCTTGAAGAGAGATGAGAAGCCGGAATGACGAGCAACTCTTCCGCGACCAACAGGAAGAGCACCGCCTAGTATATCGGAAGATTCAAACTCGAAATCGGGAGCCATGTCGGGTAGGGGGTTCGTCGGGCGGGGTCGGGCAGCCAGGCCGGGGAGTGGAAGACAGAGTGACGCGGGCCGTAATGAGAAAGACGCGTGGTGGTTGTTGATGTTGAGCTCCGAGGGAGAGACACGCGTCTCATTTAGAGCGGAGTGTGAAATTCACAGCCTTTATGATGTCCCTGTCTCGCCACGTCTTGTCTCTTGTCATTCCTCATTACAGGTTTCTTCGTTACCGACTTGTATGATCCGATTTAGATAAGCTACCTTTGTTCGACTCCGTTCCCACTCGCTTCTGCCTAGGGACATGGCGAACAGTGCTTTCGTCTCCTCTACTGGTGAAGTGGAAAAGTAACTTGCTAACTTGCTAGCGCTTGGTCCACGCTTGAATGTCCTAGTTGAAATGTGGTCATTCGAGTACTAAACCAGGGTCGTACAATACCATAGAAGTAGATGAATTACGTCTTAACTACAGTACCTGCTGCGTATCGTATCTACTCCGAGGATGAAGAAATTATCGTTCTCAACGGAGACGTTTGCGTTTGTGGGAACTAAATCCGCAAATGGCCGGACCATTATTAAACCCCCGAAGGTGCTCAGCGTCCTCTCCATTTCCACCTCTTCCTCTCAAGAGCTCCATTACTACCATGTCTGCCAAGGTTGTTTCCCTCGATGAGTTACGCCAGCACACGACTAAGGATAACTTATGGGTCCTCCTTAACGGAAAGGGTCTGTTTCGCTGTTACTTTCCTTTGAGACCCAAAGCGTCTGACTAACTGTCTTGCAGTGTATGATGTGACAAAATTCATAGATGAGGTCTACCATTCTTGCTTTCTTGTCCAGTGCGACAATGAGACTTACACAAATTCTTGTAGCACCCTGGGGGAGACGAGGTTATTCTTTCTGAGGCTGGTCAGTGGCTATTTTCTCATTGGGGGCGCGGTCATTCACTCCATACTTAAGGCAAGGACGCCACTGAGGCGTTCGAGGATGTCGGGCACTCGGACGAGGCACGCGCACTCTTACCGGGATTGTTAGTCGGAGAGTTTGAGAAAGGTCCTAATGTAAATCTCATATCTTCTCCATCGTTCTTTCTCTCACGATTCGCATACTCCAGGAGGTCAAGGCAAAAGTATACCAGTCCACTGCTGCTGCCGCAGCCATGGAGAATGCTGTTGAGCAGACGTCCAAGTTCGTTTTCAACAACCATGTTCTTGGTAGCCTGCTAACTTATCGCATTTAGTGCTTTCTACTTCGTACCCCTGGCCGCACTTGTTGCTTATTTTGCATGGAGATTCTATTCTTGAAAATAGAAGTCTGGTTTTACCTATTGTTTGCTATGCCTTCATACCGCTTCTAGTTGTAATTTGTTCCTACTTGCTGGTTCTGGGGCAGGTATGGCTAGTATATCCAACTTACCATACTACGTAATTCAGTGCTTTCGAACCGCTACGTCAGAATCACGTCAACCCCCTTCAGTGCCACGTTGACCAATGACCAGCCTCCGATTTCTCAAATGAGCCCAAGGTACCATCGTCGGAACACGTTTTCCGTACACACACTGGTCCGCGGTCCATAATGAAGATGCAGTATTATGAAAGTGTGGTAGGTACCAGAACGAGACAAGTGCGACTATGCAAGACCCCATACCCCAGCCCGTTTCACTCCCTCCACCAGTGCATCTACGTTGCCCAACATCAATCCTAGAAACTCTTTCTTTTGCTCCGTCGTCTTGATGGTATCCTGGTCGCCCAATTTGGACGACACAATATTTTGATCGCCTCCGACTGCGGCACCATCGCTTTCGTGAATTGATGGTGAGCTCATTTTATCGTTTCCATCAGGAACGGCTCTAAAATTCTTAAATGGCGAATTTGGTACGCTCAAGGGACGGAGAGAGTCCACCGAGAGCCGAGACACGTGCGACTTTTTTGGTGTCGCCGGTACAAAGTCCACTTCTCTCTGAAGCATAAGAAGTGAGCGTGGTCTTGTATATGAGGAGTGTGTTGATGATGGCTTCGTTGGGGAGGGCGGTGTCTTTGACGTCTTTGACGAGGATGACAAGGACGTTGCGGATGACGAAGATGACGAAGACGACCGTGAAGAATCACTCGAAGTGAACGAGTCCTCTGAACCAGATGACGCATTCCGACCGCTCGGCGCGAAATATTGGAACTTGATTGGAGAGTCGATAAACGGCGAAGGTGACAGAGGCGCGGCTAGCAGGTGACCCGGTTCAATGGCCGTAGTCGCCCCCGGAAGGTCTGGGCGGGGAGAGGTTTCGTCCATCAGGTAGAAGTACAGAAATTCCAGACACTTCATCCTTCGTAAAGGGTTAGGGAATGAAGATAGACTAGATCAATGGAATCCACCTGACGTCCCGGGGCGTATGCGCCCGCTTCAACAACTTCACGATGGTTTGGACACCGTTACAGTCTTCGAATACTCGAAGTGAGCGGGAAGAGTCCACTAGAATGCAGAGCAGTGTATCTAACACCGCATTGGGTAAGGCAGACGGAGGTGCTACTTGTTTGTTGTGCGGATGCGTCTCACCGGATGCAGCAGGCTGCTTCGGGTTATGGGATGGTGACGCCAAATGGCGCGAGATCACCAGAAGATCTAGCAGCACCTACACGTTGGGATGAGCACCAGGAATGTATGTGACAAGACACATTTCCTACGTCAAGAGGATACCTCCGACCGAGGAACACCTTGGTTGAACGGTGTGTGAGGGCAACGCCCTGAATAATGAAAAGGGCTCGTGTAAGTTGTGACGTCAATGTAGAGGCCTCTGCCTGGCGTTGACCTGGCAGTATGTCGTAAGCGTTATATACCAGGGCGGTCCACGCTAGCGGCGTACCATCGGAGAGTCCACGCTGCAACAACACATCAAGGCGAAGGCTTGCCCCTGAAATCCATGGCATGATGCGTGAGGCAACTAGACGATATGAGCCAGATGGTACGATGGCGGTGCAAGCACTGGCTCACCGTTGCACTCAAAGGTATTCTGGAGCGACAAAAACTCCTGTAGCGTCGCTGAGCCTTCAGGGGCCGCAAATGCTTGCGTAGTCAGACGCTCCAGAGTTTCGAGTGCTCGCGACCGTGCTAACGTGGATGAACGCGCTGATACCAGCTACAACAACGTTAGCACTATGTCGGGAGCCCTGAGGATCGATCGCGCAATTTCTCACCGCATCTAACGAATCTTGAAGGGTTTCGTGTACACCAACACTAGTGGGGGTGCCGTTCATGACTGTAACTAGTAGTGAAAGAGGTGACCGTTCAGTGCCAAGTGCAACTTTGTTAATGAACCTCATCACGTGTCCGTGTAGTCGATAATCCCGCGTTGTTCCACGGCTCACCGCCACCACCCAGGCCTTAGAATTGCGGCAATACGTGATTGGGTATACAGTGCTAGTAGTACGTGAGCCAGTGGTAGCATTTGTTTTTCAGCGATGGCACCTGTAAAGATGGTATGCTAGCGTTGGCCCATCCTAAAGGCCCTTACTGATCAGTGGCGTCGTCAGCAATGGACGCGCCTCATACGCTTCGTCGCTGCGGAGACCTCTCAGATCCACATCGGTCAACCAATAGACCCTCAGCTCGATGGTGGGAGCTCGATCTTTCGAACCAATACTCAAAATTCACGGCGTATCCTTCAGTTGGTCTAGCTGTCGTGAACAAGAATCAGGTTTTCGCCCATGAGATCCTGGGGTCTCCTTTTGACCCCGCTGCGCAGCTTACGAAGAATATACTTAGCGTAAAGGCGCTGCTTTCGCCATTGCCCAGGGAGCAGATCGGGCTTGCACGCTGTCTTGGGCTGAACTACGCCGACCACGCTGTCCGTAATGTGTTTGAAGCACTCGTGTCTCAGCATTGGCATTGAAATCGTCATTTAGGCCGAGGCTAGCATGAAGAATCCGAAGTAGGTACACACTCGCTACGCCTCGGTTAAATATATTTACCGTGCCTTGGTCCCTCAGCGCACCAACCCTTTTCTATAAGCCGCCAACGGCTATTATAGGACCAAATGCTCCTATAACCATCCCGACGGCTGCTCAGCCCGTCTCGAAGCACATTCCTGATTACGAGGTGGAACTGACTATCGTCATTGGAAAGGCAGCAAAAGATATCTCAGAGAAGGAGGCCCTTGACTATGTGTTAGGCTATACCGCGGCCAACGACGTGCGCGATGGAAGAATGGATTGGGTGAAATTTCGTGTTTCTGATGAATGATTACAGGTCTCGTTCCGATTTCACCAGATGAATGTTTCTCAGTGGGGCTTCTCAAAGGGCTTTGGTAAGGCAACCCTCTCGTCATTCTCTCTGACGACGCTTAACTCTACTCGTTGGTCAGACAACACCACGCCAATAGGGCCATGTCTTGTAGCTGCTTCTGCGATTCCCGACCCTCAAACCCTTTCATTGAAGACGATTGTCAATGGGCAGGTTCTTCAGGATGGAACAACTGCGTAAGTTTAACGCCGTGTCGCTTGACCGCACGTTTCTTACATGGATTGTAGCGACCAGATCTTCAATGTTCGGCAAACCATTGCTTTCCTCTCTCAGGGAACAACCCTTCAGCCTGGCACAATCATCCTAACAGGAACACCGAAAGGAGTCGGCTTCGTCAGGAAACCACCATTGTATCTGAAGAACGGGGACATTGTTAAAGTTTGGATTGGCTCCGGAATCGGAACACTGATCAACACAGTGGTGGAGGAGAGTAAACCTCTAGTGTCGGCCAAATTGTAAAGAGACATGTGCTTATACCAGCGAATTTATGGATGGTACACTCTGTTTTTGCGTGCTAGATGCTGTGGTGTGCTCGAAAGCGGTGGCTAGAGACTAAGGTCGTCAATTGTAAGATCACAGTCCACCAAATGTGATGAGCTTAGTGTTCAAATACTCCTCGATTCCGTGACCACCTTCCCGACCTAAAATGGCTCAAGACCGGCAGTTTTGGTTCTATGGGAGGACTTACCAATGCCACTCTCTTTTATACCCCCGAAAGGAATGACTGCCTGCGAAATCAATCCCGTGTTGGTACCCACCATGCCAACTTCCAACGCTTCGGCAACGCGCCACACTCTTCCGACATCCCGTGAATACAAGTAGCCCGCTAACCCAACATTGGTGTCGTTAGCAAGCTTGATAACTTCCTCCTCAGTTTCGAACTTTGTGATCGCTGCGACAGGTCCGAAGGTCTCCTCGTCATTGATTAAGGCATTTCGGGGCACATCGGAGAGAATCGTAGGCGCAAAGAAAGCTCCTGGCCGTTCGATGCGACTGCCACCGACGAGGATTTGGGCGCCCTTTTCAACGGCATCGTTGACGTGCCCGCTAACCTTCTCGACAGCACGATCATGAATTAGTGGACCATGGGTACTACGAGGTAGAGATTTGTCAGATAATAGACACCAGTGTTGATATGCTGCGCACATTCCCTCCTCGAGGCCATAGCCGACATTGAACGCAGCGACCCGCTCAGCAAGACGAGAGGCGAACTCGGCGTGAACGTTAGATTGGACGTAGATGCGATTCGCGCAAACACATGTTTGTCCGCTTCCTCGGAATTTGCATAGAATGGCACCTTTCATCCAAGATAATGCCAACGTCTTTCGATCACGATTAGGTAGCCTACCTTCAACAGCTTGATCAATATCCGCGTCATCAAAGACGATAAATGGAGCATTTCCCCCCGCTTCGATGGAAACCCTGAAGAAACATATATTCACTATTCGTTGAGAGGTTGCCAAGTGGGTACATACTTCTTGATAGTGGACGCCGCCATCTTGTATAGTAGCTTGGCTACCCGAGTTGAACCAGTAAAAGTTACCTTCTTTACTACCTCGCTTTCGCACATCTCTTTTGAGACGTCACCGACGTTCTTCTCTGTGGTGACGACATTAATGACGCCATCTGGGACGCCGGCTCTCCTTCCTAGCTGCGCAATTCACGTAGAGATCAATACCCGAGTTCTACATCGGAGGACAGGACCTACTTCCGCCAGGGCTAACGCAGAAAAGGGTGTCTCAGGTGGGGGTTTGATTACGGTTGTGCAACCAGCAGCCAAAGCAGCGCCTAGTTTGCGGGTGATCATCGCAGATGGGAAATTCCAGGGGGTAAGAATGGATCTAGTGATGGAGTCGTGAGATTCGCCAGCGAACGATTCCGATTGCCAACGCACACGACGCCTAGAAATATTCTTAGTGTCAAACAGTGGGTGCAATAAAATATAATCACCGATAGGTTGTTTGATGACGACATTGCGAGTGTTACTGAAAGGCGAAGGAATGTGCTCTGCCGACGACGGTTTATGGGAGTATAACAAAAGAATATCCTCTCACTAACCGCCATATGTTCGGACGGCCTCCCCGGCTGACCAATTGCCGATTAGCTCCACTATTAAAGCGAGCACAAGACGACCCACCGAACCACTGTCACATCCAAACTTAGTTAAGACAGTTAAGGACGGTCGACATGCCTACCTCGATGAAAGAGGCACTGTAAGCATTTTCACCCTAATGATGTCCGATCTGAACCGATTACTTTTCCCGCATTGTTACCACCCACCTTTGCCTCAGCCAGCGTCTTGCCATTCTCAAGCGTCTGTGTACACGGTGAGTGTGAGTGTATCTATGCAACGAACAAGAAAAGACCCGCAATTAGACGAGCGAGATCATCTTCATGCTCCTTCATCAGATTGTAGAACTTCACGAGAATGTCGTGACGTTGCTACCACAACGTCGCGTGAGATTGCGGTCCTCTTGGAAATAAGTTTCAAACCGCACCTTGGCGGTTGTTCTACTCCATGTCACAAAGGCTCGTCCTGCGGCATCAATGGCTTCTTTTGTCTCCTCTAGGCCCATTTCTGGTACAGTTCCTAGTTCTTCTCCAGTAGCCGGGTCTAATCGACAGTAAGCGGGATTCGATGGAACGACGGGATTACGTGCTGAAGACAGGGATCGTGGCACCACTTTTAGCGTCCACCCATTTACCACCAACGAGTCCCTGATTGAACAGTAACGATGGCTCTCTGAGACCAAGCTGCTAGGAGATCAAGCAGATGCGGCAACACGTCAGGAGGAGGGGTGCTGACTGATGAAGAGCTGGCCATTCTGGCGGAGAGGGAGAGCCGATTTGTAAGTCTCTTAACGGGAAAATAACACGAGTTTATTGCGCCTGTCAAGGTAAGACGAGACGTCTTATAAGAAACTTGCATGATAACGGTTCGAGTGGCAGACGTTGATGCACTGATGAACTAGTTCTCTGAACTGCTGCTCCGCAACCTTGTCAGCAACCACGTAACGTACTTTCTTAAGAAAGACGCGTTCTCCGAGATCACGGGACTGTGTACATAAGCATGTGTGGAACAGAAGAAAAAGTGCCCCCCGCCAGGGCCACTCAGGCTCAGTTATCTAGTGAGACTAACGTGAGACGTCGACTCACTCCCATAAATTATTAATCTACTATGAACACCCTAACTATTTACTAACTTGACTACTTTCCTTGAATAAACCCACCAAGCTCGAGAGCGTCCCGTGCTGCCTTGTTAATGTGCTTAAATCTATCCGCGCCGAGTAATGTTCCACCAAAGTATCGAGTGACAACGACTAGCACGTCCTTAACGTCCTACGGGCGAGTGTTAAAATGGGATGGTCCAACGGAAGTGGATTACGCACTAATATCTGTAACAGATGGGCGAGGCGACCTCCTGCAGCCGACTCACCGTCATCGTCGTTGTCTGGAAGAGAGGGGCAAATCTTTGGGAAAGGAAAGGACCGAGACAAGACAGTGACACCGACCTTGGTGCAGTACGTTGCCTACCTGACACCTCCAAGCATTTATTACCGGGTGAGCTGCCTTGGCTACTCGTCGATCGGCCATAAGGAAGGATAGGATTGCCGGTACCTGCCATAACCCTCGTTTCAATAACTAAATGGGTCTTGTCAGGCGTAATCACCTGGGCTGGGTCAGATATTCGGCAAGCCCGGCCAACGAATGCACTTTTGCGGTCTATTATAGGCTCCGCTTCGAATAGCTCAATTCCTTCGGGTAACGCAACTGGCTGTATGCCGGCTGAGATGGGAGGCATAACAGTGGTATCACCACCGACTTCGGGCCCCCTGACCGAGCCCAAATGGCTTTGTTCGCGTAGTGCTTCGCTTGCCTTCATAGACTCTAACCGTCGTTCATACCAGCGGACAGTTCTTTCGAGCACATTTTCTAAGCCATCAAACACGCAGACTACTCCAGGTGTCCATTCTATCCCGTTGATCGACATGAAGGTTTTGATTATCGAGCCGAACAGCTCTGCATCTACGCCGAAAGCACCGATATATCGTGAAAGGAGCTGCAACTGAGGGGGGGATGTCGCAGGGTACGACTGGGGAAGTGAGACGAGGACTTGGACTTGGAGAGATATAGCATCATGGGGAGGTGGGAAGCTACACTTTATTACGAAATGGACACTGGAGAAGTGGCGAACGGTGGTCATACCTTAATGACACCTGGTATCTCACCGCGTGTGACTCTGAGCGAGGGATAGCTCTCTCAGCTGAGGAGGACAGGCGCCAAGGGGAGATGGCCTGATCACCATATATCGACTGGAGCACTGTTCAGCATAAACGCACATGAGAATGGTGACTGGTGTGGGAGAGGGAGGATGGCACCATCCAACTCGGAGATAATGACCTCTTTCTCAGGAATATCTGACAGAGAAGCCACCACTTCCTCAAAGCCGGAGCGGTTCTCTGCCAGAGTACTGGCTACGTGCATGATGACGGACTCCGGGTCGGTGGCGGCCAAGAGTCGTTGGGAGCTTGTGATAGTGGTACGCGTTGGTCCGGCACGGCACTGATGCTGCGTTTGGCGCTCGGCGTCCGCAACATCCGAGTCAGCAGGGTCAGCAGATGTGGTTGGGGACAAAATTGTACCTTCGTTGTGCACGAGTATGAAGCGTCCGCGAGAAGACTCTTCAAACACGCCCTCCCCGTCCGACCCTACCAATGGGACCACAAAACGTCCTTCAGCAAAGCGGAACAAGGCTAGTCAGGCGTGCACTTCGTGCCGTAAACACAAGACCCGCTGCGAACTGTTTGAACCTTCGAGCCACCATTCTCGTTGTCACCGTTGTGATGTTCTGTCCATCACCTGCTCATTTGAAACCAACGCCCCACCGAATCCCGTGGTCGATAATCCTACTGTGACAAACGCCCGTCGACATATCCTCACACCCCTGGTCTCCACCCCAGACCTAGGCCCGAAAAAATGTGACGAACCGACGCAATCTGAATTATTCGGGTCGACCCCGCGGTCTAACATGGTGTCTCCATGGGAATTCCACAAAGTTCCCGGGGTACCTGATTGGACTGCCGCTCCCATGCTGGCCATGTTGACGTTGTCAAAGATGATGGCTTCTAAAGATCGGCCAACCGTACGACCGGTAACCAATCCGGTTCTCACTGAGGTGTTGAGCAGCGATCAAAGACAGCACCTTCTCGCCCTGTGCGTGACAGCTCTTCCGTGATGTTCTCAAACTCTCACCAGTGTCTTTAGTTTCGAGTCTCGATATGTGCCTTGGCTCTCGCTGCCGCCCAATGCCCTCGGAAATGACCCAGTCCTGGACCTTATATGTTGTACGATAGCGAGTCGGCACCTGGAATGTTCAATGCGCGAGGCCGTCTTTCCTGGTCTGCGTAAACTCACCGAAGAAGCTATCGTGGGGCACGTTTTTAACCCCACACCTTCCCCTGCGATCATCCAGGCTTTTGCCCTGCTTGCTCTGTGGTCTCCGTTTGACAGTTTTTCTCCGTCTTCTTCGGAGGCCCATGACAGTCGTCTCATCGCTGCTGCCGCCATCAATATGTGCTCCTCTCTGCGTTTCGATCAAGCCGCCATAGACGAGCAGGTGCTTACTGAGCGTCGCAAGCTTGGCGCGGAGCTGACATCGCAAGAAGCGGTACTACTTACTGCCGCTGAGCAAAGAAAGCATGTAGTGAGTACACTCCAGATACGTTCGTTGACTGTCTGCAGCTCGCTCATATCACATCATCCTTCCCAGTGGATGTGTGTTCATAACATAGAGTCCTTGTGAGTTGATGCCAACGTTTCGTTACTTTGGTAATCAATTCCTGCCAGAGTGTGCATAGGCACCGGGCGCGGAATATCCTCCAAAATAATGGATTATACGCTCGGGTCGATATACCCACTCAAATTCTCAACACTCGAAGACGCTCGCCGGACAAGGATGCTATTATCGACGAAGATATTCGATCTCGCAGAGGCGGGTTTGCGACTGGAGATTTCTGAAGATCACGACAAATTTGAAGCGTACTGCGACGAATCGGCCCAAATGTTATATCGGTTTGACGGGCTTCAAAGGGTCGTTACGTCCGTGCATGGTGATATAATACATTTTAGGTCTATGACGTTTCGAAAACTAACTTATTTCATCAGTGGTGACGGATGTCGAAGTGTTTTATTCTCACATGCTTGTCGTCTATTTCTACTTTTGCCGGTTGGCATTTGTAGTGCACACACTACACCATATGCGAGTCCACATCCCTCCCTCCGCCGTCGCACGCGGAGGGGCCGTCTTCTTTTCGTCCAAATTATCCCGTACCGGATGCGGGTTCGCTCTCACCTGCGCTCGTGATGCCTTGGCCTCAGCAGAGTCCTTGCTAACGACAATCCTCTCCATCGCGGACACAGAACTCCTGGCAACCGCCCCGGATTCCGTATATGCCATGATTTCGTTTGCTGCGGCCTACTTGACGACGGCAAAGTTCCTACTACTTCAGTCGAGGGGTGCGCGACATCTCCCTGGCGCCAGCGACGAACTTCTCGCACGCACAGTCAATCGCCTGGAGGGGGTGTCCTTATGTGCGGACGACAACGCGAGTAGGTGCGCTCGAGTGGTATCCAGATTCGTTGACACGTGGTACGAGAAGCTGAGCGCTCACGATGCGGAGACCACGGGGGGGATTACAGCCGAGTCTGGTGATTCCCCTCGAGGCGCGCCGGCGGCCTCTTCGGTTTCCAAGTCGAGGCACCATGATGGCACTAGTTCAGAAAACACTCCAACAGAACCATCACCTGAGACTATATCCTCGCTTACCGGGTTTGACTACATGTTTAGCCTCGATCAAGACACCCTGTTCGGACCAGATTTCTGGCAATATCTTACAGAAACGCCGAGCGTGCAGCCCGACATGAATCCATCGTGTGAGTGACACTTCGCATTGCCGTCGACTGAACGCCCAGACTTTCCTAAAAACCAACTTGACAGACACCTTATAATTCATGCCATTATGAATGTATTACTGTCATGGGCACGTATACAGTAATGATCTCTACCTTGAAAACTTACTGTAGACATTCGCACTGTACTTTATTTATGCCATCGCGTGTTTCGTGTAACCGCGTTAACGTCCAAGGTAACGTAGTGTGACTTGTCAGTGCTCCTATCTTGCCTCAATGAACAAAGTAGTGACACTTAAAAAAGGACAAAAGTACAGTATATGATAGCACTAGCTACATGGTACTCTGGTGTCTAACGGGAACCGGATTGTCCTACCCTTTTCACTATGGCCTCCCTGGATCAGGGTTGATGAGATGCGTCATGTACCAGTGCATAGGGAGGCTAATTTCGACCCTTGGCATCGCGTTGGCGAGTGCATGACTCGCCTTTAGTGGCATGTGTCTGACGCTATCACCGCGAGTAGTTAGTTTGTGGGGCTTGGAGCAGGTGAGCTCTGTGCTGCTTGACGATCAAGCATGCTTATCAGTATAGCGAAGTTAGGCGACCCGTAACCCGTAACCTACGGAGCCCGGAGTCAGCCAACGTTGAAAGTGAAGGGGCAACAAGTGGCCCACAGGATCCCACCCGGGGTGGCCGGGAATTCATCAGTGTTGCAGCCCGGATTAGAGCCAAAAATGATATCGTTGAGGCCCGTGCGGCGACGCCATACAGCAGGGGATTGAGGAAACTGAGTGCGCGCCCGCCTCTGAAAAACCGGTAGTCATTAAGCAGCGAGACTATGCCCGCCACGACCTATACATTGGTTGTCAACTGAGTGCCCGAGATTGGACGACTCAGATAGGAGGGGGAGAGAGAGACGCACGGGTACCGTGCCGCTTGTGCCACTCGACCGCCTCTCGACGCCATTGAGAAAGCTCAAGAATCCGATGGCCTGTGCGGAGGTGTCGGGGATACCGCGGCTTGTATTGCTGAAAGGATTCCAAAGTAGGAATAGGTCAGGTTAGGTCACGAAAGCGAACGCACTTGAAGAGGCCTTGATGCAGGCCGCCGATGGCGTTCAAGTAGTCGCCCACTGCCTGCTCCTGGTAGGGCGGGCGTCCAAAATGGTTCGAGAAGCCGCCGCCGGAGAGGGGCGCTGCGATCTCCGGGTAGACAGTCGTTCCGCCGACAGCAGTGACATAGGGACCTGTGAAAGCGTGGCGGTGTGGTGAGCAACCCGTACCTGCACCTATGAATTGCTCTTAGGCTGAGAAAAAATGCCATACTTACAGCTTGCAGGGAAGAAGGGGATGAACTGGATGGTGCCGTCAGAGGCCTCGCAGTTCTGTGGTGCGCCGACACCGTCATCACCACTCCCGACGAGGACGCTGACGCCACGCACGCCGAGTTGCATGAATCTGTCGCACACAATACGTGTATATTCCCTGGGGCAGTCTTTCTCTTGGTAGGCGTACGATATGCTGATCGTCTGTGGGATGCTCCGCCCGTCGAGGATAAAGCGAGTCCAGGAGTCAAACCAATCCTCCGTGCCCGTCGGCCCGCGGCTGGTGCCGTAGAAGACGAGCGGGGTTGGATACGCCATGGCCTGAGTGAACTGGATGTCCAAATTCGCCTCGGAGTCGGGGCGCCTCGGGTCATACAGTCCTCCGTTGAGCTGTTCGACGGCATAGAGCGCGTTAGTCCCCTCGAAGCGGTATTTGCGCATGGATGCCCACAGATCCGTCGGGCTCGGGTAATGCCATAGGAACCCCACAACTCCGAGTCTGTTCCTGTCCGTCGCAGCGGGAACATAGGTGATCGTTTGTACAGGTTGCGCAGAATCGGAGGCACGACGATCACGGGAGGGTCACGGACATCATGACGGCTCGACGGCACTGTCACGGGGCCTCCCGGTGCCGATTTTGCTAGCCACGCTGCTGCCCCACCGGAGCGCTTGTGCGGTGTCTGCCACTGTGCACGCAGTGAGAGAAAGGTCGTCGTCGGTACCACACCCCGTACGTGCCCGTGCAGTGTCGCAGGAAGCGCATAGCCGACCGTGCGAACAGCGTCTCGTTCGTCTCGACGTGCCTATAGAGCTGGTATGACGCGCCGAGGAGATCGTTGGCTTGGGTCATGGACACACCAGCGAGCGTCAGTGTGCTGCCACCGTGTGTCAACGAAACGGAAAAGGACGGCACATCGTGGTAATCGAGCCAGGAGTTGACAAGTTCCAGCGTGTGTGGGTGTGGAGCGACAAGCTTATCGACTTGCTCCCTGGACAGGTATGCGCCACAACTGCACCAGAGTAGCAAAATTCGTGAATACATACGTGAGCGAAGGAGTGGCGACGACGTGCCTTGGATGCTCGGGGTCGCTAACTTTGTTGAGAGCGTCGACTTAGGCGTTCTCGTGGTGGGGCTTAAGCGCAATGTGGAGGTCGATTGTAGTGCCAATGGGTGGGCCGCCCAAGCTCTCCCAGTTGCGCGGGACGGCACCCCAAGAGTGCTTTGTGCGCATGTCGCTCCAACGAGGTGAGAGTATTTCCGCAAGGCTGCCAAGGGAAACCGCGGCAAGGACAGAAAGCACAAAGAACCGCATTATGGGCGCCTACAATACAATACAATGAGTCCGTGCGGTCAAGACGAAGGCCCGAGGTCCAAAAAGCCCCAAGGACTGGGCACGCTGGCTGTCCTACTGGGTTGAGGAATGAACCGGATTTTTATCAAGGTTTTACTGCATGTCGGCACATTCCTATTGGAGGCAGGAATATCCACAGCCTTTTACTGGTTTAGCCCCGTACGTTGGCACATTCCTATTAATATTGGAGGCCATGAATCTTCGAGTTGGCGACCAGTTACTCTGATAAGGCTCAAATTCCGATTGGTCCAGATGATGACGCTTTCGTCATCACTCACAACACCGCCCTGCATTTTCTGCATTTGCGAGCTCGTCCACGTTCGCAGCGTCAGCGTTAGCATAAATGCGACCCTTGGCCGGAGTGACCGTGCTGTTCTCGTGGGAGCGTCTTTTCTGAGTATCTATTCGGTATGTGTGCGTGAATAAAGCCTGTCAGTGCAGGACATTGTTTGAACCTCAACCTACCACTCCTAACTGAAGCCGTTATAATCTCCTCGTTGATGCAAATCGAGTAGTTGTCGTGGACGATAGCTACTTTAGGAGATAATCCGCGCCTGCACACGCGCGTGTCATTTGGGTGTTGCATCCAAACACGGCCCGCGCCATACACTACCGTCTCACCTCTTAGGACCATGCAAACGCAACCCATTCGAGTAATAGTTCGTTTGCCCGACAACCGACCCGAGCTCCCCGTCCCTGATCCCCTCCCAGTGAGCTAATCAACCAGCTTATTTCAACCGGCGGCCAATATCTGTCCCCGTTTCCATTCAGGTATTGTGGACCCCAGAGAAAGAGAACTACCTCTGGGAGGTGGTAGCGAAATCTCGTGGTTCCGAGGCGGGCGCACCTGACTGTGAGTGTCCTTGCTCGCTCTTGATGGTGGTTCTGGTTGTCAACGTCAGGGGGAAGGGAAGGCACTTGCCGCCCGACTCGATGTCCCCCTCCCGTATCTACTCTACCGAGCACAGGTACGATACGAGCAGGACCTACGCGGACTTCAAGTCGTCAAGGGTTCGTTAAGCCCGCCAAATGCACAAGGCGGGCCACAGCATACAGAGGGACCGTCGGGTGCCGGGGATTCCCCCAACCTACTTCGGAGAAGTTCAGGGTCAAGTCGTCGAGATAGCCTGGCCAAGTTGTCCACGTCCATTCGGCTGACAACCCCGCTTGGCGTCCGGGCACGGCTCAATTCGTTGAGCAGTAACTCGCCTTCCCGGATGAATAGACCTTCTTCCTCTTCTGTTCTCACCCTCCGTGGTCACAGGCGCGAGACCGTATTTCGGCCTGGCACCCCCTTATCTTCTGAGTCGGAGACGGACGAAGAGGACGAGGGACAAGAAGAGGCCGAACGGCGGTTAGAGGAGCAGGAGGCCCTGGACAAGAAATTGAGAAACTTACAAACGCTCTTGACCGGGGACAACGTCGGACTTGTGAGCTCCGCGAAGGAAAACCGGAAAGGAAAAGAGCCCCAAACTCAAGGACGCTCCGTACCAAGCTCGCCTTCTCAAATCGCTGGCGCGAATACCGGTAATTCGAGCCGTAGCAGTCAAAGTGTCTCAAGTGCAAGTTCACCTCGTGGATCCATACCGTCTATACCGTCCCCGCCTCCAGAAAGTTCACAATCTTTAACAAGTAGGCACATTGCACCTGCCAAGCCTGCAGCCTCTCCCAGTGCGACCTCACCCGTACCGGGCCCGGGTACGAGGACCCAACCCCTTCTGCGCTATGGGCCATCCGTCAAGGCGACGCCCGGTTCTTCTACGTCGAGTTTCAGTGATTTGAGCGGTCCGTGCATGTTTCCTTTCCTTTCGACGTTGGCATGGGCCTCACTTAAATGCTCGGGTGTTTAATTAGAAGCGAGTCTGAACTCTGAGTTGGAGAGTGCCTTCTCCTCGAATATCCGTGCAGGCGGCTCACGCTTGTAGGTGTGCCAATCGACCGGCAGGTCTGATTACTGAAGCGTTCGTTCATAGCTCGCACCTTTCACCGGCTCATCTCGTTGGGAGGGGGAGTGGTCGAATAGTATGATGACTTCTTGGCGTTGACGGGTGATCGGGGAACATTAGGCCATTAGGCATTAGGGTCCGGACCGCCGGGGAAGGTCCCACTTTGTTAGGCCTGCTACTCGTCCTGTCTAATACCGCCACGTTCATCCATGCGGCTAACATTCATAAATGATTTCGGGCAAACTTACAGTGTTGATATCGATCCAGACATGGAATTAGAGGACGTGATGGCACTGCTCGAGGCTGAAGTAAGTTGCCCATTACGGGGTGGACAGTTCGATCTCATGCTTCTCCTTGCAACAGTCCGGAATTCCGGTCAATGAGCAGAGTATTTCACACGAGGGACGGGAACTAAATAATACGAAGGCTACCATGAAAGGGCTTGGTGTTCGTGACGACGCGATGCTACTACTTCGAAGAAGGGTCACCGTTGGTGAAAGGTCGGCCATTGGGACGCATCCAAGCGTGAAAGGACATCCTGCTTACTACGCCTCTAGGAGAGCAGAACAAGATGCGGAGATGATAAGATTGCAAATTCTGGGTGATCCCCAACTTATGGGTCAGCTGGAAGAAGTATGGCGACGCTGTCCCTTCGCCTCTCAAGTCCTGCCTCACGTGTATTCGCTATAGACACAACCAGAGGTGGCAGCTGCGGTTCGGACGGACCCCCAGCGGTTTGCTCAGCTCTTGGGAGAGCTCAGCATGCGCAGGGCCTCCATCGAGCAACAGAGGCTGGTGGAGATAGAACGTCTCAATGCCGATCCGTTCGATGTCGAGGCGCAGCGGAAAATCGAGGAGGCGATACGCCAGGAGGCCGTCCTCGAGAACCTAGACCATGCACTCGAATACTCTCCCGAAAATTTCGGGCGAGTTACAATGCTCTAGTACGTGGGCGCTTACGTATCATTAACGACCTCTACATCATCATCAATGTCAGTATTCCAGTGGAAGTAAACGGACATCCTGTCAAGGCTTTTGTGGACAGCGGCGCGCAGCAAACAATCAGTGAGTTTGTTCATTGACCGCCAATTCTTACCCTGATGGCTCCCAAGTGAGCCCTGAGTGTGCTGAGGCCTGCGGGTATGGCAATAGTTACTATTTCCTGGCGCTACGGCGATTTTAACAAAGCCCAGAGTCATGCGACTCGTGGACGAAAGATATTCAGGCATCGCCCGTGGTGTCGGTACCGCCAAGATTCTTGGCCGGGTACATAGCGCACAACTAAAACTTTCGGATCTCTTCCTCCCTTGCGCCTTCACCATAATGGAGGTATGTCGTTCCACATCGGGGACCGAAGAGCGTCGGCTGGAACACGATGTAGGGTCGGGACGTCGATCTCCTGTTTGGTTTAGACATGTTGAAAGCACACCAGGCCTGCATCGACCTCGAAAAGAATGTCCTTCGCATTCAGGGTCGCGAGGTCAGCTTCCTCTCGGAGCACGAACTTCCGGAAAAGAGTCGTGCAGAAGAAGTATTCGAGGCACCAGCACCAAATGCCGCGCCGCCGCGGGCACCTCACGGCGGTTCCTCGAGTTCAGGACGGACGTTGGGGGCACCTCCTGCGGCTGGTCCATCACGGACTCGTGCCCCCAAGACCTCTACTCCAGCTCAACGGTACCCAGAACGCGACATTCGTGTCCTGATGGACCTGGGTGTCAGCAGAGAGGTAGCAATTAGTACCCTAGAAGCCGCGGGGGGGAACGTGGATGCGGCCGCATCTCTTTTGTTCTAGAAGGTTTTCACAAAACGGGGCTTGTCTGTAATTAATGTACACAGATCTATACAATGCAAAGCGGTGTACGAGGACAACAAAAGTACAGTATGAAAGGTCAGATAAGGCTGACACCTGTCCGGACCAGACCGCCCCGCCAGTTGCGCATGCCAGCGGATCGGCTCTGCGACCAGTCGCCTTGCATACACGCAAAGGCGTCCTGGATGTGCTCCGGCCGGAGTGGCGTTCGGGCCTCCGGCGGCTGGACGAACAGCGAGCTCATAGGGAGCGGAATCTCTGCATCGTCCGCGGAGTGTTCGCGGCGACGTTTGTTGCTGGAATCGGGCCCCGGATTAGGCTTGCGTTTTCCCAGGAGAGGCGACGCGCTGTGGTCCTCCCGAAAGAAGGACTCCTCCAACGACTTTTTGACGTCCAGCGCTGCGACGGTGAGGGAACGGACCATCTCGAAGGCGAGGAAGCCGACAATGTCCGTGGTATCGTCGTTGGATTTGAGGTCGAGGTGTGAGGGCAGGTTCAGGAATTCCCTGAAGCGCTTGGCTGCGGGGAAGATTGCTCGGTTACTAGGGTAGGGGTTTCAGGCATGACCGTGTATCACGAACCTTTGCGATACGAGAACGACGCTTGTCGACAGTCCGAATAGTGTTGATATTCCTCGCGCGTCATTTGCTTCGTGACGTCGTCCGCTTCCTAGGTGTTCGGCCATGAGTGCAACGGACGTGATACGCTCCGCGAGAGCATACCTTCAAGCGTTCGAGCGAGGCCTCTTGCGCTTCCAGATCATCCTCGTCCTCTTCATCGTCCGACTGATGACCGCTTTGCTTGAGGGCTTCAGAGTATATCGTGGTGATCTCCCACGGCAGCTTTATGGTAATCTTCTGGGCCTTGGCCGTTAACTTGTCTGTTCGCAACGGGACCATAGAATGAATCCACAGGAAGGCGGCAAGTGGAAAGGTGAACCGCACACACCATCCGTCCCATCTTCTAGCGTCTCTACCTCGACTCCTGCTCCTCCGTCCGCATTAGAGTCCTTGGCGTGCTTCCTAACCTCCTTCCACGAGAGATAGGTCCGTAGCCGGTTAACTTTGGCTCGGTCGTGCCGTATAAGGAAGATGAGATCCTCAGCAGATAAATACCGCGCATTCCTTCTGTTTGCCAGTGCACGAGCTTGGATAATCTGATGAAACGTAAAGTCAGAGGCTGGATACACGGATGTACAAGGGGGCACACAAGCTCGACAAGTTGGCTCCTGATGATGTTCTCCACAAGATTGACCGTTTCCGTGAGTGGTTCTTGGATCTCACCGAAAACGAACATCTGTAAACAAGGCGGTTAGGCGGGCTGCCATTATCGATTGCATTTGAGAGCCCACCATCTGGGAAATCTCTTGCTGATACTTGTACTCTTTCTTCTTCTCACCGACATCTGCCTGGGCGGTGGTGGGCTTCTTAGCTGGTGTCATATTGACGATGCAGACTCAACAGCAACACACTAAATATAACTCGGGGTCCCGGATCCACACGGGCACGTTCCCACGGTACACATGTCTCATCTAATCTGGTACACCGACAACTGGCAAACGAACAACATTCAGAACCAACTTGAAGAACCACCTGCGTCCTTTTGCAGGTCGTCCAATAAACCTCTGATGTCCCGGTTGGGCGCGGGGAAGATAGGCCCTGCCCTATTCGCGGCTTCTCTCGACCTCGACATTAGAGAGAGGTGCTCAAGCGCAAGCGGAATGTCCGTTTTCTCTGTCGGAACTCGAGGTCGAGGTCGTACTGGTATCTCAGCTGGGGGTTTGTCACCAGCATTTCCACGCTTGACGGAGCCTTCATCCAGCTGCTTGCGAAGTGCTTTAATCTGCCTCTTAATGACGGTTTCGAATGTAACGGCGTGCCCGTCTTCTTTCTCCGTGAGGAACGTCACCAACGCAGAGACACTAGAGAAAGCGGCTTTGGACTGAGCAATCCAGAATGAATGCAATATGAAAGAAGTGCATACAAAGCTTCCTTCAAATATGCGAAGCTAAAGCCTTCGGTCTCTTCGGCGATTACTGTCGCAAGTGAGTTGGGGAAATACACATCCTTATTGTCCTTGAGCTTTCCTTGCCAGTATTGGGCATAGAGTACTCGGGCGGCCCTGTTGGGATCGTCGAATAGACTGGAGAAAAGTGAAATCTCTTAGTGGAGTGTCGCATAGGAGTCTTGTCTAACCACGTACTACTTGCGATCGAAGCGGCTTGGTCGAGCCGACAATCCGGGGTCCAGCTGATCAAGGTGGTTAGTAGACCCAACAAGAAGGAGCCCATCATTCCCCTCCAACCCGTCCAGCTCATTCAAGAAGAAAGAGCGGTTCTGGTCGTTGATCATACTATCAAGATCTTCAAGGATGATGATACAAGGCGTATTTTGTCGGGCTTTCCTGAACACCTCGGCGATGGCGTACTCATCTCCGAAATAGTCTTGGGAAAGGGCGGCATTCAGCGTTATGACATAGGTAACGAAAAACTCGTGCACATACGCCTGAACGTTTTGACGTACATCGGGCTGAAACCTCTTTCCGAACACTCCTTCATGATGGTCTTGACGCTAATGGTTTTCCCATTCCCTATCTAGCGTCAGAACAAGCACCACTCCAAGAACCGTAATCCCTACCAGGTGGTCCATGGAAAATAAGTCCGCGCTGTAAGGAAAGTAATTAGACAGGGAACAGCCCCAAAACAGAAGCTTGCGAAGTTCCTTCCAGGGAAGAGTGAGCTCCTTGTAGGTATCCTTAGATGAGAAGAAGCCCAAGACGTCCTTCTGTAAGGCCAGCTTAAAGTCTTCCTCGAGGATTACTGCATCCCAGCTGGCCTTCTGAATCTCTTGCCAAAGACCAGCGTTCTTCTCCCATCCTTGGTTATAGACCCATATCTCGTTGTGGAGTTGATCGGACCAGATGCCAGCTGCCAAGAGAAGTTCTCGGGCAAATGTGGCAGGACCTTCGTGAAGAATGAAATGCTCGGTGGTTACTCCGAGTCCCAGTGGCCACTTAGGGTGAAACCAGTTGCTCTTTTTTAGCCCAAGAGGACAACGACACAAGAACGTACCCGCATGATGTACAGGATGAATATCTTTCCCTGATGTACGTGTTTACTATGACTGGATCTAAATAGAGTCCGTGACGGACTTACCTGCCAGGTGACCTTGAATGCACCATATTCTACCGAGTCAAACAGAATTCCGGGGACAGGGCCAGCATTTTTGGGGAGTGAAGCGAAAAAGGTATTCGTTACGACATCAGGTGGCGAGATAGGTTGGGCATATACATCCGGAAAGGCAAGGATATTCAGGCGGTAATCCTGTGTCACTACAAGAGAGTGGTTGGGGTATATTTTCCGAAGTAGTTGTGACCTGTCCGAAAAACATGGTGGGGTTAAGCAGGAAAAGTTATGGTGTCTCGTCTCACAAGAGCTCAAGAGGTGAGGAATGCTTCGCGGATCCTACGAAAGGTGAGACGGGACATTGTGGCCGCTTGACTTGAACAGAACACATACCTTGGTCTAGCCAATGTCCTATCAAGGGGTCGCCCTCCCTGTCTTCCTGAAAGGAGACTTTGATGAATGCGTCAGACATTGAGTCGCCTTGAACCACTGAATCCAGGTCCGGGTCTAGTGTCCAGCGATAGTCACGTGCACCAAATTGACCGTGACGTGACGCTCGTGACGCTCGTGACATTTAGAAAGGAAACTCGAGTGCCTCTGACACGGAGGCGGATCGTGTCCTCTCTCCTCCTCAACGCTAAAAATATATGGCGCAAGCGACGAGCAGCAGAACTCTTACAGTCTTGGCTATTGCGGGAGTCGGGGCATTGGTGTATGCCGCCTACTTTGATCACAAGCGCAGGACGGACGCAGGTTTCCGGAAACGACTCCGTACGTCCGAATTCGTGTCGCTCACCACTTCCCCTTTGACATCTCGGTTTAGGCAAAGAAAAAAAGAAACTCGACAAGTCTGTCGCTGAAGAAGTCGCGTCCGCCCCTGCGCCTGGGAATCCGCTTGGCGATGCCAGCGTTCCCACCGCTGAAATTCTTGCCGCGATGAAGAGTGTTCAGGACGACCAGGTTCCAACGACGCCAGAGGAGCGGGAGAAATATTTTATGGCGCAAGTTGAGAAAGGCGAAGCGCTCTGTGCCCAAGGTGTGTTTAGCGCGCCTGGCTCCGCAGTGGTACATATGCTTACTGTCCTGTACAGGGCCCGACTTTGCTATCGAGGCAGCACTAGCGTTTTTCAGAGCCCTCCGAGTTTATCCCTCGCCCGTCGAGTTGATTATGATCTTCCAGACCACCGTGCCCGAGCCTATTTTCAAAGTGTGTTGCACCACATTCGTTCCTCGACTTAAGTCTTATAAATCTTCTAGATGGTGTTGGAGATGATGCGCCTCGACGTAAGTGATTCTCCACCATCGGCTGATGACGACACATTGCCACACTCTACAATATCTGAGGAGGATGGGAGCACGTCTCAGCGTGGCCCGCCTTCGGAGGCCTCATCGCAGGATTGGGACCGGGTCACGGATCCTGGAAACCTGACACCGCCCACCGCATCGCAGGATTGGGACCGGGTCATGGATCCTGGAAGCCTGACACCGCCCACCGCATGATATCCTTCGTAGAGCGCAAGGGCTCAATGTACTCGTTGCTGCCACTGTCATTGTTGCATCGCATGGATCTAATAGACATCTTTATCTGTTTCATATATCTGTCTATGGACAGGTCAAAGGTCGTGTTGAAGGTGAGCGAAAAACCTAACAAGCCATCGTCTGAAACTGAGATATGTGATTCTTGATTCGGTAGGTTACTACGAAGTTTTCCCTCCAAAACACATGAGCGTCTCGACAAAGACTGTTGAACTAAGCGATCCAAGTGGTGCTAAGGTTCTCAAGCGCGTTCTCGTCGCAGACAGAAATTTCACCGCCGGAGAGACCATATATAAAGTAACGCATCGTCCCACCCGTGCTGAGACATCGAGTTAGCTGAACTCAGCGTCACAGGAGCGACCAATCGTCTCGGTTCTCGACTCGGATTTGGAGGGGAAGGGGTCACATTGCTCCCAGTGTCTTCGTCAGATTGAAGATGGCACCGCATCAAGACCCGACGGCGACCGGCTCACGTCCGCGTTCTGTTCGAAGGAGTGCGAAGCAAAGCTGAAAGCCGAGTCTCAGTCGCTGCTCTTCGGCCCCGAGTACGCTATCCCCCTCGAGCTCAATCCAAGCGAGGACCCCGAGTTCGCCAAGAAGCGTGAGGACGCGCAGGCAGCGTTCGCCCGCTTTGTCCAGGAATACGGCAGGATACACGCCACGCTCGTCGCACGGTTCATCGCAAGGCAGGTCGTCAACGAGACCGTGAAGCTGCTGCCTACCGGACACCCCGCCATCCCTACCGAAAGCGACGAATGGACGGGCCACGGCTACACGCTCTTCGACCATGTGGAACGGGTCCGGTTCCTCGAGCTGAACGCCAAGGAGGACGAGGCGGAGCAGCTCAGGGCCATATTGAAGGCGAATCTGCAGGGCCTAGAGGACTTTGTGACCAACGAGCGATACACCGTGCTCATTGGGAAGATGGCGTATAATGCCTACGGTATTTCGCTCTCGGGTGGTCGAGACGACAAGGTTCGTCTCGCACCATCGTTTCGTCTTTGGTTGAGTTCACGAGGATGGTTTTTTTTTTTTTTTTTTCACTCACAGCCCCCGCCGAGCGTCAGACCAGAAGACGTCGAGTTGACGCGAACGCCCAGTGGCACGGCGCGTCAAGTGGGTGCCGGATTCTTTGCCGTTTCATCCTACGTGAGAGTCCTCTTTATTTTTAATTTTTTTGGTATCGGGAGAGATAACCTCCACGTTCCAACGTGGTAGATTTCCCACTCGTGCGATCCGTGCGCCCGACCGGCTTTCGAGAACGGCGACTCGGAGATGCACCTCGTCGCCACGCGCGATGTCGAAGTGGGGGAAGAGATAACTGTCTCTTACGTCGACGCCTCCGTTCACGACGATGAAGACGTCGTCCAGGCACGGTTGCGCCGCCGCAAAGAGCTCGCACGCGGATGGCGGTTCGCCTGCCAGTGTGACCGTTGCATCAGGGAGGCTCCGCCACCCTCCGCAGGAGAGAAAGAACCACAGCTAAATGACGAATCAAAAGTGGAACCGATTGTTTCTCAAGTTGACCGGGAGGTTGCCTCAGGCCAGAGCCCGCCCGCTGCCTCCGATACAACCACCATTGATTGAGATCATCACTATCCCAAGCAGGAGCTAGCCAGACAAGAGCACCCACCCAAAACCCTTTATGTTTCCCGCAAAGTTGACCTACATGGTTAGCTGTACGTAGCTTAGCCCAGCGAAACAATTATATTTGAGGACGCCTATAGAAACTACAATACTGCGTGTGTATACAGATGACAAAGTGCATAGCGTGAAAATGATGCGTGATGCACACAGTTACAACTTGTAAGGACAGCAACAGGCAAAGTTTAGATGGACCAAAGATGAGCCGTTTGGTGGGCGAATGGGAAGACAACACAACACTCTCAGGCGAAGTCTACGTCGCCAAGCTCCGCCACATACCTTCAGCAGGCAGCGTGCTGCGGGCCTGCAGAATTTCTAGCGCACGACGGCGACCCCGGCTGAGTGAACCAGGGTCACCGTCATCGCCGTCAATGCTCTCTTCCTCGCCAATCGTCTCAAAATCCAGGGCCCCAGGATCTAAAGAGCGACTGCGGTCGCGCGCTGCGTACGACGCCTTGCGATAGCCAGCCGATGTCGAGGCCGTTGCCTTGGAGTCCTGTTTATCGGAAGAGTTATTTTTGGCACGACTTCGTGGGACCAGAGCAATGGAAATTGGTAGGGACGCAGAGACCCCAGAATTTAACAGGGCTTCGATGAAACGATCCGTGAGTGGGTCATTAAACATTGAAAATAAACTTGGAGTCGCACCATAGTTACCGTCTCGATCAGTGTCGTGTGTTACAGAGGTGGCTTCTGTCTCACTGCCAGGCGACCCGGGTGCAGTATCTTCCGCGTTTCCAGCACCGAAAAAAAGCTTCCATGATCGACTGTCCTTTTTCCAAGCATTTCTATGGCTCGGAGTGATAACGTTGACAAGGCGGGCGAGCTCCCTGTCACGCTGGCTCAAGTTCTCATCGCCATCTACTATAGATTCTTCCGCAACAAATGATGGGCCCTCATTTCCCAGGGAAGAAGGTTCGGGTTGTGGGGTGCCGGAGGCTCGAAGAGCGACTGTAGCCGGGAGCGATGCAGGCCGTAGCATTTGCAGGGATTGAGGAAGGGCCGGGCTACTGCTAACTCGTGGCTGGCGGGATGGACGTGGGGGGTTATCGACTGGTTCGCGAAGAGGAAGAATTAATCCGTCTTGGGCAACTCTTGGATACACATCGGAGTCGTCATCCTCCAGATCAAAGATCGAAGCTGCACAGGGGGGTCAGACCGGTGGCCCCAGGCGCTAAGGAGGGCTTTAAATTGACCTTCGCCTTGTTGCTCAAGGACTTCGGTCCTTCTCTTCTCTCCCCCCGAGACGGCTGGCTTGATATCAAAAGTCACTTTGCGCTTGCCCTTTGATCCCGTGGGACTGAGCGACTCTTGTGGTAGAGCCCGATTGTGTGATGTGGATGGACCGGGCACTGGCCCAGAATGCTCTGTCGTATCGGAGACTGCGATAGTGGCGTTGCCTGTAAGTTTCGAGTTCACCCGAGGTGACTTGATATTTGAAGGAGGCTGATATTGTTTCGCACGCGTGCTTATTTCTGTTTCCATGTCCACGACATACTTGAAGCTTGTCGCGATATCCTTGTTTTCGTTCATATCACGTCTGACCGGGTCTCGATAGCTAATGCTCCCTACAGGTGTTGGACCAGTGGGAAGAGGGCTGGTTGACGTTGCCGCTATTGGGGAAGTACTACGTCCACCCTCGCTTGAAGTCTTTGGATAATGGAATGAAGAGATCGCGAGAGATGTTGATAGAGCGGAGGGAGCTGTGTCGCGGATTAACGAAGACGACTTGGCGATAGAGACTGGGATAAAGTCGTTGATTGCAAGCGGAGACGCGCGCACGGACCCGTGGCCAGCTAGCGACAATGGAGGTATGGCAGCGGAATCAGTGACAATGGGCTGGTTACTTGGCGATCGCAGCCTCTGTTCTTGGATCAGAGTGGACTCAGCTTCTCGGAATGCTGCCCACAGCAGCTGGACTTGACGTCTCAGCTCTGCTTCCTCCTCCTCGATCTCTGAGACGCGAGCCCGCACTATCTGGGAAACCTGCTCTTCAGCAATTTTTCGGAGCTGGTCAGATCGCCGAAGTGCTATTGCCGAAAGGTGATCGAATGCGGGATGCGACGGAACAAATGGAGGGGGTGGAAATAGCGGAGATAGTGGGGGGAGGACATTGTGCGGAAGCTCAGGCTGCGGAAGCTTTGGTGATGGGGGGTGTGAAGCGGAGAGTGGAGACGAGAGTGGAGACGTTGGTACATGAACAAGTCTCGCGGGTAGTGCTATGCGAAACACAGGTGAATACGCATCCGAGGCCCGTAATTGAGCCATTGATTCATCTGCCTTTGAATTGAGACAGAGTGAGTAACATGCGACTAGAAATGGCCCCATTCATGTGACCGGAACAGAGAATTAAGGGGCTCACAAGGCACTGCTTCGCCAACTCGATCCAACCAGACTCGCTACGCAAGACCTCTTGCTCGACCCATTCTTCTGTGGGTAATACGAGACCTTCTCCGGTGTCCAGGTCAGGTGGGACCAGCTGAAGGACGCGGTAGACAGACGTGCGACAGATAAGACATGTCAAGGAAGTGTGTCTGCGGTAAAGGGGCGTGGATTTAGACTCGGGTTCAGAGTGCGTTCGACTCCTGAGGGTCAACTGAGGGTGAACCTGAGGGGCCAAAAAGGATTCAATCGTTTGCAAAAGCAAAAGAAATCCGAATAAAAAGCCAAGGACACGTACTACGGCGACTCCCTCCTCACCGACGTACACTGGTTGATAATTTGGATCAGAGGGTGTAGAAGGGGGGGTATCCGGTGGAGGAGGGGCATGTACAGAGATGAGGACGTTCAGGCAGGGACAAGCATAGTTGGAGGACATGTTCAAAGTAAAAACAAGATGACATTGGGTTTGTGTGGGTCGTTGGCACATGCATGATCCGGCCCGAGACAAGCACAGCACGACTACTACCTGTCCTTCTTACTCTCCTCCTCTACCAGCACCTGTCCATACTCATTAACCCGCTTCGGGTCTATACGGTATATCCAGCGCTATACAACCTAACTTTAACATGGCGAAATGAACAAAATCAATGGGCTCACCTGGTATAAAAAGATTAGAAATACAACGTCGTCTCGGAAGCATGCCAGTCTATGTAAAATCGGCATCTTGATTATGAACCTAGTCCGCGTGTCGTGTTATCGTGATGAATCGATCCCACCGGGTTTCAAAACTCACGCGAACAGGTCATCAATTACCGTCGACAATGTCTTATACACCATCGCCTTCATTGGCATATGTGCCACGCTCTAGTGTCAATCCGTTAGGCTGGAGCGGACAGAGTAACTGACAAAAACCCCATCCTGCCTCACCTTGAGCTTATAGTTAATGATGAGTTGAGGAATAAGCTGAGCCTGAAACGATCATCCTCTGTCAGATCGACCAGGTTTTGGAGGGCGCATGCCACACGTACGAAGCCGAACATGTACACGAACGACGTCAAAGTCGAAATGACGAAGCTGTACCAGCTTCTATGTGTCTCATAAACCAAGGAGTAGACGGCATAGATCGCAAGAGCAGGTAGAGCGACGTATGACACATAGCGGAAAGCCAGTTTGTCGTACCTTCGATCAACGAGGTTAGATCTGGCGACAAATTAGGAATAGCGAATAACATACTCTTGCGTTTTCTTTTCATCCTCACTTAGCACATGTTTATCTGGGTCGTTGGTAACTAACACCGACATAGTATAAATCTCGTGGACTCACCTGCGAATATCACATTCCAAGGTAGTACAGACCCTGGCTGAGAGGCAACAAGCTTGATATCGACAGCCTTCGTGATCTGTGCTCGGAATTCAAGATCGGGTCAATCGTTAGTGAATGCGCGTAAGAATTCCAACCCCACCTTCCAAGCCTCTATGAGCAACCCCATGCCTGAGCCCATGAGGATCATCCAACTCGTATCCGTGTTGTTGTCGATGAGATACAGGAGAATCACTAATTGGACGAAAACGTTTGTGATAATCTATACAACGAGAGTATAAGTATGCACGGTGTTCTGGGAATAATGCAGCCCTACCGTTCTACATGGTCCGAATTAACAGTTGTGAACGGAATTCGCATCAAAGACACGTACCTGACTGAAACACCAGTAAGCTCATCCTTCTTTCGCCAGTGAGAGACGTCGGACTTGAATGCCAACATCTCGAACCTAAAATCTTGTGAGAGAGCGAAGCGTACAGGCATGAATAACTGACACCACATGTAGCACGCTCACGATACCAGTCAGAGTCAAAAACCATGGATTTGTCTCGACAAGCATGCGCTTGACCTCGTCAATCTCCGCAGCTGAGCCGCCGCCTTGTTGTTTAACGGCCTCCTGGAACCCAAAAGTCATCGAGGCGAAGAGTTGGAACTTGAAATATGACATTGGCTGAAATACGACTTGTAGGGGGACTATTGCTGTGGTGTCATTAATCTCGAAGTATTGGGACTTGAGGTGCCAGAATTCGTTGGGAAAGATGATTGGGTTGTAATAACCATTTGTGCCGGTTTCGTCTCGTAGCTCAGGAACCAGATGAACATCTATTTGTGCGTCAAAATTCTGTGTCGAACGGGCTGATGGTTCATGAACATACGCTCTGCAATAGGAGGGGGAAGTTGTGCATATTGCAGAACAGAAGCATCGGAAACGAGAGCCAAGGTCAAGTTCTAAGGTGATGTGCATAATGAGCCTTGTGTGCAGGGTTCATTGATGAACGAACCTGATGCCAGAAGGACACAATCGTGTCTGGGACCTGTCCGCCAGATTAGAGCGCGCTAACGGTAAGCGGTGATTCCGACCGCACCTCAGGTTCATCCTGACCTTCTACCCCTTCGACCTTGTCCTGCAAAAGGTTCCTCTCTTTGCGGATTTTGGTCTTGGGAAGGTAGCGAGTCAAGACTAGACAGTTATGGGTGGGTAAATTCGCGCAGCTGAGATTTCCGTACGCACGCTTGCTAACACGGTGAACAGAATCCTGTTGATATTTTGGGCTGGAAGGGTCCGGGTCTGCGTTGTCCTTGGTTAGGAAAATATGCGCCCATAATGACCCATTGCGCTGAACGGACTGGTATGGGTAACTTTAGCACCGCGGAATCACGATCATAATTCACGCACCTCTGGTAAGTGCACGTTGTAATCTACCGTCCGTGCCTCGCTCCAATTCCCAAAGGTGATGTCGTGCCAAACGAAGTGGGGCAAACCTGTCTCTGCCGAGTGACTGGTAAACACTTGCCCTGTAGGGTCCGTTGACAAGTGAAAATGTAAAGAGACTGGAATCCCCAACGGCCAAGCGAGGTGCGCCTTTGCGGGCTGGACAGACAGTTGGACCGGATCAATTTGCACAGGATCGGGGCTGCTCCCGGGCATCACGGGGGAAGGCTGCGTGGTGGCAGTCTTCGAGCCAAAAAAACTGCCCGCTGAGTTTTAGTGAGCACGGATCTGTAGGTGGCGCAAGGCGAGGGTGGATATCTCACCGAACTGCGTCACTGCATAAATGAGGAGGACTTGCTGGATGTGGTAACGACTATAGTGAGTGAGGGTTATTACGAGACGATTCGTACACACCTGTAGGATAGAGATAAACTTGCGAAGTGGGGAATCCTCTTCTTGGACATTCTGTGCTCTTGGAGCAGCAGCAGCAGCAGCAGCCGTTCGACCTGGACCAGAATCACGAGCTGACATGAGTTGAGTTGGATGTATGCTTGGCTCCCCGAAACCCGAAGTTTTTTGATAACATAAAAAATATTTTCAATTTTAACTGTTCACCGGCGAGTTCTTACCGCCGCCCAGCGCCGGCGCGGCCACTGTCGCCGTGGCGGTTTGCTGGGGTACTGCATACATAGGGTCGAGGCTGTCTCATCAAACCGCGGAATAGTGACCAAGAAAGCGTATGTAAATTAGATGTGAGACCGAACCATCAAATGGACGGTTTCATAAAATACGGAATGCTGTGTGTGGCCCGAAGTGACTGCGCGCGGGAGTAAACAAACACCTCACCGCCTCGTTACCAGGTTAAAACAAAACGAGGCTTGACTGGGCGCAACAAACTCCCAATTTCACCTCCCCCTCCCCCTCCCCCTCACGACCCTCCTTCATGTCTGACCGTCGTCCACTTGCCTCACTGCCCCCCCAAGACTCTGACTACCCTTCAGACCCTTTCGCAGATGGTCGCTCCCTACGTTTCCAAGAACCCCAGCCCAGGCCATTCGAGTCTACCACATCACTCCCTCATGACTTTGGCGGACCAGGCCGACAATACGACGACGAGGAGCTAGAAAAGCAACCTCTAACTGGCAACGTTGCTGGGGGCTTTTACCCTCCAGGGTGTGTAGAGCATCATGTCAAATTGCATTATCCACCTCATTTCATTCTTCCCAGGCCTATCGACCCCAGCCTATATGGAGACCCGTATGCCCGTCCTATGTCTGTTGCCTCTGATGCCTCCAACGGTGTCGATACTGCATGGCGTCGCCGGCAAACCATCCGACGTGGTGTGAAGAAGACTGTCAAATTGACAAATGGTAACTTTATCACCGAGTACCCTGTTCCCACACCAGTCTACAGTGCCGTCGAGGCCAAGTGGACAACCGGCGTCAAAACAACCGAATTCTCGTGAGTACGCTATACGGACCCTTAACCCCGATCTCATCCACTGTCCAGGCATATGCGCTACAGCGCCGCCACATGCGATCCTGATGAATTTAACGAGCAGAACGGATGGTCTCTCCGGACTAAGATGTACAATCGCGAGACGGAACTCCTTATTGCCGTCACCTCCTACAATGAGGATAAGACCCTGTACTCTCGCACGCTTCACGGGGTCATGTTGAACATTCGCGATATCTGCAAGACCAAGCAGTCAAAGTACTGGCGCCGCAGTGCGGAGGAGGGCGTTCCCGGTTGGCAGAGAATCACTGTCGCTCTGATTGTCGACGGCCTGGAGCCTATGGACAAAACCGTTTTAGATATTCTCGCTACCGTTGGCGTGTATCAAGACGGTGTCATGAAAAAGCAGGTTGACGGTAAAGATACTGTGGCCCATATCTTCGAGGTTTGTCTCATCTCTCTAACTCCTGCACTTTTATACTGACCTTAGTCCTGTCCAGTACACCACCCAGATTTCAGTGGATCCTTCCCCGAAGCTTATCCTGCCTCATGGTGAAGATCCTAACAACCTCGTCCCGGTACAAATTATATTTGTCTTGAAGGCAAAGAATCAGAAGAAGATCAACTCCCATCGCTGGCTTTTCAATGCCATCGGTCAGATGTTACAGGTGCGTGAGTACCAGACGTCGTGCACCAGTGCTGATCGTAGTATGATTCCAGCCTGAGATATGTGTCCTTATTGACGCCGGCACCAAACCTGGTCACAAATCCATATACTATCTTTGGGAAGCGTTCTACAATGACAAGCATCTTGGCGGCTGCTGTGGTGAAATTCACGCCATGATCAACAAAGGCAGGAAACTACTCAACCCACTCGTTGCGGCACAGAACTTTGAATATAAAATGTCAAACATTCTGGACAAGCCGCTCGAGAGTAGCTTTGGCTATGTGTCTGTGCTTCCCGGCGCTTTCTCTGCGTATCGGTACCGCGCGATCCAAGGCAGACCCCTCGAGCAATACTTCCATGGCGACCACTCTCTCGCGGACCGCCTTGGTGCCAAGGGAATTTACGGAATGAATATCTTCACTAAGAACATGTTCTTGGCTGAAGATCGAATCCTCTGCTTCGAGTTGGTAGCCAAAGCCGGAGCAAAGTGGACACTCACCTATGTCAAGCCTTCTAAGGCGGAGACAGACGTACCTGAGAGTGCCGTGGAATTAATTGGTCAGCGTCGCCGATGGCTAAATGGCTCGTTTGCTGCATCCATCGTGAGGGTTATGCCGGGCTGTATTCCGTGCAGATACTCATTCTACCCTCACAGTACGCTGTCGTGCACTTCTTCCGGTTATATAAATCTGGCCACGGTATCATCCGCATGTTCTTCTTCCACATCCAAGCCCTCGTACGTCGCGTCCTATTTCCTTTTTTGTGCCGATAATTAAAGTCATTTTAAGTACAATATTTTCTCACTCATTTTCTCTTGGTTCGCTCTCGCAAATATCTGGTTGACATTCAGCATCATTATCGATCTTCTGCCGGACCAAGGTCTTGTGTTCTTCGGTGGTAACAACAACACGGGACTCGAGATCGTGAGTCCCCTCCTCTCAAACAGTCATATCATCCTAATTTACCACCATCAGACCCACTGGGTCAACCTAGCGTTGAAATGGATTTATCTCGGATTTTTAGCTATACAGGTTGGCATCAACTTGCATCGGAGTGCCGGGTCCCGCTAACCCAAATGATAGTTCGTTTTGGCTCTTGGCAACAGACCGAAGGGCGAGCGTGCTGCGTACACCATCACTTTATGGTGCGTCCTTCCTGTACCCGCTGGCTGACCGGATCGCTGACGAAGACGTTAGGGTATATGCTTTCATGGCTATTTACTTGCTCGTATGTTCATTAGCCCTTACCGTCAAAGCGTTTGCGGTGAGTTCTCTCATATCATGAGGCTCGAGGCGTGGCATTGATACCCCACCAGAATATCCCCGACGAATTGAAGAATAAGACAACTTCGGAAATCGTAGCCACGTTCTTCAAACCCCCGGTCGGCGCACTTATTGCGGCTATGGTGTCGACTTTCGGTATCTACCTATTTGCGTCATTCCTTTATGTAAGCCTTTTCTGGCTGCGCTCGCGTCACCACTTGCTCACCGGTCTGTATAGCGTGATCCTTGGCACATGTTCTCCAGTTTCCTTCAGTACTTGTGTCTGGCTCCTAGTTTCACCAATGTCCTCAACGTTTACGCATTCTGCAATTTGCACGATGTCTCCTGGGGTACGAAGGGTTCTGACAAAGCAGAGGCACTTCCATCAGTCTCGTCATCCAAAGGGAAAAACGAAGAAGCCGCTGTCGTGCAAGACACCGAGCGGGTGCAGGAAGACCTAGATGCAGTATTTAAGGAGACTGTGACGCGGGCGGTGACCAAGATTGTTGTGAAGGACGTTCCAGAGAAACCGTCGATGGATGATCAGAACAAAACTTTCCGCACACGCTTGGTGGTGTTTTGGATGCTCACGAATGCGGGCCTTGCCGTTGCCATTGAAAACATGAACGGTTTGGAGAGTAGCGATCCAAACACGGACGAGCAGGACCTCCGCAAGAAGCAAAACATCTACTTCGCGTTCATCCTCTACTCTACGTTTGGACTGTCTGCTGTGCGATTTACTGGGGTGAGTAATTTCCGCTTTACCTTGTTCCCGAGTCTTATCGTGTGTGCGGCATAGTGCTTGTGGTACTTCTTCAAACGCAACATTTTCCGATGCTTCAGGAGGTCGTGAAGCTCGAACTGAGCCGCCGTTCGTTCTTTCCTTTGTTCGTTCATACCTCCAATCATCGATCACACCACGGACGCTTTCTTGGCTACTTGCACTTTCCATCAAATCACTTCTTACCTTTTGCCAGTCAGAGATGGTGCGCGAGGGGGTCTCATGTACATATTCATCTCTGGGCGTTTTTAGCCCCAATATCAATGACCCTATTTATGAGTACATTCGCGAAGTTTCCACAGAGTCGAGAGTAACGTCACATTTCTACTACGAGTACATGTCCCCACCGAATGAAGCCCCATCCAGGATGCGGCGTTCCAGGCGGTACGCAGCCGAAACGCGCCTCCTCGCGGCATGGATCAACTCCTTTCTGCTTGGTCGCTTGATGAACGGGGTGCGACACAGAGGACACGACGGATTTTGCTGTGGGTGTTGATCAGCGGACGTTGATGCGCGCAGGCGAGGGCAGACTACCGAGCGCTCACCCCATCACGTATCCACGATAAGAGGCTGGTGCCGCCGCCGGCGGAATGCGTTCAGCGGCCAAAAGCTTATAGATTTGGATACGATCAACTCAACTCTTTTCGACAGAATACGTGTCCACAGGTGTCAATCAGACGCGTGACCCCGAGATCTTCGGCGGGTTGGGCGGGGGAATCCATCGCCCGCGCCATCTCTTCTTCTGCGAGAGAAGCGAGGAAAGTGTTCATGCAGATGGAGCATGTCGAGTCTCAAGTAGAGAAGGAAGGAGGAAAAAAGTGAGAATCGGGTGCAGGCGTGAGAGCTTACGTGTGTGGCAGAGCGTACCACGATGCCCAAGGTTCTCTAAGTCAGACTCGGTCAAACGAGGTAACTTCTCGACGATACTTCGAATCTCGCTGAAACACACGCGCCTCAGAGGATGGTCCGTAATGCCACAACGCGAGACGATCGGCGAAAGAAAGGTCGTCGTTCGCTCTCGCCACTTACTCGTCTGCCAGGCTAGGGAGCTCCTCTTCCGAGCCCTCATCCGAGTCGGTGTTTTCGTCGGCTGTCACCATGTCCCTCCACAAGGGGGAATCAGGAGCGACTGTGTCGGGGTCGAATGAATACACGGGGCGTCCTCGTTCACCTCTAAACATGGTCGTAGAAAGGACGCGCAAGCTGCTTCGGACAGGTTGTGACCCTATAAGGAAACGTTCATCTGGAGCCAGCCAACAAAGGTATCATTCGCATAGCGCAGCCTACAAAGAACAGAGACGGTCACAGGAAAGCTAAACACAACACACAATAAATCATGGCTTCTATCTATCGACGCAACTTAATAGCGAACCAGGCGACCTCTCCTGGAAAAGGGGTACTCAGAACGGGTTATCCTCCGTGGTCACCAACTCTCGGGATACTCCCAGGCTCGTTGGGGGAACGGTATCTCCGTCCTCATTATCGGACGTGTCTGCGATATTTTCGCTAAACAGGGACAGAGGCTTAGACGGGCCTCTGAAAAAACAAAGGAGAGGGGGGGGGGGTCAACAACTAGTTCGGTAGGCAAGGCAGGAGCGAACACTGACTTGTTGAAGTGTTTCTTCTTGGCGGCACTAATCTTCTGCGTGACGGGTGTCAGCAGAGTGTCCGTTGGTGAAACATACGCCGGGTTCCTGTTCGGACACCTCAGTAGCTGTCACTTCGCGAGAGATGGAGCAAGAGAGAGCGCGCACTGAGTTTTGGCCATGCGTTTCGCGAGAAGGGCTCTTGCGCCCATCCCTGGGGCACCCTGGTTCGTTGGACCGTTGGTAGCGTTGCCGAGGGGCGCCTGTGGTACGGTGACGTGGGCAGCACTCTGTGGATTATGTAAAGGGTGGATGTGTACAGAGGCGGGGGAGTCGCTCGGAGTTGTGGACATGACGAGCTCAAGTTGAAAGACAGGACCAAGACAGGGACACGGACATTAAGTTCGCCTTTTGGACGCGTTCGATCACGTGGGTCGTGGTGAGACATGATATCCGGGAGATCCGGACCGAGGTTAAAGCACTCCACCTGGCTGTTCCAGTTCCACCGCGGCCCACTGGTAACCCACAAACATGCCTAGCGACATCCTCAAGAAGAGAAAGATTGCTGTCCTCGGCTCTCGCTCAGTCGGTGAGCTCATCCAGCGCATCCCTCTCTACTCTTGCGCTCAATAGAATTCTCCTTTCTGTAACAGGAAAGTCATCCCTCGTCGTACAGTTCACTGAGAACCAGTTCATCGACTCTTACTACCCTACCATCGAGAATACCTTCACTAAGAGTGTCAATTACAAGGGCGTTGACTATGACTGCGACATTATCGATACTGCCGGTCAGGTTCGTACTCACCGCCTGCATGCCACACCTCATAGCGCTTACCCACGAGGTCAAGGATGAGTATTCTATCCTCAACTCAAAGCACGCCATTGGCATCCATGGCTTCGTTCTCGTCTACTCCGTCACCTCGAGAAATTCCTTCGACATGATTCAGATCGTATACGACAAAATTATCAACTTCTGTGGCATCAAGGAGATTCCCTGTGTTATTGTCGGGTCCAAGATAGACCTTCCACAAAGGTAGGCTGCACTCGGTCGTCATGTCCGCCGTCTCTACGTCCCGACCTTACAGACCGTAGACAGGTGCAACCGGCCGAAGGTGAGGACCTTGCCAAGGCAAATCGTGCGGCTTGGGTCGAGACCAGCGCGAAGAACAACATCAATGTTGGTACGTTGCTCATTACGTTTCTCCACGTCTAGATTTTCTTCGGTGTCAATTAACAAATCCATCCCGTAGCCAAAGTCTTCGAATTGTGTCTCGCGGAGATCGAGAGACAAGCGCCGACAAAGACCGAACCGCCAGCCAGTCGTTGCCTGATTATGTGACAACTCCTTTTGACTGGGCTACGCTCCTCATTGACACCGGTCTTCTCATATTCTCATACTCCGACCATTATTGTCACAAACTAAGCTGCGTGGGGTTTTCTGTTTTTACCATTTTCATCGCCTACTATCGGACTAGAGTTCCTTAGAATCCCCTTTTCTGGTCTTTTCATGCTTTGACCTGTCGTGTATGTACTTATAGCGCGTCACACCTTCCAACTCAGCGGGTCTGTTCCCCGTACTACGCCCTCCACTGGTGGTTTCTAATATCATTATTCTGACCATTCTGACTGTTAGTGGCGCCTCCGAAGCCCCACACTCCACCTAGCAACGCAGTTTTCTAACGCACTATGATCTTCTCGACTTCGCAGCCCTGACGTTGTTCCCTGCTTCTGACACGTGGGTCAAGTCCGTTCATACATGGTAAACCTGCTTCCTAGATTACGCCTCTCCCGCTTCTGTTGTACTATTGGCATTTCAGGCCGTATTGTCTCCGAGAAACCTAGCCTTCACCGGTCTGCCTTTCAGTCCGATGACCTTGACTGTCTGAGGATCCCCCGGCACTAGGTCAAGAGCCTGATCCCCCCATTTGACGTCTTCGCCCTCAACCTCAAGCACGATGCCTTTGATAGGACGCCGGGCGCCCAGCACGATCGCCTCGCCTTGCTCGTCCGGAGTTATGCTGAAGTCCAGATCCTTTACGTCAGGAAAACGGATATACTTGAAGGGCTCTGGCCTGACCAGTTCTGCGCGTCAACGACCGCCAAGCGGGACACGTGCTCATCTTTCCTACACCCACCAATTAGAGAGTCGCCCCAACACAGCGCCGTCTGCATCGAGCAGCCGTGCGCTCACAACGACTGATTTCGGCACTTGGCTTTCCCGCGTGCGCACCGGCTGGCCAGGCACCGCACCCTTCCAGAGCTCTGTGCTGGCATTGGGCGCCAGCACGACGTTCATCTTCCATAGATCGCTCCAGTCGGGTCGCTCCAGATCGAATGACGTGACCTCCAGCGTTGCGCGCTTCTCATCGAGCGTGCTGTTGGTGCCCCATATTTCCAGTTGCGACGTGATCGTGAAGTGCGCCAATGTGCGTTGGTCCGCATATACCTTACGGTGTTTGCGTGTCATCCCCACCGTGTACGGACGGAGTTCGCGTGCAATAGCAAAGTACGCGGGCTTCGGTCGGAGAAAGTAGTCGACTATTGACCAGGAGGTCACGGGCCAACAGTCGTTGATCTATCAAAAAGGCCGAGATTCCCGAGTGAGAAAGAAAAAAAAAGTTGCGAGACAACAACGCGCAGAAGATCACCCTACCTGCCATACAAGCGCACCGGCCGTATATTCCTTCCCCGGGCCAGCCCAGTTCCTTCGCCACAGGCGGTATGCAGTTGCAAGTGTCTCTGCCTGCATGATTTGGGTGTAATAGACATAGCTGCTCGGAGTGCCTGAGAAACACCTTGCGCCGAGCGAAATCGGAAATCAAACCTCTCCATGTCGAACGTGTGTCTGAAGTTTTCCACGAGATACAGCTCGAGGCGGCGCTCGAAGCCAGCCGCCTTGTTGTGATTCGCGGACGTCCTATCGCCGCAGCGGTTCTAGAAACGGCACCGTCAGAAGATCACGCTCACGTACCGAGATTGCGGGTAGCGCTCGGAAGCATCTCCACCCGTCCAGTAGTCGATCGTGCGGATGTTGGGAAAAGCCTCCCTACACGATACATGAGCTACGGTGGTGCGTGCGCGGATCACACCCGCAGCTCTGCAAGACGGACATTCCAAATTCGGAAACGAATCGACCCGCAAGTACGTCCCAGTTGTGCCACGGCTCCTGCGAACCATGCCACACGTTCCATTGGTGTAAATCGCCGTACGTCTGGTCGGTCGTCGCTTTCCCGTGTCCGCTGTACGGGGAACCTCGGTGGTAATGAATGTCCGAGTGTTCCTTGACGATCGCTGGCAAAACACGCTCGTAAATGTGGCGAGCGGGAAAGCTGGTCTTCCGAAAGTCTGACTCTTCGTCGTCGTAGTCGAGGTCCAGCTCCGACTGCTCAGCGAGCTGGTAGTCTGCATGTCGTGTACAAGTCATGTGCTGCTATTTCCGATACACGAAGAGAGAAGCGCCTAACCTTCGTTGTTCCCGGCAAAAATCACAAGGGAAGGGTGATGTCGTAGCTTTCGAACGTTCTGGGCTGCCTCCAACTCTACATTCGCAACGAATGCGTCATTTGCCGGATACTTATTCTTTTGAGTGAGTAATGCTCCCCCCTCGTAGAACCTAGTAACCGACCTGACCGCAGCCAAACATAAAGTCTTGCCAAACGAGAAGCCCCAACTCTAGGAGAACAGTTACTTGAGACGAGATAAGTTAACAAGGACAACGGACCGTCGCAAATGTCATAGAACACGTCGTCCTCATAGATACCCCCTCCCCAAACCCTGATCATATTCTGGTTTCCTTCCTTCAACAGTTGTAGCCACGCTCGGTATCGCTCGGGTGTAATACTGTAGCGGATCGGTCCACGAAGACTGACGCAGCGTCCATCATATACTCACGTCGTCACGAAGGAGTCGGCAGGGATCCAATTCGAGCCTCCGCAAAAGATACGAATGTTATTTATTTCGAAGAGCCAGGTAAGTCCGGGTTGGTCAATCAGCTTTTCCTCCACGATACGCACGCGACGAAACCCAATCTTTTGAATTTTGGTATCCAGTATGCGGCCTTGCTACCGTCATGCCCTGGGTGAATATACAGTTCCTCCCTTTAATATCGGAACGTACTCCGTCGAATACTTTGACATGGACATCATACAAGGGTTGTTCACCATACCCAACCGGGTACCACAACATGATGTCCCCCTTCTTGAAATGGAACGTGACCTGTGCGGCACCGTCATTCATCGTGTTCTTGCTTTGACCAGTTACCTCATCGTCGGAAGGATCCTTGAGTAGTACTTCGGCGATACAAGACGCCTCTAAGGAGGAAAGCACAATGCGCACAGTCAGGTCTGCCTCGAGACGTTCGTTGACCTTGGCGGATACATGGAGGTCGGATATGTGTGCGTGGTACGTGTGAAGGGTCACAGGGCGCCAAGGACCAGCGGTCAATAATACAGGGCCTGTTCGCTCATCAGACTGAAGTCAGGAAGAACAGAATGCACGCGAACCCCAGTCCCAACCGTAGCTACCAGCGAGACCTATTTAGCGAAAAGCGGTGGTTGGTGAGTGGATACTCACTTGTACTGGGCCTTGCGAACGTGCAGACGACTGGAATCCCCATTCCAGCAGTGGTATTTAGCATTCCTTTGCTCAAGATCTTTTCCCTAAGACCGGGTTCAGCACCAGGAAGAATCGCAATGTGCCAGTAGATGGTCATACTACCTTCAGGAATGTACTCGGAAACGTGATCACAAGCTCATTCGCCCCAAAGGTCAAGTAATTCTTGGCAGACGCCCGATATGATACGAACTGATTCTCGGTTCTGGGATGGCAATTTAGCAAACTGTAAGATAGACAGAACATAAAATTCTTACTCAAGAATATTGTGGCCGTTCTAGAAGACCGTTTTCTGATGAGTTCATTGTCACCCCGCTCTCGCAAGCACTGCTCACGAGTGACACGACGCCGAAAGTGTCCAAGCCGTCGAACACGAGATCGACATTTGGTGCTGAGAGTTCCCGCTCAGTGACCTCGAAAATGGTTCTGAAAGCCCAATCTGCTTCCCCGATCCCTGAAAACAGAAACGGCGAGGAGTGTAAGTTGAGTTAGGAAGTACGAAAGCCTACAGACGTTACACATACACTGTACATCCCACTCATGAAGACCAATGAACTATCAAAATATCAAATACACCTTTCATCTCGCCAACGCTGTGCTCACGGGATCCGGTACTTTCTTCAAGTGGAGAAGTTCGACATGCACCGAGGTAGGGAAAGTCGATGTCTCCAACCACTCATCATCTTCCGTTCCTTGACCTCCACCGATTTGAGTGAAAGACCAACCCGTGTGAAGACGGCGCGTGGTACTAATCATGATTTGGGTAGTTTTGCAATGGGTGCACCGTGCACCGTGACGTCGCAACACTGTGTGAGCACCGCAGGCTTATTCAGGCAAGGCGGATTTGTAACGAACGGGAGAACCACCTGTAACGAATGATACATGTGAAACTACTGATTTACAGCGACGGGCCCAATTTTCAACAGCGCATTTCGGACCAAGGCGTCACTCAACAAAAGTACATCGACCTTTTCAGGCGTTCGTGTGTTGGTCTATATGCCTGGCGGAATCTCTCCAACGTGGTGGCTTCCTCTGTTGTGTTCATCGCCATCTCAGATATGAGGTCCAGACCCTGTTGCGGGTCGAAGTGGTGCCTCGAGCGGGAGCACACGATGTCCGCGTCTGGGTCAATGTTAGTCACAATAAATGAAGACAAAGGCAGTGAACGGGGATCACAGTAGACAGGTGCGGGTATAGAGACTGAGCGCGTGGCGCGCGCGTAGACGTGGCAAAGGGCATACGTTAACGACTGTAAACTGTCGGCCCTGTGCGTATCATCAGCATCGACAACAACCTCGCAAAAGAATCGCTCAGGAATGCGACAACATACGTGAGTTATTCTCGTCGATGAGAACGTTGTAATGGGCCGGACGAGTGCTACCGAGCAGTTCACCGTGACTTTGCAAATAGAAGTCATATTCAACGGGACTGACAATGTCGCTGTCTATGACTGTGCCGGCGGGGCAATTTCCACTCGGGTCACCCTCGTTTTCAGAGCGTGGGAAGAACCGAACACGGTGACGCTTGTTAACAACAATGAGCGTGATGGTGGGGTTGAAACCCAATTTTTTGCACGCCTCTGTGGGGGAAGTCGGAATTGAAAGATACAAGACACAAATGGAGGACTCGTACTTCGGATGAGGGGTAGCTCGTCCTCGATACCCGTGGCAAATTGACCTTCCGAGACACCACCTGGAACACAGTGTTGGTAACGTGCATACTGATGCAGCAAACTCACTAACTGCGATACAGCAAGATCCGCTTGGGATACTTTCCCGTTGTGTCCTTGTACTGGGTTAACACGTACTGTCGTTCACTCAACCAACGCCCCCACCCGAGGAATCCAAGAAACGCACAGTAGACATAGATTCCATTGCATCGATGATCCCTTGTCGAGATATCTGCATTTCCATTGTTGAGACGTAGCGAACGGCACTCTTATCGATACTTCCAACCAAGGAGGTGAATGATGGGCGATCTTCCGACCCAGGGGCAGGGTAAGTGACATCAGCACCTGGACAACACATGGCGGATGGTGCGATTAATTGGTGTCAAGGTGCAGGTGATCACTCACCCATGACTATAGTTGGATTTGCGGGGTTGGTGAGGAAGGAGATATCGCGGGGTTCTGGGACTGAATTGATTCCACCGAGCTTTACATTCAGCGAGTAGAGACCACGTCAGGAGTGCTAGAGACTGTTTCGGTGTACTTACTTGAGGGTTATGTTCGCATAATATTGCGGTTTCGCGCGGAAGCACTTCAAGGACTTCATGCACTGCGTCACGACACCTGTCTGCACACAAAGGTCAGTGTGTTAGCGTTGCATTTAGATGGCATGTGCAATTGCCAATCACTGCGACATCACCGAAACTAGTACGCAAATCAGAAATCACAGTCGCAGTAACCTCAGGTAATATATATTTACTGTTTAACAGCGGTGTATATGTCATTTCCGCCTTCTGGAAGGACGACAACAATGAGGGTGGGGAGACACCCTACGCGCTGCTTACATTCGCCACCAGCTGCACGAAGTTGCTGTCAAGATAGTCAAGCACCCGCGAAGACAGTAAACTGCAAGGCTGCAGACCTGATTGATGTTGCCTCCTCCTGGCTCCCATTTAATGAGCGCTGGCCGACGGTTGATGGATATTCCTATAATAAGGTCCAGGTGAGGGGGTATGGGTCCCAAGTTCGTTCCGGGTAACCATACCGACAGCCTCACATCCTTTCACCAAGTCGGAAGTCACCTGGTTGGCAGCCCAGTAATTGAAGCGCTTTTGTCGCTCGTAAATAATAACCATCCAATGTGCAACGCCGGATGGGTTGAACATCTGCTTGTCGATCCTTTGGAAAAGGCGTTATCAAAATTACTGTGCAAACCATGATCATAACATACAAATTCCATGTGCCATCGCGCGGTTTCTGGCACAAACGCATACAGTCATTTAATTTTCGAAGAAAGGTGAAAAGTACGGACAACACTAGGCTGCTTGGAGGACTGGTGGTACCTCAACGTCGGGGGATTTATAACACAGGCCTTTATCCTGATTGGCCCGTTCGCAACGGTCATGCCAAACCCACGAAGGGATTCAGACTGACCGTATTCCAGTACCTTGGGGGTAGAAGGTCAGCAGATCAGTCAAAAACGCGCTGCCAGAACATACACTCAGACCGTCAATGATACTCCTTAGATGGTCGTTGGGACGCTTTATGGCGAACTCGAGAACAGAGTTCGTCTTGTCAGGGGGTACCTGTTTCCGCATTATCTGTCCAGGGGGTACATGACAGAGTTCAAATGGGATCAATGCGCCACTTGAGAGCTGCAGGACTCAGGGTCAGTGGGAAGGGGTGCATACGGATACATGCAAACCTCGACACATAGGACATCCGGGAATCGGAGTGGCCGATTCAGCTTTTGGCGGAAATAATCTGCGACGGTCATCGATTGACCATCCGTAAGTTCGAATGTTAGATCCTGGGCTCCCGCTTTGCTCAGCCTCTTAACCCCACGCGGTCTTGGCACCTGGCGTGGGTCGCGCTGATCGTATGACGCCGTGATTTTCAAACCAGGGGTGATGAATCGCTGCAGACTTATGCGCTCCCTGTCGGAAAACCCCTGACGCGGCGCAAGCACGTTGGGGTTACCTGATCTGCCCAAGAACGCGAGGGCGACGTCAATCAATGGCCCGGGCATGTACATAGAACCAGTCGATATATCGACGTTGATCACCATGCGACCGATAGCAGGTCGCACAGAATGGAAGTATCCACGCCATAGGACGATTCCACCACCGATGTCTCTCGTTTCGCGATCGGTGAAGAACGAGCGAACATTGAATGGGTATTTTAGATTTGGTTCCATGCGAACCGCTGCGTTGAGTGCCTATCTAGACGCATGAATCATGGTGGGATTGAAGAAGCACATGTAGTTAGGCGCACTGTGATCGCTGTCAAAACGGTGTTGTCGTGGCTCTGCTCGCCTCGAAAAAGCGCTGAAGAACCCTGGGAATGAATCGAATAAGATTCAACCTGGGAAGACTAAAGCGCATCGCACTCGGGGTTGATGGACGCGACGAAAGTCAGGTGGACTGTGAACACTTTAGGATCGCGACGGGTCCCTGCCCCCCCAGCCGACGAGGGTGTACCCATGGGGACGGAAAACTAGAAAGCAGGAAGTAAATGAACTGAACGACTCACTTTGCGACTACCAGACTCGAAGGGGAGCTCGTACGTGGTGAACAGGTTCTTACGCCCATCATACACCCCGGCTCTTGCGAAAAGTCCAGGTTCTGCCTGCGTCTGTAACGCCTGGACGATCTCGAAATTCTGAGTGACTGGCCCGTCAACCGGGGCGATGACTGTGACGGGCAACGATCAGCGGTATATGACTATGGGAAAAGTACGGCGCTTGCCGACTGCAACGCGGAGGAACAGGTGGGAGGCACTGTTTAGTGAAACCTTTCGAAGAGAAAGAGAGGTACATGCCATCGTAGTGATATATTGTCCCTTGGTTGAGCTCAGTCGCGAAATTATTGGTGAATACCACGATTGGCCGTCCAGCGGTCCCTTGTCTTGGGCGCTTGACGCCGATGGCCCATACATGGGCAGCTGGGATTAGGGAACGTTGAATAGCAGGCCCTTCAGATACAGATAGGGGAGTAACTCCAGTGGGGTTTCCTCCGCGTCGGGAAGGGCCGCTTAGATTGGGAAGGCCATCATGACTTGGACTTGAACCACGCCTGCCACCGCGCCCACCACCGAGATCACCGCCAAGACCACGACCACGGCCACGGCCAAATTTTTCAGGAGTAGCTTTCGGAGGCATAAGAGAGATGGGAAAGAACCGTATGCGGGTCGAATTGAAATAGCAACGCACGCCAAATCAGCGGCGTAAACTCCTTCCAAAAACACATCACGTCTCAGGCCCAGTCGGAAGTAATTCGATACTGTACATTACTGTAACCAATTTCCCGGGAAATTCTTCTCTACTTGACTGTGAACCCCGCTCTGAATTTTTAGAAGCCCGCGCCGTGTGTAATTTTGAAAGCGGCCTATCGGTTTAGATCGAGCTCTCAGAAGGGAAGGGTTTGCAATGCACTTCCGCAGTGGGCCGTGCATATGAAGAAAGCGACCAAAGGGAGTGGGCAATTTACTGCAGACAAACTCCAAACCGTGGAAGTCTGAAGACAAACCAGGAGCTCTAGTGTAGAGTATGAAGGTATGCACGCCCATTGATCGCCAATCCAGATCCGCTCAAAGATCCCCCAATTTTGCTGATTATCACAGGGACTGTTCGATTACACTGAAAGTCTGGAAGAACGGAACCCCAGTCCCGACAGTAGTTCCCAGCGAGTCTTCTGTGAAAAGCTGTGGCCAATGAGTGGATGTTCATTTATACTGGGCCTTGCAAACGTGCAGACGACTGGAATCCCCATTCTAGTAGTGGTATTGAGCATGCCTTTGCTCGATATCTTTTCCCCAAGATCAAGTTCAGCACTGGGAAGCATCTGCAAAAACCAATTGGTGATCATGCTGTTAGGAAAGTGCTTGGAAACGTGATTACAATTCACCCCAACGGCTAAGTAATTCTTGGCAGACACCCGATATGATACGAACTGATCCCCGGTCCTGGGATGGCATGTTAGCAAGCTGTAAGATAGACAGAATACGAAATTCCTACCCAAGAATCCTGTGGCCGTTCTAGAAAGGTCATTTTCTGATGGGTCCATCATCGCTCCGCTCTCGCAGGTAACTGTGCTCACGAGCGACACGACGTCGAATGTGTCCAAGCCGCCGAACACGGCGCTGAGGGTTCCCGTTCAGTGACCCCGAAAAAGGTCCTGAATGGTGAAAAAAAAGTCCCGAAATCCCAGTCTGCTTCCCCGATCCCTGAAAACAGAAAGGCCGAGAGCGTAGGTCGAGTTTATAACAAACGGGCGAGCTGCTATTGTCAACGAACGATACATATCAAACTACTGATTTACAATGACGGGCACAACTTTCAACAGCGCATTTGGAGGAAATCAAGACCACGGGCACCACTCAACAAAAGTACATCAACCTTCTCTGACGTTCGTGTGTTGGTCTAAATGCCTGGCGGAATATCTCCAACGTGGGGGCTGCCTCTGTCGTGTTCGTCGCCGTCTCAGATATGAGGTCCAGACCCTGTTGCGGGTCGAAGTGATGCCTCGAGCGGGAGCACACGATCTTCGCGTCTGGGTCAATGCTCGTCAGTCATATACATGAAGAAAAAGACGGTGAATGGGCATCACAGTAGACAGGTGCGGGCATAGATACTGAGCGCGTCGCGCGCGCATAGACGTGGCAAAGAGCATACGTTAATGACTGTAAACCGTCAGCCCTGTGCGTATCATCAACATCGACAACAACCTCGCAAAGAATCTCCCAGGAACGCGACAACATACGTGAATTTATTCTCGTCGATGAGAACGTTGTAATGGGCCGGACGACTGGTACCGGGCAGTCCACCGTGACTTTGCAAATAAAAATCAAACTCGACGGGATTGACAACGTCGCTGTCGACGACCGTGCCAGCGGGGCAATTTCCACTCCGATCACCGTCGTTTTCAGATCGCGGGAAGAACCTAACGTGGTGACGCTTGCCAACAACGATAAGCGTGATGTTGGGGTTGAAACCCAATTTTTTGCACGCCTCTGTGGGGGAAGTCGGAATTGAAAGGTATAAAACACAAACGGACGGTTCATACTTCGGATGAGGGGTAGCTCTTCTTCGATAACCGTGGCAAATTGACCTTCCGAGACACCACCTGGAACACAGTGTTGGTAACGTGCATACTGATGCAGCAAACTCACTAACTGCGATACAGCAAGATCCGCTTGGGATACTCTCCCGTTGTGTCCTTGTACTGGGTTAACACGTACTGTCGTTCACTTAATCAATGCCCTCACTTGTGGAAGCCAAGAAACGCACCGTAGACATCGACTCCATTTCATCAATGATTTCCCGTCGAGATGTCTGCATTTCCATCGTTGAGACATAGCGAACGGCACTCTTATCAGTACTTCCAACCAGGGAAGTGAATGACGGGCGATCTCCCGACCCAGGGGCAGGGTAAGTGACACTGGCACCTGTTCAGAACGCGACGGATGATGTGGTTGATTGGCGTCAAGGTACAGGTGATCACTCACCCATGACTATAGTTGGATTTGCGGGGTCAGTGAGGAAGGAGATATCGCGGGGTTCTGGGATTGAATTGATTCCACCGAGCTTTACATTCAGCCTGAGTAGAGACCACGTCAGGAGTGCTAGAGACTGTTTTGGTGTACCTACTTGAGGGTTATGTTTGCATAATATTGTGGTCTCGCACGGAAGCACCTCGAGGACTTCATGCACTGCGTCACGACACCTGTCTGCGAACAAAGGTCAGTGTGTTGGTGTTGCAATGGGACGCTATAGGTAGCTGTCAATTACCGCGACATCACCGAAACTAGTACGCAAATCAGAAATCACAGTCGCAGTAGACTTTGGTAATATGGATTTACTGTTTAACAGCGGTGTATATGTCATTGCCGCCATCCGGAAGGACGACAACGATAAGGGTGGGGAGGCTCTCTACGCGTCGCTGACATTCGTCACAAGCTGCGCGAAGTTGCTATCAAGATAGTCAGGCAACCCGCGAAGACAGTCAAACGACGGGACGGCAGACCTGACCGATATTGCCTTCTCCCGACTCCCATTTAATAAGCGCTGGCCGACTGTTGATAGATATTCCTATAATAAGGTCCAGGTGAGGAGGTACGGGTCCCAGGTTTGTTCTAGGTAACCATACCGACAGCCTCGCATCCTTCTACCAAGTCGGAAGCCATCTGGTTGGCAACCTGCTCATTGAAGCGCTGTGGTCGCTCGTAGATAATAATCATCCAATGAGCGACGCTGGACGGGTTGAACATGCGCTTGTCGATCCTTTGGAAAAGACGTTGTTAAAACTGCGGCGCAAACCACGACAGAGGAACCTACAAATTCCATGTACCGTCGCGCGGTTGCTAGCACAAACGCATTGGGTCGTTTAATTCTCAAAGGAAGGAATAAATAAAGTACGGACAACGCTAGGGTGCTCGGAGGACTGGTGATACCTCAACGTTGGGGGATTCATAACACGGGCTTTCACCCTGATCGGCTCGTTCGCAACGGTCATGCCAAACTCGTGGGCGTATTCGGATTGCCCGTATTTTAATACCTTGTGGTAGAAGGTCAACATATCAGCTAAGAATGCGCCGTCAGAACATACACGCGGGCCTTTAGTGATACTCCTTAAACGGCTGTGAGGACGCGGTTGGGCGAACTCGAGAACAGAGTTAGTCTGGTTAGGGGGTAATTGTTTTCGCACTATCTGTCCAGGGGGGACCCAACAGTATTCTAGGGGGATTGATGCGCCACTTGAGAGCTGTAGATTGCAGTGTCAGCGTGAGGGGGGGTGCATGCGGACACACGCAAACCTCGACACATATGACATCCGGGAAGTAGAGTGGCTGATTCGTCAGAGTGTAGAAGTAATCCGCGACGGTCGTCAGTTGGCCACCCGTAAGCTCAAATGTTAGATCCCGAGCCCCCGCTCTGCTCAGTCTCTTAACCCCACGCGGTCTTGGCGCCTGATGTGGGTCGTGCTGATCGTACAACGTCATGATCTTCAAACCAGGAGTGATGAATCGCTGCAGGCGTATGCGCTCCCTGTCTGGAAGCCCCTGACGCGGCGCAAGCACGTCTGGGTCACCTGGTCTGCCCAGGAAAGCGAGGGCGAGGTCAATCAGTGGCCCGGGCATGTACATAGCACCAGTCGATATATCGACGTTGATCACCATGCGGCCGACAGTGGGTCGTATAGATTGGAAGTATCCGCGCCATAGGACAATTCCACCACCAATGTCTCTTGTATTGCGATTTGTGAAGAATGAACGACCATTGTGCGGGTATCTTAGGTTTGGTGCCATGCGAACCACCACGTTGAGTGCCTATTTAGATGTGCGGATTTTGGTGAGACCGAACCAACACGCGTAGTTAGGCGCACCGTGATCACTGCCGAAACCGTGTTGTCGTGGTTCTGCTCGCCTCGCAAAAAGCGCTGAAGAACCCTAAGAATGAATCGAATAAGAGTCAAATCTGGAAAGACTTAAAGAACATCGTACTCAGGGTTGATGGACGCGACATGAGTCAGGCGGACTGTAAACACCGTCGTACCCATAGGGACCATAAACTTGAAAGCGGAAAGTAAAGGAAGAGGAGCGACGAGTGGTGACCCGAAGGGCTTACCTCGCGACCACCAGTCTCGAAGGGAAGCTCGTACGCGGTGAAAAGGTTCTTACGCCCATCATACACCCCGGGTCTTGCGAAGAGTTCAGGTTCGACCTGCGTCTGTAACGCCTGGATGATCTCGAAATTTCGAGCAGCCGGAAGTGGCCTGTCGGTCGGGAGGATGACTGATAAGCGACGATCAACGACATACTAAGGTGAAAAAAAGAAGGCGCTTACCGACTGTAACGTGGAGCAGGTGTGAGGCACTGTTTAGGATACCCTTTCGAGAAGAACGAGGGGTGCACACCATTGTAATGATATATTGTCCCTTGGTTGAGCTCGGTCGCGAAATTATTGGAGAATAATTCGATTGGCCGTCCAGCGGTCCCTTGTCCCGGGCGCTGAACGCCGATGGCCCTAACACAAGCAGCTGGGATTAAGGAACGTTGAACGGAAGGCCCTTCAGATAAAGGTAAGGGAGTAGCTCGAGTGGGGGTCCCTCCGCGTTGGGAAGGGCCACCTGGGTTGGGAGGGCCACCACAGCCTGGACTTGATCCACGTTCACCACCGCGCCCGCCACTGCGATCGCCACCGCCGTCGCCACCACGGATATCGCCACGACCACGACCACGACCACGACCAAATTCTCTTGGGGCAGCTTTCGGAGGCATGAGAGAGGTGGACAGGGGCCGTATGCAGGTCGAATTTAAATGGCTGCGCAGGCCAATTCAGCGGCGTAAACACCTTCCAAAAACACACCACGTCTCAGGCCGCAGCCGCAGGAACTGACGACTGCGGCCACGGGGCATTCGAACCTGTAGGAGCTACACCTGCCGACCGTAATGGGCCACAGGCACATGCCAATGTCATGCGAATCCTACTCGGTCTGATACGAGCATGTTCGGTTCTGCGGAGGAAGTGGGATAAACCACTCCTCGCTGTGGCACACCTTCGACCATAGAAACCATCGATCCTTGAATTAGGCGACTCCAGAAGTCCGTGTAAAGAAACACTATGGCACGAGGAATAACGCGGTGTACGCGTAGATATCAAGTAGAAAGACTTCAGTTCGTCCAGTAAAGCACGTGCTCTTGGCAACCTTCACGAGTAGTGTCTGGGAAAGATAGCCTCGAGATTTGCAGCATACTGATAAACATGTGTCGATTAGACAACGGTGTACCATTTTAGCGTTCGTTGGGGAGTGGGAACATCGACACTGGTGACGCGCTCAACTGGTAGTTCGGGCAAACAAAACGACCCTACTCCATCAGCAAAAATAATAAAAAATTAGTGGCACTTGCCAATTGCAAAATTACTTACACAAATTATAATGTATAACAATTGCTTACAGCTGTGCCACAATTCTCATAATTGTTTATAAGTGATCACAACACATGGATAATATTGTGATCTTGTTGCACATGCAATTGGTCTCATATGCATGCACCCCCCTTGATACTAGTAGCATAGAATGTATTAAATCATTCAAAATATGTTTGTCCCAATAAACTTATCCCACATTCCAAGTGCCATATTACCTGTTGTACCATTCCCCCAATAGATAATCAACTTAGTACATTTTTTACTATTTTTTACTATATTGAGCCTACTTTATAAGATACATTTCAGGATATATGAATGTAAGGCCTGTCATTGCATGTGACTTGTTTTTCTGCTGTGGCTGATCCAGGACTGTTGTTAACCATGTATATGTATGTGTTCATGTGACTGTTCTGTTTACTATTAAGCATCCATAAACAACACTTACTATAAGGGATTTGTGGTTGAGTCATTGCCCCTCAGTTTGCCCACTCATGTGTACTGAGGGGTAAGTACATTACATACAGTGCCCCTAAAAACTGTTCAAATATTTTGAACATTTAGCTTATTTTGGATATAACTTCTGAACTAGAGGGGTTCATGACATGTACCTATGCTTGTTTGAAAGCCCTTTATCATAGCTATCCAAGAGTATACTATATGTGTCCTTAACATCCTTAGATACTTAGATAATATATATTCTTTCAAGAGTACCCATTTGAACAGTTTTTATGCAATGGTATCCAAGATGTTGTGATCTGGCTCACCACAGACTTTCTATTCTTCTTTACTATATTGCTTCAACTCATTCTCAAACTTCTTTGGAGTAACTAACCTGTTGACTCATTACCATGTACACTTTCCTTACTCTGATTCCCCTTCCATCCTTTCCCCTTTTGTGTTCCCTTTGTTCCCTTTTAGTTACCCCTTCATAGGACGGACATGGAGTAGCCCCCTATATAAGCTCGACCAGTTGTACACTTGCTCTCCAGTCTTGTCTTCATCTTTACCACTAGTGAATACAAGCCTTTGTCCTCCTCTATCTGTGTGCCCCCTTCTTGTTGTCTCACCACCACTGTTGGTCCTCCCTCAGTTGGGAACCACCTTGAAGCTCTGTGCTTGTGCTATAACAACGCGCACACACAGAACATTGACTCTAAGTTGACTTACACCATACCTTATCCCTAAGTCTCTAACTTAGTCCCTCGCAGCTTGTTGTCCCTAGTGGACCCTTGACACCTCATCGCCTTCAAAGGCCCTTACCTTGTACCTTGTCGTCCTCCTTGGACCCTTGTCCCCTTGTACTTCATCCTTGTCACTCCATCACTCATACCTTTGGTGCATGTCATACAGAAAGGCCCCGCTAGGCCTTAATATAAGACAAGACTCTTCTACCTTGTCATAGTAACTCTGTTTACTGCTCCCTCGCACCCATTGATCCCCAGTACCTCAAAACACTGTGGCTAGTTTATTCATCACCTTAGACCCCGATTGCCCCACCCTAGTACCCTGTCGCTTAAAAGCAGATCTCCCTGCACACATTGTTGGCACTGCCTACTGGACTACATTCCCTACTGATCCATGAGGAGGCTACTACCTTAACACCAATGGAAAAGCAGTCCTGGTTGAATTCATCAACCATCAGTGGCACGAACTCACCAGAGAAGGTGCCCACTTCTTCACTTCCCCACTATACGTGGCCCCAGCAGACCCAGCAGAACATGGACTAGGACTTGGCTGGTACCTACCCACTGACCCCAACAATCCAGACAATGTACTTCCTGCCACTAAACCACCTGCTGTAAGGGCTGCCCAGCCTGTGGCCTCGAAATCGGCCGTTTCCGACAGTCTCAGGTCTTAGCACTCAGCCACCGTGGACTCGTCACACGTCACTCATATCTCGGACATCACCATTCACCTCTCCCATCTTCCCCCATTGCCTTGCCTTGCCTCATGCTCACCCTTGTCTCTTACCCCCACCTCTCATCAGTTGCTCTTTGCCTCATCAATCTCGCTCCCCTTTCCCACCCTTGTTGGACGCCATTCGATTGCTACCACTAGCACCTCATCTTTCGACTTCAACTGTGACAACGACGGCCTCAAGTACTCCACCCCCTCCGATAACCACCATTCTTCTGCTCTTGCCAACACTCATTTTGAACTGTCGCTTTCACCATCTGTACCATTGTTCTGGGGCGATCAACATCGTGCTGCTTTCCTTGTTCTCGTTGGACTAATTTTTGTGTTGCGCTCTCTGTCTCAGGCACAGGCGTGCCCTCTATACCTTCATTTCTGTCATCATTCTAACCATTTCTTTGTACTACTTAGTGCGCAATGATGTCGTCTCCGGTGCTGGCGTTCAGCCATGCTGCCCTGCTTGCCGACTCCCCCGTTTCACATACTACTCATGTCCTTACCTCGCCGTTTCCTCGTGTTCGCATTTGTTGACAACCTCATCCCCACAGACTCTTCGTTTACCTTTCCCCCCATTCTGACATTCTCCCTCACACTTCTTGACTTAGTATTTTCGACCGTGATATTCTTAGATACAGGCTCATTTGTATATAAGATCCTGACTGTTGCATTCAATATCATCATCATTCCCCATTTCCTCTTGACATTTTCGCGTGAATCTAGCCTTATGGATCAGGCCTGAGAAATAAGGCATCCAAATTGCCTTGACTTTGCATTCACTTCTCATTTTTCTTCAAGATCTATTCTCGACTCTAAAAGCTGAGTAACTAAACAACTAAATTTCATTCTCTTAGGTTTTCTTTTACTGTTGTATGAATGACTTGTCCACCCGTAAACAGACTCTGTGATGGATCCTCGATCCTTGCCTCGTACTACTCATTGACAAGGACTCTCGTCAGTTCTCTCGTGTAAGCTCACTAGGCTTGTTTTCTTGATTCCCTTCCCTTCCCCTATTTCTACCGACTCTACATGAACGCTTGGGTGACTCCCCTCCTTCTCCTCTGTCCACGCTCAGTCGCACGATCTTCACGCATGAGCTTTCGAGCCCATACACCGCTCTTCCTTCCACCCCACACATCCCCACTCCTATCACAGCACCCACTGTTACCACTCCACCTGCACCACCTGTAACCACTGCACCAGTCACAGTCCCCACCACTACCATGACCACCCACACCATCACATCAGGAGCACTCTGAGGAGTTGCTCCAAACATCTTCACTGGTGACCACACTCTTGGTGGCACCTTTCTCAGTCAGTTCCATTGCTACTGGGCTCTCAATGACAACATCAACATCATGGTGCAACCATACGTGCGCATCCTCACTGCCCTGTCCTATATCCAGGGACCCCTTGTCACTGACTGGGTAGAGGCCAAAGAGATGGCCCTCATCGCTAAAGTCAACCACCCCACTGCCCCCACTGCCTGCACAGATGATACCCTCTGGGATACCTTTGAGGCCGACTTCAAGAGTGCCTGGGCTGACACCACCTGTGTCCAATCGGCCTACCAAAAGCTCATGAACCTTTGCATGAAGGACCTCAACATTGACAACTACATTGCCACCTTTGAACGGCTCACCACAGCCACTGAATGGGAACCCACCACCAAGGGCACCATCACCCAGTTCAAAGCCAAACTTGAAGAGTCCATCCACCATCATGTCCTCTTCAGAGAGACCTGGCCTGTCACCATGGATGAATGGAAGAATGCAGCACATAGAGAAGTAGAACAAGTGCTCAAGTTGCACAATTCCAACCTCCTCTTCAACAAGAAGAAAACCCCATTCCAGTCCACCTTGCACACCACCCAGACCTGCCACAACCAATCTCACAGCAATGGTGTCATCCCCATAGACATAGATGCCACCACCAGTACCCCCCAAAAGCTTAAGAAGCTCACCCTAGAAGAGTGCGAGAAGCTAGCAAAAGAAGGACACTGCTTCCACTGCTGCTGTCAAGGGCACATATCCTGCAATTGTACCCAATACCAGAGCACCTCTAGTGCTCACACCACCTCCACCTTGTCCACCCCTGCACCCCCTACTACCACTTCCACCACACCCACCACCAGCACCCCCAAGAAAACCAAGGCTCAACAAATTGCGGCTATCATCGTCAGCATGACTGAAGAAGAGCATGGAGAATACCTGGATGATCAGGATTTTCACAATGCCGAACTCTAACAGCTGAGAGCAAGGCAACCATTAGCACCATGTACAGTACGAAGAACGATTCAATAACAATCCCTGTTCAGATTTACATGTGGCATGGAAAGGCTGAAGTAGAAGTCCTCCTTGATAGTGGGGCAACCAACAACTTTATCAACACCTGCACCATCTCCAAGTTACACCTTGGAACACAAGAACTATGATCCCCCTGCCTTGTCCATAATGTGGACAGAACTCTCAACCAGGTGGGATCCATCACCCACCTCACCTACCTTGTCATCAACCAAGGGGCACAAGCAGTAAAGATGCCCCTATACATTGCCAACCTTGGGCACGACCGGCTTATCTTAGGCCACCCATGGTTTAAACACTTCAACCCCAGAATCGACTGGACCACCAACACCCTCGAAGAAGGGGACCTTGCCCTTTACTCCATCTCCTACCACAAACACATTCACCCCCAGATCAACAGCATTGCCCAGAAATGGGCTGAGAAAGCTATTGCCCCTAAAACCACACCAGTAGCAGACATCCCCTCTGAATATCAACACCATGCAACCATCTTCTCCGAGAAAGCTGCACAACACTTTCCCCCTGCCAGAGAAGATGACCACACCATTTCCCTCAAACCAGATGCCCCCACCACCATAAACTGCAAGGTATACCCCCTCACCCTGGCTGAAGAAGAAGTCACCAAGGAGTTCATTAAGGAACACTTGGAGAAAGGTTACATCATCGAATCCAACTCCCCTTATGCCTCCTCCTTCTTCTTTGTGAAGAAGAAGGATGGCAAACTATGCCCCACTCAGGACTACAAACCCCTTAACTCATGGACCATCTGTGACATGTACCCCCTTCCCCTGATCAGCACCATCCTTGAACAACTCCAGGGGAAGAAGATCTTCACCAAGTTCAACATCTGCTGGAGCTACAACAACATCTGTATCAAAGAAGAAGATCAATGGAAAGCTGCATTCAAAACACCCTTCAGCCTCTTCCAACCTCGTGTCATGTTCTTCGGCCTCACCAACTCCCCCACTACATTTTCCCATACCATGAACCTCATGCTTCACCACCTCAAGGACAAGTACCCAAGGAACTCTTCATCTACATGGACAACATCCTCATTGCCACCCACAATGACTTATCATGCCACTGCACCATTGTCCACAAAGTCCTTGATCTCCTAGAATCCTACTTCCTCAAACCATCTAAGTGCGCCTTCAAACAACCCCGCATTGAATACCTCGGCATCATCATAGATGGTGACCAGATCAAGATTGACCCTGTCAAAGCAGATGGCCTCTGTGACTGGCCATGCAACCTCAAAGCCCTCAAAGAGGTCTGAAGCACATTAGGTGTCCTAGGATACCAATGCCCCTTCATCCTGAACTTCACCAACATAGCATGCCCCATCACCACACTCCTAAAGAAGGAGACCCCATTCCGGTGGACTCCAGAATGTCATCATGCCCTTAACACCCTTATCTCCCATGTCCTCTCCAACCCTGCCCTCTCCCAGCCAGACATGTCCAAACCCTTCCAATTGGAAGTGGACACTTCCACCTTCACCATGGGAGCCATACTATCCCAGAAAGATCCTTGGGATAAATCCCGCACCATAGGTTTCCACTCCAAAACATTCACTAAGGCAGAATGAAACTATGATATTCATGATAGAGAACTCCTGGCTGTCGTTCGTGGCCTAGAAAACTGGTGTCACCTCCTAGCAGGCTCTCCCCATCCCATAACCATCCTCACTGACCACAAGAACCTCCAATACTATCGCAACCCCCAGCACATCAATTGCCGCATTGCCAGATACCTTCCCAAACTGGCTGACTACCACTTCACCCTTGTCCACCAACCTGGAGCCTCTAACAAGGCCGATGCTCTTTCCAGGTGCCCTAACTTCTACGACGGTTCAGCCGACAATGACCAAGTCACTGTCCTTCCCCCTTCACTCTTTGTTAACGCGGCCCTGTCCTCCTCCCTCAATGATCATGCATGCGCCCATCAGCTCAAACAGCCAGACCTACTCTCTAAATGGATGCTCTCTTACAACCTCACTCAGAAGGAGGGCTTCTTCTGGAACAGTTCACAGTTTGTCATTGTGGAAGATAACAATCTAAGGAGGGGGATAATTTCCCTGTATCACAACTCACTCACAGCCAGACACCCCGGAATTTCCAAGACTCTCTGGGCTATTTCATGCGATTACTGGTGGCCCAACATGAAACTTTCCATCACTAATTACATTAAGGGCTGTGCCACCTGTCAATCATGCAAAAACAACCCTACCAACCTGAAGCCACTGCTTTACCCCATTACCACAGACCCCCATTCCCTTCCTTTTGAAACCATTGCCCTGGACTTTATTACAAAGCTCCCCCTATCTTCCAACTACGATACCATACTCACGATTATGGACCATGACTGCTCTAAAGCCTCCATCTTCATCCCCTACAACAAAACCATAGACGCTGAGAAAACCGCACTACTTTACACTACTTACATACTCCCCCATTATGGACTTCCCAAATGCATCATTTTGGACAGAGACCCTTGTTTTACTTCATCCTTTACAAAAGAACTTTGCAAATTACTTCACATCAATCAGAACATTAGTACCGCTTACCACCTCCAAACTGACAGCCAATTAGAATGCACTAACCAATGGCTGGAACAGTATCTCCGCATATTCACCAACTACAAGCAAGATAACTGGGCGTCTTGGCTCCCCCTTGCACAATTCGCACACAACTCCTGGCCCAGCTCTACTACCAAGAAGACCCCCTTTGACCTCCTCATAGGACACACCCCACATGTCCACCAAACCTTCTGCTTCTCCACTGTCCCCTCCATTGACCAGCACATGCAGCAGATCAAGGAAGCACACCAACAGGCACAAGATGCCATCCAATGCTCACAAGACCTTATGACAAGGTTACACACTCGTTTCACCCCTTACTACATTGGCGATAGAGTCTAGCTTGAGGCCAAGAACCTTCACACCACCCATCCATCTGTCAAACTATCCCCACGGTGTTACAGCCCCTTCCTAGTCACCACTGCCATTTCACATACCTCCTACCGCCTCAAGCTCCCTCCACAATGGAAGGTATATAACATCTTCTATGCTTCCCTTCTCACCCCTTACAAGGAAACACCCGAGCATGGTCCAAACTTTACAGAACCTCCCCCTGACCTGATTGATGGGGAACTGGAGTGGGAAGTGGAGCAAATTCTAGGGTCACGACATAGGTGCAACCAACTGCAGTATTTGGTTAGATGGAAGGGCTTCTCTGAGGCCCATGTGTTACGGTCGGCCCTTCGGACTTAGCAGTATAATCGTGATGTTGTGCTTCAGAGTCTCGGACTCTTACTTACCAGTTGTGGCTACGGTAGTAAGTAGTAATTAGTCACGGACTCGTGTCTCAGTCAGCACTCAGCAATCGCATGTGATTGCTGAGTGATTCCTAGGATCGGCGTAGTAGGGTTCGAGCTACATACGCCATAGGATAGTTCCATTCGAGAGGCACTTTAAAGCCCTCGCGTACGTGTATAAGTAGTAGACGGTGAAGACCAAGACACGCCATCTTGGTCTTCTTCAATTGCCATTGATCTCATCACTCGCGTGCTCTATTCTCTTCTTGTCTCCTTTGTCTTCGTGTGTAACATTCACCTTGTCCGGCTCGTATACCGGCAGGTTGAAGTCTATTCGGGCCAACGTGACTTAGGAAATCCGTTGCTAGCCCCGTCATCGTATTGAGGAAGTCGCCTCTACGTTTGACCCGTGTCACGTTTACTGTTATCTCGCCCAGGAATTCGTTCAAGTCGAACAAGCGCCACGGCAAGGCGTAACATTAAGACCAAGATCCTACCATCGTGGCAAGAGTAACTACCCGGGAACAGTGGGACCTCGACGGATTCCATCCGTACAACCTATTGCGACGAGGCAGTCGTAACGTTCCAGTCCGATATCTGAAGAACGCCTATTGGAGCAGTCCTAACGGAGTAGAAGGATACGTCATCGAAACGCGAAGAGGGGAACGCCCAGTTGAGTTTAGTTTCGATCGTTTGTGTTGGTGCGCGGTTGACTACATCCTAGACCAGTGGCAAGTTATCGCCCCATTATGACCCCATCACCGCTGTGACATATACGCCGACGAAGTAGTCCCACGATCGGACTGGGGACCCCTGGACGGAGAAGCAAACGCAAGTCACTCCGAAAATACTCACGAAGTATCAGAAGACGCTTCTGATAACGAACCACCCCGATCTCCTTCACCGTTGAACCAAGCAGAGGTCAACCTTATCGAACAAGCTGAGTCTATCAACATCCTGCCACCCATGGCCACTATGACTGAAGAACCCCGAGGCCTAGTACAACTACCTATGAACCCCATCACTGGGGAACCCCTAACCGCCGACGATGCAGCTATCATGAGAGCCATAGGACCAGACCATCCGGACCCACCGGGAGGAGGAAGCCCGGGAGGAGGAGGAGGACCACCCGGAGGAGGACCACCAGGCGGAGGACCGCCGTTCGGGGGAGTACCACCAGTCGGATCCCCTCACGAACGAGGTCACTCTGACAAATTTGCAGGAAATGCACCCGAAGTATTCAAAGGCGACTGACATAAATCAGAAGAGTTCCTCACGCAGTGGGAACTGTATTGGGGGATCAACAACAACAACCCCATCATGGCTAATGCTTACAGGCGCTCCATGTTCTTCCTCACATATATCCAGGGGAAGGACGTCAATGAATGGATCACCCACACGAGCCGATGGCTCAATAGACAAGTCACTGGGGGAATCAGCGACTCCGACCCACGCCTTTGGCACGAGGTCATCAGCGCTTTCACAAGACGTTTCTCCAACACCCTTGAACGAGAGCAGGCCCAAGCAGCACTAAAGAAAGGAATACGAATGACCGGAGGGGATATTGACACGTACGTAACCAACTTCGAGACGTTGGCACGACAAGCTGGCTATCGCCTAGATTCCCCGTTAACACTCGACATCTTCACAAATGGGTTGCCACGCGACCTCTATGAGAAGGTCTTTACCATGGACGACCCTCAAACATTCGACGACTGGAAGACGGCGGTCATGAAGAGGCAGCAGCAGTACATTCATATGAGGGCCCACCTCGAACAACATCAAGGAACTATAGGAGGGTCGACCTCGAACCGCGGTAATCAACCACGACGGGGAGGCGGAGGAGGGGGGCCTGGATGGAACCTCTCAAGGGACCCCAATGCCATGGACACCTCCGCAGACCGCATCCGAGGACGCCTCGCTGATGCAGAAGAAATACTCGAACAGTACCGCGCCAAACAACGGCCGCGTGGGGGATTTATGGATCGCCGAGGAGGGCGAAGGGACTTTTCCCAAGTTACGTGTTACACTTGTGGAAAGAAAGGTCATATCAGCAGGCAATGTTCACAGCACACCTATAATCGACGCACCGAAGCCGACCGATATGAACCCGAGGAACAACCTATTCAAGCTTCGCGGGCCCAAACACCGCGCGAACGAGCCACCAATTGGATGATGGGGGTAGCGGCAGAACCAGACGAAGTAAAAGATATGATCCTAAAGGATCTCTGGAAACAAGAGGGTTTTCAGGACGCCTGAACCCATCGGCCTGGGTGAGGGCAGTCAATTGTAATTCGGTTATTATCACGCGCTATCGTTCTATGAGAATCCCAGTTTCGATCCGCACGAATTACGCCATGGCCGACATAAAAGCATTGGTGGACTCTGGAGCCACTGATAACTTCATACGTCCCGCATTTGCCAAACAAATGCACCTGGGCATACAAGCCCTTGAACGACCAAAAAAGATATGGAACATTGATAATACAGAAAATAAAGCGGGACTCATCACCCACTTTATAGATCTAGACGTCCAAACAAGAGGTATACGCCGGACCTTGCGATTCCTCCTTACCAATATCGGGAGTGAAGACATCGTACTAGGGTACCCTTGGCTCGCCACCTACGAACCTCAAATGTCGTGGAGGTTTGCTACTATCAAAGAAGACGCACTCCCCATCATCCTACAAACAATTAGACCACCACCAGTACCTTCTAAAATACAAGTGGTACTCACCACGGAGGAAAAGGAGGCAGCCGTCCAACAACTGGAAGAAGAAGGACCAGTTGCGCTTCGCACCACGTCTACCGACTTGGCTATCAAGGCGCAACAGTACACCACAAAAGCGGTGTTACCACCCGTGTACGCATCCTTCACGAAACTTTTTGACGAAGAAGCCTCATATCGGTTCCCTCCTGCGCGAGCCTGGGATCATGCCATCGATTTCAAACCCACGGCACCCGACGCTCTCGATTGCAAAATTTACCCTCTAACACAGGATGAAGATAAGGCGTTACAAGCATTCCTTACGGAACAGCTACAAAAAGGGTACATCCGCCCTTCCAAATCGCAGTACGCCTCTCCTTTCTTCTTCGTCAAAAAGAAGGACGGAAAACTACGCCCCGTACAGGACTACCGATGCATCAATGACTTCACGATTTGCAACCAATATCCCCTTCCACTCATTACTGACCTCATCACGGAACTCAGCAATGCCCATATTTATACCAAGCTTGACGTACGGTGGGGCTACAACAATATCCGGATCAAGGAAGGAGACGAAGGCAAGGCGGCCTTCAAAACGAAATACGGCCTCTTCGAACCCACGGTCATGTTCTTCGGCCTCACCAACTCACCCGCCACCTTCCAAACCATGATGAATCATATCTGTCGTGACGTCATCGCAAAACATGAACGGTTGGGCACTACGATACGTGTCTATATGGACGATATTGGCATTGCCACTCACCTTGGCCGTAGTCTTGCAGACCACGTCGCCGCTGTCACGGATATCCTTACACTTTCTGCCAAACACGACCTCTACTACAAGCTCGAGAAGTGCCTTTTCCATGCGCCTCGTATGGATTACCTGGGGGTCATCCTTGAAAAGGGGGTGACACGCATGGACCCTGTCAAAATCGCGGGCATCAAAGACTGGCCAACGCCCACCAAAGTCAAGGACGTCCGCTCTTTCCTTGGCTTCTGCAATTTCTACCAAACATTCATCCGCAATTTTGCCTCCCACGCTAAACCACTCAATCATCTAACAAAGAAAGACACCGAGTGGCGATGGGGAGCAGAAGAAGACAAGGCCTTTCAGACGCTCAAAAACCTCGTAACATCGGAACCGGTACTCGCACACCCCGAGCTGAGTAAACCTTTTGAACTAGAGGTCGACGCCTCAGGATTTGCGACAGGGGCTGTACTCCTGCAACAAAAAAAAGACAACAAAAAACATCCTATCGGTTACTACTTGTCCACGCTCAACACCGCCGAACGAAACTACGATATATACGACCTGGAACTACTAGCCATCGTCAAGGCCTTCCGACACTGGCGCCCTCTACTCGCAGGATCCCCTCACCGTACCAAAGTTTTCTCCGATCACCTGAACCTGCAGTATTGGCGATTGCCACAGAAGATCAGTCAGCGAGTAGCAAGGGAAGTATTGGAACTTTCCGAGTATGACTTCGAAATTCATCACATTAAAGGAAAGGCAAATGGGAGAGCCGATGCCCTGTCACGACGACCGGACTACGACCAAGGAGAATTGGACAACGAAGGCGTCATAGTCTTACCCGACAAAGTCTTCGCACGGGCGTTGACGACATTGCAGATCACTAACGCGGGACAGCGAGACCATCAGGATGAAGCCACGCTCCGACCATGGGTGGACGGACACAACCTCAAGAAGGTGTCGGGAACCTGGTACAAGGACGGACGCCAGCAGGTAGTTACCGGCGGGTTGGAAGATAAGAGAAGTGTCATTCGCACCTTTCACGACTCTCCTGTTCACGGACACCCAGGAATACGACGAACGAGCCATCTAGTGGAACGACAGTACTGGTGGCCAGGACTGCGAAGGGACGTCATGGACTACGTGAAGGGGTGTGCAGAATGCCAACGGATTAAAGTCAACACCCGACCTACACGGGCCCCCCTTCAACCTATATACCCCAAAATTGACACCCTTCCGTTCGAAACCGTAGCCATGGACTTCATTACCAAACTTCCCTTATCGCAGGGATATGATTCGATACTGACCATCACCGATCACAATTGCAGCAAAGCCACGATATTCATACCTTGCGTGGAAGAAATCACGTCTGAAGAAACTGCCGGACTATATGCCAGATACGTATTCCCGCGTTTCGGACTGCCCACTACTATCATCAGCGACAGAGACCCTCGGTTTGCAAGCAAATTCACAAGAGAATTGTGCAAGACCCTGGGAATCACCCAGAACATCTCAACGGCCTATCACCCACGAACGGACGGGCAGTCCGAACGGACCAATCAATGGCTGGAACAGTATCTATGCTTCTGGGCGAATGAGCAGCAAGACAACTGGTATCATTATCTGCCAATGGCAGAATTCGCGCACAATAACTGGCCCCACGAAGCCACGAAAATGACACCTTTCGAACTCCTTATGGGGTACCATCCGCGGGCTGATTGGACCGATAAGCCATCCTCCCTTCCACACGTAATGTCCCGCGCTAATCAACTAAAAGAAGCGCGACAACAGACACGGGACCTTATCGTGAAAGCGCAGCAGTCATGGGCGCGTGCCAAGACAGCGCCCAAGTATCAGGTGGGAGATCAGGTGTGGTTGGAGGGACGTCATCTTCGAACCCACCAGCCAACCGCGAAATTAGCCGCAAGACGCCACGGACCATTCCGCGTCATGAAGGTGATGTCACCTGTGAACTATCAGCTGGAACTTCCCACACAATGGCAGATACACCCCGTATTTCACACCGACCTTCTCACGCCTTATCGCGAGACACCCACGCACGGACCCAACTACACACGACCCCCACCGGACTTGATCGAAGGAGAAGAAGAATATGAGGTCTCGAAGATTCTAGACCACTGGCACCACGGCAGAAGGCGGAAACTGCAGTATCTTGTAGCCTGGAAGGGATATCCGGACTCCGATAATCAATGGGTCGATAAGGAAGACATATTCGCCAAAGAAGCCATAGCGGAGTATGAACAGGAACGGCAGAAGGATAAAAGGCCCCTCCAACGCGGCGAGTCCTCCCATCTCCCTTCCTCTCGAATACTGTCTACCCACACTCACACACCATCTTACATGCCCTTCACACCCGATGCCTCCCTCTCGCAAATCAACCAATACTACCACGGCACCCCCGAGCGGATTTTTGCGGTCGAGCTGGAAGAAGAGCACGCACAAGGCGCCCGAGAAGATACCAACCAAGCCGTTGTGGCTACAGCAGACCGAGGGGGACGTGAAACCCCCATCACCCGAGCTGAGTTCACAGCCGCTGTCAATCGCTTCCCCGCTCAAGCCACCGCAGCCAACGCCGCCCATCTGTCAGACGACGATGGAGGTCCCCTCTGGGACATCCTCGACGCAGATGGTCTTCCCACCTCTCCGGTCCCTTTCACTACCCGCGAGATCCAACTTCTCGGGGACGCACTGGACCGAGGAGCCGAGGTTCGCGCAGCTCGCGACGGTGATGGACGGGCCGAGTCCCCACCTCTCCCAATACCTCCGAGGACTGGGGCCGACCAGACCCTGGCAAGAGGTGGTAGCCGACTGGAGGGATCAACAGTTGGTGGAAGCGAAGGCCCGACGCCAGGAGATGATGGCGAGGAGGGAGAGATTGAGAGCGACGACGAGGTCGAATTATATTCAGATGCGCATGACCACATTTCCTACGGACGAGATGCTGACGCCCCATCCAACACCACGCCACACGCCCTCACCACCGCCGGCGACCCTGTCTACCGAGGGGACATTCGCCCACAGCTCGACGACAGGGCCGTCTCCACTGTCCGCGCCACTCACTGCCCACATGGGTTCAGGGTCAATCGAGGACCCGATTACATTCACTTCCCCATCACCACCTCCGACGGCGTGACGCGCCCTGAAAAATACGTCCAGGTCATCTCCGGACCTAACCCCATCATCCTGGGGCTCATCGACGAGTCCGACCGCGTTTTTCCAAAATCCCTGTACGCGCGTCCTCACCGCTTCGGCCCCCATGAAGAGCGCCCCTCCTACTCGCGCGAGGATCTTATGATCCTCGATGCTGGATACGACGAGGCTGCGCGGGTCAACCGCGCCCTTCACGAGTGCAAGAACGTCTCGCTCACGGCGGAGGTTCAATGATACCACGCGATTCGGTCCGCGATCACACGGATCGAGCAACGCATGGGGGAGTTGGAGCAGGAGTGGGGCCGGCTGAGTACCGAGGAGTTGGGGGCTATACACCGCATGGAGAACGCGAATTTGATGGACGAAGTGGAAAGACGTATGGGCGGTTGGATCGGGCTGGGTCAAGGTACGAGGAATTGGCCGCGGTCGACTTAGTTGCAACGTGGGCGTTGCCCCTTGAAAAGGGGGTGATGTTACGGTCGGCCCTTCGGACTTAGCAGTATAATCGTGATGTTGTGCTTCGGAGTCTCGGACTCTTACTTACCAGTTGTGGCTACGGTAGTAAGTAGTAATTAGTCACGGACTCGTGTCTCAGTCAGCACTCAGCAATCGCATGTGATTGCTGAGTGATTCCTAGGATCGGCGTAGTAGGGTTCGAGCTACATACGCCATAGGATAGTTCCATTCGAGAGGCACTTTAAAGCCCTCGCGTACGTGTATAAGTAGTAGACGGTGAAGACCAAGACACGCCATCTTGGTCTTCTTCAATTGCCATTGATCTCATCACTCGCGTGCTCTATTCTCTTCTTGTCTCCTTTGTCTTCGTGTGTAACATTCACCTTGTCCGGCTCGTATACCGGCAGGTTGAAGTCTATTCGGGCCAACGTGACTTAGGAAATCCGTTGCTAGCCCCGTCATCGTATTGAGGAAGTCGCCTCTACGTTTGACCCGTGTCACGTTTACTGTTATCTCGCCCAGGAATTCGTTCAAGTCGAACAAGCGCCACGGCAAGGCATAACACCATGACTCATGGGAACCCATGGCTCACATTTATGCTGACCAACTTATTACCAACTACCATCAGCAAAACCCTAGCTCCATCTGCTCCTTGAGGACGCTCATGGAGTAACCATGTATTTAAACCCTGCCTTTTCATTGTCCCCCCTTATCATTCACTCCATTACTCTGTCCCCCATCACCACTACTTGTCCAACCACTATGTCTGCCTCCCCTGCCACCACCAACGACTGCTCCCTTGCCGACCATATCAGATCTTGGGCTACCTCTCCTGACCCTACTAAGGGAACCTTTGGCACTCCAGGGTCCCCTCTAGGCAACCCCCTTCTGCTGGCTGACCACGTCCAATCTCTGGCACCATCTCCTGAGCCTCTCCCTGTCCCACATCGCACCAACTCCCCTGTCCATCTCCACCTCAGTACTCTGGAACCTCGTCACCCCCTCATGCCCTTCTCCCACCCCAGCTCACCTGTCTCCTCTGTTGATCTGGGCATTGACAGGTCTGATGATGACCCCCCTGCAGGCTTCATGATCTATGACTCTTGACAGGCCAACCATGCTCATTACTCCTTTCTCATTACTGGGCTGGACGGCACTGTTACGCTTCAGTAAGCGTGGGCCTTGCTTTAAGTGGTGATGAGGTGCGAATACTTAGCTTTGAGGGTTTCTATGACTAAGTCAAATGTGGAGTGCTTGAGCTCAACACAACGATGACTTGGCAACTGGGAAGGTCTTCTCAAGAGCCCTTATGCAGTGCACTCCTCTGACCCAGGAATCTCTGCAAGAGATAAGAGAGGAGTCTGTGAACCGATGATTCAAGAAGACCAAGATAGCAAGTCTTAGTCTTCCTGGACTACTATTTATACATGATGATGGAGGGCTTTGAAGCACCTCCCAAATAGCTATTGACCTATAGCAATACTAGCTTGAACCCTAATACCGCTATCCTAGTAATCAGTAAGCTATAGTAACATGTGATACTAATGCTGACTGATAACACGTGAAAGATAATGTCCCTGACTAATGTAAAGAATCACAAGCCTACTACCATAGTCAGAACCTAGTAGTAAGCATTGAAAGTTCATTCCATGACAGGCACCCCCAAGCATCCCCATTACATTTGCTATGAATGGGATTGTGAGGGCCACAACCACTACATCTTGGAGCGTCGCAGAGACACTGGCAGATACCAGGACTATGGAGCTCCACTCACTGCTGCCCCTTTCCATGGACCCCCCCCTTCATACCCCAATAACACCGACCTCTCTCCCTTCCACACTGACCACCCTGACAAGGAGGCCATTGAAACTGGCTTGAGGGTCCTTAACAACATTGGGGTCAATGCTGATGTCAACAGGTACCACTTCCTAGAAGAGGAACACCATATTCTGCTAGAATGGGAGAGGGACCTGGTATAAAAACCTAACGACCCTCAGTTCTCATAGTACTGGAAGAACTTTAGATTATATTAATCACCTAACGACCTAATGGTTCGTTAATGACAGAGTACCGTAGGAAATATATGATGACTTACCCTCAGTTCTCGTAGTACTGGAAGAACTGAGGGAAACAACGGACGTATACCAAGACGCGTAAAGTAGTTCCCGCCACGTGATTCACAGGGACAGTGTTGTGACTCTAATACTCCTCCTTGACGCGTACCCGATGGAATAAGGGACGTAGGAGGGAACAAATAATATATGGTAAATAAATCAAATGAAAGAAACCAAAAGAAAAGAAAGGAGATACATAGAAAGAAGAAGGTAAACGAGAAAACGAGTGGGAGAAGTTGAGAGAACGAGTGGGAGATGGGAGACTCCTCCTCATCAAGACGAGAGGGTTTCATGGAGGCCCAGGTAGCACCAGAGACAGAGGAAATCGGCGCGTCCAAGCAGCTTGGTGAGTGTTACGCCTTGCCGTGGCGCTTGTTCGACTTGAACGGATTTCTGGGCGAGAAGGCAGTAAGCGCGTCATGAGTCAAACGTAGAGGCGACTTCCTCAATACGATGACGGGGCTAGCAACAGATCTCTTGAGTCACGTTGGCCCAGATAGACTTCAACCTGTTGGTATATCCGCCGGATCAGGTGACAACTACACACAACGCTGAAAGAGATAAGAAGGGAATAGAGCGTTCGATGTGGGAGATCAATGGCAATTGAAGAAGACCAAGATGGCGTTTCTTGGTCTTCATCAACTACTACTTATACAGATACTCAAGGGCTTTAAAGCGCCTCTTGAACCGAACTATCCTATGGCGTAAGTAGCTTGAACCCTACTACACCGATCCTAGGAATCACTCAGCAATCACATGTGATCGCTGAGGTGCTGACTGAGACTACAAGTCCATGACTAATTACTACTTACTACCGTAGCCACAACTGGTAAGTAAGAGTTCCGAAACTCCGAATCACGACATCACTATTACTTGGTAAGTCCGAAGGGTCGACCGTAACATCACCCCCTTTTCAAGGGGCAACGCCCACATTGCAACTAAGTCGACCGTGGCCAATTCCTTGTACCTTGGCCCAACCCAATCCATCCTCCCATGCGCTTCTCTACCTCGTCCATCAAGTTAGCGTTCTCCATGCGATGTATTACCCCCAATTCCTCCATGCTAAGTCAGCCCCATTCCTGCTCCAACTCCCCCATGCGCTGCTCGATCCTGGTGATCGCGGAACGAACCGCACGATAACGTTGGACTTCTGCTACGAGCGAGACATTCTTGCACTCGCGGAGGGCGTGGTTGACTCGCACAGCCTTGTCGTAGCCGCTGTCGAGGATCATAAGATCCTCACGGGAGTAGGAGGGTTGCTCCTCGTGATGCCCGAAGCGGTAGGGGCGCGCGTATAGGGGTTTTGGGAAAACGCAGTCGGACTCGTCGATGAGACCGAGGACGATGGGGTTAGGTCCAAAAATGACCTGGACGTACTTGGCAGGGCGCGTCACGCTGTCGGAGGTGGTGATGGGGAAGTGAACATAATCGGGTCCTTGATTGACCCTGAACCCGTGTGGGCAATGGGCGGCGCGGATGGTGGAGACGGCCCTGTCATCGAGCTGGGGACGAATGTCCCCATGGTAGACGGGGTCACTGGCGGTGGTGAGGGCGTGACGCGTGGTGTTGGATGGGGCGTCAGCATCTCGTCCGTAGGAAATGTGGTCGTGCGCATCTGAATACCACTCGAACTCATCATCGCTCTCAGTCTCTCCCTCCTCTCCATCATCTCCTGCCGCCTCGTCTTCACTTCCAACAGCTGTTGGTCCCTCCAGTCGGCCACTACCTCCTGCCAGGGTCTGGTCGGCCCCAATCCTTGGAGGTATCGGGAGAGGTGGGGACTCGGCCCATCCATCACCGTCGCGAGCTGCGCGAACCTCGGCTCCTCGGTCCAGTGCGTCCCTGAGAAGTTGGATTTCGCGGGTAGTGAAAGGGACCGGAGAGGTGGGAAGACCGTTGGTGTCGAGGATGTCCCAGAGGGGACTTCCATTGTCGTCTGACAGGTGGGCGGCATTGGCTGTGGTGGCTTGAGCGGGGAATCGCTCGAGGACTGCTGTGAACTCAGCTCGGGTAATGGGGGTGTCACGTCCCCCTCGGTCTTCTTCAGCCACGACGGCTTGCTCGGTATCTTCTCTTGTGCTTTGTGCGCGCTCCTCCTCCAGCTCAACGGCAAAAATCCTTTCGGGGGTGCCGTGGTAGTATTGGTTAAGTTGCAAGAGGGCGGCATCGGGTGTGAATGGCATATAAAAGGGTTGGAAAGTGTTGGTGGATGATATTTGAGAGGAAGGGAGATGGGAGGACTCGCCGCGTTGGATGGGCCTTTTATCCTTTCGTCATCCTCGTTCATACTCCGCCATGGCTTCCTCGGCAAACACATCCTCCTTATCGACCCATTGATTGTCGGAGTCAGGATATCCCTTCCAGGCCACGATGTTAAGGCCTAGCGGGGCCTTACAGTGCGACGTGCACCGAGGGTATGAGGGGAACAAGTTCAGGGTACAAGGACGAGGTGCTTGGTAAATGGTAACCAAGGCCGAGGGAGTTCTAAGAGACGAAGGTCCGCGAGGGATAACCAAGGAGCAAGGGTTCGAAGGGTAAGTCGATGGACTTAGCAACGAGGTACAAGGGGCTTCGGTCAGATGGCCGAAGTACGAGGGACTAAGTCGAGCGACTTAGGGTCTGTGTGTGCGCGTTGTTATAGCACAAGCGCAAAGCTTTGAGGTGGCTCCCAACTAAGGGAAGACCGACAGTGGTGATGAGACGACGAGAAGGGAGCACACAGTGGAGGAGTGAACAGGTCTGATATTCGCTAGTATAATAAACGAAGACAAGACTGGAGAGTGAGCGTACAAAGTGGCTAGGTTTATATAGGTCGCTACTCTATGTCCGTCCCATGAGGGGATACTAAGAAGGGAACAATAGACAACGCGAATGGGGAAGGAGAAGAAAAGGGAATAAGGGGAAGCCCAGAAGGGGAAGGGTAAAGAAGGGGACTCGGAGTAAGGAGGCGTACATGGTAGTGAGTCAACAGGTTAGTACTCCGAGGGGCAACAAGTGTGAGTCAAAGCAATATAGTAAAAGAAAGAAAAGTCCGTGGTGAGCCGGATCACGACAGTATGCACATTTATTGATCACCAATCCTGATCTGCTCACACTCACCTTGTTTTTATTGGTGAAGGACTGGCAATCAATTATTACAGGGCCTGTCTGCTCATCAGACTGAAAGTCAGGAAGAACATAATCCCAGTCCCAGCCATAGTTCTTGGCAGACACCAGATATGAAATGAACTGATTCTCAGTTCTAGGATGGCATATCAGCATATTGAAAGATGGATAGAATGGAAAAATTCATACTCAAGAATCTTGTGGTTGTTTGGTTTCTAATGGGTCCTTTGTGGTAACTCTCGCTAGCACATCAGCAAAAAAGATGAATTATTATAAGTGCCATAAGTGCTGTAATCCAGAGTCATTGACTTTTTGCATGGTTTCCATGCCACAGTCCAGTTTTGCCATTTGTCTGCCACTCATATTCAAACTCCGCTTTTTTAAATCTTTTTGTTTTTCATATTTTATTTCCTGAGTTAAATACCACATTCTAAAATAAAAACAAATATGATGAAACAAGATGAAAATAACACGTAAACAATGTGTCAGTGTATCATCGGATGCGTGGGAAGCCATTCCCATTTGCCTCTCCTCCCCCTTTCTCACGCACTGTTTGCGCTCCATGTCCACACGCCCCCACCCCCTTGTGTGCACCCCCCTCTAGTTGGTGTGCCCCACCATTGTGCGCCCCCTGTTAACCCACGCCCCCCCTCCCCTTCCCCTTCCCTCCCCCCCCCTGCACCCCATTTACATGCAATCAAGGGGGCAGCACAGGAAGGCACCCGAACACAGGTCCACATGGGAGGAGGCCCCACCCCTTTGCACCTCACCCCCATTCATGTGTGAACAGGGGACCACACAAGAGCAGGCACACCCCTCTTTTGCCCCCCCCCCCCAGCCCCTGTTTGCATGCAATGGGGGCAGGAAAGGTATGCCCCCCCCTCCCTTTTTTTTTGTTGTGCCCCCCTGTTCCCATGTGAATAGGACACACAAACATGGGGCCACGCAGGACAAGCCCCCTCCCCCCTTTGTGTCCCATCCTTGTTTATGCATGGGCGGGGAGAGGGTGGTGGGGGGAGGGGACTTGTCCCACATGTGCCCCGTCCCGCCCTACCTCTTTACGCGCAGGCAGGGGGGCAGTGCAGGAAAGGGCATGCCCGCCCCCCATTTGTGCCACAACGGGGCATGCGCGGGACAAACCCCCCTCCCCTTTGCACCCCACCCCTTTGCGCCCCACCCCTTTGCTTGCACCTCATGCGAACATGGGTCCATGCGGGACGAGCCCCCCCCCCTGCATCCCCTGCTCCCATTTACATGCGAGCAGAGCGCATGGACACGGAGAGGTACACCCTCTCCCCTTTTTCCCCCCTCCCCTTCTTGCACAAACTGGTGGGATGTGACAGGAGGGGTGCACAACCGCTGCCATGTTCCCTTAGCTAGATTGACTTAGAAAAAAAGGTGTAAATTGTATTAGCTAATAAATATATTTTCTTTTGTTAAGTATAGACTTAAAAATTGTGTATTTGTGCATTTGTAATTTTGTATATTAGCTAATAGTAAGGAAATTCTTTGCTCGAGTAAGCAGTAAAAATGGTGTTTGGGGTGGAGACCAAACTTTGACGTCAGTCTGGAGTGGTCCATGGTGTGGAAATCATGTGAAAAGTACGCGCCTGTAATCCAGGCAGGAATTATAAGTGCTTAGCCAGTCACATGGATTTGGCAATTCGTTACTAATCAACACAATTCTCATAATCACTTATAATCATTTCACTAGTTATCATTAGAAAATATAATTGCTTTGATGGATTTAGACCACTTGCAATTGGTTTTATAAGCATTATATGCTTCTGTATTCTGTAATCATATAATTTGCTAGGTGTTAACTTTGTTGATGAATTGCTTCCTCAAATTTTGAATATGTTGATTAATTTGATTTTTGTACCAAACTTAAGGGGCCAAACATATATATTCGGAAATAGGTAAATAGTTAGATAATGTAAGAAAAGTGGCCAGGTCGGGAGTTGAACCCATGACTACTGGATGTACAGCACTGGCAAGTGTTCTACTGCTACCACTAAGCTAAATGGCCTCACATTCACAATCCCAAAATGTAGCTTATAAAGTAGGCTCAATATAGTAAAAAATAGTAAAAAATGTACTAAGTCAATTATCTATTGGGGGAATGGGTACAACAGGTAATATGGCACTTGTTAAGTATATTAGGACAAATATATTTTGAATGTTTTAATACATTCCATGCTACTAGTATCAAGGGGGGTGCATACACACGAGACCAATTGCATGTGCAATAAGATCACAATATTATCTAAGTGTTGTGATCACTTATAAACAATTATATGAGAATTGCGGCCACTTATAATTGGTTATGAGAATTGTGACCCAGCTGTAAGCAGTTGTATGTCATACATTATAATTCATGTAAGCGATTTTGCATTCGGCAAGTGCTAATAATTTTTTATTATTTTTGCTGATGCAACCGTGCTCACAAGTGACACCGAACACGGCGCTGGAGGTGTCCAAACCGTCAAGCACGAGATCTATATTCGCCTCCCACTCACTGTTCTCGAAAAATGGTCTTAAAGGCCTGGCCTTCAGGCCAGCATTCCCTGTTACTGAAAATAGGGTAGCGTAGGCCATGAAGCACGAAAGTACAAATGTTACACATAGACTGTACATCCTACTCACGAACGCCAATGAACTACCAAAATACCGAAGTCACCTTCATCTCGCCAACGCTGTGCTCTCGGGATCCAGTATTTTTTCAAGTGAAGAAGTTCGACATGCACTGAGGTAGGGAATGTCGATGTTTCTGGCCACTCACTATCTTCTGCTCGTTGACCCACGCCGATCTGAGTGGAAAACCTACCCGTATGAAGAAGGCGCGTGGTACCGAACCTGATTTGGATAGGTTTGGTGCACTGGGTGCACCGTGGCGTCGGTATAAGACTGTGGTCGGTACAATTTTGTGTAGAGCACCGCGGGCTCATTCAGGCAAGGCGCATTTATAACAAACGGGTGAACTACCATTGTAAACGAACGATACGTGTCGAACTACTGATTTACAATGACGGGCACAACTTTCAACAGCACATTTAGAGGATAACGGGACCACGGGCACCACTCAACAAAAGTACATCAGCTGTTTCTGACGTTCGTGTGTTGGTCTAAACGCCTGTCGGAATCTCTCCAACGTGGTGGCTGCCTCTGTCGTGTTCGTCGCCGTCTCGGACATGGTGAGGTCCAGACCCAGTTGCGGGTCGAAGTGGTGCTTCGAGCGGGAGCACACGATGTCCGCGTCTGGGTCAATTGCTCGTCAGTCACGATACATGGAGAAAAGGTCGGTAAACAGGCATCACAGTAGACAGGTGCGGGTATAGAAACTGAGCGCGTGGCACGCGCGTAGACGTGGCAAAGAGCATACGACAACGACTGTAAACCGTCAGCCCTGTGCGTATTGTCAGCATCGTCAGCAACCTCGCAAAAGAATCTCCCACGAATGGGACAACATACGTGAATTTATTCTCGTCGACGAGAACGTTGTAATGGGCCGAACGACTGGTACCAAGCAGTCCACCGTGACTTTGCAAATAAAAGTCAAACTCGACGGGATTGACAACGTCGCTGTCGACGACCGTGCCAGCGGGACAATTTCCACTCCGATCACCGTCGTTTTCAGATCGCGGGAAGAACCTAACGTGGTGACGCTTGCCAACAACGATAAGCGTGATGTTGGGGTTGAAACCCAATTTTTTGCACGCCTCTGCGGGGGAAGTCAGAATTGAAAGGTATAAGATACAAATGGAGGGTCCGTACTTCGGATGAGGGGGAGCTCGTCCTGGATAACCGTGGCAAATTGACCTTCCGAGACGCCGTCTGGAAGACCCCGTTGGTGACGCGCATAATGACGTAGAAGATTCACTAACCGCGATAGAACACGATCCGCTTGGGAAACACTCCCGTTGCGCCCTTGTACTGGGTTAACACGTACTGTCGTTCGCTCGGTCACTGCGCTCACTCGGGGAAGCCAAGAAACGCACCGTAGACATAGCTTCCATGTCGTCGATGATTTCCTGTCGAGATGTCTGCACTTCCATCGTTGAGACGTAGCGAACGGCACTCTTATCGATACTTCCAACCAGGGCAGTGAACGATGGGCGATCATCCGACCCAGGGGCAGGATGAATGACATCGGCACCTGGTCAGAACGTGGCGGATGATGTGGTTAATTGGTGTCAAGGTACAGGTGAGCACTTACCCATGACGATAGTTGGGTTCGCGGGGTCAGTGAGGAAGGAGATGTCGCGGGGTTCTGGGACTGAATTGATTCCACCGAGCTTTACGTTCACCCTGAGTGGGGACCATGTCAGAAGTGCTAGAGAATGTTTTGGTGTACTTACTTGAGGGTTATGTTCGCATAATATTGTGGTTTCGCACGGAAGCACTTCGAGGACTTCATGCACTGCGTCACGACACCCGTCTGCGAACAAAGATCAGTGTGTTGGCGTTGCGTTGGGGCGCTATGGACAACTGCCAATTACCGCGACATCGCCGAAACTAATGCACAGATCAGAAATCCCGGTCGCAATAAACTTTGGTAATATGGATTTACTGTTTAACAGCAGTGTATATGTCGTTGCCACCATCTGGAAGGACGACGACGATGAGAGTGGGGAGACTCTTTACCCGCAGTTGACATTCGCCACCGGCTGCGCGAAGTTGCTGCCAGGATAGTCAAGCACCCACGAAAACAGTCAAACAACACGGCAGCGGACCTGAACGACATTGCCTTGTCCCGACTCCCATTTAATAAGCGCTGGCTGACGGTTGATGGATATTCCTATGATAGGATCCGAGTGAGGGGGACGGATACCAAGTTCGTTCTGGGTAACCGTACCGGCAGCTTCGCATGCTTTCACGAAGTCGGAAGCCATCTGGTTGGCAACCTGCTCATTGAAGCGCTGTGGTCGCTCGTAAATAATAACCATCCAATGTGCAACGCTGGATGGGTTGAACATCCGCTTGTCGATCCTTTGGAAAAGGCGTTATCAAAACTGCGGCAAAAACCGCGACAGCGTAACTCACAAATTCCATGCGCCATCGCGCGGTTTCTGGCACAAACGCGTTTGGGTCATCTAATTTTCGAAGGAAAGGGGAAAGGTACGGACAACACTAGGCTGCTTGGAGGACTGGTGGTACCTCAATGTCGGGGGATTTATAACACGGGCTTTTATCCTGATCGGCTCGTTCGCAACAGTCATGCCAAACTCGCGAACGTATTCAGATTGACCGTATTCCAGTACCTTGGGGTAGAAGGTCAGCAGATCAGCCAAGAACGCGCTGCCAGAACATACACTCAGGCCGTCGACGATACTCCCTAGACGGTCGTTAGGACGCTTTGTGGCGAAATCCAGAACAGAGTTCGTCTTGTCAGAGGGTACCTGTTTCCGCATTATCTGTCCAGGGGGTACATGACAGAGTTCAAATGGGATCAATGCGCCACTTGAGAGCTACAGGACTCAGGGTCAGTGGGAAGGGGGGAATACAGATACATGCAAACCTCGACACATAGGACCTCCGGGAAGCGGAGTGGCCGATTCAGCTTTTGGCGGAAATAATCTGCGACGGTCGTCGATTGACCACCCGTCAGCTCGAATGTTAGATCCCGAGCTCCCGCTTTGCTCAGCCTCTTGACCCCGCGCGGTCTTGGCGCCTGGTTTGGGTCGCGCTGATCGTACGACGTCGTGATCTTCAAGCCAGGGGTGATGAATCGCTGCAGACGTATGCGCTCCCTGTCGGGAAGCCCCTGACGCGGCGCAAGCGCGTTGGGGTTATTTTGTCCCAATATAGCGAGGGCGACGTCGATCAGTGGTCCGGGCATGTACATGGCACCAGTCGATATGTCGACATTGATCACCATGCGACCGATAGCAGGTCGCACAGATTGGAAGTATCCACGCCATAGCACAATTCCACCACCGATGTCTCTCGTTTCGCGATCGGTGAAGAACGAACGAACATTGAATGGGTATTTTAAATTTGGTCCCATGCGAACCACTACGTTGAGTGCCTATTTAGACGCATGGGTCATGGCGGGATTGAAGAAGCACACGTAGTTAGGCGCACCGTGATCGCTGTCAAAACGGTGTTGTCGTGGCTCTGCTCGCCTCGCAAGAAGCGCTGAAGAACCCTAGGAATGAATCGAATAAGATTCAACTCGGGAGGATTAAAGCGGATCGCACTCGGGGCTGACCGACGCGACGTGAGTCAGGCGAACTGTGAACACTTTAGGGCCGCGACGGCTCCCCCCACCCTCACCCGACGAGGGTGTACCCATGGGGACGGAGAACTGGAAAGCGGAAAGCAGGTGAAGTGGAGCAACAAGTAGCGGCTTAAACGACTCACTTCGCGACCACCAGACCCGAAGGGGAGCTCATACGCGGTGAAAAAGTTCTTACGTCCATCATACACCCCGGGTCTTGCGAAAAGTCCAGGTTCTACCTGGGTCTGTAACGCTTGGATGATCTCGAAATTTCGAGCGGCTGGAAGTGGCTTGTCGGCCGGGAGGATGACTGATAAGCGACGATCAGCGACATACGAATGTGGAAAAAAGAGGGCGCTTACCGACTGTGACGTGGAGGAGCAGGTGGGAGGCACTGTTTAGTGAAACCTTTCGAAGAGAAAGAGAGGTGGGTACCATCGTAATGATAAATCGTCCCCTGGTTCAGTTCGGCCGCGAAATTATTGGTGAATATTTCGAGTGGCCGTCCAGCGGTCCCGTGTCCTGGGCGCCTAACGCCGATGGCCCTAACATGAGCAGCTGGGATTAAGGAACGTTGAACAGCAGGTCCTCCCGTTACAGGTATGGGAGTGGCTCGAGGGGGGGGACCTCCGCGTTGGGGAGGGCCTCCACGTCCTCCACGAGGAGGGCCGCCTGGGCCGCCGCGGTCACCACCCCGAAAACCACCGCGATCGCCCCCACGTCCACCACCACGATCACCACCACGAAAACCACCACGATCTCCCCCACGACCACCACCGCGATCGCCCCCACGTCCACCACCGCGATCACCCCCACGTCCACCCCCACGATCACCACCACGATCACCACCACGTCCACCACCGCGACCACCCCCACGACCACGACCAGATTCTCCAGGAGCAGCTCTCGGAGGCATGAAGAGGATGTAAAAGGAATGTGTACGAATCGAGTTGAAGAAGGTGGTCTTATATTCTCCCGTTGGGATCGATCGGACCGGACCGTTGCTGCGGCTGCGGTGACACAAAAGGTTCAGTTCAGTATTACGTCCAAAGCGACCAGCCAACCAAAATGATCGCCTTTCTCCCTTTGATAGACAAGGACAAGGAACAGAGCACTCAACCCGCCCTCCTCATCGCCCTTAATCGCATTGGCCCAGTTGTAAAACCTATCTCGGGCCTCCTACTAGATACACCATCGGACTTGTACAACTCTTACGTCCTTGTTGATAACAACACTTCTCTTGACCACGATGACCTCATATCCTGCTTAGACCGGGGCGCCGACAAGATCATCTTATCCCCTACCCACGCGTCCGAGGTTATTGGTATCGTGCCCTCAGATCGAATCATCCTCCTATTAGACGTCGCCAACGCGAGCGCAGTCTCAGACAAGACTCGTTCTGGAGTATCCGGCGTCCTTCTCAAGTCTCCATCCCTTGAACTGGATCTCATTACTTCTGTGTCACACTTCTTTTCTAATTCATCGATTTACGTCCTATCAACCTCACCTACGCCACCTACGCCGACCACTATTAGGGAGCTTCTCTCTGTCGGTGCTGTACCAGTCATTCCGACGTCACAGCTGACCGTCGGCCCATCCAATGCCTCTCAGTTAGATGTCACTGAGGCATTCCTTGCACCTCTCCGCTCAGATCGCCCCGACGGTTTCTTCCCCACTGTGGTATCTTCTTTCCCCCAAGGTGGTCGCTCTCTCGGACTGGTGTATTCCTCTCGTCAATCTATCGCCGAATCCATCTTATCAGGGAAAGGCGTTTATCACTCTCGGAAACATGGTCTCTGGAGGAAGGGCGAGACTTCAGGCTCTACGCAGGACGTCGTCCGCATCCACCTCGACTGCGACACGGACTCTCTTGAGTTCAGCGTCATTCAGCACGGCGCAGGTTTCTGTCATTTGAATCGCCCTTCGTGCTTCGGCGATCTGAACGGCGTAGCTGCACTGGAGAGTACCTTGCAGTCGCGCTTGGAATCCGCACCTGAAGGCTCCTATACGAAGCGACTTTTCAACGATCCTGACCTTCTGCGATCCAAGATCATGGAAGAAGCTGACGAGCTCTGCAGCGCCGAGACGAAGGAGCAAGTCGCTTTCGAAGCGGCGGACCTACTCTACTTCACTTTGACTCGATGTGTCGCCGCAGGCGTTGGTCTAGTTGACATTGAGCGCAACCTCGACGCCAAGGCTCGCAAGGTCTCAAGACGGCCAGGAAACGCCAAGGCGAAGTGGTCCTCAAGAACTGCGCCCACTGCTGATACATCCTCCCAAGCACCAGCGAAGGCGGTCCAATCGTCTCCTCCCGATCTGAATAACCCCATACGTATGCGCAAATATACGGCAGCGTCGCTCTCTCCCACCGATCGTGCTCAGCTTCTTCGGCGTCCCGTGCTCAAGTTTGACGACATGATGGCCAAGGTCAAGCCCATCGTGGACTACGTGCGCACTCGCGGAGATGGCGCGCTCCTGGAACTGACCGCCAAATTCGACAAGGCGCAGCTCGACAGCACGGTCGTGTTCCCGCCGTTTTCGCCCGAAAGCATGCGGGTCGACGACCCCGTCCGCGCCGCAATCGACGCCGCGTACGCCAACATCCGCAAGTTCCACGAGGCCCAGGCCGAGGGCGCCACGCTCGTCGTCGAGACGATCCCCGGTGTCGTGTGCTCGCGCTTCGCCCGCCCCATAGCGCGTGTCGGGCTCTATGTGCCCGGGGGCACGGCGGTCCTGCCCTCTACCGCACTTATGCTCGGCATTCCTGCGCAGGTTGCGGGCTGTCGTGAGATTGTGCTCGCTACCCCCCCTCGCCCCGACGGCAGCGTCTCTCCGGAAGTGATGTATGTTGCACACCTCGTCGGCGCCTCCGCGGTCCTCAAAGCGGGTGGCGCTCAGGCGGTGGCAGCACTTGCGTATGGAACGCAGACGGTACCAAAGGTGGACAAGATCTTCGGCCCGGGCAATCAGTGGGTGACGGCAGCCAAGATGTTCGTCCAGAACGACACAGACGCGCTTGTGGCAATTGATATGCCCGCTGGGCCATCAGAAGTTCTCGTGAGTTTCCATATCCACTCGGCTCACCTCTGTCGACGGGGAAAGATAAAACGAATAAAGAAAGGGCGCTGATGATTTGCTGGCAGGTCATCGCAGATCAAACCTGTGAACCCGCTCATGTGGCAGCAGACTTGCTATCCCAAGCTGAGCATGGCACTGACTCCCAAGTCGTGCTCGTTACCGTAAACCTCTCCGCATCAACTATTTCGGAGATAGAGTCGCAAATCGATACACAGGCACGCGCGCTAGAGCGTGTGGACATTATCCGCCAATCCGTTGCGAAGAGCATTATCGTGCAAGTGGAGGACCTAGAAGCCGCGCTGGCATTCTCGAATGATTATGCCCCGGAGCATCTTATCCTGCACATCGAGAAGGCTGCGGCTGCTGTCGCACGCGTGCAGAACGCAGGAAGCGTATTCGTGGGGCCATTCTCCCCGGAGAGGCAAGTCACTGTCATTCTCTAATCCCCTCCGCGGCACTGATGAACGTCACCACCACCGTCCTCCTGACCTGCTGCGCACCCCATTATCCCCATTATAGTTGCGGTGATTACGCATCGGGCACAAACCACACACTGCCGACGAATGGATACGCACGCCAATTCAGCGGCGTAAACACACTTTCCTTCCAAAAACACATCACATCTCAGGAACTGACGGCTGACGGCCTCAAGGCACTCGGACCTGTAGTTACCACACTTGCAGATTGTGAAGGGCTCCAGGCGCACGCCAATGCTGTTCGGATCCGACTCGGTTTGATATGAGTGTGTTCGGTTTCGCGGGAGAAGCAAGAAAAATGATACTCCTCGCTGTGGCACACTGTCAACCACAGAAACTATCCACCCTTGGGTTACAAATTGCGCCACTGCAAAAGATCCGCGGGGAAAAAGACTCTATAGCACTGGAAATAACGCGACGTATGTATGAATATGAAATAGAAAGATCCGACTTAGTTGGTCCGGTAAAGTGCGCGTTTTGCAACCTTCACGATGAGCGGGGTGTCGGGGAAGGCTAAAGCCTCAAGATTTGCAGCATACTGGTAGAGGCAAGTGTCAGGTTACACAACGGCGTGCCATTATAGAGAACGTACGGGAGTAGGAACATCAGCACCGGTGACGCGCTCAACAGGTGCATCGAGGTAGTCAAAGGCCTCGCTCTCAACAATTTGGGCACAGATTTCGGAGCCCACACCGAATGCGGGGAAGCCACCCTCAACGGTGACAAGCCTTGGGAAAATGAATTCTTGTCGAGACGGAAGGGGAACTTCATGCTTACCGGTTAGTCTTCTTCACCGACTCTTTGATTGTGTCAATATCAAGAGGGCGGATGGAACGGAGGTTGATGACCTCTGCTTTGATACCCTCTTTGGCGAGAATATCCGCCGCTTCAAGACTGTGGGTCACCATCTTGCTATGTGCAACAATGGTGACATCACTCCCCGCACGCTCGACCTTAGCCTTCCCGATGGGAAGGAGGTAGTCATCTGACATAGCCTCCTTCGACATGGGGAACGAGACGCCGTAAAGCATTTCATTTTCAAGGAAAACAACAGGGTTGGGGTCGCGAATGGCGGCCTGAATAATGCGCCACCAGCTTAGCGTTTTAGACGAAGAAACACCGCATTACGCACTTTGAGCAGACCTTTGCAATCTTCCGCACTCCACGGGCTGACAACTTTAAGTCCTGGAATCTGTCCGTACCATGCCGCATAATCCTGCGAGTGTTGTGCGGCAACGCCAGAAGCTGCACCGTTGGGACCGCGGAAAACAACGGGACATGGCACATTGCCGCCGGACATGTAGTAGGTCTTCCCGCCTGAGTTAACGATTTGGTCGATGGCTTGCATGGCAAAGTTGAAGGTCATGAACTCGCATCTTAATTACGTCGTGTTCGCCATTAATTGTACGAAGACGACGAAGAAAAAGAGAACGCATACACCGGTCGCAAACCAGCCAATGCTGCACCAACAGCGAGACCAGCGAAACCCATTTCTGTGATGGGCGTGTCGACTACACGCTTCTCACCAAACTTGTCCAACAGGCCTTTCGTTACCTGAAAGCAGTTGTAATTTACATGTGCGTATGGACTAACGCGTGACGCAAACTAACCTTATATGCACCATTGTAGCGGGCAACTTCTTCACCAAGGACAAAGACCGTCTCGTCACGGAGCATCTCTTCTTCCATGGCCGTATTGAGTGCCTCACGAACCGTCATCTGAAAGAAAAAAAAACATGAGGTGGTACACGCCCGGCTTACGACGAGAGCACTAACTGAGTTGCCCCCCACTTCCGTGGCAAATGAACGGAACGCGTGCCTACGTGGAGCGAATGATGCGTTCGCACGCAAACTTGACAGAGTCGGTCTTAAACGGGGGAGGACTCTTGAAGCCATGGGTGTCTTTTTTTGGTGTCTTTCGACGGAAGGAAGTGATGGAGAAGGGAGAATAGTGGATGAGGGAGCGAACCCGGTCGTGAATGTAAGCGAACGGTGCCAGAGGCGAGATTATGTAATACGTGACCCCCCATTTTTGGGGAAGCGCGACAGGCCCGTCAAGCCAAGAAGCGTTTCTCCTCAACCGTTATGGCTGTTGTGATAGTCACAGGCGCTTCAAGGTTGACTTCATCGCGAGAAGCAAAAAGTACCATATTTATTAACTGATTTTGTTCTGCCCAGGGGCATTGGCCTGGCAGTTACCTCAGTCCTACTTGAAATGTTTAACGCAACCGTCGTCGCTATTTCACGCACACGCACTCCCGAATTGGATGCCCTGGCCACGGCACATCCCGAGACCTTGCAGGTTCTGCAATGCAACATGCCAGTTACATTTCGGAGACTCGCTTCGAACCCCACGCTGATGATCCGCACAGAACCGACGAGCCTGCATTCACCGCGGCCATCCAATCCGTGCTAACGAAGTACGGTCACCTGGATGGTCTGATACTGAATGCTGGCACCGTAGAGCCCCTGACGCGAGTTACTTCAGTTGACACGTCTCTGGATGCATGGCGGACGCATTTTGAGGTCAACGTGTACTCTCTCATCACTGCGCTGAAAGCAGCTGTTCCGCCTCTCAGAGAGAGCTCGAAAGGGGGTAGGGTCGTCTTCGTCAGTTCGGGGGCTGCCGTCGGTGGCATCGCTGGTTGGGGTCCCTACAACGCTAGCAAGGCCGCGATGAACTCTTTAAACAGGTTGGATTGCTATGGAGCCCGAGTTAACGCTCGTGCTCATACTTTGTAATCAGGACACTGGCTGAGGAAGAGAAAGGCAAGATCGTCTCCATCGCAGTTCGCCCTGGTAAAGTCGATACCAATGTTCGTTTCCTCTTTGTTCTTCGTCTCAATCCGCGGCCTCTTCTGGAGCTCACAAGAGTGTAGATGCAAGGGGAACTTCGTGAATTTGGTGGACTACACATGGCACATGACGTCCACCAAAGCCTTATACGAGAGAAGAGGGAGGGGTTGCTTCTGAAGCCCGAGCAGCCAGGCTACGTCATAGCCGCCCTCTCTCTACATGCTCCAGAGTCACTCTCCGGCGAGTTTGTCAGCTGGGACGACGAGAGATGCCGAGAGTTCAGGCGACCCTCGTGAGGTCACATGCTCTGCACAAAGTAGGAAGTTGGATGCCCAAATTTGTACACATTGGTTGACAGAATAGAATAGGAGGATCGACTTGGGTAGTCAGTCAGTCATTCAGTCAAATTCACCTCCACCAACCGCTTCCATGGACACGAGCGGCAACCGCATCGACATTCACCACCATTTCTTTCCACCCTCCCTTTCACGCGTCAAAGCGACGCAGTCACAAGCAGTAGGTTTTCGCACCCCTCCAGAAAATCTGCCATGGAGCGCGGAATTAAGCTTGCGTGCGATGGACACACTTGGCATCCAGCTCGCCATTTTATCACTGCCCACGGGTGTCGCGGAGACATTTGACGAAGCCAAGAATGCGAATAAGCTGATGTACGAAATCGTGCAACAGCACCAGAACAGGTTCGCGTTTTGGGGTTGCCTGGGTGATTGGCGTGATGTAAAAGGTCATCGACGCCGTTCCTGACCCTTCAATCACTGCACCAACTTTGCTTGCTGCTTTCTAGGGGCTCTTGGACTCATCCCCTATGTTTTTGACGAGCTTGGCGCGGTGGGTGTGGCCGTTCCTTCGTCTTATGGGGACGGAAGTGAAGCTAGTGCGCTTTCGTCGACTTCTATTTAACGAACCGCTTACGCGTCTACTGCTGCGTATTAGAATACATAGGCGATGACGAATACGACCCCATATGGTCCGCACTCGACGCGCGTGGCGCAATCGTCTTCATCCATGGCACGCAAACGCCTTGCTCAACCCCGATTTCACACCCGACGCTCGGACTCCCTATCACGGCGGTAATCAACTCGAATTTTTTTTTTCCGTTCCTGACCACATTGTGGACAGGTACCCCACGAGACGTTCAAAGCTGCGGCGCATCTCGTCGTGAGTGGCAAGACGCGCCGCTTTTCGCGACTCGAGTTCATCCTTGCCCACATGGGCGGAAGCACACTCGCGCTCGTGCCACGGATCGCCGGACTGTCACGGTACATGGGCGCTCCGCTATCGGAGGACGAAATCCTTTCCGAGTTCCGTCGATACTGGTGGGACACGGCACTGAGTGGCGGCTGGGCAGCACGTGTGGTAGAATCGTGGGGTTTGGGGGATCGTGTTTTCTGGGGAAGCGACTTTCCAGGTGCGAGTCGGACCGATGACGTAACGTAATTTGATTGGCTAACTGTTCTATGTGGCTCCACCGTAGCGGTTTCTCTGGACACCATCCGTTGGTTCGACTGCGACCTTGAAAAAGCTTATCAAGCTGACCCGTCAAAGCTAGAGAATGTACGCAGGAAAAATGTTTTACGACTTTTTGAGTCTCGTGGTATTAGGTTGTCAACAAGTTCATCTGTTGTCGAGTAGCTGCCCTCGATCGAGGGGATACAATGGTATCTAATGTGTGTCTCGGGCATATCCAATAAAAGGTATGCAACGTACTGTCTAGGAGAAATTATAGGTCATCGCAGGTATTATTCTATGCCGTATGGACTTTTCGACAAAGCAATTGCAACAGAATAAAAACGGTGAGCAAACAAGGAGAACAATGCAGCACACCACACAAAATACAAACGAATGTCGAGATGATTAATACTGCTCGGGTTCTTTGAGCCATGTTATAAGCTCATTGAAGCCTTCGGTGCCGGGAATAAGTGCCAGTCCATGCTGACCACTGGGGTGGTAATAAAGTCCTTTACGGACGCCGTGAGACTGTAGATACTTCTTGATGCGCTATACGAATGGTCAGTCTCTCTGCAAGCAAGTGAAATATTGAGTGCTTACGGGTGCACAATAAACCACATCGTTGTTTGCTACGATGAACTTATTCCGTGCGGGATCACGGGGGTGCGGGATTTCTTCAAAGAACAAAGTATTCGCCGTCCAGTCAAACTGTCGTTGAAGTAAATTCGCAATGCCCATCTCGGTGCTAACAAAGTAGTTCATTATGAGCTGCAGCCCCTGCAAAGAGACGAAACGCGCGTCAAACTTGGGGCCGTGAGAAGAGCAAAGGGTGATGTACTCACGGTCGTGGCAGGGTTGTAAAGGAACTTGAGACAGAGATCTTTTTAGGAGCGCACGTGAATACAATGGACCCACATAGCGAAGGTGTAATAAACAATGACTACATACCGCCTTCCCAGCCGCAGAACGTGACAGGGTCGATGAACAACGACCGCGAGACAAGATCCGAAGCATCTTTGAGGAACCAAGCATGGACATATGAACCATTGGAGTGGCTTGCCACTGTGATACCCCTCGGTTTTTGTCCATTGGATACCCCATTTCGGGAATCAGAGGGATTCGGCACCCACCCGAAATCGGTGAGTAATTGGCGCATGATAACCATTGTCTCTTTCCGATTCTTGGGGGCGAGGAAGCGAGGATGGAATATTTGCTGACTGATGTGGGGTTGCAAGAGGACGAACAGTGGGCGATCCGGCACCCTGGTGAGGAAGCCGTAGATGATCGTGCTGTACTGAGGTAGACCAACGCCCAAGCCGTAGGCAAACACAATTGGCGTAGGGTCCTTACACGCATCCCAGGTCGGCGGGACGCGCACGAGATAGTCAATCCCATGGCGTGTGCCCAGGGTCATCCCCCCGACATGAATAAGTAATTGCTTCATGATAAAGTCGCTAAGAGCGATGACGAGGTAATAAATCAGTGGGCGCCACCAGACACTGACAGGATCGAGAGTAAGAAGTCTCGGTTGCGCATTGGGATTGGAGCCTTCGGGGATCGTAGTACCCGTCCGCTTTTCGATCAAGTCAAGACAATCAAGTAAAACCTTGAGGTGCTTGGGCGGAATCTCGTCGAACTCGGGAAGGTGCTCGTAGAAGAGAGACCAGTAAAGCCATGCACACACTTCTTTCCTTCGGACCTGCGACCAGGGAACGCCTCCAAACCTATCGGGGATAACATTTGTAATTACTATCCACTCTGGGGTTTGGGTGGATGTCCGGGACGCACCAATTCCGGAACTGATTTTGAAAGTCAACGGCGCGAGGATCCGTGGGGCTGAGCGCTTCGACGGCTTCGGCAGGGCTACCCGGACGAGATACATTGAGTGTCTCTTCGTCATATTCGGCGAGGTCTGCAAGACCGGTTTGCGCTATGCGCTTGAAAGCCAGGGTGAGGTCATCTATATTTCCTGGAGGAATTGGGCAGGGGCCATCGACGAATTTGTATAGCGTGTGGTGGTATATTGAAAAGAGAACCTGGGGGTCGGAGTTCAGATAGTGGAAGGGGAAAGGATGGTGTGGTTAATGCACGCACCTCTGCGAGAGCATATGTGAAGAGCGCCTTTCCATGCCACGAGAGGGTCCAAAGGCCGCCTCCTTTAAGCTCGTAGAGAACAAACGCCCATGAGAACAGAGGGATTGACCAGACAGGAAAGACGAGGAAGGCGAGGACAAGGTAGTAAGTCAGGTCACGAGACGGGGGACGGATAGGCTGCTCTGAGATTGGCAGAGCCATTGGAAGGAGGGGACGTGCATTTGGGGATCAATGCGTTGGACTAGAAATACTCTCATGCTCATGTCAAGGACCAAGTGTAGGCGCGCTCAAATTAATCATGTGAAAACCACCCGCACCCATCAAAGTCCATATCCATCCATACAGTATCCCCAATGAGATCTTATATATTTTACTGTAATTTTATATTTTATATTTTAATTTCGTCTTCACTTATTCTTCACTTAATCTTAACGACGATGCTCGTGCCCTTCAACACCGCAAAACGGTCCTTCACCTCTCAATTATATGCGTGTTCTCGCCATCCGTCTCTGAGAGCTGCTTCGACACTGTCTGCCGGATTTCCGAAAGTTGCGGAAAGGGTACGTACGCACCCCGGCGCGTGAGTCACCTTCCTTCATAATCTTCTTTCTAGCTCCCAACTAAGTATGGCGGCGTGTACACCGTGAGTACTGCATCCGTTCTTCCGTCTCAGCTCCTCATTCTGCTCAGGTGACCCTCATCCCTGGTGATGGTATCGGCCAAGAAATCACAGAATCTGTCAAAGAGATCTTTGAGTCGGTCAATGCGCCCATAGAATGGGAACAGTACGATGTTTCGGGCATGTCATCCTCCGGTGAAGCTCTCTTCAAGCAGGCTATGGAAAGCCTGAAGCGCAACAAAGTCGGGCTCAAGGGTTTGTCTTTCGTTCATACATTCTCGATGCATCCAACCGTCGTCCCCCAGGCATTCTCTTTACTCCGATCTCAAAGTCCGGCCACATCTCTTGGAACGTGGCCATGCGTCAACAACTTGATATTTACGCTTCCGTAGTCTTGTGCAAGTCTCTCCCAGGTGTCCCCACCCGTCATTCCGATGTCGACTTTGCCCTCATCCGTGAGAACACCGAGGGCGAATACTCCGGCCTTGAGCACCAAAGCTATCCAGGCGTGGTTGAATCCTTGAAAGTGTCCACACGCGCCAAGGCAGAGCGCATTTCGCGCTTCGCTTTCGACTTTGCCCTCAGGAATGGTCGCAAGGTACGTCGGGTCGGGTCGGCATGTCCCATGGTTGCTCATCAAGTCGTCATATTCCAGAAAGTTACTTGTGTCCACAAGGCAAACATCATGAAACTCGGAGACGGTCTCTTCCTCAACACCTTCCGTCGTGTCGCAGAGGAGTACAAGTCATCTGGCATTGAATTCAACGATATGATTGTCGACAATACCTCCATGCAGCTTGTCGCAAAGCCCAAGCAATTCGACGTCATGGTCATGCCTAACTTGTACGGTGCGATTGTGTCAAACATCGGTGCTGCCTTGGTTGGCGGTCCTGGTGTAGTCCCAGGCTGCAACGTTGGCCGTGTAAGTACACAGTTGACGGGCCTTCGTCGATCTTTATTGGTTGACTCCGTGTAAAGGATTACGCACTCTTTGAGCCTGGATGCCGTCATGTTGCGAAAGACATTATGGGTCAAGATCGGGCAAACCCGGCTGCGATGATTCTTTCTGCAACCATGATGCTCCGGCATCTCGGGTCCGTAATTTCAATTTTATAGTGCGCCCGCTCTAATAGTAATCCTTCTTTGTCACAGCCTTGATCACATTGCCAATAACATTGCCTCTGCAACTTTCCAGGTTCTCAACGCTGGTAGGGTCAAAACGGCTGACATGGGAGGTAAGTCATCGGTGGGAACTTTGAGCAAGACTCCCGATTCATCGTCTTCTCGGCTAGGTTCTTCGACCACGTCCGAATTCACAGCCGCAGTAATTAAGAGCCTCGAATAAATCGTGTGCTACTTGGTCGACAACAATAGAGCAAGGATCTGGGATGCCATTGGCCAAAACTACTGTCCTGTTTCTTAGGGATACACTAATGTAGACATTACATATTACAGTACCACACGACCTGTCACTGAGACAGCCAGACCGACGGCGTTATGGCAAGGTGCTGAGCTCTTCAATGGTGAACTCATCGAAGGGAGCGTCGAATGGGTCATTAGACCTTGGATGGCCATCCGAATCGCCGTCCAATACTGACTGTGCAGGTTCACAACCGTCTGGTGCTTCATACTTCACGACGGACTGGTTATCAACCTCGGTCATTCCAGTTTTGACACTGGTCCTGCTTGTCCGAGAATCCTCCGGGCCCTCTGTTTTTTTCTTCCGGAGTGCAAGTAAGGCCTCGCATCTCAGCTCACCGCGGTCGCCCCAGCCCGTCACCTTGGGCCGAAAATCGGCATAGAGCGCAAATCCTACGCGATTCAGCTCCATCGGATCGTTATAGCTCTCTGCGAGGAGGCGCATGGCGCCCAGTACCGCCGGTGCCGTCTGCCGTAGTGCACGCGCAATATAGCCGTAAGCTGCGCCAGGGGCGCCGCCACTGTCCTCGGCGGTGAACGCGCGCCATGCACCGGACGCACTGCGATAGAGGGGGACACGCCTGCCGAGGAGGTCGACATATGGCTGTGCTCCACCGGCATGCGCAGCTTTGAGATCTGTCTCGCGCTTCTTGCCGTAGACGCCGAGTGAGACGCCTTTGCTGATCGCGTTCATTTCTGTGTATACCGACGCTGTGAACAGTAAGATTAATGAAATAAAAAACAAAAACAGGGAGGGAGGGGGGGACGGAGGCCTACCAATACTCAGCGCTTCCTCGCGCGAAAAGCCAAGGCGCTCGGCAATGACGCAGGCCCACGCCATCATGACCGGCGCACGGTTCACGACAGCGGATTTGTGCTTGAGCGCGTCTTCGTCGAGGAGCTCGTGAAAATCGAGACTGCCGAGGGTGGCGCCCTCTTCCAGGGGTGGACCGGGTAAGAACTCGTTCTTTTCGAGGCGCCCGTGCCCCCTCGACGACGAGGCGTCGCGTCTGCGCTTCTTCAGTGGCGGTGCCTTTTGGCCGCCCAGTCAGCTCTAACTGTGTGCGTATCGTATATTCGACGAGCTATCATACATGGGCGGTTACTGTCGAGGGCCCTCCGTCCTTCCAGAGCGGTGTAGGTGTAGATGTAGACGTAGATGTCTCCTCGTCTCGCGCTGAAGGGACGGCATCCGTTGTGCGGCGCTTCTTGGCCTCGTGCCGCTTTGCGTTCGCGATGGCGACCGCGCGAAAGCCCGCAGCACTGAGCGCGGATAGCACAAGCCTACGATCATCTTTGTCTGAAACACCGAGAGATGCAAGTTTCGAGTCTGTGAGCTCGCCTAGACGTGCTGGTGTATTGAATTCCTTGTAACTGATGAGATAAGTGTCTTGTCAGTGGATTTTGTACCAAACAAACACGAATACGAGACATTTTTCCTGCCACTGTTATGGCACGCGATACGGGAAGACCCCTCGAGGTCAGAATTTGGAGAAAAGCCTGAAGGGACAGCTTTTGATCATCTGGCATCTGATTGTGCTCGTAACAACCAGGTGGTGTTTCAGCGCTTTCAGCCTCGACGAGTACAAGTCATGCAGACCGATGTCACATGTCATGTCAGATTATCTATTTACATGTGTCTTTTTATTGCCTTTTATTTCACAATAACTACCGAATAAACCTGGTCTTGGCAATGAACCATCTACTTGTCAAGGATAGTCGTTTCAACGATGATATCGGTAACTCTGTAGGGATCTGTGGATTGCCTGTCAGCGTGTGTCGTATGAACCATATATATGGATTCCCGTACCTATGTTAGAAGCAGGACGGCGGTCCTCCAAGTATCCATAACCTTTCTCAGCGACATGTCTAGGAACGCGAATGGACGCGCCACGGTCCGCAACACCAGACGAAAAGGAGCCAATGTGACCTGTCTCATGGCGACCAGTCAAGCGAAGATCGTTGTCATCACCGTAGACGGCAATGTGTTCGTCGTGACGCTTCGACAGCTTCTCAATGGCAGCATGGATAGCCTGGATACCTCCGGGTTCGCGCATCTGCTTGGTCGAGTAGTTTGTGTGGCAGCCCGCACCGTTCCAGTCTCCTTGAAGAGGTTTCGGGTGGAAGGAAACCTTTGCGCCCCACTGCTCCGCAACTCGGACGAGGAGATAGCGAGCGACCCAGAGCTCATCTCCCATGGAAATGCCCTCGCACGGGCCAACTTGGAACTCCCACTGAGAAGGCATAACTTCGGCGTTAATGCCGCTGATCCGGACGCCAGCATATAGACAGGCACGATAGTGGGCCTCGATCAAATCGCGGGCGACAACCCTTCCGGCACCTTAGTTTGACAACACGGATCAAGACCGTTTCAATTGAGAAGAAGCGCGAGAACTTACCAGTGCCACAGTAATAAGGTCCCTGAGGGCCAGGGAAACCACCTTTGGGCCAGCCGAGAGGCCTGTCGTCGAGATCGAAAAGTGTGTACTCTTGCTCGAGACCGAACCAGGGAACAGCATCCTTTGCTAGTTCCATCGTCTTGAGTGCGTGATGGCGGAAGTTCGTCCTATTAGGAGTGCCATCGCTATTGTAGGTGGTAGCGAGGACGAGGATATTGTCACCACCACGGAAGGGATCTTTGTAAAAGGCAACCGGACGAAGAGAAACATCGGAGTCATGGCCAGGTGCCTGGTTGGTGGAGGATCCATCGAAGTCCCAGTTCGGGAGCTGGCTCACGTCAGTGACCTTGTGCGGGATCGTCTATTTGAAGGATCGAAGAAATTTAAATGGAGAATATCAGCGTGAACACAAATTTATTTACCCTACTCTTGCAACGAAGTCCGTTGTCGCCATCAATCCAAAGGTCTATTTGAAAAGATTAGAAAACATAATAAAAAAAAAGAGGTAGTGAAGAGAACCGCATACATTCGGCCTGGATGTTGGTCCCCTGGGATAAGGTGAGGAAAGGAGCAAGAAGGTCAGGGTGATAAGTGGAAGGAGCCATGCGGATAAGACAGAACACCGATCTGAGTGAGGGTGAAGTGTGAAGGTGAGGGCGAGAGATTGGTGAATGTGATTATAAAATAAATGGGTGCACAGGCCTGAGGGCTGTGTATCGTTATTTGGTTAAGAGGCATCCTCGGCCTTCTATTGGTCCGATAAGCAATATCTTATCTGGGATTGATCTGAGCATGTGTCTCGACTTGATCTCCCGCAGGGCCACAGAATTTTTTTTGATCCCAGTCATGTGCGACGCCCACTCAGAACGGGTCTAGATCATTGGTCCTTCCGTCGCTCGGCGCCTGTAAGCTATGCAACGGGGCTTTATGAAGGCTCCGAGGATCTCCTGCGCAGCTGCCACACCAATTGTTATGCCTTTGCAAGTGTTTTATGTCTATGATCAAGTCATAGCATTCGAAAATGGAGCCATCTAATGGAGTAATTGTAGTGCCCTGTGGCTGGAATGGATCTATTGAGTGGAAATGGCTAGTCAGAAGACAGGGTTTCTCGGCCTTCATCGCTTCCTCACAACCTTGCGGCGACGGCCGCCTGCCTTGAGTAAAACAGGTCCAACCTTCCCAGACTTGACATCGTCACCATTCCGTTCCTGAACGCGGTATTCACCTTCTGGTATATCTGACTCAGTTCCTGTCCCAGTCTCCGTCTCTCCATCTTCACTAGCTTCGGCAAGGGTAGTGTCACCGGGTTGTCTTTTCCACCTGAGTACCCTGCTGATCAGAACAGTGACGAGAGCAAGGAACCAGGTACTCCGCAAAGATGGAGCGGTGGCGGCAGTGGCGTTGATCGGCATTTGTTCTCCATCGCTTTCCAACTGAAGAAGATGGAATCGGTCAATTCTTCACGTGGCACATGCTAATGTGGATACCATGAAAACGTCCCCGTTACTTTCTACGACCACATCGATGGACCTGCCTGGTATCACGTTCCCGTCCTCATCGAGACGGGGAGATCCACCTAAATTGACCTTGACCTATGGATCCCTCTGAATCGAACGTATATCGAGGAAAGTGGCATAAATGTCCAACCTTTCGCCGACCACTTGACGGTATCATCTTAGATCCCCAAGCAGCTAACTTCGCTTGCCCGAGAATGTGCTCAATGCGGGCCAGGTCACGTTTGAAGTTTATGTGCTGCACGATGTAATGCAACCCAGTCGTCAGAGCCGTTAGAAATACGAGCACAGTCTGTGTCATTCTGCTCAGCATGCCGATATAGCGAGAGATCGAGGTGAACGCGCACTCCTAGACCCGGACGGAAGCGAGAATAGTAATATCCAGTGCCACGCCAACGCGGTACCCCATTTTTGTAAAAGAAATCGTATCTTTATACGCAACATGTCAGTTTGCTTTGCTGCCAGAGCACGTGTATCCAGAGGTACTGACCGTTCCCGGCTTTCTTGACTCCTAAGTATTGACCCAACGACACCGAGACGCGCAAATCGTTCCTGGGCGTCTTTGACTCCAGGATTTTTGTCTGGGCTTTACGTGGGCGGCGGGCGTAAGAAGACGGGACAAGAAAAGAAAGGTATAAATGCACTGGAGTAGCATGCTCTTCTTGCGATACGCGCGACCGATCTCTGCTATAGATGCTGACGGGGGTACGTTGAGCCATGAGTAGAATGTTGTGCCCTTTCCTAGATCATAAAACATTCAGTGCAACTGAATTTGCCAGATGACAGGGAAGTCGACCTTCAGCAGCTTCTACCGCACTGACGAGGTCGAAGATTTCGTGGTCCTCCTATGGGTAGGTGAGAACACGTCCGACATTTACATCTCGTCTCAACTACCTTGGTCCAGCTTCACGGGACACGTAGACGATTAGTTTATGACCGAATAAGGTCGGCAAGCCACGTACGCATGCACAACCCCAATTAGAAGCACCAGAATAGAAAAGATAGATAGATATCTCATCCGAGATGGTTGCAAATACTCAGCGAACAGCTCAGAAGTTCTTTTTGACGAGAACTTAACAAAGTGGGACAAGGGGTGTGAGGTCAACGTTTTGACAGGCTGAGCCGAAGTGTCATCATTTGCGGTGGCGGGAGCCCGGCCCGATTTCAATGGTGTGAGCGCTCGCGAACCTCGTTCTCTCTTGGTGGTGACGACAGGATATAACTTGTTCAATGGCTCCGCGCCGCCGATGCACCGTTTGTGGTTCTCATCAATGGCATCGAGAACCGGCGACTGGGCTTGTCGTCTGCAGTGAAGGTCACGTCCTTCGGGTACGCGTCCTAGCCCCTCGTTTCGGCTGACCGACGAGACCACTTTGAACATCCTAGAATTACCTCAACGAAACGCACGAAACGCACGAGCTTGGTCCGCATCAATTACAAAAACGCGCTCTCAAATCGGCGCGAGAGAAGCGAGGGCGTGCAAGCAAGGCCAACCCCGAGCGTATGCATTATTTGAGCGCCTCTTTAAGCCTTTGGATCAATCATTCGCTGAGATTGACTTTCAAACATAGTTTACTATGGTGCGCGTGCGCAATACCTCTATTTCCAGTGCCTGCAACTTTTGTTGCGAAAGCAAGTTGCTGCATTGATTCGCATCTGGAAGCTTCCTAGCGAATTTGAGGTTCGCATCACTCTGATATAGTAGTTCAGAGGTTAACGGTCGCTCAGATCATCTGCAGGGATCTATGGGCTCTGCATCTAAGCTTGTTGCCATCTCCGCCTACACCGGAACCCCTGCTACACAAGCGAGCCACACACGGCCATCACAGTGATGGCGGTCTGAAGAAGGCGGACCCGAAGAAGGCGGTTGGGACGGGGAAGATATCATCGGGGCAGTCTAATGCGAACACTTCCGAAAGCGATGATTTAGAGGAAGATTCAGAGATGGATGAGCTACTCTTCTTATTCTCCGAGTCAAGTTTATCTGAAGACGACAGGGATGATGATGACAGCAGGCAACCACATCCCAAGCCGGAGAATAGTGGGCAAACGTTCGTCCGCAACGGCCCAGCGAGTAACGTTGCGTTGCTCATGGTGGCATGTTGGACTCTTCGGCTACCCATAATATACATGGACCTTATCAGGTTCGACAACAGCATGGAGTGAACTGTTAGGCAGGTAGTTGACTGATTCACGCTTTCAGGTTGATAGAGTGTTACAACCTGCCTTATCTGGAGCCCCTTCACCATCTACCGGAAAGTGTGGTTCGTCACCTTACGAAGCACAGTGTCCGTGCACTCTCCCCTCCGGTAAGGACTTCAAATCTCTTGCGTGCTCGAGATGAACCAGAGACAAACGTGGGTGCAGCATCCACCGACAACACTAGTATTACATAGCCTATCGGCCCGGTTGGCACGGAAATTGCAGGGGTCATACAAAATCCACACCCCAGAATTGAACGCTGGGCCGATGTTATGGCGCGTGGTGCGCGCATTGGGGGGGACCCGTGAGTACCCCGCCTCGTGGTCAACGAGATCCGATGGCTCAGTAGAACTCAAAGCGGTGCTCTATAAGCTTAGCAAGACACTTGGGCATGTGTTGTCATTACCTCTGGTGCTGCACCACACGCTTGCCCCTCGACTCGCACAATCAAAAGACGAAGATGGGGACAGCCACAAGTACGACGACGTCCCACCTGAGCTGGCACTGGTGGTGGTGGTGGTGATTGTACTGAAGATGGTGTACGGGCTCGACGGCCGACCACGGTGCGTGAGAGGACTGGGATGTTGCGCATGGTTATGGCTCATATGGTGACTGACCGGGATGCCGCTGATCAGGATAGCTAAGAATAGCGTTGATCCGGCATGTGCACTACCCCGGATGGAAGATTACATGATGATTGTCCAAGAGGTCAAGGAGGCTTACGCAAATAGTAAAGAAGTTTTGTTTTCGGCGCAGTCAGGATTGTAAGCAGGCTTCACACGGGGCTGCACTACAATACTTGGATTTAATTTACTGCGGTCGGCAGGCAGGTGTCGGATCTGGACGGGACCAAATTGGACGAATACCTCGATTTCTGTCAAAATGGATTATTGGGACCAGGAACGAGTCAGGTTCTCGAAGACTTCTTTCCTCTCGGACCGAGCTCGGTTCGAGTTGAAGCGGTGGAGAAGGCGGCAGTTGAACGGGTGGAAAGTGATCAACACGCGACGGCGGGGGGAGGAGCAGCGGAGTCGGGAAGACATGAACCAGGACAGGCGTACGCCATTTATAGATCCCGGGACAGCCTGGGCACAATGCCAGAGGAGTGTCAAATGGTGATCTCACACGGGGCCAAGTGGATTGGAATCGACGAGGAGATGTTGCTGAAAGTGGGGGAGCGTTATGAACGGAGATTGTGGAATTGGTCGGCGTCGGCCACGAGGTTACCGCTCCGAGCCTAGTACATGTACAGCACATCATGATGGCCGACATTTTCGTGCCGTCGTCATCGCTCTGCCCCCCTCCCCCCCCTTCTGTCCCCTCCGCCGCCTTTGGAAGGCGTGCCCACATCCTTTCATTTTAGTCCTGCCCATGTTTCGCTCTTGTCCGCTGGGCCATGCTACATCGTAGTATATCGTAATACCGAGTAAATTCAATTCAGTTCTTATCCCCTCCCTTGTCTCCTTCTCTTCTCTTCCCTCTTCCCAACATGCGTAGAATCGCCTCTGCCCTCAACTCAAGGCGTTCCGACAAGCCTGACACTTCCAATGATGCCCACCCACGTCCTACCTCCAAGTCCTTCGCAAACTCTTCCACTCGCCGCTTTTTTGGTACCCTCACTCGCATCACTGTCTCGACAGATCGGTCGCCGCAGCCTGCAGTCTCAGAGCCAGCTCACTCGTCCTCTGCTTCTTCAACAGGCTCAGTTTCGCTCCGCACACCAGAGGATGATCGTATAGGTCAGCTTGCACCTCATGTAGCACGATCATCCTCCTCAAGGAAGGCTTGGATTCCGTGGTTGGCCTCCAAGAAATCCGACCCTCAAGGCCAATCACCTTCCCACCCACCGTCGTCGTATTGGCCAGACTCGTCGGGTCCCATTCCCCAGTCTTCCATGACCGTCAACAACCGGCCCACCGAATCTGACGACGATACTTCCGACGAATCTTCCTCTTCTGAGTCAGAATCCCACTCGACATCTCCCCCGGTTCCCTCCAGTGTAGACAAACCTGACCCGCCCCTCTCCCCTGTCGACTTCATCGCTTCCCTCACGATGAACAACATCCCACCGGCCTTCTCATCTCCACCTCTTCTACACCATCCTAATGCACACCTCTTCCCACGGTCGTCAAATTTGGTGCACAGGCTCACCTTCCGTGATACGATCGAATCCACAATGCATCGGAAACGATTACTTCATAGGATTCAATCTCTCACTCCGGCCGAGGGCCGCTTCCTGGCCGCATTTGGCCCTCGGATCTCGTCAGCAGCCCAACGACGAACTTTGTTGCAACCCGAAGAAGGGGAAAGGTACGATCTCAAGCATGTGCAACCGTCCAGCCTTGGCTTGAAGCGGTGGATTGCTCGGCCGTACTTCGAAGAACGAACAGTGCTCTGGGTCCCTGACGATGCAGGCACTGTCGTCTGGACAACAGTCAAGGGTTCCGGATTCGGCGTTTGGGCTCTCGATGTACCTGAGACGCTCGAACTGTTGGCTGGATTGGACAATTACGATGTGAACGACGTGCAACCCAGCAGCCCACTCCCGCCCCTGTCAAATTACGTCGCCCCTGCGCTGAGTAAGTGCATCATCACACGTGCTTTTATTGATAGTTCGTAAAAATAACTCATCCCCAAGCTTCCCCGCCTGTCACGGGTAAGCATGTTCCGTACAAAGCCGTACCGTCTCCACTTCGATATGACCGTGGCCCTTCTGAACCTCCAACCCCGCCATCCTCAACTGAAGCCATGACCCCTGCATCCACTTCCACAGCATCTTCCTCCAGACGCGGCGTTCGCTTCGCAGAGAGCGTCGATAAAGAAGATCAAGTACCTCTCGGCTATATTCTTAGACATAGAAAACGACGTGAGGAGAAGGCCCTGTTTATTCAACAAGAACAAGAGCGTCGCCAACACGAAGAGGAAAGGCAGAAGCACGAGGCGGAGCGCCAGCAGTGGGAACAAGAGAAACGACAATGGCAGAAAGAGAAGCGAGTTATAGAAGAGGCTAAAAGGCAAAAACAATATGCTGAGGAGATCACTGCAGCCAGAGTGCGGCGCGAGTCCCTTTATACATTGCCCTCCTCCCAGGTGCAGGACCAAGACCGCAGGCCCCGCGAAGCCTACACTAGGCCTGCCTATGATCCACGCAAGCAGGCCGAGTACTTATCCCAGACCCATTCACTACGTTCCCGGAACGGCTCGTCCTCAAGCTCAAGGCAAGGTAGCCTCCCTCGATCTGAAAGCGCTGGTCCACATACATCACGTCCCACTTCAACACATAGCGTCTCTTCTTCCGAAGACGTTCGCGCACGCGTTAGCCGGAATAGTAGGCGAGGGTCTATGGTTTCTGAGTCATCGCAACGTTCCGTTACTTCCCCTTTCTTTACATATGGTTGGCCACCAGTCCCACCGATTTCTCACATACCACCGATACCCGTTTTCCCTTCCATGCAGGTTATGCCTGTGATGCCTCAGTTTATCATGGACACGCCACTCCTCCCCCCTACAGCCCCATTTATGCGTCAACAATACGGCAGATCTCGTTCGCGAGATTCGTCACCGTCAAGAGGCACCGGGCCGAGTCATGGAGAGCGTCCCCAACGGTCGAGCGATCCCGTCCCGCCAAAACCACGTCATCACCGTTCCAGTAGTGATGACTACGGTGGCAGAAACTCGCCAGCTCGCTCTCACACTCAGACGGACAAGAGTTCAACACCCCCCCGGCCGGTGTACCCGAGGCGTACTGAGGCATCACCTAGAGCGTCCATGCCCTCCATGCCCAAGCAACCCTCCGCACCACGGCGACAAACGGCATTATCCTGATTCTCTGCTCTGTGTTAGTAAGAACTTTGCCCCCCCCCCTTTTTTTTTTTTTTTTTTTTTTTGCTTTTAGGGTACTTTCCTTGCATTTAATTGTGGGGCGCTACCCGGCCTGAGCCATGCATCCCTTGCAACTTCTCATCATCGCACTTCACTCTGGACATTCTTTGAACAGCACAATTATTCCCAGCTATCTACACCAATGCACTCCCCGAAGTTTTGTTCTTTTTATATTTTTTTGCGCATCCATAGACATTGTTGCATGTCATAGTGCCGTCTTCGCCCCATAGTATGTTTCCCATCCTAACTTACATTGCCCACTTCTTTTAAGGCGCTGTTAGCTGCCCTCACTGGCCAGTAAGTGGTTCGGAAGGTCGTCGGCGTTCGATTTGATAGAAGCAGTGCTACCTCTGAGATGGCTGCCCGGTAGTACAGATTCGCTTGTATAAATCTGACGGTCAGTCATTTCTGAGTGGAAAAGGATGCGTGTCTCGTTCCCATCCGGCCTAGTAGCCCCGTGGTTTTGGCGTGCATGCTAGTCCGGTTAATGTTCCAATGGTAAATTGATAGCGTACTAAGCTATCTTCTGGTTCGTCACATCAGCCTATCTTGCGACCATGGGTAGTTTAGCGCTAGGTGCGGCCTTCGCCGCCGTGCAACTCGTGTACAAGGCTTATTCCAAGGCAAAAACCAGTAAGGCGCGTTGCGCGCGATTGGTTGAGCGGTGTCAGTCGGTTGTGGACAGGTTGGAACGCATCGCGACACCAAGGGATGGCGATGTGATCATCCGAGAGCGCATCCACGAACTCGAGCGGTGTGTCGAACGCCCTTCTCTGTCGTGCTCGCGAGCGGGAGGAGGTTGACGTCGTGCTGCTTATTTCAATCTCAGGGCTTTCGAATATACCGCGCAGACCATCTTCCAGGTGGGCCAGCAGAGTGTCATCGTTTCCCTCCTACGGTCCGAGACCAACGCTCTGCGAATCGAATTGTGCAACGAAGCACTTACCGATCTCATCTCACTCTTTAACGTACGTCAACCTATTTATTTATTCACTGGCGGCTGACACACGGCCTACAGTTAGAAGAGTCAGTCGATGCACGCCGATGGCAGAGCGACTCGGATGCTGCTCGCAGGCGTGACCATCAAGAACTCTTAAGCTTGGGTCAGCGTATCGAGAGCGGGAACGCGGCGATCCATCACGAGCTCGCACAACAAGGCACCACAATTGCCGAGGTTCTGCATGTGCTCCATGTTCGCCAGTCTCTTTAGCGCCAGCGGGGTCCCGTTTCCGAGTCGCTGACGTGCCAACTACAGGACATCAGCGCTAGTCTTGACAATGCCAACTGCGCTAGCGAGTCGGATGCGGGCTCGTCGCCCCCATCACTCAGTTCTGCTGCTGGTCTGGACTTTCGGTCGGCGCCTTTACCGGCACCCGATGCGCCTTTCTCGAGAGCACCGTGTGCCTCTTCTGAGCCGGCAAAGTCGAAACCCACACTGCGTTGCCTCTCGTTCACCAAGTGCGCGAAGATTGGGCCGCTTGCGACCGTTTTCTTCTCGAAACTGTCACCTTCGCCGGCTCGCGCTCGCTCCGCCAGGGATGTGCTTTGCAGTCGTTTACCCCTTGTGTCTCGCCTTGAGCCGATTTTTCCGCCCGTGGCAGGTGATGATGTCGGCACTGTTGCCACTGCTACTAGCACTGCCACCGCCACGCACGGCTATTCGGTGGGTGCGCCTCCGCCTTACCAGATGCACGCCACAAATCCCGAACGCGAGAATTTCGGCGGTGGTGCGGCTGCTCCTGTCTCGCCATCTCGATTCACTACGATCACCTCGATTGAGGCCGTCCGTGCGCCGGACTCCCCTGTCCCATCGTTTCCCTCGCCGAAGCTGTCGACTGAGTCCGTCTTCGGTTCTACTCAAAGCCTCGCATCCTTGTCCGGTGCTCTGCCTGGTCCGCAGTGTGCACACAGGAGCTCCATGGCTGGTGTCCCGGAGCTAAAGCGAAAGTATACGATGAGATCTGGCCAGCGCAATGCTATGGTCTATATCAGAGCGCAGCCTGTCCTTTGCGGTACTTGATAATATTAGATAGATCTCAAAAGGTTTAATGTTCATTCTTGAGCTCGAAGTGTCTTTTCGTAATTCGTAAGCAGAAAATCATAATCGTGTCGTCCAAATTTGCTCATTTAGATCGGGGGCTTCGAAGCAATGACATTGCAGGAATCGAGTACAGTGTATGGAAGACTGGTGTTTCACCTGAGGCCTGAGGACCCATGAATTTCGGGCCAATTTATGAAACGAGCGGGTCGGAACCTTGAGTTTCCGGGCTTTTTTGACTTTGCTTCTCCAAGTGGGACCATCGGGACCCTGACCAGATCACGGCCGCCGTGTCAATTCTACTACCCTGAGCAACGTGCGGAAGTGTGCCAAAGGGAGATGTAATTATGAATGGAACCAGGTGCGTGCGGTCGAAGGGGACCCAGATTCCGTAAGTGGCTAACAAGTACCAAGCCGCACTCTCGCCGCTTGTCAGTATACCCCCCTCACCAGACCCGACGACGTCGGGTGACATGGTCCCTTGTCTGATACATGATGGAGAAGTTTGGCCCGGCGTAACGCTTACTGCTTGTCTGAGATGGCTTCTGATTCTTAGCGGTCATTCCGGTGTCATCCTATCGAACTCTGATACAGTATCACACAATTCCAAGGGCATCACGCTCAGGCCTCGGGTTTCCCTCTATTGTTCTTGGTCACGTTAAGTTTTTCTCCCCCCTTTTGGTGGGTCAAAGTTACAAAGTACGTTTTGATGGCAAAATTTCGCTACGGCTGTCCCCCACCAGCACCAGGGATAGTTATGGCCCGATGCGTTGGGCGTAGAGATGTAGTACGGCATTTTCAGCAGTGCGTATATACGGCATGATTTGCCATTCGTGACTTGACCTTGGACCCTCAGACCCAAGTTGGTTACTTTCTTTCCGCGCATCAAGACGGTCCTGTAGCTGGAGACGTTCTGATTTTTCGGCGAAACTATTCCGTGGCGCCATGAGGTTGAAGGTACCAGCCGTCTGAGGGCCGGGACTAACTGTCTTTGTTGCTCTCATTCCTCATCGAAGCCGCGTTCCATTCGTCACCTCTCATCATGTTCAACGCACCTGTCCTCGCGTCGTCTCTAAAAGGGGGCTCGATCGATGTGGGAAGGTGAAAATGCTACTCGTTACAGCATCATACGCGCCCCTATACGTCGCATGATTCAAAGTTGGCCCGCATCTGGCATGTCCTATTGTATGTATCACGCTTCGTCCTTTCGTCCGCAGTATCTATACGACGCACTCAGGTTTTCACTCCGCCTGGCTCTATGGAACTTTCTGACGGGCGTTGTGACTCTCCATTGATCAGTGCTACCATTGCGTTCACGTTCACATTCAAAGGGAAGATGTGCCAGACTGCTTGTCGGTTGAAGGTGGATCTTCATTGGAGTTCCCCAGCTTGGCTTTCAGGTACTTTGTACGGACCTCGCGCCTGAAACATGGGTAGTTGAACCCGAGAATGTTCGGTTTGGCTGCTACTTTCCGAGAAGAATTCAACATGGCTAGGCTTGGTATGAATTTTCCCGTAGAAAGTGGGTATCTCGTCAAGGGGGTGCACTCTGGACAGAGGGTTATAATCGCCCAGACACCGGGTAGGAGCAAATATAGGGCTTAGAATGATACTGTTACACCCCTCGAATCGGCGCCTCTCGACTCAGATTTAAAGATCTAGGCGCTCGACAGAAGGCACGAGGGGACTAGTGTATATAATATCGCAGCGGCGCAGAAGATAACGTGAAGGTGTTGGGAGGTATCGCAGGAAGGTGTCGCAACGTAGATGGAGTATGCCAAGCAAGGGGTCCGTGGGCTAAGAGCGTGATACATCAATGCAGATAATAGTCATAACCTGGAGAGTCGGGGAAGGGGGAGTGGTTCGCGACGATCATGCGCCACCGTATTGACCTCGAATGCGGCGCGCTAGATGTATATCACGGGCCATAATAGTCACTCGTTTTGCATGGATGGCACAGAGGTTCCTGGGGACATATTATTACGCGAAGGACACGCTGTAATTTAAATACGCACGCGTCTTCGAATAAATGCACGAGGAATGCTTCGCTAGCTTCCTGCAAAGCAAGGATCGCGGAACTCTGCCAACGGAGGCCGGCATCCCCGTATTCACCCATGTCGGTGGTCATGTCAAGTGCAATCTCGCGCACCTGCTAAGAGTCAGTAGGTGCCGTTGAGGACGAGAGGAGAGGACTGCATACGACGCGTGCAAAGGGAAGCTTGCGCAAGAGCAGGTCCGTGCTTTTCTGGTACTTGCGGATCTCGCGAAGGGCGACGGTACCCGGTCTGTACCGACGCTTCTTCGCACCTGCGTCGCGGCTCGCAGCAGAATCTCGGCCTACGTAACCCATGCCACTACGCGTCAATGGCCCACCGTCGCGTTAAAAAAAAGGTGCTACATACGCTGTCTTGACGGCCCAGGGCGGCGGTCGTCGTCACCAGCATCGTCACCGTCCTCGTCAACACGCCCTCTACGCGGGGGCTCTCGTCCGCCCGTAGATTTGCGCGCAGTCTGGGAAACCCTGACGCGCTTCGGTGCGGGCGGTGTCGAGTCTTGTGGTCCGATGGCATCTGACTGTCTGCGTTTCTGCTTTCTTTGAATTGTCTGCGCCATAAAGAACCGACGGCTTTAGAAAGAAAGGAATGGACAAGAAGCAAGAGGAGAGACTAGGGGCGTGGGAATGTTGTGTTCCAACAAGTCGAACATTGTCGCGCGATTTGGTGGACGCGTCCCGCGAAGAATTGATTATGTAATATTCTGTATCGCGTTCTTTCTTCATGCGCACGCTCAAGAACCCGCAGCACTGTGACAGGCCGCAGCAACCCGTCCTTTCACTCAAACCCCCACCGCGATGACTTTCAGAGACACTGGTTTAACGAAGATAATCCACGGATTTTATAGGTACACAGACATATGGTTTGAGTGGTGAGCAGGCGACGTCCGAGCGATCTGTATATGGTTTTGGTGACATTTCGAGATCGCAGGAATCAAGCCTTGAAATATAGAGAAGATGGTTACGCTCTCAAGGCCATCCTATCCCATGATGCTCTTGTTCACCCAGATCATCCCCTGCGCCTGGAAGGCAAGCAGGGAATAGAGCTCAGCATCGGTGAGTCCTTGAAGCGAACAGCTCTGTCCTCCACTCACAGGCAGATCCCCTTCCAGGTACTCTCGAAAATGGCGAGGCACGCCTGCTCTTCTCTTCTGCGCAGGTCGAATACATTCGTTACTGGCTGCACACAACGGGTCTCACAAAAGAGCTCATTCCGCTCCCATATTCCGACTGCCTTCTCACGTCCTCGCGTCTTCAAAACCACTCGCCTGTTGTCTTTAAGACAGGCGGCGACCTGCGTAATTCTTTGAAGGTCTCGATTTCAATCTAATCTAGTTTCCCCCTCCGGAGGATCGGTCCGGCTAACCGAGTTCGTGACCCCCACCACAGATGATTGACAAGAACAATCGCAAGCTCAAAGGGACGGACTCGGGTCTCAACGCACGCCGCCTGATGTTCGAGCGCGTGAGATCCTTGTGGAGCGAACAACGTGGGGTGTGGTGCACGGTCGATTTCGAAGCTTGGGACCTGGATCATCGCGTAATTACTGAGTTTGGCTGGAGCACGCTATCCTGGAATGACGGAGAGCCCGTCGATGAAATGGGACATCTCGTTGTTGCCAAACACCGAACCTACACAAATCACTATGTACCAGAAAACAGAAGAGTGAGTTTGCTCTCCTCCTTATCATCGTCCGGTCCGGAATTGATGATTTCGTGCCAAGTTTTATCATTACGGCCAGTCTGAGGACGTGACGTTGAAGCAGCTCAAGGAACGCATCCACAATATGATACAGTCGATGAGGAAGCCAGGCCCATTCTTCCTTGTTTTCCACGACAACCACCAAGACCTGAAGTACCTCCGTTCTCCTGAGATAGATGCTCCTCTAGAGGAACTCTCCTTCTTCCTCCCTGAGTCGTGCGTAGAGGCTGAAAAATCCGATACAAATAAGATATACGTCGTCGACACATCTGAGCTTTTCGCAGCGCTGGAGGGTGACTCGGGCGGGCAGAAGCGTTCGCTCGAGCGGGTGTGCCGCCTGTTGCAGATCAAGTCGGAGTTCACACAGCACCTGCACAACGCCGGCAATGACGCTCGGGTAAGGCGCTGGTCAACTTTTTTTTCGCCCTCACGTTGCTGGACACAAGTTTGTTGACGACCTCGGCAGTGCACGTACCTGGCTCTCAAGGAAATGGCTGGCGGAGACCCGCTAGACATGCAACGGACGGCACGATGGCCGCAGCACACAAGCACCAATGGTGGCCTTCGCGTCAGGTTTTCTAAAGAAGACGAGGACAGCGACGCACTCCCTTCCGACGACGACGACGATCTCACGGCCGGGCCGTACGATCCCCGGACGGGTAGACTACGCGAAGGCTGGGCCGAGCGAGTTGCCCGGTTGCAGGAGAGGCTGGATGGAATACGGGCTGAACAGGAAATCCCCACGGGTAGCGGAAGTGGCCAGCCGGCCGAGACGTCTGTTTCGACTGAGGAAAGTCAATGATTGTGAGGAGGGTTGTACGATATTTGCGGCTCGTGTCAAAGTAGAATGGATAACTGTCGAAGCCGGGCTGATGATTCTTATTCCTGACTCACTGCTGGGTTCACCCAGTCGGTGGAATAACGAGACGTAAGAAACTGGACACGCGAGCGTGTGAGTGGAGGTATTGTATCAAAATCGAGTCTATACGACAACATTACCCATTCGGTCACGAACACGTCTAAGAAAAAGGGGCACCGCGTACTCGTCCCAGTGCACCATAAAAACTACACTACCAATGAAAGTATGTCGCTAAATGTAAGCCTGAGATTTCAAGAGCGTTTAATTTTCTTTTCTTGGCCGTATTCATCATCAGAACCTTCGTCATCGGAGCGTTCATCCTTTAACGGGTCGCCGGTAACGACACTACCCAACGATATCAGTTGCAAAAATTGAGGGAAACTAGAGAAAGCACGTGCCGGAAGAAAATGCGCCAGATGAGGAAGTACCAGAAGAGGTTGAGACACTGCAAGAGTAGAATGGGAATGAAGATCTGCCATTGCATCCACGGAGCCATCCAAACACCCTCAGCTGGCGAGACAATACGCGCCGATTGTCTATACCGGTGGGCGGAATCAGGAAAGCAGAACGAGAGAATGTCAAAGGTAATACGCACGGAACCAAATCAAAGTCTCTGTACACAGACCAGAGCATGACGAGGTTGAGATAGTGACGGAAATACCTGGACAGGTGACGAAGATGGGCCATAGTATAAGAATGCAAGAAGTATACCTACGTCCAGACCCCGATAAATATGACGAATGCGAAATTCCCGGAGTGCTCCCAACGGAGATAGTTGAGTACTTTGACAATCGCCAGGAAAACGTCAGGGATATCCATGGATGTGTATACTGCGTTTCCAATGAGCGTCAGGTTGATCCCATAGCTCCACCTGGAAACTGGGTCAGATAAGACACATAGACGTAGAGATGACTGCTCACCATATGAGCCAAAGAGTGACAATGTGGTGAGCAACGAGCTCCCTGTAGTCTTTGCGAGGCTTCTCGAGATTGAAGATGAGCACGATGAGTTGCTGGCACCAATAAGACGCCTGCATTAGATAATAGCGCTTGAGCTCGGGAGTCATCTGCCAGTGTGGGTAATCTGTGACACGGGGCATCTGAGTAATCCAGTCTACTGCCATTGTCAATGGGACACGCACCTATCCAGAACTGCTCACAGTTGTACCACCAGGTTGGGAGGTGGGACATAATTCGGACGCCCCATGCACCGAAAAAAGAGAAATAAAGGATAGCGTAGCCTTGTTCACTGAAGCGGGCAAGCTTTCCCTCCTTGCGGATGCCAAAGTAACGGGCAATAGGATGACAAATCCTGAAGATGACGAATTGGCGGACGAAAGAGAAGAATACGACGTTATAGGCAAGGAAGAGAATATCAAGCCAGCCTTTGCGATATCTTGGGTCAGTGACGTCATCCGTTGGTGAGGGCGTCGGATAAGAGATGAAGAGAAGGGGTGCAAAAGGGCTGGGTGGGGGATGGGTGAATATGAGGGGTGTGAAGATGGCCCAATTAATATGCAAAAAGACGGGGAGCAACAGTATCCTCAAAGCAGAGCCTGATTTAAAAAATAACCGTGAGCCGGAGCTGGAAAAGAAGGCATGAGTTTGAGACGCACTGGGAACGACCACCCAGCGACCTGTTTGGAGGTCATTCCAAAAGCCATGAGAAATAGGTGTTTTGTCTATGAAAGGGGAGCCACGGCGACGTCGAATTGGAGAGTCGAGTGGTCTGTGGAGACAGAATGGTAAGAGAGTAAGTTAATGTTGCCGAGAAACGCGAGCAAACGTTTGGGGCATGAGAGGACCAGTGAGGTGGTGGGTGTGGTCGGTCCTGAGGAGAAGGAAAGGGGGTCATGAGAGATATTTTGAAGAGAAAAAAGAGAAAATACTCGATTTCAAAGAGGCCAGGTTGGCCAGTTTTCAGTTTCTTGTCTTTTGGTCGCGGTTGCATGGTTTGGTGGTTTGAAAAGGAAACAAAATAAACACGTCGCGGTCCGTTATATATATGCGGTTCACCCTTGCTCTCGGGATATGTTCACCATTCGAGGTTTATTCCGCGACGTTCCTTGTCCATCTGGCTGCAATCCCTCCTTTTGTTTATTCTCTCATGTAAAGGTTCAAGAGCGTTCTCATTCTCAATCCCAAACAATTCCAGCAAAGCGTCCTCCACCAGATCAAGTATCTCGGCAAACACCATCGTCCAGTCGTCAATCCTCGTCATGTCCCGAGAATGTGGAGAGGCCCACTAAACTCCAAAGGGTTGGCCCTCTCCGAAAGCCTGTTGCTGTCCCTACCGCGTCATCATCTGCAACGGTCAGCTCAGCCCAGTGACCCTTGGCCCGTCGCGTGCCCTGACCTTGTTCACTGGTTGGCTCCCTAGACTGGTGTTCCCATCCTCACGATCAATGCCGGTCAGTCAAAGATACCCGTTCCCACTCGTCAGGTGTGTCACTCTCGTGTCTGTCAATTCGCAACGTGCCTTCTGCCTGTCTTCGTCCTACCACACGCCCTCGGCCCTTTGTTGCATATCTGTCTCTAGGCCTTCTGCGTGCTTACATTTTTCATTCTCATTCTCACACTCTCGTATCAAGAAAATGTTGAAATTTTTGTATAACGGCTTTGTCGACCTATACGGCGCCATTGTCCCTCAAAGCCCCTCATTGGCGTCTGACCATGCGCTCCGCCAAGAGCGAGAGATCTACGAGCGCACCATCAAGTCAACCTATCCAAATGTGATCTTTTTCCGTCTTGTTCTAGCCACTTCAAGCAGTCTCACTTTCTCAGACCGTCAAGACCTCTATTGCCTCTCTCAAGGCACGCGAGCGCCCGACATCTCTCACCCACCCTTCAGTCGGTACCGCGGGGGATCTTGCCAAACGCAAGGGGCCTGAGGCTGGCGCTTTAGCCAGCCTGCGACCCACCCCATCCCAACTACAGCCTTTACTTCTCACCCGAGGAGAACTGCAGCACTGGAATTACATTATCGACATTTCGGCAGAATGGGGGCCCGGTGGGGAGTCTCCAAGCGCAGATGGCCAGCTCTTCAGCTGCGAGCGTTGCAAGACACCATACGTCGTGCGCCCACTCGATCACGAGCCCACTATTGCCCGTGCTTGCGGTTACCATTGGGGAAAACCCCTATATAAGAGCATCGAAGGTGGGTTCCCTTTTACCTCGTTATCTCCCCTATCCAACATCCGTGCCTGCAGGCAAACGTACGCGGGTCTACCCGTGCTGTCCACCCTCAATCGACGATCACACCGATGGCTGTACACGCGGACCACACGTCTTTTATGAGAGTGACCCCGCTCAACTTCACGCGCGCCATCCATTCACCGAGAGTCCACCTATGATGTCGTCGACACTAGACATTGCCGCTCTTGACTGCGAGATGGTATATACCACCGGGGGGTTTCGTATCGCCCGTGTTTCTGTCGTCAATGCTGGTGGCGAGAAAGTCTTCGACGAGCTGATCAAGATGGACAATGGGGTTGAGGTGGTGTGCGTTGTCCCCCTCTCCTGGGCCCCACCGAGCCCAGTTTGGGCGTCGCTTACGACAGAAATTTCAGGGATTATAATACACGTTTCTCAGGCATCCATCCTGATGAGTACGCCACTGGCGCTGTACTTCCTCTAGAGTCCGTGCGACATGCATTGGGGCGGCTCATCGGAACGGACACCATCTTGATAGGGCATGCGCTGGATAATGACCTTCGCGCGTTGCGCCTCGTGCATCAGCGGGTCATCGACACCGCTGCGCTCTTCCCGCATTCCCGTGGCCCACCGTACCGCCGAGCGCTGCGTGATTTGTGAGCTCCTCTGATATGTTCCACCCAAGGGGAATCGACATGACTCATCACCAACCATGATAGGACGAAAGAGCATCTCAGCAGGTCCATCCAAGTAGCCGGCACACGAGGGCACTCGTCAATCGAGGATTCGGTTGCGGCTCTCGACCTCGTCAAGTGGTTCATCCTCAACAAGAGGATAAAACCTACATTGGTCCCGGTCCCCGTGAGTGGCGGCGGCAGCAGCAGCCCAGCGGCGGCTTCCAAGACCAAAGCGTAGTTGTTGTACGGATTACTCTTTACCTTCCTGCTTAATTACATCAATGTATTTCATCTGTATTCACCGTGACATCCATTGTCTTTGAACTTTCTGTCGGCGTTACGAGTCGAGTTGGTACCAGATTCGCCAGCCCCATTTTGAGAAATAAGCTAACTTGATCCGGCCCGAGAACTTGAAGCCACTCTGCACCAGCGCTGCATCAGCTCCAATCGAACATAAACGGGAGATATAGGGATCAGACACTCACCCTATGATCAGTTACATTCTCCTCGTCTCGCGCCAAGGAATGTCGTAGCCGTGCGACTTGTGACCTAACTTTTGCTAATGGAGCCATTTTGTCTAGGCAAAGTGCGCCTTGCCAAATGGTTTGTGACGATGCCGCCCAAACAAAAGGCTAAGATTGTCAAGGACGTCACCCAGCTCGTCCTCGCTCGCCGCACTCGCATGTGCAATTTCTTAGAATACAAGGGTCTGTTTTCGTTTCTGTATGAGGGGACTGATTGACAACAACTAATCTGGGCAGACACGAAGGTTGTATACCGGCGATATGCATCCCTGTTCTTTGTAACGGGCATCGGACAATCGGACAATGAACTCGTCACGCTAGAGATAATACACAGATACGTTGAGGTGCTGGACCGATATTTCGGGAATGTGCGTCATGCAACGCCTATCTACAGGTTGGTTGGTCGCTGACGACTGTTGGAAAGGTTTGCGAGCTGGATCTGTAGGTTTCTCAACTATGGTCGGCAGTGACCAGTATTAAACGTTATGCAGGATCTTCAACTTCCAGAAGGCATACGCGGTGAGTTGCTGTGCGAATCTCTGTGCCCTCACGTCGGGCTGACTTGCGGGTTGTGGTTCCAGATCCTGGACGAGCTGATAATTGCAGGCGAACTGCAAGAGTCTTCCAAGAAATCAGTGCTCAGAGTGGTTCGTAAGATCTATGGTCCTATATAATGCGCAGGATCTCATCATACAGTGGTCTCAAGGTCACGCAATCTGACAGTGTCGAGGAACAGGAAGCGAGTGAGGATTCCATCACGAGACTTGGTTCTCGACTACCTTAGATTACGACCCGTTATTTGTTTTTATTTACGACCAGTGGTGAACGGTGAACACGGTTTAGAAAACGGCCCGCGGCTGGCGGCTGGCGGCCCGCGACGCGTGACAAGAATTTGAAATATGTCGTGTCTGAGTCGCGCTTGCGTTCGCACTCGCACTTGTACTTACACACTCCACCTCCGACGGTGACCCTAAACATCATGGCCGTCTGTCTTTCTCCTCTCTCCGTTCCCCGCATCACAGAGCTTACTATATGCTGTCACAGACACCGGTCGTACTTCAGGATGAAGATATTCTTAGCGATGTTGTACCTAGCAACATTGTCTCGCGTCAGGTAGGCTAGTTTATGGATCCGTGCTCGTTTCAGAGGTTCACATTTATTTCTCTCTCAGGATACCCCTGGAGAGGAAGTTGAGAGTGAGGGAACTGCGGAGCATCAGGAACAAGATGAACTCATGAGTGAAGATGACGTGCGTATTGTTTTGTTCGCCCAATCATCCGCAGCTTGACGCGCGATACCAAAAGAACGAGCTCCCCGGCCCATCGTCTAAGGCTCAGAAAAATGCGGAGAGACGACAGCAGAAACAGAAGCGCAAGGATAATGAGGGGAAGCTCGTCGAGAAGAGGCACGAAATGGACAAGGCCAAAGTACGGCATCACCCACGCTCTACTTACATCCTGTGTTCATCTATGCAAGGTTGCCGATGCAGTGAAACGTTACTCGTACCTACTAGGACAGACAGATCTCTTTCGTCATTTCGTAGACGTGCAGGTTCGATCTGAATTATTGATTCACTCTAATTTCGTGCCTATACTGACGTTGTACCCAGAAAGCACGCGACCCCGAATACGCAGCCATACTTGATGCAGAGCCAAAAGTCAGGGGGCGGGGCCGGAAAAAGGCGGCGTGCGTACAGTGCCGCACACCCATGCTCGTATCTTATGTGTTATGAATTAGGGCCAAGACGGCGCGTCATCGCAAGTCTGAAAAAGAAGAAGACGAGGAGATGCTCAAGGATGGAGAAGCGGCTGTGGACGGGGACGATCAACCTTATGTCTTCGAGGAATCTCCAAGTTGTGGGTTGCAATTTTCTGTGTTACGTTCCCTCTTGTTGACGCCTGACTTGAAGTCATTCATGGATTGATGCGACCATACCAGCTACAAGGCCTTAATTGGTTGGTTTCACTCCATCATAACAGTCTCAATGGTATTCTTGCAGACGAGATGGTTTGTTCTTGTTGGGCGTTAACTGACTCCAAAATGCTTACGCTCGGCGACCCTGTAGGGCCTTGGCAAAACCCTCCAAACCATATCCTTCCTCGCTTACCTTAAGCACCAGCGCTCGCTCCCTGGCCTTCATCTTGTCGTTGTGCCAAAATCTACGCTGCAAAACTGGGCGCGCGAATTCGAGAAGTGGACTCCTGACTTCAACATTGCCCTTCTCACGGGTTCCAAGGAAGAGCGCGCGGAAATTATCGCAAACCGCCTTCTGCCGCAAGATTTCCAAGTCTGTATCACAAGCTACGAAATCTGCTTGATCGAGAAAAGTGTACTCAAGAAGTTCAGTTTCGAGTATATCGTCATTGATGAGGCGCACCGAATCAAGAACGTCGACTCGATCCTCTCTCAAATTGTCCGGAGTTTCTCCTCGCGCGGCCGGCTTCTTATTACGGGCACACCCCTCCAGAATAACTTGAAGGAGCTGTTCGCTTTACTTAATTTTATTTGCCCTGAAATTTTCATCGACTATGCGGATCTGGAGGCCTTCTTGCACAAAGACGACACCTCTACTGACGTTGACGAGGAAAAAAGCAAGAAGGTAGTCGAGGCACTGCACAAAATTCTCCGTCCATTCCTTCTACGTCGTGTGAAAAGCGATGTCGAGAAGAACCTTCTCCCCAGTGAGTGTTGCCACCATTATCTTTCCCTGTAGCGCATGCTGAAGATTTTCTCGTAGAAAAGGAGATTAACATTTACGTTGGTTTGACGGAGATGCAGCGGAAGTGGTATCGCAGTGTGCTCGAAAAGGATATTGATGCCGTCAATGGCCTAACCGGCAAAAAAGAGGGCAAGACAAGGCTCATGAATATGGTCATGCAGTTGAGAAAAGTGACATGCCACCCATACCTCTTCGATGGCGCGGTAAATCTCCTCAATAATTCTTCTGAGTCGGCGGTTGATTGTGTATTTCCTGTGCGACTGACAGGAACCGGGGCCACCATACACGACGGACGAGCACCTCGTTCAAAATTCAGGAAAGATGGTGATACTAGACAAGTTACTCAAAAGCATGAAGGAGAAAGGCTCGCGTATTCTCATATTCTCTCAGATGAGCCGCATGCTTGATATCTTAGAAGATTACTGCTTGTTCCGTGGCTATAGTGCGCTTATTTCTTTCGTCCACTAACCCGCGATTGTTGATCACCATTCCGCAGAGTATTGCAGGATTGATGGTGGCACAGCACACGAAGACCGTATTGCCGCGATTGACGAGTATAACAAGCCGGGTAGCGAGAAATTCATATTTCTCCTCACCACCCGCGCCGGTGGTCTTGGCATCAACCTCACTACTGCAGACATCGTTGTACTATACGATTCTGACTGGCGAGTTTCTTTGGGGTCGTTGCTCTCTCGATATTTCTAACAAGCTGGCACAGGAATCCGCAGGCGGACCTTCAGGCTATGGATCGGGCTCACCGCATTGGTCAAACGAAGCAGGTGTACGTATTCCGATTCATCACTGAGGAGAGCGTGGAAGAGCGGATGCTCGAGCGTGGCGCGCAAAAGTTGCGCTTGGATCAATTAGTCATCCAACAAGGCAGGCAACAACTGCAAAAAGGTATGCGCACATGCAAAGTCTTCAGCGTTGTTGTCTAATGTGCGTGGGGCACGAAAGCCGCAAATAAAGAGGAACTTTTAGAAATGATCACCCACGGTGCAGAAAAGATTGTGAACTCAACCGAGAAGTCTGTCTTGATCCTCTTATCGCCATGTCGAAGGTCCTGAAAGCAGTTTTGTAGCTTCCAGATTGACGACGACATCGATGCAATCATTCAACATGGTGAAGAGCGGACAGCGGAACTCAGCCAGAAATATGAAGGTCTGAACCTCGAAGATTTGTCAAACTTCAAGTCAGATAGCTCGTTGCAACAGTGGGAGGGTGAAGATTTCCGTTCTGGGCAACGCAAACCTCTCAACTTCAACCCTCTCTCGTTGAGCAAGCGGGAGCGCAAGCTCAACTATTCGGTCGACAGTTATTTCAAGGAAACTATGCGCGCAGGACCAAGCAAAACGGAGAAGGCACCAAAGCTTCCTCGTGCTCCTAAGCAGATCTCATTGTGGGTGGACATTTTCATTTTTCGTTTATGCGACCGAGCCCGGCTAATTCTTGTGTGCTGCAGGCAAGATTTCCAGTTTTTCCCACCAAAGCTCGCCGAGCTACAGGAACGCGAGCTCGCTGTGTACAAGGCATGGCCCTGCCACTTTTGATTATGTGACTAGCTAATTCCACCAACGCAGCGTCTCAATGATATTCCCGCAAGCTCACGTGATCCTCAAGGGGACGACGACACACCCGAGAAGGTTGACGCCGAGCAGCGAGCTGCTCAGGAATTTATTGATACCGGTATGCGTCGTAGTGACCGTCACGATCATATATGTCGGCTGACTTGAGACACAGCTGAGGCCTTGACTGAGGAAGAGCTCCAAGAAAAAGAGGAGCTTATAGCACAGGGCTTCGAATATTGGAGCCGGCGGGACTTCCAACAGTTTGTCCGCGCGTTGGAGAGTTATGGGTGGTATGTGGATCGTTGGCCACACGCAGAGTTTCCCGTTGACATGGCACAAAGGACCGAAGATTTCGATTTGCTGGCATCTGAGATCCAGGATAAGACAGCGCAGGATGTCGCTGCGTATTACCCCGTGTTTCGAAAGAAATGGAAAGAGCTCTCAGGTAACGTGCTCAGTTTGATGCCATATGGTCATAGACTAAATTTTCAAAACACTCAGAACACCCACGCATCGCCGCCCGCATCGCGGAAGGTGAGGCGAAGCGCAATAAACGTTCGAATCTCGAAGCGTTACTCGCCAAGAAGATTGGCTCCTTCCGGTATCCGATGCAGGAACTCGAGCTCAACTACCCGACGACAAAAGGCAAAGTCTATTCGGAAGAAGAGGACCGCTACCTGTTATGTCGGTTGAGCCACTATAGCATGCGGACGGACGACGTGTACGAGCGCATCAAGAAAGACATTTCGGAGTTCCCCGTTTTTCGCTTTGACTGGTTCTTCAAGAGCCGTTCGCCGCAGGAACTTCAACGCCGGTGTAACACGCTGCTGGGGATGATCGAGAAGGAGGCCGAGCAGGAGGAGATACGGGCAAAGAGCGGCGGGAGCTCATCGCGTGGCAAGGTGGGTTAAACGTGAATAGGCACGAACCGGCGAATAGCACTGATGCTTTGGTGAGCAGAAACGAGTGATCGAAGAGGTACAGAAGGCGGACAAAGTAGACAAAGTATCACGGGCGTCGACGCCTGCAAGCGCGAATGTGAGTGCAAGCGCGGGCGCGGGTGGCCCAGCCAAGCGTCCATCCAAGAAAAAGAAGACATAGACTCTGCAATAGACCTCATATAGCTTCTCTTCTTGCCTCGTCTGTCCTTCGTACTGCATATATGTTACTTTGTACTTGTTCAGCTCGTCAAAGTTCAACTGAGCAATCACAGCATCTACTAATAACTCCCATGGGAACACATGGCTTGTAAGCGCGTGGGGTGCCCTGCAACGGTCTGGGCTCGGCAAGTTGGACCCTCCTCATTCTGAGACTTACAGCTACTGTATTATCTACGCCAGGAGTACGGAATCGAAACTCACCATCTACCAGTCATGTCCCCTGCATCCAACAGTCAGTCAAGTTATTGTTTTTTGCAACTGATAGTATACATATACAATGTAAAACGGAGACTTCTACATTGACTTCGAGCGCCTCCTCACTTCGTATCCCGGCCAAGTTGTTAAGTTACTTCGTCCTCTAATTGTGGATCAAAGATCGAGCTTGTGCGTCGTCGCATCTTGTACTTCACCGGAGGCAGTTGTTTCAAAACCTGCTGCAGTTGGTCTAATGTTTGATCGGCGAGTGGCGCGTTCGCCATTCTCGAACATATTTCACGCAGCAATAACACCTGTTCCATAGGCAGGTCCCCACGGGCGAACGCGCCACCTCGAACAAGTTCTGAGCAGATGATGTCGAGAGTTTGTTGGACTACGTGCAGTACGTCTGCCGGCATTGTCCCCGAGGTGAATAAGGTTTCAACTTCGCCTGACACAAGGGAAACGACGTTCTGGAGTTTGATAACTGCAGAAGGGCGAGGCCAACGCAAAAGTTCACGAGGTTCAGTGTCGAGGATAGATGATATGTATGTCACCCCTGCATTGTAGACACCAATTCTGAAGGAGACGGGTGACTTGAAGTCGTTCACTAACTTGTCTACGATCAAAGCCACAAAGCAGCGCCCTGTCACACGAGCGACGGGGTCGCTTTCAGCGTGAATCCGTCGAGTGATCTCTGAACTGGTGAGGGAGACGCGGCCGAAGGACGGTAAGGGCACCGAAATTCCAAGTTGATTGTATGCTCTTGCACAGTGCCACAGGTTCTTCAGACACACGCGCCCACTACTCTCGTATATTGATTCCGTGAGAGGCGAAGTCCCTGACAAGCGACTTCAGACCGCGGAGACGAGATCAAAGGACAACTTCACACTGACCGTCAGTAAATTCCATCGGCTCGGCATTCAATTCAGCTGGCAGTGCCCGACAAAGGATGCTAAACGTCTGTTGGATCATATCTAGCACGTCCGAAGGTACTGTGTCGGAGAACAAGGAGTCGATCTCATCAAGTATGAGGGAAACCATGCTTGCAAGTTCGACGGCGCCAGGCCGGCCAAGCCAATGCTTCAAGTTGCGGCTCTTTGTACCAAGGACATCTGATAAGCGCGCCAGTGCCCTGTTGCCGAGTCGAACATTTGAGTCGGTGCTTGATCTGACGCCAGTTACAAGCCTCATTACGACCAATGCCTCGACACAACGGCCTATCACACGGGCAACGACGTCCCGTTCCGTGCGTATGCGACGAGTTATAGCTGGGCTGGCGAAAGCAATGAGGACGTAGGACGGCAAGGCCACTGAGTTCCCGGGCTGATTGTACGCTCGTACACAATGCCACAGACTTTTCAGACACCTGATTGAATGGCTCTGGTAGATTTCGCCCATTATAGGTGCTGTCCCTGATGCGCATCTTCAGGCCACAGACGGATCGGAGAATAAGTTCGCACTGACCATCAGGAGTGTCTGCCGGTGTATGTATCTGATCTAGGTCAATCTCGGTATTTATTTCAGACGGAAGAGCCTGTGAGAGGATGCTGAACGTCCGCGGAACCATATCCAGTACATATGATGGCACTGTGTCGGCAGTTAAGGGGCCGACGTCGCCAAACGCGAGGAAAACTATGTTCACAAGCTCGATGACGCCAGGCTGGCTCAGCCAAAGTATGACGTCACGACTTTCCGTACCAAGGATAGCCGATAGGCACGCCAGCTCCTCATCGCTAATTTGAACAGTCGAGCCGGCGCGTGATTTGATGCGAGCCGCCAGGTTGTTTATGACCAACGCCTCGATACAACGTCCCATCACACGGGAAGCTTGGTCCTTTTCAGTCCGAATGTGGTGGGTGATTTCTAGACCTGCAAGGTCGAGGAATTCTGGCGGCAGCGGCAGAGAAGCACCAAGCCGATGGTGCAATATTCCCCAACACCACAGTCCATTGAGACACATTTGCAGACAGCCTGTGCGTACTTCTTCCGGGAGAGGCAAGACCCATAGTGTGCACGTCTTCAGGAGGTCGCGGAGGTGGGACACGATAATGGACTTGATCGAGTTATCAGGAACGTTCGTCAGATCGCCTGCCTGATCTATCCGTAGCTGGACCTTCAGTTCAGCCGATAGGGCCTGAGCGAGGGTACGGATTGTTTGTCCGACTATATAGAGCACATCCGACGGCACCGTATCGGCAACAAAGGAGCCAACATCGCCGAATGTGAGGGAAACCATGTTCACAAGTTGGACGGCACCAGGCCAGAGAAGCCAATCGATCTCCTTACGTGTGCCAAGAATAGCCGATAGACAAGCCACCTCGCGATGCCCATAGTCGGGGTTGGCTGCAAGCTTGTTTGCGACGAGCGATCCGAAACAACGCCCTATCACACGGGCAACGGGGTCATCTTCGGTATGAATGCGGCGGGCAATTTCTGGCATGGTGTGGATGGGGATAAAGGCCCAGGCCGACAACGACTCGGAAGCACGAAGATGGTGGCACGCTATTCCATAGTACCAAAGGCTCTTCAGACACTTTGTGCGCGCTTCGTTCGTGAGAGGTGCGGTCCCTATTGTGCACATCTTGAGGAGGTCGCCGAGCCGGTGTCGAAGGATGGTTGTAAACTCGCCACGATGCTCGCGGGCGAGATCACCGGTCCAATCTGGCCACGGCCTGGTGTTCAACCCAGCTGGAAGAGTCTGAGAGAGGATGCTAAATGTCTGTTGGACCACGTCCCGCACATCTGACTGCCCTCTGTCATCGGTCCAGGTGTCCGTGGAGCCAACTTCGCTGAACGCAAGGTAAAATAGGACCATATGTCCGATGGCGCCTGGCTGGCGAAGCCAAAGCTCCACCGTACGCCTCTCGGTACCAAAGATAGCGGAGAGGCGCGCCGCCAGCGCCTGGTCACCGACATGGGCGGTACCCGAGTTGAAGTCGGCTGCAAGCTTGAGTACGACCAACGCCTCGAAACAATATCTTATTACACGGGAAGTACGATCTCCTTCCCAATGAATGTGGCGGATCTCTAGTGTGGAAAGGACACGGGGGAAATAGGGCGGCAATGGCTTGGAAGTACCAAGCTGGTGGTACGCTTTGGCACAATACCACAAACCCTTTAGACACATCCGCAGACAGCTCCTGCGCACATTGTCTGTGAGAGGTGAGGGGCTTGATATGCACATCTGAAGGAGGTCGGGGAGGCGAGATACAATGATGTGATCAAATTTGCCACCCAAAATGCTGATTTGAGCATTTGGCCAATCTGGCAATAGTTCAATGGTCTTTACAGCAGGGAGGGCCTGAGAAAGGATATTGAGCGTCTGTTGGACCACATCAAGCACATCCGACGGCACTACGTTGGCAACCAGGGGGGGAACGTCATCCAACGCGATGGATACCATGCTCGCAAGCTGGACGGCGCCGGGTATCATAAGGCAACGCCTCACGATATGGCTTTTAATGCCAAGGATAGCTGATAGACATGCCAGCTGCTCGTCGTTGATTTGACCATTTGAGCCGGTACTTGATTTGAGGCCAGTCGCCAACTTCGCTACGACCAATGCACCAAAACAACGTCCCATCACACGAATATTGAGATCCTGTTCTGTCTGAATCCAACGAATGATCTCCGGACTGGCAAGGGTGCGGGGGAAATAGGATGGCAATGGCTGAGAAACACCCGACTGATTGTACGCTCTTGCAAAATAACACAGACACTTCAGACACACTCGCAGACGGCTCTTGCGCTCTTTGATGTTGAGAGGCGAGGTTCCTGATACGCAAGTCTTGAGGAGATCGTAGAGACGGGATCCGAGGATGGCATCAGTGGGCGGCTTTCCGGACATAAGGGGAAGAATTGCCGAGGTCGCATCTGGGACAGTACGCGAATCAAAGAATCCTGGCACGCCTGCAGCAAATGTTTCGATCTCCTTGTCTTCGTCGAGAGCTGTAAGTGTCCATTCGAGTGCACTCGCGACTACCGTAGGTGGGGCACCTTTGGCATCACGCTCGATACTCTTCCGTAGGCCATCAGAAAGCCACTGTCGATGTACCTTGACTTGATTTTTGAGCGCCTCCCTCCACCTCCTAACACCGAGCTCCGTCGCGTACGCGTGCTGGTTGACACGCCTCCATAACTTCATGGAATTATGAAATAGGTCCTCGATCCCGAGGGTGGCCCTTAGGGCTACGATCACGGAAAGATGAGATAACCGCCATGTGAATCCCGACAGGGGTGTGGCATAAGGACAATTGAGGTACAAGTTTGGTAAAACCGTCAGCATTGCGTATGCCAGAGCGAACGCCACGACCCAGCCGAGGATGACGTATGAAACAGTCGTGTTGATGGGGAAAAGGAAGTCGATGAGACCCGCGAAGAAGAAGAAAACAGATATGTGGAGGAGTGCGGGCATTGTTGCGACGGCTCGAGCCATTTCGAACTTGTTGATGCCATGGAATATGTATGCTCGCATACGCGCGCGTCTGTGAGGCGCACCATCACTGTGGTGCTGCGCAAGTTCCTGATACCGTCGGGCCCATTGCTGCATCAATGTCGCGGAAAGCGCACAAGTCAAGCTGAGTACCAAACTGAGGAACCACAATACGTTGACCCTGACGGCGGAAGTTGTTGGTTTGAATGGCTGACTGCTCTGCGTTGGAATACTTGGGAGAGGTATCCCATTAGAGATATTGACCAGTTGAACAGATAGTTGACGAAGAATGGCATTGGTTGTATCGGTAGGATCGGGAGATAACTTCTTGTAGCTTTCAACAATGAAGGCTGCAACAGTGGCGGAGAATAGACCAGTCTTCGATATGTGATTTAGCTGGTGAATATGTACAAGATGGGGTGAGGCTCACAAAAAATAGGATCCCCTCTGTGTCCCCCTTCCAACGCTCAGTTACGTCCTTGTCCTGCTTCTCGGCCTCAGTGAGGTACATCAACCACACCCCATCAGAAGAGTCACTGTACTTCTCGCCTGTACACGAATGAGGATACAACCTGCGAAATGTCAAATCAACATACCTCGCTGAAGATCTGGATTACCTGCAGTTTGCGATGCAGGGGCGTTCCTATGAGGACGGTCATTAGTACTTGTGGCCCGAGGTCGGGCATCTACGGTATTTGGAGATCGAGGATCTGTGGGATCTGTAGTCTGTGGATTTGTTGTGGCCGTAGTAGGCTGAGCAGCTTCGATATCTCCGGGTTGGGGACGTTTAGAATTTGCAGCACTTGCGGACTGGTGCTCCGGGTCATGGATCTGTGCCTCGATATCTGGCATGTCTGAGTTACAAACAGCCTAGCGAAGAGAGCTACGACACAGAGAAAGGGTGGGTCAACAATGCGACGAACCAGGGGAATACCGTGACGGTCATCAATCGGCCACCCCAGCGCCGACTAGAGTAATCAAGTATGATTGCGCTCCCTCATGCATAAGCCTGTCAATCAGTGATGGTGTAAGCAATTTTGCCCTTTCTGAAAGCAGACTCGGACTTGCATCTGCCGCATTCAAGTTGCCTGTATCGCGTCAAAATCAATACAATTTGTTCCATCCGATGGATGTAAGGGTATGAGGAGCATGTGCACAGAATATCGTGGGTTTCTAGAGGTAAAGTTTTTCGAAACGCACACGCGTATACTATCGGTCCCTGCCATTTGCAAAAATCTACGAAACATTTTTTGTAGCTTCAACAACACACTGCACACACTTCATATTGTACATTGTAATATAAAAACATATGAACTATTGCACCTATTTTTATTTTTATTTTTTTAGAATGTCGTTCTGCGTGCAAGCTTTCATCCCCCTTTGCAAAATTTTGTCACATATTGTCACGCCAACGGCAGCTTCGGCAGGCTGAGAAGGACAGCGAAATTTCAATATTGTGGCAATAACTTGTTGTAGGGGGGAGTTGCCTACTTTCCGCACCATTCCCACGGAACGGTCCGCTCCGGCCCATCCTCAAATTGAGTCTCCGCCTAAAAACACATTTTCATTGCTTACTTGAGCACAGAATTTCACAATTATTAGATAATATAAAATATTACAAATTTACAAGCACACAATTTTAAAGTCTCTTAATTAACAAAAGAAATTATATTTATTAGCTAATACAATTTACACATTTTTTTCTAAGTCAATCTAGCTACCCGTTCACATGCCATCCCAGTCGCGTCCTGCTGGTCTGCGCGCAATGGGGGGGGGGGTTAAAAGGGGAGAGAATGTACCTTTCTACGTCCATGTGCTCTGCCCGCACATGGACAGGAGTGGGGGATGCTAAAGGGGAGGGGGGGGGTTCGTCCCACGCAGACCTGCATTCGCGTGAGGCGTTCGCAAAGGGGGTGGGGCGCAAATAGGGGTGGGCGGACCCTTTCCTGCAGCATCCCCCCCCCAGTGCCCCCACATGCACCTGCGCTGAGGCGTTCACAAACGCGGGTGGGTGGGTGGACCCTGACACCGCCCCTTCTGCCTGCGCTGGGGTGCTCGCAAAAGGGGGGGGGGCCGTTCCTGCACCGTCCCCCCCACGCGCCTGCGCTGAGGCATTCGCAAAGGTGGGCGGGTGGGCGAACCCCTTCCCGCACTGTCCCCCGCCTGCGCTGAGGTGCTCACAAAGAGGGCAGGTTGCAAAGGGGGGAGGGGGCTTGTCCCACATGTGCCCCGTTGCGGCCACGCATTCGCGTGTTCTATTCGCATGAACAGGGGGCGCATAAAAAAAAAAAGGGGGGGGGGGCATACCTTTCCCGCATCCTGTGTTCCCATGCCCCCTCCACGCACAAATGGGGGCTGGGGGCAAAAAGGGGGGGGGGTGTTCTTGTGCGGCCCCCTGTTCGTGCGTGAACAGGGGTGGGGTGCAAAGGGGTGGTGTTACGTCACGGTAGGGACGTTCACCCGATGTGGGTTAAGTCGTTTCTACTGAGACGCTGCACTAAGGGTCTGGTTCTGGTTGTCAAGGGAAGTTTCGAAGAGGAACTTCAGTGAAGATGTACGAGTTGAAGAGTCAGCCTAAGCCAATAGTGGAACTTAGGATTCTTCAGTGAGAGGAGAGGTCGGTGAGAGATGGAGTATTCACAGTCTTCGATTGCTCGAGTACCGTAGGATACAAAAAGTCAAGTCTAAGGCTACTACTACCTGGTGAGCCTGTATTTATAGTAAAGCAATAGGGCATCCTAGGATAGAATGGTAATGGCATCCTAGGATCAAGTCATCGAGCAATCACAATAAGAACTGCGGAGCGCAGCTTGCAGTAATCACATGTAAGATGTGAAACAATAGATATAAGTGAAACTGTTATGTTACGCTTCGGTAAGCGCGGGCCTTGCTTTAGGCAATAGTAGGGCGCGAGTACTTAGCTCGATACGATATTAAGTCAATCATGGGATCCGAGTCCTAACACGTTGACGTCTTGCAACTGGGAAGGCTTCTTGGTAAGCCTTATGCAGTGCGCCTCTTGTCCGAGGTCTTAGTCGCTCCACGAGAAGGGAAGAGAGTGAGAACCAATGATTCAAGAAGACCAAGATGGCGATTCTTGGTCTTCTGTGACTACTACTTATACACAATGATGGAGGGCTTTAAAGCGCCTCCCGAATGATGTTGACCTATAGCGTATCTAGCTCGAACCCTAGTACCGCTATCCTAGAAATCAGCTGCTAAAGTACCATGTGATACTACGCTGCCGATAACACGTGAAATGATAAAGTCCCTGACTAATGTAAATAATCACGAGCCTACTACCGTAGTCAGAACCTGATAGTAAGCGTCCAAGTCCAATCCGTGACATCACCCCCTTTTCAGGAGCGACGCCCACGGAGCCCCGGGGGTCCCATCCATCCCGCCTGTACCTCCTCAATACGCTGCATAGCCCGTGCCTGCTCCAACCTACTGATGCATAGGGCCTTGTCCGCTGCCAGTCATCCCCACGTCTCCTGCAACTCCCTTACCCTCTGCTCTAAGCGTCCCAGTTCTGCCCCGAGTGCCCGGTACCGCCTAATCTCCGTGGCCAGACTCACGTCCTTACACTCCGTGACCGCCCTGTTGATGCCTCCGGCAGCGTCGTACCCTGCGTCGAAGAGGAACAAGTCCTCCTGCGCATATTTGATGTGGGTCTCGGGGTGCACCACGTACTGTGGGGCGGCGTACAGGGGTTTCGGGAACACCCTGTCAGACTCGTCGATCAGGCCGAGCACGATGGGGTCGTTGCTCATGATGGCCTGGATGTATTTTGCCTGGCGCGTCACGCCGTCGGGGGTGGTGATGGGGAAGGAAATGAAATCGGGTCCTCGATTGACCTGGAACCCGTGTGGCGCGCGGGCGTTGGCGACGCTGGAGACGGCGCGGTTGGCGAGCTGGGGACGGATATGACCCCGGTAGAGGGGGGTCCCGTCCGTGGCGAGGGCGTGTCGTGTTGTATGAGGTGGAGCATTAGCTTCTCTCCCATAGTGAATATGTGGGTGCTCAGCTGGGTACCACTCGTCCTCGCTCTCTGTGATCTCTCCCTCTTCTCTCTCATCTCCTGCATGCGGCGTTGGGCTGTTCGTAGCTGTTCTTCCCTCCAGTCGTCGGTCACCTCTTTCCACGACTTCTTCGGCTCCGCCAGCCTCTCGTACCGCTCCTTGGCGTGCGCGGACGTCTGCACCGCGGTCGAGAGCTCGCCGAAAGTCATCGACTTCCGCGGTGGTGAAGGGGCAGTCGGTGATGGGCAGTCCGGTGTCGGCATGGAGGATGTGCCACAGAGTGGGCTGTCCGTCGACGTCGGGCGACAGTCGGGCGCTGTTCGTTCCTCGTCCTTGAGCGGGGAACTGGGTGACGGTGCTGTTGAACTCAGCTTCGGTGATGGGTCCTTCTGACCCGGTTCTGTCTCTCTCAGCCATGACGACCTCCGTGTCATCGGCATGGGCTGTTGATGCCCGCTCTTCTTCCAACTCGACTGCAAAAACCCTCTCGGGGGTTCCGAGGTAGTACGAAGACGACGTGTTGGTGGCATTTGATGTGGATGGCATAGACTGATGGTGGGCAGTGGTGGTAGTGGAGGTGTAAGGAGGAGATGGGATGTCGTCCTGTGTCTTCCCGCTTCTTATAAGTGTTCGTGCAGTGGTTTTTGAATTTTGATAGTCCGCAAGAGCTTCGTCGGCAAATAGGTCTTCCCGGTTGACCCACTGGTTTTCCGAATCAGGGTAGCCCTTCCATTTGACCAGGTACTGCTTTTTACGTCCTCTGCCGAAATGCCGCTCGTCTAGAATCTTCTCAATTTCGTATTCCTCTTCTCCGTCTACCAGATCGGGCGGCGGTCGTTGGTAGTTCTTCCCATGAAGTGGAGTCTCGTGATACTTGGTGAGAAGGTCCACATGGAACACTGTGTGAATTTTCCATTGCGGAGGAAGGTTGAGCCGGTAGTTGACAGGGGACATCACCTGTTCTATTGTGAAGGGTCCATGTCTTCGAGGAGCGAGTTTTGCCGTTGGCTGGTGAGTGCGGAGGTGACGTCCTTCTAACCATACGAGATCTCCGATTCGGAATTTTGGACCGTCTTTTGCTTTAACCCATGATTGTTGTGCTTTGACGATTAGTTCCTGGGCGCGTTTCCGCGCTTCTTGGAACTGTTCTGTCCTTAATGTCACTTGTGGGATGGGTGATGGTTTCTCCATCCAATCAGCTCGTGGGTTGTATCCCATGAGGAGCTTGAAGGGTGATTCTCGGGTGTATTCGTGTGGCCAATTGTTATGTGCGAATTCCGCAAGAGGTAGGTACTCGTACCAGTTGTCCTGTCTCTCATTCGTCCAGAACCGTAGGTATTGTTCTACCCATTGGTTCGTTCGTTCTGATTGTCCGTTGGTTCAGGGATGGTACGCGGTGGATATATTTTGCTTAATGTCCAGTACCCTGCAAAGTTCCCTTGTAAACCTGCTGGCAAAACGAGGATCACGGTCACTTATGATTTTCGTGGGGAGTCCAAAGCGAATGAAGACGTGTTTTAGGTATAGGTTGGCGACTCCTTCCGCGCTAATCTCCTCGTTACAGGGTATGAATATTGCTGCTTTACTGCAATCGTGATCCGTGATCGTCAGTATCGTGTCATATCCTTGGGATGTCGGTAACTTAGTTATGAAATCGAGGGCTATGGTTTCGAATGGCATTGCTTCCGGTCGAGGGTATATGGGGTTAAGGGGCGCCCGGTTTCGTCTGTGTTGGACTTTGATACGTTGACACTCGGCGCACCCTTTGATGTATTCCAGGGCGTCCTTGACCAATCCTGGCCACCAATAGGTACGTCCCGCTAATTGGGCGGTTTGTTTAATTCCTGGATGTCCGTGAGCGGGAAGGTCGTGATGATCATGTAATATACGTCGCTTATCGTGAATACCCCCAGTTACCACTCGTCGAGCGTCTTTGTACCAAACTCCGTTTACTTTCTTGAGACGGTGTGCATCTACCCATGGTTTCAGAATGTTTTCGTTTTGTTCGTATACGGGATCCTCCAATGCGGTGTCTTTGGGGGTGAGGTGATCTTTGTTAGTTCGTATTTTTTCTACATTGGCACCGTGTATGAAGAGCTTGTCCGGTAAGACCATGATATTTTCGTTATCTTCTTCTCCTTGATCGTAGTCTGGTCTTCGAGACAACGCGTCTGCTCTGCCATTCGCTGATCCCTTGATGTGGTGAATTTCAAAATCGTATTCCGATAGTTCTAGTACTTCCCTTGCTACTCTCCGGCTGATCTTCTGAGGACTTCTCCAGTATTGCAGGTTCATGTGATCTGAGAAGACTTTCGTGCGGTGTGGTGATCCGGCGAGTAACGGTCGCCAGTGTCGGAAGGCTTTGACTATAGCTAGCAGTTCTAGGTCGTAAATATCGTAGTTGCGTTCTGCTTCGTTGAGTGTGGTGGAGAAGTAACCAATGGGGTGTCTCTTCCCGTCTTCTTTTCGTTGCAGTAGTACAGCTCCTATCGCGAATCCTGATGCATCAACTTCTAGTTCGAATGGTTTACTCAGCTGTGGGTGTGCCAATACCGGTTCCGATGTGACGAGTCCCTTGAGTTTGTTGAATGCGTCGTGTTCCGTCCCCGTCCATTTCCATTCTGTTCCTTTCTTGGTTAGTTGATTCAGAGGTTTTGCGTGATGTGAAAAGTTTTGGATGAACGCGCGATAGAAATTGCAAAAGCCTAGGAATGATCGGACATCTTTGACTTTGGTGGGTGTTGGCCAATCTTTGATGCCGGAAATTTTGATAGGGTCCATGCGTGTCACCCCCTTTTCAAGGATTACCCCCAGGTAATCCATACGGGGCGCATGGAATAAGCATTTCTCCAGTTTGTAGTAGAGGTCGTGCTTAGCTGATATTTCCAATACGTCTTTGACCGCCGCGATGTGGTCGTCCATGTTGTGTCCTATGTGTGTTGCGATGCCGATGTCGTCCATGTATACCCTTATCGTTGTTCCTCGGAGTCCGTGTTTGGCGATGATGTCTCGACATATGTGGTTCATCATCGTCTGGAATGTTGCGGGGGAGTTCGTCAGTCCGAAGAACATTACCGTTGGTTCAAATAGGCCGTATTTGGTTTTGAACGCCGCTTTTTCTTCATCTCCTTCCTTAATCCGTATGTTGTTGTAACCCCACCGTACGTCGAGTTTGGTGTATATGTGGGTGTTGCTGAGGTCCGTTATGAGGTCGGTAATGAGAGGTAGAGGGTATTGATTGCGTATTGTAAGCGCGTTGAGGCGCCTGTAGTCTTGTACTGGTCGTAATTTGCCGTCCTTCTTCTTGACGAAGAAGAATGGCGATGCATATGGGGATTTCGATGGTCGTATGTATCCTTTGCCGAGTTGTTCTGTGAGAAAGGCCTGGAGGGCCTGATCCTCCTCCTGTGTAAGCGGATAGACCTTGCAGTCTATTGACTCGGGTGCTCCTTTCCTGAGTTGAATTTCGTGGTCCCATACCCGTGAGGGTGGGAACCGGTGTGATGCTTCCTCGTTGAAAAGTCGGTGGTATGCGGAGTAGACGGATGGTAACTCAGCTTTGATGGTATATTGTTTTGCTTTGATTGCTAGTTCCGTGGAAGTAGTTCTTCCTTCTACGAATTCTTCTTCTTTTAATTGAGCCACGATTTGTTCCTTCTGATCTTCGGTCATTGCCTTGGCTAGTATTGATCGTGCAATTCTAGGGTTAACGGTCCTGAGGACCACTGGTAATGCGTCCTCTTTGATTACGGCGTGCCTCCAGCTGAAGGTTGGTTCATATGTGGCTAGCCATGGGTAGCCGAAGACGATGTCTTCGTTCCCTATGTCGGTGACGAGGAATCTCATTTCTTTGTGGATTCCTTTTGTTTGCACGTCCAAATCTACGTAGTGGGTGATTAGTCCTGCTCAGTTTTCGGTGTTATCAATGTTCCATATCTTTTTGGGCCGTTCCAGCGGCTTCATTCCAATCCCCATCCGCTTTATAAAGGCGGGTTTTAAGAAGTTGTCCGTGGCTCCTGAGTCCACAAGTGCTCTGATGTCGGCCATGGCGTAATTTGTGCGAATCGATACTGGAATTCTCATAGAACGGTAGCGAGTTATGATCACAGAATTACATTTTACTGCCCTTACCCAGGCCGATGGGTTCAGGCGCTTCGAAAATCCTCCCTCTTCCATAGATCCTGTAGTATCAGGTCTTTTACTTCGTCTTCTTCGGCGGCCACTCCTTTCATCCATTGGTCAGCTCTTTGTTGCGGGGTTTCCGCCTTCGCGGCACGGACTGGTTCTTCCTCCCCGTCATCGCGGTAGGCGTCGACCCTTCGACTGCTACTTGGTTGGTTGTAGGTATGCTGTGGGCAGTTACGACTGAAATGCCCCTTCTGTCCGCATGTGTAGCATGTCACTTCCCTTATGTCCCGTCGTCCTCCTCTTCCTCGTCCCATGAATCCTCCTCTTGGTGGCGGATTTCGAGGGTGGGCTCGGTCCCAATTGCCTTGGATTTCTTCAGCTCCCGTGAGTCTCCCTCGTACTCGGTCTGCTGACGTGTCCATGGCGTTGGGGTCTCGTAATATGTTGCGGGGAGGTCCCCATCTGGTGTTCTTCGTGTTCCTCCACGTTGTGTTGCCACCTCCTTGTGGCCTCGTTTGGTTGCTGAGACCCCGATGTTGCTCTAATCTGGCCTTCATGTGGATGTATTGTTGCTGTCTCCTAATAACCGCCTCCTTCCATTCCTGGAAGGTCTGCGGGTTGTTGTATGTATACGCTTTCTCATATAGATCACGGGGTAGTCCGTCCGTGAATAGGTCCATTGTGAGTGGCGAGTCCAGTCGATAGTTAGCCTGGCGTGCCAATTGTTTGAACTGCGTTACATACGCGTCAATATCTCCTCCTGTCATTCTAATCCCTCGCTTGAGCATGGCTTGGGCTTGTTCCTTTTCTAGGGTATTTGAGAATCGCCTGTTGAAGGCCGTGATGACCTCAATCCACAGACGTGGATCGTTATCTGCGATACTGGCTGAGACCTGGCGGTTGAGCCATCTGCTAGTCTCCGTGATCCAGTTGTTAACGTCCTTTCCTTGGATGTAAGTGAGGAATAACATAGCTCGTCTATAGGCGTTGGCCATGATGGGGTTGTTGTTATTGATGCCCCAATATAATTCCCATTGCGTGAGAAATTCCTCTGTTTTGTGTCGATCACCTTTGAATACTTCCGGGGAATTTCCAGCGAACTTGTCGGAGTGATGTCCTCCCGGTATTCCGAGCGGTCCTGCTCCAGGTATTCCTCCTCCTAGGGGTCCTCCTCCCAGTGGTCCCCCTCCTGGTGGTCCTCTTCCTGGTGGTGGACTTCCTCCGGGTAGTCCGGGCGGTGGTTCTCTTCCGCCTGTCGGGGGGTCGGGTTGATCTGGTCCGATTGCTCGGAATAATGCGGCGTCGTCTGCCGTCATAACATGTCCAGTTTCTGGGTGGATAGGAAGCGTTACTTCCTGTGTCTCTGTTAAGGTAGCCATTGGAGGATGGATTGTGATGTGCTCAGCTCTTTCAATGAGTTCAGGTTCTAATGGCTCTAGTTCTCGGACGGGCTCTCCTTCTGATTCGCTGTCTGATGTTTCGCGATCTTCTGAGGGTGCTGAAATACTCTGGTTTTCTCCGTCGATGGGCCCCCAGTCGTTTCTTGCGACGACTTCTTCTTCGTAGATGTCGCACCTGTATCTAGACGGTAGAGTATCGATGACTCTCCACTCGTCGTCTTCTCGGTTGACTCTGCACCAGCAAGTTCTTTCGAAATTGAACTCAACTGGTCGTGGTCCGTGAACTCCTCTAATCAAATATCCTTCTACTCTGTTGATACTCCCCCAGCTGGCTTCTTTGAGGTAGCGGACTGGTACGTTTCTTGTCCCTCTTCGTGGGATCTCGTAAGAGCGGAATCCCTCCTGGATCCAAAGTTCTCTTGTGGATACTCGCGCCACGATGTTGGATCTTGGTCTTAATGTTACGCTTCGGTAAGCGCGGGCCTTGCTTTAGGCAATAGTAGGGCGCGAGTACTTAGCTCGATACGATATTAAGTCAATCGTGGGATCCGAGTCCTAACACGTTGACGTCTTGCAACTGGGAAGGCTTCTTGGTAAGCCTTATGCAGTGCGCCTCTTGTCCGAGGTCTTAGTCGCTCCACGAGAAGGGAAGAGAGTGAGAACCAATGATTCAAGAAGACCAAGATGGCGATTCTTGGTCTTCTGTGACTACTACTTATACACAATGATGGAGGGCTTTAAAGCGCCTCCCGAATGATGTTGACCTATAGCGTATCTAGCTCGAACCCTAGTACCGCTATCCTAGAAATCAGCTGCTAAAGTACCATGTGATACTACGCTGCCGATAACACGTGAAATGATAAAGTCCCTGACTAATGTAAATAATCACGAGCCTACTACCGTAGTCAGAACCTGATAGTAAGCGTCCAAGTCCGATCCGTGACATGTTATATCTGAAACAGTAGCCCCTTAGCAATGGGCAAGAGTCGTCATGACTCACAAGGGAAAATAAGTAAAGAGTCACCATGACTCTTATGAGAACCAAACAAATAGCAAGTCACCATGACTCGCATGAGAATGACCACGTGATGGGAAAGTAAAAGGTTGTCACATGTCCTAAGGCGGTTTAGAGAAAAGGAATTAAAATAGGCAGTGTCATAACAGGTGGGGTGGGGATCTCATCCCATGGGGACCCATGTTTGGGTGCCTCCACGTGCTGCCCCCTTGTTTGCACATAAACAGGGCAGGGGAGGGGGGGATGAGGGAAGGAAAGTGGAGGGGAGAGGGTGCACAGGTAAATGGAGGAGGTGCAAGTGGGAAGCGGCACCAAAGGGCTTCCCACACATCCGACAATACACGGATGCATTATTTGCACATTGTTTTCATCTATTTTTGTCATGTTTGTTTTTATTTGGAATGCAGTATTTAACTATGGAAATAAAATATGAAAAACAAAAAGATTTTAAAATACGGAGTTTGAAACTGAGTAGCGGAGAAATGGCAAAAGTGGACTGTTATGTGGGAATGGTGCAGAAAGTCAAACACTGTAGGGGGGCTTGTGTTTAAACAGGAGTCTGAAATGCATCATGCATTGGTCACGTCTTGGTGCACAAAAATGTGTTTTGATTCTTCAACTCAATCAGCTGAAGCTACTGTGCTGAAACTTGTTATGAACAATGTCAGTGATGTATTTTATTGTACTCGAAAAGGATCTTTGCGTTTGGGCATGAGATCGTCCAGATCTGGGGGTGCCGGTAGTCACTCTGGACAACATCCCCATGAAGACAATTGTCCTGTAGCTGTAAACACTTCCTGATCCCTCTTTTTTTTATGATCCTATATCTATAGAACCTACTTAGCGTACTGTATTTTTTTTGGGAAGAAATGCCCCCAAGAAAGCACAGATATCATATAATCTTTGAAATTTACAAGTGTGTGAGCATTTGCAAATGGCAGGGACCGATAACACGTCACTATGGGCATTTTACAAGGCGCTTGCTGGGTTTGCCTCGGAGTAGGCGCGCAGTTGGCGGACGTTGAACTCTGTTTGCTACGGCTTTCTTGCGTGAACACACTCTGTCCGCCCTGGGTTTCTCGATGCGTGTGTTGCTTCTGTTGTCCCTTACATTCTCTTTTTTTTTTTTGAGAAGACAACTTCGGCCGTTTCCTTCTGTTCTTCATGTTTCGTGGATGAAAATTGCCACAGCGCGGTGCGGACATCATTCGGGGTTCGGCTTATCATATGGTAGAACATGACCCTTGCCTACCTTCTCATTGGTTTGCGGCAGAGCGCGATTCTAGCGCATGCGTGAGGAGGAACACACTCTACTGTTTCAATCCCTTAGTGTGCAGCTGGTACTGTTTCTCGCTGTGTCTCAGCCTTATTTTCTCTTGGCGACACTGTGCTCCTCTCGCGACGTTCCCTGTGGTTCCCTTTACTCTCTTCGGCGTGTTCTTTTTCGCTCGCCCATGTCATTGTGATCTTGCATTTGCGACCGTTGCCGTCGCTCTTCTGCTAGTCGCCGTCTTTTTAACTGAAGTATACGACTCAACCACCGTACCCCCTCTCATGCTGCGATCATACCGTTTCCTCTTGCTCTTCCTGTATCCTTCTTTGAGCTGCCATGTCTGTTGCATAATCAGCGCCACAGGAGTAATCGACTCCGTCCTAACCCCTGTCCCCATGCCTCTCTCTGTAATGACCATTCTTTGCCCTTAGTATTCAGTGTGAGACAAACCGCTCAGCGACGACGTGCCCGCGAGGGCCAACAAAACGTTTGTTTTTTTTGGTCTTTGTGGGCAATTCCCATGAGTTCTTTCTTAGGTCATCCTCCCTTCTCATTGTCGCCATTCATTGTCGACCATCAGCAATGAGGGACCATTCGCAGGACCGCCGACAGGTTCGCTTTCTTTTGGCTTCTCTCTTCTCTCTTTTAATGTGCGCTTAGGTTTCCCTTCTTCCCGAGGTATTCCTTCCTTTCCCGTGTCCCTAATCCTGAATTTCACCCTCTCTCAAGGTTCGCCTGCTCCCCAAGCTTCTCCTCTCCAGGGTGGTCGTGTGTTTCCGTCTGGTTCACATCTCGACACTTCAATCACAAGTGTATTGTTCTTTTGCCCATCTGTCTTACCTTTCCTCACTCTTCTTAAGTTGATTTGTCACTGCCATGACAGCGTTCATTACATGGGGGCCATGGGCCATAGTGCGTTTGCTGCCACGCTTTCCATTGTCTCGTGTAATCCGATTCAGTTGCAAAATTCTAGCCAATCAGATTTCGCAAATAACTGATTGGTTTGGATTACACTGTAAAATGCCGGCGGTACATAGAGGTTGTCCGTCTCAGCAGGTGTATCGTATCCGCCAGAGGTGCAAACATTTCCTTGGCAACCGGCACAACGCGGTAAATAACTTTCGGTTTTCCAGATGGACCACAATTATATGGAACAAATAATCGATTCGTCGATGTGGGTGGGCCCTGTCCACAACAATCGGACTCGATCGACCCCGGACAATCCACTTACCACAGGGCTAGGGGTGTAGCCCATCCACTCCTTTCAGCCAGTTAGGACGCCTCCACTTACTAAAATACGGATTTATAAAAGTGTGGGCGTACGATTATGTAACAATCTCTACTACATGTGGAAGTCAGACATATGGCGTTCAAGATACAAACACTTTTCCGAGCCTGGTAGGACAGTCGACGTAGCTATACAAATTTCAACCCCCAAAGAAAATCGTCACAACAAGATAGTCATGCAGAAAGAACGTAAGGGTTGTTCGGGAAATTACGAGGACATAAAAAGTTGCTTGAGAATACATAATCAGTAAGGCGCATTGACAATGTCGGAGTGACCGCGCGTGGTGCGGCGCTCGGGAGCGAGTGACGTTCGTGTGGGTTTGCGCAGGTTCTTCTTGTTTACGCTGAGGACGTTGTTCTGGAGTGCGACAATCTGTGGCGGCAGGAGCAATCAACAATCTGCATCTGCTGGTCTCGAACAACAAACAGAGAGACGTACGATCTCTTTGTCGTCGCCGAAGCGGAAATTATCCTGCACCACAAGATCCTCGTATTTCTTGATTTCATACTTGTCCATCTGCCCCTTCTTCACTTTGGCAAAGTCCCAGGCAATGACGTACTGCCCGGTGGAAGTCACGATCGCATTCTCTTCCTGACCTTCGCCGGCATTGAACCTAGGTTGGGTTTTTTTTTGTCAGATCGCCTACAACCGTGACAAGAAAGAAAAGATGAACCTAGCGGGGGTAAAGGAGATGTTATGGTTCATATACGCAACGTGCTCGGGTCGTAGTTGCAGCCTCTTGGGCATGGGCTTCGCATCGGCAGGGAAGCTGCGGTCAAAGCCGAGACTACCAGCGTATTTGCCCTGTCCAATGAGGACATCCACCAGGAGCAGATATGTGTTGGTCGTCGCAACCATCCAGCGGCCGTCCGCAGACACATCGACGCCGATGATGGGGTCTCCCAGTGGTGTTAGAGCAGTCTTCGCAATCTTCCCGACCGAGTCATATAGACGGATGTCTCCTTTCTCGCTCGCAACAGCAAGTTTGCCGGATGCAGTCGTAGCAACACCAGAGAATTTGTTCTTCGATGCGTATTGTTTATATTGACTGTCCACAAGCTTGTTGCCAGACATGCGTGGGTCTATGCGAAAGAGCGCGTTGTGCGAAGCGCCGACCAAGGTTTGCTCATGCGTCGTCTGGGAGAACTTCGTATTCGGTGCAATATGATCGACCGTGATATTGTCATGAACCTTCCACTCCTCAACGATTTTCGCGCGTTCAATATCTAGGTGGAACAGTGAGTTCGGTGCACCAGAATTCATCACAATCATCTTGGAGTCTTGTTGGTGTAGCATGACCTGTTCAGGCATCACGACATGCGGATGGAAATTATTGAAGGTGGGACGTACATTTTTGGGATCAAACTTCTTCCCCTTCATGTCCGTAATATTGGCAATTGAGGCAACGTATTCGACATCGTCCGGCTTATGTCGGAAGACGCCAATCTTATCTCCTCGTACAACGTACGATCTATCGCCTTTGTACCCAACGGTGAGTTGAGAATTTCGCCCTTCTTGGAAGCCAGCAGGCGGACCGCTGCCCTCTGTTACCTCGTCTTCGTCTTCATCCTCATCTGCGGCACAGTAGCAGTGGAATAGAATTTCCTTGGGCAAGCCTCGCACTCACCTCCGAGCTCATCAAGTACTGCCTCCTCTTCGTCCTCGTCAGTTTCCGCTGCCATCTCAACGTCCTCAACGCCGGAACTGAGTACATATGCCCGTTCGTCCGCCTGTAAATATTTAGGACGTGCTTCATACCATATCTTCTTGTGGCATACCTTGACTTTATCCCACGACGTCTCATTTAGGTTTTCCCATGCACGCTTTGTGAATTCAGCCCGAAAGTCCTCAAAGGTCTCTTGCGCCTCGAAGCGCAAACACCAGCTGCTCTGGTTCCCGCTTTCGTTCACGTTGTTCCACGTGAGCGACCATGTCGCGGGTGACCAGCGTTGCATCATCTGTGACGTGATGCGATGGGCAAGCACCTGCCCTCCCTCACTCGTCGCAGTGAGAAAGAACAAAAACTTGGCGCCTTTGTGCTGCATGATCTTCGCGGACACCGGTGCTTCACGAACAAAGTAGCCCTCGTCGCGATCCCATAAAAACAGTTCGGCTCTCTCGTCAATGATCACTTCTAGAGAGGAATCCGGGATGTTCGACGAAGGCGAAGTCGGAGACAGAGGCGATCTGGCGCCATCTTTGGTAGGAGTTTTCCTTGCAGGACCCTTACCTTTGCTATTAGCGGAGGGCGGTCTGAGGGTAGGTGCTCAGGAAACGGTTGAGAAAGGGGCGATAGAGGACGAACTGCCATATGAATTCGGCCAGATCTTCGTCCCGCACGGTGTCCGCGCTCCTCTTATACTTGCGTTCATACATGGCACGGTACATGCACGTCTCGAAGAAGGCCTTCGTAGGTGCGTTGGTCCCAGAGGCAACAAATTCATAAAATTCATCAACACCGCCTTGTAGATCGCGCCAAACAAGAGTGGGTTCTCCCTCCGTCTGACTTGTATGAAACTCGAGCTCCTCACTAATGAGGAATACGCGCTCTTCGTCGGCTGATAGAAAGTTAAGGACGTGACAATCGCAATCGACGAAAGACGTACTCTCTTCCTCGTCCTCAAGGAGCTCTTGGTCACCCTCCTCATATACACGCGTTATTACTAGTTGGAAATTGTGTTCGACAGACGGAACGCGACGGATGGTGGCCATGGCATCGTTGTATCTATTACAAAGGAGTAATGTAACTTGGTAGGTTGGATAAAGCAAGTGAGAATGACGAACATGCACTCTCTGGATGAGCGTACATTCCCTGGTCGTACGAGATGAAGTTGGCCAGTGGAGATCTTGACCACCTCGGTGGCATTAGGGTCCTCTATGTAATTATAGTTGGTCAAGGCAGAAATATAATTAAGATGCAATCATGAGACTAACGCCAAACCTTGCCGATCACTACGAGACTGATCAGTACAAGTGAGGTCCAGCGCAAGGAGAGTGTACTGACGGTTGCGAAAGATGTTCATGATTGTGGCGAAAGCGGGTTCGAATGATGGGACAGAGACAGAGACTATCGGGCGTGACCTTTTTATTTAATTTGAATTGTGTCCACCGTGACTCTGTCCGACTCGGCATGGCCTCTACTTCATCCCCCTCGCGTACGTCTAACGTTGCACAGCGACAACACACCGTTTAGACTCATCATCATTCAGGCGCTGACCAGCCGCAACATGATCCATCTTCACATCACAACTCGCCTTCGCCCGAGCACCTACGATACCGTGGCGGGGTTGCGTCATCTACTTCAATCTTTGTAACTGGTGGAGTATGTTCTGCTTCTTGGGACACCTCACGCAGTGAGCTCAACGTGGTCTGTATTTGGCGCAGTTCCGCGAAGCAGCAAATGTATCCCCAACTTTGTCTTCGTTTTCCTCTAGCAGCAACGTAGCATCTCTGGCCGGAAGAGACGGGTCTGGCCTGGCCGCACATACACATAAAGTATCAATCCGTGTGGACCACTCTATTGCGACATGCTTCGACCCTGCAGATAAGGAGCTCTATGACCTCTGGGCACCGAAGACATGACCTCTGGTCTCCGATTAGGACGATGTTGGTCTATGACGTGGTTATAATAGGTTTCCTAAATCCCCGTTTGGTCAACAGTTACTGGAAGATCAAATACTTCTTTTCAGGAGGAAAGAAATGAGACCATCTTCCCATCCATCCCGTGCGAAATGCTTGAGCTCGAGAATATGACCGTTGCCCCAAGTGGCTTATTAGATAACACCGGATCCCACTTTGTCTATTTGCCCAACTCGAGCGGCATCATCGCGCACGACCACTTCATCGCGGAGGTCGATTATAGTCACGATACGAAGTGGCCAACCCAGTCACCAGGCCATTCTCTGCTGACGGACGTGAGCGCTGAGCATTGACTCGCAGTCACTCTGAGTCTTTTTGTCCACGGGCCCCGCTTGCGGACTCATGTGGTACATTACCCACACAAACAATACCACGATATCCTCCGAAGTGTTTCTTTCCGTTTTCTCTCACTCTCGTCTCCCCACCTCCACTTAACTCTATGCGACTGATTTTTCTCTAGCGGATTCAGCACACTCCGACCTCTACCGGCCTACCTGTATCAATAAGTCTAGCTGTGGCTGAGAAAGGATTTCCGAACATACCGCATCCGGTGAATCCTTTTTCTTTTTTGAATCCTGAGAACGATCCCTACACATCGCTAGGCCACATTGCCTCGAATACTCTAACTGAGGATGCATTTAGTGCGTGCAATTAAGTTATTTTACATTTGCAGACAAGTATATCGAACAGTAGAAAGGTCTTGTGCCCGCCGTCGCCCTTTTCGATTTACTGAGATGGGGTGCACGGTGTGCATGAACATCGGCGCGTACAGTATGATCCAATTCAAACTTTATGAGCATACGTTTTTGACCTTGCGCTTACAAGCCTTCGCTCTTAGCATCGCTTGTCGACTTGGTCTGCATGTTAATTCCAAGCGAATAGCGTTTTGTCATACTGTCCGTGAGTCCTTCGTCTGGACATTTTCGGTTTGAACCCTGTGCGACATCCAATCTGCAACCCCGTGCATTTATCACCACGGTTTACATCTCGCTCGATCACCTTGCAAGGTATTTACCTATAGAAACACTTGCTCGCACCTCCGAGCCTCCGAGACGTATCACAATAGTAGACACCCCATTTCTAATACGAGTTTCAAGTATCTTTCGTATGCGGCACCACACATCCGGTTTTATTTTTGTATCGTAATCAAAAGAGCAACATAAGTACATCAGAACAAGTTGGAACGAGATTGAGGGTTAGTAGTGCGAGAGGAAAGCGATGCGTGACGAAAGTGGGCTATTACTGCGAGAAGAAAGCGATATATGATGAGATTACTACGAGAGGAAAGCGATGCGTGATGAGATATTAAATGCACAAATTCAAATTGGCTTCCCACAAGCCGGACATTCGAAAGGTGGCGGCTCTTCTTCGGGGATGTTCTTCCTCGCGAAGAAACTGTCGCCGCAGCCTTCGTCGTCAGGGTATATGAGTTCTTCCACCTCGACTCCTTCCAGACCGTCCAGCCACCGATCAAGTGTGATACCACCCATTTGTGGCCCTGGGCAGTTAGTGGACCACGGCGTGCGAGCATATAGTTGTGCCCATTCGCGTGCCTCGGTCACGGTTTTGACGTTACCTGCAACACCATGCGTGGGCCCGCCTTTGATGATCGGCACACAGGCTAGCTGGAGGAGGTCGAAGGGTATACGAGACCTCCACGCGGCGGGCATGTCTAGGAATTCCCCCGTGCGCTGATCGGCTGGTTTGTCGGACATATGGCCATTCTCAACGAGGCAGCTTTCGTGATACCACCGTTCGCAGCGTGGGCAAAGATGCATGGGATCGAGTGCATCTGGGTTGTACAACTGCTGGCAGAAACATGTACTGGTACCAACGACGACGTGCTAACACACCATGTTAGGGACAGGGTGAAGACGAACTAATATAGCGACACGTACGGGTACGGATATGGTCCCTTCATCTGAATCAAACCTCCCCCGGGTGTAGAATGAGTCCTGCGGAATTGGTTCCTGATCAAGCGAGGTTTCATCGTACTCGATGACGTCCGCTTTCCCTGAGAGCACGCATTCAGCGAACGTGATTACGATTACATGTTCCTCAGAGTTACCGTTTATCGACAGCGTAGATACCATTTGGATATCCGATTCGGACCCCAGGCTGCGCTCGTACTTTCCATAGGATGATATGTCCCTGATGTGTAGAGATCAACAAACGGGAATGGCAGGATGCGACAGTACTCACACATCAGGGGCTTTTTCCACAATGTCCTTGCCCGAGTAATACCATTGTACCTTTACCCAGGTCTGGCGATGGTCAGTGGGCATGTGTTCTTCATCAGAGTATTGGACACAACAAACGTTTCGAGGAGAATTTCCACGGATCGCTATAATCTTGCCAACCCAGCACTCCCATGGGTCATAAAACCTGTTTGGCTGCCAGTTGTGATTCAGAACGAGGATGCTGAATAACAAGTAAGGCCGGTGGCCCTCTTGTCAGGGATGGGGCGGGGATCATCACGGAACTTGAATTACTTCTCTCCCAAATGAAATGTTAGCCTCTCGTTGTTCCGGGGGTCGTTGACTGCAGGAAAATGTCGATATGGCGCAGCGTGTCCGGGTGGTGCAGGCTTACCAGTGCAGAACTGCATTGGCTTCCAAGACAGCCACTGCTTTTCTGTTGGACTTGGATCCGACTTGCGACGCCGTTTTGAGGCGGAGAGGGTCCTTGTCTTGCGAGGTTTCTTCGCCGTCAAGCCTCTTACCATGGTGGTAAGAAAGAACGAAAGGGTGTTTGTGTCTGCGCCAGTTCCCTAAATCTAACCAAAGTTGCACCTGGCCGCAGTGGCCGCAGCACCATAGTTCTGAGCATCGGGATCTTGCCGCAAATGGTCACACCAAAAAAACAATAACATTCGCACGACCACTCTAGTTAGAGCAGCAAACGTACAATGTCGCTAAACTGTTCCAAATATCGTTTGGTGACAACGAAATACACACCCCGACGCTAGGAGGGCTACAACACGTACTATTAGCCCGGACTATAAAAGGACTATAAAAGGATCCGCGTCGCCAAGGGTGATCGGCGATCGTCCAGTTTTCAGTTTCCAAAGCACGAACCACGCCACAAAATTATTGAGCACAGGCCCATACTGGACGAGTACCTGCATGCCTTGATGAACCTGAGCCCATGCCCTAAAAAGTACGCAAGGCACCACCTCCAAGTACCAGCACTCAACAACAGTGATGTGTGTGCCACGGATGCCGAGCCGGTCGCGCCGTGTTCGACATCTGGCGGTAAGACTAATGCCGGGTCTAGGAATTGACTTTAACCATCGGGATCCGCACTGCACAAGCGCAGCAGACGAGAATCCCAGGTTCGTAGCATACACATTATGCACCACTGGATCACCCTTCAATGAAAATGGCGGAGGCGTAAGGTTGTGCGGTTTCTCTTGTGACGGGCTACTGTATAAGCATCCCTGGCAGGCACTTCTCTACAACTCGAAGAAGATAAGTACGATTTCAGCTATATCTTCAGTGGAACTGGGGTTCCATCCATCGATGTCGCTGAAGTGAGCGCGAACGCGTGTACATTGCCTGCTACTTGAATCAGATACAAGAAACTCGCGGGAACTCCGCGCAGTGAAAGGAGAGATAAAATCCGCAACGGAAGATACCTCCGGAGCGTTTGAGGTGGTGTGAGCGTTTCGGTGCAGGTCGCAGTAGCATTAATATGGCGACCTATCTCTGCAAAGGCAGACTACGAGGAAGGAGTCCTGATCTCGCCTGTGCTCCATGCCTGAGTCAGTGTCGTACAATCCAGAATTTCAAGCCTCAAGTGTACGCACTGACGACCTTTTGCCGACTCAAGTTTCGTCTTTATTGAATTTGAATTTGAGTATCGGCGCTGTTGTGTTCACCACGATTTTGTCCGGCTCCGCACGGCCACAGTTCCGTTCCTCTCGCGCATGCCTTACGTTGCACAGCGACAACACTTCGTATAACACTCATCATCACTCAGGTGCTAGCCAGCCGCAACACGATCTATCTTTAAATAACAATCCGCCTTCCCCCGAGCATCTACGACACCGTGGCGGGGTTGCATCGTCTAGCTGGTGGTTCTACCTCTTGGAACGCCTTACGCAATGAGTTCGTCGTAGTCGGTGTCCGGTGCAGTTCAACTTCGCCTTCGCCTTCCTCTGCCGACAACGCAGCAACTCTCGCCAGAAGAGGCGGGTCTAGACCGGCCACATACACATAGAGTATTGGTCTGTGTGGGCCACTCTATTACAACGTGCTTCGACTCTACAGACAAGTAGCTCTATGACCTGTAGGCACCGTAGACATGACCCCTGGTCTCCGGTTAGGACGATGCCGGTCTATGGCGTGGTCGTGATAGGTTTCCTAGGTCCTTGTCGATCAAATACATCTTTCAAGAGAAATGGGACCACCTTCTCGTCGATACGAAATGCCCGATCCCAAGTGATTTATTAGATAACACCAGCTCCCAAGCCCAAGTTTCGAGCTGCATCATCAAACTCGTGACCGCTGATCACAGTCACGGTAGAAGGTGGTCGGCCCGGTCCTCAGAGTCTTCCTTCCTAGTTCTTGAATTCCAGACTAAATGGGCGCCGAGTTCTTGACTCTCCACCGGGCCCCGCGTACGGACCCATGTGGTACATTACCCACGCAATGCCACGATATCTTCCAGTGTTCCCTTTTACCTTTCTCACACCCTCCCGTCTCCGTCTCTTCCCCACCTTTACTTTACTATGCAACCGATTTCTACCCAGCGGATTCACCACATTCCGACCTTTCTACTCGCCTACCTTTTATCGAGCGGCCTGCCTGCGGCTGCGAGGCAGCTTCCGAACGTACCGCGTCCAGCGAACCCTTTTTTGGATCCTAAGAACGATCCCTACAATCCGCTAGGTTATATTGCCTCAAATACTCTAACTGGGGTCGCGTTTGGTGTGTACAACCAAATCATTTTACACCTGCAGACGAGTATACCGAACGGTAGAAAGGTCTTGTGCTTGCAGTCGCCCTCATGCAGACATTCAATCTGTTGAAATGGGGCGCACGATGGATGGTGTGTATGAACATCGGCGCATACAGTATGATCCAAACCACAATGCCACCGTCATGACCATAACGTTTTGACCTCGCGCTTACAAGCTTTCGCTCTTGGCATCGCTTGTCGGTTTGGTCTACATGTTAAGCCAGATTCCAAGGGTATCTACATAGCCGAGTACCTTTTTGTCATACTGTCCGTGAGTCCTCTGTTTGGACATTATTGGTTTGAACCTTGTGCAGACACCCAATGTGCAGCCCTGTGCATTTATCGCTGCAGATTATATCTTGCTTGGTCGCCTAGCAAGGTACCTTGGAAGTGGAAAGCACTTGTTTATACCTCCGAGTCGTATCACAATTACGTTTGTCATATCAGATATCGCGACATTCCTGATTCAGGTAGGTGCACCAGGTCGTTTCCCCGTGCGCAAGGATAATGGTTTACGTCTGACACTTCCAGGCAACAGGAGGGGCTGTCTCCGTGGGTGCAACTACAACAAAAGGCGAAAAACTTGGTTCCCACGTGCGTACTGACGCATTTCCGTCATACTCCAATCGGAACAGTTTTCGCACATAGATATTCCTTGGCGCTCTGGCTATTCAACTGATCTCTTTTCTTATCTTTACATTAATCTTCTTGCGTTTTATGCATCGTGTGCACAAATTTGAGCACGAGGCATGGTTGCTCCATCGCGAGAACAGTTGGTACAACGACTGGCGTACGCTCGGTGTGGCACTTGGTGTGAGCTGTGTCGGCATTATCGTACGTTCTATAGACCAATGAAAATTGGCCGTTTGAACAAGCAACTGATTATCTATGCTTGTAGATCCGATCCTTCTACCGTGTCGTCGAACTTTCGCAAGGGTTCCTTGGCCCCATCGCGCAGAATGAAGGGCTCTTCTATGCGCTGGACACATTGCCACTGTTCATCGCAATCTTTGTTTATGTACCATTCTGGCCTGGGCGGTTCATCCCACGGGAGCCGGCCATAGTGTCAAGGGACACAATAGTCGTGGAGCCCGAGTCCAGAAAGGAGAAGGAAGATCATACGGTGACAGAGCGGGCACCTGTGTAGTGACAGTTTGAGGCGTTGTGACTGATAGTCCACGACGAAGTAACGTGAACGTTTTTTAGGGGGTGCAATGCAAGCGAAGGAACGCATAGAGTAGGCAAGGTGCATGCGATTATAGGCTGTGCAGAAACGTAGCTAGTCCTGACGAGCCCCTATCCTTGGCCTCATGCTGGCTGGCTTTGCTGCGGGCGAGAATTTCGCGTAGACCAGCCTTGTGCTTGGGTCGTGACTTTCTAGACTTTGCTAGCGGTCGGGGTTGTGTATCAACCAATGAAAGGGAGGGATCTGACAGACGAAGGGGAGAGTGAAAGTGTGAGGAAGAAGAGGTGGGAGTGGAAGTGGAGGGGGCAGGTGGGGGAGGATCGGGGGGAAGAGATTGATCCGTGCCGTGAGTGCGAGGTGTGACCACTTGCAGTGAAGCCCTTGTATTGTCACGACAAACAGGTTGAAGGAGCGTGTTGTTGACGTGTCCACACGTCGTACAGTATCGTTGGAGGCGCGTCGAGCATTGTTTGGTTTTAGAATTGTTACGGACGATACGGGTGTGTGATGTGCCGTTAAGGAGGGAATAACCGCATTTTGAACACCGAGACGGATTTACTTGGCGTGTACGGCCTCTGACGAAGTGATAAGCGGCGAGTGGAGGTGATATTGGCTCGATAATGGCTGCGACCCTGTCGGGATCCATTTCGGTAAACAAGGGAACAAGGCTGACCAATTGTCAGAGAACAATAAAATAAAACCCGACTTATTGTTCCCGGTCACCCGGCCCGATAAATAGCAATCCTCCCTCCCCTTCTCCCTCCCCTTCCACCCTTCCCTCGTCCACACTCTCCCTTCCTCACGCATCCACGATGTCTATCAGGTCTCATCATGGAAGACGCCCCTCGCTATCCAGTCCTATGTCTTGGCTTACTCGCTCGTCATCTACAAATTCTCATTCCCCGCCCATTCGTGTGTCTCACTCAAAGTCTTCTTCTACAGTCAGCCGTATCAAACACGGAACCCTTGGCACTGGCGTTACTATTGTTCGTACCCCCCAGGAAGCTCTAGCTGGCTCTGGAGTGTCTGTAGAATACGCGTCCGACCAAGAGATTGATCGTGGAGAGGCAGAGGACAGTGATCCACTTGCAGAAGACGAGGACCGCCAAGAGAGCGAAGGGGAAGAGCTCGAAGACGACGAAAGAGAGACGCGTCAAGTGCGCGTGGAACAGGCAGAGACAACCTCTGTCCCTCCCGCTTATTCTCCACCCCGTTCATCCCTTCCATTATCCAAGAGTACTCCAACTCTTCCCCTGAAGGACGCTCACCCCTCTCGCCCAACTCGTCCTCCACCTCCCCCACCGTCTGCACCGGATGCCACCGTCTTGGCTCAAAAGAAGCTCCCGCCACCACCCTTGTCATCACTCTTTCCGGCCGTAGCTCCCATCCCTGCTCAGCTTTCTACTCCTTCGACTCCACCGTTTGCATGCGTTCTCCTCTCACCTGTACCGCCAAACGCGATAGACTTTTCCAAGGTGCTCGTCACCCTCGAGACCTGCACTGCGACCCATCGCACAACATTCAATACCCTGGTATCGCGACCGTCGCACCTTGCGAGCTACCTCAAGTCTCTCTTCGCTGACGTAGATGACGAATTGGATGTCGCTGACACCACCTCTCTCTACTCTCGCACGGAGAATGGTTCATTCAATTCAATTTTTCACAATCACCTCACCTCCTCTGGACTTCTATCTGCATCCTCGTTCAATGTCCACATTTTCCTCGACCGCGCTAGTTCTCCGTGAGTTGATTCTGCTTGGTCCCGTGCCTGAATCCCTCTGATACACTCACAGGTATGACCACGTCCTTGCGTACCTCCGCTCCCCACCCACGACTATTGACAATGTCGCGTCCCTCCCTCCTGCTCTTCAACTGCACGCAGGTAGCCCTGCGCGCCTCGAGGCGCTCCTCGCTCTCCGCGATGAAGCCGCGTACCTCGACCTCCCCGAACTCGCACAGCTTTGCGCCGCCGAGCTACGGCGAAATTCCAATGGCCATCCATCCCAACACTCTCGCACACCCTCACACGTCCTCGCACACACGCGGGGGCCAAGCAATGGCTCCATGCGCAGTATGGATACGCTCCGCGAATACGACGAGCATGACCCCGGCCTCGATGCAGACACGGGGAGCACCAGCACGGGTCGTGATTCTGTCGGCTCCGCACGAAGTCTGGGTAGCATCCGTGGTCGCGGTCCCGGCCGTGCCACCGTTGCTAATGGTGGTGCTGCTACAACCAAAGAGAAGGAGGAGCAGCCGCACCCACCTCCAATTGCGCTCCTCCACCGCCGACTCGCTAGCCAGAGCCGTGAACGCCCTGAGCTGGTTGAGGTCAAGCCCGCGTGGCTGCGCGGACGGTCAACTGGTAGTAACTGGTTATGAGTTTCCCTGCCTTCCTCGACGGGAGCAACATTTTTTTTTTACTGTGTAGTCATTCCGATGTGGTGGTGCATGTTCGCTCGTACTCATACCCACTTTACAGTTTCTGGTCCTCTGGTTCATTCCTGCGTTGTCCAACTCTCCAGTCATTTTCCCACGATCATTCCGGTGCTGTGTATCTTGCTAACCTCTCACCTTCATTCATCTGCTGCTATATTTGTGCCGTCTGTATAAATAGAAGTACTGTGTATCCTATTTTGTTTATTAAATGCACGATTTTACGCTATTCTCTGAATGAGAATCCTCCCGTGTCAAATCAAAAAAAAAATGCGTCAATTGCCGTTCCGAACGAAATGTTACAGCGGGCCATGTCCCTCGCGGGTGAACAAATACCGCGTAAGGTACAAGAGCATAAAACACAGAGAAAGCGAAAGGAGGTCGACAGAGGAGAGCATAGTGATAAACTGAGCGTCGGGATAGGGATTGACGGATAAAAGGGGAACGAAGGATGCCGATGCGGACCACGATGTACTGTACAAAAGACAACCAGGGGTTCAAAGTCGAGAGGAGGTTACAGCCTCGCCTACTCCTTCGGCTCGGCATAGGGATTCACGCTGTAAACTTTGATGACAGGCGGGCTTTTTGTTAGGTCGGCAGTGACAATTACCTATGGAAAAGGGGTCAGCAAAATAAACGAGGTGTGAACGCCAAGCGAAGGACACGAACAGGAACAGTCATCAGCTGTTTGATCTGCTGGATCTTATGTCCGGCTGGTGTCGTCTTCAAGCCTTCAAAGTCAGGAGTGACCTTTGCCTTGCTGATCTCACGTTGCACCGATTCGACTTCCTCCTCCTCAACTTCCACGTTGTCACGGCCAAGAACAATCTCGTCGTCGCCATCATCTTCGTCAAATAGCGCCTTCTCGTCGTGGACAGAGCGCGATGCTACTTCCATTTTTACAGCGTGTTGTTCGGCATTCTCTTTCACTTTCTTAAGATGTTCGTCGTCGCTATTTTCCGCGAGCCAAGTGATAACGTCACGGTCCGACCAGTAGATTTGGAGGGTGTGTGAATGCTCGTCATATACGTGATTCTACGGGTATTAAAACCGTGAGTGGCTTGAGCAGAAAATGGGTTCGGAAGACGCACATCGATGGGCATCTGGTCCACATGGACACGCTTTTCGATGCCAAACTCAGGAATAAGAACATCAAAAGCAGCGTCCAAAACGCCAATGACCTTGGCTTGACGAATAACAGGGCCATAACGAGTAGTTAAGTTCGAGATGAGGACACAGAGGAACAAATGGGCCGATTGTTCCTGTGCGAGGATGGCAGAATCCCGCTTGCTATTGACAGGTCAGATACGCCAGTGCAACTATCGGGTTGCCTCGAGACGTACATGTTACATTGCTGAGTAACCTTTGCGACGGCATCACGGTCCATGTTGAACTTTGCATTATTGTCGACTAGGAATGGAATAAACCCCCAAGTATCAAAACAAAACATCAGCACGCACCAGAACCCTGAAGAGCAGACTCAAGCTGCCGATGAACCATAATATCAGCATAGCGACGGATGGGCGAGGTGAAGTGAGTGTATAAGGGGACGTTCAGCGCATAATGACTGTATTTCGCTATGTCGAGCATGCCAGCACAAAAGTACTTGGCGCGGTGAGTCGCCTTAAAAGTGAGTAGCTGCAGGATGCCGAGTGCAGAGGGGTCCTCAACGGCATCGAAAGAGCGCATGAGTGAACCAGCAGATGACACGTCAAGTTTATACCCGAGACGCTCTGCCCTTTCAACCAGCGAGTTCTGTGGGGGTCTCATCAATCTCGGAAGAGTAACGAGAACACTTGGACGTACGAGACGACGGTCAATCGGGGTGTCATGACGACGCAGAAGGGCTTGTTCAGGAAGGGCGACAGCAATCTGCTGGGCAACTGTGATGTTCGCGAGTAGCATGAACTATGGACGGTTGTTATTTGCCTGTGAACTCTTGCAAGATATCCATACCTCTTCCACTACAGAAGATGCCTTCGAGGGTGAGCTCTGCGAACAATCGACGGGTAGCCCTTTATCGTTCAACTTGAAGGAAAGACGAGGGGAGTCGAGACGAAGAGCGCCGTGCTGGAAGCGGTGCGTACGAAGGACCTTCGCCAAATCATACAGCAGGTTGATATCGTTTTCTACGGAAGAGGCCTCGTGCCCAGGGGTCAAAGCAACATCGGCTAGGGGTTTGCCATCGAGCACACCCTGGACGATATTATAGGACAGCTTCGCTGCGGATTTGACAACCGTCTTGCCGAACCACTTCTTGATAATCTTCGCTTCCTTCGTCAAGGTTAGGACAACTGAGAACGCAAGGCGCTCCGCTCCAGGGACCAGACTGCAAAGCTCTTCACTTAAAGCAGGCGGAAGCATGGGTACGACGCGCTGAATCAAGTACACACTCGTAGCGCGCTTGCGGGCATCGCGATCCAGAGCAGTATTCGGCTTGACATGGAACGACACATCGGCGATGTGAATACCAACGTCATAAGTTCCATCGTCATTCAGCTTGATAGACAGGGCATCATCAAGATCTTTCGCGCCTTCAGGGTCGATGGTAAAAACACGCTCCCCGCGTAGGTCAGTACGGACTTCATATTCGTGATCTGGGATGCTATAATATAAATAGGAGTTAGCACACGTAGAGGCAGGCAGTGAGAAAACTGACGTCCAAGGCATCGGGGGAAGACACTTTAATACGTTCTCACTGAAGTCCTCAGCGGGGAAGTTGCTATCCTTCAACAGTGCGCTCGTCTCCACTTCGATGTCCCCAATAGGACCCAACTCCTCAACAAGCGTACCAAAAGGATGAAGAGAACTGATCGGCTAAGCGATTGATTAGCGTGTGACTTGAGTCAACAAAAGGACAGACATACGTGGCGCTTGATGCAGGCAACAAAAAGCTTGTTAGAATACGCCTCAGAGTTTTGGACGAAATCTGGCGGAGCTTGCTCTGTTGGAATTGCAATCAATGGAACACGTTTATCCGTGGGCTTGAACCACACAATCTTGGGGCGGTCGATCGGACGGCGGGGCTCATCGCCACGGTCCCCTTCGCGTTCACGTCGCTCGGCTTCTTGCTTCTCTTTCGTAGCAGCGGAAGACGGTCGGAGTAGCCCTAGTGTACCTGAGAAAAGCTGCCCTGGCATACGCTCCACAACAGCCACAACGTGTCCAGCGAACTGCGGCTTCACTTCATCGGTGACCCTAATGAAGCAAGTATGAGCTAAAGCCGTGATAGTGTCATCTATGTACTTACTCTTCGTCCTCAAAGAGCATCAGACCTTGTCCTTCAACCTCCACATCATCCTTTTTCTTATCATTCTTGCGACCAGCGGCTGACTTCACTTCGTAAGCCGCATTCTCCTCTTTCTTGCGCTTCTTCTCCTCCTTTTCCTTTTTCGTACCCCATACCTCGTCAACGTCCAACAGCTCGACGGCGACGATGTCACCTTCCAAAGCGCGATTGCGATCCTTCGACCCACAGATGTATATATCGGCATCTAGCACCTCCGTGGATACGTAGGCATCCGAGCGGTTGCGCTTGTTTACTCGCAGGATACCAACTACTAGTTTTCCTGTTGCGAGAAGTGGTGGCAAGGAGGCCTGTGGGAGATAAGGGGCAAACAGTGACTTGCGCTGCGGCTGGTTCGATTGCTGCTGTAACTGAGACTGAAACTGTTGCTGTTGCTGCTGAAGGAGATTCATCCCCCCAAGGCCGAGGCCCATCATATTTGCAGCCATCATGTTGGGAAGCATATTGGGAAAGCTAAAGGAAGGCATTTTGTGGTGACCACCTGTAGCAGCACGGAATTGTTGGAGGCTGGCCAGCTGCGCTTGGGCTTGAGCAAGGTCGGCAGTGAGCACATTCCCTTGCTGGGCGCCACCATCTAGAAGTTTTGTGATGCACATAAAGAAAGTCAGTTAACTATAGCACGGAGGAAGGAAACATACTCAAACGCCAAGCAGAATCATTCCTAGATACCTGACGAGAATGCCCACCAAGTGCCATCGGCGGTGCGAACCCATCCTCATACCCATCCTGGCCCGTAGATTGGCCTCCAGATTTGTTGACTACGTTGACGCTATGCCGACGCCCATGGCCACGTGGTATGCCCTGAGGCTGTCCATCAAGACCCAGGCTTGGGTTGCGCAAACCAAGCTGACCCATTAGAACCTGTTGACTGCTCGGACCACCGAATGCCCCCATGGGAACGGTACTGTGTACGCGTCTGTGCACGCCTGTGCGATTCGGGGCGAGTCCAGGAGTCTGGAAGGAAAGAACTTGGTTTGAAGCAAGCTGCTGTTGATATAGAGCAGCTTGCTGACGCTGTAGAGCCTCTATCTCATTCTGAATGGCGATCTGTTTCATGTGTAGTAGATCAGCGTCAGTACTTTCAAATGGCTTGAAGAACGAACCTGCTCAGCCATGATGCCCCTGATCTCGCCGCCGCTTTCGTTTCTCTGCAACACTTCCTGGTCCGAATAACTTGGAACGGTCTGTTGTTGAGGAAACTGGAACCCAGCATCCTCCTCGCTAATGGGAGGTGCCATGATATTGCCTACACTCAAGCGCTTACGTGCGCCAAACATGAAGTTTGGGGCAAGTTGCGGACGGCCAGAAGGTCCCAGAACGTCAATCTGTTGTTGTTCTTGCTGAGCGGCGAGGGCAGCAAAGCGAGGAGCAGTGAAGCTCTGAGATTGAGAGCGAGGGTGGTGACCTTGTGGTTGGGTGCTGTACAGGCTCTCTGGGATTTCTCCTTCCTCGTAACCGTTTTGGCCATCTTCGACATCCTCCCTCATCGAACCGAGGTGGGGGGCGAAGTTACCGAAGTTGCTAGAGAGCCCTGCCATTCCCATGGACGCAGCCTTGCGATGTCTGGGAGGTGGCTCAGGTGCACTGGGAGGAGGAGGATAAATTGAGGCACCAGGTTGGAAGACTGGCGCATTAGCAGGGAGGTTGGAAGTAGTCGTCTGCGTAATAGGTGCCGAGGCGGAGCTGGGAAGTGTATTTCCTGCAAGTGGCGCGGGTTGGTTAGGGGGAGAAGTTGTCTTCAAGTCAGCGATGACCCGCTGCAGAGAAGACAGGGCATCGCTTGAGTCAGGGGGAGGAGGAGCAGGGGTCCCGGGCTTGTTAGACGATTGACCATTATTATTGCGACTGTTCTGGCTAGCGGTTGACTGTCCCTTGCGGTGATTCGCTTTCCCTTGTCCTCCGCCACTCTGAGGCTGGCGACGTTGTTCATTCTTCTTGCTGTCATTTGCTTTCTTTCCGTTTTCTGAGCCAGACTCTGTAGCAGGAGTACCGCCTGGCTTCTTGTTGCCCCCCGACTTAGAAGGCTGAGCAGCACTGTTGGGTGGTTTCGAAACAGACGGGTTTCTGCGTTGCCCGCGATTAGTACCGGAAGCGGGGTTGGAAGAGGGCTTTCTGCCATCTTTATTGGACGTGTCCTGCTGTTCGTCACTCATTTCGTTCGTAAGGCTGAGGCGTAGTATGAAGATTTTGATGTTTTTATGGTGTTTTGTATTATTTTCTGTCCGTTGGCCCGTATGTGTTTACAGAATTGAAGAGAGAGCTATGGGGAGTAATACGTAATTGAAGGCGCGACGAGGAACTTCAGGGAAGCACGTACCAAGAAAGTTGGTGAATTGGATGTGACGGCTTTGCCCTGTAGGGCGAGTGTGGGATAAATGGAGTGGTTGCCTCGGATAGGCGTGAAATGCGTTTGTCGTCGTTGTCGTCGTCAAGAACGAGTGTCGACGACTTTTTCTGGCAGGTTCATATTCCGACTCTGTGGCTGTTCTTCTCACGCTCACACGCTCTACGAGGCTCCATGACTTAACAGTAGTGACACCGCTATTACTCTATAGATTGAATCCAAGTCACAATTTTCCAACAATCGCGGCTGTGTATTCCTGGGTAGATGCCTTGCCCCCCAAGTCACCCGTAATTGTCCTACCTTCTGCGATAGTCTTTCAGGCACCTGTTGTCAACACAAGTCCGCACACACAAAAAATCCTCACGTACAGTAAGTATCGCCTTTTCAATTTTATTTGCGTGATCATTGAGATTCATGTGCCTCAACATCATCAGCGAGGACAATAAAAGTGCCGTTGGGTTGGCCAAGCCTTTGCCTAGACAAACAAGCAACGTCAGCGACGCAGGTACAACCCGTCAATCACATACCGGCAATATCGGGTGCTGATCCATGGACGGCCTCAAAGATGGACGCATCCTGATACACGTAAGAGTAAATTTGGCTGACAGAACACATGCGACTTGCCCTTCCAATATTGCCTGAGGGCGTAAGCCCCAGCCCGCCGATCAAGCCAGCGCACATGTCAGAAAGAATATCACCGTACAGGTTGGGCATGACCATGACACGATCCGCAAATGGTTTGGGATTCTGCGTTATCTTTTATCCGATCATGCAGTAAGTCACCACCGTGCAGAACGATGCACATAACACACCTGGAGGCAAACCCTATCGAGCAGGTCCTCGTCATACGTTATGTCCGGAAATTCATTCGCTACTTCGCGGCACGCGGACAGGAACATGCCATCAGACATTTTCCTAATCAAACGAGTCAGCCATTAATGACGTCATGTCGTGTGATAGACTCTGCACATTATATTTGCTTTGTGGACGGCAGTGACCCGATTCCTTCCACTCGCTTGAGCGTAATGGAACGCATAACGCGCAACACGCTCCGATGCATCCCAAGTAATGAGCTTGATCGACTGCACAACGCCATCGACCACCTGTACCGCTTTCGTATCAGCTGCAAATCCACTCTCGACTCCGCACAATAGCCAGACCTCGTGCTCAATACCGGAATACTCTCCTTCGGTGTTTTCACGAATTAGCACAGTATTCACGTCATCATACGGTGTTTTGAATCCTTTGATTGACACGCACGGCCGAACGTTAGCAAAGAGATTGAACGTGCGACGCAGAGTCAGATTGAGCGAAACGTGACCCTTGCCAACTGCGCCGAAGGTCAGTAAAGGTACCAAGGAAGCTTCGTAGTAGCGGAAGACAACGCACTGGGTGTCGCAAGCGGCCCTGTGTAAAAGAGAAAAAAACTGAGTGGTGGCGCACGGTGTCAAAATCCTAAAGTACCCACCCTTCAATGCGACGGTATTCTTACGAACCGACTGAATAGCCACGTCTGGGATCACAGTCTTGCCGCCCTTGAGTACCGGCGTCACGCTGACCTCTTCCCAACTGATGGGAACCTGAAGAGAATGTCAGCAATTCGGCAACAATAAACTAACACGCTATACCTTGGCAACATCATAGATGGTCTTGACAGATTCACTAATCTCGGGGCCAATTCCTTTGAACAATCACGATTACTCTTCAGCGACAGTCCACCCTCTAACCGTGCTACGCCTTACCATCTCCCGGAATAAGAGTAACGGTATATTTACCCTGACGAAGAAATGAATTCCTTTGAAAGCATACGGATATGGAAATGCGTACGTTGCTTCCTTTTTGTCCAGCAAAAGCAGCAGTCGGCGCCGCGGACGCATAACGTCGAACAGCCTGCGTGAAAGTGAGAAGATACCCACATACAGATATTCAAACACAGACCCGTGAAGAAGAGAAAGCGCGGTGCGTAACAGTGGCGAAGGACCGTGAGTGTAACATAGCAGGAGAAACTCCGTGTTAGAGAGAGAAATTTAGCAGGGACACGGGTACGGCCCGGAAGGAAACGGACTCTGGATCACGTGACTAAGAGCGTCCCAAACAAGCCCTCTTGTGCGGGCATTGACTCGGATGAGCAGACCGGATTATATGAGGATTTTTCCATCGAATAATGTACAATTACGAACACGTCCCGAGGTATCCCATCTAATACCAGTTAATGAGACGCTAGCACTAAGAACGGACCATACTTTAGCCGCTGAGCAAACCGTTGAGCTGCTCCCTGTACCGCTCCATCTCCCTCTCTGCCTGCTCTTCGTCGACCAGAGAAACCTACACAAGACACGCTATTTAGCAGCGACTCCGCAGCGGGCGACACGCTCACTGGTAGCTCAGTATCCACAGCTCCTGCCTGGCCAAGCTTTCCATTGGTTAGTTCAAATAAGACCTTGTCAACTTCTTCGTCAGCCTCCTCTTCGACTTCTTCGTCCTCCTCGACATTTAGGGCATCGTCGAGCATCTCCTCCATAATACCAGCCTACCCAGGTTAGCCTCGGATTAGTTAGAATGGCGAAGAGCCGACCTTAGTCATTTCCATACTCATCTCGCGCATTGTCTGGCTAATTTGGGGTAGCTTGATCAAGCTATTAGATAGCTTCATAATCTCGGTGGATTTCTGCAAAGAGCCGGACACCTTGGCCATTGCTGTGGAAGTGGTATGTGGGGCCCGACCTACAAAAAGGGAGAGAGGAACGTACCGAGTTGCTGGGATAGTTGGGTTCCTATCGAACCAAGGCGAGCCTTGCTCACCGAGAGCCTGTCCTTCTGTTTGTTGCTCCTCACAACCTCACGCGCCAGAATCCGCGCCGATTTGATATCTCCTTTTTTTGCAAGTTGCTTAATGGTTTGGCGTACTTTATTCGTCTCAATGTCCAGCTGAAGGAGCGAGTCAGCAACAGAGTTCCCTTGCTCACAACCAAAAGCCAGACCTGCCTCGTCTCTCGATCCAGAGCCCTGCTTTCCTGACGGAGCTTCCCCTGCCAGGCACGGACGCGTTCTTCCGGGGTCGGTCCATAAAGGAAGCGATTGATGGTTTGCATGGAAAGAATGGGAAGACGTGTCACTGTGTGTCGGTGGAGTGCAGGTGTGGGTACTTTAGAAGTGCGCCAATACCATATTTGGTATGCCAAGCCTTTGCTGCGGCGCAACTTCAGGTCAGTCTTGTCCACAGCCTGAGTCCAGACATAGCGTCGAGTCACAGCCCCGAGTTTCTTACGAGCAGTAATTATTCGCGTGAGCTACTACTGGACTATAAGCCGTAACTGGTCAGAATCAGAGATGCTGTTACGGAAAACCCACATCGATATAATTAACGATCCGGAAATGCTGTGCAACGGGCCACGTCCTTGACGACGCGTTGTATCCGTATTCGAGCCTAACTCGGCGTAGTGGTCGCAGTAATGTGAGTTATGTTGCCATCTACATGGTGCAGGCCATCTCAGACGCCCTGACACGATGACTCGCAGGCACGATCATGAGAAGATCTACGAGTCGTTGCCAATGGCATCGATTCGCACTTCTGTTGCCCGTATCACCCCAAAGAGTACTTTACCCATTCCGCAAGCATTTTCTAACCGCCAGGATACCACACAATCCACCAAAGGGGGCCACTATGTATGTTAGTGTATTTCTCCAGCTGAACGACTACTGCGGTGCTATCTGTGCGGCGCCCACTTTGCTCTCTGATGGGGGTGCAGCTATTCCGAGCGGAAACGCATTAACTCCATCGATGAGGTGGTCTCGTCGTAGAAGCCTACTCCCTTCTCTTCGTTTGTCGTATTGCGACTTTTCATTCTCGACAGTTGCCATCCCATCACACATAGTGCGACTTTTCGGACAGCTTTGCGTCCTTCTCCAAAAATGACGACGATAGCTTAGCGCTCAGCCCTGGGACCATTTTGCCCTCAAGCTGCTATCATTATGCGGGGGACTATCGGGTATATGAACGAGCCCTGGGCGGCCTGAGCATTCACCTAGTACAGTGCCGCTGCGCTGGAAAGGGTGTACCCTGAGATAATAACCAAGACGATAACTCGATCGGCTAATGGCTAAGTTTGCACAGGATTCTGCTAGACGATGAAAATTTGTTTTTCTCACTCATATCACATATGATCGGTATCTTAAACCTTAAGGTATGATTTGTTCAGAGAAGGGGTCAATAACCCACCCCCCATTCTCACAATTTCTGCTTCATCGAAAGGTTTCTCAACCTGAGCTGGCCTCAGCCCTCCCTCTCTTTATCTTCGTGTCTCCGAACCTGACGTGTGAGGCCGGCCCTCGCTACGCTTTCTCACCTGTCCCCTTCAGGAAAGGGTATGTCCAGACAGCCCCCTGCGCCATCGGTTCAAGGCGTACAGTTTGTCAATGACCTCACGAACCATCCCGATTTGTAAGTCAGTGCATCATCCCATCGCCAACTCTCGTTGACGTGAGCTCTGTGCACCCGAAGCCGGCTGGTTGCTTCATTCTCTCTTGGTTGGGTATTTTTGAGCAGCCTCCGCCATATCTGGGTGTCGGCTTTCGTCCGGGAGTTGGCGTGGATCTTTACAGCGACTTTCGGTCGCCTACGAGGCAAAGCCGAGCCGGTTACTCCCATGGATCTTCTACGCGAAAAGTCCACTGGAGCACGCCAGCCTTCCTCTGTTCGTACTGCAGATTCGTATCGACGCCAGCAGCGGGATACACTTATGTTGCTATTGTACATGGCGTTCTTGCTAGCAAGCCTGTGTTCATTTCTATCGCTCCTGATTTTCAGTTCCAATGGTAGCGGCGCAGCGTGCGGTGGGTGTAGCTGAGCTCGTTTGTGGAGCATGCCTTGGACTGATGCCTGTTTAGCGTTCGTGATTGCCGTTGGTGCCATAGCTTCTCAAGCTGCTCGAGTGTTCGGCCTCTTGATTTTGGGTCTCAATTTAAAACATCGGATATCTGGATTATGGGAACTGTGGACGTTTTGGTTATGTCTTGCGCTTGCAACAGGTCCGTGCTGGTTGCACGTGCATCGCCACCCCATCACCGCGTCGTTCTGACTTTCTTCCCTCTCGTTTCTCAAGCCGCGAATGGAGTGACCGTTGGCTTAGGATCGGGCCAGCTAATGTACGTGTTCGTTTTGCTCAAGGCATATGTGTGCCGATCTTTTGCGCAGTTCTCCTTTGACGCTGCCCAGCACATCGTTATGTTTCAGAAAGAGGTAGATCCGCGTCCATGTCAAAGTGTTCGTGTAAAGCTGAGGCTTAGGCAGGTTCCTTCCGACATCACTCGTGGGATCCATCCTAAACATCATCTTGGAGCTGTACACCTTCGTCCGTGTTCTGTCCCTGATGAAACCTCCTCGGTTGCAGTGTGCAACAATACAAGATACTCTGATTGTACAAGCTGGGAGCCTTTTACTTTTTGATATTCTAGTTATTGTACCAGAGGCAATTCTCACTGGTTTGATTGCTGAGTTTATTCCCTTTAGCATAGGGGCGCTTATTGTCCTGGGTCAGCCAGCCATTGAACATGTTCCTCTCAACTTGTAAGGCTAATTAACGCATTCCTAGAGGCCTTTCAAAACCCTTTTGGTCGGAGCACCTTCTACCCAACCTGGCTCAGCGGCCCTGATTTAACTTCTCGCCCACCGACCCGCATAATTGTGCCTCCAGAACATCCAATCCTTCGAGGTGATACACCCGACCGATTGATTCTCATTGAGAATCACCCATTTTCTGCTGCTGCTCTCGCAGTCCACGATATCGAAGCAGCGGCGGCAACGTCACTCGGCCCTCGAGCTGCGCCACAAGATTCTTCGCTACTACATGAGGTCCTCTGGGAGACCAACCAGGCTGTCCCGCCGCAACCGGTCGAGATGTCTGTCCAAACGACGATAGCTTCACCTACTACCCAGCTGGGTCCTGGAGACCTCCCCCGAAGGGAAAAAATATTGTCTTACTCCAGCCCTCTCTGGGCAACCTTTGGCACCCGACAGCAAAATAATACTGGTGCACCGTCTCGTCCCCATATATTGATCGAATTCGCCAGGTCGCCACCATCTTCCAACCCTTCTCCCGAACATGACGGTAGGATTCATTTAAGTCCCAGCTCAACTATATTCGGTTCGGATATCATCAGGAGTACACCGTCACACTATGGCAGGGATCGCATGAGAATTCGCCATTCGGTGCCATCTTCCATGCTCTCACCTACATCACCTATTCCTTCTCCTCTATCGCAGTGGGGGGCGACGCATCCATCATGGGCGTCAACGATATCAGCACATCCTCCAATTAGTGAGAATACACGGCAGTCAGATCCAATACTATCGAAAGAAACGACACAGCAATTGGGCTCAACGTCATCGCGAAGTTCCAAGTCGAGGGAAGGGTCGAAGTCGAGCAGAAGCTCTAGGTCTTCCAAGAGGTCGACACGTTCAGCGAAGGGGGGAGAAAGGAATCTCCCGAGGTCCACCGTGTTCAGGGCGCCAATAATTTCTTCGCGACTGTCAAGGGGTTTCCCTGTGGAACGCCGGCACAGTAGGCCCGTGGGTGTAGTACGCGGCCCGCGCCCATCACCATCCGCATCGCGGACAACGGGAGAAAGGTCATAGCGAAGAGCAGTGACCTTATCCATGTCTGGATTACATTAGCTCGTAGCAGGTAGGGCCACTCCGGCGCTAGTACCGTGTCGATTGACTGCGTACTTCAACGAACAATGGTTAAGACAATCCCGGCGCGTTCGTTCTTTGTAGTTTTGAGCCGAGACCTATGAACATGAACTAGTGCTCTTTTAGTTATTCGTAGCGATGAACTATTGTAGTAATGTTGCCGTCTACGCAGTAACTTGCGCCATTGAAGTGTGCAGGGTGCACTGCTCTGCACAGTTTGTTTGCACTTGTTTCTCCCGAGGGGTGGAGGTCTCAGCGCTGAGACACGACGGCTACGATCTATCCACCATGGCTTCCAGCGAACTTCTGAAACAAATCCAGGCCGGAAAGAGGCTCAAGAAGGCAGCAACGAATGATCGTAGCGCACCTGTTGTCGAGGTCTCGAAGAGTGGGGGTGGAATAGGTGGTGGAGGAGTTGGTAAGAGTGCCCCGACGACCCCAGTAGGTAGCGCAGGGCCACCGCAGTTGGGAGGCCTATTTGCGGGTGGAATGCCCAAGCTCAAGCCAGCAGGAGGTACAGGTGCGCCTCTTTCATTTATGGCGTGACATTTTCGCTACAGCCGTGTAGCGCCGGGCAAACCGCCGTCATTAGCGAAACCGCCTTCTATCCCTGGGAGGGGTACCGTACCGAAGCCTCCAGTAACGGCTGCATCCCCTTCGGCGCCGCCTCCCCCTCCAGGCAGGCCCCCGCCGCGACCTAACGTGCCTACGCCGCCACCACCAACAAGTGCTCCAAGTATCCCTGTCCGTGCGCCGCCGCCTCGTCCGTCGAGCGCTGCACCAGCTGTTCCAGCAGCTCCACCGCCTGCGCCACGTGCACCAGCGACCCCCCCTCGCCGACCTATACCCCCTCCTGCGCGGCCGAGTCCTCAATCACGCCCTGTTCCTGCGATACCCCCGCGGAAGGAATCGCCCCCGTCTCAGCCATCACCGTCAGCGGCAGTTCCACCTGCACCACCTCGCAGCACCGCCCCTGCTGTGCCAGCGCGGAAAATAGCAGGGCCACCGATCGTGCCCGGAAGGGCCCCTCCGCCTCCACCTCCGGCACGGCCTGTTTCGTCGGCACCTTCCCGCATAGTGCCTCTGCCTCCGCGGAGAATACAGGGAGGCGATGATGCCTCCCCCAGCCCTTCCGCACCACCTGGGCCACCACTTCCACCCGCCCGCCCTAGGGCGGCATCTGGGAGCGGACCGCCCCTTGTCCCAACGACGACCTCTCCTCCCCGACGGAGCTTAGTGCCGCCCCCACCACCAGCATCTGCCCCACCTTCGAGGGTACGTGCCATATCCCAGAATGCAACGCCATCTACTGGGTCGCCAAGTCCTGCTACGCCTCCTGCATTTCCACCTGGGAGGCGTGGCGTTTCCGTTATCGGTTCAGTCCCAAACGGAGATATTAGCCGAAGTCGAAAAAGTACGTCGGTCGTCGCATCGTCGCATGTGACAGGGTGTGGGAGTTGACTAATTATTGCAAGTCCCGACACCACCACCGAATGTGGGGTCACATTTATTCCCTACGGATTTCCCACAGCCTCGCCCGTTCCAACGGAGAACGAAGCAGTATGGGGATGGTCGAACCAGGGGTAGCGGATTTGATTTGAAGCAACTAACATAATAATCGCGTGACCTAACTAATTTGAATTGGCATAAGACACGCCGGGGATGGAATTGCCACGTACACCTGTTGTAACTTCTTATAAACTTGTTTGGTTACACCTATATACGTCGTCATCTCGTTCACTTTCTCTCGCCCGGGATGCGCCTTTCAACGCTCCTAACCTCTACCTCCTCTCTTCTATTCGCCACTCTCGCTCTTGCTGAGGGTGCCTCCGATGTTATTGACTTGACTCCCGCCAACTTCAAGTCTGTCGTCAGTCCTGAGAAGCTCATCCTCGTCGAATTCTTCGCGCCATGGTACTCTTTCTTTCCCTTACCGTTTTTGATCAATAGTGCTGAAATCTCACCTGTCCAAAAGGTGCGGGCACTGCAAGGCGCTTGCTCCTCACTACGAGGAGGCGGCCACTGCACTCAAAGAAAAGGACATCAAACTCGCCAAAGTGAACTGCGTTGATGAGCCTGACTTGTGCCAATCACATGGCGTTCAAGGATATCCGTAAGTTCTCTTCTCTACAGTTCCTTTAAACCCTTGGTTGATGTTGGAGTTCCCAGTACTTTGAAGGTCTTCCGTGATGGTGAGCCCACGGACTACACTGGACCACGGAAGACAGACGGGATTATCAGCTACATGATAAAGTATGTGGGCGCCATAATTTCTTAACTTCCCCCTTCACTTTGCGCACTTCTTTCATAGACAATCACTTCCCGCCGTCTCGGAAGTTACGGCTGCCAACTTCGATGAATTCAAGAAGGCTGACAAGATCGTCGCCATTGCATACCTTTCGTCCCCGTCTGATGAACCCGCTGCCGAATTCCAGGCTACTGCCGAGAAGCATCGTGAAGACTATCTTTTCGGGCAGTCTACGGACACCGCCGTGATCGAGGCGGCGGGGTTGTCCCCTCCTGCCATCGTCCTCTATCGCGCCTTTGACGATCCAGTCTCCGTTTACCCTTTCCCCGTCCCCTCCGCGACGGTCGAGGAAATTGAAAATTGGATCAAGGAGCTTTCCGTTCCCGTCCTCGCTGAGGTGAACGCGGAGAACTACATGGTCTACGCCCAGTCAGGGAAGCCGCTCGCCTACCTCTTCGTTGACCCCACATCAGAGAACAAGGACGAATATATCGAACGTGTACGAGCCGTCGCCCTTGAATACAAAGAGAAGATCAACTTTGTTTGGATTGATGCGATCAAGTTCGGGGATCATGCCAAGGCTCTCAACCTCGTCGAAGCCACTTGGCCGAGCTTCGTCATCCAGGATCTGGAGAAGCAACTCAAGTACCCGCTCGAGCAAACTACTGAAGTAACCACTGATGCCGTCAAGGAATGGGCCAAGTCTTTTGTTGCTGGTGCTCTTCAACCTACTCTGAAGAGTCAGCCCATCCCTGAGAGTCAAGACGAAGCCGTTTACAACCTCGTCGGCAAAGAGTTTGATCAGGTCGTCTTCCAGGACGACAAGGACGTCTTTGTCGAATTCTACGCTTCTTGGTGAGTGCTAGCCTTTCTTTTTTTCCGAACCATCTAATCACAAATGAAGGTGCGGACACTGCAAGCGCCTCAAACCCACCTGGGACACTCTCGGAGAGCACTACGCGGCTGCGAAAGATCGTCTTATCATGTATGTCGTTTTTCTTCCCTCTCATTCTATCTCTCATGTCTCTCGCAGCGCCAAAATTGATGCACCCGAGAATGATCTACCTCCATCCGTCCCCTTCCGCGTTGCGGGCTTCCCGACCTTGAAGTTTAAACCAGCCGGCTCAAAAGATTGGATTACTTATGAGGGTGATCGCTCGTTGGAGAGTCTCATCGCATTTGTTGACGAGAATGCGAAAAATTCACTCGCAGCGCCTGCGAAGAACGAGTCAACTGACACCCAGCCTCCTGTTGAGTTCCACGAGCAGACCCACGATGAACTGTGAAATTTTTGCAGCACATAGCTAGTGTACTGTATGTAATACACCATACTATACACTTCATTCTGGTCGAGACTGAATAGAGTTCAAACATTCATGACGACCGATGTCAGCTCATTCACCTTGTGCCGGACACATGACCAGCAAGCAGTTCGTGATGAACCAGTATATACGGCTCCGGAAATCAGGCTTACAGTATGTCGACTCAGAAGCACCCTCAATGGGGTAGTCATCGCGAAGACCAGTATTTCGCACTCATTGGAAGCCTCGGCGACTGCCGCTCGATCCTACAAAATTTAGGCGCAATACAGTTATCAACTCTAACTGATATACAACATCGATCGACCTTCCGCACAAAAAAAAAGACGAACATAAATTGCTCAAAGTTTTGTCTCCTTGAGGCCATCTTTCCAGAATGTAAAGTAGGCTGTGGGAATGCTGGCCGTTAGAACAGACCACTGATAACGGAAGGGGTATACTAACGAGTAACGCCATCCTCGCGGTAGTTCAGCAGTGCAACCAGGCCATCGGGGTTTGAAGACTCGCCAGTGAACTGTAACTTATACTGAATCTCAACCATAGGACGATGGTACGAGGGGAACTAACAAATTCATAATCCTTGAAATTCGCTACGATTTTCTTTGCATAGGTCTGGGCACCCTTCTCAAACTCTCCGACGCGATCCTCGGAGAGCTTTGCCTTGACTGCTTTCATGTATCCCTATTGTGCGGAGAGGGCACCTTTGGTCAGACGTATGGACTAAATGGGGAAGGGGGGGGGGTAATAACCTTGAGGTAACCGAGGTAGGTTTTTTTATCGAAGGCGGTTGGTTGTAGGCGGAACGAATGCACAACATTGTTGACCGTTGTGGCACCGTCCTCCAGGGACTCCTCCTGCTCCTCGGCGGAGGGATTGGCACCTTGCGCGAGAATATCACAAATCTTGTCGGGGAAGAGACAAGGCAGACAAACCGATATCGATATCAGCACCTGCCTTGACCGTGATCGTCTGACAGTCGACCTCGTAGACGATGTCATCCACGAGTTTGCTTTTCGGAGTTGTTAGCATGGAGGTAGTGCATATGGTAAATTGAAAAGAAGATATACATAGGGAAGGCATCAGAGAACATCTCATCGCCCGTTAGGATGTCTTCATATAACAACATGTTTTGGAATAAGAAGAGGCGTTAGTGCTGTAGTGCTGTAGCGCTGTTGCGTTGAGAGTGCAGAGTACGCGAGCGGGGGAAGCTGAGCCAATCGATAAAACGATAAAAAATCAGATGAGACACGTGACCTACAGTCGTGACCCTTGAGATGGATTATCATCCTCTCGTCCCACGTAAACACGCGAAACCTGTTCCGGAAAGACATAGCTCGGAATCTCGCCATTGGCGGTCCTTCAAGACACCTGTTTTCGTTAAGGAATACGCTCCCGTTACTTCTATCCATTTCACACACTCTAAACCACATGCGTATGCTGTCACTGCTGCCTCGAGGGTGCATATATATGCCCCTCGGACACAAAAAATCACCAAGACTATCGCTAGATTCAAGGACGTCGCGCGGAGTGGCTTCATTCGTGACGATGGAAAGCTACTCGTTGCTGGAGACGACAGTGGTTTGATCCAAGTTGAGCTATCGTCTGCGTGTGTGACTGTTCACTCATGTCATTTGATTTGGCTAGATATTTGATGTTAATTCGCGGGCTATTCTCCGCTCTATTGATGCCCATAAGCAACCTGTACATGTCACGAAGTTTTCGTCGCTGGACCACACCCAGGTGCTTTCGTGTTCCGACGACACCACGGTGAGACTATGGGACGTGCCCTCACAATCGGCTGTCGCTACTTTCACTGCTCATACCGACTACGTACGCTCTGGACAAGTCTCCACCACTGACCCACACCTCATTCTCACCGGCTCGTATGATGGAACTGTCCGCATCTTCGATTCTCGTACAGGCGAGTGCGAACTTGTCATGGGGTCAACTTCAGGGAGACCCGGTGCTGGTACTGTTCCTGTCGAGCAGGTGCTCATGTATCCATCGGGGACTGTCGCATTATCTGCCGCTGGCTCTATCCTCCGTGTATGGGACCTTGTTGCAGGTGGGCGATGTCTTCGTGCCATGTCGAACCACCAAAAGACGGTCACGTCTCTCGCTTTCAACGTCAATACTTCGAGACTATTGACGGGCGGCCTTGACCACATGGTCAAAGTTTACGACACCAGCAATTACAACGTCGTTCACACGATGCGCTACTCAGCCCCGATAATATGTCTTGCGTTATCGGTGTGTCACGTAGTTTAGCCTGGGAAACGAAACACCCAATTGACTACCTGTGACATAGCCTGATGAAACACACATTGCTGTCGGCATGTCCGACGGAACATTGTCCGTCCGTAGACGTCAACCAAAAGCATCTGAGGGGACGACAGCGTATCGGACCTCAGAAGCCTCCCTTCGCGCCGCAACTCTTGAATCGTTTCTAGGCGGGGCTTTTTCTGACATTGGACTACCCCGCATTGGAGATCGCACCAGGAGCAAGCCGGTCGGTGACGTGGATGAGTTCAAGGTCGAGAGCAAGCGTAAGCGAAGATTAAAGATGTACGATCGATATTTAAAAGGATTCAAGTACTCTGCTGCGTTGGATTCTGCTCTACAGAAGGTGAGCGTCCCTTTTCTCTGTGGCCCATGGGATGTGTGGTCACTAATTTAACTTCGTAGAAAGTTCCCCCTGCAACTACATTCGCTCTCATTCAAGAACTTCTTTATCGTGATGGACTTCGGTCGGCTCTCGCCGGCCGTGACGACGTCCTTCTCGAGCCTATTTTGCGGTTTCTTCTGAAGTATATCACTGACCCTCGCTTCGGCAACACGGTGTGCGATGTCGCCAGTCTTATCATTGGTGTGTTACATTTTAAAACCTCGATTACATGCGTGAGATTTTGAAGCTCCCCCACAGACATGTACTCCCCTGTCCTCGGCCAGTCCCCTACTATTGATTCCCTTTTCCTCCGTCTGAGGAGAAAACTGGAAGTAGAGTTGCAGCTTCAAAACGACCTTGTCAAGGTTAAGGGGGCACTCGATATGCTCTTCGCCTTCGCGGCGCTCTCCGCATGAACTCGTGCTGGTACCGGGACGAAAAGTGCGTCCATGCGGACACTGCATGACGTTAGCAGCTTTCCAAGAAAGCTATTAGATGTTGTAATATCTCTCGTTGGGAGATACCATCAGAGTCGTTCACCTCTCCGTCGTCGATGTTGTCGGAGAAGATCCGGAGTGTCAACACGACGTCCTTAAAGGACACATTGCGCCGGTTGAGCATTTGCAACGCGTGTGTTCGGATCTAGCTCATCATTAGAAGAAGCACCCTGTCAAACGGATGGTACTTACGCCATCGTCCTCCATGAGGATCCATGCCAAAATATAGTCCACGGTCTGAAGTGTGTAGAGACCACCATCCAACCGTCGCAAATACCAGGCGTCTTCTTCTTCGCTTCCTACTCCCTCGTCAGCCTCGAGTAGCGCTTTCTTTTCCGCGTCAATGTCGCGGTCTACTACGGCAAGCCTCGCTTGTGCAGATGTGCGGATGTCAAGCAACTTGTCTGTCTTTTCGTAGTTACTCTCTACGAACTTTGCGAGGAGGCGGATACGGGCGGGAGAGTCGGAGGGTAGGTTCGTGAAAAGCGAGGAAAGGATGCCGAGCGCGTGCGTCGTTTCTTCGGGGCCAGGTGCTAGAGTGACACCTTTTTGCTTTTTGAGTGGCTGCGTTGCTTCAGAACGGTATTTGAATGCAGATTCAGTCAAGACAGACCTTTCCCATAAATGCGTTAAACAAGTATTTCAGGCCTGATGCCTCGATGAAGACCATGCACGCCTCCGCGCCCGCATGTCCGGACATTGCATGGTCCAATGCCTTGACTGCACGAGAACGCGCTTGCATTTTGTCCCTGATACGACAATAATCACGAGCAGTTCAGAAGAAAGTGGAAGCAGTACATCATCGTCAGGACCATGAGATCCACACCCTCGCTCTTTAAGAAAAGTTTCTTGATCTCTGCCTCAGCGAGGGCGGAACATAGCGAGTCGAATATGTTCTCCATAAACTCGGTCTCGTCAGTATCTGTCAGGTCCCGTCGGCGAAATTGCTGCAAGGACGTGAGACCCTCAACAAATCTAAAGACCGCGGCGTACCGAAGCGACTTTCAAGAGCGACTCCACTCCATCCTTCTCGCCCAACTCCAGGCGATTGAGCCGACTACTCTGCAGCAAGATGGACAGCAGCTCGGCTGCGTAGCCACGATTCTCATCATGCGTTTTGGACTGGACGCGGTTTAGCAGCCAGGGCAGGAGCTTTGTTTTGAGGACCAATCGTTCAGCCAATGGTGGCTTGGAACCAACAAAGTTCTCGAAAATCCCCAAAATGTGATAGATCCCTTGGCAGTCCGACTCTTCGGCCTCATTAAACCGCGTCATGTTATCAACAAGTAGCTCCAGAACAGAGTGGTCCAGCTTTAGACACGTCAGTGAGGCATCAGACCACAAAGAGAAGCGGGCGCACCAGAGCGCCAATTAAATTCTTCAGTGCAGCCTCTCTTTGCTCTGGGTCCTCCTCGTCCTCGTCCTCTGCATCTTCCCCAACGTCTTCATCGGTAAGCTCATGGATCAACTCGATGATATCCAAAGCAATATCTGCGTTCTCGTGACTGAGGAGTCCAACCACAGTCTCAAGCTGGCCAGATCCTATAAGAAGCGGATAAGCGACTTTGGGAACCTGCGCGAGGGGAAGCAGCGCCTTGATGGTCGCATCGAGGTCCGCTTCCGAGTCGATGAATCTGTGTCAAGCTGTAGCGACAACAAGAACACGCGAAAATGACAGTACGACTCACTTTGTTGGATCGTCCGGATATTTCGATCGTTGCACCTGGTTCTTGTTGGCGGCTCTCTCCAACCGTAGCAGTAGCTTTTTGATACCGGAAGCAGAGAGTGTTTCAGACTGGTGAACGCCAATGACTAGCGTTGAGTGGAGAGTAGAGAGTATGCACGACTACGCACGTCATCTGGAACCTGGTCGGACCCTGCACTGTCAAAGATGTTTAGTATTTCCTTTTGCTCGGCTGTGAGACCGCCCCCGAAAAACCGTCCTTCCTCGTCCTCTTCAGCAAAGTAGTCTGCGTCGTTCCCGGGAGCAAAAGCCACTCCTTCGACACCACTCTCGGCGTTGTCAGCATCAACCTCATCGTGCACCGTCGTGACTCGCTTGGAAGGAACAGCTGAATGTAACTGCGAATCGGGGGCTGTAGCATCGGAAGCGCTCTCAGATTCCAGTCTCATTTTTTTGAGCATTTCTGCTGATGGTAGGTCTGGCATCCGCCGTTTGTTGCCCCCAGTGGGGACTTTCGGTACCTGTGGGGGTCGCATTGAGCACAACGACACCAAAGCACTGCTCGACGTGAATACCTTGAAGAGTTTGTCGATATCCATGGTATGAGCCTGGGCTTACGACATAAAGGAATGGGTTTGCGGTTAACTTGCAGGTACCCCCTTGTAGACAGAGTTCTACATCCTCACGTGCACACAATTCGCACTACCTCCGTACTCAATTTAGCAACCGATACTAACTTATAAACCCTCGACACGAGGCAAGGTGGACGTGAACAAAAATAATTGATACACATCTAGTGTGGTTCCGTGCGGCGCATAAAGTATAAGACAAGGTCCCATAAACTACGAAGGCTAGTACGGCTTCTTCCTGTTCTTCTTCAGCTCCATCTCTAATTGTTTTGCTTTACGATGTCCAATTTCCACAGGACGAATAGCAGTACTGTCTGCCTTCTTCAATTTGATGGGCCGGTTTCCGACATATTTTCCTATAGGACCTCAATATGGGGGAACATTACAAGGAGAGGGAAGAACCCACCATCCATCTCCTTCCAAGCATTCAGAAAGTCCTCGGGGTCAGAGAAAGCGACAAAGCCGTACTTGGCCTAGCCTCTAATGAGCAGTTATATGACTGAAGCCAAGACTGGACATACCTTTTGGCTCAACCTATCCCGAATGACACGAGCTTTCTGAAAAGACGGGTACTTATTGAATGCACCAGCTAGTACGTCGTCAGAGACGTCGTTACTTAGATCCCCAACAAACAGGCGGAACCAGGCTGGAAAATATTTGCTTCAAGGACAGAAAAAAAAGAAAAAAAGGACGAGGAACTAACATGGATTCCACTCGAGTAAGGTCTGATCTTCCCAAGTCTTCCCTCCACCCTTTCGTAAGACGGTCGTTCGCTTTCCGCCCTTTGCCAACTTTCCACCTGAGCCACCTTTCTTGTCTATCATAGCGCCTGGAACATACACTGATTGCTGGGCAAGTATGCCAACGTCATATTCATAAGCATTTGCGGGAACAGGTGCATTGTGAGAAGAAGACGCAGAGGGTAAGGGATAGATAGGGCCCTGGTAGGGCTGATGATAGGGATTAACGTCAGAAGAAGATCCTTGTTGGTAGTAGTTCTGGTTATACGACATGGCGACGATACAAAGGAAAGCAGAACCCCGGCCGTTGAGCGTGCCTGCCCAAAGCAGTATTACGTAACATCGACTGGCATCCCGGCCCCGGCCCGACTGGTAAACTCTAATTGAATCGTTGCAAGTGGACCAGATCCTTCGTCGACTACTGAGCGTCCCCCGTCAAGCACGATGTGAGTTATACGTTCCATTCGTTGTGCATCCAAACCATCGTGTTTCGTTCGTATCGTCTTCCTGGTCTGGAAGAAAGTGCCCAACGTTTCCGCAGTGGATGCATCAGATCGCTTGTGGATGTCCCTAACCTTACACAATTGCTGACTTGCTCTCAGATGCCGTTCGTCAAGAAAATCAAATCCGATGCTTACTTCTCTCGCTTTCAAGTAAAATATCGGAGGAGGAGGGAAGGAAAAACAGACTGTACGCCGCATTATCGTCGCTCACCTGATTCTCGTAGTGACGTTCTGTGTAGACTATGCGCGCAAGCGGCTAATAACGCAGGCAAAAAACAAGTAGTGAGTTATCGCCTACGGATGAGAGAAACTAGGTTTCAATCCATACACTCAACACCCAGCAATGCACCGAAATATCGTCTTGTTGTTCGCTTCACAAATAAGGATATCATCGTCCAGATCGTCTACGCACGTCTCCAAGGGGACTTCGTGCTTGCAGCTGCACATTCACGAGAACTACCACGCTATGGCATAAACCACGGTCTTACGAACTGGACTGCTGGTACCCCTTATTTACTCGGTTTAAAATGCGCTCCTTCTGATGTCAAAAACCTTATCCTTAGCATATGCCACCGGCCTTCTTATTGCCCGTCGCGTGTTGACTAAACTGGGGCTCGCAGACAAGTATCAGGGCGTCACAGAGCCTGATGGTACAATTTCCTTGACAGAGACGCTCGGTGAAGACTCTCCGCGACCCTTCAAGTGCTACCTCGATGTTGGTTTGAAGCGTACTTCCACTGGTTCTCGAGTCTTCGGAGCCCTCAAGGGAGCCAGCGATGGTGGGCTTTACATTCCCCACAACCAGAAACGATTCCCCGGCTACGATCCAGAAAGCAAGGAGCTAGATCCGGAGGTTCTAAAGAAGTACATTTGTGGTGGGCATGTCGCAGAGTACATGGAGAGTCTGGAAGAGGAGGACGACGAGCGGCAAGCACTTTCTTTGCATATACGCTCTCGTCACCTAGCCTAACGTATCCCATAGCTTCAAGAAGCAGTTTTCCACATATCTTGCGGATGGTGTTGGCTCAGAGGATATCGAAGAGATCTATACCAGTGCTTACGCAGCCATTCGGGAGGATCCCAGTTTCAAGCCAACAGATAAGGCGAAGGACTGGAAGGCCGAAGGCAAGAAACATTCTACCCCTCGCCTCACTCTGGAGCAACGTAGGGCCAAAATACGGGCCAAGATCGAGGCATTCAAGGCCAGTGGTGGAGCTGCGGCTGAAGAGGACGAAGATGATGAAGATGAATAAATTTCGTCTTGCCGAGTACATCATGTGTCATACCATGCATGCTCATTCTTCTACCACACATTCGTGCTTGTTCACTGTGATCTACAAAAGAGCTCATGACAGAGACCCATGTACTACTCACAACATGAATCACCCCCAAGGTAGTGCGTAATTCATCGTATGAGTTTACGGTCCCGCCAATGACCGTTCTATGACGTCTCGTATCCATGAAAATAAGGTGGTCGATCCAGTGACATACGTTGTATAAACTGTTTCTTCATGCCCCGAACGACGTATGAGTTGCGACACCGAACACTGCAAATCCTCTTCGCACACAACAGAGAATGTCCTACCAATACTAACAGATTACTCTGATACGTCAATGCATAGGCACTTGGCACTCACAGTGTGTGACCCTCCCACTTGCCGACGGCTCGATTCATAGACGTATCGACGAGCCAAGTACCATTCAATCGCTCAGTCATCTCTGTGCCTATCTCGCAAATCCGTTGGAGGAGGCACTGTTCTGTCTCATCGCGAAGGAGCTGGATGAGCTGCGGAATAGATGAGACTGGCAAGGTCGCTTGAGATAGATGTGCAACCAAGGACGAAGGTGATGAAAAGGTAAAACGCAGACTTCGCCTATGGGAGCGCCGAGTCACTGTCGCATCAACCAAGATTGCATTGCATTGCATTGCTCACCTATTGTCAATACGGATGACAGTTATTCCGCCGATACGCCCGGTGCCTCCACTGACCAATGATTCAAATACCTCCGCACCGTCCTCTCCCACGGCGTCGAAGTGAAACTTCACCGGAACACCAGCACGACGTAGGACTTGGACGGTCTTGCTCATCTCTGCTTTCACGCGGACGCAGAAGTATTCGTATTGCAAGAGATCAATAACGGGCTGCAGAAGAGCTAGCGTCGAGTGAACAGGCGGAAATGCCACATCTGCACGTAATTTTGAAGGAGAAGCTCCTGAGACCCCAATCCTGGCGAGTCTCCTGCGAGAGTGCTCACGGAGCAGAAGGAGGTGGAGAAAGTCATAAATCAAATCACATTTGGCTTGTGAGACGGGATCGGAATTTGCCACTTGTGCCGCGAGCATGTCTTGTTCCATCTAGAATCAGAAGATATCAGTCAAAATAGTTGGAACGGTGCTAGTAATCCAACCAGCTCGAATCGAATCTCAGAGTCTTGGGTAGCCTCTACAACGAGGAGTCTCTCAGAAACGCGAACAGAACTTGTGGGGAGGATGCTCGCGTCCCTGATTAACAAAGAAAATATCTCTTGTTCCAGGACTTCTCGTTGTGCCTCACGAAGAGAGATCTGCAAAGGATCACTGTCCTTGAATCTGTTCGTCAAATTGTTGCAGGCCGTTCTTTCCGCACCAGAGGCGCCCAGGGTCTTGATACTAATGCAAAGGACTGTCCTCTGTCTTCGAGAAAATGTTATTGGTTCCTTGGAACCGTATGTGGCGAGTTGGCCGGTTGCTCTCTGTCGGAAGACAGACGACGCTTAGAGAGTGCGAGTGAGCATCTGCGTGTGAACGCCTGCAAAAATACAAACACTCAGACAATCCGAACGATATCAAAAAATCTTTAGTAGTCCGGTCCGCGCCTCGACCAGTGGGAGCCCCCAAGGGAAGGGGCGCGGGAGTTAGGCCCCAGTTTCGTCGCCTAATCTTCAAAGCGTCCATCCAGTACCGTGCACCTACGTCATGACCACGTTCGACAGCAGTTGCCGCAGACCTAAACAAGTCGGAGGCTTTTCGCAAGGTTTCATCCTTTCCCCCTGCCACAAGACGCGCATTGAAAGACTGCACAGATGGTATCGAAGGGGGCTTCGCTACCGAAGAAGAGGCAAGTACGTCATGTGGAAGGGCAGGGACAGACGTCGGGTCGACACGCAAAGCAGAAGAGACGGTAGCAGGTGAGGCGTAGAGGGAAATGACATCTTTTGCGAGTGACATTTCACCAAGTGCAACACTGGAGAGCCCTGAGCGGTGGCTTGAGGATTCTGGGGGTAAGAGAAGCGTACTGTAGCTGGGGTAAAATCTCGAGTCTCATGTTCGAGAGGGCTTCAGGAGACATGGCTTCCGCGTTCTGGCCGTCGAGGGATTCGATAACGGTATCTCTTGGCTGAGGCTCGGCACCGTGCTCATTAGGCTGTTCGTTGGCCCGCCGCTGCTCCTCGTCTTGATTAAAGAAGTCTAAGCCTCGTTCTAAGAACATACGTCTTAAATTCTCTCCGAGCTGTGTACCAGGAGGTTCGTCCCTGTACATGAGATGCTACGTGAGCCCGCAGACTACGCCGATAGTAGTGCTAATACGCACGGCTCGTAGATGTGGCGACCATCGGTGGCAATGTCAAGAACGGTAGGTATAGAACGACCCAGGTCGTCTTTGTAAGGTCGTTCCAGAGACAGCTTTAATGACATGGAATCGCGTGGTGGACGAGGGAGGGGGAAGTCAACGTAGATATTACTGTAATCAACCCAGTCCGCCGCTCGGCCCCAAATTGACTCATACTTGGTTCCTGGCCACTCTTTTTCATGTTACATAGCCTCATTCAATCGCCTGATGAGCCTACGGCAAGAATGTCACCTCAACCCTCTTTGAAGCGAAAGAAATTAGACGACGATGACTCCAACGGGTCAAAGAAAGCTCGAACCCGAGTCAGGTTCGCTCTTCTGCCGTTGAAGCACGTCAATTTATCTGATACCTTTGATTTTTTCCGAATTCAACTCAGCTACTCCTGCGGAGAGTGCCATCGTCGTAAACAAAAAGTATGTTCAAACTCTCAACCATTACCGGATCCTCATATCGCGACCGTCCCATCTAGTGTGATCGCCAGATTCCTTGCTCCCACGTATGCATCGGTACACAGGGTTATCACTGCGGAAGCACTTACCTACACTTTCAGTGTGTGGCCCGTAAGGTCCCTGAGTTATGTAAAGCATACACCCCGGGCAAGCCAGACCAAGATATCCACCTACGTCTCGCTCGCCTTGAGCATATCATCGAGGTTGCATTACCACAGTTTGCATCGGGATCTGGCTTTAGGGAGCGTGCGCGGTCACACTCTCCCGGTGCCGATACAGGTACACACTCACAAGCAGAAGAGGATGACTTTGGGAGCGGGACATTTCAAAGTGGGAAGTGGTATGGAACTAGTGCATCTGGGAGTGTTGCACCAGCTTCAGTGTTACAACAGGTGAGGATGGTACGTTATCCTTTTTACTTGACGCTGACTACTGTATTCAGCTCCAGAACGCTGTGCCTAATACTCAAGCTGGATCTCCCACGTCCTTGCTTTCTAACCCCCCAATAAGTGATGATACGAAGACCTTCGTGGCGGCCATGGATCCTGTCCCGCAAGACGCCGAACCCACTGCAGCTGACAATCTCAAGACGCTCATTCAAGACTGTGGCGTGTCTCCCCATAAGATTACTGAAATTGTGCAGGAGCTTCCACCGCGAAGGTTTGCGGATGTTCTGATTGAATTCTATTTTGCCTCAGTGTGAGCTGCTCGCACATCGTTGTCATTAATGCCTGCTTAACAAAAGTAGAAATTGGACCCGCTACCCTATCTCCGAACGCGACTTCCGGAAATCCTACGCCTCCGTCTGCGCGAACGGTGTCAGCGCCCATCCGAATGACGTCCGATTTTTACCTCTGCTTTTTGTTGTTCTGGCGATCGCTGTCCGCGTTGCACCGGAGCACATAGCAGGCGATGCCAGGAGCGGGAGATTGACGTCTCTTAGATATTACTGGTCATGTAAGTCTGTGTTCCAAATGACCTCAATCCTATCGCTCAATCGCGACAACGACCTCGATAGCACGGCGATCCATGCTTATTGCTGCAGCCATACAACCAGACTCTCTGGATATGGTCCTAACACGACTCCTGGTTAGTTTGATCTACGTGTCTGAACTATTTCACGCTCAAGTGGTGATAGAGTGCACGCTATTTGACCTTTGACCGACGAGTAACCGAGTGCTGGAGTCAATTGGGTGCGGCGGTGCGAACTGCGCAGGTGAGACATACATGTGGCTGTGATGGTCTTGTCTTACTGGCGCGAAGGCTCTTGGCTTGCACCGAGACGCATCTACGATGGTGAGTAGTAGTTTCCGGGTCTCCTCTTGTAAAACCAATGTCAAATTCGTTTAGGGATTAGAGCCTGCACAAGTAGAGTATCGCAGGCGCATTTGGTATGCTCCCTTTCATGAACTTTTAAGCAAAGCCAAATTTCTTGCATTAGGGCGTACTTGTATCACGCAGATCGGTCATACGCTCTCTTCTTAGGAAGGCCAAGTGCAATTCAGGACGCATACTCCTCAACTCTCCCTCCTCTCAATGTTGAAGATGAAGTCAGTGTTTCTGAGTTCCGCAATCCACCACCTTTGAGTACCCCCACGCGTATGACCTTCGCCATCTTACGTCACAAGCTTGCTGGGATCATCGGTCGCATAGTCCACCACTTCCAGCAAGTTCGACAGCACAGCCATTATTCTGATGTGCTTGCCATAGACGACGACGTTCTCAGATTCCTTGATAATCTTCCTCCACATTTTTCTCTGAACTACGACACGTCCTTGGATGACACACTCCCGTATCTCCCGGCCCACCGCTTTCTTCTTCTGACCGAGGTCTTTTTCATCCGCATAAGCCTTCATCGACCGTACCTACTGCGCCGCCTTGGCTCCGATCGATACTCTCGATCACGAAGAGCTTGTTTTGTCTCTGCTATAAAGGATTTCGAAATCAGGAGGGCAATATCCTCAAAGCTTAATGAAGAAACTCTTGTCGCGCTGAACATTGCATATCGGGATTTCCAGAGCGCGATGATCAGTGGCATCTATCTAGTCCTGTACCCGCGAGGGAGTGTGGCGGAGAGCATGCACACCATTTTGGATACGTTTTTGAAAGACCACGAAGGAATCAGGGAAATGGACGAGACTACGCGCAGGGAAGTCAGAATCATCGAATTCCTGAAGGCTAAGTCCTCTCAAGTAGAGGCATCCATCAGTGAAGCCCCCACCTTCGAAGAGCCTTTGGAGCCCATGACTTCCGCTGATGTACAGCCCCTTTTGAGTCTTCAAAGGCCAACACCTCGAGGCACGGCCTTCACCTCTCTCCACACCAATGGATCAATTCCTTCATTGCCGGGCGTTGAGCCTACTTCCCAGCCTGGTCAGGTCCTCCCGTCCCCTACCATCCAGCGCCTACAAGGCGAACCGGGTAACGAAACGTCCAACTCAGGAAGCCCCGCAGCAGAGGACGAGTCCGCCCAGAATCTTCTTGACCATTGGTACAATGCCGTCAGCATGTCAAGCGGAGTAGGTGGTGACGGTTCCTTGGACTTTGCTGGCCTCCCCTGGGGTGGCTTTGGGAGTACAGACTTGTCTGGGTGGTTTGGCACAACACCATCGACGGGAGGTTCGCCAAGCATTAACACCAACCCTGGCCTGGCCCCAGTTTCTGACGGGTCTGACTGGAACTATTGGGAGAACATTGTGAAGGTGATTCGGGGAGGACCTGTAGCATAGGGTCACGGTACAGGTACCTATGCTCACGCACTCACGTCAGAGCTACTCTGTAGTTAATTAGTGGATGTGATAACTCAGTTATCATTATGTGGCACCTGTTACGGGGACATCACGTGATGACACTTTCTTCAGGGTCAAACGCGTCCAAACGTGGTCCATTTGACGTCTTTCATCCCATTTCCCGTAGACTCTGCCCTTCCGTCCTATCCATTCCTCGTGGGCCACACTGACCAGTATTCCGTAGCTATAAACATGGATGCAGGATCCCATCTCGGGACTGCTGCAGATCTCGAAATGCGGACTGCTCGAGTAGCAGACCCTGCTCTTGGTGCGTATCATGTTATGTTTCGCCCTATGATCAACGCTTGCAAACACTAGTGCCGCAGATTTGACACGCAGACTCACGGCTGCTACCGAGCTACGCGACATGATAGACAATGTTCGCGATGCAGAGGCTACCCGAGTATATCTTCAGACAATTCCCGCGCTGCTGGAGCTTCTCCGCTCGAATGAACCTGCTTTTCAAAAAGATACTTTGGAATATCCGTTTCGGCGTGTCATAGTAGAAATCCTGCAGCGTCTCGCACCAACAGAAGGCGCACGCTCTTTGGTGTCCGTTGTCTTTCCTGGCATGTTACACCTTTTGCGCCACGACAACGAGGAGATTGGTGTTGCCTGCTGCAAGACGCTTAGCGAGATAATTCGCACCCATCGCACTCTTCCGGAGGATCTAGTTTCGCAGTTTATGTCTGTTTTCCAGGAGCTATCTCGGAACATTCCCTCGCTCGCCGTTGAATATCTTTCGGAGGGCTGTGCAGTTCTGGATACCAATGTGGTCCTTCCTGGGATGCGCAGCTTCAAGGTGCTAAAAGAGATGGGCATCGTTGTTTCGGCTTTCATGCGCGACCAGCGTCAGTCTATTGTCGCACTCATCCAGGCCAGCCTTCCTTTGCATTTCGAGGTCCTTGCAGTTGAGGCTCCTGCACAAAAGAAGGCAAGGGAGGATTATGAGGCCATGGGAGGTTTCTGGTCGGGAATGTCGGGAACTATTCGTAACGCTCAAGCTTATAGCGACCTCATTCTTGCCCAAGTTAAAGTTAGTTGCCCGTGTTAAATCGCAATGTTTCTTGGACCAATGAACTATCTTCAGATGCTGTCATACATCGCCTATGTACTACGAGGTCTTGGAGACCAACACGAATCACACGGAGATAGCCTTCTACTAGCTTCTTTGCGACTGCTGCAGGATATCCCTGCACACGACATTTCTTCGAGAAGGGTTCGCACTTATGTCTTTTGTGTTTGCTTTTCTGACTGACCAGATCTAGGAGCTTTTAACTTGCTTTAGAATTCTGGTAGCTACTCCCTATCGCGGGGCTCTCCTTTCGCAAGTCGACAAACTCCTCGATGAGAACGTGCTACTAGGCCCTAGCTTTGGTAGCCGAGAAGCTCTCCGGTAAGCCTTCGCGGCATGTCAGATGCAATCCTTCCGTCTTAGTGTCTTCTTCGTTAGTCCGACAGCGTACGCAGCGGCAGCAGATTTGGTTCACTACCTTCGTGGAGAGCTATCACCTCGTCAACTGGCTCACTTTATTCACGTGTATTCTCGTGTAATCCACAATCCCTGCCTCTCCAGCAGCGTTCATACTCTGGCAGGAAAGATGATGTTCAACCTCATTGAGACTGTGATAACCAAGGATACCCCTGCTGGCGCTGCAAAAGTCCTCGCGGCTTTGATGGAAACTTGCGTGGATCGGCTGGAGTCGCTCACTGCTGTGCTCGACGAGGTCCAGCAACGATCGGAATGTCGTAAGAATGGGGAGGCTGAGTCAGGAAATTTCTTCATCGTCGAGAAGGCACGGCCTGTTGCCTCGGCTGTTTATGCTGCAGACGAACCGGACAATGTATTGTCAGGTAAGTGTACTGAGCCGCTTTACAACACTCACTAAGGCGACGACAGAGTTCCGGCTTTTGTTCCGGACCTTTGCACACGGCTTACGGGCCTGTCTTAGTGCTCTCAAGAAGATTGACGCCCCAGTCCCCGATGGTTCACTCATGTTGAGACTTTTCGAGACCTGCATTCGCTGCATGAGTCTGTACGACACTGACCAGCGGGAGGGATCTGAACCAATGGAAATGCTAGTTGGCGCTCTCCTAGAGATCAATCCCCGCATTTTCCAGGAAGTCTGGACCCTGAAAGTCGACTTTTTCTTTCAAACCGCCCAGAAACGACCCCACGTTCTCCAGATATGTCAGGCTCTTTTTGGTCGCGAGCCCACTTCCGCGATTCTAGTCTCAGTCATTCTACGCCACCTCATTTCAAACCTTCCACAACTCGGAGAATATGACGACACCACGGCAGTGATCACTATCCGGCTGTTCAAAATGGCATTTGGCGCGATCGCCATGTACCCTCAGCACAACGAACCTATTCTCGCTTCTCATATATCGCAGCTTATTACAGAGTGCTTTCCTCTGGCTGCCAAAGCTATGAAGCCAACCAATTACTATCACCTTCTGAGGGGCTTATTCAGAGCCATCGGGGGCGGTGGAGGTCGCTTCGAACTGTTATACAAGGAGGTGCTCCCCCTTCTACCGGACATGTTGGAGAACCTCAATAGGCAACTTCTTGTCTCGGACGGTTACAGTCGAGACATGCTCGTTGAACTCTGCTTGACAGTCCCATTGCGCCTAACACACCTCTTACCTCACCTATCCTATCTGATGAAACCCCTTGTATTAGCCCTCCGTGGAGGCCCAGAACTCGTGGCACAGGGGCTCAGAACGCTAGAGTTGTGCATCGACAACCTCACTCCAGATTTCCTCGACCCTACCCTGAACACTGTTCTACGAGAGCTCATGGAAGCACTGCAGAGCCATCTTAAACCCCTTCCTGCCAACCATCATAACGCCCATACGACGCTTCGGATATTGGGTAAACTTGGTGGCCGCAACCGCCGTCTCTTAGAGAGAGAGCCAGAGCTGAAGTACCATCATGTATCCGATCCCGCACAGGTGTTCATTTCTTTCGGAGGCAATGCAAGTGGCCTTGATCTTGGTTCGACTACGTCGGTGGCCATAAAAGTTCTGAAGAGACATACATCGCCATATCGCCAGCAAGCTTTCGATTTTCTGCAGGGCAGTGTTGCTACACTCTTAAACAGTGTACGTACGAGTCTACCTCTGTCGTCGTGTCTGACACCTGTATAGGGCTTACGTGGGCGAGAGCGAGAAGAAGTATTCGTACGCTGTTTGGAAGGCACGTTCGACGCCATCCATCAACCAGATATACAGGAGAAAGCCGAAGCATTTATTCGCGAGCTTGCCCACTATGTCTTTGGGGCCGAAATCCGTAGGGCAGTTACTCTGGACAAAGCGATGCGACGCTACGCGAGTCTCCTGTTCGCCGCCTTTCTTGACGGACTCTGTTATGGACTGTCACGGGAAAATCCCGCCGAGGCATCTAGAGCCGTTGACCTGGTGGATTCGTTGATCCAGGACCTCATCACTCTGGGGACCTCAGGCGAAGCCTCCAATCAAGATTTGATACCGCTGCTCCATCACGTAGCAGGGCGCTTCAGTGCGCTTTGTCTTGATGAATCATGGGTCCGAAAGAAGGCTGGCTGCAGTGGGATCAAGCTCATTTTGAACATTCCGGACTTTGGGGCCAAGTGGATTAATGACCGCGAGGTCGATCTCGTCCGGACCCTATTACACGTTCTGAAGGATATGCCCCATGATTCACCACGGGATATTGACGATATCATGAACACCTTAACCCGCGTTCTCCGGCTAAGTAATGTCGACTCTTTGACCCTGACTTCGGAGCCAAGCACGGCCAAGCTCGCTCATCTCACCGGGATTTTCTTCACGGAGTTATCAAGTTCGAACGCCATCGTCAGAAAGGCTGGCGAAACATGCATAGCTCTCCTTTCGGAAGTTACGGGGCAAACAATATCTAGCCTCCTCATGCCTCACCGAGAGCGCATGCTTTTGGGAATTTATACGAAACCTCTGCGTGCGCTTCCCTTCCCAATACAGATCGGAATCATCGAGGCTATGAGATACTGTGTGAGCCTTGACCCACCCCTTCCCGAGCTTAACGACGAGCTCTTGCGCCTTCTACACGAAGCTCTAGCTCTCGCAGACGCAGAAGATGCTGGCTTGCTTGGCAGGGGAAATGCTCGACAGAGCAGTCTGGATATTACCAAATTACGCGTAGCCGCAATTCGACTCCTAAGTGCCTCAATGCCTATTACGGAGTTCTTCTCCAAGCAGCCACAAACCCGCCAAAGGTTCGCTTACTCTACACGCACGTTCACTTACTGACACCCATTTAGGGTGACGAGTGTTTATTTCAAGTCGCTTTATTCGCCTTCTCCAGAAGTCAAAGAAGTTGCTCATGAAGGCCTTCGAGTAGTTCTTACCCATCAGAACCGTCTACCTAAGGAATTACTACAAACTGGATTACGGCCTATCTTGATGAATCTTGCCGATCCAAAGCGCCTATCTGTTCTTGGGCTGGAAGGACTGGCACGCCTACTCGAGTTGCTGACGAACTACTTCAAAGTAGAAATAGGCTACAAACTACTCGACCATTTTCGCATAGTTGCCGATCCTCAGACATTTTCAAAGCTTCCTCCCACGGATAATGAGGGCATCACTAAGCTCGTACGACTTGCAAATATCTTTCACCTATTACCTTCGGCTGCCAACGTCTTCCTCGAGAGTTTGGTAAATGCTATCGTGCAGGCGGAAACTCAGATGCACTGCTCGGGCTCGAGTCCCTTCTCTTCCCCATTGGCGAGGTATCTGGATCGGTATCCGACCGAAGCTGTGGATTTCTTTCTGAGGCACATTCACCTTCCCCGGCATGTGCGCACTTTTAGAAGCATTGTCCAGTCTCGCTTGTCATCGAATCTGCAACGCGAGTTAGAATCTCGGACTCCGGTCATAATTCGCGACTGCTTGAAGGGGAGCAATCCAGCTTTAGTCGCGCCTGCCCTCCAACTTTTCTCTGACCTCGCTAGTGTAAATCATAACTGGACATCAGAGTACCCTTTTGTAATTGACGCTCTGCTCGACATTTGGCGCTCCGAGACTCCTCCCGCAGAAGACGACGCATCCGCAATCTCTGCCGCCGTCAGACGACACGGTCTCATCGTCGGTATCTTACAGGGCGTTCTTGAACGAAGTCCGAGGGTCGATTTGCTCTTCGATCTTATCACGGTCTATACGCGCAACCTCCCGATGGATCTGATTCGCTTAACACGTTTTCTTCTCAATCGTGTGGCATTTACAGACGACGTCTTCTATCAACGAAATGTGTTCTTCCGTTTCTTGACCCAATTCTCCGACACTTCTCACAGTTGGGCCGACAAAACCCATTTTATACGGGTCTTTATAACCCCCATGCTTCTCTACCGAGCTCGATCAACTTCCAAAGATGCTCTCCTGGATGAGGATCTCGTGTCATACATCCACCAACGCATCTGGGTCCCAATGCTTAACAGTGCAACATTCTCTGAAGCTGATGACGCCTTCCACGTGGAGCTACTGCACTTCACTGCAGTACTTGTTGAACATTACCACTCCTCCTTGGAAGTAGCACGGAAAGACATCATCAAATGTGCTTGGCAGTATATCAATAGCGAGGACACGTACGTGAAGCAAACTACCTTCCTTCTCGCGGCGCGATTTTTCAAGAATTTCCCAACACCCCCCAAGTTTATCCTCACCGTTTGGACAGGATTACTCAAGCCGCCGCCTTCGCACAACGAAGCAAGGTCCCTCGTAAATCAGTCTCTGGATATCTTAGCACCGTCTATACCCCAAGAGGTTGGTTACCCTATGTGGGCTAAGACAACTAGGCGCTTGCTCGAAGAAGAAAACAGTCAGTCCATGATCATGACTGTTTACCACCTCATCGTTCGGCAACCAGAGCTCTTTTACCCCGTGCGCGCCTTGTTTGTTCCTCACATTGTGAATTCCCTGGCCAAGCTCGGGCTGCACTCCTCGGTGTCAGGAGAATCGAGATCTCTGTCAATTGACATAACGCAGACTATCTACGATTGGGAACAACGGGCTACCAAAGAGAGAGCTACCACCACCTCAGCAGGGCCCGGGGCCGGCGTCTCAATTTGGGTGACACCTCTCCCGCTCCGCGAGAGCGTTGTCAGCTATCTCGTCCGGCTTATCACTTCGGCATTTGACGTGCAATCACGGAATGCCCTTGTCCCTCGTGCCCTGGCCTTATTGCGCTCAATTGTTGGGCCGAATGGCTGGACTGAGGTGACCGTGAAATTGAACTTCTTTTCTCGTTTTTTGGAGCAGGTGCGACCAAGTACTTGACCATTCATTTTACACTTCGACTTATCTTCAATCTAGGCTGACCTGAGTAACGACACAGCCCTCACACAAGCTCTATGTGCGGCGAATGTCCTCCAAGTAGTCGTTGCGGATAAGCCAGATGCATGGTTCGGGGATGCTGAAAATGCGGCCACGCTGCAGAGGCTCGTCCGTAAAGGAATGGTTACAGAGGACTCCTCACTTCACGATTCCCTTCATCCCGTCTTCGACCGTCTTCTGCGTTTGTTCCCTCTCCCGAAGGAAGATGATGAAGATCAAACCGAAATGTCCGGGTTTCACAAGTTTGTGTACAAATCTGTTGACGACGGGTTACAAAACGCCACCGCTCTGCGTGGTACGCTCTTGATGTTGCGAACCGTCGTCCAGGTCACTCCAGAGAGGATCGAAACCTTCAGCGCGCCACTCATGAAGCTCCTCAACAAGCTAACCAAGGAGCACATCCAAGTGCAATCCGCTACCGCGGGTTTTGAGAGTGGGGTACGCCTTCTGACGGCTATTTTAGAAATCTGTCAGGTCTCTGTATCGTTTCTTGGTGATCAAAGGAAGTACCTCTTGGCGATGCTTTCCCAGCTAATCGAGAAGTCGAAGAGTGCATCCCTCTGCCGGTTCGTGCTCGAGATGGCGCGGGAGTGGGCCCTACACCGCCGGGAATCTTATCCTACTATGAAAGAAAAAGCTAACGTTCTGCAAAAGATGGCCACTTTCGAAACACGTGGAGAGCCTTTGTTCAATGCTTACTTGGGGCTCATTTTGGAGATATACACGGAACCCTCTCTCCGCCGCAGCGACCTTACTACAAAGCTTGAACAGTCTTTCCTTCTGGGATGTAGAGCTCGCGAACCGCGAACCAGAGAGCGCTTCCTGTCGCTCTTGGATGCAAGCGTCCCACGAAGCTTGTTCAGTCGAGTATGTTATGTTCTGGGTGTGCAAAGTTGGGAAGCTTTGGCCGATACTAATTGGATCCATGCCGCCATCCACCTCCTGCTTAGCGCTGTCGACGGCGACATGACTCTCGGACCGAGGCACACATCCCCTACATCCGAGTCCAGTGTCTCGCTGCCTCCCTTCTTACCCCATCTTCGTGTTGCTGACCTTATCCAACCAATTCAAAGGCTAGTCTTTCTTGACCCACACGCAGCGCACGAGACTTGGTTGTCCCTGTTTCCGATCGCCTGGGCCTCTCTCACTCGGCGAGAACAGGTGGACACTACGCAGCACATGATATCACTACTCAGCAAAGACTATCATATGCGGCAGGTGGAGTTGCGTCCTAACATTATTGACACCCTTCTTGCTGCATCAAACTTGTGCTCTCCTACGATGACGCTCCCTCCTCACCTGGTCAAATACCTCGCCAAAACTTTCGGCGCTTGGCATGCGGGAGCCGAGATCCTCCAAACTCTAAATACTAACATTGAACCCGATCGTAACCTTCGTGACACCGCGCTCGATGCCCTATCGGAACTGTACGCGGAAATGGCCGAGGATGACCTTTTCTACGGATTGTGGAGACGGCGTTGTCTCCACTCGGAAACAAACGTTGGTCTCGCTTTCGAACAGAATGGAATGTGGGAGCACGCTGCTACGATGTACGAGGATGCACAAGCGAAATCTCGGGCTGGTACACTTGAGTTCTCGGAGCAAGAATATTGCCTCTGGGAAGACCACTGGATCCTCGCCGCGGAAAAGCTTCAGCGATGGGACACGTTGTACGAGTTCGCTCGGAGTGAAGGTAACCAAGAACTAATGCTTGAAAGCGCCTGGCGAACGAAGAATTGGCCCGAAAATTGTGACGTCCTTGAAGAACAAGTCAACGCCCTCCCAGAGGTCGCGACACCTCGAAGGCGCGTCTTCGAAGCATTTATTGCCCTATTAAAGGTTCCCTCCGCCGTTGAGAAGAACGCCGAATTCACCAAGATCTTGGAAGACGCAATGCAACTTACACTCAGAAAATGGGTGGCTCTTCCGGCTAATCTGTCTCCTGCCCACATTCCATTGTTGCAGCATTTCCAGCAGTTCGTCGAGCTGCAGGAAGCCGTGAAGATATTTGGTTCGCTCTCAACAACCAACGCCCAGAACCTGGAGAAGAAGTCATCTGACCTGAAGATGGTGCTTCAAGCATGGCGAGAAAGACTTCCAAACATTCACGATGATATCAGTATCTGGAGCGACCTCGTAGCCTGGCGACAGAACGTTTTCCATGCCATAAACAAGACTTATATCCCCCTGATTAGTCCAAACAGCCAAGGAAACGGTGCCGCCACTAATACGAATACATACGGTTATCGTGGCTACCACGAGACGGCTTGGATAATCAACCGCTTCGCTCACGTCGCTCGTAAACATGACCTATTAGACGTCTGCTTCACCTTACTGAACAAGATCTACACTCTTCCCAATATCGAGATATCGGAAGCCTTCCTCAAGCTCCGTGAGCAAGCCCGTTGTCACTATCAGAAACCGAACGATCTCCAAGCCGGCCTGGAGGTGATCAATAACACGAACCTCCTGTATTTCTCGACGGCACAGAAGGCCGAGTTTTATACCCTGAAGGGCATGTTCCACGCACGATTCAACCGCAATGACGAAGCAAATGCTGCATTTGGTCAAGCCGTCCAACTAGACATGAACCAAGCCAAATCCTGGGCTGAATGGGGGAAATATAACGATCGCATGTTCAAGGAAGTGCCTACAGAGATGGCTCATGCCGCGAGCGCCGTTAGCTGCTACCTCCAAGCAGTTGGTCTCTACAAGAATGGGAAAAGCCGACCTCTTCTCACGCGAGTCTTGTGGTTACTCAGCGTTGATGATGGCAATCTCTCGATCTCTCGCGCGTTCGATACATACAAAGGCGAAGCCGCTTTCTGGTACTGGATCACACTAATCCCTCAGCTCTGCTTGTCCCTCGGCTATCGTGAGTTCAAACAAGCCCGGTATATTCTCCTGAATTTGGCGAAGCTCTATCCCCAGGTCTGCATGCCCTTAACTTTTTGCAAGGTTGGTAACCAAAATGTATATAGGGGCTATTTTTCCACCTCCGCACGACGAGAGAAGATTTGATCTCTGCGAGGAGGCAGGCACAGGCGACTTCGCGGGCACAAAGTGCGGTGTCGTCAGCGAACGAACAGGAGTCCGTCGGCAATCAGAGCTCTTCCAGGGCTGATCAAGACTCTTCGTCACGAACAGCCGAAGCCTCCGCTTCGTCTAACACAGACGGTTCGAAGGCTCCCGAGAATACTATCGCGTTCCCTGGGCAGCGGTCATGGGAGTACGTTGAGGAGGTTGTCAACATGCTGAAGACAGCATTTCCTCTGTTGATTCTTAGCATGGAAACGACGGTCGATCAAATCAGTCATCGTTTCAAAGCAACGCAGGAGGAGGAGATTTATCGTCTTATTTGTATGCTCTTGCAAGACGCAATGCAGGTAAAGTAAGCTGTATAAAAGTTCACCCTCTTCCTGAATATTTTTCCCGTTCAAGCACTATGCACTTCGTGTGAACTCCATGGATGATGACGGCGCGCTTCCTCCCGGGACCAATACAAACCTCCATCGCATGGTCACTAATTTATCTGGTCAGGCTAGGGTGTGTAAATTTGTCTTGACGTAAGCTTCCAGTTTATCGACAAGTTCACAGAAAGAGTACGAAGACGAATTTCTCAAGAGCAAATTTACTTTCTCCGAATATATTCGTCGACTCCAGCGCTGGCGCGATAGATATGAACGTAATCTGGATTCGAGGCCCCGACTTCAACCATTGGACCTTCTCAGTCATTATCTCACCGAATTCCAACACGGAAAGTTCGACGATATTGAGATTCCGGGGCAATATACTGAGGTGAGCTCCGTAGTTTGACTCTACTATACCCTTGACTGAACCCCATACAGGACAAAGACAGCAACCAGAACTTCGCGAAGATCGTCAAATTTGGCTCCAAATTCGAGAATTGCCGTTCTCATGGTTACTGCTGGAGGCGTCTTACTGTCCACGGCTCTGACAATTCCGAAGTGTCGTTCTCGGTGCAACTTCCGTCTGGTCGGCACATTCGCCGAGAGGAGAGGGTGATGGCGTGCTTCCGTATGTTTAACGGGTGCGTCGTTATCTACTTGCGTGGTGCTTTCTGACTTTGGTTCAGGGTGTTGAATCGCCACAAGGAGAGTCGGAAACGTCACTTGAGCTTCCACATCCCGGCCTCGATATCCTGCAGTGCAAACCTGCGTCTACTTCAAAACGACTCATCATATATCACACTTGGCGATATTTTTGACAAATTCTGCGAGGATACCAGAATGGCTAGAGAAGATCCCATCCTCATTCCTGGAGAGAAAGTCAAGGAGACGCTCCGAAAATTCAGGGAGACGCATTATCGTATGGTCAGGTGCTTTACCCATCTCCTAATCCGCCGTTCCTGAGACCAAGCTCTAGCCGAATAAGATTGAGTATTTCTCCCTGAAGAGGGACATACTCGATGAAATTGTGGCGCACATGGTCCCCGAGACAATCTTGACCAACGTCCGTATCACTCTTTAACTATTGCATGGAAGTATCTGATGCGCTTGGCAGTACATGACTCGGACGATGGACACGCCATCCGATCTCTGGCGAATGCGAAAACAATTTACCATTCAACTTGCCGCGGCGTGCTTCATGACACACGCCTTCTTCCTCACGAGCAGGCTGCCTAATAGATTCCACATATCACGAAGGACGGGTCTGATAGCCATGAGTGAACTGCTTCCAGGAATGGGTATTCCCGCGGCACTACTCAGCCTACCGAACCAACTCCCAGTCTTTGCCTCACACGATGTAGTGCCATTCCGGTTTACGCCTAACTTGCAACGCTTCACCGGGGACTGTTTCACCGAAGGTATCCTCATATCCGCCATGATGGCGATGGGCCACGCCCTTTCAGAACCACAGGTGAAGTCGTCGTGTGAGACGAGATGTATTGTGCTGACAACCTCCGATCAGAGTGACGTTGGTGACCAGCTGTGTCTCTTTGCCAGAGACGAGATGATTACCTGGCTTCAAGCACGGAATAGGACGTGGACAGTGGATTTAGCTTTCCGTCAAAACGTTCAAGTGAATATTGACACCATCATGAAACGGATCGAGACGATGGGCTGCAAGATCGAGCACGACCAGGTTCGTATTGACGTTGTGTGTACTTCGGGAGACGCCTGACCTCCCTTTAGGCTAAGAACAATCCAGGTGCTCCGGCCCCCTCCTTGAATTCTGTTATGGGTACCATCATCAACCTCGTCGCCTCAGCTACTGACCCGATAAACCTCATGAAGATGACGGAGATATATTCGCCTTGGTTCTAATGTTGAGATTTTTTTTTTTCGTGTATCCATATGCTCCTTGCTATCTCTGTAGTCGACAATGCTTTGTGAATTTCGTTGTTCATTGTACCATCATCTCAAATCTCATCATTAAAAGCAGTACAACAAAGGAAAACATGTGATAAGAATAGGCTAGACCAGACTTGTTGGTCAGTAACATCAACGGTGACTACCTTTAATAATGCCCTCTGTCTGCCTAAAGGTGTTGATTTGTGCCTCGCTCTCCAACATCATCTATCGTCTATGTGAGACACGCAGGGGAAACCACGCAACGCGAGACATACCTCTTCCGCCATGGTGTAGATATCTGACCCGGGTCTGTTATACATCAGAGAATTGGCGAACATGAGGTACACATCCCTCTGAAATTCAGCCGAGCTCGCGATCTGGCCTTCGCGGATACGGGCTTTGATCGTTTTAAGGTCCATTGGTCGTTTCACGATATCGTAGTAATCAGGCGCCTCAGACTTTTTGATAGGATTGTGAAAGATGTTGCCATTGCGATGCTGAGAGATCTGGGAATGTACCATGATGATGACCGTCTGAAATTTCTTGGACGTTTGAGAATCAGCAGCCGGTGGGCGTCCGCGGCGGCGCACGGGACCTGTAACATATTGAAATGGACCAAGGGATAAGGTAGGAAGCATACATACCTGGTTCGTCTTCATCGACGGGCTGCGAATCTTCGCGAACTTTTTTTCTGTCCCGGATAGAATCTGAAAATATACTTGCAGCTTCTGAGACTTTCCGCTTGTCTGGGACAATCAGTATAGAGTGCAAGTGCGATACCCGAAGCTTACGATCGCGACGTGACTGCTCCGTGACCGGTGATGCGGCCTGCAGGCTATCACCTTGTTCCACTTCCACTTCCACTTCCACGTCCATAACGTCTTCTTGCCCAAGCTGTGTCTCTACGGGTTGATTGTCATCCAAGCCTATCTCCTCTTTCACCTCCAAAACTTCAGGTGGTTCTGTCGAATGAAATGAGCTTGAGCCGTTGCCCAAAGGAGAATGCCCGATTCACCTTGAGGCTGAGATACGTGAGTAGCTATTCCGGGTGTATCCACTGCCAAACGTTCTGTTCCTTCTTCCAAGGGTGACGGTGGTCCCGCGGATTGAGTGACCTCACGAGGTTCGGACCGAGAACGTTGAGAAGAAACATCATCTTTCGTAGGTGTTGGTGAACTATTTCTTGTCGACATTTTGTCTTCGAGAGGGTGAGAAGTTGGTGCATCTGCGGCTTCATCCGGCTCCGTGTCAGCACCAGATCCGGAAGGTTCCACAATTTCGGAGGGCTCGAGATGTTCCAAAAGGTCAGGTGCTGCTTCTTCTGCCTCAGCAATCTCAGGGGTTCCTCCAATGTCCAAATGCTGAGGCTCGGAGGACGCAGGAGGGTCAGGATTTCCGAGAGAGTGGGAAGGAGAAGTGGGGGTTCGAGGGGACCGTGCACACTCGTGAGGGTGGTGAGGTTCACTTTCAACGTCGTTTTCCCCTGGGGTGATAACATCGAGAGGGTCCGGTGACCCACTGGGCAACTGAAGTGAAGGACTCGGCTCTCTTTGGTCGTCGATGCCAACAGGGCTCGGGGGTGATGATAGTTGTGGAACGGCGAGGGTTTCGGTGTCGTCATCATGAGTCGATGTCGGTGCGGGAGGGTGTGGTGGAGAGTTCGGAGTGGCGAGATCCTCATCTGGCTGTTCTCCTATTGTCTCTTCTTCAAGCTGACCGATGTACAGTGTTAGCTAGAGTGCTACAACAGAGCTCAAAAACATGGTCACCTGCGCCTGAGAGATGGGTGGGCTTGGCTCGGACACGTGTGTCGAATCTGGCCCAGACTCCGCGAGCACATCAACCCGCTGTGTGGAAAAGAAAAGGTTGGATACGCGCGAGGACGAGCTAAGCGATAACGGAATACACATACTTCACTTTGCGAGGGAAGTGCCATCTCGTCAGTGGCATATTCACCGACGCCGAGGCGTTTTTCAATTTGAACGTCCCATTTACCAGCGCGGATGGCCTCTATATCTGCGGCTACAGACCTAGAGACGAGAAAGTAAGCCGAAATGATGGGATATGGATTATAAACGAGAAGAGAAGAGACCTGAAACGCGCCTCCTCTGCGAGGATAAGTTGCTTTAATTCGAGCACTCTAGCTTGGTACATCCGTTGAGCCAGTTTGAGGTTATTCGAATGAGCTGCAGAGGTGAGAGGCTGGTAAGGGTGACTAAGGTGGTTGCTTTAACTGGGATAGACTTGCCATTTCGCGGCTGCTTTTCAGGTTCGGCACTAGAGAATGGTGGTTAGGGGAGGATCGTAGACACGGCTAAATTGTGCAGAGGTTCACCTGTCCAGTCCAAGGGATTCTAGGAGGTGGCCATATATATTCTGGCAGGCCTTTGTTTTACAAGATGAGTACGAAGTCAGGACAGAAGAATGGAAGGAGACTCACAGTAGGAGAGAAGGCGAGGCCACCACGTTTGACGACAAGAGGATGCTGGGTTAAGATGTTGGATACGGCTGTCCAAGCATCTGAACCGAGCTCGTAGACGGCCTGGGCCAGTATTAGTCTTTCAAGGTTGTTCAGCTTGCCCGCGTCCGCGTCCGCGTCCGTGTCAGACATCCCCTTGAGTATTACGTCATCACTATCCACCCCAGACCACCCACGGCGAATGCCGCATTCGTACTGCCACCGCCCGTCAGAATCCGCTTCGGGTTCCTTTTCAACAACAACCATCATGATCCTCCCCGCTGTCGCTCCTTTCCTGCTTATACCTTACGTCGCAGCAGCCGGCGTGCACAAGCTCAAGCTCAAGAAGATTGACACTGCGCCTGTCAATCCTTCCCTTGAGAGTGCATACCTCGCAGAGAAATATGGTGCCCAAGCCCCAGCCCAAATGCCTTTACTTGGCAATGGTGGCCAAGGTCGTCGTCTCGATTCCCGCCCTCTTCGCGACGACCTCTACTGGACCCAGGAAGACCTTAATGGCGGTCACGATGTTCCTCTTACGAGTTCGTTGTCCCTTTGCTCGCCCCAATGCTTTCATCGAGTAACACTATGCACCGGTTTAGACTTCATGAATGCGCAGTATTATACAGAGATATCTCTTGGAACCCCCGCTCAAAGTGTAAGTTCGCTCACGTTCGAGGTGCTCGATACTTATAGGGCTTGCAGTTCAAGGTTATCTTAGACACTGGGTGAGCTTTCGGCCCTTCCTGTGTTTTCGGATTGTACTCATGTCCTTCAGCTCGAGCAACCTTTGGGTTCCGAGCACCCAGTGCACATCCATCGCGTGTTTCCTTCACACCAAGTTCGACTCGAGCGCTTCTTCCACTTACAAGGCAAACGGATCAGCTTTTGCCATCAAATATGGGTCTGGTTCCATGGAGGGATTTATATCCCGTGACCACCTGAGTATCGGCGACTTGACCATCAAAGATCAGCTATTTGCTGAGGCCGTAAAGGAGCCAGGCCTTGCGTTCGCCTTCGGCAAGTGAGTACGGTCCCAATGACTCCCGTTTCATCTTTTGATGAATTGGTCATCACCAGATTCGATGGTATCCTGGGGCTCGCTTATGATTCAATTTCCGTCAACCACGTTCCTCCACCATTCTACGAGATGATAAGCCAGAAGCTCATTGATGAGCCCGTTTTTTCGTTCCGGCTGGGTTCATCTGAAGAGGACGGTGGTGAAGCTATCTTTGGTGGCATCGACCACGCCGCTTATACTGGCAAAATTTCCTACGTCCCTGTTCGTCGCAAGGCTTACTGGGAAGTGGAACTTCAGAAGGTTGCGTTCGGAGATGACGAGTTGGAACTGGAGCACACTGGTGCCGCCATTGACACTGGTTCGTTCATCTAATTCCGTCTCGCCCCTTGTAATTGACCCTTTTTTTCGTAGGCACTTCTCTTATCGTTCTCCCCACCGACGTTGCTGAGATGCTGAACGGCCAAATCGGCGCCAAGAAATCTTGGAACGGACAATATCAGGTTGACTGTGCTAAAGTCCCTCAGCTGCCTGAACTTACCTTCTACTTCGGTGGACGGGCATACCCGTTGAAAGGCTCCGACTATATACTCGATGTCCAAGGCACTTGTATCTCATCTTTCACCGGTATGGACATCAATTTCCCTGATGGTGCGCTTTGGATCATCGGTTCGTGGTTGTCGAAAATTTCGTTGAGTTGGAAACGTAACTGATGCCTGACTTCTGTAGGCGACGTTTTCCTTCGCCGTTATTACACGGTTTACGATCTCGGTCGTAATGCAGTCGGTTTCGCGAAGTCTGTGTAAATTGTTGCCATGGGCCTCCTTGCTATTGCGTTCTACATGTCTCTTAGTATGATAATTGCATGGCTATTCTTGTGCCGTCTTATTGTCCCAGCAAGCTTGTGTAGGTTATATGGCGTACCACTTGCGTTTGCATTACTCGTCTGGACATGAGATACTTTTTATTTGACATGTGCTTCGGGTGGAGACCCTATATCGCACGAATCATTGACGGTCCTTTTGTGGTGGATGGATCGGACTGCAAAGCTTCAAAGGTGGAGCCTTTGGTTGTCTTGCTATGTCTCAGTCCGTATGGCAAGAAAGAAACTAAAGATCTAAATCTCATCTGTTAATGGCCAACGACTCATTCTTAGGTCCTTAGGACCCTGCCCTAGGATGGCATCTTCCCTGCTACATATTTTGTTTTATTGCACAATCTGACTGTTTGTACAACAGTGTTACTACACATTTAACCTATGCAATTTGTTAACCCATATCCTAGACTCAACTTCTTATACTTTATAGTACCCAGTGTTGAATCAAAAACCCATTTCATCTAAGACCATTAAAGCCCCCACTTAGGTGGCTACTTATATATCAAGTCACTTGCCCTTGCTCTTTAAGCAAGGGACTGCTTAACAGTAACTCATGCAAGGTTGACTCATACATGATATATTGCATGCTCTTACCATGGCATCACACCTATGCCTAAAAGCATGATAAGTAGCAGGGAAGCATATCACTATTGCCACTAACATAGCTCAAACCTGACCTAAGATTGCAGAATAGATTAAATAGCAAACTGTAATAAAAGTTTACCCTAATAAGGAATTTTCTATTTCCTTCATCTCCACCTCTTCAGAATTATAAGTAGTTGAATCCTGCAGCCATATGCATAGTTGTGTAAAAGGTTGCAAAGTCTCCCATACCTTTTCCACCTCTTCTGCAACCTTGATAAAGCCCTCTTTAATATAAGGAAGGGCATTGCCTTGAATATGGCTTTGAATGCATCTCTGAATATGAGGTGCATAAACACCTAAAAGGTCTGGTGTTATATAACTTGGTTGATTCATCTGAGTTAGAGTATGTTGAAGCTGTGATATCTCCTTTTGGATAACTTGTATTTGTGACTTTTTTTGTGCAATGTTGGTTTGAAGCTAAGGAGATTGAATTAGAAAGCAAGAAAAAACAATGACTATTGAAGATATTACCTTTTCAATGATGCTTTTTTCTTTTGCCTTTAGAATAGATCTGCTCTTTCCATCTTTCTCCAGATCACTGCTCTGAAGCAAAGCCTGAGCCAACTCTCCTGCATGCATTTGCAGTCTTTGGTTCCATATTTCACCCTGTTGTTGGAAAGTGGAGAAGGATGTCAAGAGAAGATGATTATAGGTTGCTTCTTGACCCTTGGCAATAGTGGAAATTATGAGGTCCTTTTTATCTTGTAGTTGATGGTCTAAAAGGACATTGTAGGACTGAGGATCTTGACACTGCCAATGAGTTCCTGCTAGAGAGTCCGATCTCTCTTTCAACTCTGTTAGTGTGCTGATGAATGTATCCTCTCTGGCAAAAAAATACCCTTATAAGCCCATGTAAAACACCTTAGACTAAAAGACGAGCTCACTTAACGTGCGAAGTATGATCTCCCTCAGCCCGAAGATTGCTCAAGCATCCTTCTGCTCTGGAAACCCACGCTTCGAGTTGATGGAGCCGTTCGGTGTCCTGAGCGCGAGAGACCGAAGAGAACGGAGTATTCGGAAAGCCTAGCTGCGCCGTTCTGTTCTCCAATGCGGATTTCGCTGCGAGTTGCGTATCCTTAAATTCTTGGTATTTGGTCTGAAGGAGATCCTTGTCCACCCTCGGCATGACAAGTCGCGGAGATTTGCGTAAGGCGATCCAGTGAGCTAACTCGGCATCGAGCTTTCGCATTTTTAACATCGCTACTATACAGAGAGCCAATTTGCTGAATGAACAGGGTTGAGTGAATGCCTGTATATCACGGGGAGTTATCACTTGCCTCATATCTGAGTCGGCACTCAAAGATTCCAAAAGCACTTGATGACCATTGGCTTCGGACTGTGTTCGCGCTTGTGCTTTATTTGTTGGGTTGACGACCGGAGACCGTCCAAGGAGCGTAGGTGACGATACCCCGCGAGCTGGGGATAAAGGATCGCCGATGGCTGGCGTGGTTACGTCTCTGCCGACTTGGTTGGCGTAGTTCTGGTCATGTTGACTCGAAGTTAAGTCAGCTGGGACGACCGGAGACATCAAGTCTGCTGTTTTTGCGGGGTCGCTGCCGTCCCCAGTTTTGCCTGGGCCCGCATCAGTAACCATGGGACTCTCCACGTTCGAGGTTTCCGCCGAAGAATTTGTATTGCCACGTTGATTCGATGTTGAGCTTTGCCCCCACCCAGAGCTTTGCCCCCATCCAGAATCCGGATTTGTGTCGGCCGATCCCCACCCAACACCGTCGGACCAACCACCCCACCCTTCGCCAGGAGCTCCCCAATCAGCGTTCTGGCCATTGCTTTGGGATGTGGATGCTTTCACGTCCGAAGCTGCAGGTTCAGCGGACTTTCTCTCGGGAACGCCAAGATCGTTCTTCGCGTTGAAGCCCCAACCAGAATCGCCCGTGGCACTGTCACCCCACCCACTCGTCCCAACTTTGGCTTGACTATCCCAACTCGATGACGTTCCCCAGCCATCGGAGGCCACTGCTGGATTCGAACTAGAGCTGGGGATATAGTCGCCCCAGGGATTGGAAGAGCTCCCTTGGTTTGAACCCATTGGAAGCGAATTCGCGCCTGAGCCTGGGGTTCCGGAAGAAGATTGACTTCGCCCGCGGGGGACATAGGGGTGACCGCCCCTTCCACGGACCCCGGAAGGCCGCGCGCGATCCCATGCTGGGTCACTGGGATGGACGAATTGACAATCGGGACGACACGACACCTCGAGGCCATTTGACCTCAACTTTCGAGATCCATCTTCGTTGAAGTTCTAAAAAGGAGGTGCAAGTTGCCTCGTCAGCAACCATACGCTGGGGGTTGGTAATGTCATAGATTACCCGGCATCTTGGAGGCGGCATGGATTGCGCTTGAATTGGTCTAGACTGGGGGGGGGGAAAGGGGAAAACAGTCGAATCGATATGACTGTCCAAGATCGCTCGCCGTGGCCACGGACTCTGTCGGGGTTCTAATTTCAAGTTCTCTCGATCAAAGGCGCCCCCCACTGACTGACGTGACGCCTGCCTTAGTCTAGACCAGCACTGGTCAAACCAACCGCGCCGTCTGCCCAAGGCTGCACCTGTTGGCGCTACCCCAACAAACTATCGATCATCACTCACCGCTTGCCTGTTCTCGAGGAAGCAAGGTACATCCCACGTACTGCCCATCTCACCCGACTTCTCTGTCCACAGACTCATTCACACACACAAAAGACGTGCACTCGGCCAAGGGATCTCGGATCGAGCTCCTTCTGGGCAGACTTAAAAATATAAGTTTTCACACACTCCTCAAATGTCGTCCGTGTCAGAGAACCTCATGGCACTGTCACTGGGGTGGGATCCCTGCCCCAAGGTGAAAAATATCACTGAAAGGTGAGGTATGCAGATCTTTGCCCCGCCTGTGCTGTGGAGTACTAGGCCTGATACCGAAATAAATCTGCACACGTCCATAATTCTGAGTTGTGACGAGTGCTTCCCACGCCCATTTCAAATATCTTAGTTATGACCGTGTGTCACATTGCGAACATAAGTGCGTACACCTAAAAGAAGGAAGACCCTCGTCCTTGGATATCGCTCTCTGAAAGACGATCATCATTGCTTTAGTCTCTAGTTCACAAGTGGATGAAAACCGGATCACGGTTGGCGAATGCTCCAAATCCGTGCTCTCACTTGCTTAATACTAATTTAGCCTTGTGCTTCTAAACTCTACGTCCCATCATGAGAACTTATCGTCCGCGTGCCACGATGATGAACCAGCACCCTTTTCATAGAACATTCGGCTCTTCTCGGCCTTTGTCACTAATCGCTCTCTCTGAGCAACGGAAGCTCTCGTACTCGTCTGCAGAACTTTATCGTACACTGGATCGCGTGTCTGTTCTCGGTGACGGTACCACCGGACACACCGGGTAAGTGCCTATCACTGCATCTTGTTTGTTGACCCTCGATACGGTCAAAAGATGTGTAAACGCACTTCACTGGGCCAACGATGGGGCCATCTTGCTCAGTGGTAGTGATGATACAACGTATGTACCATGTGCCTTTTATGCGTTTGTGTTGATATATCAGTCATTCAGCGTCTGCGTGTGGAGAACCGAAACAGGTGAAACCACCCGCCACACGCTCAGGTGCCAAAGTACTATCGACACAGGGCATAGTTGGAATATTTTCAGTGTAAAGATGCTGCCACTAACCTCAAACATGTCTGCCTCCCTTTTTTTCACATATCCTTCACTTTGGTTCACTGACCTTTCTGACCAGTGTGACAGCGGCTGGAGATGGGCAGGTCCGAGTTTTCGACTTGCTCCGTTCTGCGCGCACCGCCACCCGTGGTCATGGGGGCACCAAGATCTCACCTCTGTTGATTTCGCGTTGCCATTCCGGCGGCCACGCGAAGCGCATCGCAGTAGAGGATAGCCCAAGCCAGTTTCTGTCAGTGGGAGAGGTACCTTCAGATCACTTCCCACGCGTCCGACATGATCCACTTATTTGCCAAGGACGGAACGGTACGTCAACATGACATGCGTGTTCCACACCAGTGCAAGATCGGATGCCCGGCTCCGCTAGCTAAACTTCCACACCCCCTATCTACACTCTCAAACTCACCCTTGTCGTGTCACTTGTTTGTGGTCGCAGGCCACTCCCCATACGTACGTAGTGGTCTAACGGCATCAACATGAAGTTGAATGTAAACTTAGGGCTATCTATTTGACCGGCGACACTCGGGAAGATTCATCAAGGAAGAGTGGGGTGTTCCTCTAAAGACCGACGATTTTACGACTTGTGTGCGGCGTTTTGGCAGAAAATCGCGCGGGTGGGGTGAATCTAGAGGCGATGAATATATTACAGGCGCCAGAATGTCGTCGAGATCCAGTCATGAAGTTCGTGCGGGCTCACCCTGGTAGATGTGTTACTCACTTGTTCTTCGCAGGTCCTTCTGTGTATGCTTTACTAACTCGCCCGCCCTGTGGCTTCATATGCTAATTCTTGGCAGCATACAGCTCGGATGCTGTTTATTTGTACTCAACTATGGATAACGCTACCGATACAGTCGACCTTGGAAATCGAGAATACCCTGAGGAAAATGTTCCCGTGTATACATTCGGGGGGACAACGCAACTACCTTCCTTTTTTGACGAGCTACTCAACAACCACCTTTCGGCTCTAGCTGACCTTGGTGTGGATGTTGACGACGAAATTATGCAGACTGAAGACTCGACGGCCTTACTATCGCACTATCATGAAACGGCATCTGAACCCGATAGCAACGATGAATACGTCCAAGGTTATGAACACTCTAATACTGCAGTCCCTATTGTTCTCCCCCGTCGACGATACGCTGGTTCATGTAATGTTGACACTGTCAAGGACGGTAAGTTCCTGATATATATATACACTAGCTCATCTATTTCATTTTTTCAGTGAATTTTCTTGGCCCTAACGATGAATATGTCGTGTCTGGATCCGACGATGGCAATTGGTTCCTGTGGGATAAGAACTCGGGGGATTTGCTCAATATTCTCGAAGGCGATGGCAGTATCGTAAACATCATTGAAGGGCACCCACACCTTCCCGTGGTTGCTACCAGTGGAATTGATTCGTCGATCAAGGTGCGTAGTCCCCGAAACTCTGCTGGTCGGTGCTGAGTAGTACCAGCTTTTCGCTCCAGTGCCAGGCCCGAGCCAATTTTCCAGGATCCACCAGGCGAGAAGAATAATTTCGCGCCATAGTGAGGCGGCCTTAGAACGGCTGAGTCTCTCGCGGCTGCTAGAAGTCTGGGGCACTCGTCGGATTTCAGTTCCTTCTGATTCCGAACCTGTATGATGTGAAGTATTTTCTCTGTCTCTAGCGCTATTTGCTTGTGTTCGTCGTAAACCGTTGGAATGTACGAAATGTATGCTGTCGTTGGAAGATATCCGTTGTGCGCGCCTGGGGTTCGGGAAGAAATTTAGGCACTACATACTACATGAGGCAGAAGTACGTCCACATTATGAATCAAAACGCAGCTTGTCTCTCGCGGTCTCACCTCGTAGGCGGACTTGCGTCACCCTCTTGGTGGCTGTGTTTAGGTCGGTTGAGAATATGAGGATGCTGGACCATCGCATCCAAAGCTACAATTCTACATATTCAGTTGCAGAGTTAGCTGCCATTGATATCGTCTGATATCTGGCCCAACCCTCCCAACAAACACATCCTTGGACTCCTTACAGCGAATGCGCCTGCATTCTTTTTCTTCTTGAACGGCAATATAGTTTCCTGCTTTATTGGCCCCTCGAGCAAGAGTCTTTTGGTAGTTTTCAGAGTTATGTAAGTATATCGTTCCTCTTGCTCGTTCTCACCGAGCTGGCTGTCTAAACGTGCCAATTTTTTTTTCGTTGTTTCCCTACCCTACTCTATCCGTTGCTGACCCTTGTTGAAGTATCCTCTTGTACTCGAACAATTTTGCACTCGATCCGGTTCCCGGCCGGCACTGTGCTTCATCACCGTTGTGTCCAACCAGCAACAGTTCCTTCTTTGGAGCCTCCCTGACTCTCGTCAGATCTTTCTACTGTCACCGCCGTTCAACACTAGCTGCACTCAAGCCATGAAATCAAGTGACAATTCCGGCCCTCGCCGTGGGACTCCCAGTGGAGACGAAGATGATTCGGCCATGCCTTTGTTAGTTTCGCGTGTGTCAGACAGGTTCATCATGGGCGAGCAGCCTTCCAAACATTATGCGCGTCCCTACTCCTATTACGATCCCCGGGGAGGTTGGGGGTCTCCTAATTCCAGTTATGACCCACGAGGAGAGTCGTCTCTGCAACACCGCCCCGCTGCCGACAGCTGGCATCACCCCGATGCCCCCCATCCAGCATACGAGCCACACCACATCCCCCCCGATGATCCTTATCGCCGTGGCGTTCGAGATGACTACATCCGCGCTGAAGAACCCCGCAGCAGCTGGCCAGAAATTCGTTCGCCAGAGGACCCACGGTATCCTCCCTCGAGTAGAGAGTGGGCCGAGCGCTACGTATCTCCTGCCCACACTGCAGTCAACTCCTGGCCTTCTCGTGGAGAAAGACCCCCTGTCCATTTACAACGTCAAGGTAGATCGGACTGGAGGCAGGAAGGGAAGAGTTGGCATAGGGAAGAGGGTCGCAGCGAGGGCTGGCGGACGAACGACTCATGGGAACCAAGACAAGGCGGTCACACTGGTCGCCAACACAGTGAATGGAAGCGGAGGGATTTCCAAAACGATCGCTCTCAACGCAACACAGAAGACAGGACATGGCAGCCTTCTGCGTCGTGGCAATCGTCGTCGAAGGTCCCCGGGGGAAATCAGGGCCAGCGCAATCAGAACAATAGGCGCTACCAGAATCGAGACCGAAACGGCAGGGGTGGCAAAAAGGGTCGCTACGGTCATCAACAGAGACGGGATTTCAGACCTGACGACAGTCATTTGAACAAGTAAGTGCGACTCAGTGGGTTTGGGTTAACGATTTTGGTTTCAACTAACTCGTTGTTTTAGCTGGACGAAGCGCGAGGGTTCTGGTAGGACCGCGAAAAAAGAATCTGGAAAGGAACGACAGCAACGGACCTCACTTTCGCGTTCGCGCTCTCCTGGAGATTCCTATCGCTCTTACCTTTCAGATCGAAGCCGTTCTCCCTCACAATCAGCATCCCCTCGACGGCGGCAAAGAGGCTCGAGTCCCACAAACAACAGGAGCCATACGCCTTCTCCCTGCGGGGATGACCGTCCCAAACGGCGACATTCTCCGTCCCGTTCTCGTTCTCCAGAGCAGCCCTCGTCTCCTCTTCGACCTTTGTCACCAAATAATTCACCCACACGCAAGGGAAAGTCCCCTTCGCAGCCTGAAGACCAGCGGCCTGGCCGTAGTCATAAACGGGATTATTCCCCCGTATCTCGTTCAAGCTCGAGTAGAAGTAGAAGTCGCAGCCGCAGCTTGAGCATGAGTCCGACCGAACGGCCACGGGCAGTCCACCGGCTTCCCGTTGCCACTTCAATTCAAGACATCAATATACCACACAACACCGCCCGAGCTGCCCAGCGAAATCAAAATCAAAATAAGCTTCAGCCGAGAGACAATGGTTGGCCAAAACGAGAACGAGGTCGAAACAACGGAAATACGCGAGGGCCACGCCGTCCGGCCCAAGGTCACGTCGCTGAATCAATGCCGCCCCCTGCACGTCCATCTCAGGGATCGCAGCAAAGCCACAATGACCCTGCGTGTGCCCCAGACTTTCCTCCTTCTGAACACGTTTCTCCCCTTACACATCCCCCCCGAGACGATATTCTGGTCCCGGCAGCCCATATTTCCCACCACGAGGACACTTCGCCGTCAGCACCCCCACTAATCGATGACATGCAACCTCATCGAGCTCCGCGTCGGTCTTCTGAAACTTCGCGCCCCACCCCAGCAAGTATGGGCTCTTTCAAAATCGGGGGTTTCAAGCCCATTGGGCAAACCAGTTCCGCCGTCCGGAGGTTCTTTCCTGGTGACGATGACGAGCGAGAGGATACTGAGAAACGTCAGTCTCCGCCTATGCTCGTTCCCGCCTCGCATTATCGGCCCCCTGTACCTCCCCCCCTTGTTCAGAACGGGCAGGCATCATTCGACTCGGCGGGTCCTTTCGGCGGGTCCTTTCATCGATCGCACTATGATTCAGCGCCTCGTTCTCCATACTCGATGTCAGGTCGGCCATTGGGCAACAGCCCTACTCATCACAACGAGACGGCTTATGACAGGCCTCCCGTGCATGATTATGGCCACTATTACGAGAATGAGCAAGGCCGACACCATGATCAGCGTGGATCTGTCTACTACCACGATGAGCAGCATTTTTCGAGGCATAATGGCCATGAGTACCCGCCACCCCACGACCAAGATAGTACGAGGGCACCCGATCATGATTTCCCCCACCCCCACGACTCGGAATTAACTAGGCCGAATACTCCCAGCAAGTATTCTCGCGACGAGTTATATGCCATCGTCAGCCAAGTTGGCGAGGGTACTTTCGGGAAGGTTTACAAAGCACGTAATACTGTCACCGGACTGTGTGTGGCATTGAAGCGCATCCGCATGGAAACCGAACGGGATGGATTTCCGGTGACTGCCATGCGAGAAATCAAGCTGCTCCAGTCTCTGCGTCATGACAACATAGTACGATTGTATGAGATGATGGTCTCCAACGGTGCGTTTTAAGCTCTCTTCTGAGTTGCGACTTCTTTGTTGACTTCCTTTAATTTATGCAGGTTCCGTATACATGGTATTCGAGTACATGGACCACGATCTCACCGGTATTCTTTCCCAATCTCAATTTACCTTCACCGAAGCCCATTTAAAGTCCTTGTGTGAACAAATGCTCGCGGGGCTGGCATATCTCCATCACAAAGGCATCATACACCGAGACATTAAAGGTTCCAACATTCTAGTTAACAACCGCGGCGAGCTGAAACTCGGTGATTTTGGCCTTGCACGGTTCTATCACAAGCGGCGCCGAAGCGACTACACCAACCGTGTGATTACATTATGGTATCGTCCCCCAGAACTACTATTTGGAACCACCGTGTATGGGCCAGAGGTCGACATGTGGAGCGCAGGGTATATTAAACTAATTTTCTTCACCAGGTGTGGTGGCTGACTGTTCCGATTTCTAGGTGTATTATGCTTGAACTATTTACTAAGAGACCGATATTTCAGGGCAATGACGAAATACACCAGCTCGAGTTTATCTTCAAGATCCTTGGTACCCCAACCCAAGAGCGATGGCCGGGTGTAACTAAGCTTCCTTGGTACGAGCTTGTGAAGCCGAAGGATGCTATCCCAAATCACTTCCGTGATCTGTTTCGCAAGTAAGCAGGTGCCTCCGATGGCACAGTATGATGAGGCTTACAACATTTTTCAGGTGGTTATCTCCCGCTGGCTTGGACCTGGCTGAGGAGCTCCTGGCATTCGATCCTCTTCACCGGGTTACAGCCATTCAAGCTCTCGAAGCACCTTACTTCAAAGTCGAGGCCCCTTCTCCAGCGATGCCGACTGGGCTATCATCTTTGGAAGGCGAATGGCACGAGCTTGAGACAAAACGTGAGCGGGCGAAGAAACGAAGGAAGGTCGAAGGAGGCACGGCACAGTGAGACTGACAAATTGCTCCCATTCACGCATTGTGTAGCATATACAAGCATCGTACCACCCTAATTTGCATTCTCTATTAAAAGTACATACCGATTCGCAGCTGGTAAAGTCACACTTCAACAGCCGCAGTGCGCACCAGTCCATTCTCAGATAGGTGCTGTACAAGCGTTTCCACCTCGTTTATGCGTAAGCCATCAATGAACAGCGCAATCTCGCTTGACTCACATGCGCGGCGGTCATTCGGATCTGCTTGTCCCACCGCTTGGTGAACAATGATCCAGTGTCTTCACTATCTTGATTTACATCACCCAATCCTCCGGCTTTACCTTGCGCATCATCCTCTTCTCGCCCCGCTTCGAACCAAATTAGTTTGTTTACTTGGTCGATGTGTCCCTTGAGACGGCCCTGTTCGATCATTTTCCGCGCCATCGTCTCCGCAGCCCCCGGCGTCAGATCTAACAGAGCGCCGAGGCCACCAAAAGTAATGTTATTGTATATCCTTGAGCTCGCAAGAACATTGTGTTCCATAACTGCGCGATCGAGGACAGTCGTCGGTCCTGTTCGCGTGCTGGCGCCTTCGACGAAGTCGCCATCTCCGAGCGTTGAAGACAGCCTGTCATTTGTAGAGAGTGCAATTTTGGCCAGCTGGTGCGGCTTGAGGGTCTTTTCAAACTCTTTGACCTCGATTGGACGCAGTATGTGATCAAGGAACATTTTTGTGAGAATGTTGTAAGTGGGTAGCTCGGCAGTACGTTCATCGCGGCAGAGAGAAGAGAGAATTCGGGAGCGGTTTGGACCAGCTGGAGCGAGGACTGCGCAGGTGACTGCAGCAGATCTGCCAGTGACGCGTCCCAGCGTTGTTGGTGCGGTGCACGAGCCAAAAAACGATATGCATTCACGTACAGCATATATTTTCTTTCGTCCTCATCAATCTCGCCGACGAAACTCAACTCGTGATACCGGCTCGCAGCTTCCAAGAATTTCCTTGCGTAATCGCTGATGCGGGCTTGGCAGAGCTTGTAGGTAAGGAGGGTCTCGCGATCCCCAGTAGAATGGATGAGAGAGGTAGCGCGATTGTAATACGTTTCTGCCTGCACGGAATCCTCCTCCTCCAGGAGAAGACGAACGATGCGAATGTATACCCGGAGTTTCTCCTCGTCGGTGCTATAAGCAAAACATCGTCGATCAGGTATTAGGGCCAATATAAGGAAGAGATCTGAGGCACCGTTGACTGGCTTCAAGATTGATGCCTCTCAGGACACGAGCGGCGGCAGACCAGTCCTCCCCTTTCTCAAAGATATCTGCAAGTTCAAACTTGAGGAGGTTTACCTGTTCAGGGGTTAGTAGCTGTATGCCGCCTTATGTATCATGGTGCATACTTGTTCTTCGTAACTAGTGGCACGCAGCTGTATGATAGAGAGAATATCCTCCACGATTGCCTTGCGCAGCTCCGTGTCTGGGATATTCGCCGACGTGAGACTTTTGACGAGCTCCGTCAAAACCTGCCTGCCGGCTATGATGCCAGCATCCTGATTGATGAGGTGGTCGACGAGAACGTGGAGATCATAGGCAATATTATTGCTACCCTCGGACGTAAAGATACCGGACAAGAGGGACAGGTATGCTGTGCCCTTATCTTTCTGATTGAGAGTAGACAGCTGGGCAAGTTTTTGATCCATGGCCGGGTGAGCGGGAGAGGCTTCGGCGTGCAAAGATTCTGACCAAGATAGCATGCTATGCTAGCCTCGCAACCATCATTCCATCCATTACTCTGGTGCCGGACACCAATAAATAATACCCATCACTTCTTCTCTTTTTCATTCACTTCGTAATTCGGTTCCAATGGATTTTGGTCGCCCAAATCCCAACCCCAATCGACTGCCGACTCCTCCCGAGACTGACACGGACTTCCTGGCTGGTAGTCACCACACGATAGACCTCATGAATGCACCAGGTGCTGCAGATCTAGATATGGGCTCTCACCCGTCCGCGGGTGCTCCATTACGACGCGTATCGACGCTTGCCTACCATAATTCACCTTTCCGAGAGCTGCACGAAAGGACCACTACGCGACAGTCCCGCTGGCTCGTTGTTGTCATCCCTCCGGCTTGGCTGGTCCAAGAAGAACATGGTTCATTCGGCCACACTTTGGCTTCAGGTCCTCCTCAACGTCTTGCCCAGGGTGTCCTAATGCCTCTTCTGCCGACCGTGAGTCGGCAACTTAGTTTTGCCTATTTTGGCTAATTTGTTAATGTAGATGTACGGCCAACTCACCGCCATCGCTCGTGAATTTAATTTTCCTAGCCCCGTGGGCCTTTGCATCTACTTGCATATCGTCGAGCAAGGTTTTACTATGACACCCCGCGTCTCGGACGATACCTGGCCAGCGCTCTGGGGTCACTTATTCGAAGCGCGGTCTCCATCTACTCAACAATCACCCGTGTGCGGACGCATAGAATTCGATATCGAACGACGGAAGGCGCGCTGGCTTGATTCATGGCTAATCTCAAACCGTAGACATGCGGCGGACGTCCCGGTATCTGTGCCGTCATCTCTTTCTCATTGGCGTGGGGAAAGCAAGAACTCTTTTGACGAAAGGGCTGATGGGCACCCGGAAGTTCTGCCAGGGGGACACACTAGAGGATGGAGCCGTCATATCCCTAAGAAGCTCTCTCTCGTCGACAAAATCGAGACGCTTTCTGTCACATCTAGCGTGGCAAACCCGAACGCAGGAAATGGTGTTACTAATGAACTTTCGACCTCGCTGGCTACGATTTTACAGGAAGACGAGCCGAAGACGGTCAAGAAGGCCCTGGAACAACGTGTCCAGTCCTGGAGGGCGAGCTCATCCGTTGCACCTACCCCGATGGCTACGACGGGCCAGATCGGTTTTGATACCGTGGATATCCCGAACGATGCTCAACTTGGCGACGTCGAAGTTTTAACGGAGGTAGAAGATGTAGAACCCCTCGATCTCAATGACTTTGCATGGTCCGTGTCCTCAATGGGTCCCCAAGACCATGGGTCACTGGCTTCAGACTTTTTAAGCCCCCGAGTTTCGTCCGTACATCTAGATCGTCGTGTTGAAGGGTCTGTTTTACTCACACCAACTACGGCAACCTCCTGGGGTCCGAAGTCACTCGATTACTCCCCAGTATCAACCCTGTTTCGTCTTCCCTCACCCGACATCGGCCGACGCGTGACGGAGGACTGCCCACCCACGCCATCCACGGTTACGTCATGGGGTCCGGAGGAACTGTTGTACTCTCCCGCGTCTATTTTGTTCCGCCTTCCCTCGCCTGACCTGGGCAGGCGCATGTTAGAGGATTGCCCACCTACACCATCTATAGCCACATCGTGGGGTCCGGAGGACTTGTTATTCTCCCCTACATCCATGGTATTTCGCCTTCCTTCCCCCGATCTTGGCTTGCGTGCGCTGGACGACTCGCCGTCTCCACTTCCTGCATGTACCACTTGGGGTCCACCGGCGGAAGACGATAGTTTTAGCAGAACGTCAAGTGTTCCCACAGAGAATCACGTCTTTCCGTATTTCATGGCCTCGGATCACCCAGCATGGACGCTGATCTGGCCATTTTACGAGAAGAATGCGGCATCCCGTGCACACTCCACTTGTACTACTTGGACTTCACCAGTGGAAGATAATGGTTTCGATATCACGTCGGGGAATCATGTCTTTCCATATTTCACACCCTCAGATCGCCCAGCATGGACGCTGATCTGGCCATTTTATAGAAAGAATGAGGCACCCTGTGCATACTCTACCTGTACCAATCGAACTTCACCAGTAGAAGATAACGGTTTCGACAACACGTCGGGGAATCACGTCTTTCCATATTTCACACCCTCAGATCGCCCAGCATGGACACTGACCTGGCCATTTTACGGGACGGAAATAGTATCCGGTGCACTCTCATCGCGGCTGCCTAAGTTGTACCCCACAATCGAGATATGTAGGTATTTGAAATGCCTCCGAGTTATTATCGTTAATCTCGCTACAGACGATGTCGTGTATCCTCACTTTGAGTTATTCCCCGGGCATATTTGCGGCGCACAGGGAGCAACCGTGCCAGATACCGTTGACTCACTAGCCCGGCATAATACTTTCGCGAGTCTGTCGCTGCGCGACTCTACGGAGCACACCGGTTATTCGTCATTTGGTATGTATAATGGTCACCTCAGCGTCATTCAACCACCTATCAAAGTTGGCTCAGTTCACCTGGAAAACGGCTACCCGACATTGAATATCTGTGAGTTAGTGCATCTACCACCTCACTCGTGTCTCAACTAGATACAGATCCCCCGGTCTATCCTTACCTGTGCATATATCCTCCACGTCTTGCAGACTTGGTTGTCGCCCAGGATGTTAAGTCCCCTCTTGAGCAAAATTCCTTTAGATATTCGGATCTTGGTGCACAGTATCCCTCGTTCAATCTGTGTAAGTTCTCTTGTTTCTTTTCGTGAGGGCGCAAAATGGAGGGAACTAACATCGAGTCTACTTGGCAGACCCCGCGGGCTACCCAAGTAACCTTATGTATATTTATCCGCCAACTGTGCTACCCGGATCAGCTAGTTCCCCGTCCCTTTCGCTTGTAGATCGACCACTGTATTCCTCTACTATCTCCTCTGCTCCAAACTCGATTTCCTCTTGCAAAAAGGTAGACCAAACTGTCGACAAAGGTGAGCTGGCCTGCGGATATTTGGAGATTCCCGACTTCATACTTTTGCAGTCTTGGGAACCACGGTATCTGATGACAGTCGAGTCGAATCCGACAATTTTAACGGCAGTAAGCCTCTCACCCGTACTTAGACCCTCTCAAATACCCCCTCTTTGACATATACCCGGCAGCCATCGGCCATGATTTTCTGCTCGCCAGTCCCTCCGATATCGCGGAAATGAAGGGCATTAATCCCCACCTTCCTGAAGTATATCCGAGAATCCCTCTCTGTCAGGGCCACAACTACGTCATGCCCGGAATAACTGATTCTAAAACCCTGATAGATCCTGCGGTTTATCCTGAATTTGAACTTTACCCTTCTGTCTCTGTGGATGAGACAGATGGCCTGGTGGCCGTTGCCCAGCTGTCTCTATATCCACACATTAGAATCTGTATGTCCTCATGAGACTTTTGACAAGTCGTTGTGTTAATCTGTACAGATCCGATCGTCTATCCGTGTTTCGAAATCTACCCAGGACACATCTCCAATGCGGAGAACAATGGCGTAGCCCGGTGCGGTGTCTCTTCGCAACAACCACCCGTCTGTGAGTCTAGCGATATTTTTCTGCCGCACCGTCCTCATACTCTGCAGTATATCCGCACTTCGATATCTATCCTTCGGACCCCTCCGAGGATCAATCAGCGTTACCATCGACCCAGCCGTCCACTCAGTACCCTACATTTAACCTTTGTAAGCCCTTGCCTTATATCTGACAAGTTCGTGACGTGACAACCGGCGTGTAGACCCACCGCTCTCTGAGATCCTCCCTAATGCTGTGCCAGAGCTGAGGGCCTCAAGCACTAGCCACGATTCCATTTCTCGGAAGGCAAAAAAGACCCATAAGGACTTACACGAAGAGGCGCTTGGAACAGATGCTCTGGCGAAGGAGCCCGTTCGACTAGCCACGGCCAGACCGCAGACAGGGACACACGCACGAGGCCGCGTCCGCTCTGGAACGGTTAGCGCACACGGCTTACGACAAAGTCTCTCGTTGTCTCCTGGTTCTCTACCTCCAGTTCCTCCATTCCCGGTTTCAAGCCTAACAACACGTCGCACCACCATTTCCGACGCAGAAGGACAGCGGGGTGGTTTACCAGTCTCTCCACTTGCGACACGTAGCTTAGCAGATCGGCCTGTTTCTTCTCATATCGCCTCGCCCCCAAAGCCGTCTCTAATCGAAGGGGAGGGTCTGGTGGTCCAGTCAAATACCCTCACGTCTGCCCATTCTAGTCAGCGAAGGGACCACGCGCACCATAAGCAAAATCACCGACCCCGGGACAGTTTGGTACTGGAGAAAGCCCGGCTTTTCGACCACCTTCATGCTCCATGTAAGACTGTTAGTTCATGGTAAAATTATCACTCTGACGTTTTATTACCCAGCACACGACTAACACCCGTCGAGTACGTCGAGCACCCCCGGCAAGTCTGCGCACCTCTCGGCACCTTCAGTATTGTAAATGTCAGGTGGTATCACTCGTCCACAAAAACCCCATCATTCGGGCTTTCCTCTTACATAACCCATGTCTCTAATCTTCCAACTGGAGCAAGATAACTGCTCAGTCAACATCAGCCTCACTGCAAAAAAAAGGAGCCATCCTTACAGCGACGAAAGCCAACTTATCTAGTGTTATTCATATGCTTATAGATCACACTGTACGAAGTCGGTAAACCCCCGCCTATGTATGTAAGTTATTCTACGGCTTGCTGAAAATAGTTAGCCCCTGTGGGAAAATTTGGCGAGTAAACCATAGCTGTCCTCCCTTAGATCTCTGCTAGCCCCTAACGACTTGTAACTATGTGAGGAATGATCACCTTGCTTGGTCACCTTGCCAAGCTTGGCAAGGTCGTTCAAAGTGGGAATTACCTCAGTATTATGTGATTTGTAACACATGGAATATTCCCACATTCCACATTCTATTTGCTGTTGCCCCCCATTTGATGATCAGCAATGCCAGAGCAATTTGTGTGACTTTTAGATACCCCATTTGCTGTACAGAGTCCCTTGCCACAGCAGCAGTATGCAGCAGAGATTTGTGAGGACTTGGAGTGTTATGCTTGGCAGGAGTGCAGGCCAGTGCAGGCCTTACTTTAGGTGAACAAGGATGTGAGACTTATCTTTGGACTCAAATGTGAAGCCAAGGCTCAATACAACAACAAGTGGACATAGAGGGTGCACAAGGCCACTCTAGAATGACTAAGTCACAAGGAGTTCACATGAAGACAAGTGAATAATCTGGCACACCAGAAGAATGTGAGTTTCTGAAGTGCCAGTGCATACAGTATGCAATTAAATACATCATAGAATATTATAAACATATGTGATACCATGAGTGGGCATTCACCCTCTGTTAGAAACCAATATGTCAATTATCTCAACAATACAGCACTAGGAGTTGCCTATGATCACAATGTTATAAACTAATGGTCCAAAATACAAAGTAACTACATAGTAACTACACAGTAACTAGGGTAGTAATGATTGTGTTATGAGTGTCCTTGTGCCTCATCTCCATTCCCACTACTCTGCTAGAGTGTGTGCCTCTTTGGTGCATATATCTCCAGCACATGCACATCTGAGCAATCTCACATGCAGTGTGATCAACACCCCAATGCTAATAGTTGTGTGCATGAGTGCACTCCATTTCAACATCTCCCCCTGATCAGGCAACCCACTGCATAGGTCTCATGTTTCTGTTTTGCTTCACAAGTGATCCTTGTGCCAGTGGCTTAGTGAGGCCATCTGCCAGCATCTCAGCTATAGGCATTCATATTAGACTTATTGTAGAATGCTCTACATACTCTTGAATAACATGATGTCTTATTTCTATGTGCTTGGACCACCTGCCCATTACTAGATTCAACACTAAATCAATAGTGCTTTTGTTATTACCATGTAAGGGGATTATGTCATCTATAGTATACCTTAGCTCCCCTAGGAAGCTATGACGCCACACTGCTTGATTTACAGTGTCTGCCATGGCCATATATTCTGCTTCTGTGATGTTCTGAGCTACCATCTTTTGTTTTCACAAAGTCTAGCTTATAGCTCCATCTGCAAGCAGAAATACATAGTGTGAGGTAGAATGTCTGTCATCTGTCTGATTACCCAGACTTGAGTCACTATACCTATGGAGTCCTTCACCAATAGCACCATTAAACCATATGCACATATTCTTTGTGCCTACTAAGTAGCTTAGGATATATTGTGCTAGTTTTAAATGCTGCAGTGATGGATTTGTGGCATATTGTGCTAGGTGCAACACCAAAAACAAGATATCTAGTCTTGTGCCTATCTGAATATATAATAAACTACCTATCAATGATTGGTAGTGTCTAATGTCAGGCAGTGATGCTTGGCCAGTATATTTAATAAGGTGCACATCTGCCCTAGAGGGCAGTGGTGTATTGTGGGGATTTGTGTCCTGCATTTCAAGGTGCTCTAGCACATCTAGGGTGTAGCCAGACTGATTGATCTTAATGCACCTAACAGACCAGTCATGAATGATCTACACACCTAGGTACAGTGCCCCCAAAAACCATTCAAATGTTTTGAACATTTAGCTTATTTTGAATATATCTTCTGAACTAGAGGGGTTTATAACATGTACCTAGGCTTGTTTGAAAGCCCTTAATAAGGGGTTTCTGAGGATATTTTATGTATAGTTATAGCTTAACTATATAAGAAGATATGGGAAATTAATTCTAGAGTACCCACTTGAACAGTTTTTGTGCATTACTATTTACATAGGGTATATGGTGAAAATTAGTAGTTTGTGTATCCTCCATTTACTTTATATACCTCCATCACCCTCCTAGGCATGCTTTCTATCAAATTCTGAACCACAGATGGTTCAATAGCCTCCCACTCCCTTTGAGTGCGCTCCCATAGCTCATTAATCCCCTTTGGGGGGGTAGGGTATGCTGATAGCTGCTGCTTGAGATGAACCCAAAGGTGTTCAATGGGGTTAAGGTCTGGGGATTGAGCTGGCCACTCCATGACCTCAATCTTGTGGTCTTTGAACCAGGATGTGGCCTTCTTGCTCTTGTGTTTTGGGTCATTATCTTGCTGAAAGATAATATCTTTGCGCTTCTTCTTAAAATATTTGATGGATCCTAGCAGGTCCTCCTCCAGAATGCTGCAATAAAGATTAGTGTCCATCCTCCCATCAATCTTTGCTGCATTCCCAACTCCTTCCCAAGTCATACAGCCTGTTACGCTTTGCCTGTAGCGTGTGCTTGACTTAAGCACAAAGGTTATGGCGAAGTTAGCACTAAGTTGATCATCAAATGCAGAGGCACTTCCTCAATGCAAAGACAGGGTCACGTCGAACTTCTTGGTAAGTTACGACGGCCGATATTGCTTCACTTGTCATTTTACAAGGAGCACCATGTGATGGATCGTGATAACGAGAAGAGATGATAGAAGCGCAAAGAGAATTCGAGTTTGGAAGGCAATCCTAAAGAAGACCAAGATAGTGAATCTTGGCCTTCCACAGCTACTATTTGTACAGATACGTGAGGGCTTTAAAGTGCCTCTTTAATACATGTTAACCTATAGCGATACTACCTCGAACCCTAGTACCGCTATCCTAGGAATTGCTCAGCAATCACATGTGACTGCTGAGTGCTGACTGATGAACAAGTCTGTGACTAATTACTACTTACTACCATAGCCACAACTGGTAAGTAAGAGTCCACGCCACTCATGACGACACTTCGACTACTACTGTTACTCTGATTCGGATCCTACTGACAGCCCGAGAGCCCGACCGTGACATCACCCCCTTTTCAGGGAGCGATGCCCACGTCGCGAAAGGGGAAACTTAGCCAGTTCCTCCGACCCTGTCCGACTCCGACCCATCTGCCCATACGCTCCTCAATTCGACTCATTGCGTTAGCAAATTCTAGGCGTCGGACGCAAGCGTTACGTGCCACTGTGACCCGTCCCCATTCCTGCTCCAGTTCCGCCATGCGTAACTCCAAACGCTCCACGATACCACCGAGCGCCCTGTAGCGGTGTACCTCTGCCGTGAGGGATACGTCCTTGCACTCGTGGAGGGCGCGGTTAACACGGGCCCGTTCATCGTACCCGCCATTGAGGATCATAAGATCCTCTCTGGCGTATACCGCCTTTTCTTCGCCGGGGTTGAGAGTCTCGGCTGCAGCGTACAAGGGTTTTGGGAACACCTTGTTGGACTCCTCAATGAGTCCGAGAACGAGGGGGTCAGGTCTGAAGATGACCTGGACGTATTTAGCAGGGCACGTCACGCCGTCAGGGGTGGTGATGAAGAAGGGAACGTAATCGGGTCCTCGATTGACCCGGAACCCATATGGGCAACGGGTGGAAGAGACAGAGGAGACGGCTCGGTCGGCGAGCTGGGGATGGATATCACCTCGGTACATGGGGGTACCGTCAGTGGTGAGGGTGTGCGGAGTGGTGTTGTTTGGGGCGTCAGCATCTCTTCCATAGGAAATACTATCGTGCTCAGCTGGGTACCAGATGTTGACACTATCTGCCGAATCCTCTCCCTCCGAGCCATCGCCTCCTGCCTCCTGGTCTTCGCTTCCAGCAGCTGTTGATCCCGCCATTCTGCTACTACTTCCCTCCATGGCTTCGTCGGCCCAAATTCTTGGAGGTATTGGGAGAGGTGCGGGCTCAGCCCGTGCATCAAGGTTGCCAGCCGCGCGAACTTGGGCACCTCTGTCCAATGCGCCGTCAAGGAGGCGGAGTTTGTTGGCGGTGACGGGGACCTCGCTGGTGAGTTCCTGGTCGCTGACGATGGTTGTCCACAGGGGGAGTCCGTCATCGTCAGACAGTCAGGCTGCATTGGCAGAGGTGGCTTGAGCAGGGAACTGCTCGAGGACTGCTGAGAACTCAGCTCGGGTGATGGGGGTTTCACATCCCCCTTGGTCTTCTTCAGCCACGACGGCTTGGTTGGCACCTTCTCCTTGAGTAGATGCACGCTCTTCTTCCAGCTCGGCCACAAAAACCCGCTCAGGGGTTCCTTGGTAGTATGCGAGGACTTTCGAGAGGGTGGCATCAGCAGTGGGGTGCATGAATGAAGGGGGCTGATGATGGTAGGAAGTGGATAGTGGGAGATGGGGAGTACGGTGGGTGACCACTCGCCTTATGTATGTCGCCTGCGATTGTTCGTACTCCGCCACGGCTTCATCAGCAAAGATATCACTTTCATCGACCCACTGATTCTCCGAGTTGGGATACCCCTTCCATGACATGAGGTACTGCTTCTTTCACTTCCTGCCGAACTGCCGATGGTCCAGAATCTTCTTGACCTCATATTCCTCTTCCCCTTCTACCAGATCTGGAGGCGGGCGCATGTAATTGGGCCCATGCGTGGGTGTCTCGCGATAAGGTGTGAGAAGATCGGTGTGGAACACTGGGTGGATCTGCCACTGCGTGGGAAGTTGGAGCTGATAATTGATGGGGGACATCACCTTTGTGACCCTGAAAGGTCCATGTCATCGCACCGCTAATTTCGCGGTTGGTTGATGGGTGTGTAGGTGGCATCCTTCCAGCCACACCTGATCCCCCACCTGATAACGTGGCGTTTCTTTGTTCCAAACCCATGACTTTTGTGCCTGTACGATAAGCTCTTGTGCCCTACGCCGCATCTCTTTCAGTTGGTCAGCACGCATCGTGACCTGTGGGATAGGAGAAGGCTTATTGGTCCAATTGGCTCGCGGGTCGTATCCCATCAGAAGCTTAAAAGGGGACTTGCATGTGTATTCGTGGGGCCAGCTGTTATGCGCGAATTCTGCTAATGGTAGATAAGCACTCCAGTTATCTTGACGCTCGTTGGCCCAGAACCGCACATACTGCTCGAGCCATTGATTGGTCCGTTCTGACTGTCCGTCCGTCCGTGGATGATAAGCAGTGGAGATATTCTATGTGACACCCAGAGTACGGCATAATTCCCTTGTGAATTTACTTGCGAACCGGGGATCTCTGTTGCTTATAAGAACAGAGGGGAGGCCGAAGCACGAAAAGACGTATCTCGCATAGAGTCCCGCTACCTCCTCTGCCGAAATCTCTTTGTTACATGGGATAAATATTGACGCTTTACTGCAGTCGTGGTCGGTGATGGTGAGTATTGAATCGTATCCGTCCGATAGGGGTAGTTTAGTGATGAAGTCTAGGGCAACCACTTCAAACGGTGTTGCGTCCAACCGAGGGTAGATTGGTTCTAATGGCGCGCGAGTTGGTTGAGTGTTGATCTTCATCCACTGACATTTAGCACACCCCTTTACATAGTCTTGTACGTTGTTCTGGAGGCTAGGCCACCAGTAATGTCATTCTGTCAGCTGTGTTGTCCTTTTGATTCCTGGGTGTCCGTGAGTGGGTGTATCATGGTGAGCATGAATGATACTTCATTTTTGCGGTAACCCCCCCGTTATCACTTCTCTTCCGTCTTTATACCAGACATCCTGTATCTTTTTGAGGCGATGCCTGTCTACCCATGGTTGTAGTACGTTTTCATCTTGTTGTGGCATTGCTAGCTTATTGTTGATGATCATGGCCGTATTTGCAGCTCGTGCGAAGAGGTCATCAGGCAAGACTGTAATCCCTTCATTGTCAGTGTCTCCTTGATCGTAGTCCGGTCTTCGAGATAGTGCATCGGCTCTACCATTGGTGGTACCTTTTATATGGTGAATTTCGAAGTTGTATTCAGAGAGTTCGAGAACTTCCCTGGCTACTCTTCTACTGATTTTTTGTGGCGATTGCCAATATTGTAGGTTGAGGTGATCGGAGAAGACTTTGGTTACATGAGGAGATCCCGCCAGTAAGGGATGCCAGTGGCGAAAGGCCTTGATGATGGCTAGTAGTTCTAGGTCGTAGATGTCGTAGTTCCGCTCCGTGGGGTTGAGGGTTGCTGAGTAGTAACTAATAGGATGTCATTTGTTGTCTTGTTTTCGTTGTAGCAAGACTGCTCCTACGGCATATCCTGAGGTGTTGACCTCGAGTTCAAATGGATCACTCAGCTGTGCATGTGCTAGGACTGGTTCCAAGGTTACGAGAGTTTTGAGTTGCTGGAATGTGTTGTCCTCTTCTTGTGTCCAGCGCCACTCTGTATTTTTCTTCGTGAGTTTATGGAGAGGTTGTGCATGGCGGGAGAAGTTGCAAATGAAAGTGCGGTAAAAATTGCAAAAGCCTAGAAACGAGTGAACATCTCTGACTTTGGTCAGTGTCGGCCAGTCTTTGATGCCCGAAATTTTGACAGGGTCCATGCGTGTCACCCCCTTTTCAAGGATTACCCCCAGGTAATCCATATAGGGTGCATGGAAGAGGCATTTTTCGAGCTTGTAATAGAGATCGTGTTGGGCCGAAATTTGGAGGACGTTGCGAACAGCCGAAATATGGTCGGCGAGGGAATGACCAGTGCGAGTAGCAATACCGATGTTGTCCATGTAGACACGGATGATGGTCCTGCGTTGCTCGTGTTTAGCAATGATGTCACGGCAGATGTGATTCATCATGGTTTGGAAGGTGGCGGGGGAGTTGGTGAGTCCGAAAAACATAATGGTAGGTTCGAAAAGACCGTACTTGGTTTTAAATGCTGCCTTCTCCTCGTCGCCCGCTCGGATGCGAACGTTATTATACCCCCACCGAACGTCGAGTTTGGTGTAAATGTAGGCATTGCTGAGGTTGGTGATGAGATCGGAAATGAGAGGGAGAGGGTATTGGTTGCGTATGGTGAACTGGTTGATCTTGCGATAGTCCTGAACTGGTCGTAGTTTACCGTCTTTCTTCTTAATGAAGAAGAATGGCGACGCGTATGGCGATTTTGAAGGGCGTATGTAGCCCTTTGCGAGCTGCTCATCGAGGAAGGTTTGAAGGGCTTTATCTTCTTCCTGCATAAGGGGGTAGACCTTACAGTCTATCGCATCAGGGGCCCCTTTTTGGAATGTGATCTTGTGGTCCCATGCCCGTGGCGGTGGGAACTGGAATGATGCTTCTTTGTTAAATAGTTTACCGAAGTCTGAATATACCGAAGGTAACTCAGCTTTTATGGTGTATTGTTGTGCTTGGATGGCAAGCTCCGTGGTGGTGGTTCGATGATAGACGTCCATGTCGCCATGTAGTTGGTCTAGAATATCCTCTCTTTCCGTTCTGGTGAGCGCCTTAGCGATGGTAGCTTGTTGTCTCATAAAATGAGGATAGAGGGAACTTAACACGATGGGCATTGCATCTTCACATATAGTGGCGTGTTGCCAGCTCATTTGTGGTTCAAATGTGGCAAGCCATGGGTATCCCAATATGACGTCTTCAGTTCCAATATCGGTCAGCAAGAACCTCATTTGTTTATGGATCCCTTTTGTTTGGACATCTAGGTCAATAAAGTGGGTGATTAGTCCTGACTTATTTTTGGTGTTGTCAATATTCCATATCTTTTTAGGTCGGTCCAACTGTTGGATCCTGAGTCCCATTCGTTTTGCGAATGCAGGACGTATGAAATTGTCGGTGGCTCTGGAGTCTACTAATGCTCTTATGTCGGCCATGGTGTAACTGGTACGCACAGAAACTGGAATTCGCAAAGATTGGTAGCGCGTGATAATAACCGAGTTACAATTGACTGCCCTCACCCAGGCCATTGGGTTCAGGCGTCCTGAAAACCCTCCTGCTTCCACAAGTCCTGGAGGATTAGGTCCTTTACTTCGTCATCTTCTTCGGCCACTTTCGTCATCCACCCGTGGGCTTGTTCTTGTGGAGTCTGCGCACGTGACGCGTGGATGGGTGCTTCTTCAGGTTCATAACGATCCGCCTCAGTTCGACGGCTCGTAGAAGGTTCCGGATATGTGGGGCATGGTGCATTTCGTGAGCAGTAGCGACTGATGTGGCCTTTCTTGCCACAAGTATAACACGTCACCTTGGAAAAGTCCGTTCGTCTCTGTCCTTGTTGATGGAACCCTCCTCTGGGAGGTCGGGGAGGATTGTTGTTGCGGTAATTGTCGAGGACCTCTTCGGCCCCGGCTAGTCGTCCTCTGGCCCTGTCTGCGGATGTGTCCATGGCATTTGGATCTCTCGTGAGATTCCATGATGTTGAAGCGTGATCTGAGTTAAGAGTCACATGCTTCGTGGGAGATGCTTGAGTCATCTCATGGACATATACGGTATCTGGCCCCTTATGGGCAATAGCTTGATATGGACTTATTCCGGACTTCATACGGACCGGATCACCTTTTGTTTATCTTTATTATTCTTCCTTCTATTGTTTAGATACCGCTCGGTGACTCACTTGAAAGTGGCACCATTTTATATTCGTCCAATCATATCCCTTCTTGGACCCATTGTCGTGTCACACGTGTCCTAAACACAATGTGCGCACAGACCATTCCTTCTTGTTTATAAGGATGGTTGTTTACGCCTTCACACTTCAGAGTTCCTTCTACCTCTGAAGTGTAAGTGCGCCCTCTTCTCTTTCCACACCTATAGACTAACACTTCCGTAGTACTTGTCTTTGTCTAGGTGTGTAGCTACGTGCTATTAGAGTTCCTTCTACCTCTGAAGTTACTTGTCTTTGTCTAGCCTTTCTCGCTAACCTCTTCCCGCTAAGTCAGTGCTGCGTTCAACACATGATGGGGCCCATCGTCCTTGCCCTCTCGGAGCTCCTCATCCTCGGTCTTTCTGTTCGCTCCTTGGGCGAAATTGATCCAGTCGAGCCTTCATGTGGATATATTGCTGCTGGTGTTTCATAACTGCAGTCTTCCAGTCTTCGAATGTTCGTGGGTCGTCCATGGTAAAGACCTTCTCATATAGCTCCTTTGGAAGGCCATTGGTGAAGATGTTGAGAGTGAGGGAGGAATCTAGACAATAACCAGCTTGCCGTGCTAAGGTTTCAAAGGTGGTGATGTATGTGTCAACATCCCCTCTGAGCATCCGAATCCCTTTCTTTAGTGCCGCCTGTGCTTGTTCCTTCTCAAGGGTGTTTGAAAATCGCCTGTTGAAGGTGCTGACAACTTCCAACCAAAGGCGAGGGTCGTTGTCGTGAATTCCTCCAGTAACTTGTCAGTTTAGCCATCAACTTGTATGTGTGATCCATTCGTTCACATCCTTGCCTTGTATATAGGTAAGGAAGAACATTGCTCATCGGTATGCGTTCATCATGATGGGGTTGTTGTTGTTGATCCCCCAGTATAGTTCCCATTGTGTGAGGAACTCTTCTGCCTTCTGTCTATCGCCTCGGAAGATTTCAGGGGCATTTCCTACCAACTTGTCATTGGTGTGAGCGTGTCTCGGAGAGCTGGGTGGTGGTACTCCCCCAGCACCCCCTGGTGGGCTTCCTCCTCCTCCTCCTCCTCCTCCCAGGAATCCTCCTCCGGGCGGTCCTCCAATTCCCCTGGGCGGTCCTCCTGGTGGATCCGGTTGGTCTGGTCCGATGGCTCTCATTATAGCTGCATCATCGGCATTGAGGGGTTGTCCTGTCATGGGGTCTACTGGCATCTGTGCCAGGGTACGTGGTTCATCGGTGATAGTGGCCATTGATGGGAGTATGGTAATAGACTCAGCTTGTTCGATGAGGTTAACCTCTGCCTGGTTCAATGGTGAGTGTTAAGGCCTAGCGGGGCCTTACAGTGCGATGTGCACTGAGGGTACAAGGGGGACAAGGACAGGGTACAAGGACGAGGTGCTTGGTAAATGGTAACCAAGGCTGAGGGAGTTCTAGGAGACGAAGGTCCGCGAGGGACGACCAAGGAGCAAGGGTTCGAAGGGTAAGTCAATGGACTTAGTGACGAGGTACAAGGGGCTTCGGTCAGACGGCCGAAGTATGAGGGACTAAGTTGAATGACTTAGGGTCTGTGTGTGCGCGTTGTTATAGCACAAGCACAAAGCTTCGAGGTGGCTCCCAACTAAGGGAAGACTGACAGTGGTGATGAGACGACGAGAAGGAGACACACAGTAGAGGAGTGAACAAGCCTGGTATTCGCTAGTATGATAAACGAAGACAAGACTAGGGGATAAGCACACAAGTGGTCAAGCTTATATAGGTAGCTACTCCGTGTCCGTCCCATGAGGGGGATACTATAATAGAGAACAAAGGGCAACGCGAATGGGGAAGAAGGTAGAACAGGGAACAATAGGAAGCGCAAAAGGGAAAAGGGGAAGAAGGGGAATCGGAGTAAGAGAGCGTACATGGTAATGAGTCAACAGGTTAGTACTCCGAGATAGTCCGAGGATAAGGAAAGCGATAAGGTAAAAAGAAAAGTAAGTTCGTGGAGAGCAGGATCACGACAGTGAGGGAGATCGAGGTTGTTCGTTGTCGGAAATGTTCTCCGATATTTCATGAGTGTTTTCAGAATGACTGGTGTCTTCTTCTCCGTCAATTGGTCCCCAGTCTGATCATGGGAGTACTTCGTCAGCGTATATGTCGCAACGATGATGAGGTCGTAGGGGGGAGATAACTTGCCACCGGTCTAGAACGTAGTCGACCGCGCACCAACACAGACGGTCAAAGCTAAACTCAACTGGGCATTCTCCACGTCGTGTCTCGATGACGTATCCTTCAGCTCCGGTAATGCTACTCCAGTATGCGTTCCTTAGGTATTGGATTGGGACGTTGCAACTTCCTCGTCGTGATAGGTTATACAGATGAAATCCGTCAATATCCCACTGTTCTCTGGTTGTTACTCTCGCCACGGTGGAACAATCTTGGTCTTAATGTTACACTTTGCCTGTAGCGCGTGCTTGACTTAAGCACAAAGGTCGTGGCAAAGTTAGCGCTAAGTTGATCATCAAATGCAGAGGCACTTCCTCAATGCAAAGACAGGGTCACGTCAAACTTCTTGGTAAGTTACGATGGCCGATATTGCTTCACTTGTCGTTTTACAAGGAGCACCACATGATGGATCGTGATAACGAGAAGAGATGATAGAAGCGCAAAGAGAATTCGAGTTTGGAAGGCAATCCTAAAGAAGACCAAGATAGTGAATCTTGGCCTTCCGCAGCTACTATTTGTACAGATACGTGAGGGCTTTAAAGTGCCTCTTTAATACATATTAACCTATAGCGATACTACCTCGAACCCTAGTACCGCTATCCTAGGAATTGCTCAGCAATCACATGCGACTGCTGAGTGCTGACTGATGAACAAGTCCGTGACTAATTACTACTTACTACCATAGCCACAACTGGTAAGTAAGAGTCCACGCCACTCATGACGACACTTTGACTACTACTGTTACTCTGATTCAGATCCTACTGACGGCCCGAGAGCCCGACCGTGACACAGCCCCATAACATCAAGGAACCCCCTCCATGTTTGAGTGTAGGCTCCACTAGACGTTCAGTGAGGTGCTCCCCTTGTTTTTTCCAGACCCATTTCTTGCCATCTGAGCCCATGCAATTGATCTTGGTCTCATCTGACCAAATAACCTTCTTCCAGTCTTCCACAGTCCAGTAGAGGTACTTTCCTGCAAAGTCCTTTCTAGCTTTGCGATGACTTGGCTTGAGATAGGGCCTCTTCTGCTTTCCAACTGCTTTAAGGCCTGCCTTCTTAAAGCAATTTCAAACTGTCTGATTGCAGAGAGTGATACCCTTGATGGTCTCCAGCCTTCTAGCAACCTGAGGAGCAGTTTCTGCTTCCCCAGAGCCAAGAAGATGTGCAGCATGGCAGATATCATGTTGGGAGAGCTTAACAGGATGGCCTCCAGAGGACTTTGGATGATCTGAGAGGTACTTTTGATGAATATTACTGATTGTCCCAATGCTTCTGTGGGCTGCTCTTGCTATACTTCAGACTGGGTGGCCAGCCTGAAGAAGGGAAATGATATAGTTGACTTGATAAGAAGAGAGGGATTTCATGATGATGATGGTAAGGAAGAAGTGGTTGTTTTGGGTTGTTTGTACCTGTTTCAACTTTGTTATATGTCACATGATCTCCATACTCAATTTTAGGGTTCTGGAACAAGAATCAGTATTGCTATTTGAGAAATACTACTCTAGGATACCATCACACAAAAACTGTTTAAATGGGTACTCTTGAAAGAATATATATTATCTGAGTATCTAAGGATGTTGATAACACATATAGTATACTCTTGGATAGCTATGATAAAGGGCTTTCAAACAAGCATAGGTACATGTCATGAACCCCTCTACTTCAGAAGTTATATCCAAAATAAGCTAAATGTTTAAAATATTTGAATGGTTTTTGGGGGCACTGTAAGGGGAAAAGAAGATGGAGTGGGGATAGGTTATAGGACAAGACAAAGAGACAAAGTCTAAGAAAGTATAGTACAGAGGGGAAGGGATATACTAGTGGGGGGTCTGAAGCATCTGGATTATAACAATAGGGGGGTGTTGATAACCCTTCACTAGCTGTTTTCTTGGTTAACTCTGCACCAACAATATTGTTCAAAATTGAACTCAACTGGGTGTGGTCTGTGTGCTCCTCTGATTATGTACCTGGCTACTCCTGCAATAGTTCCCCACTGGGCCTCTTTTAGATATCATATAGATACATTTCTGGTCCCTCTTCTTGGGATTTTGTAGGCATGGAAGCCTTCACTATTCCACCTTTCTCTTGTGGAGACTCGTGCCACAATGAGATATCTTGGTCCTAATGTTACACTTAGCAGGAGCATAGGCCTTACTTTAGGTGGACAAGGGTGCAAGACTTATCTTCAGACTCAAATGTGGAGCCAAGGCTCAACACAATAACAAGTAGATACAGAGGGCACACAAGGCTGTAGGAATGCACTTGCCTGGAGGAGCAGCCTATGGCACAGACTAGCACTGCAGTGGGAGTGCACAATGCACTATGAACACTGTGGTCAATTTTTTCCCTTAAACCTGTTTTGTGCAGGACTTTCATTTTATCTATTCACAATAACAATTTTGTTTGTACATTACTAGGCTATAGTTCAGAGTCAAGCACAAGCACCCTAAGCCTGAAGTTACAGGGACAGCTCATTATACCCCACGCCTTCTAGTTAACTCACTTCCAATATATTACACTCATCTTATGCCTCAGAATCAATATGTATGGGTTCTCGTGATCCACTACCAGTATGTTCTATCTTGGTTTGCATGTTATGACTTGGTCACCCTGTGATGTGTTGATATTTCTGTTACTTACTGTATGGTACTCATTTTTTCTCGAAACTTCTATGATTAACAAATTATGGCTACCTATATAGTATATAATGTGCTCATATGGACTCAGAATGAAGATTGTGTGGTGTATTCTTGAAACTCCCATCTGCACGCAAATCTCCTCTCGTTTATTTCAACTTAACTTAACTTGTAACATCTGTGTATCAACCAGCACAGGTTGCATGACTCAGCAAGTGTCACACATTACATTGTTACAAGTGACTGTGACACATTATTATCACTAGGTTATGGGCCCTGCCCAAGCCTAATACCCTATATGAAGAATTGAGTTAATCATATCAAGCTTATATTTTATCTTATTAACATTCTATTTAATCATCATGAATGATGAACACATCAATGTCCCAAAGCTTGCTGCAGATGGCAGCAACTGGGTAATCTACCAGGATCAGATGACATGGGCTATGGGCTCATGTGGTCTAGCTGATCACCTGACTAACATTAACATGCCCGCAACCTACACAGCTCAAGGCATGGCAACTGAACTTGCTGTGCCAGTCCAATGGGCACAAGGGGAAGCTGTAGTAAAGCAGGCAATCACTGCTTTGGTACCTGATTCCATCTTCAATTGTATCAAAGGGAGCACATGCACCAAGGACATTTGGGAGATGCTGAAAAATTTATTTGAAGGAAGAACTTAGCTAATTGTTGTGGACCTTCACTGGCAAATTCAGATGCTGAAATGCAGGGAGGAGGACAATATACACACCCATTTTGACACTGTTGCTAATCTATGTGAGCAGTTAGCTGCAATGGGCAAGACCATTCTGGATGAGGAATATGCCTCAATTTTGCTTGGCTCCCTTCCCATGGCATACAATGCCACCACTTTGGCTATGGCAACAACTGCATCCCTGATAGGCATTACCATCACTGTGGACATGGTGATCCACTTAGTTACTGACGAATTCAACAGGTGCACACTTAAGGTAGGCAAGCCCAAAGAGGGTGCTCATGATGAGGTGCTCAGCACCGATGCCAGCAAATGCAAGAAATCCAAAAGGGACATAGAATGCTTCAATTGCAAAAAACATGGCCACATGAAGGCTGACTGCTGGGCAAAGGGAGGAGGAAAGGAGGGGCAAGGGCCAAAAAGATGTAGCCAACAAGATGGCGCTGCATCAGCAGACCCCCAACCTGACATAGAAGCCTGGATAGTAATTGGAGATAATGCCACACCACTGGCATATGAACCAAATGAGCCAAACAACCAAGTCTGGGCTATAATCGAGGAGATCTCAGATACTGATGAATCTAGCCTCACTTGCCACCCCTGTGCCAAGTGCAAACTCTATGATTCCAGGGCATCATGTCACATGTCCCCTTATCGCAACCAGTTCACAACTTATTGACCAATCCCCCTGCATCCCATTATGGCAGCTGATAAGTGCCTGTTTTTTGCAATAGGAGTAGGAGATCTCAGTATACAGGTGCCAAATGGCAAGTCATTCACACCCGTCATTTTACATGACACTCTTCATGCACCTGAGATGGCACTAACAGTTATCTCTGTGAGCTGAATTGCCAAAGCTGGATTCAGAGTTTCATTTGAAGGAAATACATGCAAAATTACAAATCCAAAGGAGAAAATTGTGGGAAGAATCCTATCAAACTCAAGCAGACTTTACTGTGTTGAACACTGTCATGGCCACATCAGTCGCTATATTTTATGTTGTATTTTTATCTATTTTATATGATTTTATACGATGCCATATGGGCATCTCGGGCATAAGAGCCTCAGTTATTTTCGCTAAGTCATGCGGTCATGTGCACGACACACGCCAAGTCATGTGCAGGAAGTCACATGAGCTCCAAGAGTCACGTTGTATGGACACGTCACAGGATCATGAGAAGATCCTTCCATTTACGTCCGTTACAATACATAAACGATACAATTGGTTAGAATAGTGTAGAACGCTGTAGAGCATTCAGGTAATATACATTACATGCTAGAAAGTACCATTACTCAGTGACGCGTCATCCTCTAAGTCAAAGAGGATTACAGTGTATCAGTCAGCACAATAGCGACACGTCATCACCTGAGTCATAGACCTTACTTAGTAGTTAGTAAGCACAGCACTTATGACTCCACACGGACCAAGTACTACAGTATATAAGCCTGTATTAGATAGCACTACTGTTACAGTCGCCAGCGCATAAGAGTGCCAGCTCAGTTGAGAAGGAAAGAAGTGAAAGAAGTGGAGTTATGACTAGACAAGAAGGTAACTATGTTGGGTCTTTGTTATCTTCAGAAGTGGTGCCACGTCGTGTCTTGTACTGTATATAAGAGGTTCTTAGTATAGGTAGTACTGTATTGAGAGTCTCTTGTCCGTACTACCCCCTCTCCTATCAAATTCCATTCTGTTTTCGAGAATGTTTAAGGTCACATCGGTGACATTAGACTCTCAATTCTTTCTCTTACATGACGACTGACCGTTTCTATATCCGTGATTTCGGGGTCAACGAAGACCGGCCTCAGAATCCTCACATTTACTTGGCCACAGAGGGCCAGTATTGGAGCATCCCAGTAGAACATCTAGTTTACGACCCCAGACCAAACGATATCAGCAGTCACCCGATCCATCTGTTCAACGACAAAGGGGCTTTGTACGAAGTCTTCGTGGATCCAACAGATCCAGTGTGCCCGACGTACCGAGGCAGCCACCATACTGATATTGAAGCTTACGATGAGAGCAACGTAGTGTCATTAGACCCGAACAACCACTTCTCGGTTCTCTCCATAAACGAGTCACCAAGATCAGTTACACCGGACCAAGAGTTGTACAGAAACGAACCTATCCCCGAGCAACTTCATGTTTCACCCATTCTCCCCAGTATGACGACCACAGTAGCCCATACACAGATGGTCGAAGAAACGAATCAAACTGACCTTAAAACACTGAGCTATCCTACTCACTCTGTTGCAGGATTCCTGAGCCAAGGATGGTACTTAGGACAATCCCCGAATCCCAACCCAGGAGGAGATGATCCCAGAAGAGGCGGTGGCGAAGGAAGAAGACCCGGAAGCCCTGGAAGTCCAGGCAGACATGGAGGTGGTGGACCTGCTGGAGGAGGAGGAGGAGCGTTTGGAACCGAAAAGACTTTGGGAGCATTACCAGCTATTTTCAGCAGCAACAGAGATCAAGCAGAAGCTTTTATTGATGCTATTCAAACCTATTTTTGACTGAATCACCAAAACTTATTCTTTCAGTCCTACTTCACCAGAATTGCATTCATCCTTACCTTAATACAAGGCGAACAAGTGAACGGTTGGGCTCGAGACCAAGGTGCTTGGCTAGACACATTGAACCCTCGCACCCAAGACGAACTACAAACATGGGTCCAGTTTCTAGCCCGTTTTTGCGAGCAATTCCAAGATACGCAAAAGACGGAGAAAGCTCGCATGAAACTTGAAGATCTCCGTATGGTCTGGCCTAATGCGGATGCCTATGTAACGGACTTCGAACAGCTTGCTAGGGAAGCATCATACGATCTGGTTCATCCTGCCACTATTCAGCATTTCCTGAATGGACTACCGAAGTCAGTCCTTGAAGATGCCTTGTGGCCTCCATATGTTTACACGTATGCGGAATTGAAACAACGTGCAATTGACTCAACTCGGTCCCATCAACTTATGAAGTCGATTATGGATCGACGAAGCGGCAAGAATATGATCCCTCGACCTCCAAATACGCAATGGCAACCTCCACGAGGACCCCCTCCACCGCATAATAATTGACCCACCTACAATTCAAGCAACGCTCCCCGTTCTCACAACAACGTTCTGGTCCCTATGGACGTAGGGAGGGGACAAGCATCCAGAAGCAGAGGATGGGCTCGCACTGCCCAAGGCGATCCAAAAGATGAGCAACACGAGAATCAAAGACCAAAAGGACCATGCTTTGCATGCGGGAAGACAGGTCATATAGCACGAAACTGCTATTCTCGTAACAAACCACCCGCCGCTCGCCAAACACGATCTGAAGAAAACGAAGAGGGCTTGAGTTACATGGCTGCGGACATCAAGCAAGCCATTGCTGGTCTCCCGGAGGAAGAAATGCGAGCATTGGCCGCCATGTATGAAGGTGGAGAGGGTTTTACGATGGCCTAATCCGTACAGCCTGGATTAGGTCACAAGAGTCGACACGTATGTACCTAGCAAATAGAAGATCGATGACTTTACGGGTATATCTCGTGTTCGATTCAAAGAGGGCTGAGTTAGTCACCTTGTTCGACTCAGGAGCAACAGAAAACTTTATCAACACAAAAACAGCAAAGAGGTTACAGATCACAGCAAAGACCCTTGATGCTCCCAGATGTATTTACAACGTCGACGGAACTCCAAATCGACACAGATCTATCACTCATTTCATTGATCTCTACACTCGAACGGGCATCAAAGTTATACGGATGCGGTACTTCATTACCGATTTAGGACCTAACGAGCTGATCTTAGGATATCCATGGTTTGCGGTGTTCCAGCCCCAAATCGAGTGGAATTGAGGATGGATCTCCACAGATCAATTACCGATTATTTTAACAAATCATAACCCCGTCGCACGTGACTTATTCATTCGAAGCAGCACCACTCAAACACTCGTGTCTAAACTAGCTGAAGAAGCTGGTTCGCATAAAGGAAAAGGAGAGCTTCCTGAACATTATCGCAGACATGCCAAAGTTTTCAGCGATCTTGAAGCGCAACAATTTCCGACATCAAAAGAATGGGATCACGCAATAGACCTGAAGAAAGACGCACCAGCCGCATTACCCGGCAAGATCTATGTGTTATCACAGGACGAACAAAAAGCACTACAAGAATTCCTAAAAGAACAACTACAGAAACAATATATCCGTCCATCGAAAAGTCCATATGCTTCTCCCTTTTTCTTCATCAAAAAGAAGGATGGCAAGTTGCGTCCCGTTCAAGATTATCGATGCCTCAACGAGTGGACAATTCGAAACCAATATCCATTACCGCTGATTCCCGAGCTTATCGCTCGTGTCAAAGATGCCGCCTTATTCACTAAATTCGATATTAGATGGGGCTACAACAACGTTCGCATCAAAGCTGGAGATGAGTGGAAAGCGGCGTTTATTACCAACGAGGGATTATTCGAGCCAAGAGTAATGTTTTTTGGTCTAACCAATTCACCATCAACATTTCAAACGATGATGAATGCATTATTCCGGGAAGAAATCAACGAAGGATGGATAACCATTTATATGGACGATATATTGATCCATACTCTCGATAATCTTGATCTCCACCAAAGACTCGTGCATCGCACGCTGACAAAATTAGCCCAGCACGACCTCTTCCTGAAACCGGAGAAATGTCTATTCGAGAAGAAAGAAATCGAATTCTTAGGTGTTGTTCTTAGCAAAGGGACTATTCACATGGACGAAGCAAAGATCAAAGGCATCTGAGAATGGCAAGCCCCTCGCTGTGTACGCGACGTACGAGCATTCCTGGGATTTACAGGGTTTTATCAGTATTTCGTACAAGGATACTCTACGATAGCACGACCAATGATCAAGCTCACACAAAAAGACATGCCATTCCAATGGACGCAAGATCAACAGGACGCTTTTGATACGTTAAATCACATATCTGCTCACACCCTATTTTGCACCAACCCAACTACTCGAAACCATTTTTCCTCTCGACGGATGCCTCCTCGTACGGCGTGGGAGCCATACTCTCACAGGAGGGTGATTCACCAAATACCCGCACATCAAAACCCTTTTTGCACCCAATCACATTCTATTCGGCTACTTTCATCCCCGCAGAACGCAACTATGACATATACGAATGAGAGTTGCTGGCAGTCTTAAAGGCATTAACGCACTGGCGCATGCATCTTGGCGGAGCTCAACATCCAATCACGATCTTCACAGATCATGCCAATCTGCAATATTGGAAAATGCCGAGAAAGGTAAATCAACAAATTGCGCGATGGTTCAATGAACTACAAGACTACCAACTTAAAATCGTGCAAGTCCCAGGGAAGTGGAATACGGTCGCAGACCTACTCTCTAGACCTACAGGAGTCGACATGGGAGAACATGATAATCAAGATCTTACTCTTCTTCCCACAGATGTATTCCTCAACATAGCAGACCCAATCAACGATCTTTTCCAATTTGTGTGTCAAGCACAGTTCTGCTCACGATCAGAAATGGACGACCTTCAAAAGAAGTATAAACTAACACATTTGAAGGACGGATTTGCATGATGGGTAACCGCCAGCGATCAAATGGTGGTTCCTAACAACGATGCAGTAAAGAAGGCAATTCTTAAAGAATATCATGAGGAAGCGACTGCCGGTCATCCAGGGCGTGATGAAACAAAAAGACAAGTAATCAAGCATTACTGGTGGCTGGGTATCGCTTCCTACATCGAAGAATACGTGCAGGGATGTCCGATTTGTCAACAAGTCAAGGTACTCACGCATAAGAAACGCATACCTCTATACCGTATTCCTACACAAGAGGGAACCCTACCATTCGAGACGATCGTGATGGATTTAATTACACAGCTCCCGAAGTGTGGACGATACGATGCAATCCTCACCATCGTGGACCATGGCTGTTCTAGAGCAGCCATCTTTATTCCATGCAATACGCAGATAACTGGAGAAGGAGTTGCACAACTATATTACAACCATGTTCTCAAATGGTTCGGGTTCCCTCAGAAGATCATATTTGACAGAGATCCGCGGTTCACCTCTATCTTCATCAAAGCCTTGTGTCAACGGCTCACTATTTCTCAAAATATATCCACCGCTTTCCACCCATGTACCGACGGACTGTCCAAACGCAAGAATCAATGGATTGAGCAATACTTATGAACTGTCGTGAACTTAACACAAGACGATTGGGCCCACTGGCTGCCGCTCGCTACTAACATTCATAATGGGCGGTTCAACGAAACTACTGGATTTGTGCCTGCGGAATTGTTATTCGGCTATACCCCAACAATATCTCCAGTACAAGCATTCAAGTCTCATGTACCAAGAGTAGAAGAAAGACTACAGCAGATACAGCGGTTCCGAGCACTAGCTATTGCTGTGCTTAACGCTGCTGCGAAAGCACCACCCCCTCATCAATTCTCAGTTGGAACGAAAGTATGGTTGGATGCCACCAATATCAGTCTCCCTTATCATAGCCGCAAACTGGCGCCGAGGCGATACGGACCCTTTCTCATCATGAAAGCAGTCTCGCCTGTGGTGTACCAATTGCAATTACCAACTGCATGGACTGTTCACAACGTCTTTCATGCTTCTCTGTTATCTCCCCATCAAATCACCACCACTTTTGGACTGCACGCAGACGACGCACGACCACCACCAGACATAGTACAAGGTCTAGAAGAGTTGGAAGTCGAAGAAGTCATTGGGCATAGTGTTGTGATCCGGCTCACCACGGACTTTTCTTTCTTTTACTATATCGCTTTGACTCACACTTGTTTCCCCTCGGAGTACTAACCTGTTGACTCACTACCATGTACGCCTCCTTACTCCGAGTCCCCTTCTTTACCCTTCCCCTTCTGGGCTTCCCCTTATTCCCTTTTCTTCTCCTTCCCCATTCGCGTTGTCTATTGTTCTCTTCTTAGTATCCCCTCATGGGACGGACATAGAGTAGCGACCTATATAAACCTAGCCACTTTGTACGCTCACTCTCCAGTCTTGTCTTCGTTTATTATACTAGCGAATACCAGACTTGTTTACTCCTCTACTGTGTGCTCCCTTCTCGTCGTCTCATCACCACTGTCGGTCTTCCCTTAGTTGGGAGCCACCTCGAAGCTTTGCGCTTGTGCTATAACAACACGCACACACAGACCCTAAGTCGCTCAACTTAGTCCCTCGTACTTCGGCCATCTGACCGAAGCCCCTTGTACCTGGTCACTAAGTCTATCGACTTACCCTTGAACTCTTGCTCCTTGGTCGTCCCTCGCGGACCTTCGTCTCCTAGGACTCCCTTGGCCTCGGTTACCATTTACCGGGCACCTCGTCCTTGTACCCTGTCCTTGTCCCCCTCGTACCCTCGGTGCATGTCGCACTGTAAGGCCCCGCTAGGCCTTAACATAAGACAAGACTCTTCTACCTTGTTGCAGTAACTCCGCTTGCTGCTCCTTCGTACCCATCGACCCACAGCACCCTGAAAACACCGTGGCTAGTCTATTCATCACCTTAGATCCCGTTCACCCCACCCGAGTACCCCGTCGCCTCAGAGCAGATCTCCCTGCCCACATTGTTGGCTCCGCCTACTGGTCTACCTTCCCTAGCGATCCACAAGGAGGATATTACCTTAACCACGACGGAAAAGCAGTTCCGGTTGAATTCATCAACCATCATTGGTACCCACTCACCAGAGAAGGCGCAAACTTCTTCGCCTCTCCAGCACACGCTGTCCCAGCAGACCCAGCAGACCACGACCTAGGACTTGGTTGGTATTTACCCACCGACCCCAATAACCCAGACAACGCACTCCCCACCATCGAACCACCGGCTCTTCCCTCTATTCCACGCGTCCCCACTCCTGTCACAGCACCCATAACCACCGCACCAGTCACAGTCCCTACCACCATGACCACCCGCACCATCACATCGGGAGCACTCCGATCAGTCGCTCCAAACACCTTCACGGGTGACCGCACCCTCAGCGGCACCTTCCTCAGCCAGTTCCATCGCTACTGGGCCCTCAATGACAACATCGACATCATGGCGCAACCTTACCTGCGCGTCCTCACTGCCCTGTCTTATATCCAGGGACCCCTCGTTGCTGACTGGGTGGAGGCCCAAGAGAAAGGCCTCATCGCTAAAGTCAAACACTCTACCACCCCCATTGCCCGCACTGACGAAGTTCTATGGGACGCCTTTGAGGCTGACTTCAAGAGTGCCTGGGCCGACTCCACCCGCGCCCAATCAGCCTATCAGAAACTTATGAACCTTCGCATGAAGGACCTCGACATTGACACCTACATCGCCACCTTCGAGCGGCTCACCACCGCTGCTGAATGGGAACCTACTGCCAAGGGCACCATCGCCCAGTTCAAAGCCGGACTTGAAGAGTCCATCCACCGTCGTGTCCTCTATAGGGATACCTGGCCCGTCACCATGGACGAGTGGAAGAATGCAGCACGAAGAGAAGTAGAGCGAACACGCGAGCTGCACAACTCCAACCTCCTCCTTAGCAAAAAAAGAATCCCGTTCCAGTCCACTTCGCACACCACACAGCCCCGTCACACCCAGTCCCACAACCATGGCGTCGTCCCCATGGACGTAGATGCCACCACCAGCACCCCCCAAAAGCTCAAGAAGCTTACCCCAGAAGAACGCGAGAAGCTAGCAAAAGAAGGACGCTGCTTCCGTTGTCGTCGTCAGGGGCATATGTCCTGCGAATGCCCCCAGCACCAGAGTACCTCCAGCGCTCGCACCACCTCCATGTCGTCCACCCCTGCACCCTCCACCACCGCTTCCACCACTCCCTCTACCAGTGTCCCCAAGAAAACCAAGGCTCAACAAATTGCGGCTATCATAGCCAGCATGACTGAAGAAGAGCGAGGAGAATACCTGGATGACCAGGATTTTCACGATGCCGAACTCTAACAGCCGAGAGCAAGGCAACCATTAGCACCATGTATAGTACGAAGAACGATTCAATGACAATCCCCGTTCAAATTTACATGTGGCACGGAAAGGCTGAAGTAGAAGTCCTCCTTGATAGTGGGGCAACCAACAATTTCATCGACACTCGCACCGTCTCAAAGTTACACCTTGGGACACAAGAACTACGCACCCCCCGCCTCGTCCACAACGTGGACGGAACCCTCAACCAAGCAGGATCCATTACCCACCTCACTTACCTCGTCATCAACCAAGGGGCACAAGCAGTAAGAATGCCCTTATACATCGCCAACCTCGGACACAACCGCCTCATCCTAGGTCACCCATGGTTTAAACGATTCAACCCCAGAATCGACTGGACCACCAACACCCTCGAAGGAGGGGACCTCGCACTCCACTCCGTCTCTTATCACAAACGCATCCACCTCCAGATCAACAGCATCGCTCAGAAATGGGCTGAGAAGGCTATCACTTCTAAAACCCCACCAGTAACCGACATTCCCTCCGAGTACCAGCGCCATGCCACAGTCTTCTCCGAGAAAGCTGCACAACGCTTCCCCCCTGCCAGGGAAGATGACCATGCCATCACCCTCAAGCCAGACGCTCCCGCCACCATCAATTGCAAGGTATACCCCCTCACCCCGGTCGAAGAAGAAGTCACCAAGGAGTTCATTAAGGAACACTTGGAGAAAGGCTACATCGTCGAATCTAACTCCCCCTATGCCTCCTCCTTCTTCTTCGTGAAAAAGAAGGATGGCAAACTATGCCCCACTCAAGACTACAAACCCCTTAACTCATGGACCATCCGCGACACGTACCCTCTCCCACTGATCAACACCATCCTCGAACAGCTCCAGGGGAAGAAGATCTTCACCAAGTTCGATATCCGCTGGGGCTATAACAATATCCGCATCAAAGAAGAAGATCAGTGGAAGGCCGCATTCAAAACACCCTTCTGTCGTGATCCGGCTCACCACGGACTTATTTTCTTTTACTATATCACCTTGACTCATACTTACTTCCCCTCGGAGTACTAACCTGTTGACTCATTACCATGTACGCCCTTCTACTCCGATTCTCCTTCTATCTCTTTCCCCTTTCGTATCTCCTATTGTTCTCCCTTGATCCCCCCTTCTTCCCCTTCCCCCTTTTGTGTTCCCTTTGTTCCCTTTCAGTATCCCCTTCATGGGACGGACCTGGAGTAGATACCTATATAAGCTTGATCATGTATACGCTTATCCCTCAGTCTTGTCTTCGTCTATCTTACTAGCGAATACCAGGCTTGTTTACTCCAACTGTGTGCCCTCTTCTCGTTGTCTCATCACCACTGTCGGTCTTCCCTTAGTTGGGAGCCACCTCGAAGCTTTGCGCTTGTGCTATAACAACGCGCACACACAGACCCTAAGTCGCTCGACTTAGTCCCTCGTACTTCGGCCATCTGACCGAAGCCCCTTGTACCTGGTCACTAAGTCCGTCGACTTACCCTTGAACCCTTGCTCCTTGATCGTCCCTCGCGGACCTTCGTCACTTAGAACTCCCTCGACCTTGGTTATCGTTTACCAAGTACCTCGTCCTTGTACCCTGTCCTTGTTCCCCTCGTACCCTCGGTGCACGTCGCACAGTAAGGCCCCGCTAGGCCCTAACACCTTCGGCCTCTTCCAACCTCGTGTCATGTTCTTCGGCCTCACCAATTCCCCCGCTACCTTTTCCCGCACCATGAACCGCATGTTCCGCCACCTCAAGGACAAATACCCCAAGGAACTCTTCATCTACATGGATGACATCCTCATCGCTACTCATGACGACCTATCACGCCACCGCACCATTGTTCATGAAGTCCTTGACCTCCTAGAAGTTGAATCTTACTTCCTCAAACCCTCCAAGTGCGCCTTCGAACAACCCCGCATCGAATACCTCGGCATCATCGTAGACGGTGACCAGATCAAGATTGACCCTGTCAAAGCAGATGGCCTCCGTGACTGGCCACGCGACCTCAAAACCCTCAAAGAGGTCAGAAGCACATTGGGTGTCTTAGGATACCAACGCCCCTTCATCCTGAACTTTGCCAACATCGCCCGCCCCATTACCGCACTCCTGAAGAAGGAGACCCCATTCTGATGGACTCCCGAATGTCATCACGCCCTCGACGCCCTCATCTCCCACGTACTCTCCGATCCTGCCCTTTCCCAACCAGATATGTCTAAACCCTTCCAACTAGAAGTCGACGCCTCCACATTCGCCACTGGGGCGATCCTTTCTCAGAAGGACCATAGGGGGAAATCCCGCGCCATCGGCTTCCACTCAAAGATGTTCACTGAGGCAGAACGGAACTATGATATCCATGACAGAGAACTCCTGGCCGTCGTTCGTGGCCTGGAGAACTGGCGTCACCTCCTAGCAGGATCCCCCCATCCCATCACCGTCCTCACTGATCACAAGAACCTCCAATACTACCGTAACCCCCAACGCATTAATCGTCGCGTCGCCAGGTACCTCCCCAAACTGGCAGATTACCATTTCACACTCGTTCACCAACCTGGAGCCTCCAATAAGGCCGACGCTCTTTCCAGGCGCCCTGACTTCTATGATGGCTCAGCGGACAATGACCAGGTCACTGTCCTCCCCCCTTCGCTCTTTGTCAATGCTGCCCTCTCCTCCTCCCTCGATGATCGTGCACGAGCCCACCAACTCAAACAGCCAGACCTTCTCTCTAAATGGACGCTCTCTCACAACCTCACTCAGAAGGAGGGCTTTCTCTGGAACGGCTCACGCCTTGTCATCGTGGAAAATGACAATCTAAGGAGGGGGGTAATTTCCCTATATCACGACTCTCTCACAGCCGGACACCCCGGAATTTCCAAGACCCTCTGGGCTATCTCACGCGATTACTGGTGGCCAAACATGAAAATCTCCGTCACCAACTACATCAAGGGCTGCGCCACCTGTCAATCACGTAAAAATAACCCTACCAACCCAAAGCCACTGCTCTACCCCATTGCCACAGACCCCCATTCCCTTCCTTTCGAAACCATTGCCTTGGACTTCATTACAAAGCTCCCCCTATCCTCCAACTACGATACTATACTTACAATCACGGACCACGATTGCTCCAAAGCCTCCATATTCATCCCCTGCAACGAAACTATAGACGCTGAGAAAACAGCATTACTTTACGCTACTTACGTACTTCCCCATTATGGACTTCCCAAACGCATCATTTCGGACAGAGACCCTCGTTTTACTTCCACATTTACCAAAGAACTTTGCAAATTACTTCACATCGATCAGAACATTAGTACCGCTTACCACCCCCAAACTGACGGCCAATCGGAACGCACTAACCAATGGCTGGAACAGTACCTCCGCATCTTCACCAATTACAAACAGGACGACTGGGCGTCCTGGCTCCCCCTTGCACAATTCGCACACAACTCCTGGCCCAGTTCTACCACCAAGAAGACCCCCTTCGACCTTCTCATGGGACACACCCCACGCGTTCACCAAACCTTCCACTTCTCCACTGTCCCCTCTGTTGACCAGCGCATGCAGCAGATAAAGGAAGCACGCCAGCAGGCACAAGATGCTATCAAGCGCTCACAGGACCTCATGACTAGGTCCCACACTCATTTCACCCCTTACTGTGTCAGAGATAGAGTCTGGCTCGAGGCCAGGAACCTTCACACCACCCATTCATCTGCCAAACTATCCCCACGGCGTTATGGCCCCTTCCTAGTCACCGCTGCCATTTCACATACCTCTTACCGTCTTAAGCTCCCTCCGCAATGGAAGATACATAACGTCTTCCATGCTTCCCTTCTCACCCCTTTCAAGGAAACACCCGAGCATGGTCCGAACTTTACGGAACCTTCCCCTGACCTGATTGATGGGGAACCAGAGTGGGAAGTGGAGCAAATTCTAGGGTCACGACGCAGGCGCAACCAACTGCAGTATTTGGTCAGATGGAAGGGCTTCTCTGAGGCCCATGACTCATGGGAACCCTCGGCTCACATTCATGCCGACCAACTTGTTACCAACTTCCATCGGCAAAACCCTAGCTCCATCCGCTCCCTCTGGGACGGGCACGGAGTAACTCCATACTTAAACCCTACCTTTTCCCCCACTCCGCTCATCATCCGCTCTATCACTCTATCCCCCACTACTGCCACCACTGCCACTATGTCTGTCTCCCCTGCTACCACCAACGACCGCTCTCTTGCTGACCGCATCGGCTCGCGTGCTGCATCCCCTGTCCCTTCTGAGGGAACCTTCGGTGCTCCTAGGTCTCCTCTAGGCAACCCTCTTCCGCTAGCTGCACGTATCCAGTCCCCTGTTCCATCCCCCGAGCCTCTCCCTGTCCCCCCTCGCACCAACTCCCCTGCCTACCTCCATCTCCACACCCCTGAACCTGGTCGCCCCCTCACACCGTTCTCCCACCCCCCATCGCCGGCCTCTTCTATCGACCTGGGCAATGACAGGTCCGATGATGACCCCCCTGCCGGCTTCATGATCTACGACTCACGACGAGCCAACCACGCTCAATACTCCTTCTCAATCACCGGGCTGAATGGCACCCCCAAGCGCCCCCATTACATTCGCTATGAATGGGACCACGAGGGCCACAACCACTATGTTTTAGAACACCGCAGGGACACTGGCCGCTACCAGGACTATGGAGCTCCCCTCACCGCTGCCCCTTTCCACGGACCCCCCCCTGCCTACCCTGATAACGCCGACCTCTCCCCCTTCCACACCGACCACCCTGACAAGGAGGCGGTTGAAACCGGCCTCAGGGTCCTCAACGATGTTGGGGTCAATGCTGACATAGACAGGTACCGATTCCTGGAAGAGGAACACTGCGTCCTACTGGAGCGGGAGAGGGACTTGGCAGATGCCTGGAACGACTGGAGGAGGAGGTCAGGGGTTATCCGGCAGAGGCTGGTCACATCACAGGTGCGCACGCACCTTCATCCTTATCTCATGGGGAACGCTTACATTCCCCACCCACGCTACACCGACGACGCAATGGCGTCCTCTGGTATTCCCATCAGGGAGTATCTGGAGGACCAACACCCAGGAGGGGAGCGTTACACCCGCTTCCCCATGCCATGGCTTCATGATGAAGAGAAGCCCGGCGTGTCCCGCTGGATCCTGACCCAGGGTCACGAGTCTCACGCCTCCCAGAAGACCCCCCTTCCCAACCCTCAGCCCGTCCGCCCCTCTGCCCTCAAGTGCACCAAATGCCGCGTCCCCAACGTCACCCACTCCTCCAGGAACTGCCCTATGTGGCAGCACTGCTTCTACTGCGACAACGTGGGCCACCCAGCATACAAGTGCTTCTACCCGCACTCCAGGTGCTTCGATGGAGAGAGGTGCCACGTTCCCCCCAAGCACAAGCACTTCAAGGGTGGTTGTGAGTGGTACTTCAAGTCATGGCAGTCCTTCTATGGGAACGACACTCATGACAATGATTACGACGCCTATGACGACGTCAACTGGGAGGCGGAGGACCGAGGTGATTGATGCATGGAAGCATCTACCAAGAGCGGGGGTGATGTCGTGATCCGGCTCACCACGGACTTTTCTTTCTTTTACTATATCGCTTTGACTCACACTTGTTTCCCCTCGGAGTACTAACCTGTTGACTCACTACCATGTACGCCTCCTTACTCCGAGTCCCCTTCTTTACCCTTCCCCTTCTGGGCTTCCCCTTATTCCCTTTTCTTCTCCTTCCCCATTCGCGTTGTCTATTGTTCTCTTCTTAGTATCCCCTCATGGGACGGACATAGAGTAGCGACCTATATAAACCTAGCCACTTTGTACGCTCACTCTCCAGTCTTGTCTTCGTTTATTATACTAGCGAATACCAGACTTGTTTACTCCTCTACTGTGTGCTCCCTTCTCATCGTCTCATCACCACTGTCAGTCTTCCCTTAGTTGGGAGCCACCTCGAAGCTTTGCGCTTGTGCTATAACAACGCGCACACACAGACCCTAAGTCGCTCAACTTAGTCCCTCGTACTTCGGCCATCTGACCGAAGCCCCTTGTACCTGGTCACTAAGTCTATCGACTTACCCTTGAACTCTTGCTCCTTGGTCATCCCTCGCGGACCTTCGTCTCCTAGGACTCCCTTGGCCTCGGTTACCATTTACCGGGCACCTCGTCCTTGTACCCTGTCCTTGTCCCCCTCGTACCCTCGGTGCACGTCGCACTGTAAGGCCCCGCTAGGCCTTAACAGTTGTGGCATTTGGCCATTGGTTGTGCGCAAATTCTGCCATCGGCAAATATTTGTGCCAGTCATCTTGTCTTTTGTTGCACCAAAATTGAAGGTACTGTTCGAGCCATTGGTTTGTCCTTTCCAATTGGCCATCAGTTCTTGGATGATATGCCGTACTGATGTTTTGGTGTATCTTCAGGGCTTCGCACAGGCCTTTGGCAAAGTGTGACGTAAATCGGGTATCTTGGTCTGAGATAATTTTCTTCGGGACACCAAATCGGTTGTATACGTGTTTCAGGTAGAGTTCCGCTACCCCTTCTGCAGTAATTGTTTCTTGGCATGGTATAAATACTGCCGCTTTACTGCAATCATGATCTGTGATTGTCAGGATCATGTTGTATTTGCCTGACAATGGTAATTTCGTGATGAAGTCCATTGCTACTGTTTTGAATGGCAAGGAATTGGTTGGAGTGATTGGGATCATTGCTGGTTTGAGCGGCTGCGTATTAACTTTGTTAGCTTGGCATGCTCCGCATCCCTTCATGTATTGCTCCACATCTTCCTTCATCTTTGGCCACCAGAAGTCTCATTTTGCCAGGGCGTAGGTATTTGTAATTCCTGGGTGTCCAGCAGATGGGGTATCATGGTAAAAGTGAATTACCCCCCTCTTCAGATCATTGTCCCAGCAACGACAATCCAGTCTGTGTCGTTTTCGATTTTCCACCAAATTTTGACTAGTTTGGTGAGCGCATAGGTGTTTGACCATTTTCTGAGCTGTTTCTGGCTCTTTTTGTTTGTTTGTTGGTCTTCTTCCACCTGGTTCTGGAGGGATTGATACTTGCGGTGGTTTATGGTTCCACTATAGTGTTCCCTTTCTTTCTGGTTCGAGGGATTATAATATTCTGGTCCCATCATTCGTGCAAAACTGAACAAGATAGGTGGTAGAACCACCAGTGCCTTGTTATCATTTTCACCTTGTTCGTAGTCAGGGCATCGTGACATTGTGTCCACCCGACCATTCTTCTTCCCGGCTATATGGACTAACTCAAAGTCGTATTCCATGAGTTCCGCATGCCATCTTGCTACTCTTCTGTTATGGTCACCTGGATTTTTCCAGTATAACAGATTAGCATGATCTGTATGCACCTTCACTTTGAAAGTGGGTTGGTGCAGGAAATGTCTCCAATGTTTGAACATTTCCACAAGGGCTAGAAGCTCCTTGTTATACACATCGTAGTTTCTTTGAGCATCGTTCATGGTTTTTGAGAAGAATGCTACTGGGTGGAGCACTCCTTCTTTGTTTCGTTGCATTAGGACGGCTCCCAGTGCATAGTTTGAGGCGTCAACTTCGACCTCAAACGGTTTTTCTTGGTCCGGTTGTATCAAGACCGGTTCTTCACATATTCGCTTCTTTAGTGTTTCAAAAGCGCTTTGTTCTCTTGGCCCCCAGTTCCATTGAACACCTTTCTTTAGTTGGTCGTTCAATGCCTTTGCAATGAAGGAAAATCCACGGATAAATCGCCTGTAGAAGTTGCAGAATCCTAGGAAAGCCCGAATGTCTTTAGTGGTTTTCGGTGCCTTCCATTCTGCAACTCCGGCAACTTTAACCGGATCCATGGTGACGGTTCCTTTTTCCAAGATTACTCCTAGAAATTCGATACGTTCTACCTCGAAAAGGCATTTGCTGGGCTTTAGGTAGAGATCTAGCTTTTGAAGTCATTCGAGGACTTTGTTAACCAAATTGCAGTGTTCTTTTTCATCCTTCTTTGTTGCTATAAGGATGTCGTCCATGTAGATGATTACTTGACCTGTTGCTGTAAGGTCATTGAATTGGGTATTCATCATCCACTGGAAGACTGCAGGGGCATTTTTCAGCCCAAATGGCATCACTGTTGGTTCAAAAAGTCCTAAGTTCATTTTGAAGGCGGCTTTTGGTTCATCACCTTCTTTAAAGCGAATATTGTTGTATCCTGCTTGCACATCCATTTTGGTGAATAACCTGGCACTCTTCACCTTGTTGACTAGTTCCTGTATTAGAGGCAATGGGTATCGGTCAGGGATTGTGAAGGAATTTAATTTTCGGTAGTCCACTACTGGACGAGGTTTTCCATCTTTCTTTCCAACAAAGAAGAAGGGTGACGAGTATTGTGATTTTGATGGACGAATATAACCCTTATCCAAGTTATCTTTGATGTATTCATCGAGCTTTTCTTGCTCGCCTTTAGATAATGGGTATATTTTGCAGTCTAGAGTTTTTGAGGCGTCCTCTATAAAATCAATAGCAATATCCCATGGTTGGTGTACCGGATATCACTTCGCTTCTTCTTCAGAAAAGACCTTCTTCCACTTGTGGTAGTGTTTCAGGACTACCTGATCCCAGGTTTTCTCTTCTTTTGGCAGCACTTTTACTGCCATCTTGGTTGATGTCGAGTTTCTTTTGAGGCTTTCTTCATCCATTCGGTGGATAAAGAGATCTTCCCCAGGGGTGCATAACGATGCAGCCTTCTTGGTCCACGCATCTCATATGCGTACCACTTCTGCATCCATTGTGTATGAGAGGGTCTTGATGACAAGTGGTTGCATGCTTTCATCAAGGGTCACGCTTCTCCAATTGATCAATGGCTGGAAGGCTGCAAGCCAAGGGTACCCCAACACCATCTCGTCATCTCCTAGATTGGTGACAAGGAATCGCATATTCTGTTTCTTTTCCCCAGTTCAGACTTGCAGGTCAACATAGTACTTGATGATTCCTGACTTGTTCTGGGTCCCATCAATGTTCCACACAATGCGGGGTCGTGGCAGCTTTAGTTTGCCAATCTTCATTCTTTTCAGGAGCTTGAAGTCGATAAAGTTGTCCATGGCTCCTGAATCCACAAGAACTTTTCTTTTGGCTGTTGTGTGTGCAGTTTGTATCAGAGTTGGGATTTGGAGACTTCGATATTTACAAACAAACACATCTTTAAACTGTAACGCATGCGCCCAGACCGGAGGGGTTGTGCGTTTTAAAAATCCTTCCCATGCTCAGCATCCCAAGCCTGCTTCAACATTTCATATTTTTCCTTTGTTGAAAGGCTTTTAATAAGGGAAGATTGCATATCGGTAGGGGTGGATTCAGTTTCAGACTGTTCCTCTTCTGGTTCTTCCTCCTGTTCGCTTTCTTCGGCTGTAGCCTTGCGAGCCTTCTGAGGAGGTTTCTTGTCCTTTACTTTGTCCAGACAATTTCGTGAGAGGTGTCCTTGTTTGTTGCAGTTAAAGCAATGGCCTTCTTTTTTTTGGACTTCAACATCTGGTTTATCCGCAGTGGTTGCAGCCGCCCTTCCTTTTGTTCCTTTACGATTAAAGTTGGAACGAGAACGGTCTGCCCGAGTATCCATTGCATCTGAGGCTGGGGCTGGCATTTTGATGCCTAGCATTTTTGCCAATTGCACAGGGTTCATCTTGCCCGTGCCCTTCTTTCTTGGAGTTTCTTCGCAAATCCCCCGAATATTCTGGACTGCAGTGTTGTCTGAGTGGTATTGGCGTACTCCATCGGCCCATCCTCTGAAATCAAGGGGGCATACCACTTTGTAGACGTGATCCATCATGCGATAGGGAAGTTTAGATGCAAATAGGGAGAGTGTCAACTGAGCATTCAGAGGATACGTTGCTTCGGCAGCAAGAGATTCAAATTGAGCGATAAACGTGTCCACTTCATTTGGTATGAAGGCCAAGTGGCGCAGTTTATCTTCAGCTCTTTCTCTTGCTCCAGTATCTTGGAATGCTTGTTCAAAGCCTTGAGACACTGCTGTCCAATAATATTCGTCGTTCGGGAGTCTTCCATTATTCATTTTGCCTAGGATCCAGTTGGTCCACCTTTTGACCCAGTCCTTTACGTTTGGCCCTTTTATGAATCCGAGTAGCAGGGCCGCTCGTTTCATTGGTATCGCCATTTGTTCAGCATCCAAGTTCGTGATACAATACAGGTTGAATTCCTGCATGAACTGGTCTGCAAGCGATTGGGTGCCATCAAAGTCGGTTGGGGGATTTCCTCCAAGTTTGCCGTTTGCCCCTCCAGGGCCTGCGCCGGCACCTGCGCCCCCACCTGCAGGAACGCCACCCCCTGGAGGACCTCCTCCAGGTGCACCCCCACCTGCTGGGGGGCCACCTCCTGGCGGTCCACTTCCTCCTGGTGGTCCTGGGGGCCCACCTCCGGAGGGACCACTTCCTGCTGTCGTAGCAGGGGGGTTTCTGCTTGTTCCCATTCCCATTTTTGTGAAAAATGTCTGTACTGTGGATGGTGGAACGGCCATCGTGGTTGTTGCTGCTGCGGTTGTAGTGGTTGTCTGTGTTGCCATTGGAGAACTTTTTGTATCACATCTCTTAGCGGTTGGCACAGTATGCTGGCCTGCCTTCAACGGAGTATCGTCTAGTGGAATTGCTATTACTGTCGTTGGTCTGATCGATCTTCTTCCCAGGTTATACAAGGAGGGGACTGGTTGGATTGCGATCCACTTTCTAGTCCTGCTGTCTCATTGTATAAAGTACCACTGCTCGATACTTTCTTTGTATTCAATGGCGAGGTATGCTGCGCTAAGTATGTCGTATACCCAGAAACCTTCTTCACCGTCTATTTCCTGCCAAAGGGCTGCTCCTTTTACGTGGGCGGGAACATTGTCGTCTGTTCTCCTCTTGATGGGAAACGGTTTGAATCCGGCAACAGATCTGGATTCGGAAATTCTTCATCCCTTAGCCAGTGTGGCAATAGGTTCAATAGACTTGACTTAATGTTACGTCACAGTAGGGACGTTCACCCAATGTGGGTTAAGTCGATCTACTGAGACGCTGCACTAAGGGGTCTGGTTCTGGTTGTCAAGGGAAGTTCCGAAGAGGAACTTCAGTGAAGATGTATGAGTTGAAGAGTCAGCCTAAGCCAATAGTGGCACTTAGGATTCTTCAGTGAGAGGAGAGGGTTTGTTCAATGAGAGATGGAGTATTCACAGTCTTCAATTGCTCAAGTACCGTAGAGTACAAAAAGTCAAGTCTAAGGCTACTACTACCTGGTGAGCCTGTATTTATAGTAAGTAAAGAGGTATCCTAGGATAGAATGATAATGGCATCCTAGGATCTGGTCACTGAGCAATCACAATAAGAACTGTGGCGTGCAGCCCACAGTAATCACATGTAGGATGTGAAACAAGATATACATGAAACAAAGTGCCCCTTAGCAACAGGCTAGAGTCATCATGACTCTTATGGAACCAAACAAGGTAATGAGTCACCATGACTCATATGAGAATGACCATGTGATAAGAAGTAAAAGGTGTCACGTGTCCTAAGGCGAAATAAAGGGAGTAAAATAGGCAGTGTCATAACAGGTTTGGTTGTTACGTCTCGTCGGGACGTTGGTCCAACTTGGACCCTGGATAGGCGCTAGGAGGGTAAATCGGCTAAGTCGAATACGAAGGGGACTCCCTTAACGTAACGACGAGGCTAGCAGCGGAGCTTCTATGTCACGCTGGCCTAAAGTAGAGACTTGCTTCCAAACGTGAAGTACAAGTCGTCGGCTCAGAATAGCCCACAGGGAAAAGAGGAGAGAATGGAAGATTCGATGAGAGAGAGCAATGACGATTCAAAGAAGACCAAGATGGCGAATCTTGGCCTTCCGCAGCTACTACTTATACATCTACACGAGGGCTTTAAAGCGCCTCTCCAATACATGTTGACCTATAGCGATACTACCTCGAACCCTAGTACCGCTATCCTAGGAATCACTCTGCAATCACATGCGATCGCTGAGTGCTGACTGATATACTAAGTCCGTGACTAATTACTACTTACTACCATAGCCACAACCGGTAAGTAAGAGTCCGAGATCCGAATCACTACATTGCTTATTACATCTGATAAGTCCGGAGGGTCGACCGTAACATCACCCCCTTTTCAGGCAGCAGTGCCACCGGAGCTGGAAGGGGCGTTGGTCCAGTTGCGACGACCCTGCCCCACGCCGATCCAGCCACCCATCCGTTCCTCGATACGGTCCATCGCGTTAGCACATTCGAGACGGCGGACGCACGCAGTACGTGCCACGGTAAGACACCCCCACTCCTGCTCCAACTCCGCCATCCGAAGCTCCATCCACTCGAGGACTCCCCCCAGGGCCCGGTAGCGGTGCACCTCCGCCGTCAGCGTAACGTCCTTAAGCTCGTTGAGGGCGTGGTTGACGCGCGCACGCTCGTCGTAGCCTCCGTCGAGGATCATGAGATCCTCGCGGGCGAACACGGGCTTCTCCTCTCCTGGGTTGAGACTCTGCGCCGTGGCGTACAAGGGCCTGGGGTAGACCTTGTCGGACTCTTTGATAAGTCCCAGAGCGAGCGGGTCAGGTCCGAAGACGACCTGGACGTATTTTGCCTGGCACGTCACGCCGTCGGAGGTGGTGATGGGGAAGGGAACGAAATCGGGTCCTCGATTGACCCGGAACCCGTATGGACAACGGGCGCTGGCGACGGTGCTTGCCATTCTGTCGGTGAGCTGGGGACGGATATCACCTCGGTACATGGGGGTACCGTCGGTGGTGAGGGCGTGCGGAGTGGTGTAACGCGGGGCGTCAGCATCTCGTCCGTAGGAAATATCATCGTGCTCAGCTGGGTACCAGACGTCCTTGCCGTCGTCCTCAGCCTCTCCCTCTGTGTCGCCATCTCCTGCCTCCGGGCCTTCGCTTCCAGCAACTGTTGATCCCTCCATTCGGCCACTACTTCCCTCCATGGCTTCGTCGGCCCAAATTCGCGGAGGTATTGGGAGAGGTGCGGGCTCGGCCCGTGGAGCAGGGTTGCCAGCCGCTCGAAGCGCGGCTCCTGGGTCCAGTGGTCCGCCGAGGAGGCGGATTTCGTTGGCGGTGATGGCGACTTCCGGGTCGGTGTCAACTTGGAGGATGTCCCACAGGGGAACACCGTCGTCGTCGGAGAGGCGGGCCGTGTTTCCTGCGGCGGCTTGAGTGGGGAACTGTCGCATGACGTTGGACAACTCAGCTTCGGTGATGGGGGTCTCCCGTCCCCCTCGGTCTTCCGTAACCACGAGTCTTTGGTGGGCACCTTCTCCTCGAGCAAGTGCGCGCTCTTCTTCCAGCTTGGCCGCAAAAATCCTTTCAGGGGTTCCGCGGTAGTACTTCTGGGATTGCGAGAGGGAGGCATCGGGGGTAAAAGGCATATAGTGGGGGAAAGTGGGTTGAGTGGAGTAGAAGGGAGAGGACGGATGAAGGGACTGGCCGGTGAGGGTACGCCTTATATGCGTTTTCTGTTGGGTCCGTTCATACTCCGCCACGACTTCGTCGGCAAAGATGTCTTCTTTGTTGACCCACTGGTTCTCCGAGTCGGGGTATCCCTTCCATGCCACGAGGTACTGCTTCTTTCGCTTCCGCCCGAATAGCCGGTGGTCTAGAATCTTCGAGACTTCGTATTCTTCCTCTCTGTCGACAAGATCCGGTGGTGGGCGCTGATAGTTGGGTCCGTGCGTGGGTGTCTCACGATAAGGCGTGAGAAGATCGGTGTGAAAAACGGGGTGTATCTGCCACTGCGTGGGAAGCTCAAGCCGGTAGTTGACAGGGGACATCACCTGGGCGACCCGAAAGGGGCCGTGCCTTCGTGCCGCGAGTTTCGCGGTTGGTTGGGACGTACGTAGGTGACGTCCTTCCAGCCACACCTGATCTCCCACCTGATACTTGGGCGCTGTCTTGGCCTTAACCCATGACTGTTGGGCCTTGACGATAAGTTCTTGCGCCGTACGCCGCGCTTCTTTGAGTTGATCAGTTCGTAATATGACGTGAGGGACAGGGGATGGCTTATCGGTCCAATCAGCCCGCGGGTCGTATCCCATGAGTAACTTGAATGGCGTTATTTTCGTTGCTTCGTGCGCCCAGTTGTTATGCGCGAATTCCGCCATAGGAAGATAAGAGCACCAGTTGTCTTGCCGCTCATTGGTCCAGAACCGTAGATACTGCTCTAGCCATTGATTGGTCCGTTCCGACTGGCCGTCGGTTCAGGGGTGGTATGCCGTGGAAATGTTCTGCGTGATGCCAAGGCGTTTGCATAGTTCCCGTGTGAACTTGCTCGCAAATCTAGGGTCTCTGTCACTGATAATAGTGGATGGAAGTCCGAAGCGGGGGAATACGTATCGGGCATAGAGTCCCGCTGTTTCTTCTGACGTAATTTCTTCGTTACATGGTATAAAGACCACCATCTTGCTGCAGTCGTGGTCAGTTATCGTGAGGATGGAATCATACCCCGAGGATCGAGGGAGTTTCGTGATGAAGTCCATGGCCACTGTCTCAAACGGCATGGCTTCCGATTTGGGGTAGATGGGTTCGAGAGGTGCGCGACTTGGTCGATTGTTAATCTTCATTCGTTGACATTCGGCGCAGCCCTTCACGTAGTCCAACACGTCGTTCCGTAGACCCGGCCACCAGTGTTGTCGTTCGACCAGCTGGGTAGTTCGTCGAATCCCTGGGTGGCCGTGAACAGGGGAATCGTGGTGAGACTGGATGATACTTCTCTTCTCAGGGGTTTCCCCCGTGATTACTCGCCGCCCTTCTTTGTACCATACCCCATCAATCTTCTTCAGTCGCTGTCCGTCGACCCATGGTCTTATCATTCCTTCGTCTTGTTGGTACGTAGAAGTCGTTGGTTCGGGAATTACTGTGCTGACTGCTTTCGCAAATACGTGACTTGGCAACACCTTGACTCCTTCGTTGTCTTGCTCCCCTTGGTCATAATCCGGTCGCCGTGAGAGGGCGTCGGCTCATCCATTGGCGTTGCCTTTAATGTGGTGAATTTCAAAGTTATACTCCGATAACTCAAGTACTTCCCTGGCTACACGCCGGCTGATCTTTTGTGGTGATCGCCAGTACTGCAGGTTTAGATGGTCGGAGAATACTTTGGTTCGATGTGGGGAACCAGCAAGTAGGGGTCGCCAGTTGCGAAATGCCTTTACGATTGCCAGCAACTCGAGGTCGTAAATATCGTAGTTGCGTTCTGCGGCGTTGAGGGTGGACGAATAGTAGCCGATGGGATGTCTTTTCCCATCCTCCTTGCGTTGTAGTAAGACTGCTCCTGTAGCGAAGCCGGAAGCGTCCACTTCCAATTCAAAAGGTTTACTCAGCTCGGGGTGTGTCAGCACTGGTTCAGACGTGACGAGGTGCTTCAACTTTTGAAATGCGGCTTCTTCTTCTTTCCCCCATCTCCATTCCGTATCCTTCTTTGTCAGATGGTTGAGCGGTCGTGCGTGTGTGGCGAAATTTCGGATGAAAGTACGATAGAAATTGCAGAAACCAAGGAAAGAGCGCACGTCTTTGACTTTAGTTGGTGTAGGCCAGTCCTTGATGCCCGAAATTTTGATGGGATCCATGCGTGTCACCCCCTTTTCAAGGATTACCCCCAGGTAATCCATACGGGGCGCATGGAATAAACACTTCTCGAGTTTGTAGTAGAGGTCGTGTTCGGCGGAGAGGGCGAGAACATCGTGAACTGCGGCAATATGATCAGCGAGAGAGTGGCCAATGTGAGTGGCGATGCCAATGTCATCCATGTAAACCCGAATAGTGGTTCCTAGAGCCGCGTGTTTAGCAATGACATCACGGCAGATGTGGTTCATCATGGTTTGGAACGTTGCCGGGGAGTTGGTGAGGCCGAAGAACATGACCGTGGGTTCGAAGAGGCCATACTTGGTCTTGAACGCAGCTTTCCCTTCGTCGCCAGTACGGATTCGTACATTGTTATATCCCCAGCGGACGTCCAGTTTGGTATAGATGTGGGCGTTGCTAAGGTCAGCGATCAGGTCGGTAATAAGAGGGAGTGGGTACTGATTGCGAATCGTGAGGTCATTGATGCGGCGGTAATCTTGTACCGGTCGGAGCTTGCCATCCTTCTTTTTGACGAAGAAGAAGGGTGAGGCGTAAGGAGACTTGGAGGGGCGGATATACCCCTTGGTGAGCTGTTCGTCAAGGAAGGCCTGAAGGGCCGTATCTTCATCGTGCGTCAGTGGGTAGATTTTACAATCAAGGGCGTCCGGCGCCCCGGGTTTGAATTCGATTGCGTGGTCCCATGCGCGGGACGGTGGGAAGTGGTGGGAAGCGATTTCGTCAAAGAGACGGTTAAATGGAGCGTACACTGGTTGTTACGCTTCGGTAAGCGTGGGCCTTGCTTTAGGTGATGAGACGCGAGTACTTAACTCTGAGATGCCCGAAGTTGAATCGCGAAGTCCCTCCTTGGATCTTCGACTTGTCGTTGGTTACGCTCTGAGGTGTCCGAAGTTGGATTGCGAAGTCCCTCTCTGGATCTTCGACTTGTCGTTGGTCTTGCAATTGGGAAGACGCTTCTAGTCTTATGCAGTGCACCCTTCCGTGGTAGAACCGAAGGCGGAAGGAAAGGATCTGAAAACCGATGATTCAAGAAGACCAAGATAGCAACTCTTGGTCTTCCGCGACTACTACTTATACACAATGATGGAGGGCTTTAAAGCGCCTCCCGAACGATATTGGCCTATAGCGTATCTAGCTCGAACCCTAGTACTGCTATCCTAGTAATCAGTAAGCGTAAAGTACCATGTGATACTACTGCTGACTGATAACACGTGAAAGATATTGTCCCTGACTAATGTAAGAATCACGAGCCTACTACTGTAGTCAGAACCTAGTAGTAAGCGTTCAAGTCCGGTCCGTGACATCACCCCCTTTTCAGGAGCGACGCCCACAGAGCCCCGGGGGTCCCATCCACCCCGCTTGTACGTCTTCGATCCTCTGCATTGCTCGCGCCTGTTCCAACCTACTGATGCTCAACGCCTTGTCCGTCGCCAACCGCCCCCACGTCTCCTGCAACTCCCGGATTCTGGCCTCCAGCCGTCCCAGCTCCACCCTGAGGGCCCGGTATCGTCGGATCTCCGCGGCGAGGCTTACGTCCTTGCACTCGGCGACGGCCCGGTTGATGGCCCCGACGGCGTCGTACCCCGCGTCGAGGATGAATAAATCCTCCTGCGTGTACTTGATGTGGGTCTCGGGGTGTACCACGTACTGTGGGGCAGCATACAGGGGTTTCGGGAACACCCTGTCGGACTCGTCGATCAGGCCGAGCACGATGGGGTCGTTACTCATGATGGCCTGGACGTATTTTGCCTGGCGCGTCACGCCGTCGGGGGTGGTGATGGGGAATGAAATGAAATCGGGTCCTCTATTGACCCGGAACCCGTGAGGCGCACGGGAGTTGGCGACGCTGGAGACGGCGCGGTCAGTGAGCTGGGGACGGATATGGCCCCGGTAGAGGGGGGTCCCATCTGTGGCAAGGGCGTGTCGTGTTGTATGAGGTGGAGCATTAGCTTCTCGCCCATAGTGAATGTGTGGGTGCTCAGCTGGGTATTGCTCGTCCTCGCTGTCCGTGATTTCCCCCTCCTCTCTCTCATCTCCTGCATGCGGCGTTGGGCTGTTCGTAGCTGTTCTTCCCTCCAGTCGTCGGTCACCTCCTTCCACGACTTCCTCGGTCCCACCAGCTTCTCGTACCTCTCCTTGGCGTGCGCGGACGTCTGCACCGCGGTCGAGAGCTCGTCGAAAGTCGTCGACTTCCGCGGTGGTGAAAGGTCGGTCTGCAATGGGCAGTCCGGTGTCGGCGTGGAGGATATGCCACAGAGTGGGCTGTCCATCGATGTCGGGTGACAGTCGTGCGCTGTTCGTCCCTCGTCCTTGAGCGGGGAACTGGGTGATGGTACTGTTGAACTCAGCTGGGGTGATGGGCCCCTCGGGCCCGGCTCTGTCTCCTTCAACCACGACGACCTCCGTCCCGTCGTCATGGGCTGTTGATGCCCGCTCTTCTTCCAGTTCGACGGCAAAAATCCTCTCGGGGGTTCCAAGGTAATACGAAGACGTCGATGAGGCGGCATTGGGAGCGACGGGCATTGACTGGTTGGGAATGATGGTAGTGGTTGTAGAAGGGGGGAATGAGATACTTTCGCGGACTCTCCCACTCCTTATAACCGTTTGGGAAACGGCCTTCGAATTTTGATACTCCGCTAGAGCTTCGTCGGCGAATAGGTCCTCCCGGTTGACCCACTGATTCTCCGAGTCGGGGTACCCCTTCCATTTGACCAGGTATTGCTTCTTCCGCGCTCTACCGAAATGCCGTTCGTCTAGAACCTTCTCGATTTCATATTCTTCTTCACCATCTACCAAATCGGGTGGTGGTCGCTGGTAGTTTTTCCCATGAAGTGGAGTCTCGTGGTATTTGGTGAGAAGATCCACATGGAACACTGTGTGAATTTTCCATTGCGGGGGAAGGTTAAGCCGGTAGTTGACAGGGGACATCACCTCTATGACCATGAAGGGGCCGTGTCTCCGAGGCGCGAGTTTCGCTGTTGGTTGATGAGTGCGTAGGTGACGTCCTTCTAACCACACGAGGTCTCCGGTCTGGAATTTTGGACCGTTTTTGGCTTTGACCCATGACTGTTGTGCCTTGAGAATTAGTTCCTGAGCATGTTTCCGTGCTTCTCGGAATTGTTCTGCCCTGAGCGTGACTTGGGGAATGGGTGATGGTTTATCCGTCCAGTCAGCTCGCGGGTTATACCCCATGAGGAGGTTAAAGGGAGATTTTCGCGTATATTCATGTGGCCAGTTATTATGGGCGAATTCTGCAAGTGGCAAGTATCCGCACCAATTGTCTTGCCTTTCGTTGGTCCAGAAACGGAGGTATTGTTCTACCCATTGGTTCGTCCTTTCAGACTGGCCATCCATTCGTGGGTGGTATGCGGTCGAAATGTTTTGTCTGATGCCCAGTACTTTACACAGTTCTCTGGTGAATCGACTTGCAAATCGTGGGTCCCGATCACTTATAATCTTTGAGGGAAGTCCAAACCGTGTAAAGACGTGCTTTAGATAGAGGGCTGCAACTTCTTCGGCGCTGATTTCTTCGTTACAGGGTATGAACACCACCGCTTTACTGCAATCGTGGTCCGTTATGGTTAGTATAGTGTCATATCCTTGTGAACGTGGTAACTTAGTTATGAAATCGAGTGCTATGGTTTCGAAGGGTAGTGCTTCTGGTTTCGGGTAGATGGGACTGAGAGGAGCTTTGTCGCGCTTGTGCTGCACTTTGATACATTGGCATTCGGCGCATCCTTTAACGTACTCCAGAGCATCTTTGGCCATCCCGGGCCACCAGTAAGCTCGTCCCACAAGTTGTGCCGTTCGTTTAATACCTGGGTGTCTGTGAGCTGGTAGGTCATGATGGTCGTGAAGTATACGTCGCTTATCGTGGACTCCCCCAGTGACCACCCGTCGTCCGTCTTTGTACCATATGCCTTCTATTTTCTTAAGCTGATGCACATCTACCCAGGGCATAAGAGTGGATTCCCTTTGTTCGTATACTGGGTCTGGTAACGCGGTGTCGTCGTGTGTGAGGTTGTCCTTGTTTGTTTGTATATGCTCTATTCGAGCTCCTCGTATGAACATTTTATCCGGTAATACCGTGACGTCTTGGTTGTCTTCTTCTCCTTGGTCGTAATCTGGTCGTCTTGACAGGGCATCCGCCCTTCCATTTGCGGTTCCTTTGATGTGGTGAATCTCGAAGTCGTATTCTGATAGTTCGAGTACTTCCCTGGCGACCCTTCGGCTTATCTTCTGAGGGCTTCTCCAGTATTGCAAGTTCATATGATCGGAGAAAACTTTTGTTTTGTGCGGTGACCCCGCTAGGAGGGGTCGCCAGTGTCGGAACGCTCTTACAATTGCCAGTAATTCCAGGTCATAAATGTCGTAGTTCCTTTCAGCCTCGTTGAGGGTGGTGGAGAAGTAGCTGATTGGGTGTCGTTTACCGTTGTCTTGTCGTTGTAGTAGTACTGCTCCTATTGCGAATCCTGAAGCATCAACTTCTAGTTCGAATGGTTTACTCAGCTGCGGGTGTGCCAGTACCGGTTCCGACGTAACGAGCTTTTTGAGGTTGTTGAATGCGTTGTGTTCTGTTCCTGTCCATTTCCAGTCGGCTCCCTTCTTCGTCAGTTGGTTTAGTGGCTTTGCGTGGTGTGAGAAGTTTCGGATGAACGCGCGATAAAAATTACAAAAGCCCAGGAATGATCGCACGTCCTTGACTTTTGTAGGAGTTGGCCAGTCCTTGATGCCGGAAATTTTGACGGGGTCCATGCGTGTCACCCCCTTTTCAAGGATTACCCCCAGGTAATCCATTCGTGGCGCATGGAATAGGCATTTTTCGAGCTTGTAGTAGAGATCGTGTTTGGCCGAGATCTCCAATATGTCTTGAACTGCCGCTATATGATCTGCCATATCGTGTCCTACCCGTGTTGCTATCCCGATGTCGTCCATGTATACTCGTATTGTGGTTCCCCGTAGTTCGTGTTTTGCTATAACGTCCCGACAGATGTGATTCATCATCGTCTGAAACGTTGCCGGTGAGTTGGTTAGTCCGAAGAACATGACTGTGGGCTCGAATAGTCCGTATCTTGTTTTGAAAGCCGCTTTTTCCTCATCTCCCTCCTTGATGCGTATGTTGTTGTAACCCCACCTTACGTCAAGTTTGGTGTATATGTGGGCGTTACTGAGATCGGTGATTAGATCGGATATGAGGGGCAGAGGGTACTGATTGCGTATGGTGTGAGCGTTAATCCGTCGATAGTCTTGTACTGGCCGTAGTTTTCCATCCTTCTTCTTAACGAAGAAGAATGGTGACGCGTAGGGGGATTTAGAGGGCCGTATGTATCCTTTACCAAGTTGTTCCGTCAAGAAAGCCTTGAGGGCCGTGTCTTCCTCCTGTGTTAGTGGGTAAACCTTGCAGTCTATGGCTTCGGGGGTTCCTTTCTTGAACTGTATCTCGTGGTCCCATACCCGAGATGGTGGGAAGCGGTGTGACGCTTCTTCGTTAAATAGTCGACTGTATTGATTGTAACAGGGTGGCAACTCAGCTTTAACGGTGTACTGTTTTGCGTTAATTGCTAGTTCGGTGGACGTGATTCTTCCATGCGCGGTTTCTTCGTCCTCTAGCTGTTGTACAATGTCTTCCTTTTCTTCGGTAGTGATGGTTGCGATGGTAGGTCGTATTCTATTAATCCGAGGATTAATTGTTCGTAGTACCACCGGTAGGGCGTCCTCTTTGATAACTGCGTGCCTCCAACTAAAAGTTGGTTCGTATGTGGCCAGCCACGGGTAGCCAAAGACAATGTCTTCGTTGCCTATGTCGGTTATGAGGAATCTCATTTCTTTGTGGATCCCTTTTGTTTGTACGTCCAGATCTACGTAGTGAGTGATGAGCCCAGCTCTATTCTCGGTATTATCGATATTCCATATCTTTTTGGGTTTTTCCAGCGGTTTCATCCCGATTCCCATCCGCTTTACAAAAGCGGGACGTAGGAAGTTATCAGTGGCTCCGGAGTCCACTAGTGCTCTGATATCGGCCATGGCGTAATTCGTGCGAATCGATACTGGGATTCTCATAGAACGGTAGCAAGTTATGATCATAGAATTACATTTTACTGCCCTTACCCAGGCCGATGGGTTCAGGCGTTTTGAAAATCCTCTCTTTTCCATAGGTCTTGTAGGATGAGATCCTTGACCTCGTCTGCTTCGGCTGCTACCCCCTTCATCCAGGTGTCTGCTCGTTGTTGCGCGGTCTCTGCTCTTGCTACTTGTACTTGTTCGGGTTCGTACGACCCGGTGTCCGTCCTTCTGGTGTTGCTGGGTTGGTTATAGGTGTGCTGTGGGCAATTACGACTGAAGTGTCCTTTTTGTCCACAAGTGTAACAAGTGACTTCCCTCATGTCGCGCCGTCCCCCTCTTCCTCGTCCCATGAACCCCCCTCTTGGTGGTGTGTTTCGGGGGTGCGTTCGATCCCAACTTCCTTGTATTTCTTCGGCGCCGGTGAGTCGTCCTCGTACTCGGTCGGCCGATGTGTCCATCGCGTTTGGATCTCTGAGGATGTTGCGGGGTGGCCCCCATCCGGTGTTGCGGGTATTCCCCCATCCGCCTCTATTGCTGTTGCTGTTTCCTTGTTGTCTCCCCGGATTCGCGAGGCCTCGATGTTGCTCCAGTCGAGCCTTCATGTGGATGTATTGTTGTTGTCTTCTGATAACCGCTTCTTTCCATTCCTGGAAGGTTTGCGGGTTATCGTAGGTGTACGCCTTTTCGTATAGGTCTCGGGGTAGGCCGTCCGTGAACAGATCCATTGTGAGTGGTGAGTCCAATCGGTAATCAGCTTGTCGCGCTAGTTGCTCGAATTGCGTGACGTACGCGTCGATATCTCCTCCGGTCATCTTGATTCCTCTTTTGAGCATTGCTTGGGCTTGCTCCTTCTCTAGTGTGTTTGAAAACCGCCTATTAAAGGCCGTTATTACTTCGATCCATAGGCGTGGGTCGTTATCAGCGATTCCCGCGCTGACTTGTCGATTGAGCCATCTGCTGATCTCCGTAATCCAATTATTAACATCTTTTCCTTGGATGTATATGAGAAACAACATAGCTCTGCGGTAGGCGTTGGCCATGATGGGGTTGTTGTTGTTGATACCCCAATACAATTCCCATTGCGTGAGGAACTCTTCGGTTCTATGTCGATCTCCTCTGAATATTTCTGGGGCATTCCCTGCGAATTTGTCGGAGTGGTGTCCCCCCGGTATTCCAACCGGTCCCGCTCCGAATACTCCTCCTGCCGGTGGTCCTCCCCCTGGTGGTCCTCCTCCCGGTGGTCCTCCTCCCGGTGGTCCTCCTGGTGCTGGGGATCCTCCGCCTCCAGTTGGGGGGTCCGGTTGGTCTGGCCCAATTGCTCGAAATAGAGCGGCGTCGTCCGCGGTCATTACATGTCCTGTCTCTGGGTTGATGGGGAGCGTAACGTCCCGTGTTTCTGTTAGTGTGGCCATTGCAGGATGGATGGTGATTTGCTCAGCTCTTTCTATGAGTCCTTGTTCTAATGGCTCTAGTGCTGGAGCTGGTTCTTCATCGGATTCGCTATCTGAAGTTGCTGGACTTTCTGAGGGTGCAGAGAGACCTTGGTGTTCTCCGTCAATGGGTCCCCAGTCGTTTCTTGCGACTACTTCTTCTTCGTAGATGTCGCACCCATATCTAAAGGGTAGAGTGTCGATGACCCTCCACTCGTCGTCTTCTCGGTCAACTCTGCACCAACAAGTTCGTTCGAAATTGAACTCAACTGGTCGTGGTCCGTGTGACCCTCTGATTATGTATCCGTCGATTCCGTTGATACTCCCCCACCTGGCTTCTTTGAGGTATCTGGTTGGTACGTTCCTTGTCCCTCTTCGTGGGATTTCGTAGGATCGGAATCCTTCTTGATTCCAAAGTTCTCTTGTGGATACTCGCGCCACGATGGTAGATCTTGGTCTTAATGTTACGCTTCGGTAAGCGTGGGCCTTGCTTTAGGCGATGAGACGCGAGTACTTAACTCTGAGATGCCCGAAGTTGAATCGCGAAGTCCCTCCTTGGATCTTCGACTTGTCGTTGGTTACGCTCTGAGGTGTCCGAAGTCGGATCGCGAAGTCCCTCTCTGGATCTTCGACTTGTCGTTGGTCTTGCAACTGGGAAGACGCTTCTAGTCTTATGCAGTGCACCCTTCCGTGGTAGAACCGAAGGCGGAAGGAAAGGATCTGAAAACCGATGATTCAAGAAGACCAAGATAGCAACTCTTGGTCTTCCGCGACTACTACTTATACACAATGATGGAGGGCTTTAAAGCGCCTCCCGAACGATATTGGCCTATAGCGTATCTAGCTCGAACCCTAGTACTGCTATCCTAGTAATCAGTAAGCGTAAAGTACCATGTGATACTACTGCTGACTGATAACACGTGAAAGATATTGTCCCTGACTAATGTAAGAATCACGAGCCTACTACTGTAGTCAGAACCTAGTAGTAAGCGTTCAAGTCCGGTCCGTGACACTGGTGGAAGGACAGCCTTCTCGGTATATTGCTTGGCTTGAATGGCCAAGTCTGTAGAGGTTGTTCGTAGGAAGGACGAATCGTTGTCGTGTAGTTGGGTGATGATATGGTCTTTCTCAGACGTGGTGAGGGCGCGGGCGAATGTTCGATGAGGATGTCGTAGGGGTGTTGTAGGTCGAAGAATAATCGGGAGTGCATTTTCGCGAATGGTGGCATGTCGCCACGACATCTGTGGTTCATAAGTGGCAAGCCATGGGTACCCGAGTACGATGTCTTCGGTTCCAATATCCATGAGGAGGAAGCGCATCGGTTGGTGGATCCCTCGAGTTTGTACGTCGAGATCTACAAAATGCGTGATCAACCCTGCGCGATTCTCAGTATTGTCAATATTCCATATCTTTTTGGGTTGCGGAAGTGTTTGCAGTTTCATTCCCATCCTTTTTGCGAAGGCGGGTCTCATGAAATTGTCGGTGGCTCCGGAGTCCACTAGTGCTTTGATATCGGCCATGGCGTAATTCATACGGATCGAAACTGGAACTTTCATAGATCGGTAGCGCGTAATAATCACAGAATTACATTTGACCGCCCTTACCCAGGCCGATGGGTTCAGGCGTCCCGAAAACCCTCATCTTTCCACAAGTCCTTCAATATGAGGTCTTTTACCTCATCTGGTTCAGCAGCTACCCCCGTCATCCAGTTCGTGGCGCGTTCTCGTGGGGTCTGGGCCCGAGATTCCTGCAATGGTTGCTCTTCTGGTTCGTATCGGGTGCGTCGGATGGATGACGATGGTTGATTGTAGGAGTGCTGTGGGCAGATCCTGCTAATATGCCCCTTTCTACCACAAGTGTAACACGTCACCTCGGAAAAGTCCCGCTTAGTTCCTTGACGCTGCATGTACCCCCCTCGTGGTGGGTTTTGTTGGTATCGAGTGTTATTAGCTTCGGCGGCGCGTCCGCGAATTCAGTCAGCCGAGGTATCCATTGCATTAGGGTCCCTGGCGAGGTTCCCCCCCGGTCCCCATCCTCCGCGTCGCTGAGTTGTTGGTCGTGCCGATTGTTGACCGCTGTTGATCCCTCGATGCTGGTCGAGGCGTGCCTTCATGTGAATGTACTGTTGCTGCCTCTTCATGACCGCTACCTTCCAGTCGTCGAATGTTTGTGGGTCGTCCATGGTGAAGACCTTCTCGTAAAGGTCGTGGGGTAGGCCGTTCGTGAAGATGTCGATAGTGAGAGGAGAGTCTAGTCGATAGCCAGCTTGCCGTGCCAGTGTCTCAAAGGTGGTCACGTACGCGTCAATGTCCCCTCTGATCATTTGTACTCCTTTCTTCAACGTAGCTTGTGCCTGTTCTTTTTCCAGTGTATTGGAGAATTGTCGCGTGAAAGCCTTGATAACTTCGAGCCATAAGCGAGGGTCTGTGTCCACAATTCCGTGCGTAACCTGCTGGTTGAGCCAGCGACTTGTATGCGTGATCCATTCGTTCACGTCTTTGCCTTGTATGTAGGTCAGGAACAGCATTGATCGCCTATAAGCGTTAGCCATGATGGGGTTGTTGTTGTTGATCCCCCAGTATAATTCCCACTGCGTGAGGAATTCTTCGGCCTTTTGCCTATCCCCTTTAAATACTTCTGGGGCATTTCCTGCAAACTTGTCTGAGTGATGGGCATGTGCGGGGAAACCAGGTGGTGGTACTCCCCCGGCTCCTCCTGGTGGTGGTCCGCCTCCTGGGAACCCTCCTCCCGGGGATCCTCCTCCGTCCGGTGGGCCTCCTCCGGGTAGTTGGTGATAGTCTCGTCCTCCTTCGGACGGCGGGTCAGGTTGGTCGGGCCCTACAGCCCTCATGATGGCCGCGTCGTCCGCAGTAAGTGGTTGTCCGGTTGCCGGGTCGAGCGGCATCCGAACGTGAACTGGTATTTCTTTGGTGATTGTTGTCATAGGTGGAAGGATTTGGATGGACTCAGCTTGCTCGATAAGAGCTTCTTCTTGTTCGGTTAGTGGTGTAAGGAGGACTGGTGGAACTTCTTCCTCTTCCTCGTGTTCACTCTCGTTGGCTGTTTCGTGGGTGTTCTCCAAGTGACTGGCATCGGCCTCTTCTTCTGCTCCGTCGATGGGGCCCCAATCGGCTCTAGTTACCACTTCGTCCAGGTAGATGTCGCACTGGCGGTGTGAATGCAAGGGTTCTATTACCTGCCACTGGCCAAGAATGTAATCGACTCTGCACCAACAATGGTGATCAAAACTGAACTCAACAGGGCGTTCTCCTCCTCTCGTGTTGATTACGTATCCTTCAATGTCGTTGATCTCGCTCCAGTAGGCGTTCCTCAAATACCGTACGGGTACGTTTCTGGTCCCTCGTCTTGCGTTTGAATAAGGGCGGAAACCGTCAATCGCCCACGCTTCTCGTGTAGTGATCCTAGCCGCCACGATGGGATCTTGGTCTTAATGTTACGTCTCGTCGGGACGTTGGTCCAACTTGGACCCTGGATAGGCGCTAGGAGGGTAAATCGGCTAAGTCGAATACGAAGGGGACTCCCTTAATGTAACGACGAGGCTAGCAGCGGAGCTTCTATGTCACGCTGGCCTAAAGTAGAGACTTGCTTCCAAACGTGAAGTACAAGTCGTCGGCTCAGAATAGCCCACAGGGAAAAGAGGAGAGAATGGAAGATTCGATGAGAGAGAGCAATGACGATTCAAAGAAGACCAAGATGGCGAATCTTGGCCTTCCGCAGCTACTACTTATACATCTACACGAGGGCTTTAAAGCGCCTCTCCAATACATGTTGACCTATAGCGATACTACCTCGAACCCTAGTACCGCTATCCTAGGAATCACTCCACAATCACATACGATCGCTGAGTGCTGACTGATATACTAAGTCCGTGACTAATTACTACTTACTACCATAGCCACAACCGGTAAGTAAGAGTCCGAGATCCGAATCACTACATTGCTTATTACATCTGATAAGTCCGGAGGGTCGACCGTAACATTGGTGAAGAAGACCAACTAAGGCCCTTAGGAAAGATAAGAGGAAGACTAGGATGTGATTCAAAGAATCCAAAGATAGGGAATACATGTGAAGACAAGCTAGTACTTATACTACTAGTATATAAGGTTTGGACTCAGCCTGAACCTTAAGTCCTTATCTCTAGCCAATAGCCATAAGGGCTCTGGCTCCACAACCTGAAACACAAAGGGAGAACATGATTGGACTGGCCTATCAAGGCACTAACATCCATACAACATGAGGCAGTGCCCATACAGTACACAAGGTGTCCATCAGAAAGTCCATCAGAAAGCAGGCATGCAATGGCCTAGTCCATACCATCACTGATAGGGTGACTGGCTGCTGTAAAGCTGATACATATATAGTCAGGTGATACCTCATGTGATACATCACGTGACTCAGCCACATCTTGCCTGTACAAGTGGGCATATATTGGTGAGATTTGCAAGTCGAGTCAATGCTGGCTGTGTCGAGCCGGTCAGGTGACCTAAGAGTGAGAAATGTGAAGTCGAAGTGAAGATGAGCGTGAGGATGGTACAAAGCGACTTAAGGACTCGCTTTGGAGAGGAATAAAGTGAAGGGCACACAAGGATTTAAGAGAGGTGAACTGGATGCTTTATTCGTTACAACAAGACAATTTTTATACAATATAGCTACATATTTTATAGAAATAATAGTAAACTTAAACAAACTGTGTTCTTTGGTCTTGGAATAGAGTCGGAGACTGAGGAATGAATATGGAATGAAAAGCGACAGAAAGCGGTGTTGAGAAATGGAATAAAAAGGGGCACAGAAACTTGAAACGATTCTTGAAGGGATTTGGTCACGCTTGCAAAAGGATGTGATACGGAATGAAATGAAAGTACTGCAAACCGAAACAATAATAAGTCTATTAAGGATCTAGAGTGGCCACGATTGAACGCGGCCATGTATTTGTGTCCGGACGCTGACTTGGGTGACCCCTAAGTCGTGTTGTTCAGTTCGAGTCAGCCAGGTCAAGTGTGCTGAAATGCAACATATATTGTCCTAGTGTGAGCTTCATCTTGCTCATACTCATTAGTGTTGTTGTCGTCACTCTCATCTGGCAAGGAGGACTTAGCTGGTTGGGGTTCGGGGCACAATGCTTGTAAGGCTCAAGTCACCTTGCCTCTTTAGAGCCTATCTTAAGGCATTGGAATTGAGGCTTCTCTCATAGTTGTCTAACATGGGCCAGCTTGGGCAGCTTGGCGGTGTGCTTTCTTAAGAGCTCAAAAGCTCAACTATGACAATTGTCATCATGATAAGAGGAAAATTCAAAAGGGGAAATTCACAAGTGGGCTCTCCTAAGTCTGCATCCCTTCAAAATATATAATAGATTTCTTATGCTGAATAACTGCTTATTATTTGTTTAATCCAGGAATGTTGAAGGGAGAGCCCACCTGCAGTACTCAAGTAAATATAAATATTGATTGTTTCTACATAGTGCAATGCCATTTACTTAATTTATCATTAACTTGCAATTGGGTAAGCAGGCTAAGGCAGATGCCCTCTCTGCACCCACAAACACACACTCACATTTCCTAGCTGCCCCAGAGGGCCAGAATTATAAATAAAGTACTTTATTACTACTATTTGTCTATTTTAAGCATGCTTAAATAACATGTTTATAGTATTGTTTGATACTTAGAGTCTTAGACAATTAGTAAGCTTATAGCAATTGTGTTATTAATTATTGAAAAATACATTAACCACTTTTGGAACTTAGTCAGCACTGATTAAGGAAATACTACTTGAACAAAAAAGATGCATTTTTTATTGCTGACTAAAAAGACTACACTCTGAGATGTAATCTCTTAGTGGGAAAGCCCATCACATCAAATGATTATGTTTACAGACCTTCCTTTTTGGGAGCATAACAGCCTGTGAAAAATCAACAACTCATGACATCACTGGTGACATCACCAATGACATATCTCAGTACGTCACACCCACAGTGTGATGTGATCATAAAATGACCATCACAAATCTGACTCTAGCCTCCCACTGCCTTCATACACAAAGAAACTAAGTTTCAATCAACAACCATACTACACAAAACAAGGTCCTTGTCGACTTTAGTCGACACCCAGTTAGTATGGATGTGGATATCTATGGCATGGAAGTAACCAAAAGCGATATGACGGCCGCATATGGAATTAGTTTGGTTGTACACAAACAACTGCAGTACGTGTTTTCGAGCGTTGGTGTTCCCTGTTATCGTTATGATATATGCATTTTACTGTCAATGTGGTCCACAACGCAGTCACACGGCACAACTGGATGCAACTACAAAAAATAAAGAGATCAACGATGACCAACCAAATTGACCATTTGCTCCTGATTAGGCCTGACCCATCGGGTGGACTGTGGGTCACGGTGGCATATTCTATACTGGTTCGTCCTAGCTCGCTAGTCCATCCGCGGAAAAACGAAAGTCGAAATGTGCCGAAGCTGAGCGCCGAGTTGTTGGTCCACATTGGGAAACTGGATAGCGCTATGGCCCACATTGTGAGCAAAAAAAAGACGTGTGGAGCTTGCATGCGTCAGCTTGATGTGGCTGACAACAATCATGAACGTCATGGTATAAAAGCTCGTAGCAGTTGGCTGGCGTTGCTCCAGAATCCCTTGTACCACTTCTCCATTATTGACAGAGAGCCAAGTCACAGTTATGACCACCCCTACTGTAACAAAAAGGGTCCCCTATGGTATAGCTTCGCACATTGTGTCCTTTTGAATGGGTTTTGCTGACACGAGAAATCGCAGTTCGCCTAGGAAAGTCGGGGCTGAAGGTGTCTAGGATCATTCTTGGTATGATGTCATACGGCGATTCTCGTTGGCAACAGTGGGTCCTCGGCGAGAAAGAGGCCATCGAGCATGTCAAATTCGCGTGTGTCTTGGTCCTCACTCACGTGTGACCGTCTCACGTGTACCGTTAAGATACGAGCACGGCGTGAACACCTTCGATACTGCGAACGTATACTCAAACGGCCTTTCTGAGGTGTATCTTGGTAATGCCATCAAAGCGCTCAATCTACCACGCGAGGAGATCGTGGTCATGACAAAGGTGTGTGGGCAGCAGTTTGCTTTCCATATCGACGCACAGTCGATGCTGATAATGACCCGAAGCTGTTCGCAGCTGTCGCTAAAGTGGGTGAAGGGACAACGTGGGCAATACCCGCCGATGGGCTTGACAAGGCAGGATTTGTGAATCAGCATGGCCTTAGTCGCAAGGTACACACCCTCAACTCGTCCTATATGCGCTATTTGTAATCCCTCATCGCAGCATATCTTTGATTCGGTGAAGAAATCACTCGAGCGTCTGCAACTCGATTATGTCGACGTTTTGCAATGCCATCGTTTCGATCCGGATACCCCGATCGAGGAGACGATGCAGGCTCTACACGACGTCGTCAAGGCGGGATACGTCCGATACATTGGCATGAGTAGTTGCTACGCTTGGCAGTGTATGTGCTCGTCCATGTGAATTTCGTGGCCGGTTCACTGATCGCTAGCTCAGTCCATATCATGCAGAGTGAGAACCCGATTCCCAAACTCCGAACATGCTGCTGACGAGGCAAACGTAGATTATGCTATCACGAACAAACTCACCCCTTTTATCTCGATGCAAAATCATCACTCGCTTGCATACCGCGAGGAAGAGCGTGAGATGTTCCCCACATTAAACCACTTTGGTGTGGGTATCATCCCGTGGTCACCGCTTGCGCGCGGCCTCCTTACCCGTCCCTTCAAAATTGACGAAGCCACAGCGCGGGGTGGCACCGATTCGTGTGTCTCTCTTGATGCACTCTGCACCTTAGTTACCTGACTCGGCCGGTGCTTACAGGTTCCTTTCTGTGTATCTCGAAGGAGCGGGTACCCGGGAGATTGTTAACAGGTCCGTTCTTGCCCGCCAAGCTGCATGATCTCGGTCTCATAAGGAGTCCAATAGGGTCGAAGAGATTTCCAAAAAGCGCGGGATAAGCATGGCCAAGGTCTCCCTGGCATGGTCGTTGACGCGTGTCACTGCACCCGTTGTCGGCACCACGAACATCAAGAATCTCGAAGAACTGATAGGTGCGTGCAACCGCTACATCTTAGGAGATGAGACCAACCCTTAGCTTCTTCGCAGATGGGACCGAGATCACATTGACGCAGGAAGAGATTCAGTATTTGGAGGAGCCGTACAAGACACGCTCAGTGATGGGTCATTAAGAATCTGAATCGGAAGGGTTCTGATTGTGGGGAGAAAAAGGACCGCGCCCATGTCACCTTGCTTTGCAAGGTCATTCAAAGTGGGAATTGTGTAAGAACCGTACATCTGTGTACATAGACGCAAATAGGAGATACTCCAGTCCCTATCCGTAATCTCCCTAAGGCTGTGTGTGCATCTCCACTTCCACTACAATGTTCCTGTCCATTCGACTGCATATGTGCCATTGCACTTGTCGCAGCGAGCTCATCTTGTGCCGTCCGTCCTTTATTATAGATTTCTTTTTGCCGATTTTCTAGGCCTTTATCTGTAACACAGTCACACACAAAGTTCGCCCGCTGCGCTGCACTCCCAAGTGTTTCCTTATGCCCCAGAGGAGCTCCTCATTGACCCGTTCCCACAGATAAAAAGCCATAGCAATTATTACACATAGTTTCATGTCGTACCATTAAGTTAATAAAATAGCACAACGCAACCAATTTTCCTATAACCCCCAAATCCAATTCAAAGCAAGGTTATCGTCGATAACGTCGACACCTAGTGATAGAAATGGTGGGCTCTATTTCTGTTTGAGGTCCGATCGGATAGAAGGCCAGCGCGTACGCCAACCGCTGTTATAGGGGATTAGACATTAAAACTGAATTGTACTGCTGAGTGGTGACCGCAACTGTGATTACCGCGTAACTTTGCAATGGAAACCAGGTGAACGAGCTCATCGGCTGTATTAGCGTAGGTTAAGGAAAATCTAATACAACGTAGCACACACACCCGACGGCTTAACGGATGGTCGCTACTACCACATCTTCACCATGTCTGCACCGAAAGCCGGTGTAGAGACCAATGCCCGAAAAACTTGTCCTTATCAATGCGGCTGACTCAGAGCCTGTTCTGCCTCGTCCCACAAATCCCGCTGTCCCCAAATGTTCGTTACGGCGCAGAACACGACCCACATCGAGCATTCGCTCAATGTCTTGGGATCGCGCGCAGAGCTCGAGGGTTTAACATTTGTTCCCACCTCCGTTGTACAGGCTCCCACCTCTGTTTCTCCGTCCTCTCGTTTAAGAAGAGCGGACGGCGGGGTGCTCCCAGTTTTCGCGCGGCGACCGGCTGAGATTAGCGCCAGACAGGTCCTCGCGAGAGTGCGTAGACTGCCTATCTCGTCTGCGGAGCAGAATAGGTCAACGCGGGTGAGGAGCGCAAAGACCCATCGCATGTGTATGTCCGTGGGTACGTAGCTCGTTGTGCTGTTGCCGTCGCTATCCAAGGATTCAAGGTACAGGTTGAACCAATGAGTGAAGTACATGACAAGGTGGAGAGAGAAGCGCTAAGTTCGCCAGCATTGATAAGGCACAACGGGGGAAAGAGGGAGACATACATGGTCCACTTGGAATAGCAGAGTCGGGGAAAGCTCTCTTGGCTTCCATGGAGCGGCGTCACCAGGTGAGGTGTCGCAAGGTTGTTGTTGAGTGGCTAGTGGATCATCAGGAGAAAGAACCAGCCCTGATTATGGTGAAACTACGCACCGATGCCGCACTGTCCTACGCGCTCTTTTCCCCGCCCCGCCGTTTTCGGGGGATTCCATACTGACTCCGGGGCACCTTCTAAGAATGCCCACCAAGCATCCCTGTTCTTCTTTTCTGGGATCATCCTCTGGAATGGCCCTGGTGGCTGAGGCCGGGTGACGGGCTGAGAGATGTTCTACCGGGGATGAATGAGCACGCGAGTTCGAGGGAGGCTTTGCAGACTCACTCACACCACAAAGGTTGCGAAAGTGGCGCTCGAATTTGCTACGCCATTCTTTGCCTGGCAGCAGCGGGGCTACCTTCGTGAGGCATACGGATTGGGTAGACTGTGGTGAGATGAAGGCGTAAGGATTGGCTACGTTCTTGACACCGGGAAGCTTCCGTGCATCCCTTCTGTTGATATAACGGGTCATTCTGTATTATAACACAACTCTGAAAATAAAAGGTAAAACATACCTGACAAGGAACAAGTATTGCATACCGTCCAGAGGTTCATCGTCGAACTCAATTGGGAGATTCGCCACGGGGAGTATTTGGCGCAGTCCATACGTAGCATCGTCGTCGTCATCGCCGTGGCCGCGTTTGCGTTTCTTGGAAGGTGCCATTTTACAGTAGCCTGCAGCGCGAGTCGAGGCGAGAAACCGCTTGATTCGAATGTCTGCGGAAGAAGCGGCCCGAATAAACAAGTTCTAACGCGTAGTACTAGCTAACTATCATATATATCATGATGGCGAAATTTAACCTCATCTACTAGCCCTAAGGGCTATCCTGTCGTAAGCGTCCAGGCCCTCATTCCGTATATATAAAGTGCGATCCCGGCAAAATAGGTGAACATAATCTCTGAATGTCAGTGAATCAGTTAATAAAATGAGACAAGTCCCAGGTTTGGCTTACGTCTTCGACGACGGGAATACCGTTGGAGCTCCTCCTGTGGCTGCGGAAAACCCATAAAGTTGCAAAATATGTGAGCAGAAATCGAGGGCAGCGATGAACCCGTGCGAAGGAGTAGGAAGGCGGAGTGGAACCCGAAGAGCGTCGTATATGTGAACTGGAAAACTGACGTATTTTGTTTAGGTGGGTCACGTCACAGTAATGAGTAAAAACCCTCACTTGTCGAGAGAAGAGCACGCCACAAAGCCTGGCGGGTGCGGCCGTACATGTTGTAGGTCTCCCACACGTGGTGGAAATGAGCTGGTAACGACTCAAAAGTTACGTCACCCCCTTGATACGGAATATAGCGTACCAGATCCAAAAGAAATGGGAGTGAAGAATACGATGAACGCATTCGAAGCACCAGCAAGGCGGTAGGCACAAACTATACACGAGCGCCAAACTACTTCCTCGGAAATGGGTGCCTGCATAAATCCAGGCGCTATTTGGGACACGTAGGGATCCAGAGAACTGCCACTCACAATAACGTAATTTCGGAAACCAATCCAGTCGAACGTATTCTTGCTGGGCTCGTTGAACGTCCAGGATCGCATGAAAGGCAGGTCACGAGCTAGGTATCGACCATACAGGGGCCCAAGGAACAACATTGGTGTTACGAAGTGCGCAGGGAGATCACGCATTCGAAAAGAGAACCCGAGATAGCGATTAGCTGTATCCCACACACCCTGTGAAGACCGTGAATGACAAGAACACGAGACTAGGTCTTCTTACGTTCGTTGCATTGCTTTGGTCGGAGGCGACAATATAGTGCATCAAGAACACCGAGACTACCATACTGGCAGAAACCGACAATAACCGTGCTTTAATAACTGTAGGATCATCTCGCCACCGCTCAGACGGATTCTTTGAGCGTGGCCCGTTGTTTGCCTGTGTCTTGGAGAAGGAGAGACGCGTGTATTTGGTGAAATAAAGCGGGAGGACATAACCTATGGTTAACACGGCATTGATGAGGTGAGCATCCTTCAAAGACAGTAGTGCCTGGGACGTATGCATATGGTCACCGCAGACAGTTGCTAGGCTTGCGTTTGCCTCGCCTTGACCTTGTTAAGCTAACCTCTGCGGAGGATCACCGGCCCGGTCTGTATTGGCACGTGACATAAATAATTCAATTTATTTATGGCCAAATCGACTCGACTCAATGCGATGCAGTGACCCGGATGCGGAATGTACAGTACATGAACGTTGTATGAACAAGTATTAATGAATCAAAAGTTGTGAGGTCAAAAGTATGCACGCCAACCCCCCGACAGTACCTATGACTGCCCACTGCGTAAGGTCCCCGAATTGGCGTCCACTCACCGTTGTTGTCAATCCCCGGAAGGCATACAATGCGATGCCGGTAATGAATGCTGCGATCGCGTAGAGTAGAAAGACCAGGGGGAGAGATAGGAGGACACTTCGTCGCTTCGGGTCCAAAGTCTAAGTTAGCTATGAGACTAAAAATCGTGCCGATGACACATACCGAAATAAGGACCAGCCCTTCTCCACGAGGGTAAGTAATTGGATGCTCTATATCCGACTTGTATCGGAACAACGCGATTACGGCTGAAACAAGACTGGATGCGGAGAGGAGTATGGCAAGGAAGCCGGCAATGCGTGAAACGTCATCCATCCCTGGGAGTGTGATGAATGTCACAGAGGCACTTAAAATAATCGCCGCCTAGTAATCAAAATTAAAATACATGTCACATGCTGCGGTACGTCCAACTCACGATTAGACAAGCAAATCCCCCAACGACGAGCATAGGACCAGCAATGCTCCGTATGCCACCCTCTGCATCGAATCTTTGATGATGCGATCGTTCCAGGAAAAGATAAGGAAGGCCAAGACAGAATAAGGAAACGATAAAATCTCCTGCTGTACGGCGAAATGGAACGCGAGTTGGGGGGGCGTTGCCGTTGCCGCGTGGACCTTGGTGGACCGCGTCGCTTAGGGGTCGACCTTGGCGCCATGAAGCTAAGTTGATTTGATAAGACCAGAAGACGAAGACTTTTAGGGTAGGTCAACACTTACCAATACGAAGAAGTACTTTGGATACGGCACGTGTACGAACAACCGATACAGTCTGAGCAGACACGTCTGCGGAAACAGGACGCATGTCAAGAAGTGCTATAATAATCGTAGCTATGAGAGGCTCACGGTTAAACGAGCGAAGCAGTGTTATCAGCTGCTGGCATTCTTCTTGGCTAAATGGAGGCGGAGACGGGTGAGACGATGGGAGTAACCGGTCTAACACAAGGAAGAGAATGAATAACAGTACAAGATGGGTGACGTGAACAACTCGCCGGTATAGGACCATGTCAGGACGTCAATAGCCTCGGAAACTGATGCCGGAGGAAGCAGAACGTGAGCGGGATGGGACACCATGTACGACCAGTACTGGTATTCCATATCACTTTCTGTCAAATGGTTAGAACAAGCATTGGCGAGCATGCAATGCCAATGGCCTACTGTCAACATCTTTACGTATAGCTTCTCCAGGGTCCGATGAGGGGCGTTCGAACAACACCATCCGCGTTCCGTGGTGCACCCAGGCTTTTGCTGGGATAAAAGTGGTCGTGGATTCACCCGCATCACGGAGCCATAATTCCCACCCTTGTGGGGGCAGAATATTCATATCGCGCCCCTCGAGAAATATCGTGACCGTGTCTAGCCTTTCGGCGTTGCGCAGATCGATGTCCGTGACCACGCGAAGAGTAGAATTCGAGAAGTAACGAGAGCCATCTGGCAACACAAATTCTTGCCATCCAAGGCTCGCAAATCGGCCCATCGGTACCGGCCACAGATGATCTTCGTTTTGAGGGACGAAGATCGACATGGACTGTGCAGGTTCGGCCTGTCCATACATCGGGGGATTTTTGAAGGATGTTGTGGACGGTTGCAGAAGTGGACGAGACTCGCTATTGGCAATGAGGAGAGTACTGTATTATAGTCACTCGCCACTTACTCAGTGTCGTACTCGAGCTCTCTAGGCGAAAATATAGCAGGGTGGCCTGCAGCGCCGATGTTTGAGGGCGCAGTTTGAATGGGCCTGAAGGCAGCAATCGGTCATCGGTGTCCAACTGTCAAATAAGCACCCTACCTCGCATAGACGACTTGATCGGCGCTTGGGAGGGGAACATCAATTGGCGCCTGAGTATCTCTGGCACTGGCAACGAGTGGAACTGGCCTGGCAACACGTCACTTTGCAATTCAGGA